>CM069432.1:216909437-218290435 GCA_035610365.1 Aquatica leii
TTCCAGCAATAACTGACCTACGATTTCCATCTTCGGCTTTTATAGACATCGGCGAATCCTTCTCGATCGTTCCTCACTTTTTGCTATATCTTCTAGAAACTAGATAACAGTTCTAGAAGGCTCTTGCATTTGCAAGTAATTTCTCGGACGTTTCACTGCCCCCTTCTTAGGACTGTTCTGTCCCAGAACAGGAGACTGGATGCGACACCGGTAAAAGGGATCGTGGCGATAGCGGCAGCTTCCTCCATTCCGGCAACTTCCTTGACCATAAAAGTAACAGTCAATGGACTTTTCCTGACCCAATACTCTCCCCGGTTGGTAACTACAGACCAACACTTGAATGCCTGTTCCTCGGAAGACGACCTCCAACATGTTTCGAACTGACCTCCAATTCAGTTGGTCTAAGCCACAACCAAGCTTGGGTACTGCCAATTTCTTAACATGATGGAACTCCATTTGTCTCTTGAGACTCCATAATGTTCGCCACAGATCTTTGTATAACGGCTTGACACGTGAGTATTTCTTGGTGACCAGATAGAAAACGAAGCGTCCGTCACCACGTAGTCCTAAAACCTTTCCGACTGCCGGTTGCTGTCTTCGTAATTCATCTAGCTGTCCAAACTTCTTTTTAAACACGACTGCAACCCCTTTGGACATGTCAAGCTCCTCGCTCACGCAATGTGCGATGGCGTAATCTTTTTGTGTCTGGAACAGGTCTTGTTGTTCCTCGGTGGTAACTCCGAACCTAGCTTTTCCAGAACCTCCGTATAAGTTCATAAACTTTTCGAACTCCATTTCTTCGATTGGATTCCTGGTTCTGCTACTTATTACTCTGGTTCGGACCTGAACTTGCGGATTGTGGTTATCGCCAGCAAACGGGGCTAGACGATCGACGTGGACCACTTTTGGCTTGCCTCTGGGCGGTTTTCGGATGCGGTATATAACGTCGTTAATACGCTGCACGACTTAATAGGGGCCCTCCCATTGCCTTTGCAGCTTCGGCGACAAACCACGTCTCCTTTGAGGGTTATACAACTAAACCATATCGCCAGGTTGAAACCCACCATTTTGCGCCTTGACGTCATATCTTGTTTTCATCCTGTCGCTGGCAATTTGTGTATTTTTACGGACCTCTTCATGTACTTCGTCTAACCTCTTGGCCAGCTTGCTGACGTAATCTTCTCCAGCAACTTCTTCTTCCGGTCTTCGCCCAAATTGAAGATCGCATGGTAATCTTATCTCACGACCGAGCATGACACAGGATGGTGTTTGGCCTGTGCTTTCGTGAACGGATGATCGGTACGCCATTAAGAAGAGGTGCAAGTACTGATCCCAGTCTCTTTGATGTTCGGACACTACCTTGGCTAAGTACTTGCCCATTGTTCGATTCATCCGTTCAACCATGCCATCAGACTGAGGATGGAGAGGCGCTGTCCTAGTCTTTTTAATTCCTAACAGTCGGCAAACTTCTTGAAACAGCCCAGACTCAAAATTGCGGCCTTGATCGGAGTGTAATTCCAACGGAACTCCAAACCGGCAGAAAAACTCCTTTACTAATACGTCTGCGACTGTAGCTGCTTCCTGGTTGGGTATGGCGTAAGCCTCCGTCCATTTCGTGAAATAATCCATCGCCACCAAGATGTATTTATTTCCCGAATCGGATTCTGGGAACGGCCCTGCGATGTCAATCGCTACTCTTTCCAAAGGGCTTCCTACGTTGTATTGATTCATGGGTGCTTTGCGCTTTCTCGCTGGACCATTTCCTGAAGCGCAGACTATGCATTTACGGCACCATTTCATGACGTCCTCTTTGCAGTTCATCCAGTAGAATCGTTCTCGCACTTTACCCAACGTCTTCTTAATGCCAAAGTGTCCTCCTGATGTCCCATCGTGGAGATGCTTCAACACTTCGGTCAACCTGCTCTTCGGCACTACCAGCTGTAGTCTGTTTCCCGTGCCCTCGGCACTTTCTAGGGATCGCTTAAGAAGACCGTCTTCTACTATCAAGGAGTCCCACTGCGCCCAGTACGCTTTGATATTTTTGCCCAAAGCACTCACTTCTTCCCAGGTTGGTCGTCGGCCGCTTTCTTTCCAGTCCAGGAGTAATCTTATTTCAGGATCGTCTTCTTGTTCGCGACGTAACTGCTCAGGTTCCCACTCATCATCAACCATAGCAGTTCTCCGGAGACATTCGACTTTTTTTCTCAGTCGCGAACAATGGCTGCAGTCCGCCGGACATGGTCTTCTGGACAAGGCATCAGCGTTTCGATGACTGCTTCCGGCACGGTGTTCTGTGTCATAGTCATACTCTTGCAGTCTCTCGATCCATCTTGCCACTTGTCCTTCTGGGTTACGGAACTGCAGAAGCCATTTTAAAGCGGCGTGGTCTGTTCTCAGTAAAAATTTTCGTCCATACAAATACTTGTAGAAATGTTCGATGGACTTAACGACTGCTAACAGCTCCCTCCTAGTGACGCAATAATTCCTTTCTGGCCTGGACAAAACCTTGCTAAAATACGCGATAACCTTTTCTTGTCCATCTTGAATCTGCGAAAGGACCGCGCCTATGGCCAGATTGCTTGCGTCGGTATCCAAAACAAACTTTCCATCTTCTCTTGGATAACTCAAAATCGGCGAAGTGACTAGGGCTTGTTTTAGTTGATTAAAAGAACTTTCGCAGTCTTCATTCCATCTAAATTCTGCTTTTTCTTCAGTTAATTTTGTTAATGGTTTGGCAATATTGGCAAATCCGGGTACAAATCTTCTATAATAAGTGCACAACCCAAGGAAACTTCGGACCTGATGTTTGTCGATTGGTCTTGGCCATGCTTGCACTGCTCGGATTTTGTCTGGGTCAGCCCTCACTCCATCTCTAGATACGACGTGGCCAAGGTATTGGACTTCCTTCTTAAATACGTGGCACTTCTTTGGGCTCAGTTTGAGGTTAGCCCCACGTAATCGCTGGAACACTTCCTTCAAGTTGCTCAAGTGTTCTTCAAACGACCTTCCAACCACGATCACGTCGTCCAGGTAAACTAAGCACGTTTTCCAAGACAATCCGCGCAAGATGGTCTCCATCAAACGCTCAAACGTTGCAGGAGCGTTACACAGGCCGAAGGGCATTCTAGTGAACTGCCACAAACCAGTTCCGATCGTAAAAGCTGTTTTTTCACGATCCTTGGGTTCTAATTCTACCTGCCAGTATCCACTCTTTAAATCTAACGTAGAAAACCACTGGGATCCTGACAGGGTGTGTAGCGTATCGTCAATTCTGGGTAAAGGGTAGCTGTCCTTTTTGGTCACGTCGTTTAGCTGCCTGTAGTCTACGCAAAACCTCGTTGATCCATCCTTCTTCTTCACGAGTACCACCGGGGATGCCCATGGACTACTTAAAGGTTCAATCACGCCTTCTCTCTCCATATCCGTAATTATTTGTTCGGCTTCTTCTCTTTTCGCCAAAGGAAGTCTGCGTGAATGTTGTCGTATCGGCCGAGCGTCTCCGGTATTAATTTTATGTTTCACCACGTTAGTTCTTCCTTTGGAGCCACTCTCCAGCGCGAACACATCTTGGTACTCTTGGATCAACACTTTAACTTTAGCCAGCTGGTCTTGGCTGAGGTTTTCGCATTTGGTGGTAAGAATGTCCAATAGATCTTGTGGACACTTCTTCGGCGACGTATCTTCGTTCGACTTCACGCATCTCACAATTTGTGATACGGGCGTGCATTGGCCTACCACGGTCTTCTTTTTCAGCGTGACAGGATCTGAGTTGATGTTTAAGATCCTTACTGGCATCGTCTTCTTTACTCGTACTAAAGTTCTGCCAACGAGTAGTCCCTTTTCAACTAAGCCGCCCTCCATTGGTTCAATCGCGCGTATGTAGCCTTCCCGGAGATTTCCATCCAGGCGTGCCATCACCACACTTTCAGTCCTTGCAGGCAGAATCACGTCTTCACTCAATAAGACTCCCACGGCTGCCTTCTCTGACGAATGAAAAGGAATTTCTTCATTGTCGATCTTCAGGACATCGTTCTTCATATCCAAATGGAACCCATACTTCTTTATCACGTCCATTCCCAGGATAACTTCTTCCGTGATGTCGGCTACCAGTACTTGATGGTCGAGTACTCCATTTCCCAAACCAATGGTTACTTTGACTTGTCCGTGAGTAGGTATTTCGTTGCCCGTCGCCGTTCGAAGTCGTACTGTTACTGGTGATGTCTTCTCGTTTTCCACTAACATGTCAGGACGAATGATGGTCTTCTTCGTCGGATGGTAATCTCCGGGGCATGGCTCGTTGAGGTCGACTTTCGCCCCATTCGGTCGACCCGTTCTAGTTTTCCGGACGCTCTTCTGGTCTTCTTTTGGGCTTAGTACAGCGTCGTCGTACGTGGCCCACTTCCCCGCAGTTCCAGCACGTCACTTCTCTTCCTCGAGCTACTTGTTCCCAAAATATACGTCGCACTATGTCTTCAAAGCTTTCTTCAGAGTTCAAGGGTATTTCTGTAGCACAACGGAGCTTATGGCTGCTTCGGTGCGACGCTTGTTTTGCCGCTTCGAACTCCAAAGCATGGGTTAAAGCGTCATCCAACGTCTTCGGTCGTGCTAACCGTAGAGTTTGCTGCGTTTCGTTGTCTCGAAGGCCGTCTACAAAAGTTTGAATAGCCAATTGCTCCAAGAAGGTATCTGGCGCTGTAGGATACGCAAGCCGTGTTAGTCTGGCGATGTCAGCCTCAAACTCTTGAAGACTTTCGGCAGCTTTCTGAACCCGACTTTTAATTTGAGCTTGATAGACTTGTTGAAGATGGGCATCTCCATATCTCATTTCTAATCGTGATATTAAAAGTTCGTAATTTTCTTGTAGGTGGTCAGGAACAGTTTGTAAAATTCCAAGCGCCTCTCCACGTAAAGACACTATTAAAGACGTCGCTTTCTGCTTGTTGCTCCACCCATTAGCAGTAGCTGCGGCTTCAAACTGCTTATAGTAGGTTGACCATGGAACTTTACCATCAAAAATCGGTGGTACAACTTTGAACTTGTGAGTGTTTTCTTCTCGATGGTCCATTATTAAATCTTCACTCGTGACGCTTCCTTCGCCGTGACAATTCAATCGACTTATTCTTTCTTCAAGCAGTTTCATTCTGTCTTCTAGTTTGTCCTCTATTGCTTCCATTTTCTCATTCATAGATTTCAAATTTCTTCTTTTAAATTTAACATATCTGCTTGGGTTTCCTCTTGCACAATTTTGATTTGGTTTCCTACACTAACTTGTATTTGTTCCTCAATAGTCTTTATTTGATTTTCCATGCTCGCTCGTATCTCTTCTTTTAAACTTCTAGAATTTTCTTCCAGTTTTTCTTCAATTTTCTGTGAATTTTCTTCCATCTTATGAGAATTTTCGGACAGTTTTTCTTGGATATTTTTATTCATCGATTCGAGAATTTCAAGTATTTTTGAATCCATTTTAACTGCTTGCAAACGCGTCACCGGCATAAATTTAAATATAACACGAATATAAAGTTTAAATACACTACTTTTTAAAAATGCAGTTTTTATATAACACAAAATTTAATAACGATCCACTTGTTAATATTAAACCACGGAAACGACTTTAATTAATCTCGCGATCACGCACTTATTAAAAGAAAAAGTTTAATAAACACTATTTTATACTTTATAAATAAACGCGCGTATCGCGCAATCAATTACGGGAGTGATATCAAATAACTTAATGGTATTCACACTAAAAATCGCGAACCTCAACACCTGACGCCACTGTTACGTATCTATTTATTAAAAACTAATTTATTTATAACGACTAAAACTACGTTTACTTATTATAGAAATATGTATACTTTTAAATTAACGGAACTAATTAAATCTAATAATAAAAAAACACTTACACTATAATTTATGTATAACCGTTGTATAACACTTAAGATAACTAACACGAGATAAGATAACGTCCTCGGATTTCACCCTGTAAGTCACGTTCACTCGATTTATTTAAAACTCCGCACGTGCTAATCACTTATTTATCTTCACTTGCTTAATCTTCTTAATACTGCATGCATTCACATTCCAGCAATAACTGACCTACGATTTCCATCTTCGGCTTTTATAGACATCGGCGAATCCTTCTCGATCGTTCCTCACTTTTCGCTATATCTTCTAGAAACTAGATAACAGTTCTAGAAGGCTCTTGCATTTGCAAGTAATTTCTCGGACGTTTCAGTATATACAAGATATTTCACAAAACCCGTTTGTTAAAAGTTTTTATACTTACAATCATAAATTAGTTTTGATTTTGTTAAGTATTAAGTAAATATTTATTATTTATTTTTAATTAATAATTAAAAACTAAAACTATGCACTATGATCGACAGTAATTTATACATAATCGAATTTGTTGCTAAAAATTAAAATATATTTAGGACTTTATCACTTCCAGGTATACCGAAAGTAACATTTTTATTTTATGTGGAATGTTATACTTTTTTTAATTTTTTCAATTTTACGGTTAATTTTAAACTAATTTTGTTTATAGCTCATTATCCCAAATGTCAACGGTTTTTGAGATATTTAGATGTTTTTGGGATTTTTCACATTTGTAACATCAACTTTAAAAATTCATATCTTGTCAAATTGGAAAGTTTAAGCTGCGATATTACTATCACTATTTATTCGAGCTATTATCTTTTTAGCAGCATTTTGTAAAAGTCTAATACACATACATAGTGTTCATAGTATAATGACAAAGTTAACAACTTTTATATCCGTAAAACTCAATTTTTTTAAACGGAACGCCCTGTACATATTAGGATGGTTAGGAACTCAATAAAATTCTGCATGAATTAGTATAATGGTTTTCTATACTTATTTTTAACCGTTAATGAGTTATAAAGATTTATTTGATATTAGTACAAATTTCAATTATTGCAATATTCCAGGTAGTAGGATAAGTAATACATATGACATTTGTCACTAATCTGTCAATAGACGGGCGTAACTGCTATCGTGAATTACATTAGTAAAGTTTCTGGGAATTTCGCCTTATTAAGGTAATAAAAAGATATATGCTTTCTTAAGCCAGAATAAAATCAAGTATTTCTCGTTATATACTTTTCGCCTTTTCTCCGAAAATAAAGTGGCGGGAAGTGTTCAAAGGTTATTCCAAAGAAATGTCTATAACTTCGAAATAGCTCAACTGATTTAAATAAACTTAGTTTTGTTGAAGAGAACATTCCTTAAAGAACTAACTCTAAATAAATGGTGGTTATTGATACTTAGGATCTCGCCACTAGAAGGATTCTTAGTTAAAATTTGTACTAATATCAAACAAATCCTTATAACTCATTAACGGGTCAACATGGGTATAAAAAACCATTATATCAATGGATGCAAACTTTTATTGTGTTTTTAACCATTTTAATATGTATAGGCCATTCCATGAAAAAAATGAGTTTTAGGCAGGTAATAGTTGTTTATTTTGGCATTATATTTTGAACACTCTATATGTGTGTTAGCCTTTTACAAAAAGTTGTTTAGAAAATGATAATTTAAAGAAACAGTGGTAGAAATATCGCAGCGTAATCTTCATAATTGGACAAGATATGAATTTTTAAAGTTGATGTTACAAACGTGAAAATTGTCAAAAACATCTAAATATCTCATAAACCGATGAATTTAGGGATAATGAGTTATGAACAAATTTAATTTAAAATTACACGTAAAATTGAAAGAGTTAATTTAAAGTATACCATTCCCTATAAAATAAAAAAAACTGATATCACTTTAGATATAACCGGAATGAATACGTTCTTGAATATATTTTAATTATAAAGCCAATAACCATTTACTTAATATTTAAAAAATCAAAATTAAATTATGATTGGAAACATAAAAAGTTTTAACGAACGGGTTACGTAAAAAATCCTGTATATATATTATTTTTTACATGTAGAAAATGTATTTTTACATGACAAAGAATGAGCGCATTTTACTGACTGTATATACCTATTAAAAGGAAATTATTATATATGCATATTTCTGGTATGTACATGGATGCAGTCGTCGCGCAACATCTTAAAATCGTCTTGTTTTTGTATAAAATAATATGAAATTATATCATATTTAAAAACCACAACAAAAAAATATTGTAAATAAATCTCGTTTAATTATTGATAGTCTGGTAATACATGACAAACTTGTTTTAACAAAAGTATTTATTAACTTTATTAAAAACCACTAATTTAAAACTTTGATAAATAAATTTTAACATTTGTACATATTTGCTTATAATAATTAAAGTGATATAATAATTACATGATATATTTATTTAAATTTAATTAAAACATTTAATGTATTTAATAAATAATTATTATGTATTTAAAACGTTATATTTTTGAAATTTGATATTCAACACTTGTATTTTTCCTTTATTACTACAGTATGCTATTTGTAGAGTTTTTTTAAAGGTGTGACTTATTTAATTAAATAAATAAAAAATCACAAATACGAATGTCAAAAAAAAACGTTGAAAATACAGGTTTGCAAACTCATCATAAAGTATTTATAATAAAAGAATAATTTCGGAAATGATATGGATTGACAGACTTAGCATTAATGTTTATTTCAAAATGTACTCACAAAATTTTAATAATATAGAATATCTTATAAACGAAATAAAATACCATCAAAATTCTACTTAATATTCAGATAACAAGAAAAGAATGTATTTGTTACTGGTTGTTAAGTTATCTATTTTGATTTTTATTGAATACGTCCGTTATTGAATACATAGTGAACAATCGCGTTATCAAATCATTGCTTGTTAACGCATTTAGTGCGAAGTAATGTATGTGAAGCAGCCACTTCAGATCACGAAACGTCGATGTACCCCTTACAATAAGGTTGTTTAATTAATTAAAAAAATTAAACCTTTATGAACGCTCTATAAAGATAATACTGCAGTAATTAAAATATTATAGTAAAAATCAGTATAGTTTATAGTAAATTTTTAAAAGAATTAAAGTGCTTTGCAAACTTTGGGAAAGTTTGAAATACTATCATGCAACTAAAATGAACGTTTTCATTCGGGTCATAATTCTAAAAGACGAGTTCGCTTTAATGAAGATTTTGCTACAATTACAAGTGAGAAATAGTCATTGTCTATTGTTATCTAGCAGAAACGAGACTGCGTTTAAAATACCTGGAACAAAGAAATTCTTGTAGTAAGTTTCCAAGTTATCATGAAAATTATAAAGTGGTTTGACTTCTAAGTTTTAAAGAATAGTTAATAACAATAAAACAAAATTTAATTTGTTTAATATATTTTTTTTGTCTTAGTAACAATTATTTATGACAGAAGTAAGTGTAAAAGCTTTTACTGTAGAATTTGCGTTACTTCATAGAAAATCTGTTAAATTATTTACATGTTTTGTTAGTTTTTTATAAAAGTGTTGTATTTAATCAAATTTTATTTTACCTTTTACGAATATTACATTTACAGAATCTTTGCGTTTGTGCTTAGTAAAAATATAAATATAGCTTGATTTAGTCTATTTCTAAAATATGAAAGTGTAAAAGTTTGATGTATGAGGTGGCTTAAAATATTTTTGTACGCTTTTTTATTACTTCTGGGAATTTAAAAACTTGGTCAGCTTTTCCATTTGTGTATTATTGCAGCAAACAAGACGGAAAATTACAAATCGGCGGATGTTTCTAAGTTTGAAACTTTTGAACTGTGAATATATTATCGTTCGTAAAATTTTTCTACATATTCTTAGTCTCGTGAGTCTAGAATTGAATAAAATACAATGTTGATAGAAACAATATTATGATGCATTGTTTTAAAGATTTATGATCTTAACTTTGTAATCCTAGTAGAAACATTACAAAAAATTTCAATAAGCTTTAATGTTAATTACATAGTAGTTTACAAGTTTAACAAATTAGAAATGAAATTAAATTATTTTAAAATAAAGTCAAACAAAAAGATTGAGCTACAATTAAACCATTAAACATTGAATTTAACATATACCTTATAACTAACGATAAATTGATGAAAACGTATCTTAGATAATGGCACTATTTTTTAAATTCATATTGGTTCTTGCTAAGCACATTGTCTATTGTTTGTTAAAAAATAATAATTTGTTACAAGATTTTTCTCGTAACTTAAACGCAAATACTAACTCAGTTTGATTCGGCAAGCGGGTCGCAAGTCTAAGTGTGCTAATCCTACACTAAATTGAAAACGCGCCTAAACCAGTAACTATCACCCAATGCAGACCTTGTTTAAATCTGTTAGTTAGTAAAACGAACAAATTAGCGAAACACGAATTCTAACAACTATATATTTATTTCTAACAAGAGATGGTGTTAAAATAAAAGAGAAAAAGGTAGACCAATTAGAAATTAAATAACAAAATTAGATTTGTCAGTTAATATTTCAGTTATAATATTGATGGAATCACTCTCGGTCAGGCAACACACCACCAATTATATGCAATTACTAAGACAAATTCTAAGCGATTCAAACAATTACTTCTTATACCTTGAAGTCGCGAAATGAGTCGATAATCGTTTATTATGATACTGAGTTGCAAAACAACATAAAAGCGCAAAAGTTTACCCAACTGCGTTCAAATAATTTAAAAAACTTAGAGGGATGTTACGTCGTCAATGTACTCATACGACAATACATAAAGTTAAAGATGAGTCAAAGTTTGCGATTGAAAGTAAAATTGAATCAGTCTGATCTACGTTAGGATTAGATACAATTACTATTTTACTTTGACGGTTAACTGATAAAATTGATACAATTAAGTAAAAAAAGAAGAAATAACATTATACAATACTATTAAGTAGTACGCATAAAGCTGACATGATTAATTAACGAATGCACCACAAACACAAAATATGGTACGCTGAGAAATGCGCATGAAACTGATTAACTATTTATATAAGTAATTAAAATTATACAATTCAGAAACTTCAGACAAAAGTGTGAATGATACCTCGTCACTTTGAAGTTATTAAAGAAAGTGGCCTGCACAAGTTACCTTGCTACGACAACCATGTATCAAGATCGACAGTAAAGTGTAAATAAAAGTCAAAGCAAACATATCTAAAAGCTGAAAAATAAGTGAATAAGTACATCGCAGTGGTATTATAAATAGGGTTACAACTAATTCTGAAAGACGGCGTACGTTAGACTTCTAATTTTTTCTGTTATCTTCCACTTTACAAAAATAAGCCTGACATATTTGGTGTTAAACTTGAAAACTCTTTCAGTTTACTCAAGATATTTCACCACGAAGATTCTCCAACATTAAGAATTTGACTTACAACGAAGTCAATAATACATTTTGACTACGTTAAGTCTAACCGTAAAACGTAAATGCACATCATACCTCAGCGATTTTTCCCACAAACATTGATTGATTTTACGTGCGATTTACGCCATAAAACAAATGGATGACATACACTTTTAAAAACCTTTTCTGATCATTTAAATTCACATGCAACTTCTTTGCAGTTTGTGCGTAAGATGACCAGCGCGTGAATTTTACCGAAAGAAAGACTCTAATTGTTACCAACTAAATTTAAAATCCATGCAAAGCGATAGGCAATAAAATATTTTTACATAACACATTAGTCGAAGTAGGAAACCATAAGTCTATACATAAATTTAAAAAAGTATACTAGTTTCTAAATTTTAAACAATGCAACTAAATAATTGAATATTGCAGGTGAAGAATGTCAATAAAATTGAAAGTTATACGTAATTACCTATAACCTTGCCATTTCAAAACTTGCATCAATTTATTAAACTAGTTTTATTTAAATTTTTTGTTTGAAAACATTTACAGCATTAATTGTAATGCTTATTTAAAATATATTTTAAGTACTATTTTTTTAAAAAAGGTTTAAATTTCTAATTTTATTCTAACAGAAGTAATGTTTACTGTCAATTTATTTCTAACTAAAAAATTTTGTGGTATGTGAGTTTTTAGATACAAAATTACAAACTGTACAAATTATTCATTTATAAAAGCAATTTGTTGAGTCCGTTTATAAACCGGTTTAACTGAATAACCGGTCAATTGGTTTTTGGTAAACCGGTGAAACCGTTTTAGCAGCACTATCTAGATGAACTTTACTGTTACTTTTGTCATAATACAAAATAATTTCAGGTCTTTCTCATTGTTGATACCTACATTGTGATTTACATAGTAAAATTGCACATTTGCTTTTTTGCGTTATTTATTAAGATTATTTCTAAAGTAAAATAAAAAGAAAACTAATTATACGATTTTTTATGGTTTAATTTTTATGAGTATATTTAGCTTATAACATTTTTCCAATATGATCTATGAGCCCTAATTGATCTCCTCGCAAACATGTGTTTGGTTTCGAAATTAAATCTTATAAATCCTCATATTTCTTTACACCAAAACATAGACGTTATTAGAAAATAAATAGAAATTAAAAATTTACCAGAAAACAGTTCTAAGAAAAAGGTAAATAGCAAATTTTTAGTTTGGTATACAAGTTATAATGTTTGCATTCCAATACGAATAGATTTGCGACTAATTTTGTGTTTATATGATGCAAAATATACATAGTTTAAGTGAGATACTTTTTAAATTTAAGGCTATCCCAAACACATATCTTTATTTGTTAATTATTGGCGGCGACATGTTTCAACCAATTTGGTAATTATCAAGTTTCTTAAATTATAAATTCAAAAGTAAAATCTAAACCTTAAATTTACTTGCAATTAATAAATAAATAAATTAGAATATATAGGCTATGAAATGACAATATAAATTAATCAAAAAATTTAAAAAAAATAGTTATAAAAAATTATTATAATAATATCAATAACAAAAATAAAAAAATTTTAAAAACAGAAAATAATTATCAAAATTAACAGTTTCGTGTAAACAAGCATTTGGTATAATTACAATGTTTAATAATTTCTTTTATCGTAGTTAGCACCAATTAATGGTAAAATAAAGACGCATATGACAATTACCAATGTTTACTAATTATAATTTTGGTATATAAAAAAAATTAATATTTGAAGAAAATTTTCTGATATAGGTCATCTCAGTAACGTAAACTATGCGACGCATAAATACAAATACTGCTTGCTAAAAAAGTACCACTTTTAGTCCTAATAAAACGATATATACCTACTTATTTTATATTTTTTGCATTGTTAAACGTGAAATTAATATTTATAATACTAGCAAAGTTTAAATCAAAATTGAAGACGTCAATGAGCTTAAATATTATCAAAAAAGAAAATATAAGCAAATACTTTATTAAAACTAAAAAGTTATATAAGCTAAACTTGTTGGTTTTATTAAATTACTGCAAAACGTTACCTTCATGTTTATAACACCACAGAACACTGAAATTTTGTATTAAAGATTTCAATTTAATTTAAATAAAAAAACTTTAACTGAAATAGTATATGAGTATTATGAGTTTTAAAAAGAAATACAAAATATTTACTAGCAAAACAGTTTAACAATTTAATTAAAGTTAAACATCCTTTAAAATTGTAATTCGCGCTTGTCTACTTACAACAGTATACGGTTTTTTACATACGCTTTTCTTATTAAGTAAATAAAAATTATTTAGTTTTATGAATATTCAGTAGCGCTTAAAATTTTTGCTGATTTAAACAATAACGAAAATACTAAACGTTTTATTTTTATTAAACTTTGATAATAACGTTAAAATTAAACGCATGAAAACGTTTAATGTAATCAACTTAGTCATAATCAAATTGTGTGTTTTTATATTTTGCACTTTTTATATGAAAAAAAATTAAACACTACGGTTTGAAAATTTAATATTGTTTCAATTAAATATAATACTATGTATGTTAAATATTAAAATCTAATAAACAAATTCTAATTATTAATTACTTTATTATTAATTTAATTGCTATTTATTGTAATACGAAATTATTAGTTTATATTAAACACGATTTTTTAAACAATATAAAATTATTTTGTTTTTAATAGCAGTATTTTTAATATGAGCCGGTTTGCTTGAGTTTTTTATTATAATAACTACATTTATGTTTTTTTTATTTACATTGCATTATTGTCCTAAAATAAATATGTAATTTATTTTTTATTTTTATTAAAGTAAATAAATAATTAGTTTAATAAAGTAGTATTGTATAAGTTGTAAACAAGGTATACAATTATGGTGACCATTTTCAGAGGCTCACTATTACTCTATCGGAAACGGTAAAAAATAGAAAGTGGTGTAATTTCGTATCCTCCTTATTATCCCATTAACAAAATAAACACATTTTTATTTATTCGTTTTTTATCTAGAAAAAACAAAAAACTGTATTTCTCGAAAATTTGCTGCAGCTTATCTATTTTTTTAATTATTCTTAAATAATTTCAGTAATTGTTTTACAATGTTATACCGTATTCAATAACTCAATTTCGATCATCTTATTGGCCAAATTACAGCCCTTTTTATACAACCGCAAAGACTCTGCTTACCACGTTATTTTTGCGTTGTAAACCTCTGCGTTCTCGTATTTAATTAAAAAAACATCTTCTGTGAACTAAAAACAGTTTAAAAAGTTCAGCTTTCAACGTTTTCATCTCTATAGCCATTTTATTACTTATTAATTACTTAGAAAATACTATTGGAAATAACCAGACATGGTTCGGTTTGAGCTTTTACTGTTAATACATGAACATAATGGAATAATCGGAATAATCGGAATAATACATTCCATTGCAGAATTGATGCCGCTCCTATTGGAGCTCTTCGTGTGTTAGTGGGTTAGTTCGTCACTCCTCTCTACTTTTCTTCCTTTTTTTACTTTACAGGTCGTTGTATTTGCTTGCCTCTTCCACTATTTTCTTCCATATCTTCTAATATTTCATTTTTTTTTCTCTTCATTTATCAATTCTTATGGTTTTTATATCATTTATTACTTAATCTTTCCATCTTATTTTCGGCCTCACTTTTGCTCTATTTTGTTGTGGCTTCCATTTCATTATCTTCTTTGCAATTGATTCTTGGTCTTCTTTTCTACTTACATGTCCGTACCTACGTATTCTTCTGGTTTTAATTTCTTTTACTATGTTTTCTCCATTTAGTATTTCTTCTATCTCTTGGTTTGTTAATCTTATATGTAATTCTTCATTTATCTTTTTTGGTCGATATTTTCTTCTAATTCATTTGCGTTCAAATACTTTAAATTGCTCTGCATCGTTATTTGTGATGCGCATAGTTTCACTTGCGTATAGTACTGCTAGTCTTATTGCTACTTTATACATTCTCATTTTTGTTTCCTTTGTTATCTGTTTACTTTTCATAATTTCTTTAAATCTGTTGTATGCGTTGTGTCCTGATTTTTTTCTTTGTGCTATTTCTATGTTTCTTTCATTTTTGCTACTTATTTCTGTTCCAAGATATTTGAAGGTTTGAACATGCTGGAATTTGTATCTTCCTATCACGAGATCCGGTTTATTTTTTAGCGTATATTCTTTACTAATTTTCATATACTTAATTATCTTCTGATTTAATTTTAATCATCGTTTTTTTGCTTCATCCTTTATTTTCTGTGTTATTTCCTCTAAGCTTCTCTTGTCACTACTGCAATGTCGTCTGCATACACAATTACTTGTATTGATTTTTGTATTATAGATCCAGTATTTTCCAGTTTCTTATTACACCATCTAATGCTATGTTAAATAGAACTGCGGATAGTCCATCTTCTTGTCTTACTTCTTTTCCTTGTTTCACTGGGTTTGTTAATCCTTCTTGTGTACAACTTCCTTTGATTCCTCCAATGTCATTTTAAGTAGTCGTTTTATTTTTGTTGATATGTCTTTCATTACCTTCTTTCTCTCTAAGCTGTCAAATGCTTGTCTATGTACAAAATATGCAGATCAATCTCTTTTTCATAGCATTTCTTTATCAACTGGTTTAGCATGTATATTGCATCTTTCCAATATTATTGCTAATAGCACTTTATACACTGTATTTAGTAGCATTATTCTTCTGTAACACTTTTTGATATATCTTCATTTTTTGGTATAAGCATTATCATCCTTAGTCGCCATTCTTTAGGCATTACTTCTTTTTCTCATACTGCTACTAGTAACTCGTATATTCTTGTTTTTAGCTCGTTTTCTCCTTTTTTTAGTATTTCATAGTATATACTGTCTGTCCCTGGAGTTTTTCTATTTTTTAGATTATTTATAATATTATTTACCTCTTTTTTTGTTCAGTTTTCCACTGTTTCTTTTTTTTGCGTATTATTTGTTTCTTTATCTCCACTAGTACCTTTTTCTGATGTTTCCATGTTTTCTAGGTATTCTTGACAGTTTTTTTTATTTATTCCCCTTATTGCCTTTTTCTTTGTTTGTTGTCTTATTTGTCTGTATAATTTTGTGTTGTTTTTGTTATCCTTTATTAAATGCTCCATTCTTGCTTTTAGCCATTTCAGCTTCTTGTTTTTTATTAATTTTATTCCATCTTTTTGTATTTGCTTGTACTTTTTATAATCGCCTTCTTTGTTTGTTCCTATCCATTTTAATCTTTCATCTCTTTTTTTTTCTTTATCATTGCATCTTCGTATTAATTATCTCTCTGTTTTATTTGTTTCTCTTTATGGTTTTTTTCGATGTTTCGATTATTGCAGTTTTTCTGTTTTTCCATTCGTCTTCTTTGTTTTCATTTTTATTTCCTCTTCCTAGTTGTCTTTCGACTTCTTCTTGAAAGTTTCTTTTGTTGTCTTTATTGTTTGAACTCTCAATATTCTTAACTTTGTTTTGGCTATTACTAAGTGGTTGTCTGTATTTACATTGGTTCCTCTATAGGATCTTCCATCATGTATTATCCCTTAGCTTTCTTTGTTCGTCCGGTGATCTTTCTGTCGCTGATCGTTTTTGCTATTTGAATCTTCGTTGTCATATTCTAAAGCGTGTTTGTAATTGTACGAGTGTGTAATATTCTCCATTTCATATTAGTTTATTGCCGATAAGATTTGTCTTGTATTGCTTTGTTCTCGCTTCTTTCATATAGGTTATTAATGTTCTGTTTTGTTGTTGTACTTGTTTTGTAGAATCTTCTGAAATGCAGATCTCCGTCCTTTTAATTTATTGCTTGCTTAAAGGACTTCTATTTTCTTATTATTCCATGAGTTAAATTCTTTAATAACTGGTCTATTTTTTTCTTGTTCTTGTAATTTCCTACCTATTCTCTTTATCTCGCGGAGTTCCGTTTCCATGTTCAACGTTACTTCCATTTTGCTTAAGATTCTTTTTATTTCTTCTATCAGTATTGTTTTCTGTTCATTGTCGTTTTCTTTTGTTTTGTTCTATAATTTGGGCATTTAGTTTATCGTTTATTTCTTTGAGTTTTTGATTAGCACTTTTTACATTTTTATTTCTAATTGCAAGGCGTCTATTTTTGTTTCAATACGTTTGTTCTTTTCAACTATTGTTTCAAGCTTATTTCTAATTTTATCTAGCAATTCTTCCATATTTTACTTTTCTGTTTTGTTCTTCTTTTGTTGTGTTCTTGTATGGTGTGGTGGAACCCGTTGTGTTAGTTCGTATGTGGTGTATTGTTTATCTACTAGCGGGCTTAGCGTCGCCCGTCTGGTTATCTATTTTCAGCTTACTTAGTTTGCCCAAGAACCCAAACGGGCGCTGGTTTCACTTTGCTATTGTAGAATAGATGTTGGTGTTCTTTTAAAATCTTTTAATTTTAGAGAGTAATATCACTATAACAACATTCAAATGGAATAACAGTGCTTTATTCTCGTTGCTCAACTTTTTTATACATCCATAATTAACTACTTGTTTGTTTATTTATTACAGGTATTCCCTATCAATATTTAATTTAATTATTTGCTTTTATTTGACATTGAAAAACATTTCAATTACGTGCGTTAATAAAATAAAATTGTTGGTGTATAAATTATTTGTAATAACCATTAAACGTCTGTTTACTATGATAATAGATATTTCGTATTTCTACTAATATGAATTGCACGATTATTTATGTTACTATTATAAATACATGTTTTACCTTTTAAATATACAGGGTATAAGCTTTTCATTACTATCTGTCTAATCTCTGCACTAACTACTTATCGCTTTTTTTATATCTTACTAATTTTGCAAGACTTCCTCGGTGAATTATTAAAATAGCGGAGCAAGTTCACTGCACTGCACTACACTCAACGCTCGATACAACAATAGAAATACTGATAATATTTATTAATAATGACAATGGCACGACTTCAAGTTTTGAATCTGACGTTGAGTCGTTTGCATGTTCTGTCGTGCACGTTTTAATGTTTTAAAAATTGTATGATTTTCTATTCTAGGTGATTGATCAGTGTTGTATTTATTTATGTTTATATTACTCATTATTCGTAATATAGAATTTTGTAATTCGTATCATTTTGTTACTTTTATTACAATTTACGTTAATAAACATGTTCTAAATCTTACTATAATCAATTGACGGCGCTATAGCAATTTAACTTCAACCAAAGTTACCCCAAAGACATTTTCTATACGTACTTTTAATTTCTAAAATTATAAAAACCTACAACTTTCAAACTTACCCCCTCAAATTATTTGGTTTTTTTATCTGGTGACTTTTAGCAGTGTAAATCAATCTTTTGCAATTACTTAATAATTTTTTATAGTAATTCACGGTTTCTGGAGATTGCTATAAGTAGCAAAATATTGTAAGATGTCTGCAAACCATCATCGGCTCTTTGTGACGTTAAAGCAAACGTAATACAAACGACTCAACGTCAGATTCAAAACTTGAAGTCGTATCACTGTCATTATTAATAAATATTATCATTAATTCCATTAAATTGTTGACTATTCCATTATGTTCATGTATTAACGGTTAAAGCTCAGACGAACCATGTCTGGTTTAAATGCAATATTCTTTGAATGTAACCGATTTTTTATCGATTTATTTTCGAAAAAGAATCCGTGTACTATTCGTCATATATTCTTTTCAAATAAATAATAAGTAATTAAATGGCTATAGAGATGAAAACGTTGAAAGCTGAATTTTTTAACTGTTTTGTCAAAACGATCACCAAAATGTTGAAGGTTTCCTGTAACTTTGTATTCTTTTACTGCAAAACAATTATTGTAAAATTGTTCTGTGTAGGACTTGCATGGCTTTATTCTTGTATACAATTGAGCATACATTTTGAAATACTCTGTATAACCATATATTTAAAGAAAAGGGGAGATGAACTAATCTAAATTTAAAAAACATATATGGTGACACATTAAAAAAAATTATGTTTGTTTCATCCTGATAATAATACGTAACACCCTGCACAAACAAAAATAATTTTAATATACAGGGTTATACGGCTCGGAATATTATGGCCAAAATACGCGACTTTCAAAACGTTTCACTTTTGGGGTATATGAGGGTCTTTTATGGTTACTTCATAAATTATTTTCATATTATATAGAGTTTTTTTAATAAAACCTTACATTTATGGATTTTTTGAGCAAAATAAGGGTGTGTTTTAATAACGTTTATAGACTCTAAACCTTAAGGTTTCTTAAATAATTAAAATTTTGCCAAATTTTACCTGGTTTTCATGTTCTAGTTATGGAAGCAAAATTTACACTTAAGTACAACAATAGATCATATTTTATATTCCAATTATAATAAACTTATATATATTCTTTAATTTATCAGAAAAAGCACTTTTAAATTACCTTTCAAATAATATTAGAATGTTCTATAGTCTTCCCGTTTTTACACAATACACAATATAATAAATATCAGATAATCCAACAGACTATAACAGTTATAATGGTAATAACATACCAATGATAAATAATAATAGATTTTACAATTGGGCACTTTCCCATAAATTTCCGAAATTAATTATTTTCATGGAGATGCATAAAAATAATTGTCTACAATACGCCACTGGCAATACCACACAATATGAAAAGACGCATAAGAGACACTTTTAAAACTGTAACCTCGCAAATGTTGCTCAGAGTTAACAGTAGTTCTCAAAAAAGGATATGTATCTGTCTGGAAATGAACAATTTCGAACAATATTTTGCTTTTGTTTTATGTTATCGTTAGTATGTTATTATCATTATTGCTGCTATAGCCTGTTGTATTATAAATAACGTTCTAAGTTTCTAAGCATTTGATAAAACATTCTTTCTTATTACTTTTATAATTGTTACTTACAGTAAAACTTTTCAATAACGGTTAGCTACGGGGTAGCACATATTGTCCGTTATAGAGAAGTGTCCGTTAAAGAGGGAGGTTGAATTTATTTGCAAAAAACTATATTTTGAATGAAAATTATTTATAGTTGTAGGCTAAATAGCTTTTTTTAACGATAAAAACTTTTGTTTATTCTGACACATCTTCACTGAATACCGTACGTAAAAGTACAACTTAAAAACTCAATTTACTACACAAAAAACAAACAAACAAATAAAAAACAGCAAAAACTAAATTATTTTACGTATTTAAGTAAACATTTTTTACTGATTGACAGCTTATTATAATAAGCTTATACCTTTAATTATTGAAATCATAAACAAGTATTCCTATTCATCTGCATCATTCAAAACCACATTTTTTCAGTTTTATGAAAATAATATTTTAAGATTATGTTATGAATAGGCAATTCACAAGACAATATAAAAAAAATGTGTAAATTTCAGTTCGTTTTATAGAAGATTCGTTATTGAGAGGTGTTTGCTATATTGTTTTGTATGTAGTAAGTTTGGGGAATAAGAAATTGTCCGTTAAAGAGAGGTTTCCCTTGTTGAGAGGCGTTGGTTAATAGTGACTTCACCCGATCTAATATTTTTAAACACAATAGGCAACTTGATTCATCATATTTTTTATTAAAATAACATCAAATAGTGCAAAAAACGATTATTTTGCGTATTGTGTAAAAACTTAGCTTTAGAACATTCTAATATTCGATAGGTAATTAAAAAATGCAATAGCGAAGGCTTCCACGGCCGGAATCTATACTAACATTAGAATGTCTTCCGGGTTTGGACCGTGTCATATTTGCAACCGAAGCTGACAACGTTTCAAACACCCCAATAACTTCAATCGCGATAATGGTTTCGAACTATCCCCTCTTTGGTTCCCGGTTATTAGTCAATTATCAAAGACACGCCCCCTAGCAACCGTAACCCAATCAGCGTCGAGTTTAACCATCCGTGACGATCCTTTTCCTTTAAATACGGAGACTATTTCTTCTTAAGTCACTTCTACGGAGTTTAGAATCTGGCTTGGTTCACAAGTTGATTACCTAACTCAGTAGTGGTTCTTTGTTAGATTTTCGTTTGCTTTTTCAGGTTATCGTTTTCTTTCTTACCTTTTCATAGTTTAGGTTATGGCTTGTTTTACAAGTATATAACCTAACTTTTGAGAAGTTCTTAGTTAGATTTCGATTGCTTGTTTGAGTTTTGCGATTTATCTCACGCCCTGATGAAGCCCCTTACGAAAGTGGGCGAAACGTTGGCAGCTTTGGTTGCAAATATGACACGGTCCAAACCCGGAAGACATTCTAATGTTAATTAAAAAATGCCTTTACCCAGTTTTATCCGCCTGCTGCAAGGTATATGTTAGTAAAACTGGTAGAAACTTTGGTACAAAACTAAGCCTACTAAGTCTGTTATTGCTAGCATCTAACACCTGCGATAACTTAAATTTTGAAAAACCCTAAACACCAAGAAATTGCATTTTAAAAAAATCGACAACGCGATTAACATTATAAAGTTTCTCAAAAAGTTTAGGCAAAACAATCCTTTTAAGCTACCTGTCTTTACTTTTTTGAGCAAATGCTGTAGCTCATAAAGACTTGTCGTTTCTATTAAGTTCTTCTATCATTACTAATTGTCGCCTAATGAAAAACTTGATTACGTTCGGAAGCTTGTCAGCTTTACTTTTAATTACAGTTTGATTACAATAATCGTGCGTACAGCCAATTTTTTTCTGTTTCTTAGTAATTTAATGTTCTTTTAATGGAGTTACGTTATATTAACACATTTAAGTATAAAAATTTTGTTTAAAACTAATATTAAAACCTTGTTGTAATCCGAAAATTACTTAGGATCGTGTCGTCTATGGTTTTCGAGGTTGTCAGTGAAAACCGACGTGTCAAATGAATTTAACTTTATTATATTAAAACGATTAGATGTTTTTAAACGCAACGCCGGAAACAGTTCCCTGTCGTTGCTATGTGCCTTCCTATATACCTGTAAAATGACTTTCCAAGAAACCTGCGACAAGGGGTTGAAATCAGGTTGCAACTTGTTATAACTTGTATATAGGTATCACAAAATCCTTCCCTTGTTTTTAAAATTTGGTCATTGGCTCAAATTAAATAATACAAGTATATGTTACATTAAATTTTTTAAATCTACTATCTTACGTCTAATGTTAGTTACTTAAATATTAGCACACTTTAATCATTTAAGAATTTAAGTCGATTTACATGGACCTTCATTGTAGATCTTTCTCTTTTTATGAGATAATTAAGAGCCAATGATTTTTTTAAAACTGTAAATGGACCAATCCAACTTGGAGTTAATTCTTTTGGCCGTCCTCGTCTAACGGTTTCATCATACAGAAGAACCTGATACCTTGTTTTCGATTTTTGTTTTATTTCGTGTAGCTTATCTCTAGCTAATGCATGGGACAACTGCATGTGCTGCTTTAAATTACTTTAATAAGTAATCATCATAGTTTTAAAATGATAGTTTAGGTTACACTGGGAAGACTTGGTTTTCGGCCAAATAAAAGTTCGAAAGGACTATAACCTGTGGATGTATGCGGAGTGGAATTATACGTAAACCAGCAGAAATCTATCCATTCATCCCAATCGGTTTGAGATTCATTTATAAATGCCTTAAAATATTCAGCTAATGTTCGATGTGACCTTTCTAATTGCCCATTAGGCTAAGGGTGATAAGTCGCAATTTTATTTATTTTATACAATTTTGAAATGTATTTCATTCATTTACTAAGAAAGTTGGGTCCTTGATCTGTAACAATCGATTCGGGAATTCCAAATTTGCAAAATATTTTTGTAACTAACGCCTTAGCGATAGTGAATAATTCTTGAATACTGATAGGAATGCTTTCAGAAAATTTTGTTAAATTGTCGTGAAATGTGAGTATGTATTAATTCTCGGATTCTGAAAAAGGTAATGGTCGCACTATATCAATGTAACATTTTTAATTACATTGTTGAAGTATCTGTTATAAGCATTGGTGTCTTTGTTAACTTTTGAGACTTAATTTTTGACACTTTAAGCAATGTTTAATGTATTCATCTACGTCTGATTTTATATTGGGCCAATTATAATAATGTTTAACTCTATTGTAAGTTTTAGTTCTACCTAAGTGACCTCCCCGTAGCGGAATCGTGTAAACCCTTTAAGAATTCTAATATTTCCTGCTGACTAAAACTTACTTTTGTATTTTCAAATAAGATAATTTTTGTTTTAATATTTTTAAATATAAACCGTATTATTAACCTATTGTTTTCATAGCTTATATCTAATTTACAAAATACTTCTGTTGGAATTGCAATTTCATCTTATGATTGCGACAAACATTCTTCTTTCAGCCCGTAAAATGTATACCAAAGGAGTTCGGAAGAAATCTTTTCATCCTTTTTATCTATTATTACTACGTTAATAATTATTATATCATGCTTAACATTTTTTAAGTAAAGAAAGAGAGGAATTTTATCTGGTATTTTATTGCCAGTAAGAGAATAATTGTAATTATTTTCAACTAATGCAGAAGAAGTGTTAATTGGTAATAAACCTCGTGAAATAAAAGTTATTATACGTTTATAGTTTGATTGAAATAGATTTTTAGTTGATTCGCGTACATTATTATTGATTATAATTTCGCGTTCGATTAGTGTTTTAAACTCACTGTAATTTACAAAATTGGAATAGATTATATTTACCTTGTGCATGCGAGTTAAGGCATCGCAGTTCGTATTTAGTTTACCTGGTTTGTATATTATTTCAAATTCGTACTCTTCCAACTTTAACCTTAATCTAGTTAATCTGCTGCAGGGATCTTTTATGTTTAACAACCAAACAAGAGGTCGACTGTCGGTATAAATTTTAAACTTTCTACTACCGTATAAAAATTGTCGGAAATAACGAATTGACCATACAATCGAGGTTAATTCTTTTTCGCACGTACTATAATTGAGTTTATTTAATGCTCGCGAACAATAAGCTATCGGACGGTCTTTGTCCACGGTAATTTGGCTTAGAATACCGGCTACATGAGTACCACTTGCATCTGTTGTAAGTCAAAACTCTTGTCGGGATAGATTAACAAAGGAGTGTTAGTTAATATGGCATTCAAAGTTTCGAAAGAATTTTGACAAAGCTGATTCCAGTTAAACGAAATCCCCTTTTTCAAAAATTTATTAATTGGTTCTATTATCTGACTGTATTCTTTTATATACTGTCGATAATAGTTACAGAACCCTAAAAATGATTTGACATTATCTTAATTTTTTGGTGTATTTTACTACACATTGAACCTTATAAGGATCTGGAAAAACTCCTTCTGATGTAATAAGATAACCTAAATAAGTAACTTCGCGTCCTAAAAATTTTGATTTATCGGGATAAAGTTGTAAGTTAAATTCATGGTGTTTATCAAAAACGGCTGTTAGTTTTTTATTATGGTCTGAAAGGCTTAAACCGTATATTCATTCCTAGATCGTCCATATATACGTAACACTTAAGTCTTTGAAAACCGGATAAAACTGTGTTCATTATTCTCATAAACATAGCAGGAGCACCCTTTAAACTTTGTGGAAGTCGGTTATAATGATAGTGACCATTAGCAGTACTAAATGCCGTTATCTGCTTTTGATAAATGAACTTGATAAAAACCCATGCAAAGATCAAGAGTGGTATAAAATTTACTATTACCTAAATGATATAAAATTTCAGAAACGGGTGGAATTGGAAATGCGTCAAATTTTGTAATGTCATGTAATTTGCGATAATCGACAATAATTCTGTATTATTTCAGAAGCGTCCGCTTTTTACGGAACTACTAAGGGTAAATTCCACGGAGATTTTGAAGAAGAGATTATTTTTTCGTTTAAAATTTTGTTAACTTGCGTATTTATTTCTTTGTTGATCTATTTTATCACACTGGACTAAATCTGATTTGATTAGATTAATATCGGATCAAGTGTCTATTAAAAATGTTTTATATTCACTTTCGGCGGAATTAATTTTTAAATTGATGGACTTTCTGAGTTATTCGAAACAATACAAGCATCGCTAGCATTCTCGTTTGGCACAATATGAGCTTGACTGGAATTAGCAACATGTGCGTTATTGCGTGATGCTTGAGTTTGGTCTGTTTCAGTTTGCTGATTATTAGCAACCCGTAGATGACTTTTTCTAGAACCAGACCAGAATTGGTCATTAATTTGAGCATTTACGGAATTGTTTCTGTGAAAGATGAATAACGAGTTATTACCATTATGATGCCCTGAGTTTACAATAATTACATATTTAATGATTTCGCGAATGATATTGATTACCGGGACAATTCGATACATCGTAAACTTCGTGATTACAATTGGTACAAGAAAAAAACGGTCGTTCAATAATAACTCGGACTAATACTTTGTTAATTTTTTCTTTACTTTCCACATCGAGTTCTTTCGTTAATGCATATTCTACGGCTGTATTCAAATCGGGACAATATTTAGTTTCGAAATCAAATTTTAAAGGTGGTTTAATAATTGACAATGTATTAAACCCTCTTTTGTGAATAACTTTAGTGATGGCTACCCGTAAAGTTTGACTTTCACCCCTACAAGATTCTTGTATCAATGGTTCTATAATTGATTCTAGTCTAATGTTATAATCGTTCACGTTTTCGTTCGGTAATTGCTTAAACGTAACAAGTATAGATTCTAAATATTTTAATGAACCCCTTAATTAATTAAATTAATTAATTTAACGACTTAATTAATTCGTCAAATGAACTTATGTCTTTATGTTTTATAGCATCGTATGCTGCACCGGATAACTGATTTTTGAATAGGTCAAAACTGTTCGATTCCATACTAGATCGCACTGTTCGCGGCTATATTAAAATGTCCTGAAATTGACTTAATTCTTTTACAGATCGGTCACATTTAGGAATGAAACCGATAGAATTTTGTAGTGTTTGTAAATTTGCGTTAACAGCCATAGCTGAACTTGAATCTGAATTAGTAGTTTTAGTAATGCGTTTCTTTTTAACCATATATATGAATATAATAATGATCTAAATGTCGACTTACCCTAGTATTATTTAATAAAATATGTTTATTGTCTTTAGATTTAGATCTCTTCCTTCGTGGTGAACGTAACCATCAAGGCTATTGATATTAAAGTTGTTTTCTTCTCGTAATGGCGTTGTCGATGAAAACCTCTCCCGGTCGGTTTAGAAATGATGCAATTTCACACAACACTTTTTCGTCGAACTTGAACACTTAAACGAAACTGGCACTTATCACTCACTTATTACTGAGAATTTGAAATGGAAATTGAATATTGATCTTTAATGATTAGCCGATTTCTCTTATGAATTTGAATTGATGTTGTATGGAATTGAATTGTCTTCTTGAACTTGAATTTACCACGAGTTGAATTGGAAATTGACGAAATTAATCTCGCCGCAGCCACCATTTGTTGTAATCCGAAGATTACTTGGGATCGTTTCGTCTATAGTTTTCCAGGTTGTCAATGAAAAACGACGTGTTAAATGAATTTAACTTTATTACATTAAAACGATTAAATGTTTTTAAACGCAACGCCGTAAACAGAGTTCCCCGTCGTTGGTATGTGCCTTCTTAAATACTTGTAAAATGGCTTTCCAGGAAGCCTACAACAAGGGGTTGAGAACAAAGTTGCAACTTGTTTGTAACGTCCCGTTAGATTTCATTACAATTAAAATTCAATTTTACATTCGTTTATTTTCTGCAACTAATATTGCACGTAAATTTATTCAGTTTGGCAACGTCGCGTCGTATTTCGAAACGACTGAGTAATAGCTTAAGCTCGCACTTCCGTTTGAGCCATTTTTGAGTGGTGCAAAGAAGACAAATTTTCTTAATTATCGCGTAAAAACGCATGCAAGCATTTTTATTCATTCCAACTAATGGCTGGTGAGTTTACCTTTATTTTGATATAATTTTTCTATTGAATTCAACATTTGTAGTGATTTCACAATGTTACGCAATACATTTAGACAAAGAAATTTATTTCAAGACCGTTGCATTTAGATGTAACGTAAGTACTTCATGTCATTTAAAAACCATTCTAATTATTTATATTTACTTAGGTTTTCTTTATTTACTGCGTCTTTTCTTTTGGTTTTGTCTTTTTATTCACTGGACTTTCCGTTATTGGCGTTTATTATTTACTGGATTTTTATTTCTTGGATTTATATTTTGGTTTTATGCCTGCATTTGTGCTTTCAATCTACATTTGTTTAGAAAAATCTTATCACTTCAACAAAGAATGCGCTAAAAATAGAAGATATCCGATAACATCATTTCATATATGGTGAGTCATTTTACATTCACATTCATTAAATTGTGTTATTAAAACTTTTCGGGATACATACTCGATAACAAATTAAACGTTTACTACTTTTGAATTTAATACCAATTAATAATTAGGTATAAGATATAATGCTTTTTATTTATCACTAATGTAAAGGTGATTGGCACCCAAATATTGTTTTAATCCATATATTGTTTTAATTCAAATAATGTTCATTTTTTTTCTTTAATGTAAATAGTTAGTGTATTATGTTATAGTCGCAAATAAATTAAAAGAATTCACGCCTGTGTATTTATTTTCATTCAGACCCACACCCAGAGGTCTGTGTTTTGACTGCTGCCGTGGTAAAATCACTATTTTTGCTTTTGATAAATGTATTTTTATATTTTTTATTATACGTTTTTATTATTTTTTATTACATGTTATAACTTGTACATAAATATTACAACAACCTAAACACAATATTTATTACAAATGTTATGATTAGTTTTCATTTATATATTAGTTAATAATTTTTTTTTGTCATAATAAGCGTGGAAACTTAAAAAATATTTATTTGATATTATAACTGTGCTAAAGTAGCATTTATTTGCTACTATCTTGTATTGAAATGAAACAGTAAATTGTCAAACAAATATCAAAAAACACAATTACATGTTTTTAGCAAAAATTTGCTTTTTGTAGTAAATAAAAATTTTTATTTTTTAAAACGGTTTTTGTTAAATTGTGGGTTTTTTCAATTTTTATTATTTTTTATTTTATTTATTTGTTGTCTAGGACTGTACGTAAAACTGATTTTATGTCAAACATAAAAAAAAACTTTGAATTTAAAGAAACATAATATATTAAAGCAACTGTAATAAAAAATGGTAAAAGTTTACGATAGTTTTATTCTAAATTAAAATCGGATTTTACACTTGTTTATACTTAATAAATTGTTTTAACGCTATAATTCACCTAAAACATTTTTAAGATATTTCAATGCACTGTTTGTAATATATGTTTGTATAATTAGTTTGATTGCAAGATTTGTTTTTTTTGTAGTTAATTCAACTTGTATATTTTAAATGTTGATTCATTTTGAAAATATTAGAAAAGAATTTAAAAAAAATTATTTTTAAGTTTACTTGATTTGTTCAATTCTACAAAATTAAAAATGTTATTTAAATATTTGTTTCGAAGAAAAGTGCTAGCTTTTTTTGTAAAAAACGTATTGCATTATAAAAAAATTAAGTGATTTATTAATTAGAATCTTTTAATAAAGATATCGGTGTTGTTATTTTTATATTCTAAACACGATAAATCTATATATTTTGTATGAAAACTTATGGGTAGTAGAGTGAATCTTTTAACAAGTGACGTTAATATTCAGAGAGGGTGTCGTGTTTTCGTCCCTTTAATTAATATGTACGAGTACTTGACGCGTGACAATGCGGTGGAAAGTTGCGTGTTCCACCGAACTTCATTAGAATACATTGCAGGCGTAATTTCTAGGTCGCGAATAGTAAAAAATTGCTCTCTAACCTTAGTAATCATTTCTTTTGATACCCCAAGAGAAAAGATCCAAACTCTTATTGAACTCTAAGGCATTGGTTGGCTCGCTTGACATAAAATATTATATTCCCATGAGATTTTCGACGTGTTCTGTACATGTTGCTTGTCGATTTGTGTCCGAATTCCTTCGCAAAGAAATGGCATGTCTGCATTTAAAATTTTCAGAAAATAAAAATAAACGTATAAATAAAAATTTTATTTTATATAGTAGCGCAACTTTAAGTAATGCAACGAATAAAAATTGGAACAATTCATGTTTTTGATAAAAGTTTATTATTTTTCGATTTACGTGAACTGAATTTAGGGTTAAACGAAAACCTAATTTTACGAACGTAATCGATACCTCGCTAAAAAGCTTTATACATTTTTTTATCAAAAGGGTTTTTCGCAAATAATAAACTATAAATGTAGACAGGCAATTAGCACGTTTTTATGACTGTTAGTAATTAGTTTTGCGTGGTTTAAAAAAATATCTGCAAAATACGCGTAACTTAATTCTTTTAATTTACATTTTGTCATTTAAGTTATTTTGTTTTAATTAAACTTTGTTGGCTCAACATTTTTTCATTAAAGTTTTATGTTAAAAGGCTTTTCATATATTTACCGAGAATTTTGTTTGGCTTTAATTGATTAATTAGTTTGTGTGAATTTTCTGCACGCTTAGTTGCATATTTAGTAAATCCTAAACATTTAATAACAAATTGTAATAACTACAACAAAACGATGACACTAAATAAGCAAATTGACACACATCGTAACGATTCAATGTTATACAACATATACCATATACGCAATCGTTATCTGTAAGTAGTAAACGTTATTTTACAAAGATTAAGTTAATGCTTAGGTCAGCAATATGGTGCAGCAAAGTAATTGCATTTCTTTAAATAAAATAGTATAGGTTACATTAAACGCCAACTAAGCATGTTTAAATATTTTAACTAAATAATTTGATAAAACCCTTATTACAAATAAAGTTAATTAAACTTCTATTTCTAGAACATGTTGTGTAAAATGGAGTTATTTACTTTGAACGCTAATTTTCTATTTGAAATTGACCAAAGAAGATACAATAAGTTGAAAATGGTCAATAAATAACTTCAAATTACGTTTCGTACCTGCACTTTATTAGAAACGTTTTTCAATAAAACCTTTGCCGTCTTCCAGATTTAGTTCCATCCTGAGTTTTGGAATTTACTGTTGAAAATTGCCCTATTTCTTTTTAGTTATAAACCGTAAAGTACATTAACGTACGAGTACATTAAATACTCTTCTCTAAATTGAATATTTAAACTACAAGGTAATATTCTTTGATGCTTACTTTAAAGGCAACGTTTAAAGTTGTTTATATGCAACACTTACGTAAAATGAAATTTGTCTAGACACATAAAGGTTGAGAAATGATGTTATGTAACTAAATATATTCTTAACTTTTTTGTTTGCATTTACTTGATTTAAACTTAGGGAGTTGCAATTTGACTTAAATTTAATTCTACGTTATATAGTTACAACAAAAAGTAGCACCATTTTATTACAGTTAATCTTCAAGAAACGCGTTTATACAAGGATTAATGCTAAAATGCTTACTGACGTAGTGTGAATACTAATTTAGCTGCATATCGCTGTAACAGTTTCAATATTTACTCTCTAATGTTAGTAATATGTATTAAAGAAGCTGTTTGCATATGAATTATTACTATGTTAAACGTTTAGACGTACTTGCAATTTATAAAATACACGTTTGACCAAATTACTATCATTGGATTCGTTAATGTATCTTAGCTACATTAAGAATTGGCGTGTAATGGTTTTATTGCAAAATTTCATGTGTATCATACATTTATATATTCTGTAGCACATTTTATGTTACTAACCAACTTAGTAATTACAAATTAAAGTTTTTACATGCACCACACCCATTCTAGAATTAAGTAATAAATAATAACCAAACTAGGTTATGTACCTACTTTTACTTTGTAACAATTAATTTTGTTTTAGTAATTAGATTTAAGATTACATGTTGTATTAATGTTATATGCTATATCGAATAACTAATAAATATAATAAAAATTAAAAAACTAATCACTAAATTAAATAAATACTTATTAAATCATTTTGAAAATTAATTATCTTAATCTTAGCTTATTGATTAGGTGAGTAGGCTACTTACACCATAAAACAATTGAACGCTGATATATATGTAACAAGGAACAATACAAATACGTCTATAAAGAGGATTTAGTGTACGACTCTGTGTCAAGACGAATAGAGGAAAATACATTGCATCACTTGATTTAAACAAAAATAAAATATTTACCACTAACTACAAATACGCAAGTAATTATTTCCAGTTATTTGGATGCAAATTTACTATTTTTTAAGATTCTAACCTTAAATTTGTGAACACCTGTTTGTAATTAATTAATATTTTTTTAAATTCATAAAAAAATCAGTTTTTAAGGTTGGTCTTCTTCGCCAGAGCCTTTACCTATTCTCAACTAGAAATATAATAATGAATTAACATATAGAAATGTTTTCGATGGTTTCACTCGATTAGTTAACAACGACTGGGAAAATTTAGATGATTCAGCTAAAAACAAAAATTGACGGTATAAATCAGATCAAAATAACATATCAACGGAAAGGTTAAAAAAAGTACCTACAGAAAAACAACACTTAAAAATTTTTGCAACAGATAGTGAGTCATTTTTTTTTAATTACTAGAATCTTGCTGATTATAATACACAAACAATGTTTTTATTTACTTACGTAAAACAAAACAGTGAAAAAAGAAGGATAAAATTAAAAACAAAGTCAAAAAAGCATAATTTTTTTGAAAGAGAGCACAATTTAATAAAGTTGTGAACTATTTTACCAGTAGAAGCTTTGACTGCCGCCGTCTTTTCCGGGAAAGATCCTGATGACTCTGCCAAGCTTGTAGTGTAGTCCTTGACGATGACCATGGTTTCGTTAACTAGCTCAAAAGTTTTTGTTCACCACTTACAGCGACCTTGCAATTCACTTAAATAATCTTTTCGCCAGTGCTTCTAAAACTCAAAGCAAAGATTCTCTATTAGCTTAAACAAATTTCTTTGATTTGTAGGTCCATTAACCAGTGTCTCCATCAAAAGAATATTGATGAGAAAGCGTCGAACCAGAAAGTGTGCAGATGTAATTGGACTGAGAAGGTTTGGATCGTTGGACAGGAGTGCAAAGGGTTTGCAGTTTAAAATAGCTTTGAATTCAAGTTATTATACTGTTTATAAGTAAATTTGGAGTTTCAAAGACACGTTTTAAATAATACTTGTATGACTTAATGTTGGTCTTATAGAGCCCTCCCATATGAGAAGAACGCAGGAGGATAAATTTAATAATAATAATAATAATCGTTTTAGGCATAAAACTTTCACCATAACACATATTAAAATATTTTATTTTTATTATTATTATTTTATATTATTCTTAATAAATAATACACCAATTACCCTAAAAATATTTTAATAATAATCGCCTTTTATTGGGCATACTTATTACCAGAATTTACACACATCTGCTCATCCACTTAACACTAAAATTTCGACTATAGAAATTATTTTATCTTCGTTTTTGCCAACGAGAAAACATAATTATCAAAGATAAAAGTAAATTATTGTTTATCAAGGAAGATATTCAAAAGGCGATTTTTAAAAACATTTAGTGTTAATGATTTTTAATTTTCCGGAAATGAATTATATATTGTACTAGCATTGTAAGAATAAGATCTTTTGGAAATAGATTTTTTATAAGAAGCAAGCAAATTTGTATTTTTATTACGTATGTTTACATGATGTAAATTTTTTCTAAATTGATTTTTATTGTATAAATAATCGGGAGTTTTTGTTAATATGATTTTATGAATTAAACATCTAAAGTGCAACACTATTCTATTTGACATATTTAACGATTTAATTTCTTTTAATTTATATGAAATACGTTGATATTTTCTTATGCCAAAAATAAGTCTAAGACAAGAGGTTTGCATTAGCGGAATTCTTCGAATGTCAGAGTGATCCAAACATGGCCTGTAAACAGCATCACAATAATTAAAGTGAGACAGTACAAGTAGCTTACAAAGCAATGCTTCAATTTTTTTATTCAAAGTATATCTGTTATTATATATTAATTTTAAACTAGCAAACGATCTTTGTATAACAGAACATAACAGAAACATGTTTTTTAAATCTTGAATTTCCAAGTGATCCTGTCAAAACAAGGGTTTGAATAATTTTGTTTTTATGCTGGTTAAGAAATTTATATAAGTTTATAAATTGCGTTTTCGTGCCAACGAAACTTCTGCTTCAATCCGACTAGACTATGTTCCGCTTAGAACGTCTACTGCAAAGTTGACAAAATGCGCCTGAAAAACATTTGGCCATTTTACCAGTGTAGTTTAGTTTGTAGCCTTCAGACGACGCAGTTTTGATCAACTTTCGGCGGAATACGAAAGAAATTTATACAGCCCGTGTAGATGACGTCAGCTACAAAGGCGACATAGAACGTGATTTTGATAACCACTATACAAAAGTACGCACGACAAAAAAACTATCCGCATATTTTAAACAAAATACAATAAAGTTTAAAATTTATGGATATATACATACCTCATGCACAAATAAAGTGATTCTAGTAAAGAGAAATAACAGAGCTACCCATTAAACTCCACGTGTGAACTAAAATTTTCACAAACTTTTAATATATTCTAATGAAAATATACATCGACAAAGCTTCTTGCGTGTTTGTACATTTTGTATACAGAATATTTCTTTATACAAAATTTAAATAAAACAGATGTATACAGAAGAAAAATCTACACTACTAACAATTATTTAACCGGACATCCAAAGCGAATAAAAGCAAGGTGGAAATAAAATACAATACATCCGCCGCATTATCTGCTTGTCTACACGCCAGCTTAAATTGTACCAAATTGATAATTTTAATTTGTGCGTGTGTGTTTGTATGGACGCATTTCTATATTGTTCAGTTTGTCATTCCACGCACGCACGGCCGCTGCCCACAAATTCTCTATAGGGTTCAAATCCGGTGACTTACGTGGCCAACAGATTCTTTCCACTTCTGGATGTTGTAAGAACCATTCTTGAACTACCACTGCCTTATGTATAGGAGAATTGTCCTAAACACACCGAATTGGTTTTTTGGGATAAACTGCTCGTACGGAGGGCAACATAACGTCTTCCAAAATCGTCATGTAAGTTTGAGCAGTTAAGTGTCTATTGAACACGTGTTAATTACCTTGCGCCAGCATCACTTATCCATCCCCAGTACACAACGCTAATTCTCCCACTTCTTTTGTTGGATTGTACACGTTTTGATTCACATCTAGAACTACTTGGCCTCGAAAGAACTTTTTTACTATATTGGGAAGTGCAAAAGATTATTTCATCTGAAAAAAAAACACCTCTCCAATCAAAATTTAAATATTCTTCTAAAAACTGCAATCTTCGGTAGGCATTTATTTTAGTTTATACAGGTTTTTTTATAGGTGGATACAGCTTATTCCTTCAGCTTTCAAAGTATTCCTTATTGTTTGCAAACTGCATTGTAGCTGTAATCTTTCGCAAATGGTGGCAAAAGATTGTGAATTGAGTCAAACGAGCATCTTGGATAATGTTGTTTTTTTTAACTCTCGATAAGAGAGATGGTCTTCCACTTCTATGGGCGGTCTGCAAAATACCAACATTTTCCGCGCCTTGTTTTTCCCGTTAAACCCAATAACAGACCACATTTTTCTAATAAAATATAATAATAGTTAATTAAAACTGCGTAAAAAGGTTTACGTGTACTGAAAGGCACCAATAAAGTAATGTTATTAATTTAAGTTAAAAAGTTACGTCTTTCAAGTTAGCAGTACAAAGTTAGCAGAATTAAATAATATATAGTTAGGAATTTGTTGCGAAAAAAAAATTGTAACATTCTTACTTTTTTAGTTATGCGTTTTTTGGCTAACTTGAGCAACAAATTCTACACACATTTTAAACCGAATACCGATTCATTAAAACACTGTTTAGAATTTTTGTTTGAATGTATTAAACAATGTTGCTTGATGCGAAGTAATAACATTCTGCTGAACTTTCATTGTTTATTATTTTGAAATGAATATACACAACGTTTCGATTGCTGTGGTATCTGCAATCGTCATCAGGTGAATACTAACAAGCTTAGAAACTACTGGAGCTTATATACTAAAGACATGTTCGATGAAGCGTTCAAGCGTACAAAATCAATTTAGCGTAACAGATTAATTAACAAAATCACTTAGTCAAGTTTAAGTTGTTTCAAGAACTCGTACTTTCAGGAGAAAGACAGATTCTTCACTCAAGACGAAGGACTACCAATGGGTTCATCTCTATCACCAGTAGTCGCCAACATATACATGAACTGGTTTGAATCCCAGGCCATAGAAAAATCAAAATTCAAACCCAAAACATGGCTTAGATATGTTGACGATACCTTCATAATTTGGAACCACAGTAATCGGCAACTAGACCTTTTTCTACAACATCTGAACAACATCAAACCATCCATCAAATTCACTATGGAAAAGGAAAAGGAGAACTCACTTCCTTTTTTAGACGTTCAAGTAACAAAGAACAAGAAAATTACTTCGCACTGTTTAGAATGGTGTACTACTAACTTGTCTCAAATTTAATGCATAATTAAAAAAGTAAGAAAGCTACAAGAAATTAGTAACAAATTATTAATTATCTTGTATTTGTATTGCTAACTTGCGGGACGTAAAAAACTTGATACCCAATTGCTATGTTACTGAAACTTTTATAATTTCATTATAGAAATATTTCCTGTAATGTAAGTGAATAATTGTGCAATCTGAATTATACATCATATAATACCGATAAAATAGGTATCTATACCCATGTTTAAAATTAAAAAAACTGCCGATATTAAAGAATATTATCAAAAACAAAATAAAAAATTATTACTCGGATAGAAAATCCACATTCTCGTAAAGCAATAATTTTTCTTCTAGTTTCTAGTGATAACTCTGCTTGTACAGAAAGACGTGGTTTTGCACAAAATTGACACACAAACCAACACTAAGTATTATACATTACAAAATGAATTTTAAGTAACCCATTTATATACCCTACTTAGTAATGGCGGAGTCTTGGGCAGAAGGGAGGTATGAAATGCCTCCCCAAAAAAACGGGGTTTTGGTTCTCTGGATACAATATTTTATGCGTAATTTTGATGAGAATTTCTGTATTTTTTTTCTCATATTTTATTTCAATCTTTGATTTTAGTTTCAATACGCTAAGTAGTAGTTATAAAAATAGAAAAACAGTTTTAAATTTTTGTTTAGTAGGTAATTATACTAGTTCTATAGTCAATAATTCTAGATGTTTCAAAATGATTGAAATGTAATGAACCAAATCCAAATGATTGCAAAATTCATTACGTTTGCCAAATGTAATGTTTTGCACTAGATATGGATTTATTAACATTGTCAAAAAAGGCAAAATAATAAGTAAAAGTAAAGGAAAAAAGTATATAATAATATAAATTTAAAAAGAGTTTAAAAACTATAAATTATTAATGTTTTGTAATTATGTTAAAAAGTTTTACTTCTTTGTATTATTATATTTTGTTGATGTTATTATACTTGTTTTATTATTATTTATTACTTAAAGCAAGATGAAACCTTATTTCTTTATTTGGGGATATTTGCATTTTCTCATCTTATCTTTACACGATATTTCTTTAAATCGGGAGCCCCGCTACTAAGAATTTCTGCATTACGTCGAAATCTGGTGAGGCAACTATTGCGACACATAAATTTGTTTCTAATGGTATGCATAATGCTTAAAGTTTTAGCGTTTTTTTAGTTTGTTTTTACATTTTTATTGAACATTTTTAGCCCCAAGTAAAAATTTTAATACTTTCTATTGGCCGAATCATTTTTTTCCCATTGCGTACTTTACATGGTGTATAAATATAAATAAAAATTAAAGGAAAAACACTAAAAAATTTTTTAAAACGCGAAAATATGGAAAAATCATGTTACTTGTGTGGGGTCCATAAACCCGTTCTCGGTTCAAGAGAAAAATCATTAGTGTTCTGTGTTCAAGAAAACAGATAACAATGTTTGAAAACATTTTTTGTAATATGTAAAACCTTACTCCTATTATATTAATTAAAAGTTCTATTTTTTAAATTTTGTCATTTTTCATATATTCAAATTTAAAAAATAAAAAGCAATGTAAACAGAGCACACATTTACCATACTTAATCAACATTAATTTAAATTACTTGAAGAAAGAGAATAAATAAGAAAAGCTAATATTTCGCGTAAGGTAATTCTTTAAGGACACAGGACGCTCAAATACAACTGTAAAGCACAATTAAATACGGTCCCATGAGCTATGAAGAAAGTTTAAAATAGACTTCGTTCTGCGGCCCATAGGCTATGACGAAAGTTCAGCCGCGGGGCTAACGTGTTAAATACTAGCATTGTCTCAGCTTCGCATGAGTGCAACCTACGTATATCCCACGATGTGACATTTTTTAAGTTAATCGTTACTTATAATTATCAGGTATTCAAAGTATTGTTCATTAAAAAAAATATTTTCTCTTTAAACCAAGGTTAAGACTTAGTGTTTAAATTATTAATTTAAAAATAAACGTTGTTGATCATTTTGTACAGAAACAAGAGACTGATTTTAGTGATATATTTCCATTACTTGGTTTTAGCAAAAACCTCCAAGAATTCTGTTTTGATTTATAGGTAACAAAACTCATATTAGTTTTGATTTCCAGTTCAGTTACAGCTAACTAAAGATAATGTCTTTTTAAAAAAATATTATTTTTCTCGTCACTTGTTCTTTTTTCTTATAATATAAATAAGATTTCACGAAAGCCGCCTGAAAATAAAAATCTACAGGCACAGATAAGTAAATTTGAGTTACGCATCCCTTCTGTATAATACTTAAACTGGTAGGTTTGATATCATCCATAAATTGGGATAAATCAGCAAAGTTGAAGCATTTTTCCGTGTAAAAATCCATTTTTTATGAAAAAAAGCAAAATACGAATAAATGTTGAATTAAGATTACAGTTTTCCAACCACTAATTACGTTTAAATGATAATACTTTTTTTACAAAGAAAATCGGAATCTTGACTTTAATTTAATCCGGAAATATTAAAAATTTAGGCTAATTAAAACAGCAGTTTTATATTTGGGCATGCAGTTTAAATTTATTTGAGTTATTAATGGAACTTTTTTTAATTTATTTTAATTATAAATAAAATTATAAATGACTTGGAACTACAATTTTTTTAATTAAGGTCTATAGCACTCATTTAAAACTTGAGCAAAGAAATAACTACATAAATAGAAAATTTGACGAACAAAAATTTAAATCTTTATGGTACAATTTAGATACATATTTGCAGTAAAAAAATTTGTTCTTTGAACGCTTGAGGCGGTGCTTATAAAGAATGCTTAGTAACCTCGTAATATTGCTGCAAGTAATGTCTACAATGCCAACGTTGTCAAATTTAACTAGCGGTTCTGTTATAACGTAAGTTTGGTTGCCTACGCAGGTCGCGCTTAAAAGTGTCCAATTACTTTTTTCTGGCAGTGTACTTACTCTCGTTTTTTTAATTAAAAAAAATAATACATAACAAAGAAATAGAAAGAACGGTTATTAACAAAGCAGATTACTTTTGTTTTTTTTTTGTTTTTTTTTATTTTGTGTTGTAGCTGCAATGTTTATAAATATTAAGTATTTTTTTTTATTTTAATTTTTTAAATAAAATATATGTACGTTTTATTTGTCGAAAAAAATATCAGTTATACATAATAATTTATTAAAATCACACGCAAACTTTTTTACAGCACATTAAATTTTTTTTTATATTAACCTATTGCTGTTGTAAATGTAAATCAAGAATCCGTAACGTAATATTTGTATAAAACAAAAATTTTTTCATTAGTTGATTTTTTTTGGGAGCATAAATATGGCAACTTCAATTATTATTTTATTGAATCTCAGCGTGGATAGTACGTTCTAATAAGTCTTTCAGATATCAATTATAAACTTATTTTATCTTTACTTTTTATTGAAATTAATGACAGTTATTATAATAGTATTTTAAAATATTTAAGCTCAAATCTCAATTCAACGATTAATTGTAAATTACACGTCATAATTTCAAAAACAGAACATGACGTTAGTAACTAAGTAGCTTGCATGGACAGAGGCTTTTGACATTTTATTAGGATTACGATGTCTTTGAGTTAGGAAAGAACAGATTACGGCTACCTTCACATTATTTATTAAATATATTTATTAAAACTGACAATATCAGAAAGACATTCTATTTAACTAACAAAATGTTCATAGCGTATAAAAACTCATTTTAACTAAACACTGATAACTGCAACAGTTTGGAAATTTATACTTATGTTTTCATTTTATTGATTCAACAAATTGAATTAGTTTGAGAACCGATAGTTTTTTTTATAAATTGAGTGATTTATAAAAATTTATTTACTGGGTTGATCTACCTCTATTTTGTATTATTGTAAACAAAATTCGTATTGGGAAAATTAGTTGATGAAAGTTAAAGTATGGACGTTTGATGGATTGTTGAGTAAAAACTAATTATATATTTGCAAAAGTAGTAGTAATCTAACTTTGAAAAATATTTTTTTATAAAGATATTGTGCATTCAAAAAAATATAATTCGTATATTATTTTGCAATTATATGTATGATAAATATTAATGAACTTAAATATTTTAAAATTACATATATGTATTTATTTAAATTTACCTACTTAGATAATCTCTAGATATTTAAAAACAAATTTAATTCATTGATCCATTTATAAAAAATACTTTATATTTTACAAAAGTTATTTTATTTAAAATTTTCGATTTTTATGATATTTTTGCGATCAATACTAATAGCTCATTTTTAGAGTTATTTAAACTTGCATCATATAGGTGCTTTTCTAATTTATGATAAACTTTTAAGCCAATTACTTAAACATCTAAGTAAATTAAGTTTGGAAATTTGTAAGTTTAAAAATACTATTTACATAAAATTTCAACAAATAATACCCTTCCGCAAAGTTCGTCAAACTCTTCTTATTAAAATTCATACAATAAGCTCACAAAACTTTATCGAATAGAGGATAGTTTAATATAGATACGTATAATAGTTAGAGTTCAATTTGATCTTATATCACATTACTTTAATGTTATAAATCTAACACAGAATACTAATGAAAAAATTGTTATTCTTGTTTTGTGCTTTCTGGCTTGCTTGGCAGATTAAATTTAGCGCTCTATGTTTTTCTATATTTTTGCTTATTTAATTAATTATAAGTACAATGATGATTTAATTATGTTAAATAAAAACAAATAAAATTACATATGGTATAAAAAGACAATGAAGATAACCGTTCTTGTATAAATGCTAACATATTTTACCAATTTTTTTTTAGTAAAGTCGTTTTTATGAAAGAATTATTTTTAAAAAAAAATTATGCCGTTACACCAAAGTCAATATTTATTATGTTTTATAGTGAAAGCTTCATACCTATAAATCTATTTTTTAATTAATATCAACAATAATTTAGTATAATCTACAGAATAAATATAAAGTCAATAAACAATAAAAATTTTGTTTTAAATGAAATAAAAAATACAAAATAAAAAGTTACAATTTTGTCAAATTCAACTATTTGTTTTTTCTAATTTTGTGTTCTATTACGCGTTAATTTTACAGCATTCGATTTGATAATTATCTTTATTTATCTTGTAATTTTTTATTTTTTTTATTTTGTTAATGTCCGTTTGTGGGTGCTTCATTTAAATATTAATATAAAACCATAATCGCAATCATAGTATTGTCGTTTAAAACCCTGTCTTTAGCTTATGGTGCTATTTTTAATAAATATGTTTACCGTTTTACTAAATTTAGTCATTGTTATGAAAATGAATGAATGAGTGTTTTTTTGTGTCTAAAAATGACCTAGCTAAAAGAGCAAGATGTAAGTTTTAACAAATTGAACACGCATTATGCGCAAACGTATGTCAAATTTGATTTCTTAAAATTTTCTAATTTTTTAGATATGATAATTGTAAACCAACTAATTTATAATTCGTATCGTGTTTGTAAATTATATAATTTTAAATGATTTAAAAACTAGATGTTTATATTAATTTTTGAATGTACAAACATATGTAATTTGTAATGCATGTACGTTAAATAATACATTTTGATTAAATTATTAATTGTTGTTATTACAATTACGTACTTTAAGCATGATGCATACATAATTAAAATTTAATTAGTTTAACGCAGAGTACAATTTATTATAGACATCAATATACTGAAACTATGCATTGCTAAATTTGTAAGTACATATTGTCTAAAAATAAATAACGGTAACGGATTGTTATACTATGTATAACTAAATCATAAAACTATAAAACTTGTTTAAAAAAACTCATTTTATATTAAATCTGAACATTTATTAAAAAAACAATTTTTGTTAATAGTGTTGTCTTTATTGTTTTGTCTTCTTAAACGAAGTTTTATTAAATTACATAATACAAAATATAAAGTTGAAATTAATTTTTTATCAGTAGTTATTCGTGATTTAATGCGAGTTAATAAATTGCCATAAACTAATAGTCAAATAGATAAGACTTTTTCTTATATACTAATACTTAGCGATTTTGTTATGTATTATGACAATAACAACTTTTCTTTTTGATATAATGTATGATATCCTTTACCACAAGTTTTCTATTGAGTTTTGGTCAGGGGATTGTGCTGGTCATCACCTTATTTGCTGTCATCTACGATTTCACGAACTTTGCTCTAGGGCAAAGAACGTTATCGTCCTGTCAAATAAACTTTTCTTCGCCAAACATGTTTTTGCCACTAAATTGCATCTTGTGGTGGAGTACTTTAATGTATTTATAGGCGTTTATCATTCCAGAAACAACATTTAAACGAACAAGTCTTTGAACAGACAACCTCATATAATGACAAACATATGTTTAATTGTTGGTTAGTAAAAATTGACTTATCACTAAAAAGTACTTTTTACCATTCTTGTGTTTTTTAGTCCAAAGCAAACGATGCTGTTTTTGTTTCCCGGAAACCAGTGCCTTGTTGTCCTTGCAGTAGAAATGCAGACGGTTAGACTTGTAACTTCACATCACATCAACTAGTAGTGGTAGTTAGTTTATTACAACATATTATTGCAACAAAGTTAGATCCAGAAGTTACAAAACTTTATGTTTTTCACTAAACAAAAATGTTTTTATGGTGCAGTTTTTATGGTAAAAATGGGACGACCGAACGTAATAATTTACAGACTACTAGAACCAGGCCACAGTTTTCTCACTTGCAATCAAATTTTTGGAAACATAATTCGAGAAAAGAAAAAGCATGAGAAAGTTTGCTTGCCTCAAGAATATGCCAGAATCATTAACTTAGCTTTACGTACATTTCAAACTATTACAGTCGATCCAGGAATGTTATTAGACTATAAAAGTCATTTTAATAATAAATTTAAGAAAACTGCCATATCACAAGAAGTTAAATTTACAATTTCCAAATATCGCTTATTCCGGTGATTCAAGTGAGCGTTAGGGTCAGTGCTCACTTGTTTTTATTTTTATTCTTAAGAAACCTAAACAATAAGCGTCACTACCTAATCCTGAGCAGAAACTGGATAAGGAAAAACGAAAATTAAAGCCACAAAAATACGATCACGTCATGTATTTAGCTAACAAATACGTACCAGCGACAAACAGGTGGTACTACAATAAAATATTCTAAATCCAAAACGCCGATGCCCAATCGAAAGAGGACTAGGACGACTATATTGATGATGATTATGGCTAAACTACCAATAATTTTCTATTAGTATTTCTATATACTAGATTTAGATAACTACATTTTATGTTTTTTCAGTGTTACTTCATTGTGTTTATGTATGTTTTGGTTTATTTGTTTCATTTAAACGATAAATAAATTTATTTAGCTTTGATTACGCGTTTCCGCTGCAAAAATCAGACATCTGATTTCGAAACTTTTTTATACACATAAAAACAAAAATGATTAACTATCTACATACGTTTCACAGAAACTGTCAAAATCGTAATACAAAGGAATAAACGGTTTTTTCTTGTTTTCTAACATTTGACTTTATTGTACTTGTATGATTCTTATACTGGAGTGTTCAATTGCCAAATACTCTTTTTTTCTCTGTTTGCTATGGAACGCCGTTTTGCTTTTTATTACTAAATTTAATTCCGTTGCATTCAAACAAACTTCAATTTTAATCAAGTTCATTTTTATGTTTGTCTATTTATTTTAGTACATTTAAATGGTTTGTTGAACAAACTTAACACATTTAAATTGTTAAGTAAAAACGTATTTACTGATGCAATACCTTTTGCTCAAAATTTCTAACAATCATATTAAAAACTTTAATTTAAACTGAAAAAAAAAGTATATGAACAAACATTTTAATTCATGTAACACTTTTTATATAACAAACAAAAAATAAGAATAATTTAAATTGTAGAATTAAAATGCATGTCGAATTAAAATGTTACATGAATTAAAATGTTTGTTGATAATTTTAATTCTTCAATTTTAAATCAAGAAGAAAATTACCAACAAACATATTAATTCTGAATTAAAATGTTTGTTGATAATTTTAATTCTTCAATTTTAAATCAAGAATTAATTTTACCAACAAACATATTAATTCTGAATTAAAATGTTTGTTGATAATTTTAATTCTTTAGATTTAATTGGCGCTGTAGGTTGCGGAGGTTGTGAGTACTCTAACCAGTGGTAAACTTGCACTATAGTTTGGTTAGAGTGCTCACAACTTCCGCAACCTACAGCGCCAATTAAAATTGAAGAATTAAAATTATCAACAAACATTTTAATTCAGAATTAATATGTTTGATGCTAAAATTAATTTTTGATTTAAAATTGAAGAATTAAAATTATCAACAAACATTTTAATTCAGAATTAATATGTTTGTTGGTAATTTTCTTCTTGATTTAAAATTGAAGAATTAAAATTATCAACAAACATTTTAATTCATGTAACATTTTAATTCGACAGGCATTTTAATTCTACAATTTAAATTATTCTTATTTTTTGTTTGTTATATAAAAAGTGTTACATGAATTAAAATGTTTGTTCATATACTTTTTTTCTCAATTTAAATTAGTGTTTAATATGACCGTTAGAAAATTTTGAGCACAATATATTGCATTAGTAAATACTTTTTTAGCTAACAATTTAAATGTGTTAAGTTTATTCAACAAACAGTTTTAGTGTATTAAAATAAATAGACAAACATGAAAATAAACCTAATAAAAATTGAAGTTTGTTTAAAATTGCAGCAAAACAAATTTAGTATTTAATAGTAAAACAATACAATAACTGAAAGATTTAATTAAAATGTATAATATTGAGTTTTGCCACATTTAAAATGTTAGTTTCAAAAACTTGTTGTTTTTAACTGTTGGTTGATTTAAAATGTTACGTTGAAAATAAACGAAGCAACTTTAGAAATCAATGAATTTTTATGAATGAATATAAATGCTAAACTAATTTTTAACAACTTACATTATAAATGATAGAATTAAAATGTTAGTTGATAATTTTAATTCGTCGCTGTGATCGGTGGTAACTTTCGAAACTATTTCAGTATACGGAAATACATGTACATGGTAGTTCTAAATGATGCCACCGATTGAAGCGACCAATTAAAATTATCAACTAACATTTTAATTCTATTATTTAAAATGTTAGTTGCTAAAAGTTATTCTAACATTTTAATTTATTCGTGAAAATTCGAGGATTTATAATGTTACTTACTTCAATTTTAACATTTATTTTTATTTAAGCAACATTTTAAATCAACTTACAATATACTACCCTAAAGTTTTTCAAATCAAAATTTAAATTGTAACAAACATTTTTAATATGCACAAGAAGTTATTTTATAAGTTACATATAAAAACGGACAATAAAAAGTAAAACGGCGTTCCATAGTTTGCATATGAGAATGGCGTTGCTTCAGTCGTCAGGAGTTTTGTGTTCAGTCAGGCATTTATTAAAGCATGTTTGTAATGCTTTAATTATCGTATCTCCACCTTCTTTTATTAACTTACATTACATTATCTTGTCTTGAGCATTTGTTTTATTCATCGATTACTATCAACTAGTCGTCACATACTTGAACTTTTTATCTAACACAGTACATATGACTAATAGGTATAGTTTTTATTAACATTAATTTCGGCAGTTAGAATAGGTTTAAGTCGAATGTGTTTGGCATTAACTTCAAAGAAAAAAGAGTAATTGGCTTAAGATGGAGTATTATTTAAGGCTAAAAGATAAATAAATAAACAAAAAACTTATATAGCTAGTAAAAAGTTATTTAATAATATTACAGCATTTTAAAATTAAGCCACCTTTAGTTAAACTAACGTTTAAACTCTATTTGTACAAGTGGTCTTTACTATTTAATAAGAGTAAGTAAGAACTTAAGAAAGCAAACACAAACGTATCTGAATCTCATGTTGTACACGTCGTAAGTGTTTACAATTTACAGTTTACAATTGTTGTACATTTGTATAAATATGTATATGTTTTCTATTTTTATGCGTTTGGTTAAAAATCTAAAATTATAATGCGCAATGTAAACTTCTAAACAACTATTTTGTACTGTAAAATACATACATTTTGCTAATGTTTTTATTACAACATTTTATATGTTTAGGTTTGAACAACCATTTTTAGAGTGCTTCTATAAATCTGTGTCTGTTTTAAAAAAAGACAAAATATTCTAGTTATTCTATTAACTAAATAGCATCGTTTTGATGTAGCATGTGAAAAATACGCGTTGTAATGGAAAGAAAGGTTAGGTTTGTTCGAGTTCGTAGATCAAAGGTTTACTGACAAAGGACAAAAGTATGCTGTCAGAAACAATCGTGTAGTAATTTTAAACTACAATCAAGTATCTTTAAAGAACTTGTTCAGGTTGAATTCACGCCTAGTTGTGGTCCTTTAATAAATGACCGTGTCGTCGTTGACGCTATCGGTTGTTAAGTAGCTCTTAATCAATTACTCTTTTTAGTTGTGTTGTATATCTGCACACTGAAGTGCACAAAAGCTGCCAAGTTGTAATTTTAAACTTTAGATGCGTTCATATTTCTGTAACGTTGTTTTAGTAGTTTAGGTTGGCACTTTCCACAAACACTTTCTTGCGAGAAATTTTATTGGAGTACGGCAGTGATTTACTTTACGACATGATGAAGCATTAACTGAGAATTGTTCTCCTATTTTACTCTGTCTTGAATGAACAAGCTCATAGGATTGTACAAATCTTTACGATGGAGCAAATCAACTAAATCTTAAACTGTTAATTAAATTAAACATTGACAAATGTTTTATATAAATACTTTTGTTGATACGTTTTCATCAAACAATAGTATTATTTTGTATTACTGTTTATACGCGGAAATAAAAATAACGTTTTTGTCTCAAATAACAAATAAAGTTTTCATGTTTCGGATGTATATGTAAGCTCTATACACATTACAAGTTATGCCAATTGTACACGGTTTTCCGAAAGCCGCAAAGCTCCTAAGAATTCTCCAAGCACTTAAAACAATCTGAAAATTTACTACATTAACGTAACATATTTTACGCAATTTATAACTACAAATGTTGTAACATTTCAAATAAAAAAAATATCAAGAAAATTAATTTTAATGAATCACTTTTCTATTTTTTTAAAATACGCATTAATACTATAAACAATTAACAAAATTACTTTTGACTATGGTTACAGTAATCGAATATCAGTAACCAAACAAATACAAAACAATATGGTTAATTCAACTAATTTACTGTAGTAATAAAATAAATATGTTAATGTTTTATAAGAATATTTTATATCTACATTAAAATATTTTTGATTACACTTGCATCATAATGCATATATTAAAATACATGTGAAATCTCAATATTAAAATACTGGAGTGCTTTAAAGTTGCTATTGAAACAATTACGTCATCATTTTTAAAGAAAGTTGTATTTGTAATTTATACATGCAATTAGTATAATTTTGATTTTAATTAAATATTAAATGTAGAATTCTTATTATTCGATATGTGGATTGCTTCCAGTTCGTTATTACTTGTATTGGTTATCGCAGGATTGCCAGTACTAACTAACAATGATGCCGTAGTAGTCGTCCTATTAAGCACTACAGCAAAACGTTTCAAAAATTTCAGGATCTCTAAAAACAAGAAAATGTCATCAGAAACTTAAACAAAAAAGCCACGAAGCTCTTCCTCCGAAAAAACAAAAAACCTTTCAGTTTCATAACTTTTATTTATCTCCTTCATAAACGCAATGCAACTTGTGAACATTTGCTAGATCGACTCCCTTTTTGAGTCTCAACATTACTTGTAATTTTGCATCTATACACCATAAAGTAGACGATTTATACACAGGAGACTGTCATAAAACATAAAATATGAAAAAAATAATTATAATTGTAATCAATGTTACCAATTCCATAAATGATATATTTACATTTTAAATTTGTATTTTTTATCCACATAAGCAATTTTACATATTCTTAACAATAGGTATGCCTCATTTTTTCCGGAATCGTTTTTTCGGTCAGTTTTTAAATTTCCCGTTACATGCTTTCTTTAGGCTGATTCATTTTTTACAAAACCATTTTCAAAAACATTGTATCTACATAGAAACGTGAATAACAAATGCTAATCAATCTCCTTATCCACCACATGACATCATTGCATAGGTTACTTTTCAAAATGATGCAAGTGTAATAAAAAATAAGATATGGCACGAGTGTTTTTTTACTTTTTATACATATAAACAAAATGTAGTTATTACAGAATGGCAAATTTTTTATTGAAGAAAGATGTTGTGAGTTGTTTTGATATTTTTCGAAGTAGACGCTTAGGTTGATTTTTTAATGTTTTACCAATTGCGATTACAATTTGTTTTAAAAATCTTTTTGTTGAGTAAAGATGTAGTAATTTAACATAAATTGTAACATATGTTGAATAACAATGAAACTAATCACTCAGACCTCTTTTAAATTTACAAATGTTTTTCTCTTGTTTAATTTCATCTTTATATATTTTTATACCCTTGTACAAAAGAGAATTTGATTTTGAAAACTTTGGCAATCTGAAGTCACATCGACTTCTTGTGTTATGTGAATGTATATCATAGTTACGTATCACTAATTTTGACATGTAGTTTGGAAGCAAATAATTAATTATTTTGTTCACCCACCATAATTAATTGAAATAAGTTCGGTGTTTCACACTTAACCGTTGTAAACAATCTAACATTACTGTGATTTTGGTATATTTTGAACAATGTAATATAATCTTCATGGCTTTATTTTGTTGTTTCTGTAACTGTTTTAAGCCGACTTCATAACACGTTAAAAATATACTACTGCAAAAATCAAAATATGGTGCGATAACTGTTTTATAAACATTAATTCTGGCATTAATCGTCAATTTATTAGATATTCTTCCTAATAGGCTAATCTTATTTGCAACTTTTTTTTTGTTAGATAATTTACATGGCTTCTAAAATTTAGATTCTGATCTATAACTACTCTTAAATATTTAATTTGTTCAACCTGTTCTAATTCTATTTTTTTAAATTTTAATTTTTGTGTTTCAAAATTATTATTTTATATTTCCATTGTCTTACTTTTTAACGCATTCAATTTTAATTTGTTTGATTGTAACCAATTTGCAATAATTTCTAACTCCGAGTTTAACTTTATAATAGCTGATTGTACATTTTTATCAGTAATTGATACAAGGGTCTGCAAACAAATTGATATTACAGCACTTAAGATTAAGTTCTAAATCATTAGTTTTGGTACGTCTGAGGGCAAGATTCCAAGTAAGTTTCGAACCATTTAAGTTTGGTGCTTCTTTATTCTATATTCGCAAAGTTTATTTATTAAGTCTTTCTCTGTCAATAGTTTCAAAGGCTCTTTTACAGCCTAAAAACACTGCTACTACACTATTATCCACGTCAATTTCGGATTCCATTTTGTCAGCACGAGATTTAATGCTGTTTTACACGAATGTTTACTTTGAAAACCCGATTGATTTTCACTGATTACCTATATTATTTTGTTCCAGAAAGCACTGTAATTGTTCCTTAGCAACTGATTCTAGTATTTGTTTATACACTGGTAATATATTGATAGGTCAAAATTCTTCGTATCTTTTAGTATTTTTATAGTTTTCTTTATAATTAGGTTATTTACTGCATAACAAAGCGTATGAATTATGTCATTTGCTATTTGATCCAGCTGTCGAGTTTGCATATTCCAATTATGGCTCAGTAAATTAAGTAGGTTTTGTTGTGAATATTTTTTGTAGCAATTTATTGTTTTTATTTTGTAATCCATTTTTTCATGTAATGTACCTAAATTTATTTCTATTATATCATGGTCAGTTATTTTTGGTTCATTTAATACACACCATTTTAATTCATCTACGTTTGTAATTACTCGGTCAACTATTGCACAGCAGTTTTCTGTTGTACACGTAAATTCGTCAACAATTTCTTTCATCGTTAGGCTTCTAATAGCTTGTATTAATTTCGACCCATAAAAACTTTGCTTGGATACATCTATAGTAAAATCCCCTATAATTATATGTCGACTGTTATTCGGAATTGTATCTTCACACCACTTTTCAAACTGTATTATAAAAATAGCATCACTTGCACTTGGTCAGTGATACAGCACTGTATAGTATCCTGTTTGGAATCCTCCTTTTGATACATATTAACTAATAGTTATTGTCTAATGCAAAATTAGAGATTATAGTATATCGGATTCCATTACTTATAACTATTACAACCCCTCTCGTTTGTGAATTACACCGAATTAATGCGTATTGTAAAAAAATGATTTTACAGTCTTGCATGTCCTTAGTAACACGAATTTCACTTAATAATAACAAATTTAGTTTCCTATCTTGAATTAAAATTTCTAGTTCTTAGAAATGTTTTAGCACGCTTTCCGCATTTAAATATAATAAGTTGGCGCCTTGTTTATTTATTCTAAAAAATCATTCTTTTTTCTTTCCATTTCCATTTTTTGTTTAAATACAGCACGTTCTTAACTCCATACAGGATGGTTAATGTCTAATTTCATTTTAAATTTTTCGGTCGTTTGAATACAATTCGAACCTTTGTGAACATGTGAGCCAGCACATTTTAGACAAGCTTTTTGTGCTTTACACTTCGAGGGTTTATGATTAAATCTATTACATTAATAGTATCTTTTGATTTCATTAGCATTATAGACATATGCATCTATCCCAACCTACGTTTAAAACAAAATATGGCTACGTATTCTTATCAAACCTTTATTTTGGCAAGTTATGATATTAGATTATTTTAGGTTTGTTTGATACAATTTCTGTTGGTCACACAAAATTAGTGTTTTTATTATCTAATCTATTAATGTAAGATAGAAATTAGAACTCGTGGCTGCTAGAAATCAAATGAGTTAACACGCCAAAATTTATTATAAAAATATTGAGAGCAGCTTAGAAAAGATGCAGAAAAAAATGCAGACACATAGCAAACGCGTGTAAATGCCGCACAAAAAGCATATAACCTCTCCGACGAAGGCATGCAATTAATCTCCATAGAAAAGCTACAAAATCAAGTAATAAATTAGTAACATTCAAGAAGTGAATATGTACTCACAAAGTAGCATAAGATAAAAAAACAGCCTAGAAAAATGTTTTGCACTAGAGCGAACAAGATAATATTACAACGTAACGTGGAACGGTGGAAGTTGAGAAATAACAAATCGTTCACCGTTTACTTTAATGAAAAAATGATGCTCGCAAACAATTTAAACCTTTTTATGTCATAAATGGCTTTAACAACAATACATTATAGTCTCATGCGAGGATGCACTAGTTTAACAATTTAAGCGATTCTCATGGAGCGTGTTACAACTGTAGCAAAATGGGTCACAAGTGCTTTGAGAACTCCAAAAATAGCTGAGGTCCATAAGTCACCAAGAATAAAGTAAGGAATTTACCCTACGAGGATATGCATTAAATTTTTTTCGCTACCACAACTACAGCGTTCATTAATTATAAACTAATATTGATTAATACATAATAAAAATAAAATATTTGACATATTTGTAGCGGTTTTAAAAATATAATCTAGTGTCTGATGTCTAATGTTATCACCATGGTACTTGAAATATTAGTGTATAAACAGAAAATCAAACGACGCCAAACTTGTACACTTAAGTCAAAGTATATGAATACTAGTTACAATGAAGAAGAAGAAATTAAAGAATATTCGGATACTGAAGTCAGTGCTAATGCTGGTCTAGCTTTCATGCTGCCGAAAAAATCGAAGAGTCGGTATGATTGAACATACAATAGCATTAAAGAGTGGCGCATTAGTAAAAAAAGTTATGAAAATGGGCAAAACTGTGTTTCTAGCATATTTTCATGAAAGAGCGTCTCTTCTGAAGTCTTCAAGCAGTTTATGGAGTGAATTTTCAATGTTAAAATTAACAATGTGCGTTCATGAAAATCTTGATGTAACAAAATTTAAAAAGATAAACTCTACTTTTACGAAGTAGGTAACAGTGTTACTATTTTCCGTATTTTTCTCTCTTAGCGATGCTCCGGATATATTTTTTATGATAAAAGTCGCGATGGTATTGGGATTGGAATGTGGAATATGTTGAAGTGAAATCTGACACGGGAATAGTCAAGATTCAACAATCAAAGAACAAAATCTCCCAAAGATTTGTTGTTACTAATAGTAGTAATAAAATCGTCAATTGGTTTACCATCGTTGAAAAGTACATCAACTTATAACCTAATAATTTAAAAAAAACACAATTCTTTTGCGTTATAGAAAGGGGAACTACGTTTGGAAAGTATTGGGGAAACATACCTTATCTGCTGCACCAATAAAAGTTGCACAATTTCTAAATTGTAGAAGATTTTAGAAATTATACGGGTCATATTTTTAGAAGTACTTCTAGTACCTTACTCGCTAATAGCGGAATTAATATCCTTGCTTTGAGGAGACATGGCAAATGGAAATTCTCTACAGTTAGTTGTAGAGTGGTATGTGAGAGATACGTTAATTAACAAAATACCAACGACCAATAAAACTTCATATGAAATTATTTGAAGTTCATTTCAAGGGTTTGTTGTCTGTTGTCTCTCTTACCTTCATTCAACATTGAAAACTGTTTCAACGGTAATATTAATATCATTAAATGTTCTACGATAATTATTAGAATTAAAATAAATAAATAAATATGTTCTATTTACCATAATCTTTAAATAATTTATACCGTAAAGGCAGGAGCACCATGCGCATTAAGTGCGGTAAGTGATCTGTTGCTGTAAGTGATTTTTTTGATATTTGGTTACCCGGTTGTTTTTCAAGTAATACTCGTTTAATATTTTTTATCTTGTAGACAAATTTCTAGACAGTTTCCTTGTATTCCATCAATGTAACTCTCGCATTTTGTGTATCTATTGTATGTATTTCGAATGGTCTCTAACCTTGTTAGCTGAGCGTGTATGACAACTTTTTTGGTATTTGTTATTAATGTTTTTTTTCTTGAATATTAAAAAAATTCTGATAATTTTTGGTCTAGTCAACAAGATCATATTCAGACTAAAACGAAAATTATATAACAATGTCTAATCGTAAAAAAAAAAGATTTAATTAATAAGCTTGTAAAAATTAACACAATTACAATAGGTACAAACAAAACTACAAACTAGATGACAAAAGTAGCACTTTTATAGAGAGGTCTCCGATTGATACAACTGGTTTCCAAATCTCCGGTAAAGGAAAACTAAAATTTTGGTTAGTATTAAAATGATTTTTAATTGTTTCAATGTATTTCCAATTTTTTTACTGATACTAATTAGAAACATTTGCCAAAATATTAATATTTTTAAACATAATTTGATTACTAGATTTTAGCACGTGTGAGCAAGAATTGTTATAAACGCCATCAGATTGAAAAAGAATAACGTTGTTCACTGGATTTAAAAGTTGACCCAATTTAGGAAAAGTAGAGAACCGAGTAACAATGTTGTGTTTAAACAAAATTTTTCCTGTACGGATCTATGGAACTTTTGACATAGGACAGATAAGCGATTGAGATCTAAATTCCGCTCTTAATCCTGGATTTGAAGACGTAAACCTTGTAATAGATTGTTTAATATTTTCTCTATTGTAATTGTTTGCAACTATCACTTTAGTTAGATGATTTACCTTTTTTTGAAAATTTTAAGGTGACTTAAGGAAACAGATCGGTAAGCTAAAAAATTTACTACTGATAATTTCTGAGAGGGATGATGATGAGACAATCCTCTAAATATCTATCTGTATGAGTAGGTTTACGATAAACTGAATATGATATTGAACCATCTTCATCTTGATTAACTAAAACGGCCAGAAATGGTAAAGAAAAGTTCCTTTCTAATTCCATAGTAAAACAAACATTTTGATTGAGTTTAAGTGACATAGAAACTCGTTGAGCGTAACATGACTATGTTGCCAAATAACAAAAGTCTCATTAAGGCATCTCTACCAGCACTTCGGTTATAAATAAAAACACACCTTTCTTCTTAAAGTACTCTATAGATATATAAGCAACAACTGGTGAAAACGGAGTAAATCTTTTCTCGAAAATATGTAGACGTGAAAAATTTTTGATTATAGGTATTATGTCGCTTGAAATATTGTTCTTGCTGAATAAAGATCTAATAATGTTAATTGAATTAGGTACCGGCACGTTAGTAAACAAAGACTCGACATCAAAACTAACCAGAATGTCAGTCAGTTGCAAACAAAAATTATGCCACTTCTGAACATAATCTCCCAAATTGAGTAGAAATGACTCAGTCTTCCTTGCTAAAGGTTTTAATAAATTGGCGAAATATTTAGAGATTTTATAAGTAGGTGAATTTATAGCGCTGACAATAGGTCAAAAACGAATATTAGATTTATAAATTATAGATAATTTTAAACAATCTTTGACGTCAGCCGTGGCGGAACATTTGCTAAAAACGGGTCATCAATTTATGTTTAAAAAGACTAAAGTTTTGGCAATTTTTTCTAATTACTATCAACGAAAAATTAAACAATCTCTCAGAAAAATAAAAAATCCTTTTAATAGTAAGTAGGATTCTAATTTTTGTTTTACCAGAAATTTGGAAATAAGTTTTATTGGTCTATAAAAGCAAGACTTTACGGCGCAATCAATCAGTTTGTTCCGGGATTTAAAGGTGTCCACTAAGACGTATGACAAAAACTCACCTTGTATGATAACAATAACATGGAAATTATTCAGAAAAAAAAATGTATTGCTAATGCCACCTGTGGAAACCTGAATTCTACTACAACAGAAAACCTAAATGCATCGTTAATAACAGAATTAACTAAGTATTATCAGAAAAAGTTTAAGTTACCAATTTAATTCTGTTATGAACGCTATTTAAGAAATTTAAAAAACGTTAATTTTTTGTATGGTCCAATCGACAGACAACATAGTTTAAGAAAAAAATGTGTACAAATGTATGAAGTTTCAAAATTGTTCATAAAAATTTCAACTAAAACAGGAGATACAGCAGAACCTATAGCTAAACCTTACAATGTTTTGTTAGTAGCATTTATTAAATGACAAAAGGCATTTTTAATATTGGTGAAGTAATTCATTTCTCTAAGTGGAGTCTCTTTTTAAAATAATTCAAGAGTAATAAAATATTATTTTGACAAAAGGCATTGCTTAGACACAAATGTGACAGAGATTATATTGTTAGTTGTAATATTATATCAGGAATCAGTAGCATTTAGTGGGTTAGAAAGTAATGGTAAAATAGAGATAGTAGGAAAACCTATGAAATTAATAATAGGTTTGAAATAAATTTAGTTTGAAAATTTTAGGGATTCTGCATAAACTTTCAAGGAATCACAAGTAAAAAATAAAAAAGTTTTAGTAGTGTTAAAAAATTTCGTTATGTGTTTTTAATTAGAAATAATTATGGAGATTTAAGAAATTTTAAATTTTCGCGTAAATTGTTAAATTTCAATTTATCAAAAATGATTTGAGCTAAAAGAGTTTGTTTACAATTAACTTGTTGTTTGAAAGTGTTATTAAAAGAACTTTGGAAAAATAAGGTTTTAAGAAGACTTGAAATTGTTAAAATACTTTAAAATGTTTTGACAAATTAAAGAAAAAAACTTGAGGCTTGTTTAAACACATGTTTGTAAAAATAATTTAAATATTGAAGTTTTTGGTTTAATTTTGTAAATAATTTGTTTCCAAAAAGTACTACTTATGTCTATTTTTGTCATCAAAACAATTTCAAATTTAATATCTCATAATTTTGTTAATATAATTTTAAAATTAAATTTGTTTGTTCTTTTATTATAATTTGTTAATTATATAAAACTTTTTAGGTAAGTTTTTCTTTCACAATTGACACTGTTACATAAATCAATTTTAAGTTCAAAGATCATCTTAATTATTAATTGAACCAAAACATGTCAATATCGTTAATAATAAACTGCATTTTTATTGAATTTTGACAGTGTTTTTTTCTTTTTGTTTAACTTTTTTTATATTACTGGGACTACTCAATGAGCTAGTTTTGGTGGTTTCAAAATAATAGTAACTTTTAAAGTTTCTTACGTTAAAGTGTCAAATTTAAATCGCTTTCATTAAGAAATTTATTTGTGAAATAGTTAATTAGTAAAAGCATGTATTCAAATCAAAGTTGAACTGCTTAAATCTAAGTAATAATTTTTATTCTTTTTAACTGTCATAAATTTTAATTTTTCGCTATTGCAAACCATCTTTGACAGTTTTTGTACACTTGTCAAGATAAACGTGAAATCGTAAAATTAAAACATCATTAAAACGGATTGAAGAATGTATTGTTATACATAAGAATAATGCATTAGAATTTAATTTCTATAATGTATAGTTTAGTTTATAGTTAAAAAACGTTAACGTTAGGTTATTAAATTAAACTAATTAATGGTAAAATAACTTAATTTTCTGTTACAAAATTTCTCTTACACAAAATAAAATTTTAGTGAATTAACAAATATACATAAACGAATAAAGCAACATCAAAATCACGTTTAATTTAATATATTTAAATTTGGTTTAGAAAAATTTTATTGTTTAGATACAGGGTTTGTTTGATTTATTTTAATTATTTGAACAGCAAAATATTGTTATAGAAAATAACCTATTTTTGTAAAACATCAAACATTTTAAAATCTATATTTTTTTTAACTATTCTATTTAAAAACTTTTTTATAATACATATTTACTATTATTATTAATTGTTTTAAAATAATTACAAACAAATATTTTGTTATAGATTGTAGAAACAAATTCAGAAAAGACGAAGAGATAACTTCTATCGGATTTAATCACTTAAATAGATATAAAAAAAACATAGACAATTAACAATTTACTAAATTCAATTTTAAGAATACTACAGCAATGTCAGTTTAGGTAATAAAATATATAATCAAATTTATTTAAAACTGTCAATATATTTTAACTAACAAACGTATAACAAATTATGAAATTAAACTGTTTCAGAAAGTACAGATTTAAGATAAAAATTAAATTGTAAAACTGTCACTCATCTAGTTTTGTGTTTAAAATCATCTTTTAATAATACCATTAGCTAGAAGTAAATACCAAAATCAACAAAGTTGTTATTGAGTGCAAAACTTATTTAATAATTAAATACAAATGAAATCCTTATAGAATTAAACTTTCCTGAACTTACAAGAACTTTAAGGCTAGTGACAAAACAGTTCATAACTTTTTTAAATTGATTATGCAAGGAACAGGTAAATAAATAAATCAAATATTATATATAATTTATGAAAAGTAAATAAAATGAAAAAAATAAGTAGATTAATTATTAATTTTAATTATACAGACAAACTATTTTTATGTTTCATTCGTGATATTTGGCACTATTTACTTGTAAAATAATTTTCGAGTTTGTGCTTGTTTAATTTTGCAATTTATATAGTTTATTAATTTTGTATAACAATACGTATATACCAGATAAAACCTGAATAGAAACAACAACAATTCAAAATACTAAATATAAATCTAAGATGGTTTATTTACGTAACACGAAACACGAATAGTATATTAATTTATGTTTTCGAATTAAAGATTTATGACTAGCAAATTTACTTGTTTAGGTTGGAATACTTTTTTTAAATTTTTTTATAGATTTACTGCTAGTAATTACATTAAATTATTTTAAGATTCTATTGTTGCCAATGTTGTATTTGAATTGGTGCTACGTTTATTTTATTTTTTTAGTGTACAGAAACAGACATTTTATTTTAAATTATTTATTTTATGAGATATTTATCTTTACAATTATTAAAAAAAGTTTGATAAATAAGATAAACTATCGATATAAACCTAAACGTGCTGTGTTTGCGGTTTTCTCTAGAGATCTACTAAATTAATATGAATATGCAGTTACTTGTCTTTCCAATGAGTTCTAGGAAAGATCCTGGGTGATATATTTGTTCTATTCCGTAGACCACAAACCTCGTGGGTTTCACATATTCGCTTCGTATTCACGGGTACCCTTACCTGAACTTCAAACCCGGAGAGTCTAGAGATTAACGCACGGAAGCTTGTTCCACTCGCCACGTCTGGTTGTAGATTTATTTACAGACGGAATTGTAAAGCAACGTGTAAATGAAGTCGTGCTTTGAATTTGTTAAGACTGTTTTTTTAATGCTGCTAGACATTAACAATACTGAACTAATCGAAGAGAGTGGTTCTTGTAATCGTGGGTGGCATGAAATCAAACGTTTTTATTGTTGACGTAATTACTTAACGTGTTTAAAGTAGGCCACACAATCTTGCACTGTGAAAAATTCGTATTGTAAAAGTTTTCAACAGCGAAACGCCAAAATATAATGGTTTTTTAAAAAATAATTTGTGCTGAATAAAAAATATGATTAAAATATTTTTTTATGACTGCAATCAATATAATTTTTTTTAAAACAATAAAGAAAATACATTTATTGTATTTTACTTAGAAAATGCCGATAATTATTCTATTTTGTTAGGTATTTTATTGTCATAATTTAACAGCATGTTTTTACAACACTATTTTAGAACTTTGATGTTTGTTTTAAGATTATTCATTAATTTAATTTTGATAATTTTGCTTATACAATAAACCTAAATTTACATCTTATCATATGGTTTTTTTAAATTTTGTTATAAATTTAAAGCTTTTATTTGTTTATTCATATGTAAAGAGCGTTAGAGTAATATTGACCAGGGTTCAAATTTAGCGCGTTGTCAGTTAGGTCAATAGCGTAATAGTATTGTCCTTTGTTATTTACAGTTTCTCATCTTTGCTAATCTCATTGCTTATTTAACACAAGTAGCGTAATAACAGACGTTTACTTAGTTTGATTAATACATAATGAATTCCAATTTTATTATATTAATTGACGAGATTTCTTTTCAATTGAATGTAAAGAATACGTAACTGACAATAACTTTTTCACGTTGCTACTAATACATTTTTTTTTAAATTGAGTACTACTTAATTTAATGTGTTAAATATATGGTTTAGCTTAGTTTTGTTTTTGATATAATTGTACAATTACTAACGTAGTATAGTATATTTACTAATTTAAGATGAAAGACTCTGAAGTTCATCACCAGTGCCACAACAACAATCGCTTCATCGTAAAATAGGGCAAAAAATAGGAATGAGGTTAAAAAATTTACTAAAACCACTACTCATAAATAGGTATGTTACGAATGATTCTACAACAGTGGTTTTTAAAGTGGCCCCTACGGATCCTTAAGAGTCCCCCAAAATTAGAAAGTTGTGACACATTTTTATTAATATAGAAATTAAAATACATATCAATAAAAAATTATTACCCTAAGTAAATTTTAAATGTAGACAAGTGCATAAAATACAAGTAATAACAGGTGTTCGGGTGAGTCAGGCCTATCTATACAGGTTTATACAGGAACGCAATTGAGCCGATACCTACACCAACTAGTCGATAATCAACATTTTAGTTCTGTGTTATGCGTGATGTGAAGTGCATACAACAAATTTTGCTAGTCTTAGACAAAAAAAGTAAAAATTTTTGTATTGTTACACAGATAGCGTACTTGCGTTACGTAAGTTTATTTGAATAAAATTGATCCCTTTTTAATTTAAATTTAATTAAACAAAGTTATAATTTTGTTTAAGTTGATTAAAAAAGCACTGACATTGCACAAACTTATAGGAACAACATCTAAGAGAGATGATGATGGAATGCGTGCTTCTTATAATATTTTTTAATAATAGCGAAATGCGGAAAATCGCACACTATTGGTAAAGAACGTATTCTACCAACTGTAAATAAAGTAATATGCACCGTTTTGCACAAACCAGTTTTTGATATTATAAAAAGAATTCTACTGAGTAATAAAACTGTAAGGATCGACGAAATGGCTCAGCGTGTAGAGAAACTTTTATGTGACAACTTAAAAACATCTGAATTCTATATACAGCAAGTCAACTTTACCAAGAAAAGCTATACCGTTGACTAATATCATTTCCGTAGCTACTGACGATGCTCCGGCAATGGTAGGACGACACCGAGACTTTTTGGCACACTTGATTGTGTTATTAATAGACATCATTTGGTCGCAAAAAACCTTAGTAAACGTTTGCATGAATTATTACATCAAGTCATTACAGCAGCTAATAGAACCAAAAGAAATGCCTTAAGTGAGAGATTATTTGCTCAACTTTGTTTGGAAAATGATGATAACTATTATCGTTTACTACTTTACACAGAAATACATTGGTTATCTAAAACTGCATTTTTAGATCGCTTCTATTCGCTCTTTGATTCAGTGTTGAAATTCCTAGAGAGTAAAGACAATGTTTTGCCGTATAAATGACATTGCTTATATGACTGATTCATTTGCCATATTTAACAAGACTAATTTGAAACTACAAGATGATACATACGTTTGTTGCAAAACTTTGCTGTACAAAAAAAAATTTGGAAGAAAAGAATGTTCTGAGTTTCCTAATCTTTCAGAATTGCAAAATAGAGATGAAGATTTGCTTTGTTATCGTCAACACTTAACGGCGCTTCATTCGGATGTTAACCAAAAATTTTAAAACATTCTTCATTTGGATGTTCCCGACTGATCGTTGAACTGAAATACAAATAAATACATACTAATACAAAAATAAATTAATGAAATATCTGCAAATGAGGAACTGTAACCAATGTTTAAACATGAATACAACTTCTAGTTAGAAAAACTGATCCCAATTTTATATCAAGCTGTAGCTTTGCTTTTCCGTCTTTCTTTTGGTAAAACGTGGATTAAGTGCCGTTATGAGTTTCGTCACAAAAAAAAAACGACTAGAAATTATTACTTGTTTTGCGGTTGCTACTCACAAACATTGAGCCGGACATAAATACACTCATAACATTTCATCAGGTTCATGGAAGTCATTAGTTTGTTTTTTTGTATTTTAAAACAAAAGTTATAGTTTCAACAAATACTTCTTCAACAAAATGTTTTGTTTATATTTTATTTTTACGTCACTATTTACCATTCAAGGTATCAAAGTTAAATTTGTAATTTTTCTATTATGCATTTGTCCTACTAGGTATAAATTAAATTATTCCATTTCTTTTTTGTTCAACTTTTCTGTGGAACTTCCAAAATGTTTACTTTAAAAGGATTGCGCGCAGATTTTAGTTTAATGAGCTTTTATCATTGGCTAAATCTATGGTAAATTTTAAATTAAAAAGCATTAAAATAAGCTTTAGTCAAACTTTTTTTAATGTTTTAATTATTAGTATAACGTTGCACTATTTCATGTAAACAGTTAGAAAAGTTTTCTTGTTGAGGTACAAATTTAAGAGTCTAAAAATTTTTTTTATTATTTGCGTAGGAACAAATATTACGCACTTGTATTTTTTTAATGAGATAAAATTCTAGTTTTTGATAAACATTAATCGATGACTTTTCTTGGTATCGTAATACATCATTACGTTCTAACACGTCTTGTATACAAACATGGTGTTTGGATTTTGTTTTTTTATATCTTGTAATGTTAACTTAGCGATTCATTTCAAAGAGTAAACGTTTGTGTCGGAATTTTATTTCGTGGGTTAAAAATGTCCGAATTCCGAATCTAAGCAAAAAAAACATGCTTGGATAATTGGTAATTATGTTTTTTTTTTAATTAATTTTATTATAGATATAAAAGTTTCACCATAAAACATATTAATGATTTTTTTAGTGTAAATGGTCTATATATTTATTAATACAGTATACAAGCACACTTTCGAACTTGAGCTAAGTTGTTCGTCAGGAAGCATTATATATTATTATTATTATTATTATTATTATTATTATTATTATTATTATTATTATTATTATATGTATTATATTACACAATTTACTCTAAAAAAATCGTTAATAATTTTTATTAGTTTGTTTCATAATGTGACTAGGGTATTTGTAACTTTCTTGATGATGATAAAATTTAAAATTTTGTATGATAAAAAACATATTGTTTAAACATTCTATTGTGTAGAAAAGAAGAGGATTGAAGGTATTAAATGAATTTTCTGCTAATCTAACAGCTACTTCTTTAACTGTATACTGTCAAAATGTAGTCTTTTGGGTTTTATGTTTACTATGTCTGTAATTTTTTCTGGGTCCAAATGTAATTTTATTGATCAAACTTATTTTTTTTTAATCAACTGCAACTAGTAATAACAAATTATGAGTAAAGATTGTAATCACATATTATACATTTGAAAAAAATCTTTGTGGAAAAAAATAAAATTTTTTTGTAGTATATAGATTGAATACTCGATTGTTAAATTTTTTTTACGACTATGGCTATATTGAACTTTTTGACATAAATTGCTTTTTTGTGCTGCCAACATTGCAAACGTCAATATTCGTTCCTTAGTGTAGTTACGTAATGAACAAAAAAAGCTCTAGGGTTGCAAAATGAAAACTAGGAATCTACATAAAAATAAGTGTTTAAAGTCAATTAATATATTAGAACGAGTATGCGACAGGTGAAAAAATCGTTTTAAAATACTTGAAAATCAGTTAAAATTGAAGAAAAACTATGTTAAAGTTAAAGTCAAATTTGACAGATTTAGTAATAAATGTAGTACCAACATTATATTTCTGTTAGTTTTTTTTATTTTTTCAAAAAAGAATGTATTTTATAAAAGACAACACAAAAAATAGTGTACATTACTCTCGTCGAAAGAAGCATAGCATAACTCACTCACATGCAACGCTCGGCAGTGCGGCCTCGCGTCGCATTAACGTTCGTTATGCTATTTCTTACTTTCGACTCTTGTTACGTAAACTACTATTTTAAAAATAATTAATCTAAAAAATTAGCTAAAAAGGATTTGGCAATGGTATATTGTTTTATTTTTAGATGGGAATAATATTAATTATCATAGAAGTTGCTCATTACTAATTTTCAGGGATTATTTGTAGTTGTTAACGAACCATATAAAAATAGTTGGGTGTTTAAAGAGAGAGAGAATTGATATATGGTTTTGATCTATCACATACATGTTAAGAACGTTAAAAATTGATAGTGAGTAATATTAATGATTAGGTTGAACACGTTTAGGTTTGTTATCTGAGTTACTAGGAATAAATATAAATAACCTGCAAGCTGAACGAGTTCAGTGTTTTGCTGGCTATCTAAAGCCGCACTCAGTTTGTATTCAGCTTTCAAAACATACTGTGATTGTTATTTTATTTCTAGAATATAGCTTGCAGAGGTTGTGTAATATATTTTTTTTTCACAGCTTCTGTTATATATGTAGTGAATATACAGTAAAAATCAACAAAGAAACTAATGATTTTGTCAATAAAGCTTATTTTACGTATTTCAAATTGAAACTTAGAAATCAACACAAACGTGGACGGAGCATATGCATAAAATGCCAGAAATATTTTTGTTTGAAGACAAAAAAAATGCATTTGTTTATAGTATTTCGATAATATGGCGCAAATAGAAAAATTACACGACCTACTGCTACTTCTGATCAGTAGATGTAAAAAGATTTAATTCAAAAAATTTTTAAAAATATCTTACCCTTGACTTAGCTATTTGTGCTTTGAATTGGCTCATACTCATTGATTTGTCTAAAACTAGCATAGTCTTGCTGCATAATCGAAATGTATTTGCATCTTTTCCTAAAACACAGTCGGTTTATATAGAAGAAAACTATAATGACTTGACTTTGAGAAAATCGAATATCAAGAGCATGAATAGATGGTCTGTGGAGATTTTAACATACTAACCATGTTGTTTAGTCTGAAGGTTATACAAAGTATGCTTACTGTTTTTGTTTATAGGATAATAGAGCCAGACAGGTCCACTCGACAAACATTAACTGGTCTCTTCGAGACAGTTTTATCCACGGAAGAAAAGCAGTCATTAATACGACCTTAGTTTCATCAGAAAAACTGTAATTACTACCTTTTTATTTTAATTTGGGGCTTATAAAACAGTTTGTCAAATCACTGCTAAGAGATGAAAATTGTTTTAGCTATTCCAAGTTCTCAAAACTGTCTAAAGTGAAGTTAAAAAAAGTATTTACTGTCCCCGACATAAGAAAACTTTTAACTGATCTCCTTTTTTTGAAAACAATAAAAAATAAAAAAAAACTTTTTCAAGAAAATAATGCACAAGTTTTTTGGGAGTACTAAAAACTACAAAAACATTGTACAATGCATGCTCGCAGCGTATAAATCAAAAATCATAAAAGGAAATTGGAAACTAGTTCAGAGAAACATCAAAGAAAAAAAGAAAAGGTTTTAGAAGAAAAAATAATAGACTTAAAATTCTGCATTGTAAAATCAGAAACAATTTTTTGATTAGTTTTAAGAAAATAAAATTTTTATTGTCTTAAAAATTTTTAACGTTAATTGTCTTATTAGGGAAAGGTAATATTTCGTTTTCATTTGATTTGCGTGTAAGTATTCTGTCTAAATAACTAATTATAAAAAAACATATTCATTAATTTTCATTAACATCAGCATGGTCAGTGTTTTTTTACATATTGTTTTTTTGTTTTTATACACACATTTACTATTAGTAGTAGTTTGAGTTAATTTTTCAAAAATTATAATTAAAAAGATAATAGTACCAATTTAAAATTGTAGTTATATATATTTTACGTAAATAAATAAATAAATCAGAACTAAAGTAGAAGATTAAAATAAACAAGTAATTGATTCAATGTAGGTACTATTTTCTATTTGATGTTAGTATACACGTAACTGTTTTAACAGTTGTGTATGTAAATTGTGTATCCAAGTTTTTATTTCTATAATTTATTAGTAAACATAGCAATTAAAAACGTATGTTAAAAAACAAATTACAAAATACTTAGAAATTTATATTCAATTCACTATTAATAGTTAAAGTATATACATTATTTGTTTATATTAAAGTTTGTCCTTTTAATTAGTAACTAAACGCCGTCTTGATTAATTAAGCTTTATCAATTATTAATGTTAATAGTAAACCGTAATATCCGCTTATATCTGTTTTCCAATAACTCTAAATAGATGCTGCCTTATTTTCACTAACGAGATATTGATCTTCAGTTAGGACTTTGCTTATCAATTGCCGTAGTTATTAACTTAATCTAAACTACAACCTTGCTTGAATTGAAGGAGTTCTAAAAATAAAGCTTTTATAGAAAATGAAAATAGAGAAAATAGTGTATATATAGCTTTATTTATAATCGTAGTATTATTGAGTATTTAATGCCAACAAACACTAATTTGAGATAATTAGTAACTTCTTCTATAATTATTAGTATTGTTTACTAAAGTAAAAGTATAGAAAATTAATAATTATTTTTTTACAAAATTAATTTAAAATTACTGACATTGTAATAAATGGTGATATTTTTGGTTTTGGAGTCAACAATTTCTTAAAAACGTTTTAGTATGTTTTTATACGTCAACCAAAAGTTATATATATATATGAATAAATATAAAACTTTAGATTTAGTTTTAATAATAATAAATATTGAAGTATGCTTATAATGTAAGTTAAAACGTTTTTTTTTTAATTTTGCAATGCAATTTACTGGACGGTACTTCATACTTTACAAACTATGTTGTATTTTAAACTATATAATCTTCAATTATTGTATATTATCATTAAAACGAATACTAATAAGATTTTTTTTTCAGGAAGTGTGGATTTTTTTATGATTGCTTCGGGAACCGTCAAATAGGCGTTTGATAAAAGGTAAAAATAGTTTTAAATTATTATTTATACTTTTGCACAATTTTATTGACAAATATGTTTTTCCGAAACATATTAACTCAAAGAAAATGTTTCTCCACATATTCAAACTAAATTTAGATTTAAATTAAAACTTGTCATTCTTATGCTTTAATTAAAATTATTGCTTTATACAATTTTTTCTTGGTATTTACATATTTTAAATAAAATACACCGGAAACTACGGTAAATTATAATACATAACAAACTTTTTAATTATATTGATGAATTATCAATACTAAAATTTGTGCACTAAAAACAAAAAAAAAATGCATTAGTCTATAATACGATATATCATTCAAATGTATAAATGTATTTATGCTATTTTCTAGATGTATTAGAACTTTATTGTAAAAGTACAAATACAGATCTTTTAATTTTTTAACTCTATCTCTATTCTATAGACATAATAATATTTTCTGTTGTAAATAATATAAAAATAATTACAAACGCAAACCAACAAGAATACGTATATTTTTAAATTTAAATCTCTTTGTAGTACTTGAAATTGCGAAACAAACACGGCATTTGCATAAATTTTACAACTCAAGGCAAATTAATTATAATACAACTAAAAGAAATTAAGAGATAAAAAATTATTTTCATTTTAGCAACTTTAAATTTAAAATTTACATTTAAAACAATACAAAAAAATTGTATCAAACTCGTATATAAATTATAGCCATTTTAATGTTTTTGTTTTATTATTATGGTTAATTAGTTATCTTTATAGAAAATATTTATCTGTTTATCTCTAATTACTAAATAAACATTTTTGTAATTGCGTTTTCATGTCATAATTATATTAAAGCAAGGGTCTTCGTATGTTCAACTTTCTAAAGCATAAAACTGCTTATATAAGTAAAAAGATAAACTATTTATAAAGTTATGAAAATTTAACTATGTAAATGCAGAGTAATGTTTTAACAGTAATTTTGTTTTATCACATTTATAAGTATTTTAAATTATATAATTTGCAAAATAGTCATTTTGTTAGAATTTGTGTAATAAATAAAAATTAAACGAGTAAGCTTCATCCACATAAACTCACGGAAAAGGCAAAACTTCATTGCTAATTAATTTATTTTATTTTTATTTGTTGTCGAAAGGGTTAAATATTTCACTCATCAATGAAATTAATTAAAAATTTAAAAAAAAGTAAAACAGGTGGATAGTCATAAAGAAATTAAAAGTTACAATAGCTCATGCCATGAGAAACCTCAGAATGTAAATAAAAAAATATAGTTTATTGTGACTGTGCTGTCTCTTTTTTCGTTACGGTGCAACTTACCAAAACTTCAGATTTGCCTGAAGAAGTTTCACTTCAAAAAAGGTATAAACCAAAATTAATAGATCAGTAATTTGATCAAAAAAGTTTAGTACAAAGCTGCTGAAAACGTTTTATTTTTTAATTGCCGTACATATAATTTTAGTTTTTACTTCAATATTGGTGTTATTATAAAATAACTCATAATCAACTACTTTTGACAGAATAACATTAATAAGTATTAACTAATTGTTGGCAAATCATTTTATTTATAAGTAACTATTTTACTTTATAAAAACGTTTTTTTCAAAAATTAATTAACTATGGAATCATAAAGATTTACGGGGATTTATGAGGATTTACGAAGATTTACAATAAATTACCGATACTAAATTTACAATGATGTACCGGAGATTTGCAAAGGATTTAAATCAGCTGTTTATAAGTGGAGTTTGCGCGTAACAAATACAACTTTAACCTAAGATAAGCATATTTTGTTTATCTTACTGCATAAACCGGTAGCAAAGAATAAAAATTTTTTTGCCCTTGTCTTGTAAATTAAGCAGCGATTCAACTAGTGAATTCCGTGATAAATTTATTGTTCTATTTATATCTCGTTGGCGTTATCGTTACTTAACATTGTGGAACAATTCTGTGATTGAAACTCAAAAAAACACAAGTCAGATAAAGCAGTTTTTACAGGAGAATATTTCAAAGTTTAGGCAACCTTCAAAATTCGACAAATTAGCAAAAATAATTCATTTTTTTACCAGCCTGCTGTAAAAATTATTCTTAGTTTAATGTAATTATAATGAAATTAGTAACTTTAACCATTTTTTACAATTTGATGATTTATACCCTTATGATTTCACCAATAGAAACGATTTAGACAATCAAAATGGTATAAGTATATTTATGCTATTTTGTCATTCCAAATTAGAGAGAAACAATCGATTTTAAGCCAGGTTTTTGAAAAATGCTTTAATGTTAATATATTCACATAGTCTGACATATAACTTAACAGACTAAAAACAAAAACCATGTTTGAGGCAAACTTTTGAAAACAAAATAATCATTCCATTTCTGCATCTGAAAAATTTCTATCCAAATCTGGATCAGTGTCTCGAAGTCGTCCACTTTCTCCTAGATTCTTTTTTTTATTTTTGCTTATCTCTAATGGACCCTTATACAGTTTTAGTGGATGAATAATCGTAACACTTTTGCCACCCGGTCGATTGAAGTTAATAGTTTTAAATTCTTCATCTTCTGCTAAAAAAAATTATATTTTACTAGGCCGAATTCTCCTTTGGGTGTATTTTAACCACTGAATTTCTCTACAGTTAACTTTGTTATTGTCTATGTCAACCTGTTTAGTTTGCAGACAACCCTTGAAAAGGCTGGAAAAAGACAGAATGTCTATTTTCCATTACAACTACATCAAACTTTTTTTCCTGTACATCGCACGAGATTATACCAATCTTAAAGTTCATTTTTTTCTTTCTTTCTATTGCTGCATGGTTCACATCACACTCCATATGAGAATTGTCTTCAAATGTAGATGATGTTCCAATGCATATTCCAATATTGCACAGACAAACGAATTTTTATTTTGTCCGCCGTATGCATCTGAGTAATATATTTTTTCATGCGGAAATTGCTCAAAGGCTTCATTGCTCTTGCTCTTATTATCTTTCCTGTTGCAGTAATATACATTTCCTCTTTATTTCGCTTAATTTTTCTATCAGTCCGTAACTTTTGAGACCAGCGTTTGGGAATAGAGTGATTTTTAATCATCTCAGCTTTGTCATCATTATTATTATTATTGTCCTGAGAAAGCATTTCTGAATCGCTGTCTGATGTTTCATTTGAATGTTTACCACTTGTAGTAGGTTCTTCAAACTCCAGATCTGAAGACGTGTCTGAATCGCTGTCTGATGTTTCATCTGAATTCTTACCACTTGTACTAGGTTCTTTAAACTCCAGATCTGATACAAAGATGTTTAACTGTTGCTTTTCATTATTTGAGTATTATCGGTAAATGCTTCATTTGTTGCTTATAGAGTTATTATCATCAATATTATAGCTGCCAATTAATAAAACCCCATTTCGGCAGGATTTACAGTAGCTGTTTCAGACAAATAATTATTTCTGATACGATTTGGGGGAGCTACCTGCATTTGACTAGCATCATTAAGCTCAAAGAGATTTAATACTTATTGCTATCTCAAGATCATTATAATTGCCTACTACTGCACTGTTTGAAACCCCACTTGTGTTATTAATCATATCTAAAGAAATAAAAACAAAATTAAAATAACGAAACTTAGTTTACTTTATTTATTATTAAAGTGAGGTTAGAAAATAATAATCAATTTACCTGGTCAAATTGGTATTGCACTACGGCTTCTACATGCCTAAAGTAATTTTCAAGTTCTGTTATTGTAATTATACATGTTGTATAACTACAAAATATCACAATTATTTACGATAATCACTTGTAATAACTTGCTCAATGGTAGGTGCCGATTGTTACTATACACTGCATAGCATATTTCGTTTCGACATTGCGCACAAAAGGACTTAAGTCGGCTTATGTCTTTTTGACAGAATAAGAAATGTATTTCTTTATTCTAACAATCTTGGTAAAACGTAGTAAGTTGACTTATGTCACTTTGATAGTTTTTAATGAGACTTATCACTGCCCAGGCGTGCCAAGAAAAGGAATTACATCTACTTATGCCGTTTTGATTACCCGAGTGTGAAAGTATCTTGGGAATAACTATAGTTAGTCCTTTCTGTTGGACGTAATATTTACAAACTTCAGAAAAGATTAACTAAATCAAAGTTGATTTCTCTCTAGCGGCGTAAATATTAACTGTAGACTTATTCTGTTTTTACAAGTGAAAAAAATTCCATTTTTAAATAAGTTCATGTACATAACTCTATTTGACAATAAATGTGACTTTTGCTTTTTTGACTGCCTACCACAGAATAAGTCTTTAAAATAAAAACATTTTATGCGTGCTGTTTGCAAATACAATTAGGTAGATGTACAAGTATTGTTAATAGCAAGTTAGTAGTCTATCAACTCGTAAAAAAGAGTTTTGTTAATGATGTGTTATAAGGAGGTTGCCTTCTCACTCTCTTTTTTGTTCATACAAAGAAAAGTATAGTTTACTTCCCTGGTCTATTTTAGTCTATTATTAATTACGATATTAATTAGTATTTCTCTTTTGCAATTTAGAGTATAAGATTATCGCTGGCTATATATTAAAATACAAAGTTTAATGGATGACACCTTGGAGGGGCTCGAGAGACATTTATGTTGAGATGGCAAATGCTTTGAATATTGTTATTTCACTAGTTATAAAAAATATTCTATTAATTAATGGTTTCAATAATCCATGAGTAGTACTTGCAAATATTTGCGATCAAGATGTTCTTGATATGGAACACTTCTTGTGCGAAACAGCGCCATTGGTAATTGAAAGAAAATATGAATCATGCTAGGGTTTATTTCATAAAAGAAAGAATCATTTATCTTTATGCCAGGTCAGAAAAAGACAATATTACTTATGGCTGAATTTTTCAAAAATAAATATTGCCAAAAATATAATGCTTTCGTATCTACAAATAACAACACATCGACAAACTTAACGTCCAGCAACAAAAAAGTTTTGATAAAAACCATATTAATTTAAAAGAAAAGCAGAGCTTGCAAAGAAATAAGTTCCTCAGGTTATTTACGCGCTAATAAGAACAAATAATGTCAATTTAATTTTTAGATGGTTCTCAAGAATTGACTTTAAGAATGTATTTGAAACAAAATATGATCAGAAGAATGAAATATGCTGTATAAAGAAAATGTTGCTGCGAGGTGGGTATTCGGAAATTTCCACAAGCACTTATTAACACACTTGAGACAACTTGATTCTGCATTCAACAGCACAGCAGGATCAACGTCTTATTGCAAGAAAAAATTGACTTAACACAATTTGTTGACTACCTTTCTAAAACAAAATAGTGATAAAAAGAAAGAAGTCGTAAATATACTCAATAGAGATGATGAATAGCTAAAGAAAGCAAAAAATGTAATTTCTACGTCTGCTGTTATCGAAGAATCTTCAACAGTATTAACCTTTTCTATTAAAACTAAAGTAGTAAATGCTTTTAAAATAAATAATTTATCCAACGTATTTATTCGAAAGCGGGACGGAACTTATCGGAGTATGTTTATGGGTGTATCTAAAGATAATTCTGAGGATAATTCTGACATTGGGATTAATATTCAGAGTAACCAAAGCCTGATTCAAATACTAAATGGAGACTTTAATACTCTTGCGTCTCCCAATAACTTGAATATGATTCAATCTTCGTCACAGTTTATCTAAATGGTTAGCTCCCAAGTATTACAGATCAGAAAGAGTTAAACGCAAAAAACTGAACCAAACTTCTAGCACGGGGTATAACCAAACCTTCATCACTTCATACTTTTCTGTTAATGACGAGGTTTACAATTTTACTAAATACATCATAAAAAAAAAGATAATATAGGCTGCAACTACAAAGCGTTTTAGTCAATTTTGAGGTTAGTTTACAAAACAATGGCAATCAAGATGAGGTTAACTCACCAAGCCAACTTTTGCGCTGGTTGTTTGATCTTTTGTTCGACAACTCAACCCAGTCAAAATATAGAAATACTTATAATAATCCAATTTTGTCATTATTCTTATTTTAGGTAGGTGGAAGATTACTGTATGAAACACTTTACGAAAAAATGAGAAACCCTTTACCATCTATAAACTGTTTAACTAAATTTGTTGCAAAAAGTTCTTATAAGATAGAATAAGGGTTTGTTGACTTTGTGATGGCATTTGTACTTTTATGGAAGAAAAGAATTTATCCAAGTCCTGTGGATTAGTGAGGATGTAACTAAAATAAGCAGTAAAATTGAATATCACTCAATCATTAATAAATTGGTAGGATTTACTATGACGTTAGTACATGGGATGCCTGCCACCAACTGCAAAAGCAGTACAAGACCACTTTCTGAACGGTGTCAGATCAAATTATGCCTACGTTATTATGGCCCAATCTATGATATTACAAGGTGACAACACATGAAATCAAACTTTAAAACCGAGACATTATTGTATTAAGTTTTGAACCTAATAAAAATACACGTCTTTAAAAAGCAATGAGGCAAGGTGCTCAATTATCCTGTACTGCAGGTTCCTCACGACACGATTGGAGGTTGATTCAAGCAAATTACAATGCAGAAGAGTGCACTTCTTATGTTGAAAACACGGTACATATAACCACCAAATTGCGAACTATATTGCTTAACTCTAAACTGATGTTAAGGTTTGATCATTTTTTTGCAACGACAAAACATTTAGAGCAACTAATTGCAAAGCACTCCAAAGATCAACAGTTGTTAACAACTACTGACCAAAAATTAGAAGATAAGATGAATTTTACAGCAGCAGAAAAATTATGTTGAATTAAGGTGATTAGTTTGTTAAAGCAAGCTCCCGAGCACTATAATTTATTTGAAATTGATGCGACTAACTATCGACTCGAATTTAGATCCCAAAATGGATGTTTAGAAGTCGAATTTACTCAATTTGGTATTGCGTTTTCTTTCTTAGAAATCTGGCGCCACTGGTTAACGACAAACAAATACAAATTTAGAGAGCATTTTATTTCATCAAACGCCTATGCTTGTGTAGAATTAAATGCACATTCACCAATAAATATTATCATAAATATTTGTAATAATCCAGTTTTGTCAAGTGATATGTGTCTGCATGCACTATTTGGAAGTTAGAATTGTGAACATACGTTTAGAACTACAAAATCCATGACCTCCACATACTCAACAGTTGGTAATTTTAGAGTTAAAGTTATTATGAAACGTACATTATCTAAACGTTTCATAATAATTTATAATAATAAGACGATGAATGATAATACGCACAAATTAAAAGACGTTATTGTGTTTCCAAGGGAACACAAACGACGCGAAGAAAAGAGTTTTGAAATAAATTTACAACCAGTTATAAATATATATGACAAACTTATTCATGTTGTAAAATTCTAAGTTTAGGATTTTGCTTGACTATGGTTTTCTTACAATTCTTGATTGCAAGGTTACTATGAAAATAAATTTTTACTTTTAGTAATAAATTAACTACATGCAATCAGTGATTTTTATAATTTTGGTGGTTAAGCCAATCTGATATAAGTTAGTCTTTTATAATATTATTAGTAACTTGTTTTTTAATATGGTCTTTGTAAAAAACTTTCTCAAAATATTTAAAGCAAACACTTAACATTTTATTAATAATTTTCAGAAAAGTGATTGTCGGAAGGTACAAACCTCCATTGTTTTTTACATTTTCATATGTTTTATAAAACAAGAGTAATTTCTTTTAATCTTCTAGTTTGGAATCCCCTTTCGCTAAAGAATGTTGATATTTCACACAAGAAGGAAAATCTGTTATAAACTTTTTGGCTACATAAAATGCAAAGTAAACGATTGGGACTTTTGGTTTATCTCTAAAACATAATTTGCCTCCATTAATTTTCATAATTCTGGTGTTGAAGGGGTCATATCACTTAAACTTACAACGTCAGAATCTTGTTCACAATTAGAAGCGGCAGCTGGTTGCATTTATGAGTTAATTACTTTGCTCCTAAAAATCAATCGTAGAGATTTGGCAGTTGGATTTCTGTTGAAGCCTCCTCTTGGTCTATAAATACTAAATAAGTTTTCAGTACTTCTTGATTTAACCTATTAGTTGAAATAAAACAAACGTCATTGTTGCCTAATTTGTTTGGCTGCCAGAATAAGAAGGTGGTTTACTTAATTTTTTTGTTTTATTATCTTTTTTGATGATATTTGAAACAACTTTTAATTCTTTTTGCAAAATCTTATATGGTACATTATTGTTGGTAAGCACATGTGAATATGTATTTGCGGAAAGTTTTGTCTTGCTATTTAAACAGTTTGTGATATGAGTTGTTCAAATGCAATAACTGTATTTAATGCTGACGCCATTGTATGGCTTAGCACCTTAATCGCCATCTTTACACTCATCTTTTGAAAATTATTTGGAGATATATGTGCATCCGGTTAAGATTCTGCTCTTTTTGGAGGATTTATCGATCAGATAAGTGTTGCGTATGTCGTCGTAACAAATTCTCTTTGTTCCTATTAAAATATCTCCAGTAAGCAAATTATTCTTAATATTCTTAAAAATGTGTGGTGTATTAAAAATGGCAATCACTTTCAAATCGTCCACAATAAATGCAAGGGTTTGAATTAACACCTAAAATTTTATAAGCAGTCTTATTGGTTGTGCTTTGATTGCAAACTCACACCTTTGGTAGCAAACCCACAGTTAATAACTTTTTAATCACAGTTTGAATTAGTTTCATTAATTTGAAAGATTTAATCTTCGATTGTGTCAGGAAATATTCAACGAGCATTTTCCACGGGGAATACATACCACGGATCATAAATACCATGGCATAGTTTGCTTGTTATGGTTTTCTTCTTAAAGGACCTAAATCTTTAAAACTTTCTATCAAATCAAGATCTTTAAAGTATTTTAAGTTGCTGTAGATACTTAAAAAATTAATTTGGTTTCGATCGATTTAACCCAACAATGGGTCAATTCGATCATTGCAAGCAGTTGTAGATCAAAATTGTAATTATTGCACATGATATTATGGCCTAAGAAGCAGACACATTTTAGTCTGCGAAACATCGCCAATACATATTCAAACCAAATTAATTTCTTGCCTACCACCAACCCCCGATTGAGATAAAAACAATTACCACTTGAAAAAACACAAGGAGAATAATAATAAATCAATATATTATTTTTTTATGTAATCTTGTGATGGTAGTTTGTTTTACTTTATGGTGTTTGCTTTTTAAACTAGTTCTTGACGAAGATTTTTTGAAGATGGACTATTTTAATGTAGTAGCAACTTTCTTTTAATAGTATTTTGCGGTGGCATATCAATCACTTCATTCAAAATACTATTTTTTGTCGTTTCAGACACGATTTTGGGTGATCATGGAAACATGCTTGGATGTTTTTTGTAAGTTCTTAAAGGAGTTACTATCGGATCTTCAATGTATTTGCTTAAAATGCAAAGTCCATCTTATAAACTGGAAGATGCTTGTTGTGTAGGAGTTTGATGTTTGTCGAATGCAGAAATATTGTTTAAGTAATAGTTATATCTCTTTTTGTCAAACTTTTGTTGTTTAAACTTCTGTAAAATGGTCTTCACATATATAACGGTTTCTCAAAATCTAAGTCTAATAAAATGACGTTTCTTGCAATTAAAATACCAGTTAGACAATGCATTAAGTCGTAAAAGTAAAACAATTTAAATTAGTACTTTCAGTACGTTTATTAGACTCGCAGCTTATTTTGGTGTAAATTTATTCATTATCAAAAACTTATAGCAATTACCGTGTCCACCACAGCAATCTGACAAAGAAATTGGGAAAAATATGAACTAACTTTAATGACTCACACATGGTATTCCATGTTTTTCTCGCATAATAATCTGCAGCGTCTTAAAATAAAACCAGCGTGTCCAACAATTCTAGGCAGACTGTAATAAAATGACCGCACACAAATAAGTTTCAGATAAGTGGTAATAACCTTTACGAATAGGCTCCGGGCTTAATAACTATGTAGTAATTGCTAACCAGTAATCATATGATGTTTACCTAAATTTAATATTCAATGCTGCATTCTGTTGGGATATTCAACAGGAAATCCATACAATCTAACCAAGTTCTTGATTTTACTCTTTTCACAATTGTAATAGTGGCAAATTATAAATAAATAATGGTATTATGGAAAATCTGAAATTATGTTACAGATTAAGTACCTAGGTACATTTTTTTGGAAAACATGATTATTTAGTGTAACTTACGGCAGCATCTACTCCCACTAATGGGAACTGTTTTAATAGTTTCGTGAATAGTAAACTCAAACAGACAGCAATTACATTAAGCATTAAATATAAAATGTCAAGTAATTTAAATGTAAAGGACACACAATGGTTGGATAGAAACGCTGAATTATATTGTTTTAACAATATTCAATGTAAAAGGAAACATAAAATTGCTGTTGGGATGGCTTGCATCAACTATTTAATTTTTGAGATTAAATTTTGCGTATCCGTGTAAAATGTATTTCGTAACTGTTTTGATAAATTTTGTTACCATTACTAATAAAATTTGAAATAAGTAGTGGCCTGATAAATTGCACACATAGCACGGAATGTGGCCCTAAAAATTTCTTAAAATCCTTTTATTATCCCTCCTGAATGAAAAACCTAAAAGATAATAAGGAATAATTACCATAAGAGAAAACATTTATAAATAAATAACTAATATCTATAAGCATATAATTTGTCTTTATTAACCTACCTAAGTTTAAAAAAGATTAAGCTACAATACTGTGTAGTACTTGTAAAGACAAGTATAAGTTTGATAGTGTTCGCATAATTTGTAATTGTCCTGTCGGCGGAGCTGATTTCCAAAAAGGTGCGATTTTTTTGCCACCTATTGGCAGTCCATATCAATTTTATAACGTTTATGGTTAGAAACTAAATGCATTGACTCTTTTTATAAGATCTCTTTTCTTTTCTTTAAGAATTAATACCTAACTGATTTTTAAAAAAGCGCCATTTAAGTGATTTATCATTAAACCACGCTTTTTACCACAGAGATTTTTTAATCCAGTAGAAAACGTTTAATAAAAGCATCTGTACGAAAAGTTACCACGCGATTAGTTCAATCTTTATTTTTAACATGTCTCCGTAACCCATGTTTCATCCAGGTAAATATTGCTTCTATACTGTTAAATGCATCATAAGTAATGTCTTTTCTGTGTAATAAAACTTAATATTAACTACTTAATAATTGAAACTGTTACTTAACATACCTTTTTTGTGATTGGAATACTTCATCATCAACTAATGTGCTGTGAGTGACGAAATTAATAAAACGTTTCTTTAAAGAATAAATCTAACCATATGTTATGGCAGTATTGTCTATAATGATGGATAAAGGAAAGAAAAACTATCAGTAACAGTAAAATTTAATAAAGTGCTACTACTAATTACGAAGTGTTTTGGACCAAATAACAAGAAATTATACGACCACTAAATTGTCTTTTAAGAAAAGGGCTTTACAAGTATTTTTCAACAATTATGATTTTGTAGTAATAAATTTATACGTATTTAACAATTTATGTACTAATAAAAACAATTTGTCGAAAATATTCTTTAAAATTTAACAATAAGCACGTAAATCAACAAGATGAGTCACAACCACCAAACAAGCAAAAGCAATCACAAATTAAAAAAAACAATTTGAAAATTTCTTAAGAGTTAGACTGTGAGAAATCATAACTAAAGAAATTATATGTTCAGGTTGTATTTAATTACTTATTATGTTTTAGTATTATCAAAATAAACATTTTTTTTTCTTATGTTTGTTATTTCAGTTTTACAAAGTAATTCTAAACTGTGGTCAGATTTCGTATTTATCTTATTGCATTTATAAATAAATACATTATGCAGTAGCTTTAATACGTATAGTAAAATTAAAATTAACTTATTAATAAAACATTTTTTAGTTTTTGCTAAGACTCGGCGAGAAACTAGAATTTTAGCTATGAGCTTTAAGAAATAAATTATTACTTTGCATTATATCTAGACAAAGGTACTTTTGCCCGCAAGAGAGTTGCCCCGACATCATACTGTACGTATCTATTCATTTATGCAATGGGATATGCTTCTGTAAAATTGCTGCTATGGTAATTCGTAATTGTAAGTTATAAGGTAATTTTTAAGGAAGATACATTAGATTTTATGCGTTACATTTATAAACATGATGTAATACTAAACGCTGAATAAATTATTTAGTTGATGATAAGTATTGCCTTTCTTAAAAACTTTTGAATCTCTATGAAGTAACCCGCTTTAATAGCTCTCTAGATAAATCGAGAGAACAGATGGTGTGCTATTTCTAGATGCCATCACAAACCTCTTAGTTTTACTTACAAACGCATTAGACTTTAATATCTATTCAAAGTTAGGTCGTGATTCTAAAAATCGATATTCTACAAAAGCTGCCATCTAGAAATGTAAAGGGTGCCCTTTTACACTTTTTCAAATATTTTTTTTTTGTAGCAAAAGTTAATTGCTTTTGTGCAGCTTGAATAATTTTTTATCAACGTTATTAAAGAAAAAAATATAAACAAAAACAGTAGATATGTAACAAAAGCAACTTCCTGATTTTGTGTCGCCATTTAAAGATAATTATCCGTGAAGCGACGCAGGCATTCTGAATAACGTTTGTAGAGTTAGTAGCTTGATTGTAACGGAAAATACTGACTTGGGAGTACGGATCATTTCTCTACTGCTACTTCCATTACTTTACAAACATCTAAATGTTGAGTATTCTACAACTCGTACTTCAAGGATTTACGCTAGCTTTTATTTCACAAGATCCTTTTTTCTTTATTTTTATTCATAATGTTGTGCGGATTTTTATCTTTTATCGCGTTTAGTACAGCTACAACAACTTCGATGATATTTTTCTTTTTCTTTTACGTTGGCAATAAATTTAACTTAATTACATTGTTCCTTTGTGTCGGAAATGGCAAAATAAATAATATTTTCTAGAACATTTAATACGTTTAAGATCTATGTATAAACCAGAAAAAAACCGTTATTAACTTAAGAAGTTTTGCAAGTTTAAATTATAATACCTGTTGCTATTGTAGCATCGTTCGCTTACAATCTAACTTTTGTAAAATTAACTTTATTGAGCTAATATTTGATTTGCTGCACTAAGTTATTCCTATACAAATTTTGAAAGTTGACTTAGGAATCTACGTAAAGATTAATCCAAATCAGGTAATATAAGTTATGTTTGCTTATAACATAAATTTTACTCGCAATTATTATTACTATAAAATCAAGTTTAACAATGTTTTATTTTGACACTAATATCTGTTGTCAAATAAACACAAATTAATTTTTATAAAACAATTCGATTATTTAATGAATAAGATCCATATTTTTAATGTTTTCTTTTTAATTAATATTGATATAATTTGTTTGTTTTAACATAACATCTAAATATTGAAACAAACATAAATTGGTACCAATTTTAACGTTTATTCAAAGTATAATTATTTTGTAATCGATAATATGCCGTTTTAGTTTTAAGGCAATCATATGCATTTAAATAAACTAGTGTTGATTGAAATGTTAGAAGAAACTTTATTTACTATTTAAATTTTAAAAACGAAAAATTCCTTGTACTTAATATTATTAAATGAATATTGTAATCTTTGTACAAATTATAATTAAAATTATATTATATTTGAGTTATGGAAGATTAAAAATGTATCTATAAATCTTCTTTGAAGGTAAAAAGTAAGGACTAATAAAAAAAATATCATTGGTCTGGTACCTAACGTTTCGTTACTTTACGTTAAGTTTAACAGGTCAATCTCTGTATTAAAAATAACGAAATAACAAAAAGGTCACAGTCTTAAAGTACACTGATGTAAAAAATGATTAAAAATGTCAATATTATTAAAAAAAATGTTAATTAAACTACTACTACTACTGTATCAAAAACTAAACAAAGCAAAAGCTGCCAAGAATTAACTGACTATTTTTTTTTTGTTTGGATCAATTAATTTTAAAAAAATTGGGTTTTAATATACAAATAATATTTAAATTATTATTTTAAGTAATTCGTAGATTAGATTAGTCTGTTGCATTCTAAAGTTTATCTTTCTTTATTTTATCAATAGTTTAAAAAAAACTATATTCAATGAAGTTTTTAGAATTCTATTAAGTTTGTTTATTTTTATAGTTTTGTTAGCTTTTTTGATATGTCTCAAGTAGAATTGGCCCGTTTACACGAATCCGATCGGAACGACACAACTCTAATCTCAATTGAAGTATTTTTTTTTAAACTGGTAAATTCATTTTGGTCGGAAGGATGCAAATCTGACCAATACTCATTTTTAAACAAATTGAGACCTCGATTTAGTTCAGAGATAATTACAGAGAACTTTGTCAAGTAATTAATCTTACTTTTTTTCATTAGATTTGCAAATTGTGGTATTATGTATTTAAGAATTAAAACATTATTTTAAAAAAAATTAAACACTGTGATTTATATCACTTATTGTGTTGTATTGTATTCTCCTACAGCATCATTTTCTACTAACTTTCTTAAATAATAACATAGCCAAGTGACTGCTTTCCATTAACAATTTTCTTTTAGTGTGACATTTTTTATATCTAAACTCAATTTGACATGAGAATTTTCTTAGACTATCTGGTTCACCGCAGTAATCAATTTTTTCCTGCATTTTTTTAACTAAAATTTTGAATTTTAGCAGTTTTTATAGATTTTATTAATGTGATGATTTTTTCTTTTCACGATACCCATTGTTAGAATCATCAAGTTTTTGTTTAGAGGGAAGTTGTACTAGTTTATGCTTAGCGTATAAAATTTATCTTGTGTCCGGATATTCGACCGACAACGCTGGACAGGTGATAGATCTTGCATTTTTATAAAAATTGAGATTGGAACATGCAGCCATAAAGTGCTTAATTTTCAAGATACAGGATATCAAAGTTTTACTTTTATTTTGATTTTTGTCAATTATTTCTTAATAAAACGACACAGCGATCCAAAATTACGTATCGGAGAGTTTTTTAACCTTTAATTAGTCGCACTGGTGTAAAAAGTACACCAATTGAAATGTATTGGCTGTTACAGCTTACCACGCCTACTTTCCCGCCTCAGGGCTTGTGTATCCTACGTATTAGATGTACTTTATAAATTCAATAAGTTGTGGGTAGTTAAAGTGAATGTGTGTTAGAATGTGTGCTAAAGCAAATTACGGCTATTGGTGGTGTATAAAGTACAACATGCGACGAACTGTGTAAGTTAATTTACATGAAACTATTTATGATAGCTGCATTTTTTTACAAGTAAACTGGGATGTATCTGATATGCAAAATATCATATTACATTGTGATAATCTTTGTAGGTATAATGTACCCGTTGGTGATTCCAATCGACTTACAGACGCCGAATTAAAGCTAATAGCTGAACACTTGCTTGATAACGATGCAAAAAATGAAGTAGAGTGCAAAAGCGACCTTGAAGATGAAATGGAATGTGAAGACAATGATATAAACGATGGTATTTCATTCAGCAAACATGATAGTTGTTCAGACCAAAGCGTATCTGATTTGGAGGCTCAAGACAATAATTGCAGTAAAACATGTGATGATATGCCAACGGATGTGGAAGATAGCTGTGTTATTGATGGTCCAAAATATTTTGGAAAGGATAAGAAAACGGTGTGGTACAAACATCCACTTACGAAAAAGTTTGCAAAAACTAGCAGTAGAAATATTGTTAAGATTTTTCCACGTCCTATGGTAACTGAAATAGAAAGTGAAGAATCAGCTTTTATGAAATTTTTCACACGTGAGATGATTGGGAATATAAGGAAATATACCAATATTTAATTAAATATTAATATAATATTAATAATTTAATAAAGTACGCAAGAAAAATTTTCGCGTAGGAGAGACGCACAACAAACTTCAATAGAGGAACTTTTGGCATTTTTGGGTTTACTGTTTCTTTGCGTTGTAAGAAAGCAAAGTCACACAAGTTTTGAAGAACTGTGGATTAACGATGGTACAGGATCTGAAATTTTTCGGGCTACTATGAGCTCAAAACGTTTTTTGTTTTTATTGAGAACCATTAGATTTGACGACAAAGCAACACGACAAATGAGATGTGAAACCGACAAATTAGCACCCGTAAGAGATATACTGAACAAATTTGTAACAAACTGCAGAACTAATTATTGTCTTAGGAAGTTTATAACTATAGATGAGATGTTGGTGCCATTTCGTGGACGGTGCGGCTTTATTCAGTATATACCAAACAAGCCCGCTAAATATGGCCTGAAAATTTTTGCAGTATGTGATTCTAAAACATTCTATGGGTGAAATTTTTAAATTTATTGCGGCAAGCAACTTTCCGGTCCCTATCTCTCCTAAAGGACAAAGTGACATTAGTGGGTACTCTAAAAAAGAATAAGAGGGAAATACCTGCTGAACTATTACCTCAAAAAATAAGACCAGTCAATTCGTCAATATTTGCCTTTCAGCGAGATGTAACAATAGTTTCATAATCCTCCAAAAAAAATAAGTGCGTACTTCTGTTATCAACAATGCATTTAGAAGATTGTGTGGATTCAGTTAGACAAAAGTCAGAGATTGTACTCTTTTACAATTCAACAAAGGAAGGAATCGATTCGGTTGATCAAATGTGCGCTAACTATACAGTTTCTAAAAGAACCAGAAGGTGGCCATTTGCTATATTTTTTCAACTTCTAATTATAGCCGGAATTAACGCTAATGTATTATATAATGCAGTACATATTGAGAATATGAAGAATAGGAGACTTTTTTTAAAAAATTTGTCGCTCTCATTATTGAAACCTCATCTATCATTGCGTGCTAAAATTCCTAACCTACCTTTAGATATAGAACATTTTTTACTTACACGCTACAATTCAAATACCACAGAATAAACTGGAAATATTTATGGAGTGCAAAAAAGGGGAAGGTGCGTTTTATGTGGAAGAAAAAAAAATAGAGTAAATACTATAAAATGCAGCAGTTGTCTCAGGATGGCGTGTAAGGAACATGTGAAAACAGTTCACTCTTGCAAAGAGTGCCTCCATCCTACATCTGAATAATACTTTAATTACTTTTTTCCTTAACACTAATTTTTTTAATATGCCTTTTTTACTTGTTTGCCGTTAACTTACTATTTCTGTAAATAAAAATGTTTTAACTATAGCTAGTATCATTTTATCAAAAGAATATTGTATTATTGCACCCAATTCTTTAAAAAATTAATAGTGGTGTATAAAATACACCAAGAGACTAGTTAAGAGAAATTATGGCTAGCGACTAGTTAAGGGTTAAGGCGAGAAATACAAATAACAGTTTTGATATTACTAGTAGAGGGTGCCACCTACGGTACATCGAATATTGATGTGAATATTAAAAATAATCGATTTTCTAACTTTTTTTACGTAAAAAAGCTGTACTTTGTTCAAGTACCTAGAGAAAACCGTTTTCGAGATAACCTTCATTGAAATTTCCAATGCAATTAATTGTAAAAATTTTAAGAAAAGATTTATCGGTATTTGCGCACATATAAATATCAGGATTAAAAGATCTTTTACATACCTAATTTTCAAAATATTAGGTGTTAAAGTTTAAAAGTCATACTTAAGTGCTCATAAAAATTGTTTCAAAATTGATAAGCAAATTATTTTCTCCTTGAAGGCCAAAAAAAACTTCTAAACCTTATAATTATTAATTTTTGTAAATTACTTCTTATACGTTTAATTACTCATTTGCACTTTTTCAAAAAAACAAAAATCATGTTAACGTGTGCATTGTAATCTAAATAAAATAAACAAAATCAAATTAGCAAATTTTTATTAAATTATTAAGCAATAAAACTTTAGCACAAATGTTACAAATTTCGTCAATTAGCTTGTTGGCATAATCTGCAACGTTTTTTCATTTCAGAACGTGTTTTAAACTAAAGCATTAGTCTGAATTATTTTGGCTGCAGCTTGAATTTGTTCTAACAACTCTTCTGCAGTTCCGTCTTATACCAAGCATTTTATACACGCCCACAAGTAAAAGTCTATTCGGTTTAAGTCGGGCGATCGAGGGGGTCAGAAGTGTGGTCCACCTTGACCGATCTACTTTTCTTTGAATTTCTCCGTTAGATAATCTCTAGCACTTCTATAAAAATAAACAGATGCGACATCGTGCTGAAACCACATATTTTTTCTAATGGTTCTAATAGCATTGTTTTCAAGTAAAAACTATTTTTATCTTTTTTATTAATAACAGTTAGAAAATGCATGATAAAGTTATTTACCTCAATGGATTTAATATACTACAACAATCTACTGTGAATAATAAAAATGAAATACAAAAGATATTGCGATAAAAAGAAATTGATAAAAATGATATTGTAGAAAAACCCTAGGAGTCAATTAGAAAAACGACAATAAGAGTGATTAAGTATGTTGCTTAGAAATACTTTTAAATATGTAATTTTTTTCAATGTATAAATCAGCGATCTGCACTAGTCTTGTAACTATTTACTGTTCTTATATTGTTCTGTTATTTATTATAACGTAAGTACAATGTGTTTACAATTACATTTGTAACAAGGTAGCGATTTTGTGTGTTTTAAAATATTATAATTAATACGGAGTAAAAGTATCTAACACTTCAGAAAAAATAATGAACATAAGAAAAATTATAACGCTAAATGTCAAAAGATAATTAGACTCTTCCGAATTGTTCATTAATAAAACTGATCGATTATTACAAAAAAGTCGCCACTAAATACAAACGTTTACAAACATAACCTAAAATATTTAATTTACAAACCAAACCTTTTGTACTCTATACGTACCGTTCAAACAAATGCAACAACATCCACACGTTTTTAAATTTTATAATTTTGGTGCACAGAATATTCGTACACGTCTTTTAAATTATGTTTTCATAATTCTTTATCCTGTACGGTAATAGCTTTGAGCTGTACGGAAATAAAATTGATCAAACACATTGCACAGGGTTGTCTAATTGCAAATAAACATACAATATATCTTATTATCTGTTAGTCGTAAAAAAAACATTTTAATTTTTGTTACTACTATTAGTATTTTTTCTAAATACGTAGTAAATGAGACATACTTCTTCCATTCTTTTTTAGTTTATAACCGCTGTAAAAAAATTGAATGTCGAACAAGTAATGCATTTTTAGGTTTTGTACTGTACTTAAAAACTGACATTTGTGCAGTAATAAAACAAGTAACTATTTTTGCAAAATTGAGTTTCATTTGTCTTTTGATACGATTGTTTGTAACAGATTTTTATTTTAATATAGAAACATTGTCACCTAATATTGGTCAACAACGGTAACACATCGATAGATCTTACTTTGGTTAGAAACATTATTGTCCAATTTCCCCTCCTAGTGGAGAACTTTCAACAATCTAGTCATTAATTCAATATTAAAGGAGAACGTAACTACAGTACTTGATTATTGTCCAAGTTTTCTTGCCGTTTTAACTGCATGTTTAACTTTTACAGACTTAGTGGTACACGTTATGTACCACTTTTTTTAACCCAGTACTACACAATCGTGCATGCAATGTACTATTTATCAAACCTCCCTCTATTGCTGCACGAACGCTTAGATTATGTACCACTTCATATAATATAACACTTATGACAAATGTTCGCACAGCTACAGGTTTGGACATGCTCAAATACATTCAGTTTTAAAAATTACTGACAGTTAGTTGTTTTTGTTGTACCGACTTGTGCATATATAAAAGCATGACATATTTTTTCTGCATTTTAATAAAAAATAGTATTGTGTAAAAATTGACTATAGTCATTTTGGTAAGTAATTAATATTATATTTAGGTTAAAAATTTATTTAGATGTATTTGGGCATTATTTGGTGGTAAATTGGAAATACGGCAAAAAAAATTCTGAAAATTAAATAATTTCATAATCGATTTTAACTTACTGTTCATAAACATAAATCAAAAGCAGTTGAATGAGTTACGCTTTAATTTAATATATATGACAATAGAGGAGTTTTACGCTGAATACGAGTAGCAGATATTGTTAATTAGGTTATCAACCCTACGCTTTATAAAATCTTTAGTTTATTAATAACAAATTAAATGATAAAACATATAGTTTTTTAAACAAATTGAAACTGAGATGAATACTCTTTTGAGAATAAATTTTCCAATAAGTATAAAACGTTTGCACTACAGAGATTATTGGAATTGAAGTCTTGGCCTTCAAAATAGTTATAGTCAATTTATGCCTGTCAATAGACTTAGCTCCCAAACCACATACATCTAAATGACAATTTGCTTCAACCTAAAAGAAATTCACCACACTTTGACAAATTATATAAACTGCAACAATTCCTAAATAAATTATTAAACATTTTTTTTAATGATTAAGACCAGCTCAGTTTTTGGCTATTGATCAATCAATCCTAAGAATTCCAAGGTAGAAGCCCTTTGAAGCAATATATGCCAAAATTCCAATTAAAAGGCGCTACAGAATTTGGTTTTTGGCATATAAATCAGGCTATCTATATTTGAAATATATACTGGCAAGAAAAGAGACACTGTAAAAAAAGATTTAGGAGAAAGAGTAGTGAAAATGTTAACGGAAGGTTTAAAAGGAAAAAAAAACATGGTTTTATTTTGAAAATTATTCTACATCGTACCAAGTACTAGTAGAATTGAAAAATACAGATATTTACGGTTGTGGTACAATAAATACATAAAAAAAAACATTTCAGAAATGAAAAGTGACAAAATAATGTATGAATGAAAAGATAAAAAAAGTGTTCATCTAGTATCTAATTTTCACGACTACAGTAATTTCAAATGCTACGCACAAAAGAATGGTTATAGATGTGACTTGCCCTCAAGCCCTAGTCGATTATAATGCTAATATGTTACATGTCAATAAATTTGAATAACTATCAATACACTAGTTAAAATAGAAAAGTACAAACCTAAAGTATCCCATAAGATAAGAACTATCCACCAACCTATTCGCACTATACGAAGAAGATGTGCAAGATTTAGTACTGAAAATTCACACAGAATGGATTTGTGCAGTCTGCAAAGTACGGCTTTGTTTATCGAAAACTTATGCTTTCAGGACTATCACAATAAAAGATAAATTAATTTTGTTTTTTTTATTTATTTTTTTATCATACGGTAATATGTCAGTTATCTAACAATTCATATTGCTTTGGATAATGCGACAAAAATTTTAACATTCATACAATATGAGCACCAACATGTTAAAACTGCAAAGATTGTTGGCAAAAGCTTTTGTGCTGTCAAAAAACGTACCAGCGCTATCAAAATACTGGTTTGCTAGCTCGAACATTAACAAACTATCGTCTCAAGAGATAACCGTTTTATAGAATCTGAAAGTTTGCAGAACATCATAATTTCTAAGTGATCTTATTTTATTACTTGTCATTGTGTTACTTCATTGATTAAATAAATTTTTAATTTACAGTACTATATTTATCTGTTTTAGTTTATTCAATAACAATCAGCTACGACAACTCTATTCTAAAAGGAAAAAACAAAGAATTTACATTAAATAATGTCGGGTCGATTTTAAAAAACATACTTTTATTTGATGGAACTGCTTTGTACAGTATTCAGAAAAGGAAGAGGAGATACATGAAATTGTAATAAGTACCATTAATCTAAAAGCTGAAAAAAATAATACTTATTGTGATATTTTGACAGTTTTGATTGAACATTTATTAGATCTTCTTTAAAACAAGGATTTTAGTAAACTCGTTTTTATATATTGTTTTTTTGTTGTATTTATGTTATGAGATAAATTAAATAAAACTTCTATTATAACGTAGCCTAAATCTTAAAAATTTTATTGTTTAAACATAAATCAAATTGCTATCTATAAAATAAAATAATAAAGTATTTGATTTTTTTTTATATTATAGTATATATGCATGCATGTTATTATATAAGTGATTATGTAGCAACTTTTTAAATTAAAATGACTTTTAAAATAATTGTGGTTTTCAAACATTTTTTTGCGCCTGACGCTTTATATTGATTTTTTTAATTATACCTAAGTTTTGGTTAGCAAGCAAATTTAATATTTTATTTTAAAATGTTATAATAAATACTAATTAATTATTAAACCAAAAAATACATATTTAGGTGTCAGTTGGGTGGTTTGTTAAAATAAACCAAAAAATACGTAGTATAAAAAACTATTTCTTAGCTTTCTAAAAGAAACAAAACGTTATAAAATACACTACAAGAAAATAAAATCGTGCGCTGTTTCTAATTGTAATTATTTTATTTGTATTTATACCAGTCCAATTTTAATTAAAATTATGTACAATAATTAAAAAATACTTTAATTAGTCATGTTCATCATGTCAAGTCTTATTATGGTCATACCATTAGTTGTAGAGTTTTCATCAGAGCTGTCGCAGAAATTGATGAGGTAAAATGACTTTAATATGGAAACATTAAGATTCCTATGTCGAATGAACCCTTTTGACAGATAAGAGCGTTACATTCCACTCATGTAACAGTTCTAATTTGTATTAAAAGATTAATTATTTTAAGCGTTTGTAGTTATATACTAAAAGACAATATTTGCTTGTTTTTTTATATTTACTGAAGTGCCCTAATTTTTTTTAATACTAGACAAATTAATCACATTACTAATAATATTATTAAATTTATTTATGTTTATGTTTTTCTTACGTTTTCTTTTTATTAATACATTTTCTAGTATATAAAGTTTTTAACAGTTTTTTTTGTTTTATTATAGCTTTTTTTGTTAATGTCAGTCTTAGTTTTTACTTACTTCTTTGGCGTTTTTTGCAAAATCTGTCACTTCTTTAAGGTTTTATAGCTTAGTCTTGAAACCATAGAATTGCAATATGATTTAAGAAGTTGTAAAATTATGTCAGATTAAATGCATACACGCGGACGCATTATAAAAATCGGCAAATTCAAAATTTATTATTTTTTGTATGTTTTACAATAAACAAACTGTTGAAAAATAAATCCCTTGAAACCGTGACATGGGTTGTCTTGCATCATGTCGTGATCTACAAGAAAGTCTGATAGTACAGCATTGAATATTTGAAATATAGATTTACGCATTCACTCCCTTAGCAATTTTGATCTAGATGTTTAATTTATCAAAAAATATTTTTAAATAAAACCATGAAGCTTTTTGGACTATACAGACATTTGATTAAAACGCGTGGTAATGGAAAACCAAGTGTCATATTTATAAGAATTGGACATGGAGTATTTATATCGGTTTGAGCAACAATCAATGAAACAACACAGCATTATTTTTATTGTACGTACGATTTATAAAAGAAGTAAAAGGTGTACCAATAGTTGCTGTGTGCTAAAAATATTGATAGCGATATAAACTCTTGAGCAATCAGGTAACGTAAGAGTAGTGGGAATCTAATTTAGTCAGACCTATAAATGGATTACATAACGCGTTAAAAATATTGATAATTTAAATCAAGTATTAAAAATTGTCAGCTATAATACCCCTAGAGCATTGATAATACCGAGATAATTATGTCATAGAGACTGTCGAAAGCGGGTTTCTTGGTAATAGCACGAGTATTTATCAATGCTCGAGGTGTATTCGGTAAGATAATTTTTTACTACTTTTTATGTTTTTTAATCAATTAATATAAGCTAATTCTGTTTTTTGGTGTATTTTCTTAAATAATTTTGTTAATTTTGTTGTTACAAGTATCAAGAAATCTTTGTTTCATTATTATGAATTGATTTACTATCTGACATTTAATTTGACATTTGAATATATCGTGTCTGCTCGGTCCGATAACACCACACCCGTGCAATAAAATAACATTTTTTTATTGGTTAATTGATACAGTAACAAATTATCACTATAAACTTCTACGATATAATTTTTTTAATTTTTGTTCAACACACAAATAAAAATAATCAAAATCCTTTAGCATACGTGCGACAAACAATTAATACAATTAATCATGTAACGAAAAAACTCATCTCGGTTAATAAAACTCTTTGACAATAAGAAGTGCCAGTTGACGGTACGTCAGCGGCCTGAATACGCAGAGAAACTGCAAAGTGCAAGTAATGATGAAAAAGTTAATGTAAAAACAAAAAGATAATCACAGTCCAAGTAATTTCTGTTACATTTTTTGATTTTTCACGGATGCCGGATACAATAATCTGTTAAAAATTGCATTGTATTGAGAACATCGTGTGTTGTTTTTTTTTTAAATAGTATTGATGATTTGCATTAATTGTTGACTGTATAAACAGATCGTTTCAAGTTTTTTTAAATTATACAATACTTATGCCAAAATTAAATATTTGTTTAATTAAGATTTGAAATATTAAAAAATCTTCTGAAAAATTATTGGATTTAATGTTTAAGACCAAAACATCCAATTCTTGCAAATCAGTTAAGAATTGTTTATAATTGTTATGGGTTTTTGACCGCATAGGTAATTTTGCCGAATCGGCGTCAATTTTTACGGTGCGCTCACTTTCTTTACATGTTTCTCTTTTCGCAATCATTTAGTATAATTTTATTGCAAAATGGATGGTAAATGTTCTCATCATGTACTGGTATCGCCGTCACGAAAGAAGCGCGAAAAGAATTGGTACAAAATATTGGTTATATCCAGTTGTGAGGCTAAGACATTATTTGGGTTCTTTCCAAACACTTATGTGTCAATTCAGAAGAGATCTAAATTGTTTAACTATCTTCCAATGTCGATATCTACTTTTGATAATCTGTTACGAAGAATCGAGAGGGTTTTGAAAAGACAAAACACGTGTATGAGAATAAGTCTAGAAGAAAATATGGCAATATGTTTAAGGTGAGTGTTTTTATTTATTAACCTTTTTATAACAGAAGCAATAATGATAAGTACTAATAATATGATATGCGAACAAAATAAAATAAAAAAATCAAGATTTGCAACGAAGTAATCAGAATCATGACTTGTGGTAGATATTGTTGATTGTGCTGATGGTGATGTTACGTTTTCAGTCCTGGGTTCGTTATCTGCAATGGCACTCTTATATTTATCTGTAGTTCAGTGAAATAAGCACAATTATGATACTTCTACTACTATTCAAAACTACATTTACCAAGACCTAAACCTTTAATTAACAATTCAGAAACAAACGTTACTTTTGTACCTATTGGAGAGGAAAGTTTTGTTTTCATGAAAATTTATTGAGAACTTATGGTGAAACATATTTAGACAAGAAAAAACAAATATTCAACTATCGCTTGACTAGAGCTAGAAGAAATGTCGAGTGCGCTTTTCAAATCTTAGCTAATAAATAAAGAATATTTTACCGACCTTTAGACGTAAATGTGAAAACAGCTATTTGGATAATAAGAGCGTGCACAGTACTACAAAATTTTGTCAAAGAAAAAGATGGTTTTAATTTGGAAAACATATTACATACAAAAGTAAACACGCACGATTTGCATAATATACTAAATTCAAAACCGTACGTGAAGCAACATCTGCCAATTCCATTAGAACAACATTTGGTGGATTAGTGCCTTGGCAGGATGAAGCAATAAGTCAATAATTTTGTTCGTGTATAACATAAACACAACGTTTATATAATTACAATACAAATATTATTATCAGTTTCATTGTTGCCATTATTTTATTAAAAAAGAAATAGAAATTAAAACCAAAATCATGTCTTTGCTTCTGTTTTAATTCTTCAAAACTTTCATTTAATATAATACATAGCTCTTTCCGTGCCGATTATTTTATCCCATATTGTAGGTCGTTATTAAACTAAACTTATCAATACTACTGTATTTATCTTCTCGGTTGGAAAGATTCAAGACAGCCGCGTTGGCTTCGGGGAAACAACCGAATCGTCTGATCGTTCTCATTACGATATACACGCTACTAATGACTGATTCTGTTGTTTTATCGAATCACTTTCGTGGACAAAACCGAATGTCAAAAATCACAAACCGGTGATTTTATCGTATATGGTCAACGGCAGTATTGTGTAAACATGCATATTAATATATGCGCCACTAGAGAAAACGGAAAAAACCGATTTGGTAAAAATACTGTAACGTGTGAACGGACTGTTAAATTTTAAACAAACAAACGAAAGATTGATTTGATGATTTGGTAAATTGTTAGCAAATTGTATCAAGGATAGTTTTTCATTTTCGGAAAATAATTTGAACCCAATAGACAATTTTGATGATATTTTGTATTCTATTCGTGCAAAGAAGAGGAATGGCTTTGGCTCTGTAAAGAAATATAAAAAGCACTTTGACCTGTAGCGTAGAGTCGGTACTCGATAAGGTATTGTATACAGCCTAAAGCTGTAGATACTGGCATATATGTTTGTATCCGGGGTGTTTGTAACAATCCCGTTCAACACTACGTTTCTTAATTCTTGCTGAAGATAGTGTAGATCAACTTATCCTTACATCAAATAATTGCAAGCATCCTTCAAATTGAAAAATAGAACAAAGTAAGTAATCCATCCAAGAAACTAAGATAAAGAAACGAACAGAAAAAAACACTAAAAATAACATGGATTAATATTGTTGGTTACGCCATTTTGTACACGTACCAAACGTCTTTATCAGCCCAACAGAAATTCTCAGTACAGCCGTAACACAATTAAATTCTTTCGTTAGTACATCTAAAAAAACGAATTCAAATCAAACGTCAAGTTTACAGAAATATCCTTTCCTAAACGACTGCCCATGTGTTAATAAAAAATTTGACCTTTGTGGTTGTTTATCAACAAGCAAAGATGGAAAAGAAAACGTGGAAAACAGAAACTATCCTATCTAAACGTTATTTCTCCCACCATCGTAAACAATTTACACAGTCAATTTACAGTCCATAAAAACCATTAGATATTAAAAAAACAGAATGCGTTTACTAATTAGAAATGCAACTTGCCTTTTCAACAGGTTAGGTTAGGTAAAAATCCAATACTTGTTGATGCTTTTGCGGGTATAGTAGCATCAGAAAGCACCGTTCTATTAGCAATCGCTGTTGTTAAGGTCATGAATGCGCCTGGTTCTTGGCTTACTATACAAATTTTGGTAGATTGTAGTTCTCAACGTCTTAACATATTTCATACGCATTCCTCAGTTTTTGTTCACAGTCTAAATGAAATAGCTTCAGTGAAGGGTGTTGTTATTTGTCTAGGTTAAGGGAACAATAAGGATCTTTTTTATTGTGTTTGTCCAAATATTGTAATCGATTCATAATGACATGTCTTCGGTGTTGAAGTCACATTTGTAACCTAATAGCCGATCATTTATTTTACCGCAGACAAACAGTTGGTTGGAACAAACATGTTTTTTCAAATACTGTTAGGTAAGGAAAATCGTCTCCCGTTAATACCATATTTGAGTATATTGTATTAGGTAAATTCGATTTACATTCAACCAATCTCTCTTTCGTGTTTCCTAGTTGTTACAAAAAAAGTAATAAAATTTTGGAAATTGAAGCTGTTATACATTACATGAATTACAAACTAACGGTTTTAGCAAATTAAAAATTTTTGTGTTTATATTAATTTGGCAGTATAAGTATTACATTTTGTCGTGGGCCGTGGCGTTGTAATTGTATTTTGCCGGAAATTCGCTACTATGCGACCTACAAACATCTAATTATTTTATAGTTATCAATTCGTCAAACGTCATTTTACTTCAGTTACACCTTGCGCTCTTTACGTATTTTTCTCATATTTATTCTTACTATTGGTGCTTCATTGTCTATTTAAAGTCTTTGTCAAGACTATTCCACCTCTAATTTAAACGTTCACTGTAAGTAAAATTTTAAAATTTTTTTTCGGTTAATAACTTTTCTGTTTGTAGGAGTATTTTAATCAATGGCATTGAATAAAAGAGTTATTCATAGTCAAGGACGTGAAATTATATATAACGTTTATAAATTTATGTTAAATGAAAAAGAACAAAAACAACTTTCGATTCCTTTGAACAGCCTCCGAGAAAGCGACAGCTACTGGAGTTGGGTTAAATACTGTGAAGCGAATTTTGAAGGAAGCTTCTGAAAAACCTAAACCTGAACCTGAAAAAAACTTAAGATAATCGCAAACAATTAATAGAAAAAGTAAGCGTTAGAACAAAACGTATCGAGTTTTTGAGAAAGTTAAAACAGTATAAAGAAGAAGGAAGAAACATTGTGTATTGTGATGAAACATACTTGCACAGCTCACATACAGTCCCGAAGAGTTGGGATGATGGCAGTGACAAATATTTAAAGTCACCAGTTGCAAATGGCCAACGTTTAATAATTCTTCATGCTGAAGACCGAAAAGGATTTGTTCCAAATTGCCTATTAATGTTTAAGTCGGGACTTAAAACAGGTGATTACCACGATGATATGAATAATTCTAATTTTACAAAATGGTTAAAAGAAGAATTTCTTCCTAACATTGAACCAAATTCAGTGTTAGTGTTAGACAATGCTGCATACCATAATGTTTCTGTACATCCAAATCCTACATTTGCATGGAAGAAAGATTTAATGCAAAAGTGGTTAGCAGAAAGAGGTATTTTGTTTGAATCATACGAAACAAAAGTTGAGTTGTATGCGAAGATTCAATTAAACAAACCACAGCTTAAAAATTATGTAGTTGATAAATTACTATCGGAACATGGACATGTTGTTCTAAGATTACCCCCTTACCATCCAGAACTCAATCCAATTGAAAAAATATGGGCACTAATGAAAAATCATGTAGCTGCACACAATACAACATATAAGCTAAGTGATGTTTTGAAGTTGGCAGAAAATAAATTTCAAGAAAGCGGTGCAGCCGAATGGCAAAGTGTATGTGATCATGTAGACAAAGTGGAAGCAGAATACCTTGACAGGGAAGTTGTGAGTGACAGTGTCTCCAAACTTATTATTAACATTGGTGAATCTAAAACAGATGATGATGAAGAATCAGATTGTTATTCTTTAGATGATTAAATAATAATTTATTCTAATCAACGTTAATTACCACTAATTTTTGTGTTTCATTGTTGATTAACACACTTTTGTTTCAATATCTAAAATGTAACGGAGCCATAGATATTTATATAACTTCATTATAGATATGATTTTCAGCTTTAAATGTTATTGAAATATTGATGCAGAGCTAAGGGGAAAGTGCGGTAAAGGGTACTCTGAAATAGTGCAGTTCTAACACGCCGGCGCGGAAATAACATGTATTGTACATTTAAATATTATCGCAAAATAGTGTAAATTAAACGCATGCGCAATTTAATTGTACTATTTATTTTTGTCTTTGTTTACGTAGAGCACAATACAAACCACGGAAAGCTGCATCTATAACGAAGTTATATAAATATTTATGAACGGAGCCAACTGTATTACGAGTTTCGATGTCTATCTTTGTATTTATTGATAAATCAAAGTATTCATTTTTAAAACATTAACTAACTAACAAATAAAACGATAATTTGTCAATATCACAGTACTGTAATGTATTTTGTTACATTATCGATTTAATTAAAGTAATTGAGAAACTATTTGTAATTTCATATAATGTACTTTGTAATAAAAAAAAGGATAAACAACTTATTTAACGGTCAACTCAATATTTATTATTTACAACTTTAACCCATCTTTAACCTATAAGCGATCGGTAATACAGATTTCTATAATGTATGTTTCTGTGATCATAGTATGTTTTTAGTTTGGCACTTAAAACTGAAAACTAAATTTACCGCTCGTTAGTTCTACCTTTCCACTCAAGGTCACGGCCCATAAGTTCCTGAAAGACCAATAATATTTGTGTGTTTTTAAGGGTAACTTTCAAATTATATGTATATAAACTTTATTTGTAATAATGCTATTAAGACATTATTTTTTAAATTAATTGTATTAAGAGAATATCTATGTTAGTTTGTCAGTAGAATTAATAATTATCCGGCAGAAAAATTGTTTTACAACGTTTTTTAATGTCAGACCGTGAGTAACTTTGTAATAGTAACATTAGAATGTCTTCCGGGTTTGGGCCGTGTCATAGTTGCAACCGAAGCTGCCAACGTTTCGCCCACTTTCGTAAGGGGCTTCATCAGGGCGTGAGATAAATCGCAAAACTCAAACAAGCAATCGAAATCTTACTAAGAACTTCTCAAAAGTTAGGTTATCCATTTGTATAACAAGCCATAACCTAAACTATGAAAAGGTGAGAAAGAAAACGATAACCTGAAAAAGCAAACGAAAATCTAATAAAAAACCACTACCGAGTTAGGTAATCAACTTGTGAACCAAGCCAGATTCTAAACTCCGTAGAAGTGACTTAAGAAGAAATAGTCTCCGTATTTAAAGGAAAAGGATCGTCACGGATGATTAAGCTCGACCCTGATTGGGTTACGGTTGCTAGGGGGCGTGTTTTTGATAAATGACTAATAACCGGGAACCAAAGAGGGGATAGTTCGAAACCATGATCGCGATTGAAGTTATTGGGGTGTTTGATGATTTCTATGCTTTCTCGCAATTTCCTGTTGAAAAAGAAGGGAGATTTGGCAATCAACGAAACATTATCAAAATCTATCTTGTGACCTGTAGTAAAATGATGTTCAGCGAGCGCAGACTTGGAAGTATACCTTTTCTTTATACAACGATCATGTTCTGAAATGCGAGTAATGACGGAACGACCGGTTTCACCAATGTAGACTAAACCACATGAACAAGGAATTTGGTATACACCTTGAGATGAAAGTGTAGAAATTTGTCTTTGGGAGAAGGAAGAATCTGAGAGATTTTGCCTGTCGAGTTGAATATGGGTTTAATACCATTCTTACGAAGAAGTTTCCCTATTTGATCTGTAACCTTGTGAATGTAGGGTAAAAAGGCCAATTTCGGGTTGGATTCGGGAGTAGAAATGTCCTTAGGTAATCGAGTACGTGGATGTAAACGACGATTAATAACTCTATGAATATCTCGCTTTAAATAACCATTGTTCACTAAGGTTCTAGTAAGATGACGGAGTTCTGAGTCTAGATTCTCAGGTTGACAAATAGAAAAGGCACGATGGACCAAAGATTCAATAACAGAACGTTTCTGTGCAGGATGATGATGAGACGAAGCATGAAGGTATCTGTCCGTATGGGTGGGTTTGCGATAAACAGAATGGCCTAGAAATCCGTCTGGCTTACGAGTCACAAGAACGTCAAGAAATGGAAGAGAACCATTACTTTCGATTTCCATAGTAAATTTGATATCTAAGTGTTGATTGTTAAGATGATCAAGAAACTTAGACAATTCAAGATGACCATGAGACCAAACAATAAACGTGTCGTCAACATATTTAAACCACACTTTAGGTTTTAATATTGATGATTCCAAAGCAACCGTTTCAAAGGATTCCATAAAAATGTTAGCTATAACAGGTGATAGAGGAGAACCCATAGCAGCACCAGAAACTTGTTCGTAAAACTTATTATCAAATTGAAAGTAAGTAGAGGATAGACACTTTTCAATAAGAGGAACCAAACTCAAATCCTTGCCATGTTGAGACAGAATCTGTTTGATGATAATAAGCGAATCCTTAATAGGAACTTTAGTAAAAAGTGAAGTAACATCAAAGCTCACAAGAAGATCTTGGGGTTCAAGTTTTATAGTTTTTAGACGTTGGATAAAATGCTGAGAGTTGAGGATGTGAGAAGAGGTTTTACCTGTAAACTCGCAAAGAATGTTGGACAAGAACTTGGCTAGCTTGTAAGTAGGAGATTGGATAGTACTAACGATAGGTCGAAAAGGAATACCCTGTTTGTGAATTTTGGGAAGTCCGTATAGACGAGGTGGTTTAGAATCTGATGGGGTAAGTCGACGTTTAGTTTCAGGAGGTAGATTGGAAGATTTGATGATTTGGCTAACCTCGCGTTCAATCCTCGAAGTGGGGTTATGGGTTAGAAGAGCGTAAGTTTCCTCAGACAAAATAGAATTGATTTTCGTAACATAATCAATTTGGTTCAAAACTACAGTGGCGTTGCCTTTGTCGGCTGGAAGAACAATAATATCAGGGTTCTTACGAAGACTTTTTAGAGCTGACTCTTCCGACTTAGAAATGTTGGATTTAGGAATTTTAGATGATTCAAGGATTTTGCCAGTGTTAATACGAATGGGATCTGAGATGTGGCGAGGAAGATGTCTTATAGAAGACTCAACAGCACATAGAATATCTTCTTTAGGAATACGTTTGGGAGCAACCGCAAAATTCAAACCCTTAGAGAGCACCGATTCCTGTTCTGAAGTGAGAACCAAACTAGATAAATTGACAACCGTCTTTACTGAGTTAGTAGTAGAAGAAACTTTACGATTCTTGGATTCCAATAATTGAAACTTTTTGAGATGACCTTCAGTGGTTAGTCTTAGAGTGGTATCAGACTGCTGGTAAGTAATGTTGTCAAAGAATTTCCAATCATCCGGGGATAGAGTGTTGGCCAACTCAAGATGAAGATAAAAGAGTTGTTTTGAAATGGTGTCTAACTCTCGCCTAGTTTGCTTAATCCGTTCGCGTATCAACGCTAGACTAGCACGGTGTAGGATGTTTTTAGAAGAACGTGTCTGAATGTGGAACTTAATTTTGAGGAATGCAGGAATGATGTTGTGGTCACGACAGCGACTAAGAAAGGTTAAATTGCACAAAAGTTTGACGAGTTTGTGGCGAAGTTTGGAAAATACGGAGGTTTTAGAATAAATATTCTCCCCGTAGAGATTGTTAATGTAATAGCGAAGGCTTCCACGGCCGGAATCTATACTAACATTAGAATGTCTTCCGAGATCTCACGCCCTGATGAAGCCCCTTACGAAAGTGGGCGAAACGTTGGCAGCTTCGGTTGCAACTATGACACGGCCCAAACCCGGAAGACATTCTAATGTTAGTATAGATTCCGGCCGTAGAAGCCTTCGCTATTACATTAACTTTGTAATAGCACTAAAAAATTAAACCATTACAGTTTCATTTATTCTTATTTTCCAAAGTTAAATTTAAACACGATAGACTATGTTAAAAAACGCATGTAAAGTGTAAGTAGTGAGGTATAAAAGACAATTGAACACAAGCGCTTGAATCTTACATTTAATGGCTTATTGTGGTTACGTTTGTAAATTTTACAATTTTACGTTTTATGTAAAAATTTTTAATGCCAAACCTGTCGTGTTATTCATTAATGGTAGTTTTAAACACATCACTTTTTCAAATTAGTCACGGTAGGTAAATTTACTGTAATTTATCTTTAACGCATTTATTTATTTATTATTTTATGTTATCAATTCCTTCAAAAACATAGAGATCTGATAAAGTGCGCATAAAAACAGCACGAAACGTCGTCTATAACAAACGTTATGTGTTTTCTGGTGCTGTTTCTCAGCAAAAAAATTAGAAACTTTTAAGTATGATCCAAAGAAATTAAAAGAATTACTTATTAATCAATGATTTGACTATTGCTGCATTTTTAAACAATGTTTTTTAATGACCACCCGCGATTTACTATAAAAACTGTTGGTAATTTGCACATCCCAAGTTTTATATTAATTGACAAACTGAAACATTTATATAATAGCGAAGGCTTCCACGGCCAGAATCTATACTAATATTAGAATGTTTTCCGGGTTTTCTTCTACGGAGTTTAGAATCTGGCTTGGTTCACAAGTTTTCTTTCTTACCTTTTCATAGTTTAGGTTATGGCTTGTTTTACAAGTGGATAACCTAACTTTTGAGAAGTTCTTAATTACATTTCGATTGCTTGTTTGAGTTTTGCGATTTATCTCACGCCCTGATGAGGCCCCTTACGAAAGTGGGCGAAACGTTGGCAGCTTCGGTTGCAACTATGACACGGTTCAAACCCGGAAGACATTCTAATATTAGTATGAAACATTTATATACTAATGTTTTAGTAATAAAAAACAGAGTGGAACGAATCCTAAAAAAACAGTCAAATTTTTTTTGTATGTTAAATTAATAATCGTGTTAATTGCAACAACTGCAAGATGCAATAAATAAGTTTTGTAAATGAAATACTTTCTGTATTTTTGTTTGAATTTACACTGCAGCATTTCTAACTCTATCAAACTATATTTACAGCATATAATTAAATTATCGATTCAAATAATTTAGTTAACACAATTTTACATTTAGAAAGTATGTAATAATCATCAAGATAGTATATAGTGTTAACAACAAATGATATATTAAAAAAAATAATTTAATTAGCAAAGTATTCTACTGTTTATTAAGCTTAATTATTTGATTAACATTAATTTAATGATAGACTGTTTTCGTAATTTTTTAATCGTCAAAACAAATATTAAATTTAATTGCGTTGCAAATATCATATTCGTTTTTATTTAAATATAATGTTTTAAAACTGTGACGGGTATACCTACATACATTGAATACTAAAGTATGTTAGTTGCCGATATCTTATTAACCCTCTGTAAATAAATAAACATTTGTACAAAATTAATTTTTATAAAAATCAACAAAAAATTTATATTTTTTGTAAAGATGTAAAATAAACAAAGTTTCAATAGAAATTTTTATTAACTACACAAGCATATTTACTCGAAAGCTTGTGTTTAACGTTATACATATTATTTTCATTTTTTTTGTTATTTCAAACTGTATAATGTAGTAAAACATCAAAAACAAGCTAATTTATTACAGTAACATACGTTTAAAATTTGATTATAAATTTTATTTTATAGAATTCTTTTTTCCTGTGTACTTTATATACAATAGAGAAAAACTGACTTGACCTTAATGTCAAAGTATTATTTCAATAAATCTATGTATACCACAATATTATTTGTTTGTTATTCTTATGTATTTTTACATAAGATTGTTTTTTAAATATGAAAAATATATAAGCACGTTAAATAAATAGCTTATTTACAAAAATAAAGACAATTGCATTACATGTACGAATACAACCTACTACAGTTAACATATGTTAACATTGTCTCTGAAGGAGCGTGACCCGACGTCGCTTGAATTTCGAAGCACACTTTCATTTCGGCGGTAGATTCAAATGTTTTATAGGTTTCATTCGTATTCAACCTTATTCTAATTTAGCGTCGTTTAATTAAACCAATTAGCACAAGGTACAAGATAATTAGAAATTAAAAATTATAGCGATACGCGGGTGATTTGCCGTCATCAAAGGATACTTTGTGGTATCCACAGCTGTGCGTATGTGACATCTTTACCGAAGAAATTACTGTTTTTACAGCTTAATAACGCCTAAATAAGGTTTATCTTAATTCTCCCACATTTGCTAGAAGAATTTTAATTTACTAAAAACAACATGACCAAAACCAGTTTACCTTTGAAGACCAACTAAATCGAGAACTGCCTTAATTTTGCTAGTATACAGAAACAATTCTTTGTTTTAGTGGAATTGCTAAAAACGTAACAGAAATAACCAATAATGAAGATTGAATATAGAAAGAAGAATTGCCTCTTCCCGTAAGTACATAATAATCTGAAATTATCTCATCAGGTGGGATCCACAAAGCAGCGGCGTGGTAAATTTTAATTACAATTACGACTTTTAGTAAGTAATGATACGTAACAAGCTTTATTGTAATCTGCAGATTTCTGGACTGGTGAAGTTTAATGGTTTAAGTTTTTCAAAATTGTAATTTAGGTCTTGTTAGTAGTTATTCTTAAATTAGAGGATGTATCGTATCAGAGTAAAGGTTTTTGTTTCTAACAAACGTAGGTGCATTGATAGAAAGTCTAAGGGATTTGTTTTGATTGAAGGTGAAACATAAAACTTAATAAGATTAATGATAGACAATTTTGTTCTTTGCGTTGTTTTCTTTCACGACAAAGAAGAGGAGCCAAAAGTTTGAGAGAACCAAGCCGGCGGATTTGACAAGGGTAGAAAAGGTTAGACGTTTGTATAATATCACACTAAGGCATTCGGATGAGTTACACCAGAAAATTTGGTTGTTTGAAATAGAAAGTTGACTGTAAGTATGGTGTTTTAGTTTTCTTAAAAAGATTACCGTCGCACTTTTCTAGGCGTTGACATCCACGAGCCAATCGGTAAACCATGAATCTAATGTATTTAACCATGTTTGTAGGCAAATTGATATATGTTTAGTGTTAATTTTATATTAAAAGGTTGAAAAATGTCGTACGTATAAAGAGTTGAAGAAAGAACGGAACCTTGCGAAACTGCTGCTGTTAAGAGTCTACGTCTATAATCACTGTTCCGACAGTTTGATTGTTAAACATAGAATAGTTGCAGTATTCGGTGACTTTGAGAAGTTATTCGGTAGTAGAATGTTTAGAGTGAAAGCCGAATTGTTCGTAAGGAAGAATTTTTAAACAAAAAATTTCTGAGGTTAGACGAGAGAAAATGATTTTTGTGTCTATTTCAGAGATATCAAGAAGAAGACGTGTTATGTCTGTACATTTTGGTTTGAAATGTCCATGTAGTTGAGAACGAAAGCATTGGTGAGATTGGCGCTCTGAAATTAGGGTTTTTGCAGCAATGAATTATTTTAAATATGGGATTTTGTTCTCTTGGCAGTAGAATTAAGATATCGAGCGTAAGAATTTTATTTATATTCTGCAATTGTATCATTTTAGTAGGAGTATAGCAGTTAATTAAATTAGGATAGTATCAGTTAAAGTAGTTCCAAGAATTACTCTAATTACTACTTTTAAGAGCTGGAAAATGCATACGTGTGATTAGGTATATTCTTCTTTTAAATTAAAGTTACCTTAGCACGCTAGTAAATTTTGATACTATTAGTAAAATTAATTTTTTGAGAACCAAAAAGGGCTACCGTGAAAAACCACAAAAACTTACGTGATTGTCGTCTTTGTTATTGACGGGTTTCTTGATGATTGAATAGTGGTTTTTAGTTTCTAATTTGTTTATTTTAGATTCTTTATTCTTTATAATTGTCTAACTTTTGCAGACGTAAGCAATTTTATTAAAATTTTTATTATGTAAAATATAAATTAATTAAATTTTTTGTAAATATTTAATTATGTTTTGAAGTTTATTAACAAAGTAAGCTCATCTTTAGAATATTCGTTTTTTGAAAAATTTCAAAATATTGACCAATTGAGTTTATGTAACATTTACTAATCTTATTCTTAGTTGCTTGTTATTATTCTATTTCTTGGACAGTAATTGTTGCAGAATATTATAAATAACGATAACTGTTTCATTAGTCATTAAGAATCACATCTATCATGTTCTTCATCATCAAGTTATCAATCAAGATAGCACATCAAAAAGGTTGCGTGTAGTTTTTAACGCTTCAGCAGATTCGGAGAATAGAATATATATAAACGATACCTGATTAGTGGAACCTAAATTACAAATAAATATTGCAACAAGTTTATTGCAATTTTGACTACATAAATCTGTTATTAAACAAATTTATTGTCAGATTGTGTTACAAAAAAATCAAAGAGGTTTTTAAAGATTGTTGTGGAGATTTGACGCAAATCAGCATGTTTACACTATGAATACAGTAATGTGTGGAATGTCTTCGTCAAGTTTTCTAAAACTTGCAAAAGTGTTACAGTCGGACGTTTGTATTAGTATCAATTCGTCCAATTCAAAAAACTAAAATTTAGTAGTGAAATTCGACAAACTTAGATGGGTAAACAAGCGTTGCATCAGAATTTTTGGAAATGGTGGAATCGGAAATATTTAACAACTCTACTCTACTAGAAAGTAATGTTGTAGTAAAAAGTCACATTAATAAAAATTGGCATTTTAGTATTAATTAAAAATAAATTATGTTTACTTTTAAGAAGGTAACTGGGTTGGATAGTTGCCTTTTATTCGGTACCAGATAATTTTGTTTGTGTTATTTGTGTTCAGACTGCTTTTGGTGTTTCCAAACGCCGAATTATTAAATTATATTAAGTATATATAGTTTATTTTTTCTTAATATTTTATTTTTAATTTTGAGAATATCATATAAAACATATCAAACAATTTATTTTTACAAGTTTTATACAACATTTGTGAATTGTAATTTTTTATGAGTTATATTCGGTATAAAACGTTGCTTAAACCTTCTCATTTATTTTATATTCATAATTTAAAAAAACATTTTGAGTTTGATATCTTACATAGATTTACTGCAATTTTTCAGTACTGGTTGTGGGATATGCCATAAAATAATAAATCATATATGCGAAACTGATAATAATAAGAAATCTAATAAACAAACGTTTAATGAATTAATTTATTTATAACTAAGAGTTTGCGTAATCTATTTTTGTTTGTTTATATTCTTATTACCTTAAAATACTAGTATAAACCTCCAGTATAGATATTTGACTGCTTTAATGCGTTTGCCGTTTTATTTTTTTTACACTAATATTTTATAGATTATTGACTTTATACTATAAATTGAATTAAAATTATGTTACTTATTAAAATCAACAAACGTTTGCATGCATTGTTACTGAACCTATAAATTTTACACCTAAAATAAATAATAACATAAATAATTTGTTATATAATTGCTGGTATTGCACTTTAATGCATTCTTGAAAAGTTTTGTCATTTGGGACAACTGCTGCATTAAGCATTTATATGTGTCGACATGGTTACATTTGCATCTGTAACAGATGTCTAAATTTTAAATGAGTTTGATGCTTTTGCAGTTTCTTTAATGCAATAACAAAAATCCAAAAACCATACTTTTACGTTTTTAAGTAATTAAAGTGTTCAATTATGTTGATATAATTACGTTCTAATTACAATAAAAATAATACAGTAATGCAAATACATTTTCGATTAAATGAAGGATTGCAATTTCCGCTGAATGAAATTACATGAATTTACTAATTTGTTTTAATCTAAACTACACAGTGTAATAACTAAGGATATAATTATGTTTAATTTAACTTAAACATTTTTTTTTGTTGTAGCAAATTAATTTGTTATAAAACTTAATAACATTAACAATAATTTTTGTAGCTACTGTTACATACAATCATAAATTGCTCGGTAAATACTCTATGTGCTTGAAATAAAATTTTTATTATTGCAATTTTCGACAAAGCATTTCAAGCTTCCATTTTCAACATAATTAAATTGTATCATTTCAAACGCAGTAACTGTTATTGCAAGGTTCTGTTTTTAAACTGAGAATGTGTTGTTTAAAATAAAATGATACGAAAAAGCTAGCAAATATTTATTTTAAATTGTTTTCAACGTAAATAAAAGTAAACCAGATTTACAATATAAAATTTAATGTAATTAAATTGGCAAACAGTACGTTATAAAAATTAATTAACGTACTTCTTTAACTAGACAGATTATGTACAGAAATATCACAAAGTTAAAGAAAATAGATATACATTTATAATTTCCAAAAGATTTTTTTAATTTTTTAAGACTCAATGTTATGAAAACAATTCAAATGTGAAAAAATATATTATAAATACTAGATAACCAGAAAACATATTACCAAAGAACTATACCGGTGTGAAGTTAGCCATAGATTTCAGCCATAGAAATTAATTTCCAGTTTTACATCTTAAAAACGAATTAGAACTATTACAAAGTGTTATTTCATTCAATACTGTTACTAAATAATAAAAACAATCAATATTTATCAATATTTAAAAAAAAAAGAAAATTTTAACAACTCTCACAGATAAAACCATTTCCTGCATTAACGCTTATTTTTCACAATGACCTGCAATTCTGATTTTTCTGCAAATTCACATACGTATAGAATAAGCATCAATAAACAACATATCAAAAAATTAGGATGTAGTTATTTCTTTAATTAAAAATAATTCGATTCAAATTTAGGCTTGCGTGCCACGATGCTGAATGCTAACGACACCTAATTAAAGGCGTTTTTTGCAATGACGTGCAATTCTGATTGTTTTGCAAATTTACATACGTATAGATTAAGCATGATAAATAAAAATATCAAAAAATTAGGATGTAGTTATTTCTATAACTAAAAATAATTCGATTCAAAGTTGGCTTGCGCGGCACGATGCTAAACGCTAACGGCACCAAATTACAGTAGTTTTTTCGCAATGACGTGCAATTCTGATTTTTCTGAAAATTTACATACGTATAGAATAAGCATCATTAAACAACATATCAAAAAATTAGGATGTAGTTATTTCTATAATTAAAAATAATTCGATTCAAAGTTGGGCTTGCGCGGCACGATGCTAAACGCTAACGGCACCAAATTAAAGTCGTTTTTTCGCAATGACGTGCAGTTCTGATTTTTCTGCAAATTTACATACGTATAGAATAAGCATCAATAAACAACATATCAAAAAATTAGGATGTAGTTATTTCTATAATTAAAAATAATTCGATTCAAAATTGAGGTTGCACCTCACGATACGGAATACCAACGGCACCTAATTAAAGTCGTTTTTTCGCAATGACGTGCAATTCTGATTTTTCTGCAAATTTACAAACGTATAGAAAAGTATATTAAAACACAAGTTACAGAATTAACGCGCTTCAATCACGAGACCGGGTTTCATATAAGAGTTTATGAAGTGGTCGAGTAATTGAAACGTATTCTATGACGTGTGCTACTGTTTTCTTTATTTTGATACAATATTTAATATTTTTCGTATAATTGTAATTTTAAAACAACATTGGGAAACTTTTATATTTTATTGATTTGGAACACTTACGTACACTTTGACATATTGAAATTTATGTGTTAACCTAAAATTTCATACAAAATTATCTCTATACCTTTATAAGTACACAACTTTGAATTAATAATACATTTTTATTTTATTTTGGCATCAAAATTTGAGTTTCAATTGTTAAGGTCCAATAATTTTGATTTCTTTTTCATGTAACGTCAACTTGCGATGCATAGATACCAACTTTGAAAAAACTAATATTACTAAAATTCGTGTAAGAATTTGCTTATTCTTACACGGATTTTAATGTAAGAATCGCTAATTCTCATGTCAAAATAGAGAATAAGCATATATAAGGAAAGAAATTTGTGTGCTTGGCTAAAACATTACGGTATAGTGGTACAAAATAGTAGAAAAGAAGGATGGACATTTCAGAATTTAAAAAAAGAGATACACCACAAAGCTATTAGCAAACCAATATTAATCGTTTGTGGTATAAATGATGTATGAAAAATAAAAACCATAACAAAATTTAAATCTACAGTACGTCTCGTTTTCAAAAAACTTAGAGTAACCGGTAAAAAAGTATATTATACTGAAATAACTCCAACTATGCACCAAAAAAAAGTAATGGAAAAAAAAGTCAAAATATTTAATAACTGTACGTCATTGCGAAAAAACGACTTTAATTTGGTGCCGTTAGCGTTTAGCATCGTGCCGCGCAAGCCCAACTTTGAATCGAATTATTTTTAATTATAGAAATAACTACATCCTAATTTTTTGATATGTTGTTTATTGATGCTTATTCTATACGTATGTAAATTTGCAGAAAAATCAGAACTGCACGTCATTGCGAAAAAACGACTTTAATTTGGTGCCGTTAGCGTTTAGCATCGTGCCGCGCAAGCCCAACTTTGAATTGAATTATTTTTAATTATAGAAATAACTACATCCTAATTTTTTGATATGTTGTTTATTAATGCATTTTCTATACGTATGTGAATTTGCAGAAAAATCAGAATTGCACGTCATTGCAAAAAATAAGCGTTAATGCAGGAAATGGTTTTATCTGTGAAAGTTGTTAAAAATTTTTTTTTTTTTAAATATTAATAAATAATGATTGTTTTTATTATTTAGTAACAGTATTGAATGAAATAACACTTTGTAATAGTTCTAATTCGTTTTTAAGATGTGAAACTGGAAATTAATTTCTATGGCTGAAATCTATGGCTAACTTCACACCGGTAAGAACTATATAGCAAACATTTCTTGATGACATAATATATGCGGATACCACGTTATATTATTAATGTTACTGTTGGAAAGTTTTTATCTAGAAAGTTATTTAAGAAAAAATGTTTAGTAATATAGCAACGTGCATAATAAGAACAAGGCAGAATTCTAGTAGTTTGTATTCACATTTATATAATTTTATAAACGATAACAAAACTTTAAGATTGTTAAGAAGATGCCGATACAAAAATTACCAAAAATAATTTAGAACAAAATATCAATGATTGCAGTGCATTACCAAATACAGTTTGCACCCGAAAAATAATGCAATTTTAATGATACCATAACTGCATGAAATAAGTTAACGTATGTTTATAGGTTCTTAAGCTTTCTCTGTTTTTATTGTTTAGACTTTAAGTTTAAACACTTCTGGAAAAATACATAATAAATTTTGGTGAAGCAAAAGTGCTGATTCGAACTGTTTTTACTTTCCTATAAGTTAAGTATAGCGATCGCAATTTTTTTCAAAACATTTTTTTTGCATAATTTATGTTTCGTTTCCTGAATTAGAAAAATGTATTTTTCACCAAAAAAAATTGGGTGTCTATGTGTGTGTAACGATGTACCCACGATAACTCTTGAACCAAAAGTCCTAGTCTCGCTTCATCAAAAGATGGGCCTGATTAAAAAACCGGAAGTGGGTTTTTAATAGTTTTTCTTATATAATTTTGTACGTATGTAAATTATTCAAATTATTTTTACAGTTTCTTATAGAAATAATTCTTCCTAACAATTTGTTCAAATAAAATTTTTTTTTAACATTAACAATTTATTAGATATTTTTTTATAATTTAAAGTACATTCTGTGTATCTTCCTTACATTATCTTTGGATGTACCCAAAATAACTCTTGAACCAAAAGTTCTAGTACTTGAAATTTGATATGAAGCTGGCTTTTCATATTATCTCGGTTTTATCAAAAGATGAGTCTGATAAAGAAACCGAAAGTGGGGGTAATCTAGGTTCCAATCCTGCCTGCGACAATTTTTTTAGAAAAAATTCCATATCTTGAAAGGAAAACAAGATACGTTAAAAATAATATTTTTTATCGTTTTACTAAAGGGGAAAACAATATCGAGGCGCACAAATATAGGGGTTAGTCGATATGACAACATAAGCTCAATTTGCCCTGGTTCGGTTATATCTTAATATATCATATCGCTTCAAAGTGGTTTTATGAAAACATAATCTTAAAAAAAAATGTTGACATTGCTTTATTATTCTTTATAGAAATATTATATGGTGACCACACCAGTTTTTTTACTTTTCTAAGATAATCCGCTGTGTGCGTTTCTTTTTCTATTTGTTTTTTTTTCTTTTTCTTGTTTTTCATGTTTTTTTGGCGATGATTAAAAATAATCTTACTATTTCATACATTATTTATGCATTTCCTGCAAAATACTCTGCTGTTATTTTTTTGGTTAGGTATATCTCCCGCCTAGCTAGCCTAGAAAACGATTTTCTTTTTTCAACTATTTCTTTATACAGTATTTTAGCTAATCTGTATTCACTTTCTCTATTTTGAGCTTTGCCTTTTGTTTGTTTTTATTTTAAGAATGGTTTTTTTCCTTCTTTTTTTTTGATCGTTATTCATTGAGTCCCTTGTGTTTGAAAAAATCTTTTCCGTTTTTTTGTTGTTTCTGGTGATGGTGGACGACTCGTCTAGTAGGCATTCTCTAAATATCCACTTTCGTTATCCGTCATAGTTGTTTTACGGTAAATCGGTGTTTTGTTTACACTTTCCGTGTCCGTCGTATTATAAAAATAATCTGATTAATTTGAGTCTTGACCTATAGCTATGTATATGCGCTGTGACTTGTCCTTTTCTATTCCATATCGCTTTCCGCGTTTTGGTAGCCAACTGATTTTGCCTTTTTAGCTTCTTTAATTTTTGACCCTGAGTTAGACCTCTTTTTCTCGTAATTTTCTTTATTATTCGGTTTAGGTTTTCACCAAATATCACTCTCCGAGTTTTGACTAACTATTTGAACGACCCATTTATCACTATTATAATCCGAATTGTCTCCCATGTTAAATTACATTTGATTTAATATTACAATTAATGTCAATAAAACACATTACCTCTAATAATTGTTTTAATTAGGTAAAATGTAATTTTTTGAGTTGAAAGTATAGGATTTAACTAAATTGGTTTTATGTTCTCCTTTTGTCCTCGATCGAGACTTTTATCAGTTTCAAGCATCTTATCGCTTTGACTACTAATTTAAAACTACCGGCACGTTGTCCGTACCCTATCGTTTAATTTACGTAATTTGCAAAACATCTAATTTTAAAAGTAGAAATTTTTATTGGCATTTAATCCTTATCATCTAATTTATACAACCACGTGTTTTAAAAATTTCTCCTATTTTTTCAAGTGTGTGTGGCACTATTCACTTTTTCTTATCTTTGGTTTTTTTATAGAATTGTTTTTCTGATGAGACACCCCTATAACTTTGTTATCCTTTAAGTCACAATCATGTGCGACCCATAAAATTAAAGCTCTTTGTTCGCTCTATCTACTGGTGTGACTTATTATTTAAACTTAAGATCTACGACTTACTAATTTATATTTTATGTAATCCAATACTAATTCTACGGTTGCATTTCTCTACACTGGATTACAACACTGAGTCGGACCTTCTATGTTAGCTGTTGGTGCCTTTAACAAATCCACATTACTCACAATTTTATTACTACCGTACCAATAGTAATTTAATTTCAAACTTTTGCGATCTAGAAACATGTCCGATTCTCTGCTCGAGTTTGCACGAACTCCATGTTTTTAAAACTTAAGAATTTAAAAGAATGCATTGGCCATTGCATGCGAAAATTTTTAGCATTTTTAATTGCAAGTGTCGGACTGGATTTAATAACCATAAAGCAACATGGTGACTGGAAATCGTTCAATGTTGGCGCAGATTGCATATTTATATAGGAGAAAGTTAGTGTTGCGAATAAAATAGCGGGCCAAATATTTACTTCCTCAGCAGCAATTAAAACATTAAATTTTTAGCGAATTCTTCTCCAAAAAAACAAATACAACAAAATAAAAAAGAAGATTAATTATTTATTATACCTAAATGTTTTCTTAATTAATGAAATCGTTATTTAAATTACTTTATATTACGTTTTGATTATTTAGTGACTTTTACTAAATATTTTGCCCAAAAAACATCAAAGTTTTTTAACTAAATATACACATTCTAACATATTACGTTGATAGATATTTCTCTACATTATCTATGGCAACTGCACATCAATGCCGGCAAAATAAATTGGACTATTTTATTAGTTGAAACCAGTGGGGAAAGTAATTACTTCCATCACTTTGTATTGTTGTTTTTTATTCAGCAAAGCAATTGAGAGAGAGAGATGAAGATAATTGTTGAAAAGATAGCAAGAAGTCGTACGTTCTCAGCCATTTTAGGAAAAACATATTACATGTATAGCAAAACAAAGTAAACATAAAAATGAGAAGATAAAAACGTTTAAGAGGTTCCCATTATTTAATAACACAATTACTCACTAAATGAATGTATACTTATTTATATATAGATAACGTCGACTCACAATGTGTGTAACATACCGCAGAAAATATTAAGTCTACTTTTGAAATGTCGTGTGTGTGCTGTTATATTCAATAATATCGTCACCTTACGTATATCATCAAAGATTCTAAATACCTGTTCTTTAAAAACTTTTAACATACTTACTTTAAAAGTGTTTTCCAATCTAGTTAAAACCGCTACCAAGAACTAACCTTATGCATTGGCAATGCTTAACGTTATGAAACTTCTTCTGGTGTTTAAAAAATATTTTTTCGGGCATTGGTTTCAATTTTAAACTTAACTTTTCTAAAAGGTGCTTACATAGACATGAATTGGCAAAATTTAATTTGATTCCTAATTTAACGTATAATTATATTAATTTTTGCCGGTATACAGAAGAAGACGATCGACGTGCACTATATTTTACTTGCCGTTTTTGGTGATCTTTGGTAACAAGATATGGCGTCATTAATGAGCTGCATTAACTTACAAATGGATTTCTATTGTATTTGCAACTTTGGCAAAAAACAATTTTTTGCAAGTTGCGCAGGAAGAACATGTGACGCAATGGGACCCTACCGTTTTGCGTCTTAACCTTTGACTAGGCATTTATTATGGTGGTAACAATTTAAATGCCTTTTTGTACCGTGTATATACATTTCTAACCTCTTTATCAATTTGCTGGTATAATCTTCTTTAGAATCCTTTTCGTGCTAAACTGACGGTTATATGGTAGTCGTATTTCATTATTAGAAAAAAGAATGACCTAAGGTTTTTTAATGTTTGTACGCTACACTATCTAAGTACTTTTATATGGTTCAATTTATTTATTGAATCATGCTAACTAACGAATGATGAAAAGGCGTTTTTTTTTTATTTCTAACAGTTGGCAAACAGTTTGGAACAAAGTAGCTTCAAAGTACAACTGTTGCTGCTTTTTATTTTGATATGGCATAAATTTTTGTCTATCTATGAATCTTTTTAATCGAAATTTAGGATCGGTCTCTAGATATTAATTTCAAATTTTATTAAAAAATGTTCTTAGTGCTTTTTACAACAAATAGCTTTTTTTACAACACTAACACTTCCGACATTTGGTTTTTTGACATTCTCAACTGAAACATGTTTTTTAAGAGCTCAACATTTTTTAAAGGTAGCTTTAAAATACCGTTTTTATTTTTTAAAATTTTTACTGCACTTAGTGTGTTTTGACGTTTTTGTTTAAAATACTTGTTTCTTGTTAAGTTGTTAGTCATTTAATTTCTAGTCTACAAATAATCTTAATTTGAGATCATTCTTTCGCTTATGTACGTTGCAACCGCTCAGGTTTCTGCTTCTCATCTGTTATAACAGTTCTGAGAAAACAATGGATTTCTAATTGTAAACAATACAGGTAGTCCACCGCAGAGTTTTCTTTACAAAGCAATAATTAGCCTTACAATAGGTACTTTTGACACCATATTATGTGTCCTAATTGTATTTTTAAACTTTTCCTAAATTTATTTTGCGATTTTTTGAGTTACACAACTGCAACTGCTGTTTTAATGCAGCTTGATTCTTTTCAACCGACTTAAAAAGAAAAGTGGTTTTCAATTTGTCAGTTAACACGTTGACCAATTTCGATGATTTTTCTTTTATAAGAAAAATGATACCTTAGGAGCGGTTTTTCTTCAAATTTGGTTGATTAAATTCATGAAAAAATTATCAAACTCTTAAATTTACATCGAATTGAAATTCTCTTAAACGACGTGAATTTTTAAGGATTTTCAGTGACTATAACTACTATTGTTAACATTACTAAAAAAAGAAAAATAAAAAAATTTTTAACAAAAAAAAGAACCGATTTAAAACAAAATCCTTCAAATAAAATGCACTAAAAAATAAAAAATAATTTAATGTAGTTACAATTCAACGACAAAATTTTTATTTACATTAAATTACTTTTTGAGGTCAATTAAATAATATGTTTAAAGATTGGCAATTCTGACTTGAATGAATTCATTAATGAGAATAAAGATGTTTGACATCATTTAGTTTCCTAATTGTTTTGTTTTAATGTGATGTGCTTGTGCGGTGCCTACTTTCTATTTTCTTATATTATTGCCGTTCTTTTATTATTTATTTTTAGTATTCATAATTTATAACAAAATTAATTTATAGCAAGAATGTATTTTACACTAAACTTATTTAATTTATATACAATAATTATAAAAATAAATAATAACTGCTTTACGTAGCCAACTATTAAACTGAGAAAACAATTCAAACAAAGTCAATTATTGTTATATAAAATAAAGGGTGGTTCCTTAAAAGACGTAAGTACGTTTATTCTTCAAAAAAGTTTGGCTGTGTTTTGTGTTTAGTTTGTTTTGTTTTTTAATAAAGTTGATTAACTTGGTTTGCTCACGTTTCACGAAAATCCTCTCCAAAAATGGTACAAATGGTTGATCCTTGGCTTTTATACTCTGAAAAGATAATAATAATAATAATAATAAATAATTATTGTCATAATATTTTTAATTTATTCCAACATTGTATTTTTAACTTTATTAACTTTGTCTTTATTATAAATTAATTAGTATAGGAATCAATGTTTATTATAAGAGCAAAGGTTTCTACGGCAGGCTTCAATTTCAATATAAACGTTAATTTTGTATTTAATGACGTACAAAACGGATTTTTATGATCTAACTGATATTATTTTATTATTTCAAACGTTATTGCTGCAGTGATTTTATAAATATGTAGAACCATATATGTATACATATATTAATATTAAAAGTAGTTAGTTATCATTATTTAATTTAATAAGGTGACTAATTGAAATACGTTGTTAATTATTACTTTTATCAGTGACGGCTTCTCCATTTGGTTATGTAGTCAATGACTTTTCAAAAAAAAATACTAAAAATAATGCTACTTTTTATTAAAAAGATTATAAACGATAATAACTATTTTGTCTATTCCAAAGATAAATAAATTGATCTTAAATATAAATGTTTTATTAGATAAGAATTTTTTTAAAGTTTTATTGTTGAAATGGCACTTCTGTAGCATTGGCCACCGTTTAGTTGACAAAAATTATAAATAACAACCTAATAACAAAATTGTTTAATTATGTTATAATATTTAAATCCTCATTGAATTCGTTGAAATCAAAATTGCGTTGTTATAGTTTGATTCGTCATTTAAATGAACTACTAATTTTTATATTGTCATGGCCATAATTTTCTTATTAAACAATAATCTAAACAACTTTATTGTAATCAAAGCAATATCTTCTATTTTTGATTTTTATTTGCAATTTTGATGTTTTCTAAATTAATTCTTTGAGATTGAAAACCATATTTTAGTGTAAAAACAAAAAGAAAGCATTATGTCAAGTTGGTATTTAGTAAATAAAAATTCATAATAAATACAGCTCTGGTTTTAACATTGTAGGTAAAAACGTAATTTTTTTCTGTAAATCTAGAAATTATATTTTTTAGTGACATTTGTTAGTAATTTTTTAAATAATTAACTTTTATTTTTTTGTTAATTTCTATTAATTAACAAAATTATATCAAAAAGTTTAAATAAATATTATTTTATTTTTGTGTATTACTTGTATAATGCTACTATAATTAGAAATAAAGAATATTGGCGCAGCATAATTAACTAACGTTCCATTGGAATTTAAAGTTTCAAATGCTAATTGACATCCAAAACTTAGACTTGGCCTTTCATTAAAATTGAAAACCACGTGAACATAATAATAGACTAACTCACAATTACAATTATACAAACTAATTTGTAGAATAACCCAGAAAACTTTGTCTATGTTTGGAATAACAACACCGATGCGAAGTTGGTTGTGTACTTTAGACTATATAGTTGGTAGAAATAACACATTTTCCAAAAGATTGTTGTTGCGGAAATTAGAAACAGCAAGTTTTAGCTGCTTAACATTTAATGCATAAATGTATTTAAAGGACATTTATTTTGTTTAACGTTTTTAAAATTCAACAAGTAAAAATAAAATGAATTATTAATGGTTAATATTTGACGAAAAAGCGCGTATAGGAAATACCCTATGGTTTACGTACACAAATTATAAATACACTAAAAAGGATTTTACGACCTTAAAGTTTCTAACAGGCGCTATTAATCTCACGAAAGTAACACAGAACTGTCTAAAAAGCACATTTACATAGAAAATGTTACATGCATTGTATATTATCGTTCTCATAATAAATTCAAAATGGTTATATAATCAGTATAGTTTTTATTAAAATTTAATTGACTTAAATTTAAAATGTAAAAACTTTTTGGAAGTAAGTTTGTTTTGAATTATTGTAATTTTGATTTAACGTTTAATGATTATTACTGAAAAGCCTACTAATATGTAGTTACAAATTAGATGATTGTTCCAATTTAGACTAGTAAATAAAAGCTAGACATGCATGTGTTAGCATATTCACAAAGGTAACATAGAAAATCGCATTGTTGTGTGCTTTATTATCATTCAAAATTAATACAAAACGCATTTGAATAATAATAGATTTATCGATATCGCCATGACAATACTTAATAATGTTACATTTTTAATTATTATTTATTTAACTTATAAAATGTATTAACAATCAAACGAGTTTAATATAATCTTCTATTTTACAGCTGATTACATTATCTTAGCTGTATTCTGTGCTGTTTATTATATTTCTTTAACTAATAAACGAACATACTCAAAGTGGACATATAGATTTAATTAACGCAACATTTGTAAATAAAAATTATGCAGCCAATATTTAAAGTAAGTAAATGCTAAATATAACATTTATCTTACTCGTGAAACAGTCACAAAAATGTTTGTACAAAAATATCGTTTATACGTACTTAGCAAAACACTACGCAAAAGCATTGTTCTCAATATTTAAATGTTTCGATAACAACGCACCCTACTAAGTAAACCAAGTTAACGAAACTTTTATAATTAGTAATCTTGTAAGTAAAAGATGTTTACTTCGAACTAAATGAAAATTAGTAAGTTCTTGGTGAGCGTTCTAAAGTAAGAATTGTTAATTATCTTTTGTTGTACTTGCGTTTTAATTACTTTTCTAAAAACTCGAACGATTTTGTTTTATCTTTATTTTTTAGTGATAGCTATGTATACATGAAAATTTACATCTTTAATCCAAAAATCTAATGACTTTTAAATTTATTTTATTCTATATAACGCATTTTAATATTTAATAATAAAAAAAACGTATTTCATTTTGTGTCAACGTGAGAATAACATAAAATCCCAATAAAAACCATTTGTAATAAAAAGTTAAGCGGTACAAATAAAAAAAAAATTTAAAAAGTCTTTTAGTTGTAAAAAAATGTGCTTAGTTTTGTTTATATAAAATAGTTTTGTATACTGTTTAAAAACAGTAATTCAACCAACCGAGAAATATAAATAACCTTATGATTATGTTAGTATGAACACTTACCAGAAATTTCTCATAGTTTAACAAAAATTTAATTTCAAAACATACAAATTTATTACTAAAACGTATTTTATGTGTGAATTTAAAGACAATTTAATAATAAATTTAAAACATGTGTTTTACAATTCTTTTTTCCACAATAACCTTTTTCAAGAAAATGATAAGTTTGGTTCATTTTTAACACGGCTTCGTTTTAGTAGTGACTCTAGCTTAAAACATTTTATTTTTATTTGAATTTATAAAAGAAATACCAAAAAATAAGAAATAACTACGCATCGTCAATAAAAACGTGTTACGATGTCTGGAAAAGTTTATACAACGTTTTCATTCTTTGCTATTTCCAAGCTTAGTCTGTTTTAAAGTGAAAGCAAAAGATATTCCAAATAAGTAGTAGAACAATATTTTTATTTTCTTGAGTACATTTAGTAGTATTACTGAATAACTAATTATAATTGTTTTTTATGTATCACAAGCATTAAAATAATGTTTCCTAATAAAAGTTATTAATTTTTTAAGTTAAAGTAAGATATTTGTATATTTGTATTTACTTAGAAAAGTTTATAGCATAGAATAACTTATTTGATCTGCTAAGAGTTTTTAGTTTTTTTTTAGAGTTTGCAATTGTCACATTGCTTTTCGTTTCATTTTGTACTTGATCCGATTTCTAGATTATGTGGCCTTATAAGACATTTACAAATCTACAATCAATATTTGTACGTTATGGCTAATTTACACTTTGTTAAGTAGTAAGTGCAGGTGAGAAGTGATTAGTTAACATGTTTTCATAATGTTAAGTGTTAAGTGTAAAGAAAACGTTTACACAGTAGTATTGTAGAAGTCTCAAGTGTCAAGTGATTGTCTCCATGTCGGAACAAAATGGTTGAAAAACAACGATGTGAATTGCGAAACATTTTAAAAAATATAGTCAAAATCATCGCATCAGAAATTGAACATGACCTGTTAGATGAAGTCGAAAAACCTAAGAGATTATGGCAAAGAAAATGGAAAAAAACTACGAAATTAATTGTTTGCTCTTCATTCCACTTCATGATTCTGTTCTCCGTCCGTACTATACACTTGTCAAAGCAATATAATAAAAATATTTATTTAATAGTTTCGCGTTGCTACAATCGCGGAGTACGGGGATGTGCGGGGTTAGCTACTTAACAGAAAAAATAGACAGTTGTTCTATTCACTTTACTTTGCACTTGCACTTCGCACTCGCACTTATCACTTAACAGCGTGACAGTTTACACCTTGATTTTACTAATCACTTAACAGTTGCACTTCTCACCTGCACTTGCTACTTAACAAAGTGTAAATTAGCCATTACACAGATTTTAAATTCATGCGCACATTTTTTTTTACTCTAGATTTACATTTTTTTTTACTTTTGGTTTAAAATTTTTGTTATAAGAAACGTAAATAGTACTAGACTCATGACTCCGCTTTGTCCTAAACCAAAGATCCTAAACCGTCTTTAGCTAGTAACATTTTTAAAGCATTATTTTTTAATTACATAAATATTTGTGTTTTTATATAGACTTTTCATTGCGTTAATGAGTTTGTTTTTTACTTTTCATGCGTAGAGGTCTTCTTATAGCTTCTAGGAAGATAAAAGCGCTAAAGGCGTTTTTAAAGTTATTTAGATAGCAGGGTTGCTAGTATTGCTCATCGTTGAGTTGTCCGTTGTTATCAATCTTTTTTTAATCGAATTTCTCCATTTATTTTTTTCGTGTTTCACTTTCTGTAATTAGGGGTTTTCTAAAATAATTCTTTTTCTCGTCCCTTTTGGTCTACCTTTTCCGTTTTTTTTTGTGCATTAAAATTCAGAGCTGCTGTTTGTGTGTGACCTATCCATTTCTATCGTCTTCTATTGATTGTTTTTTCAATCATTTGCGGATTTGTTGTTTTTGCCCAGAATATTCGATAAATATACCTAAGGCAAGACTCGTAAATTAGACACCAATTATTTATTCGCGGATCACATTTTCGCATCGTATATTATTACACTCTTCACATTTGTATTGAAAATGCGCATTTTTGGTGTTAATTTCAATATTATTATTACTCTTGTTCAATATAATGCAGATTGTGACAGAACTGTTTTGCAATTGATGTTTTTTGTGTACCTCTATTAATGTCTATTATACCAACTTTTTTCAACTTATGTGTACTCAGTGTGAAGTTTGTTTGTCTTTGATTTTTGTCTTGTTTCTATTACTATTAATTTGTATTTTGTTCCTATTATTATTAATTTGTGTTACGACCTTTTCTGGTTTAATTTTTGGTTGATCAAGTTTCTTGTTTTGGATTGCTTTTATTGTTTGTTGTAAATAGAAGTTGTCAGCAAATTTTAGGTCTTTTATGACAGAGTCCCAACGTATTTCGTTTTTATTGTCTTTTGTGTGTCTCATAACCTAATTCACCATAATTAGTTATAGTGGGAGGTTTATGCAACAAGCCAGCCAAACTCTTGTCTTTTTAATGATTTTATCCAATAATCTGTTATGCTATAAAATTTACATACAGTAATTTAATTATTTTTATAAATTTTTTGAATTGTTTATAGTACTTCAATATTTTATTGTTGCTCTTAAGACGAATTCGATCGCTTTTGTTGTTCGGATCGTTCTCTGTCATTTGTGTCAGTTTAGTTTTCAACGTGCAGATGTGATCAATACATGAGTGTTTTCTGAATCTTCCTTTTTTTTAGTTTATTATATATAATCTCTTGCATTCGTTTAGATATCATCTTTGAGTAAAGTTTTCTGTTTTTGGTATTTTTATTATCACTACCTGAGCCCAATTTTCTTGGATATTTTTGGTTTCCTATTTGTTTTTTCTTATGTTATCTCCCTAAAATATCTCATCTATCTCTTTATGGTCTCTTAGTCTGTTTTGTACACTTGACATTTTTTTTTATTGATTTATTTTCTTTCTTGTGTATTTAAGATGTAATGTGTAAAGTTTTTGTATTTTTATTTTGGGCCGTTGCTGACGGTTTCGTTGCAGGATTTTCAATATATGTTTTTGTCTTGTTTTGTTCTTTTTTTTACTTTTTGTTCTTGTCTCTATATTTAATTTTAAGTGCTTTTTTGTTTTTTATATTTAGTATTGTCAGGTTTTTTTAAGGCATCTATTCTTCTTGTATTTTTTTAGCTGTTACTGTAAACTTTTGTTTGCTTTTGCAGTTTTTAGTTTTTTTTTTAAGTTAAACTTGGGTATCGATGCAATCTATTGATTTATTTTTAAATTTATTTAAATTTTTGCTTAGACGAGGTGGTAGTAAAACGCTATGTCTGCTCTATCGGTTACTTTTAATGTTTTTGTCGTTATCATTTTTAAGATTGCTTAGTTGTAACAAACAAATTTCTAATTTTACTGCTGAATTTTGCTTACATTATTCTTTTTGATAATTATTCCCGTTCTTTTAGGCAATTTTATTATACTAAAGCGCAGTTATATACCTGTAGGCCACTATGGGGATATCGAAAACGATCAGATACAGGGTTTCGGTTAAATAGAAGAAAAAGTGGGCATTTAGAGTTTAGTAAAATGATATTTTTAAGCTGACAAATGGTTACTTTGTCGTTAATATTAATAAAAAGTAATAGAACCTTCTACAGGTACTTTTTAACGTTCTAAGCAATTGGATGTTGAAAATTGGAATCGCACGTTTCATTTTTGAGTAACTATCATCAACTTTGTTTTTTTAAATACTATCTTGATTTTTTTATACATAATATTACCAGAGATTTTTATTCTGGATTTAACCAAGAATCACACTTTATGGTTTGACTGCGATTTTTAAACTTATTTATCGTAAAAAATCAAAGTATAGGCCTGTATCCCTCATAATAACATTTAAACCAAAATTTATTCTTCTTAGAAAAGTAGGTTTAGGAAAACTAATACTATAATTTGTTGAATTGAATTAAATTTTTGTCTTCACTTGACAGTCAGAATTTATTAGTTTTTTGTACTAATTCTCGTTAGCTATTAATTTATAAATAAAATACAGAAACAGTATTTCTACATACAAACTTTTATTGTAAATTTTATTTTTTTAAAAAACAAGAACCGCGTCAAAACGAATTAACAACTTTTGTTATGTAATAATTTATTTAATATAAATAGTTACACGCAAATAATAAAATTATCGTAACAGAAAACTATTTAAAAAACGATATTTTCATAAATCGGTAATACTTGAGATTTTTTAACATCTAAAACCTTGACCAACCACAACTTTAATGTGTGATAGTTTAAGTAGTAATAAGTCACGTTATTTTCTCCAGTACCTTGAGCCGTCAACTAACGGATTCATAATAATGACAATAGAAATTGTCTTACATAATAAATTTCCGTAAATATAAATTTGTTTACTTTCAATAAGTTAAAATAAAAAGAAAACGCTAGGAAATCATCAACATTTCAAATATTTTGACGTGGTAATCTGTGCTTATACGTTTCGTTGCGTAATCATTGTAATTATTTAAACTTGACATTGATTTATTATCAATTTACTTTGCTCAGCATATCAAACATAAAGATTAGAAACATAATACGAATTGGAAACAAATTTAAATGAAACCTGATATATCATAGCAACCTTGCTTGTAAAACGAACCAGTAAATGATCAAATATTTGTAAGATATTGTGCTAACCGTCTGTGGCGTCGGCGCGTGGTGAAGAAAGTCATGTTTTATATTTATTAGCACGAAGGTGGGCATCTTCCAGTAAATAGTAGAATTAACGGTTTTAAGCGCCCATTTTGAAACAGCCTAGCGAGTTCTTTTTCTCGATATAATCTCCCTAGATATGTTTATAAACATATTTTTGGAACAGAATTAGAACTCCAAAGGTTGGTTCTTAACGCATTGCTGTAATACTGTAATACCTACAACATTAAAGAATACTTTCTACGGTTAGAAGATACTATTTATACTATGCGTTAATTTTTTTCTGATCAAATGTCATTTGTCCAATTTTCTGTTGCTGATTAATTGTAATTATAAAATTTGTATTCAAAATTGACAAATTCTATGTCATTTCATTAATTTGATAGGGAAAGCACAGTTTGAAAAAGCTCATTTATGAATCAAATTCAGTTATTGGGAGAAATGTACTAGGCTCAAACTTAGACTTTCTCTGATAATCGGAAAATAAGTTTAAAAACCCCAATTAAACCATCGAGTGTGATATATAATTAAATGCAGAATAAAAAGCTCTTCTAATAATATATATAAAAAAAATTAAGATTGTATTTAAAAAACAGAGTTGATGATGGTTACTTAAAAACGAAACGTCGGACTCCAATTTGCTACACCCATGTTAAAAAATGTTAGAAAGTACGTGTAGAAATTTTTTTAATTTTTTATTTAACATCAACCACAAAGTAACAATTGTCAAAAACAAAATTGTGAAAATTCGTTGTTTGTCGCATAACCTTGGAACGGTTTGGAATTTAGTCACTTAAAAAATGTCATTTTACTAAACTCCAAAATGTCAAAGTTTTCTTTTATTTAACAAAAACTCTATATTTTACCGTTTCCAAAATCTCCATAGTAGCCTTCCACAAAGTGTATTGAACTTTCTTTTCTATTTGCTTAGCTCTGTTACTTTCATACATAGTTTACACATTTCAACTTTTTATCAAATTTTATTTATTTATTTCGTTTATTAGATATATATTCATGTACGTTGTTGTTTTTGTCTTCGTTTCTTTTCCAGGTCAACAAATTAGTCTTTTGTTGTTCTTCCTTTTTCATCCACTGTTAGTTTGCTATATTTAAAAGTTGATTTAGGACTATTGTAAGAGCATAACAGAAAATTTAAATTTAGCGCTTTTGTTAGATCGCGCATGACCGGATACAGTAAGAGGAAGTGGGATATGGCATTATGTTAGAACCGAGCTGTGTGCGTACACATGTTAACACGTTCTTATTGAGTAGACAATAAAGATTTAATTTTTACGCTTGTTATTAAATTTATTCTGACGGCCCCTAACAGTTCAGAAGTGTGACACAGCCAAAAATAACCAAAAGTCGTAATAAAGGTAACCGCTTTGGATTGGCAAATGTGTTCATAGAGTACCCAAAAGCACACCCAATGGTGAACTATGTCCCACTTAATCCCTCTATAGGATACTCTTATACTGACCTTGCGTGTATTCAACGGTCAATCTTTTAGGATAACCCGAAATTAACCGAAACGGACAACTTATTGTCAACTTTTAAAGCTACTCAAAAGATATTTCTTTTTAGTTATTCATTGGTCAACTTGTTGGGCTAACCTAAAGTTAATCGAAATGCCCGGTGCATAGTTGAATTTTAAAACTACTGAAAAGATACCATTTTTTGTATGATCAACGTTCAACCTGTTAAGGTAATCTAAAGTTAATCGAAAGTGATTGTTAATGGATGGTATTTAAAACTGCCTAAAAGATACTAATTTTTGTTTGCTTAACGTTCAACCTGTTAGGATAACTTAAAGTTAATCTAAATGGGTATTTTACTATTTAATTTTAAAGCTGTTTCAAATATACAATTTTTGCACTTGTTCAAGAGTCAACTTGAAGTTAACTGTAAAAGATGTATAATTGTTGGATTTTAAAACTGCTTAAAAAATACTATTTTTTCAGTTGCTCAACGATTAATGGCTGCTTAACAGATATCTTATAGTTAACACTTGAAAATAAAACACATTCAAGTAAAGGTGCAAGTCTTGAAAAACAGATTTTATACGATACGATATAATACATATATATTTATTACTTATTTACAAATTTAAAAATATCTAAAATAAATGTCATCGCCTTTGACCCTTTTTCACATTTTTCTCGATTTTCTAATCCACATCTTTGTCGCCACTAAAACGTCCATTTCTGTGGCTGTGGAAACTTTTCATTTTACGGAAGCTGAAATTAGAAAAAATACTTAACTAAACCACCAATATTTATATTTGATTTGATTTTTTACAGGGTTCCCAGCGATCTAGAAAATTGTAAAAAATCTGGGTATTCTAAAATTAGGGCAAACATGTAAAATTTAGAGAAAGCCTGTTTCTATGTCTTTTTGTATACTGACCGTTCAACTGCAATTATGAATTATGTGTTCTTTTGTGTCTGTTAAAAATATGTATAAAGATGTTTTACCTTTATAACTGGAACTTTTAGTATAACACAATTACACAAAGTTAACACTCGACTTGTACAACACGCACATCAACAAAACTTGAACGATTGTCTAGCAGGTAAAAAAAACGACGTTCAATTTTAAACTAGTCTTAAAACAACCCGGTGGTTATTTAAATTACTATACCCATTTTCTCCCACTTCAACAACATAATTTTAAATTTTACAAACGGTTGGGCGTTTGTTTAATGTTAATTCAATTATTCTTGAAATCTATTTTTATTAAGTTTAAATTAACCCCGTAACGTGCATGCTTGAGTTAATTCTATTACGCTAAATGGGCCAAAATAGGCACGCTCGAATTAGTTCGAGCGGTATCGCTATATGAAACATAAGAACAAAATGGCTTTTTTGATTTTTTTTTATTTACATCTGTCTTGTAAGCTAAAAAATGTTAGAGTAATATTACTTTTCGTCCAGTTGTAAAACAAAGAAACGTTTTTTTTTGTAAATTACAAATAGGTACAAGTGTTTATTCTTTTTCATAATTATTATTGATTTAGTAGTGAAAGACTTTTTTTGTGATGTAATATGTAAAAATTATAAAACTGCAAAGATAAGTGTTTATAGACAGTTATTTTGTGTTTAGTTATTACTTTTGGCCAAAACAAAGTTCAAAAAAGTATTTTCTTAAATTAAAAAAAATGATTTTTTTGTCGTTTTTTTTTTTTTAAAGTGTTTTAAGAGGTTAAATAAAAAGTTGAGAATAATCAGTACAAATGTCATATCCTCATTGTTAACTGCGACATGAAAACTTAAGTTACAATTTTTTTTACAAAATTTAATTTTTTTTCAATGATGCCTACATAATAAAACAAACTGTTGAATTAATTCCAGAAAGTTCATTTGAAGCACTAGATCAATTATTGTATTGTCACTTTCGACATTAATAATACTTTTTTACCGTTTATCGCAAATAAACTATCCTTTAATAAGAAACACTAAAATTTGCCTGTATTACGTTTTGAAAATTGGATGTTGATGCGCATATAGCTCTTTTATGAGTCACAGTATTAAAGAAGCTTAAATACAAAACTTGTTCGGTATGTCTGTTTGGAAAAATACATTTTTCTTGTTTGCTATCAAGAGGCCAAGTTTATATTGTAATTGAAGGGTTTGGTGCAAAAAGGGTATAAGTGTATAAGTAGACAATTTGAGTTAGTGCTTTTATTATCGTTTTTGCAAAAAACATTGTGATGTTTTAGTTTAGTGTGTTATGCTACTTCTCTAAAAATGTCACTGCTAAGATCAAAATGCACTTTGTATGTTTTTTGTACTAACAGAAGGTAGGTTTAACTTGACATATATGCGTGTAAATCAAAAATGTAAAAAAATCACTTGTACCCTTTTTGCACCAGACCCTTCAATTGTTTAACGGATTTGTTAAAGCAGAAATGAATATTAAACTCTGCTCAAAGTAATAACGATTTTTTTTTTAAATTTATCAGCATCGGCAGAACGAGATTCTTTGAATGAAATTTCCGTTAAAACTGCAATATCTAAGAAAAAGACCTTGAATGGTCGAAGAGACCGACACACACAAAGGGATTAAAGTATCCACAAAGGCTATTGTTTGGTGCCCAGTTGACACACAGTCGCAATGGAAAATAAGTTCTTAAATTAATCATTTACCGTAACGGATCAAACAAAAACAACAAAAAAAGTTTTTACAATCAACATTAAGATGCCATCGCGTTTATTAATACTTTCTCTTTAACCTGCTAAACGCCTTTGAAGAAAAACTTGATATTTTTTATCGATTTAAGGGCGATAATTTGAACTATTATCAATACGATTTTGTATTGATCCACATTAAAAATTATAAAAAAGTTTGTTTAAAAAAATAATTTTTAGGTTGAAATTAAATTAAAAAAATCATTAGGGTACAAACAAAAAAGAACAATGTTTATGACGATGATCGGATTAAAATGGTACGTTCCAGAAAACTGTTGTGCGAGGGTAATGGTGGAACTAAAATAAAGTTTACTTCTAAATATTTCATTGTTAGCCAATTAGATTTTTATTATACATGTAAGCAGTAACTAAACTTATAAACACTAATTAATAATAATCAATTACACTTAAAAACTCCACTAAAATGTTTCTTTTTAAATCAATTGCATTACATTTGCTAAATACAAATTTTAAAGCTATTGTGAATACAGGTTCACCTATATCATTTATGTATATGTGAAAATAATGTAAAAAAAGAGTTTGTTGAACCTTATCGTTTATGTAACAATTATGAAAGTATTAATGGCGCAAAATTAAACATTTTAGGTTATTTAGATACGGAAGTTTACTTGCAAAAATTTTATGTTACTTTAAGTATGCGCTTTTATGTAGTACCTTAAGGTACAATGCAATATGAATGTTTATTAGGAAGAGATTTCATAACTAATGGTAACCTTAATGTTAGTTTTGGTAAGGACATTGTAATCGATACGAAGATTAATGTGACTTTACCGAAAATGAACTGTTATTAATTGATGTAAGCGGTCCCGATACTGTTGAACTTGACATAGAACCGGCTTTAGATCCGCTAGAAAAAAAAAACAAATTTAAAATTTAGCGAATAGTGATTATTTTAACGCACCAAGGCCGCAAGAACCTTTAGTAAAATTCGAAATGAGTATTTCGTTAAAACCAAATAGTAAGCCTTTTTACTTTAGACCGCGACGACTTTTGTATTATGAAAAAAATTGAGATTAACTCAATCATAAGTGACCTTTCAGAAAAAAAATTTATAAAAACGAGTAACTCCGAGTTTTGTTCTAGAATAGTTTTAGTAAAGAAAAGAAACGGTTCGATGCGAATGTGTGTAGATTACAGGGAATTAAATAAAATAGTGTATAGGGAAAATTGTCCGTTACCAATAATCGAAGATGAAATAGAGTTATTAAAGGATAAAAAATATTTTACAAAGCTAGACTTACAAAACGCTTTTTATCATGTTAATGTTAACCCTGAATGCACCATTTGTCATTTGTAACGCCGAGTGGTCAGTACGAGTTTTTGAAAATGCCATTTGGTTTTTGTAATAGCTCTAGCGTATTTATGCGATTTATTAATGCTATTTTTAGAGAACTTTTGAATTCAAATGAAATTATGATATATTTAGATGACATATTAATAGCGACCAAAACGATACCGGAGCATTTACGTATTACACACAAGGTATTTCAAATGTATTACCGACTACCTACTACAATTACGCTTAGATAAATGTTTGTTTTTACGTACCGAACTAGATTACTTAGGCTATAAGATAAATTCGAAAGGCATTAGTCCTAACTTAGAAAACACAAAAGCAATATTAAATTTCCCTTTACCTACCACACAAAAAGAATTGCATAGTTTTATAAGTCTTGTTTTGGATTTTAGAAAATGTATTAAGGATTTTTCGTTGTTGGCAAAACCTTTGTACGAAATGATAAAGAAAGATTCTGAGTTTAATTTCGGAAACAACGAATTAATTATTTTTGAATTATTAAAAAGTAAGTTAGCTAAACAACCAGTTTTGTGTCTGTATTCCCCGTTAGTTGAGACCGAACTTCATTGTGACGCTTACCAAATTGGTTACGGAGGAATACTTTTACGAAAGCAAGACGATGAACGTTTCCATCCCGTATTTTATTTTAGTAAAAGAACAACTGAACCTAAGTCTCGTTATTATTCGTACGAATTAGAATGCTTAGCAATCTTTTATTCGATTAAAAGGTTTCATGTTTATTTACATAACATTCCTTTCAAAATTATCACAGATTGTGATAGTATCTGTTTGACCTTTAATAAAAAGGACATAGTACCGCGAATTATGAGGTGGTGTTTATTTTTACAAAATTATAATTATACAATTGAACAAAGAGGTAATCAAAAAATGCGTCATGTCGATGCTTTAAGTCGCAACCAAAATGTTTTGATTTTACAAAAAAATTCATTGGAACAAAATTTAACTATTAGACAGCAGACAGACAAAGCAATAACGGAAATAAGATCAAAATTAGAGCTCACTCAATTAACGCATTTCGAGTTAAGAAACGGCTTAGTTTATAGGAGATCTTCGAAAGGAAACAAACTGTTATTTTACGTACCTGCCAGTATGGTTTCCAATGTAATTCGCATATACCACGATGAGAAAACGCGTGAACTTATTTTGCGAACCTATTGGTTTCAAACATGAAATATAAAGTAATTGATCATATCAATAACTGCTTAAAGTGTATTGTTTATCAACCGAATTATGGTAAGATGGAAGGGCAATTACATAATATACCGAAAGGTAATATTCCTTTTTCCGTCATACATGTGGATCATTTCGGTCCTTTAAAAAAATGTAAAGTCGGATACCGTTATGTATTTTTAGTTATTGACGGTTTTACAACATTTTTAAAATTGTATGCTTGTCGCACAGTAACCGCGAAAGAAACTATAAAGCATTTGAGTAATTATTTTCTAAATTACAGTAAACCAAACAAACTTATCTCAGATCGAGGTTCAGCATTAACTGCTAAGTTATTTAAAGATTTTTTAGAATCTGTTACAAGTTTTTGGTATTACGAACCTGCACGGCCAACTCGCAATAATCGGAGAGAGGGGAGGTCCACACTAAATATAGAAAAGATGTTGCAGGGCGCCAGAGCTTATCCCCAAAGTAATTCTCTGTCTTGCTCAGGACAGTACGGTAGAAACCTTGTAACACTATGTTAAGTTCGTAATTCCTCTACTCAGCTGTTCGAGTAGTCAAAGTAAGTAATAGTTAACGATAATCACAGGAGCAGGAAAGATAAAAAGAAAGATTAACAAGTATAATCGATTTAATAGTTTAACGTTGGATAATAGTCGAAGATATGAGATTTACTATTAGCAAGTAGAATTAATACTTATCACAGTTTACATTAATAATTATGAGAAACTTTGATTAAATGAGTACATAAAATTTTCTAGAGTATATCACAATTCTCATACATAAATGCCTGTAACATCGGCAACACACATCACAGAAAAAGATTATATCGAATAGACCAGCATACAAAGTCACCGAATAACTAAATTTCCCTCACAGCATGCGATACAAGTATGACATGATTAAAATTACCTTATTGGTATATAAGCAATAACGCAGTGACAATCATTAACATTTAAATATAATTCTGTGCACAACTTTGGTGATCTCGATATAAAGAATCAAATAAATAACTCACCTACTAAAGTTTCCACTTACACGTCGAAAACGTTTTCTCGTCAGTGGCCTGTAATCAATTGTGAAACACAAATCGGATCATAATCGAGTTCACACAGAACAAAAGCTACAAAAGATAGTATTAATAAATAATTAAATGGCATATAAAAACCCGTTGTATCGTGTACTGTAAGAAATAGTCTTAACACAAGTGACTGATAACACATTCGATTTCTTCATTAATCATATCATTGAACCCCAAGATATAGAACGATGTAAGTAATAATTCAAGACAGGTGGCTGAAACACATTCGACTTCAAATTTTCAAATCAACATCCCCGACACAACGTGCGACTAGACCCCGATGTTGTTTAAGTAGCAAGCCCTCACGACAGCTGATAGGCTCGGTAGATTTATTCTTAATAGTAGTTATGCATCCCAAGTGTTGATTTAATTCCAAAATGGTAGACAACGTGGTCGGAACCGGCTGTCATATGAATATAGAAATTACGAAAGAAAGAATAGATTTAAGACAAAATGACTTACCCCCGTGCCGAACTAATCGTAAAACTTTCTACGTCGATTTATAAATTTATGTTCATCACACGTGATGTTCTTAAAAATTTAAGAATCAATTCGAAAACCTCGACACCGGACCGTTACTGTGGTTTACAGTTTAACGTCTACTTGATCGAATGACAGTCACGAGAAACGATCGGTAGGGGGCGTCCCAACCATAAACTAATTTCAAGTCAAAAATACATAGGCGTACCTACTGAAAATTTCGTCCGCAACAACACAAGCGTACGTAAAGAAAATTACCGTAACAGATTCCCCCCCAGCAAGATAAAAGCGTGGAGCGAGAATAACGAGAACAAAGCTAAAATGAAGACAGAAATTTAGGCATACGCCAAGGATAGAACCCTAAAATCCCAAACCAACCCCAAAACACAATAACGCCCAACCCCAGAAGAAACGTAGATGAAAGAGGTTTTCTCGGTTTACTAAGCATCACCAACCAGATGTGTCCAAAAGTCGCATGAAGCGGAATGATACTTCAAAGAACCAGAAACTCAACTAACAGAATAGAAGTATCAGCACAGGTACTCGTTGGAAGTCGACAACAGTCGTTACGCTAAAAAGCCAGAAAGCAACGAAGTCCCATAGACCTTACTGATCGACAATACCAAACAAACCAAGAGGAAAAGAAGAAGGATAGGAAAGAAAGAATACAAATCCAACCCCAAATATAAGTCCGCAAAGCTAACTAAGCTAAAGAAGTAAAAAGAAAAAGTATGTAGATGTTGCATGGTGATACGCGATTTAGAAGAAAGTCAAAAAGAAAAACTAATGCAGTTGTGCTCAACAAGTCGTCAAGAGACGATATGAGATTCTTCCACCAAAAAAACCCAACAGACCCTAAAGATCTAAGCAAAGAAAACCAACGAAGAAATCTCCAAGCAAAGGAAAGATTCTGATTAAAAGTCGACATAAGTCGTACTACCAAAAAGGCAGAGAAAAGAATCAGTAATCCCCGAGTCACAATAACAAAGTCACCAAAAAGCTAAACACTAAATGAGTGCCAATCCAAAAGAAATCCAAACCGCGAAACCCAAACCGAAACCAAAAGAAAGAAAGAAAAAGAAATGAGCCAATAAAGAATAGAAAACTTCACTTGCCAATTGAGCATCGTGAGTCAGTGCTCGTTGTGTTGAAATGTCACGTTGGAACTTAAATGCCGAAGAACGGATTAGAATATTCCAAGAGCAAAAGAAACCCAAAGGAGAGAAATATCCTAACTGTGACTGACAACATCAAAAATGCCGACTAAGCGGAAGTACAGAATACAAGGAGCGACGTTGCAGTCTATCCCAAGCTTCAATCCAAAAACAACAAAACAACAACCCACTAAACCCAATACAGCAAGAAATGTACCTGAGAAAGAAAAAAAAAAAAGAAACAGTTGCAGTGAACCCTAAAGAAGGAAGTTACTAAAAAAAGAAAAAAAGGAAAGTGTTCAAGCAACAAGCCAAGATAAAAGAAAAAAAGAAAAGAGATAATTGCACTAAAGGCAAACCTTCAAAAGCAAAAGAAAAAAATAAGAAGTAAGAAAAACAAGAAAGGCAGAAAAGAAACAGACGGAGAAAGCTAAGACAAGATGTAAGTGTCTGATTCGTTCTTCTCTCCGTAGAAGAAACGAAAGGGAGTGACCAACCCTTCAATGCCCAACCAACCGCCCTAGAGGCGAACCATAAAGAGAATCAAAGAAAAAAATAATGGTTGGCACAAAGAAAAGATAGATAGACCCAAGAAGAAAAAAATAAAAAGTAGAAAAGATAAGAGATATAGACAGACGGAGAAAGATAAGGCTCGATGTTAATGCCTGATTCATTCTTCACCCCGTAAAAGAATGAAAAGAGAGACCACCCTACGGTGCCCAACCAACCGCCCTAAGGGGTAAACCTTTAGGAGGAAGAAGAAGAAAGAAAGAGATGTGGCATGTAGGTGATCAACAAATCAAGAAGAAGGAAAAAAATGAGAAGTAAGAAAACAAGAAAGGAAGAAAAGAAACAGACGGAGAAAGCTAAGACAAGATGTAAGAGTCTGATTCGTTCTTCTCTCCGTAGAAGAAACGAAAGGGAGTGACCAACCCTTCAATGCCCAACCAACCGCCCTAATAAAAAAAGAAAAAAAGAAAGAGAAGAGAAAAGATATCACAGTTAGTCATAGACCAAGAGCGTACCAATTGCTGTCCCAAATTGGAAAGTATACTCCAAGACTTTAATGCCGACGAGCGGAATAGAAAACTCAAGAAAAGAAAAACCAAATCCAAAAGCAGAAAAGAGAATTCTATATATGACGTACCGATTCCAAAAAGGCCGACTAAGCGGATATAAATATATACAGACGGAAAGGTAGTCTGCCCTGAAGTAAGATGGAGAAGAAAGAAACCAAAACCAAAAGCACTAGAAACTTAAGCAAAGAAAAGAAAATCGGTGACAGCAATATGAGAAGAACAATTGGGTAGTATCCAAGCTACAACCAACAAGATACCGACGACGTATCCAAAGACTCGAACCACCAAAACCAAAAGAAAAGAACCAAAAGAATAGCAAAGGTCGAAGGTCGAAAGCCCAAGAAGCGAACTAGCACTTACGACGCTTGCGACGCCGATGAAAGCGAAGAGAACGATTAGTAGAAGGAGACAGCAAAGAATAATTAGAAGCGACTGAAGGAGGGGATGCAAAAGCAATAGCAGCGGCTTCTACACCTGGAGAAATAGTACGATCCTTATGTAGACGCGTAGACCTTGTAGCGACATCAGTGTTGGAAAGCTTCGTCCTACTTGGCAAAAGGTGACGTGACCTAAAAGGCTTGCTTCGTCGCGAATTCGAACAAGAACAATGACGTATAAACTCAGCAACCTTAGGTCTCATATGAGGCCAGTAAAAATGACATCGAAGAGCTTCCAAAGTGCTCCTAGCACTGAGGTGATCCCAATTAGAGGTAATGTGGTGATCCTGAATAAGTTGTTTGCGCTGTTCCGATGGTACAACTAACTTCCAAACGCAAGGATCAGAAGAGGAAATGCGTACACGTTTACATAAAAGATTTTTCACAACACACCAACGAGAGAAACGACGAGGAGAAGCAGTAATTTTAGATATCATACCTAAATACCAAGAATCAGTAGTAGGCCTAATAATCCTAGAAACTGAAAAGAAATTAGGAGGAAGAGAAAGAAGAGAACGAACAGTACGTAAAGGCTTATCACCTTGAGAACGACAACGAACACAAGTATTGGGAGGAGAAGTAGTAAGAGAGCAAGTAGCTGAAGAGACGGAAGTAGAAATCTTATTAGCAAAGACTACAGATGGCTCTTGAACTTTGTCACCAACCTCTGTTGTAGAGAAGTAGAAAGAATCGCGAGAATTGATGTTCGACTCCAAACGTTTGCCTAAAGATATTAATTCAGCGATAGATTTGATTTCCATCAACGCTAAAGGAAGTTGATAGAACGGCGTTAGATTCCGGCGAATAACCTTGAGCTGCATTTGCTCTGAGACGGGTTCTGCTAGCTGAAGAAAAAGGTATCGCATATTGGTAACGTAAGTACCGATGGTTTCGTTAGCTCCCATCGTACGACTGCGAATAGTATCCATCAAGCGCTCATCATAATCCAATGGTAAAAACTCAGACTTCAACAAAGCAGCAACATCATCCCACGAACGTAACGAACTTCGATTCGTCCTAAAAACAAGAAGGGCTTTGCCAGATAACACTTCAAAAGCTGAGAGAAAAAGTTGATGTTGTGAAACACCACGAGACAAACACAACTCATCGATACGAATAAGAAATTCTATAAGTAAAGAAGGATCTTCACCCGAAAAAGTAACATTCCAATTACCTAAATTCGTTTCGGAATCAGAGTCCGAAGAAGTAAGAAATGGTGGTTCTTCATCTGAAGAATACATAGCTAAAACAATAACAAGTAAACAATAAACTAACCAACGTTGTCAACTACCACGAACATGTGCCACCACGTGTCTGACAAAAACTCAAAGTAACAGTAAGTATAAGCCGTATTACTACCCAGTAAGTAATTCAATAAGAAAAAAACAACTTAATCGACGTAGTCGAGTCAATCCAAAAATCAAAGCGAAGGTCCGATTAAAAGAAACGTAAGCAAAGTGCTAATCTACAGTCAAACTGCAGCACTAAAGAAAAATAAAAGTAAAAGTTAATGAAGTAACTCAGACGTCCAGTCTAGTAGCAATAACTAAGTAAAGAAATCAAAGTAAAATCGAACCCACGTAAGACTCAGAAAAGATAAAAGAAATCAATAAAGCTAGAAGAACTTCTGATCGCACACACTAAATCGATAGCAAGTCCACAATATAAACTACCTATTCCTGCTAGCAATCCTACACTAATTAGAGAAAAAAAATCTAAACAGCAGAAAGAATTATAACGAATGAGCAATTCAAAAGAAAAAGAATCGAAGTCAGGTTGCCAATTTGTTACACACTAAGTCGAGAGAAATTCAACAGTATAAGTTAATCCTACGCTAATCACAATTAAAGAAAATAGCTAAAAGCAATGTAGTGAAATGAGAAATTCGAAATGAGATAATCGAGGCCCCACGTTGGGCGCCAATTTGTTACAAGTTTTTGGTATTACGAACCTGCACGGCCAACTCGCAATAATCGGAGAGAGGGGAGGTCCACACTAAATATAGAAAAGATGTTGCAGGGCGCCAGAGCTTATCCCCAAAGTAATTCTCTGTCTTGCTCAGGACAGTACGGTAGAAACCTTGTAACACTATGTTAAGTTCGTAATTCCTCTACTCAGCTGTTCGAGTAGTCAAAGTAAGTAATAGTTAACGATAATCACAGGAGCAGGAAAGATAAAAAGAAAGATTAACAAGTATAATCGATTTAATAGTTTAACGTTGGATAATAGTCGAAGATATGAGATTTACTATTAGCAAGTAGAATTAATACTTATCACAGTTTACATTAATAATTATGAGAAACTTTGATTAAATGAGTACATAAAATTTTCTAGAGTATATCACAATTCTCATACATAAATGCCTGTAACATCGGCAACACACATCACAGAAAAGATTATATCGAATAGACCAGCATACAAAGTCACCGAATAACTAAATTTCCCTCACAGCATGCGATACAAGTATGACATGATTAAAATTACCTTATTGGTATATAAGCAATAACGCAGTGACAATCATTAACATTTAAATATAATTCTGTGCACAACTTTGGTGATCTCGATATAAAGAATCAAATAAATAACTCACCTACTAAAGTTTCCACTTACACGTCGAAAACGTTTTCTCGTCAGTGGCCTGTAATCAATTGTGAAACACAAATCGGATCATAATCGAGTTCACACAGAACAAAAGCTACAAAAGATAGTATTAATAAATAATTAAATGGCATATAAAAACCCGTTGTATCGTGTACTGTAAGAAATAGTCTTAACACAAGTGACTGATAACACATTCGATTTCTTCATTAATCATATCATTGAACCCCAAGATATAGAACGATGTAAGTAATAATTCAAGACAGGTGGCTGAAACACATTCGACTTCAAATTTTCAAATCAACATCCCCGACACAACGTGCGACTAGACCCCGATGTTGTTTAAGTAGCAAGCCCTCACGACAGCTGATAGGCTCGGTAGATTTATTCTTAATAGTAGTTATGCATCCCAAGTGTTGATTTAATTCCAAAATGGTAGACAACGTGGTCGGAACCGGCTGTCATATGAATATAGAAATTACGAAAGAAAGAATAGATTTAAGACAAAATGACTTACCCCCGTGCCGAACTAATCGTAAAACTTTCTACGTCGATTTATAAATTTATGTTCATCACACGTGATGTTCTTAAAAATTTAAGAATCAATTCGAAAACCTCGACACCGGACCGTTACTGTGGTTTACAGTTTAACGTCTACTTGATCGAATGACAGTCACGAGAAACGATCGGTAGGGGGCGTCCCAACCATAAACTAATTTCAAGTCAAAAATACATAGGCGTACCTACTGAAAATTTCGTCCGCAACAACACAAGCGTACGTAAAGAAAATTACCGTAACAGATTCGAGAGTATATTACACGTGCTGATCGCGAGCAGAATGCCGAGAGGAAATGGACAAGTGGAGAGAGTCAATCGCTCTTTAATTCCAATGTTGTCAAAATTAAGCGAATTTAAAGATCAGTGTAACAAACAATTATTTAAGGTCGAATTTTCGTTAAATAATACGATTAATAAAAGTACAAGTGAAACTCCCAGTAAACTATTATTTGGTGTAAATCAATTAAAATTGTTCTTAGAATCATTTGAAAACCTAGAACCTAAAAATATAAGGGTTAATTACTTAATACAGTGCAATGTTATACAACTGTTCTCAAGTACAATCCTACGAATACTACTTATTTTTGGTAAACGACAAAATGTTAAAAATAGTTCCTTAATATTTGACGCCACATAAAACGTGCCTAAATATTAAAACAATGAAGTCAACACTTCTTAGAAAAAGCGCTAACAATATTTTTTTAATGTTACTTAGATTTTCTTGTATTTTAGTCAGTATCATAACAATAATTTTTATAAATAATAATTACTAACGTTGTTGTTTATTTAATTTATGATAATAAAATATTGTATAACACAACAATAAAGCTGTTTTAAATATAAAAAAGCTTCACGTAATAATAGTAATCTGGATATAACGCAATATTATAACATAAAACATGTAACCTCAGAAAATGCACATTATCTGTATCGTATTTGTAAAAGAAAAATATATATAATACTAGACGTATCTTCCTACTATGTAAATAACTTCTTAAACCAATATGCTGCAGAATTATTAAATAATTAAAATTTTTTTGACTGTCTAGACTAAAAAGCTTACCGCAATGATTAGAAAAATGTTGATATTCTATTTAGCTATAAATAAAAAATTTCAAATTAAAATTGACAACTTTCTCAATTAATGGTATTCCCACAAGAAATTAAACTGATAGGAACGTTGCGGTTGCTGTAATTTGATTTGTCGTGTGTGATGAACGTGTGAATTGGTGATAGTGACTACCATAGGGAATTTATACATACGTAGGTTGCTATAGGCTATCATATCAACTACGATCAAGTTATTCACTAAAACATCATATTTAGTGTGATAAACAAATGAAAATTTTCTGCGTTACGATAGCGCAAATAATAGTGGATGAAAGATAAAAAAAATATATATACTTTTAGAAAACCTGGAATAATTAATCTGTATATAAAAACTTAAAAACTAAAAAAATAAATGCATAATTAGCCACGCACATTTACTAAATATAAAACCTGCTTGCACGTAGGCGTATAATACTATGTTACATCTAAGTTACAGAAACAAAACGTTTTATGTTGCTGAAGAATTTATTTTCAATACTATGCTATATTCATATTTCTATACTTGATATCATTATACAAGGTATTTTCCTTTAAGCGTTTATACTTGTATATAGTTTCCTGCACAACTTGTCAATTGTATAAATTTTACAAGGTTTTACAATATTACAATTTAGTTTGACGTTACATCGTAAACTTTATTTATACACAGGCGCATGGGTTTTACATAATGTATTCTTAACAAGTAGACGCATGTCAAATTACAATGAAAAATATCAAGTAGTAAAAAGCAGTATCGTTTGTAAGTCATACAAATGCAATTTTATTGTATTAAAAATGATTAAAAAACAAAACTAACAATCTAAGAAATATTTTATATTGTAATCTGTTCCAGTGTTGATATTTAGATTTTAAAATTTACAACAAAATTTTACGTTTGCATATTAATACAAAAATTTAGATGTATGCACAAACTTTAGACGATTACAATTTTAACGCATTCATAATTAAAGCTGAATGGTTTCTGACAGTCCATTTATTTTCTATTTGACCTTTTTAATATAGAAGCTAAATTTCTAAAAATTAAAATAAAACAAATATTTGTTTTAATTTTACGTTAACAATAAAACATCTATAAATTTAATAAAAATTGTTATACACAACACAAAATAATTTATAATGTTACACACTTTGTAGAGGGTGTTTAACGTTCAAATTTATAACAAACATGAAAAATAAATATATTACGATGTATGTCTTAGATAATAACAAATAAACGAATATTTATTAAAAAATAATAACAACAAAATAGATTTACGTTCTTGTTTAAAGTGATTGATGCTGCAGGGAATAAAAACAAAAATGATCATATTGAAGGCAAAGATAAAACAATTCTACAGTATTCAATTTTATAATAATGTGATAAAATTACAGTAAAGCATAAAGATTGATTTTTATTTTTGTTTTATAGAAATTTATAAATTTAAGATAACTTTTGTTATTTTTGTAACAATCAGTTAAGTATATTGTGTAAAAAAACAAACAAATAAAAAAACTTAAATTAAACTTTTTTAGGAATATAAGAAACCATTTTAATTGCAGTCTAAAACCAGTGGAGTTTAAAATATTCAAGTTTAAAACGAAACTGCTATACACATTGGAAATGTATAATCAAAATTTATTAGTTGTATACATATAGAAAATTTATAATTCTTCTAAATAACGCATACGCTGTTTTTGAAGATTTATTTAGGATTTATATAGGACGAAAACGAAATCATAAATTTTTTGAACCAGTATTTACACACGGTTTTGTTAAACAATATATGAATCAGTGTCGGCTTTTCTATTAGGTCATTTGGTAAATGACCCTCCAAAAAAAATACTAAATATTGTTTTATTATTCATTTACAATTTCAAAAATGTAACGTGCCATTTTGTTTAATTTAAAAACAAATAAATTGACTATCAACCGCCACTGATAAAAATGAACAATTTAAAGTAAAACTCAAAAGTTAGCGTAACGTATAACATTTTTCTGTTGGCTTAAATTAAAGATTGGGAATAAGCATTACAATTAAACAAAGTATAGTTTGGTATGAAAAATTCTATTTCTTATACATTTCTATTCTTGAATCTATAACTTTATGGAGTGTTACGCACAAAAATCTTTTCTTGCTAGAAATCTTAGTTTAAAAAAAAAACAGTAGAAGTATGAACAAAAAATTACACGACACTACACGAAAAAATTGAGTACTGTATATTTAAAAATGTAAACCAAGAAAATATCAACAAATACTAAACGCAAATTAAATCAATCTTAAATTATATTTAGTGTTTGAAAAAGTCAATCATTATTAATTTTTCTCTTTTATAAACTACACATATACAGTAAAACAACGCAAGGAAAAGCAAAGAAAAAACTATAATTGAAAAAACGTTAACAATATTATTTATTCTACAATGATTAATTTAATCAATAACACTGGTCTATATTATTTATTATATTCGTAATTGGGGTGTTACATTTGGACATTAAATATAACGATTCACTTTCGTATTTCAATTCACACTGCATTCCTTATCGCCGTTCGTGGGTACGGTGTCGCCCCGAAATGTCATTAACTCCCGGCTTCAACAGGTAACGGAGCGCTTGTCGTCTTTCCACTGCTGGTGCGTAATGGCATGACTCTGATAATACCCTCAGTCAAGTAATTTTGAGAGGGGAGATTTCTATCCTTTAGCAGAACTAGCATTCCTAGTCTTATTTGTTGATTTCTGTTATTTCAGTCGTTGTTGTAAACTACTGAGGTACTCTTTGGACAATCACATCCAGAAACCATTGGTTTTCTAAACTATTTCTTTGCAGGTACTATAACCCTTGGCTAAGCAGCGATTACCCTCTGGAATTGAGGTAAGACGTCGTTTTATTAAGAAGTGACCCGGGGTGAGAGTTGTAGTGTCCATAGGATCATTTGTAACTGGAAATAAAGGACGAGATTTCAGGATGCTTTCAATTTGACATATTATGGTATGGAGGTCTTCGAAGGAAGAAATCATCCCATGCATTGTTCTCTTCAAATGAATCTTAAACAATTTTATGTTTGACTCATGCAAGCCACCAAAATGCGGAGATCTTGCTGACATAAATGACCATTTTATACTATTCTCAGGAAAGAAATTCTTTACTTTTAACACTTTTATTGTTTTATATTAATGTGTTTTTTAACTCTTTTAACTGGGTGTTGGCCGCAACAAAATCTTTTGCGTTGTCCCTATAAATTTTACATGGAATTCTACGACGCGCAATAAAACGTTTTAAACAATTTAGAGAACTTTTGCTAGTCAAGTCGGTAGCGATCTCATAATGAACTGCTTCAGTAACAAAGCAGATAAATATGCAAACATAACATTTTATAAATTTCTTGTTTTAGAACTTTTTCTCTTTTCTAAAAAATGGACCGCAAAAATCTAAGCTTACAAATTCGAACACGTTTGTTACATTCACCTTTTCTTTTGGCAAACTGCCCATTTTGGGCTCAAAATGTGTTAGTTGGAATTTTGTACAAATTACACATTTTGTTAGGACACTGGTAACGATATTCATGTCTCCTATTAGCGAATATCGTTCTCTAATCTGCGCGAGCAGGACAACAACACCCAAATGTAGATTTCTGACATGCTTATCTATGACAACTAGTGTTGTTAAAAGATGTTCCTTGGCCAAAATGACCAGATGCTTTTCATTGTGACTTAAATCACTATTTTTTAATTTTCCTCCAACACGCATTAGTCCATTATTTAAAAATGGATCCAGTCTTAACATCTTGCTTTCTTTTTCTGGAAAGTTAATTATTTCTGCATTGAATCATTTTTATGCGCCATATGCAACAGTGTTTCAAGTGAAATTTGCAATTCTTTGGTCCACTAAATGGGTTCTTTATAAACAAATCTCAATCACAATGAGTTGTTAATAAATCTGTAGCACCGTGCGGTCACTCTTTGGAGCTTTCTTAGGCTAGAGTATCGCATAAAAATATTGTTAGTGCTTGACCTGTCACCTATTACTTAGCTGAGTGTCTACGTGTTATACTCGAGTAAGTTGGTTGGTCTAATTTCTTTACCTTGAACCTTCGGCTTTTCAGATTTCTCTTCCATCAAGCATTTTGGTCCATGCCACCAAAATTCATTCATCTTTTCAACATCCATTTCTTGTATTAATAAGCCCGCTGGGTTATGATTCGTTGGAATATGTCGCAAAATACAATCCTTGGTTTTCTCTTGAATGTGCGCAACTCTGTTTGCAACAAACATTTACCATGCAGATGGACTTCTCTTTAACCAACATATCACTATTTGATAATCGCTCCAACAATGAATTGTATTGTATTTGAGGTTTAGGCCTATCCTCACGGCTTTCAGGAAATCTATTAACAGCATGGCCGCCATGAATTCCATTATTGTTAACGGCAGTTCTTTTTGTGGTAGTATGCATGTTTTGCACATAATAGTCTTGTCTTCGTATAGTTGGAATCATTGGTGCATTTAATATAAATCTAGCAGCTGTATACCTTGGTACTAGAATCTGCAATGCAATGTAGTTCTACTTCTTTGATGTCATTCAATAACACACGCATTTCTATTTTTAGCTGATTTAACTTCTCTATGTGATTCTACTGCGTGATCATTTTGTTGCAAGATTCATCATCCTAATATACCTTTTCATGTCACAAATTTCGCATGAAGAGTTTGGCCTTGATGTAGACACGAGCACAGATTTCCAAAGGATCAAAAATCTTTGCTAACTTAGATAATACATTCCGTTTTGAATAGTTTCTTTCGTTTGTTTCTATTGACGTGCTAAATTTTAACAGACTTTCTGAAGCATCCCACAGTAATCCCAACTTTTGACTTTCTTTTCATTCTTTTTTAAGTGCTTTTCTGTACATTGTTGCTTTAGCTCTTGCGACATTTTAGAGAGTTAGTTCGCCACTTTCTTAAGATAAATATTTTTTGCTATATTAGCTGTTTTTTCTTTTTTATTTGTTCTCCAAAACAACTATTTCCACTTTCCCCGCGCTACAATATCTTTATTTTCCGCACCGAATGCTAAGTGTACATATCAATTTTATTTAATACTTGCATTTTTTCAGCACGTTTTTTTTTAATAATGCCGACTTATACACCCTGTACGAATGACTTTTGTCTAGGAGTTCAATTACCTAATTACTTTTAAAATTTGTAGTAATAAATGTTTTATATTCAGCCTTCCCTTGAAATATTTTTTGATATTATTTCCTAAATCTACTTAATTTCGTATTTGTTACATTATACTGCCGTCAAATACCACTCTAAGTTTGGTTGTGAAACTTTCCACCTTATTGACTGCACAGTGCAATAGTACCAATGATCTTGCGTCGTGACCTGGTTATCCACACTCCAATTTTCTGCGGATGAAGTGGTGTTTCTAAAAAAAATATGAAGGTTTTCTGTTGACCATATTTTACTATTCTGAGAATTTACATATTTGCTAAGATGAAATCATGTTTCATCACTAAAGAAATTTATATCTAAGTCGTCATCATTTTTTAAGACTTTGTTAAACTATTGACAGTACTGTATTCGACGTGGAATATCAGGTGGCAGTAATTTTTGTGTCACAGTCACCTTGTATGAGTGTAAGACTTTCTTGCAAGTATTCTGACATGTAGTAAGCGATAGATTTTTTTGATGTAACAATTGTCGTAGAAATTTGTTTGGACTAACTTTCGTTCTCTGGCTAATATCATCAACAACTTTTTTTGTTAAAACAGTAGGCTGGCCGGTAGATGTTCCTTTTAAAACATTACCCGTACTACAAAACCTTTCGACTATACGACGAAAATGTTGTGCAAAAGAATCATATCGAAATACGTCATTAGGAAATTGCTCGTGAAACTGTTCTTAGCAATTTTGGTAGGAATAATCCCATGTTCTTTGTTTATTGCGAATTCCCGTACGAAAATAAACCTCAATAATAAAAGTGTTGTGTGATAAAAACCATTTCCAATAATCTAAAAAAAGATATGTTACACTCTTGTTAAGTAAATTATTTTTAACGTACATCAAGTAAAAGCTGCACATTGTAAAAAGTGGCAATAAAAAAATGCCTTTTGGAATAAAAACTACTAACAAAAAATTCTCAAAATCGCAATATAAATTAGCGCACCACTGAACTATAAATAAACTGACAAATTCAGAAATCCATCAAAACTGAATCAACGCATGATAACGCTCGTCAATCATTTCTCAAGACAATGTATTAAGTTGTGTATATAGTTAATAGATGTGCAGTCATATAGTTAAACCATCCAAGAACGATTAGAGTGTAATGTTATATCTAGCAATTATCTATTCAATCATTAAATATCTTTTTTTTAGAAAGATCCGTTTACAAACTTTAACCAATCACTAAACCAGAATAAAGATATTTTATCGTTTTTCTATTATTATAAAATACATAAACGTATAACAAAAACCACAAAGTTGAGTTTAAAATAAAATTTAACCGCTTAAAACTTTATTAATATTTCATGTATTGTTTTAGTCGTAATTTTAAAAATAGGATAAAAAAAACAATTTGATAAAACGAAATTATTTAGTACGTTATTTCACATTCACAATTTTGTAGTAGTGTTAATTAAAATTATTCATATACTGTTTTATTTATTCTTTTTTATTACTTTTATGTTCTTAGAAATTTAACAACTTAAACTAATTTTTTATTCCAAATAATGATGTTTAAAAAATACACCTGTGTTTTGTTTATAATATACGTAATTATAAACGATTGTATACAAGTGCACATTTTTTAAATTCAAGATTGAATTAGAAGTTACAAAACGCACTTAAATATAATAAACAAAGCAGAAAATTATTTTCAAATTGTGCTTAAAGGTTTTGCATTTAAAAATTTGGATTAAATATATATCAACCTTTTTAAATATTTTTTGTGTGTCTTTAATGATTTAAAAATTAAGAAATCCATATTTGTTTTAATGCAACAATTTGCATTGTGTACTTTTTAATTTAAATTAATATCAATAAGTGCACTTTTAAACATTTTTTTAAAATAAGTGAATTTACTTAAAATTATATTTTTAAATAAACACCACCAGTCAACGTAAAGAACTTTTTCTACGTTGTCACCACGTTGTAATCCACTTAATTCAGAGAAATGTAATTGAAAATAGTGTTTGGCGTCAGTAATCGATTTTCAACAAATTCTTTTCAAGTATTGTAGTAATTACATTAGCGCCGCTAAATCAAAATAGAAAAACTACGTAAGTTTAAATTAAAATATAAAAAAATTCTTTTATGTATATTGATATATATCTAATTTTGTGGTCAAATGAAATCTGTAAAAAATTTTTGATAAACATATTTGTATACAGTGCTTTTTTTTTAAAACTGGCCATAGGGTTTTACATGTTAATTTTTCGACCTCGTGTTAGATACCCTTTTAATGAAAATTTTAAAAGAATTTCTGCGCTAATATCAAGGGATATTTATGGTTGTAATATAGAATAAGTTATTTTTTAATTAACCATAGAAATATCTCGGAAAACGTAATATCTTTGCGACTCAACTTGGGTGATATTTTATAATGATGCTCGAAATAGTAGGCTGAAAAAACAATTTTGTTGTGTCAGTCATAACGTGAATAAGTCAGTTCTGATTTACAAAATTAATTTTTTGTCTTTAAATATGCCTGTGTATAGGCTTAACGAACGTATTGAAGTGGTTCTTGCTTATGTGAAGACGAACTCTGCCCGTGAAGTTGTAGCAACATTTGCAGCAACGCATCCAGATCGCCCCGTGCCAAGTAAAAGTACCATACTTAATTTGTACAAAATATTTTGCTTAACGGGCTGTGTTAATGATATACACATAAAACGGAGAAGAAATCCTCAGGTACTCACAGAAGAAGTAAAAACAAATATTTGCTTGACCGTTGAGGAGGCCCCGTTTTCAACTTCACATGGTTTAGCCGAAGAATTTGATGTGTCCATGAGTACCTGTCATAAGGCCTTACGGAAAGAGAAGTACAAAAGTTATAAAATAAGAAACGTCCACACCTTGCTGCCACGAGATTACTTACCCAGAATGGAATTTTGTCAATACTGGATGGAGCAAATTAATGAAAGGCCCAATTTAACAAATACAGTTCTGTTTACGGACGAAAGCACTTTTTTGTTGAGTGGTTCTGTTCATAAACAAAATAAACGGATTTGGTCCCGACAAAACCTCTAATTCATCAAGAAACTCACACGCAGTGGCCAGAGAAAATTAACGTATGGGCAGGTATTATAGGAAACTGAGTGATAGGCCATTTTTCATAGAAGGAAATCTTAACTCTGAAGGTTACCTGGAATTGCCCAGCAGTAGCTGCATTTTTTCCGAACGATGATATTATATTTCAGCATGATGGTGCTCCTGCACACAGTGCTAGGGAAATGACCGAGTATTTAAATTTAACATTTCCAAATAGATGGATCGGACGTTATGGTTCACTTAAATGGCCTGCAAGAAGCCCTAATTTATCGATGCTGGACTATTTTTTGTGGGGATATTTAGGACAAATAGTATTTGAACTAGAGGAGAGACCAGCAAACATCAATGAATTGAAAAACAAAATAATTGAAGCCTGTAGAAGTGTAATTCCTAGACAATTAAGTCATGTTAGAAAAGATTTTTATGAAAGACTTGGTCATTGTTTAGCCGCATATGGAGGACACTTTGAACATTTAACTTAATTTTTGTTCAATAATTGTTACTTTTATTTGTTTGCATTCGATATATTCTTTATAATTTATTAAATTCTGTTACTTTCCTAAATGCTTTTATTATTTTTTTTCAACTAGTGGAATAATCTCGACAATATTGTCAACAATATTGTTTGTTAGGTATTTTTAAGTTATCACGGTTATAAAATTAGGTTTTATGATCATAAACAATGAACGAATCGGATTTTCTTAATTGTCTTTTTTGTTTAATAATTTATTAATTGCCCAATGAACGCGTAAACAAATTACAACAGAAAAATTTCTGCTAACAGTAAAAGAAAAAATTAAATAAACTACACCGTAGCCAATTTTAAACACATTGTTCTAAACTTTTAGCTGTATGTATCTTACAGAGAGTACAAAACTTAACATGTGAAACTTATGACCAGTTATGTAAATCAGAACAGACTTCTCCACGTTATGACTGACACAACAAAATTGTTTTCAGCCTACTATTTCGAGCATCATTATAAAATATCACCCAATATGAGTCGTAAAAATATTATAATTTCATAGATATTTCTAAAGTTGTTTAAAAACTAACTTATTCTAAATTACAACAAAAAATATCCCTTGATATTAGTGTAGAAATTCTTCTAAAATTTTCATTAAAAGGGTATCTAACACGAGGTCGAAAAATTAATATGTAAAACCCTATGGCCAGTTTTTAAAAAAAAAGCACTGTATATATTATTTATAATTAATGTAATATATGTATACTGTTTTAAAATGTTTAAGCCTTTACAGAACAGTAACGTTATGTAGTCTTCAACTTCATACAAAAAATATTATAGTTTTTTTTAGTTTGAAATTACTAGCATATATTTTGCAAGATTTAAAATATTAACAACTTTTTACTAGACTACAAAAAATTAGTTTATAATCTGGCACTACAAAGCTTGCAACCCTATCGCCGGAACAACTGAGTTAGTCCTTGCTTCTTTTTTTGTAGTTATGAGGAAAACAGCGTAACCACCAAATCAAGACTTCAGATAATTAAATACAAAATTCATCTTTTTTAGAACTGAGTTTGACAATCTGATTTATTTTTGTCTCTATTTTTTAACGGATTTCTTTAGTTGATCCTAAGTGATTTGTGTAAACGTACTCGTACTTCATAATATTTAATTTAAATTTTCTTTATTATGTACAACAGTAAAACTGTTTTAATGTACGGTGAGTGTAATTATATCCTCCATACGTAGATTGTCGAGCAATATTCTAATAGATAATTGCCTTCAATAAACTCTATTTTAGCGTGTGTGCAAGGGTTTAGAAAAACTGGAAATGTTTTTCTTACCTACGAAAGCCGTAGTCGACAAAGACTTTTGATCCTGACTTTAGTGCCAAAATATTATTTTCAGATGACTGTTTTGCACGAAGTCGAGTTCTAAATTTTCAAAACACTCATGTTTGGAATTAAGAAAACCTCATGAAGTTTAGCAAAATAATTTCAGAGGCGGTTTTCTATTAATGTCTTAGCGGATATTTTAAGAAATGATTTAATTAAACCTATTATTTTATCGGAAATACTTACAGGCGACTTGTACTTTTACAATAAACTTTTGTGCTTACCCCTTGAAGTTTGCAGAACAATGTGGTTTATGCTCAGTAGAGCTCCTTCGCATGTAAATCGCCCCGTTTGCAATTTCTTAAATATAATTTTTACGATTCGTTGGATTGAAAAAAACGGCACTAATTGCTAATTAGCCTGTAGGCCAGATGTTAACCCTTTAGACTTTTTTATTTGGCTTTGTGAATGGTAAAATATACAAAACTCCTGTAAATAATAGACAAAAGTTGCAAAATTGATTTTTTGCGGCAGCAAATGCAATTAGACGGAATGTGCAATTATTTACGTGAGTAACAAACAATTTTTGACGACGTTTAGACGTTTGTGTTTTATCCAATGGAGGAGGTATTATTTAGTGTACTTGAAAAAAATGTGCAAAATAGTAACTTCATTTAACCACAGGAATTCAACCACGCGTTATCCAATTACATTATTTTATATTTATTTTTGGTGTCAGCAAATCGCTGAGAAGAAATTTGCGGGTGTAAAATCAACTTACAGCGTTTACCGTCGTTATAGCTTGCTTACAGTTATATATTTTTTGTTCTTGAATATGTGTAACGTAGAAATACTTGCCATAACTTTTTTTCTATTACATCAGCTGACAGTTGCGTTTAAGACTAGTTAAGAACAGGTAACTTATCTACTGCACCAGTGTTGCGAATATTTATTTAGTTCTACAGTCTAGAGAAAAAATGCTTATTCTATTATGTTTTTATACCTGCCAAAGCATCTTTGTCTAAGTGGTTACTTATTGCTTTTCTTTCTTTTTTCAAAAATTTTAAGTTTAATTTATTTATTTTAATTTAATTGTATTTGAATTACCATGACCATACATTAATCGCCTTCATTACAATTTTGTAAGAACGATTGTGACTTCCACTAAAAAAGGACTTCCAAAAACACATCTTTAACTTCTAAATTTGTATGATAAATAAAATATTTTTTTTTAAAGTATCTTATTATTTCTTTCAGAAAAATGTTTATTTTAACTTTTAGTTACAAAATTGAAGTTAGACGATTAAACAAAATACCCGATAACAAATCTTGTTTGCAGTTTTAATGTTTTATAAATTATGTAAAAAAATTTGTTAAATAATAGTATTAAAGCCGTTAGTCAAATAAAAAATTGAATTTTTATTGATAATAATGTATATAATTAATGTTCATTAAATGCATGTTTATCTACCATTAAGTGTTGCATTACACATCATACATTAAGCCGCGGGCCGCATTACAAAAATTATTGAAATAAAAGAGGAAACACATTTTTTTAATAAAATAGCAGTTATACATACACAATTACATATTTACACAGAAAATTCAACCATAATTACAACTATAATACAAAAACAAAGTACAAAAAATGTTTTTTCAAATTAAATTGTTTAAATAAAATTATAGAATTAGCTAGTTTTTTTATATAAGTTTGGCATAAATAATCAAAGTTTGATTTTGTGTCTTGAGCCGTAGTTGTTTTTGCAGTTTTAATGTCTTAATGGAAAATAATTGAACCAAACATATCACGTTGGAAAAATGGTCCACTGGTAAGTAACTATACAAATTTTAAATAAATTTAATCAAGTCTAGTTTTAAATTAGACTTATTAGTTTAAACATCAATCGAAAATTATAATTATTAAATGACGCTACTACATGATTTCTTGTAGTTTAAGATTCAGCTGTTTAAATATGTAATATCAACTAAAAAAAGTCAAGACCTGTATCTATTAATCATCTCTTAATACAGCGCATTCATAATTTTTCGATTCGAAACAAATAGTAATTGTTTGAAAACTTTATTTAAATTAATTTAAATATATTACGTATTAACTTCCTACATCTTTAAGAAATTTACGATGATTAATCCTTTAGTGCATAAGGTTTATGAAACCAAAAAATACTATTAGCCGGTGGCACAAAAGTCTGGTTAATTGGCGATTTACTAATCGTCAATTAAAGATGATAGTTGATTAACATTTAGTTGGGTTGCACAAAACAATTTAACCTATGATTACCGGTCCATTAGTTAATCGACCATTAACTACGCGTCAACTTGACAACCGCGCGTTTTATTGTCAGTTTATAAAACAAAAGTGACTACCAAAAAAGAGGTTATTAACAAATATTCACTCAAATCAAGAAAGAAGCGTTAATAATTATTGTAGTAAAGTGAGTATTACTATATTATTCACGTTTTCTTATAAATAGTTATATTAGCATTATGGAAGTTTTATTTTATGTTTACCGATAAAAAATTTCTGATTCTATAAAATTTCTTGCTTAACTCCTTTTATCCTTTACTTTAGATAACAATATAATAGAATAACTTGCTAAAGGATTTATAGTTGAAAAAAAAATGTTCGGTGTCAACAAACATCGCCAACGAATGTAATGCATCGACTAAAACAGGCATCCGAACAGCGAAATACCTAAAACTTTGTTTGTATATATGAAACTGAAGATAAAACAGATCTGTGAAACAGGACATGTAACCAAAGACTTAAAAATTGTATTATGTATGATGAAAAAATTTGTTTCTCGTGGAGTTTTCAACCTCTTAATAACTGCCGATCAGGAGGTTTTGCTGGCAAACATTGCATACCAACCTGAGCCACCTAGAAATTGCTTTGAAGTACAGCTTACTACTTCGGTAAATTGGGAGATAATTATAATGAAATCTAATATTAATTTAAAAATAAGCAAATGAGAATCATTTCATGTGGCTGAACCTTAACCTGGATTATCTCGTATTTTTGTCTTTCGCACTCCTATTTACTGCAGAACCTGTAGCAACTCCTCCCGAGTTATTTATAAGAAAAATTTTAAAAGCAAAAAATGACAAACTGTCAGTTACTGAAAGAAGTAATATTATTTAATCAAGTTTAAGAAAATATAAAGCACAGTATTAGTTTCATAAATAAAAAATTACAATAAATTATGTTGTTTTTATACATTTTGCATATTTAGAACTGTTGCAATTAATGTTGTGCTAATTAAGAGTCGGTAACCATATTGCAAGCAAGGAAATCCTTTCTGAAAAACTCCAAAGAACCTTTCTATGGTATTACTTGTCATAATATGTGCTCTGCTGGATGTAAGCAGATAAGGATTACATGGATATCCACTATCACCTAATAGGTAACCGTTGCCATATCTTCCGATGCAAAATTCAACCGGAAGAAGAGATTTATTGAAAAGAATACTGTTGTGTACTGATCCTGGCCTATAAACAATAGAATGCATAAATTTTAAGCCGGCATCGCAAATCGCTTGAACATGAATGTTAAAATATCTTTTTTTGTTGTGATACGATTCAGCATTTAGATTATCGGGTGATTGTATATACACATGTGTCAATCGACAGCTCCGACAACACCTAAAAAACCAGAAATGCGAAAGAACCATTGCTTTGTTTCCATTAACTGTTCGGTAGCTCTAAGCATCTTTATATATTGATGGGAGAGTCTGACAATTTCATTTGTGATATGCTGGATAGGGCATTAACACGTTAACCGTCACGTGAAGCAAGTGTGCTTTGCAGGTAACCGATTCATTCAGGCCATGCGAATCGCCCGTGATTCGAATGCGTCTGTTACCTTTAATATTCCTAGTCCACGGGTGATTTACACTGTCCATATAAATACATAATGGCTGCCAAGGCGTGGCCTGTTGAACAAAATAAGCTGGTTAACCTACGTAAAAACTGTTTATTTCTATTTTCACTTGATTCTGAAGTGAATATTCATTTTTGCTCTTTTCAATTACTTAAACTGACATAAACAACTTTATTTCCGTTATAAGATTTTTATTGTGCAAAAAACAAACACAAAATGAGTAACTTATTAGTAGATCAAATAACAAAATGCAACGTCTAGCGAAAAGAAACATAAAAAAGTTATACTTATTCTAATGTACAAACATGAAAAGTTGTAAAACAAGGAACACAATAATATTTGTCATTGTCCTTTTAGTTTGTGGAGCTTTTTTGGTAGCCACCTTTCTTCCGCTTTCTTTAGATATATTAGAGTAGCAAAGACAGAATCTTCGCCTATTAGAAGTGCCTACATCTTCTAAAAAATGCTTTATTTTATATGTAAGTACTGCATCTTTCTGCTTGTTCTGATCATCTTGAAGCAAATTTAGTAAGGACATAGCAACTTGCTCTCTAAATGTTGTAATTGTCATGTTTTGTCCAGTGACTGATTTGAACAAGATATATGCATTTACCATAGCACCTTCTAAAAGCAATTCTACGGCAATTTTTCGGTACCATTTTATCCCCTTCCTCAAAGCTGAGGAATATGCTTTGATTTGATCTGATAAATCAATAAATGCCTTGCATGTGTTGTATTCAGCATCGGCATCAGGCTTATTAAATTCCACATTACGACGTGACTTTACTTTAACCATTTGACCAGTGTGCTTAGTAGATAATGTAAGTACATCTCTTTTATCTTGCCATTTAGTTACTACTGCCCCTGTGTTACTTTCTTGGCTGAAAGATTCACCTTTCTTTAATTTTTTGTTGATAACATCCTTTGGATTGTTCTTACGGTTCTTTCTCAAAGTACCTACTAAATGGGTTTTCCTGTCGAAAAGTAGATGTGCCAATTCCATACTTGTGTATTAATTATCTACGTAAATACTACGACCGCAATCCAAAAAGGATATCACACTGAAGGTTCTTAAGATATTGACCAGTTACGTCTTGCCATGTTAGTGTTGGAACCAGTTCTTCATCTTCATCTGAGCTGTCAACTCGAACTTGATTGACTGCTTCTATGGCTTCTGAGACTGCATCATTTGTTTGTAGCTCTTAGGGAGACGCTAAATTACCCGTGTTATCGGGAAGCTCGCCACTAAAACCTTCACCAAGCAATGTTTTACGACCAGAAGGGGCTAGTTGACAAGCCAAGGGTCTTTTCTTTTTTTATTGGTGGCTCGTCAGTATCTGCCGAGGTATATGATGACGAATGGGTAGCATCGGGTTCGTATTCATCCTCATCCGACGAAACCTGAAAAAGCTCATCCTCTTCGTCGGAGAGTATCTCGTCGATTAGTTTCTGAATACGTTTCTGTTCCTTTTCGTAACTATACATTTTTTTCTAAAAAACGTATCAAACTACAGTGTGAACTAAAATGAACTGAAATGTACTTATACCATCTCACCTTTTTTAAGACAAACAGCTAATTACACAAATCACACTAAATCACTTTGTTCTGTACTGTACTCCTAACACGATGCAACTGCAAGTAAACAACAGAAAGACAGGTTATGTTTCGAATGAACTACGCACGTACGACTCGGCCTATTAGGTAACTTTAGTTCAGGAAGGCGCGCGAGACACACTTGCTTCACGTTCAAAAACATTGTTTTTGGCAAGTTTTCCTAAAACATAATTGTTTTGTCAACATTTTCATGATCTTAAGTGTACAATAAATAACTATTACCTGTGGCCCAAAACTTTTTTTGTATTGTGGCGGTTAACGTGTTAATATTTGTACTCTTGCATCAAAAGATTTGTTTTGATAGCTTGTTGGTTCGATTCTATCCTTAATTGCAAGTACCAAGTAGCTGTCTTCAAAGCTACTCGAGGAAGAAGACAAGTGGAACAACATAATTATTTTTGTTTAATAATTATTTTTTTAATAAATTTGTATTAAACGAAACTTGAATTAAACGTAATGTATTAGTTAGATTTAAATGTAAATCATGAACTTTTTATTATTGAAAAACTTTAATTGTAGGTTAATCAGCCAAATATCGCCAATTAGATAATATTTTGTTAACAAGAGTTTAATCGGAGATTATAGTTTTGTGCAACGCAAAATTTAGTTAATTGGCCGTTAATCTCTGATTAACGTCGACATTAATTAAACATTTGATTGTAAACTACAATTAAAAGATAATCATACTTTAATCAAAGATTAAACTCCAATTCACGGTCAATTATCTTTTATGCAACCCGCTATATGTGTTTTCAGCATAATAAATTTTATTACAAAAAAAACAAATTTTGTAACAGAAAAAAATTAAAATTAACATTTCATCTTATCTTTTTACTGATGGGTCAAGAATTTTTCTTTTTACTCAGTCGTCTCGTAAGAGATTTTCATATAATGAAATTTAAATATAGTGCTTAAAGACATGGATAGAAAACTTGGGATGTTTAATTGCTAAGTAAAACGGTTCTTGGGCGTTTAATTTTACTTTCAGATTCGTCGTAGTTTGTAGATTTCTTGACATGTGGATTTGGATGGTTTGAATTTATTGAAAATTGTGCTCTTGATCTTGTTAGGAGTAGTTCTTCAATGAGAAAAAGGTTGGCATCACGGTGAAAGTTTTTGTTCTTGACGAACCAGGGTGTCCTGAAGGATAATCTCAGCGATTTGTTTTGGACGACTTGGATTTTCTTGGTTTAAGAGTTTGCAATTTGACTCCATACAGGTAAAGCATAACGCATTATAGGGTTGATGATAGTTTTGTACAAAAGAATTTTGTTTTTTGGATTTAATTTGCTTTTGCGGCAAAGAAGAGGGGTCAAAGATTTGAGTGAACAACAACCTTTATTGGCAGCAGATTCGACGTGCGTGGAGAAAATTAAACGTTTATCTAGTTTCACACCACGATATTTGGCGGAATTGCACTAGGGAATTTGGTTATTTGAAATGGAAAGTTGACCGTAATGATGGCGTTTTAATTATCTAGAAATATTACCGCCGCACTTTTCTCGGCGTTGACGTCTACAAGCCAATCGATAAACTATGTATTTAAAATGTTTAACGCTGATTGTAAGTGTTTTGTTATGTGTTTAGTTTACCAAGAGCGGGTTAAGACGGTAGTGTTGTCAGCATACAGTGCTGAAATTAATTGGTAAACAAAGACATCCTGCCAAACTCAATCAAATACTTTTGAAACGTCTAAAAAAACATAGAATGATAATAGAATTCGGTGACTCTGAGAAGCTGTTTAGTTAGAGAATGCTTAGAAACCCAAATTGCCTGTCAGAAAGAATTTTTAAACAGGAAATTTAAAAAAAAGTTCAATCAAGAGAGAATGATTCTTTCGGTAATTTTGGAGATGGCATCAATAAGGCTTATCGGACGATAACTTTGTGAAATGTATAATCTTTTAAACGTTTTGGAAGTACTATTACATTAGTTGTCTTCCAGTTACGTGAAACGTAGCCTAGTCTTAGTATGCCATTGTCGATGGCGATGATAAACATAAGTGCTTTCTAAGGAATGTTTTTAATAATAATTTTTTAAAACACTTAATATTTCCAAGATTTCAAACAACGGGTTTGAAAAAGGTACCAAAAACAAAAAATGACACAATGTTAATAAAACAATCTACTATTTTTTGCAATTTTAACAACATATTTAAAAAAATTAATAACATAATTAATGTATTCATCTCAAAGTGGAGTATTTAGAATAAAATTTGATGTCTTCTCAAAGTCAATTCAAAAAATATATTATAGTTATTATTTATTTATTACAAAAAAACTAGTTTCAACAATATAAATTGCCATTATTAGTCAATCTAAAAGCAAATGAATTACCAAATTCAGGATCTAATTACAATATAAAAAGCTAACAATATATATTGTCAGAGTCACAGTTTTGTTAATTATGTTTTTTTTTTAAATTGTATGTGCAACACATTGTACGTGCAAATTACACGTAAAGTAATAAAAACTATATAACTTTATCTGATGTAACATTAGTACCCGTAAATGCAATTATTATCAATATCAATAAGTTATTTTCATAATATATTTGTAAAAAAACATTATTTATACCTTTTTAAATAATTTATTAGGTTTTGGTTAAGCTTTTTTATTTTTTTATTAATTTTTCCGACAGTTTCAACTAATTTTTAGTCATCATCAGGGCTATAAAGAAACATTATATATATAAAATATTATAAAACTTATAAATTCTTTACCTAATTAACATTTTTCAAATATAAAAAAATTTAAATTTACAATATTTCAAACATGAAAAAATTATTTTGAAACATGCCTACTTAAAACAAAAATAATAATAATAATACAAATTTAAATTTAAATGAAAACATATGTAAAATTATCAAAGAAACTAGCTGCGAAGTTTAATGATAGGATTTTCTTATTAAGATGCAGATTTGAGAAGGTATGTCCTAAACATATTTTTTCAAATGCTAAATGTAATTATCATTTGCTTAAAATGTCCGTTAATATCAGAAATTGAAAAAATTACTCTTAAATTTAAAAAAAGTTATATTAAATATTGAGATAAAAGAGAAATTGAAAACATTAAAACAAAATTACATAATATATTACCAATTGATATTTATAATAATTTTATTACTACACAATCTAGTGAATACGTTAAGAAGTTTGACTCTATTAAATGTAAACAAAGAGAAAAAATTAATAAATTAATTCAAACACAAAAATTTAATAAAAATGCATGCATTGAAGGCTGTTTTATCAACAATACAGCAACTGTTTTTCCAAAACCAATAGAAGAATTACTTAGTCTTGGTCCAAAATTTGCGTTTTCATATGACAAGAATGATTTTCCAATATCTCAAATTATTGCTGACGTAGAAAGCATAATTACTGAAATAACAGATAATCAAGCAAAACAAGACTCTCTACGTTTAAGTTGTGTTAACATCATAACTAACTTTAAACACAAAATAAACAACAATAATTTCAAAGATAAATATAAAATGATGGTCAAAGAAACAAAAAATTTTTTAAAACAGAATAGTTCAATATGTATACTAATTACAGATAAAACAAACTGCACGGTAGCTATTGAAAAAGAAGAATATCATAATAAGATGAAAATCTTGTTAGATGATGTTTCTACTTATTCTGTAGTCAATAATAATCCAACAAGTAGGATACAAAAGAAAAACAATGACTTTGTTATGGAATTATTTAAAAAAAGAAAAATTGATATATTAACAAAAACAAGATTAATACATTATAATAGTGTTCCACCTCGTATTTCTGGACTTGTAAAAAATCATAAACCAAATAACCCACTGAGACCCATAGTAAGTTTTGTTGGAAGTCCTACTTATGATACTGCAAAGTTTGTAGCTAATAAACGAAAAGCTTTGTCATCTACTACTTACAATATTAAAGACTCTTTTCAGCTTTATCATAATTTAAAACTCAAGAATGTACCATTAGATTATAAATTAATATCATTAGATGTCTCTTCACTTTTTACTAACATTCCAATAGATTTAATTATTAACATAATCAAAATGAATATAAACCGCATCGATTTAGATGACATCACTTCAGATGAGTTTATAAATATGATTAAGTTATGTACTAATAATGGTTATTTTTTATATTTAGATAAATTTTATTTAATGATAGATGGAGTACCAATGGGTAGTCCTATTGCACCTATATTAGCTGATATTGTTATGAATTATTTATTAGATACCGTTCTTGACAAATGCAAATTCAATATTCCATTTATATATAAATATGTTGATGATCTTTTAGTATGTGTTCCTTTTGATAACGATGATTATATACTTGATTTATTTAATAGTTTTCATGTTAAATTAAAATTTACTTTAGAAAACTCAATTAATAACTGTTTACCTTTTTTGGATATGCATTTAAAAGTAATTAATAATAAGATCAGTATTGACTGGTGGAGAAAACCACACAGGTCAGACAGATATTTAAATTTTTATTCTCACCATCCACTTAAACATAAAATTAACACTGCTTTATGTCTAAAATACAGAGCCACACGTTTAAGTGATCCTGAGTTTCATAATAAAAACATTAACATTGTTATGAATATACTTTTAAAAAATGGATATCCTATCAAACTTATTAAAAATTTATTATATAACCAAAGATATGTATTCCATAATGATAGTAATGTTTCTCCACTTGTTAATTACAAGTCATTAATTTATGTAAAATGTTTATCTGAAAAAATAAATAACAAATTGTGCAATACTAACTTTAAAATTGCTTTTAGTAACCATAACAATTTAAAAAAGCATGTGTTTACTAACATGAAATCTAAAATTAAGAAAGACGTTGATAGCAATGTCGTCTATTTTGTTCAATGTTCTGAATGCAATTTGGGTTATGTTGGCCAGACTTCGCAGTATCTAAGAACAAGAATGTCACAACATCGTAGAGATATTAGACAAAATAAAGATAGTATAGGTTTGGCTAGACATTCTTTAGAAACAGGACACAGTTTTGATTTTAGTAATGTTAAAATTTTAGATAAAGAATTAAATTTAAAGAAAAGATTAATAAAAGAAATGTTTTATATAAAGAAAAAACAACAAAACTGTAATAATCATAGTGACATCGATAATTTAAGTAAAATTTATAGTAATTTAATTTAAATTTGTATTATTATTATTATTTTTGTTTTAAGTAGGCATGTTTCAAAATAATTTTTTCATGTTTGAAATATTGTAAATTTAAATTTTTATATTTGAAAAATGTTAATTAGGTAAAGAATTTATAAGTTTTATAATATTTTATATATATAATGTTTCCTTATAGCCCTGATGATGACTAAAAATTAATAAAAAAATAAAAAAGCTTAACCAAAACTTAATAAATTATTTAAAAATATATATTAATGGTTAATAATAAAATAACATATTATTTATACCTACATAATACATGTATATCTTTAAATTTTAATTTTATCTATATTTAAAATACATATATATGATTTAAATAACTTTGTAACTTTTGAAAGAAATGTTTACGTAATGTAACATAACACTAAGGATAAATATTTATTTCTATAAATGAATTTTAAGTATTACAGACAAATGGAAGATATTACTAAAAAACAAACACTTACAATAAAAAATTAAGAATATACTGTATAAATTGTTTTGAATGTTATTTTAAGAAGTGTTTACCTTAATTAAATCTAACATTTTTGTTGTAGTTATTTATACCTTTTATAAACGTTGTTTTTAGGTTTACGTTTATTGACTTTGCATTTAGTTTTACTGTTGTTTCTGTAATACCCTTAAAAGGGCGCAAAGCATAACTTTGTTGTGTAGATGAATATTTTATGTAATTTTACATACATAGTACGTTTTATTCGCTTGACATATCTTTCAGCAAAGCGATTCAATTTGCATAAAACCTTATTGGCAATTTTGTAGTAACCCGATTTTAGATGGACAAAAGATAACCTATAGAATGATGCAATATTGGGAGAAAAGGCTCGTTTTACCGAACTGAGAACTCGATATTTTGCCAACCTGATATCGACAGCCTAATAACATGGACGGGAAACAATCTGCGGGGCAAATGGTAGTACTATTGCTGTAGTTTCAGTCATATCTACTTCTCGATAGGGACTCGAAATACATTCTCGCATTCTCGAAATTTCAAGATTGAGACAAACTTTTTATAGAATAGTTATATAAAAGTTTTGCAACAATGTTGACAACACCTAAAAAAGCTTTTTTGATTGAATACATTTACCTTTGTTGTATTATCTTATGATTGAATAAAATATTTCAATAATTAGTATTAATCAGAAAGAATAACAAATTTTATAAAATAATGGAATTACAACGTCTTAAAACAATTTAATGTTTTGAGTTTTGTTGTATTACATGCAGTTGCTTTGGATTACATTAAATTTATTTTACAATAGTATCATATAGAACATGGTTTATTCTCACAAACAACTTTTCAAATTTTGCATAATAAAACTATTTGTTTGACATGTTTATTACATAGTAAATTATTAAACATTAAAAACATAATTTCTATGATAACTTTATAATTTAATTTATAAAAAAACACGATTCTTACTCGGTAAATTTAAAACTCAATTTATTTTTCTGATCTAAATAAGTTGTTTTATGACATTTCTTAATATCAAGAACTAAATTAAAGTTTTTTATACTTGATAGTAATTTTAGTAGTTACTACATACATTGTTTCTTGGAACACAATTTCTATAAAATTAAGGTTTATCTAAAATAAATGTTTTACGTTTTAAATTGTAATTAAAAAAAAAGTTTTTGAATTAACTTTTTTGCGCTGCCAACATCGCAAACGTCAATATTCGTTTATTGGTGTAGTTACATAACGGACAAAAAAACTCACTTAAAAAGTTCAGTTAAAATTAAAAAAAACGATGTGAAACTCACTGTCAAACTTGACAGGATCAGTAATAAATGTAGTACTAACATTATATTTCTGATGATTAATTTAACTAATAATTTATTTTATAGAACATAATTTTACAAAAAATAATGCACATTACTCTCGTCAAAAGTTTTATAACATAACATACTCACACGCAACGCTCAGGCATGCGGCCTTTCGTCACATTAACGTTTGTTATGCTATGCTTTACTTACAACGCTTCTTACGTAAATTGCTATTTAAATTCAGTTTTTAATATTTTTTTAACTTAGTTTACTATTTTAATAATATAAATGTTATTATTTTAGTTACACAATCAATGTAAATATTAATCAATATAGCGACCTAAAAATTAAATTAGAAAATGATAGTAAACCACGGAAATAAAATAATAAACACAAAACAAAAAAAATAATTAAGTATTTTTATTACTATTATATTATTTATTTTATTGAGGGAATCATTTTGACTAGTTGCAAAATGACATTTGAAGTTTGATATAAATGAATTTAGAACAAAAAACGTATGTATTAAAATTTATAAAATCATTATATAGCGTCAAAAAAAAACAAATCAAAAAACTAATATTTCTAGAAAAATTAATAAAAAATTCTAGAAGTTTAAAAAAAATTTAAACTAGCAATAAAATCAAATAAAAGTTATTAAAACACAAATATGTTAAAAAAAATTAAAAAAAACTGTTTAGGAGCAAACTAAATTTAAGAAAATAAAGACGCACAAAACATGGAAACAAGTACACCAAATGTACAAAAAAGATGTGCGATGTATTTGAAATTGAATAAAGGTGAAAAAGGAAAAACTAAATTTGTTTAAATAAAAGTTAACTGCTACATTGAAATAAGTGTTAAAAGTGACTAATAGATCATGAGGAAGAAACTGTTCACAAAGTTCAAAACATGAAGTAAAAGTTTTGCAATTGTGATCACTTCTAAAAAACTTAAAAACTGTTAATTTCACTTCTAAAAATGAGATATAGAAATGCTTATCTGTAAAAAGAAGAACTTGAGATTGACATTGACACGTTCTTAACGCAAGTTATTCGTTTTTATAGATGATTTCAGAAATAAATAAGGAATGATGAAGAAATGTATTTTTATAAGGTTATATTGTCATAAAACCATTTTGAAGTGACATGTTTGTATTAAAAACGATTAGTAAATCGCCAATTAACCAGATTTTTCTGTAACCGGCTATTTATTTTTTCTAAAAAAAAATCGTCGCAGGCAGGATTTGAACCTAGGTTATATAACGGAAATCACTTTAAACTATAAATTAAATATCTAATAAACTGTTAATGTTAGAAAAAATTTTATTTGAATAAATTGTTAGGAAGAATCATCTTTATAAGAAACTGTAAAAATAATTCGAATAATTTACATTCGTACAAAATTATATAAGAAAAACTGTTCAAAATGGCGGATACACCTACGTATCTTTATCAAATCTATCTTTTGATAAAGCCGAGAGAATATGAAAATTCAGCTCTAAACCAAATTTCAATGTACTAGGACTTTTGGTTCGAGAGTTATCGTGGGTACATCGTTACACACAGACAGACACAGACACAAACACAGACACCCAAAATTTTTTTGTCAAAAATATTTTTTTTGACTTAGGAGACCTTGAAACGTAAACTTATGCAAAAAAAATATTTTTTTTTAAATCTTCGCAGGCAGGATTCGAACCTAGATTATATAAAGAAATTCACTATAAATTGCAAATTAAATATCTAATAAACTGTTCATGATAGAAAAAAATTTTATTTGAATAAATTGTTAGGAAGAATCATCTTTATAAGAAACTATAAAAATAATTAACAAATTAACAAATTAATCTCTCATATCAATGCTATGAACGCTTAATCAGTTGAAATTGATTGCCAAAAAAGTAATAATAGTTTGCAATGTCCTGGCGTTAGTTGTATGCAATCATTATTAAAGTATTTCTTAATTAACACTAAACGATGATCGTTTTATTTCCTGAGAAAAAACTAAGTTTATTTCTTTGATTACATAGGTTTATAGAATAAAAAAATCTTGTTTTTGCGAGCTGGACACCGCGCCAAACAAATTTGTCGTGCATATTGGTATATATTATTCAATTATTGAAAAAAGCTATTAAACAATTATTAAACATATACAACAGTACAAAAATTTCCTTCACACTTCCGCTTTTGAGAAAAAGAAATGTTTGTGATGAAATATAGTAAGCATTAAAACAAAATCAGAAATTTATAAACGATTTTCCGTCATAAAAATACGTGGATTAGCTAAAGTAATAATTAGATTTAATCTTAAAGAACATTTTGTGTTTTATCTTCCTTTTGTTTGAAAACGTAAAGATGGTTGTTTGCATAATATTCCGTTCATTTTTTCTTTAAAAACCAACGGAAGAAATAAAGTTCTATGTGCAGGTCCAGTTTAAATAATAAATAAAGAGCGCTAAATACTGGACTAGGATTACGAAAAATTAGTTTTCTGCAACATTCAATTTATAGGTTTGAGCGATAATCACGGCATGACTACTTGAAACACGAAATAGAAATATTTTTTTTTAAATAAACCGTTTTTCTAGAAAAAGCTAGTGTTCTCAAAAACGGGTGATTGTTACTAAACAGCACAGCATTTTATTATTAGCTTTTTAGATATTTCAAAAATACGGATTTTATACTACAAACTTTATATGGCGACGATTTAAGCAAGATTAAATGATGTTTAATGATTAAAATTTCTATTTCGTTAAATAACTACACCCCAAGAGCAAATCAACCCTCTCTGCTATTTCAGTAACTGGAACACCGATCTCCCATAGCGCAACTATTTTTCCTATGGTCTCCAAAGATACTAGCGATTTCCCAGAAGTCTAGTTTTAAGAGACTTATTTTAAAACAAAACATTTTAACAGTGACAAATAAAAGAAAGTTCAAAAAAGGTAAAAAAAAGATATACTGATAGGCGTCCGTATGGTATGCGCTTATCTATAACTTTATTTTTAGACGTTTCCTTTCTCACTTATAATTACACGTATACACTCATAAACCACTTTTCACATTTTAGGTAATTGTGATTGTGTGAATTATTACAGCGTTGTAAATGATGCATTATTTTTGATAATCCATTAATTAATGTATCATTTTTTTACAGGATGAAGATTTTATTGTATTATTGCATAGTTTGAAATAAAGAAAGATTTTTTATCAATTAAAAAAATAATTTTGAATGCATTCAGTAATACAATAAAAATTTACAACTACGATATTACGAATAATAACATAACTAAATTTATAGAAAAAACATTAAAATATTTTACTTTATTAAAGAATAAATAAAAAACTTTTTGAATGACTAGTAAATAATAAATTTTGTGTATTGCAAAGTAAGTAAAAACAAATAAGAAATAAAATATTTTTTTAAGTATTTTTAAACGTATTAACAATAAATTATCTCGTTTTTGGTCATTATCTATGTTATCGAAGGTGCTCCAAGCTATTTCCTTTATATAAAATTTTTATTTTTTAGTTCAAAATCAAAGTACTTTTTTCCTTTTGGTTAATTTAAGTGATTGATATAGAATCTAGGCTGTTCAGCTCAAAAAGGTAATATAAATAGGTAGACCATATAGAATCTATTTTGTCGGAAACCGTAATCAAATTATGCAAATATAATGCGCCTTTAATTTATTGTCACAAATTTAAAATTCACAATTGCCGCTTAAAACGAAATTGTTAAATATTAAAGACAATATATCTATTTTTTTATTAATTATACATGTGAACATTATTTTGTAATATTGTCGCCCGTAAAGCAATTTATTATTTGCGTTTTTGAATTGAATTTAATTAGATTTTTGGTCTAATACAGGTAATATCTATTTTTTAAGCTTTGTAAATATATTTGCTAGCTACGTCACTTAGAGGTAATACAAATTCCACCTTATCAAAGTTGTTATTGTGAATCACTTTTGCCAGTTAGCAATACTACCATTGCAAAATAGCGCAACGCAACATCTAATCGTCCTTCATGCGTCTTTATTTTTAAATCTTCGTTTACGATCGTTAACCTGATGTTTTGGTTGCCTATCTGTCCGAGGGACATTACTTTTGTCAAAAGCTGTACATATATTTAAATTGTAGATCAACCAAACAAATTAAGCCTTCGAGATTCGATGTGCACAACTGATAAATTCGCGAAAGTTAACTAACCTCCGTACTTGATGTACCTAAAAATAATATTAAACCCAGATCGGAACGAGCATATACGTTTAACGCAAATAACAACGGTTTGTTTAGCATCCAATTATTACGAACGTAAGTGCGCAGCGTTTCCCTGTGACTTAATCAATTAAATTTTCCATGTTTGTCTTCGCAAAAGAAAAGATTGTCCTGGCGGTTCTCAACCTTTGACGGTGGATATGATAAGGACGTATCAATACTTCGACGTCATGGAATATTTCGAACAAGACCACCTGTTAGTTATCTTGGATGATAACGCAGAACAATTGGTGGCTACCAAAATCCGCCCGTGTCAACCTTCCCCAAATAATCGCATACTAAATTAGCAGCGTGACACAATCTAACGGTGAAGGTTAGCCCGGGGGTACAAGTAACAAACTCGCCAAATGATCTAATGCAACATAAAGTGCGGGAATGCTGTCGAAAATGTGACAGTCTAGCGCAAGAGCAGAAAGGTCCTGACAAATTTCATACTAACGAGAAATTTCCCATACTCGCGAATTGAACTACTAACTTCTTTTTTTTTAACGTTACAAATTTGTATCTAATATTGTACATAAATAATTTCTTTATCTTATACTTTACATGGTACTTTTTTTTGTTTTGTTTTAGGCTAACTCCGTTTAAACTAACAAGTTTTGAATTTTTTATGCTTTTTCTTGTTTTTGTTGTTTTGTAAACTGCTAATCTATTTATATTTACGTCTTCAAATTCTAATGGGTTTTTTTGTACTGTTCTAACATTCCATGTCGTTACTTTTAATATTTTTATTATTATTTTTATATCAGTTTTAATGTTTGTTTCATTGTTTGTTTAATTAGTTTTTATTTGATTTGTGTCGTGTCATTTCTATTATCTCGTCCAGTCTTCTTATTTTTTTAATTTTTGACAAATCATTTAACCAATTTTATACAGCTACATATTTTTTTTCTAATTTCTATTTTCGTTGCCAAGATTGCTGTTAAATTTATTTTATTATTATTCTTGTACAGTTATACAGTTTTCTAGCTGAGTTGCTACTGTCTGCTTTTTTCTTCTACTACTTATAAAAAAATGTAAACAATAAATTTCACTACACAATGTGTACTACGACAAACACATTTACAAAACATGTTTAGCTATCAGTTCAAAGAAAGAAATATAATTGAGAATAAATTGATAAAGTATTAAACTTGTTGAATAATAATACTTTCGACTTAATTTTTTTAAGTTTATAAAGTACAACTTTAAATAGAGTTATAAAGAATATGTGAAGTCATTCAAGCAAATGCAACCACTAATTGAATTCAACCAATCCTAACTCTTTTGTTGAATTTTAATGATAATTACTTTCCTATAGTACCCTTAAAACTGAAAATTTGAACGATTTCATTGTGTTTTTTATTATTTACGTTTAGTAAATTATGAAAGAGTCTGTGATGAAATATCAAAAGCGCTTCAAGAAAGTTATTACACAAAGCAAAAATTAAACAAAAAAACAATAAAAATACTTTGAAATCTGTTTATTAAACATTAAAAAACTTATTTTTTAGTCGGTGTAATAATTTAATTGATAGAAAAGTTAATAAACATGTAAAATTTAATGTTTGTATTATAATACTATTATAATTATACCGCAATGGCAAATGATAACGTTTTAATACATTTATTGTACTCTTGATTTTGAGTAATTATGTCGTGTTCTAAATTTTGTAATTATCATATAAATAACGTTTACTCAATAAATGATTAGAATTTACTAATCATCAAATAAGTAACGCGTTGCATACGTTATATACCCATTTAAGATTTTGTGACGAAACTATTATATATGTTTTGTTTTTTGTCCAATTTTTATACACTAGTAAATACTATTTTTATAAGCCATGTGATATTCCTATATAACTATTAGTATTAGAATAAGTTTGCAAGTTGCAACTTATTTGTTCAAATGTACTTGTGGTTTTTGTACTTCTTCCTAGAATTATACGGTACCTGAACAGGTATAAAACAAGTTGCGACAAAATTAGAACAGTTAAATTAAGACTTTTGTTTTGTTTAGTAAAGATCCATGTAAATATTGTAAAATAAATTCATCATACTTTTTCAAGTGTTTTTTGATACAGTATACAAATTATTACATTCGAATTTAGGTATTAATAGGTACTATTGTATTTAATGTTAAAAAACACACTGTTAAATTTCACATGTTTTTAGTTAGTTTTCTTTTCTGGAGATTTTTTATTTTTCTAATAAACTAGGCATATAGCTTTATAGTTAGCGTTTGGATCAGTTTATAGGTGCAGAAATGCATTCTCTGATTTTTAACGTTATTATAAACAGTTAGATCAAATGTATGATGCTGTGACATTGGTTTGGAGCAAAAACTGAAAATAGTGTACGTCATATATTAACCTCATCAGAAAATTTAGGAATTTGATAAACTTCACAGCAAAAACATTTGTGATTTTTATTTCACTATGTATTGGCCATAAACATTTATGTACTTTCCGCATAAAATAAAAAAGCCTAACAAAGCAGAAACAAAATATTTAGATATCAATATTTAAACATTTTACTTAAAATTAATGTTTTTACTTGAAACTGTAATTAGTATTTGTTTCTATAAAAAATAAAAAAAGTTATGTTACTACTACAAACAAATATATACTTAAAAAAGATTTACAAAGATAAAATTAAAAACTGTGTTGTTATTAATAGTTTAATAGTTTTTCCATAATATTTAAGGACTTAAGGCGATTACTAACTTTTACTAATATACGTAGATGCACTTCACAAAAACTAGATAAGAGGATGTTTAAATGAAACTACAAACTTTGTTCATTATTTAGTTACATAACTATTTTTATTTAAAACTCATTACATGCAACTTTAAATAAAAACCAAATAATTTTAATTGTACACACACACACAAAATGATTTAGTTTTACATGCAATTCGTTAATTGTTTTTAAACATATAATTGTTTCTAAAAGTTTTATTCGTATTTGTCTTTAGTAGGTGAAGCACAAATTTATTAAATTTAAAAGCTACCAAAACCTAAACTGTCTAATAATCTCTAAATTAAACATTTTTTTTACAATGCATAGAAACAGTGATTTCTCATGATGGTATTAATTTCAAACTGTCGTCTAGCAGGTGTTAACAAACCGCAAAATTATATTATCTGCATGGTAATGATTTGGAAATTGCAATTGAGACAGTTTTGGTGAAACAAGTTCACGCAAAACAATAAAATACAACAGTTGTGCTAACCGATCTACTACCAGAAGTAAACTCGCAGAAAACCTGTTGAACTTTGAATCTTGGTTTCTGTTTTCACTCAAACGTTAAGATTAGACGGCGTTAAGATATAAAAGAATATCTAAGTAAAGAAAATCTGTTCTATAAATATCAGTACAAATAGCAGGTCTAAACATTATTAGAAGTAGATGATTTTCTATTTTAATGTATGTAATGTGGATACGAATTGCATAATTTTAATTAACTTTAGGGTATTACTTTTAAGAATCTTATTATCTACGAATAACTAAAGCAATTAAATCCAGTATTTATAATATAAAGATACTATAACTATTTGCTTTTAAGAAAATAAACAAACTTAAGATACGTTATTTTAAAAATATTTAAGTTACCAGTGACAATTTAGTTCACCGCATTTCATACGTTGTTAACCATTTACGTATAACAGGAAAAGTTTGCAAAAGTAAATCGTGTGAACATTTTACAATTTGTACAGAAGAAAGACTAAATAATTGAAAAGTTTAACTTAATATAGTTTAAAGGAATTATTAAAACAGTTAGTAAAATAAACGCGTTTTAGAATAAGCAATTTAAATGTGTTTATGATTTTTATTACTTTTGTAGAGATTCATTATCTTTCAATTAATTTAAATTACTACATAACAGTGAAGCACAAAAAAATTTAGATACTTTATTCTTCATAAGACAAGATATTGGTTTCATCAAAATTTAGAAGGGAATTATATATATATATTCGTTTTACAGAAGCATCCACGTCTGTGTTAAATTTTCTTGTTTCGCGCTGCAGCATAAAAAGTATTTAAATAAATTTTAATTGAAATAAAAACTCCTTTAAATAAACAAAAACTACAAAAAAACTTGAAAATTTTGAGTACGTAGACAAACAAGATCCCTTACAAATACAAACAAAATTTATTCATCACCTTGCAAAGTTTCGTATATACTTAATGGTTTTTAATTAAATTCTCTAAGTATTTTGTGCCACGGGAGTAATCCTATTTTGATAAAAAAATTGTCATCGATGTATGATACTCGAAACCTGCGACTTAGTTTTCTAGAACATCTTCCAAGCGTCGTATTTGCAGTCAAACCTCAAGGCCGGCAACTCTCAAAATGGTCAAAACGTTGGATACTCACTCACACTTTTATATAGTATGATATATTTATATATTTAAGCAGATGTCTAACTAAATTGTAAATACCTCCTTTGATATCTAATTTGTACGACATTATCTGTAAACTGTCTGCAGAAAACCCACATATGGATGACAGAACAATAGAAGAACCTATTTATGTTTCTATTGGTGGCTTGTTGCAAACATTGACAGACAAAAAATCAAGCGGTGAATTTTGTGGCAAATTTTTTTATTGGCTTACTTATTGTAGCTGTTTTATTATGTTTGTTCTACCAAATACTTCTAATTTAGTTCTATATCACTAAGGGCCTGTTTTAAAATCGAAGTTTAAACTTTGGCTTAACTTGCTTTAATTTTAAAATATTATCGTATCATTGGATTAGTCTAGTATTAAACAGTAAGGTTTTATTTTCTGGTTTGCTTCTCTTAGTTTTTTTTGTATGAACCGTTTTACCCCAGTAGCAATACAATATTGGTCCATTATTAGCTAAAACTTGTTTATAATTGGTGCAATGTAAGCAAATAATGTTGCACCAATTATAGTTATGCTAGATTTTGCGATAATGTGCCTATATTGGAATACAATATTGGGTCAATATTCAAGCAAATGTAGGTATTACCGGTATTACTAAAGAAAAATTTGATTAGGCCAACATTGGTTATAATAATAGGTCCAAGACTATCTAGTGTTCTATTTCCTGGAAATAAAGGTTTTTAAGTAACGGTTTTTAGTGGATGGATAATATACAAATACTAATTACTAATATTGCCTAGTTGCATAAAACATTGTCAAGTATAAAATCCGCTGTTTTAACTGACAACTTTGTCAAATCAATAGGTGTCAATAGTTGTTACTTATGCAACGCTGTAAATATTTGACAACTTTGTCAGTTAGCGCCAGCAAACAGCATTGTTAACAATATTTCATTTTTAGAAAGCGCGATCCAACAATGGCGCAATTAAGAATGTATTCAAGTTATTCATTTAAAAATGCAAAAATTTTACCCAAATAGAGATTCTGCCAAATAAATGGTTTTATTACAAAAATTCGTTTCGACATATAATATATCTTACGGATACCTTTCCGCTCATTATTGTGTTCAGTGGCGGCTGGTGATCAATGCTGCAAGAGGGTTATTTTAGTATTAAAACTTTAAAAACATTCTCTTTGTTGGAAAAACAGACGCTCGATCTTCTTTAAAGAGTGGGGGGGGGGGGTAGACAATTGTATATTTACATCCCTTGTTTAAGGATAGTCGTCTTCTAACGGTCGTTCTGGCAACAACATGCTTTTAAGTTAAATAAAGTAATTATTTTTTAATACAGAGAGTGTTCATTATTATTATTATTATTATTGGTTATTGCGCCATAAAGCAATTGGTCCTTCGAGAAATTTAAATTAAGTGCTAACAAACAAAACATTTTGGTCCTAAGAGTCGGATTAATTAGTGATAAAGAAGGAAAATTAGTTATTGAAGATAAATTGAAGATTATCAAGAAGCTATTCTGAGGTGGTGTAGTGGACGACATCGAGGCAGCTAAAATTATTAATCAAATTAAACAAGTAAGTCCAGTCCTTTTATTCCGATTTCCGATTATTATTATTTATTGCGATTGTGCGAGTATTGTTATTAATTGTATTAAAATGACTGATTCAAGCGATTCTGTTGATTCAAAATTATTATTAAATAAACGAAAACAAATTAAAGCTCAGTTAACTAGATTTCAGACCTATATTAGCACATTTGATGAAAAACCAAATATAATCGATTTGAAAAATAGATTAAGTAAAGTAGAACCATTGTGGTCCGAATTTGATTCAATTCAAAGTCAAATTGAGTGTTTAGAAATACATGATAGTTTAGATGTTAGGGAAGAATTTGAAAATAAATATTTTGAAAATACTAGTAAGGCTAATGAATTAATTATTAAGTATGAGTCTCAATCTAGCAATAGGTCTCATAGCAATACGGTTCATACATTTACTGAGCCAAACCAAATTATTAAATTACCGACAATGAATTTGCCAGAATTCAGCGGCAAATATGATGCATGGATGAATTTTTACGATACTTTTATTTCTATTATTAATTCTAATGAAACATTAAGTAACGTACAACAATTTTATTATTTAAAGTCGTCGCTTAAAGGAGAAGCGGCAGATTTATTGAATTCGCTAGAAGTTTCTGATTCAAATTATTCGGTAGCATGGCAGTTATTAAAAGACCGTTACGAAAACAAAAAATTAATTATTAACACCCACATTAAAGAAATATTCAATCTTTCGCAAGTAGTAAGGGAATCGCATTCAGCATTAAGAACTTTAATTGATAATGTCAATAAACATTTGAGAGCGCTCACTAATTTAGGGTTACCCACGGATAGTTGGGATATACTTTTAATTTACATCGTATCAAATAAATTAGGTTATAGAACCAAACAATTATGGGAAGAACAATCAATTAAAAATAGAAATTTGCCAACTATTAAAGAATTTATAAATTTTGTTAACAATAGGTCCCAAGTATTAGAAGGTACTTCTAATAATTCATTTAACAAACAGTCACCAAGGCAATAGACGATGAATCATTTTGTTTCAAAGGAAGTCCTTTGTATTTTATGTAAGAAGGACGGTCATTTACTATTCCAATGTAAACATTTCTTAAAACTTACCATTCAAAACAGATGGGATACCATTAAAAGATTAAAACTCTGTTTAAAATGTTTTAAACCAAACCATTTTAATCTTCAATGCAAAGCTTTAAATTGTAAATATTGTAACTTACCACACAATACACTAATGCATGAACATAACAATCAGACAGGTAGAAATGTTTTAAGTTTAAACAATAATATCCAAGACAATGCAAATTTAGAAAGCGGCGAAGGTCAAAGTTCTAGAAACAATTTAACAATTGCGAACACCTGCGTTCAAAAAAATCCATTTGTTTTATTATCAACTGCATCAATTAGTATTCAAGACAAGGGTGGTGATTACGTACGTTGCCGAGCTTTATTGGACTCGGGGTCGCAATCGAATTTTATTACAGAAAACTTATTTAAAAAATTAAAATTAGATTATATTAAAGTTAATAGTTCAATTTCAGGAATTAGTCAATCTCTTACACATTTCAAATATCAAACTAAAACGGTTATTAAATTTCACTACAACCATTTTCATTGCGCTTTATCATTATTAGTAATCAAAGACATTACGGGTAAGATTCCGGATTGTGACATAGATGTAGGTATATTTAAAATTCCTGATAATATACATTTAGCAGATCCGAACTTTCATTTATCAAAGGGTATCGATATTTTGTTAGGAGCAGAATTGTTTTGGAAATTACTGTCGGTAGGACAAATACAAACTAATGATAATGTGACTTTGCAAAAAAGTAAATTAGGTTGGTTAGTTGGGGGATCATTAAGCGAATTAGAAAATACTAATGTAGCATTATATGTGTCTAATCAAAAACTAGAAACTCAATTAGAAAAATTTTGGGTTATTGAAGAGAACGAAGAAAGAAAAAATTTTAGTGAAAATAAACTTTATTGCGTAGAGCATTTTATAAAACATTTTAGGTACGATAATTCTGGTAGATGTACAGTAAAATTACCTAAGCGGGACGAACGTATTAGATTTGAAAGTAATTTAGATATCGCGGTAAAGAGATTTAACCAATTAGAGAGGAGATTAGTTAGGGAATTTAAAGAATTGTATTTAGAATTTATGAAGGAATATGAAGCTCTTGGGCACATGTCCAAAATTAATCCTAAAGAAAAAGATGAAAACTTGTATTATTTACCCCACCATGGCGTGTTAAAGCAATCCAGCTGTACGACAAAATTAAGGGTTGTATTTGACGCGTCGGCCAAGACAAATTTAGGTTATTCGCTAAACGATAAATTAGTGGTAGGACCGTGTATACAGGATGATGTTTTTTCAATTCTAATTAGGTTTCGTAAACATAGTTTTGTAATTAAGGGAGATATAGAAAAAATGTATCGCCAGATTAACGTTTCGGAAGATCAACGTAATTTGCAGCGGATCAGTTGGCGGAAACATCCGTCCGAAGAACTGCAACATTATCAATTAAATACTTTAACTTATGGTACAGGGCCAGCATCATTTTTAGCAACTAGGTGCTTACGCCAAATAGGCTTAGATAATGCAGCAAATTTTCCCTTAGCCAATAAGGTTATAGTAAACGATTTTTATATGGACGATCTATTAACGGGAGCATTCACGGAAAAGGACGCTATCGAATTAAAGGTTCAATTAAGTACAATATTAAAAAACGCGGGTATGAATTTAAGACAGTGGGCATCAAATAGTTCAAATATTATTAAAGAAGGGGTTGACAATAAACACGATTTAGAGGAGCATTATGTAATTAATACAGAAACCAACTCAACGTTAGGATTACTTTGGAATATAAATACAGATTATTTTAGTTATGGTTTAAATATAGAAAATGTGAATAGAAAAATTACAAAAAGATCTATTTTATCAATTAGCGCTAAAATTTTCGATCCGCTAGGTTTAATCGGGCCAGTCATAACATCTGTAAAATTAATCATGCAAAAATTGTGGAAAGAAAAATTAAATTGGGATGAGTCGGTGCCGATGAATATACACACAGAATGGTTAAATATTAAAACTAAGCTAAATTATATAAAAGGTATAAAATATCCTAGGCAAGTAACTATTAAAAATTACGTAGATTTAGAACTACACGGGTTTTGCGACGCGTCATTAACTGCGTATGGTTGCTGCATCTATATCCGTAGTAAAAAGGCCGAAGGTAAGGTGCAATGTAATTTATTATGCTCTAAATCTAAAATTGCCCCAATAAAACCATTGACTGTTCCCAGATTGGAGCTCTGCGGAGCAGTCTTATTAGCAAAATTAATGCAAAAAGTAATTAAATCATTTGATACAAAATTTTCTAGTATTAGGTATTGGTCAGATTCTACAATCGTGTTATCGTGGTTAAATAGCGATCCTAGCACGTTTCAAATATTTGTAGGAAACAGAATCAGCGAAATACAAAAAATAAGTAGCGCCGATCACTGGCACCATGTAAAAACTCAAGATAATCCAGCTGACTTGATTTCCTGATTGGCTAAATTCGGAGAAAAATTATGCGATTTCAACTTTAGAAAAATTATCAAATTTACCAGAAATACGCCGCAATTGTTTATTTACGGCAAATAATGATGTTAAGGAATGGTCATTGTTAACTAAATATTCTAACATTAATAAGTTACAAAGAGTACTAGCGTACGTGCTACGCTTTATACAAAAAATTTGTAAAAATAAAGAAACAATGACTAACGATTTAACTGTACTCGAGTTGAGAAACTCTTTGCACAATCTCATTATAATAACGCAAAAACAATATTTTGGAAATGAAATTGTAGTGTTACGAAATTTTCGCGATCTACCCAAAAACAGTTGCATTTTGTCCTTGAATCCGTTTATTGATAAAAATGGAGTATTAAGAGTAGGGGGGAGATTAAATAAAATGTTGTTAAGTAATGTCGATTATAAAAATCCTATTATATTACCTTCAAGGAGTGTTTTAACAGAATTAATTGTAGTTGAAGAGCATAGACGGAATTTACACATCGGGGTTCAAGGTACGTTAGCCAGTGTGCGACTAAAGTATTGGCCACTTCATGGCCGTAGTACGGTAAAACGTATTATTCATAAATGCATCACTTGCGTGAGATTTAGTCAAAGGAAGGTTGCGCCCATAATGGGAGATTTGCCTATTGAAAGAATCCAGCCAGCCCGTCCATTCACACATACAGGAGTTGATTACGCAGGTCCATTTTTAATTAAAGATGGAAAGCTGCGTAACCGAAAAATCATTAAGGCATATTTATGTATTTTTGTTTGTTTTGCAACTAAGGCGGTGCATTTGGAGCTGGCTGGTGACTTGTCCACAAACACTTTTTTTTTTAAACGCATTCAAAAGATTTATTGCTAGAAGGGGAATTTGTACAACAATTTATTCCGACAATGGCACAAATTTTGTAGGTGCCAATAGAGAGTTAAAAAATGTAATTAACGTGTTAGTAGACAAAAAATTCGACCATTTTTTCAAAACGAACGTAATAGAATGGAAGTTTATTCCCGCGAGATCTCCACATTTTGGAGGATTATATGAAGCCGCAATTAAATGTGCTAAATCAATAATGAAAAAATTATCTCTAATCAAGCATTAACCTTCGAGCAATTAATAACAATATTTGCCCAAATCGAAGCCGTACTAAACTCCAGACCCTTATATCCTTTATCAAACGATCCTCATGATTTAATCGCTTTGACTCCTGGACATTTTTTAATTGGTCAACCAATGACTCAATTACCTCAACGCGACGAAACCAGTATGCCGACAAATTCGGTAAATCATTTCAAACTTATTACTCAAATGTACCAACACTTTTGGCATCGTTGGAAAAAGGAGTACATAAATACGCTGCAAGAACGTGGAAAATGGAGAACATCTAACGTCAGTAACCAAATCAAGATTGGCGATTGTGCTCCTAAAAGACGAATTTACGCCTCCCATGTTGTGGCCGTTAGGCAGAATTATGGAATTGCATCCAGGTAGTGACGGTGTTGTGCGAATTGCGACAATAAAAACGGCAAAAGGTTTAGTGCGACGAGCAATAGTGAAATTAAGAGTGCTACCTATAAGTGAAAATAAAAGTGATTTAACCTCTAATGGAAACTAAGTTAATAAGTTGGTGTAAGGCTTGTAAGCATTATGGACAATTCGTAAATTCATGAAATTATTTTTTGGTTTATGTCATTATTATGTTGTTTTTTTATTAGTTTGTAGATATTCCAGCTTACTACTGAAGTTGTTTTGATTTGTTTTGTATTGTTATTGTGTATTAGTATTGTATTCTGTGTACCTTATGTAATTAGAATAAGATGGACTTTGAAATTAATATTTCAAGGCGGGGTGGATGTTGGAAAAACAGACGCTCGATCTTCTTCAAAGAGTGGGGGGGGGGGTAGACAATTGTATATTTACATCCCTTGTTTAAGGATAGTCGTCTAGTAACGGTCGTTCTGCCAACAACATGCTTTTAAGTTAAATAAAGTAATTATTTTTTAATATAGAGAGTGTTCATTATTATTATTATTATTATTGGTTATTGCGCCATAAAGCAATTGGTCCTTCGAGAAATTTAAATTAAGTGCTAACAAACAAAACACTCTTCTTTATGACCTCGGGCAAGCTTTTGAATGTATTCAGCATTTAAACATATTTTACAATTGTAAATTAATAATAAAAGAATTTTTAGTAACTCTTTAAGGAGTCATTGATCAAATAACCTAACGGAGAAGCCGCCACTGATTGTGTTAATTATGTGCATGTGGGTACTTATGTAGTTATTAGTACTATAAAAATTATTGGTATTTAAGTGAAGCAACGAACATACCAGAATTAGATGCTGCTGAAGTCAAAATATATTATTTTGAACGTGTAGGAGCAGGTAGTGGATTGTACATTGCCTTGGCAGATATTCTATTTTTTTCCATTTCGTAATTTCTATCTGAGATATAAAAAAAACAAAATTGGTCTCAAAATATTAAATATCTATTTATATTAATCTTTTTCAGTTTTATGCGATTCCTCAGTTTGATTATTGGTAATTTATTGTTGACATAGTGGACTGTATAAAAAACTGCACTTGTTCATATTTAAAGTTTAATAAACATTAAGAAAATTGAACTTGTTACAATAAACGAACTGGAGTTGTCGCCATGTTCTTTACAACCCCCATTCTTCGCATCTGCGCATACCAACATCACAAAATATATGAAAATATTTCTCCATGCCGCCCGCCTTGACAGACTGCCACGTCTTCAACATTAAACAATTCTTAACAATAACTTAACTTATGAAACAACATCAGCAACTAACATTAAATTCAGCAAAACAACAAAAAAATACAAGTACTAACTATACATTATATATTATTATATTTCAAGTAAAATTGTCATTTTCGGGCTTACATGGAAGAGGACACAGTTTAACAACGGGACGTTTAAACACTCCTTTGACCGTTTTAACACTAGCAACACGAACTCGGTTATTACTTCCAGGATGTAGCTTGACGATTTTTCCAAGAATCCATTTTGACGGAGGTAGAGCATCCACCTTTATAATAACCATAGTGCCAACGGAAATATTAGTCGAATTATCAACCCATTTTCTTCTTTGTTGTAAAGAATTTAAATAATCGCGAGACCAACGTCGCCAAAAACTTTGATACAATTGCTGTAGCAGCTGATATCTTGATAACTTGTTTATTGGTATATTTAAAACATCTGGATCAGGAGGCGTTGTAATTATTTTGCCAATCACAAAATGAGCAGGAGTTAGTGGAGTTAAATCATTAGGATCGGGTGATAAAGGATAAAGCGGTCTGGAATTTAAAACTGCCTCAATTTGAGTCAAAACAGTGGCAAATTCTTCGTTTGTTAAAATAGTTTCGCCTATAACTTTATAGAAATGTCTTTTAAAAGATTTAATATTGGCTTCCCAAATACCTCCAAAATGAGGTGAGTTTGGAGGCAAAAAATGCTACTTTATTTGATTTCTAACAGTATAATCCACAATTTCATGTTCATTTTGTCTCAAAAACGTATGCATTTCATTTAAAATATTATTCGCGCCTACAAAATTTGTTCCGTTGTCAGAGTACAACTCAGACGGAAAACCTCTACGAGCTGAAAATCTTCTGAGACAAGCAATGAAAAGCTTCAGACGTCAAGTCTGAAATTAACTCAAGGTGAATCGCCTTAACACTTAAACAAATAAATAAACAAATTTAAACTTTACTAATTTTGCTTCCACGAAACCTTCTGTCCTTAATATTAAAAGGGCTAGCGTAATCTATACCAGTGTGACAAAATGGCAAAACATTTGTAATTCTTTGCCTGGGCAAATCTCCTATTGTAACGTTCAAAGGCTTGGGACAAAACTTGAAGCACTTTATACAATTTTTAGCAACAACTTTTGCAAGACTCATGCCTCTCAAAGGCCAATAAATCTGTCTGATACTGTTCAGCAATAATTGCGGACCTGCGTGCAACAACCTAATATGTTCAGATCGAAACAACAACCTTGTAAGAAAATGCTTAGAATCTAATATAATCGGATGCTTAGCGTTATATGGTAAATCAGAATGTTTGAGTCTACCTCCAACCCTTATTAAACCATCTTTATCGAGAAAAGCTGATAAACCATTGAACCGATTTTTTAAACCTTTATTATTATTATTTTTGGACAACCAATTTAATTCTTGTGAAAAGCTTTGCTGCTGTGATAACTTAATTAAACATTTCATAGAATCATTAATCTCTTCAATTGATAAATTGCCAGTCAAACGCGGATTTCCCCTTTTCAAACTAAGAGCATTTAAACAAAACCTACGACAGTAGGCTATGACTCTCTGCAGTCTTAATAAAGAAGAAAACCTTGAAAATACATCAAATTGTTGCATGGCGTAAAATATATGTGGATCGTCTTCTTTCTTTATATCAGATAAATCATTTAATGACGGAGTAAACTTAAAATCATAATTAGAAACATCAAAATTGCAAATCCAAGAAGGGCCACACCACCACATCTCATTACTAAGAAGTTCGGAAGGAAAAAGACCTCTGGACGCGATATCAGCAGGATTTTGCGCTGAAGAAACATAATTCCATTTAAACTTATACGTCAAACTTTGAATTTCACTAACTCGTGTACTTACAAACGTTTGCAATCTAAAGGGTTCTGTGTGAATCCAATGCAGAACAATTAAAGAATCTGACCAAAGATAACACTCAAAATCAAACATCATACATTCGGAAACGCTTGCGACTAATCTAGCTAACGTTAGAGCAGCTAAAAGTTCTAATCTTGGTATAGTAAGCTATTTTGAAAGAGATGACTTTTTTTGCACATAAAAGTGAAACCTTAACTTCACCGTGGTCATTAACTGACCGCATATACAGCACAGCTCCATATAATCTGTTACTAGCATCAGAAAAACCAAAAAGTTGAATCCCAGACGGTTTCGACACTAAAACATTTCTTGAAATCTTAAGGAAATTTAAATTAATCAAATCCTTTTGAAACAAACGCCATTTTTCTCTTAAACCATAAGGTAATTCATCATCCCAATCTATTCTAAGACTCCATAACTTTTGGATCAAACGCTTGGCAAGTATAACCGATGGAGAAGTACTCCTAACGGGTCATAAATTTTTGAAATCTCAGATAAGACATATCTTTTGGTACAACGACCAACAACTGAATCTGTAAACGCAAACGACAAATCATCAGAATCACAATTCTATTGAATCCCTAAACACTTAGTGTCTTTATCACGAATTCTTAAAATGTTTGAATAATTATAATCATCTTTAAATGTATCCAAAATCTTTTGACTATTCGACCTCCATTTCCTTAAACTAAAATTACCCGAATGTAAAATCTTAGAAATCTCTGTACAAATTTTTATCGCTTCGGTCTCATTTTGAAATCCAACTATTAAATCGTCAACATAGAAATTTTCTAATATCATTTTAGAAGCGACGGGAAATTGTTCCTTAAAATCAAATGCAAGCTGGTGCAAACATCTCATTGCCAAAAAAGGGGCGATAGTCAATCCGTACGTAACAGTATTAAGGTCATATATCTCTAAATCATCCGTTTTATTAAATCTCCAAACTATTCTTTAAAACCGTCTATCGTCGGTATGTACTAAAACCTGTCTGTACATTTTAGATATATCAGACGAAACAACATAAGGAAACTGTCTAAACTTAATCAAAATCTGAAATAAACTACTTAAAATCTGGGGACCTGTAAACTGTAAATCATTCACAGAATATCCCGTACTGGATGGCGACGAACCATTAAAAACAACTCTTACCTTAGTAGTATTACTATCTTCTTTAAAAACGGCGTGGTGCGGAAGAAAATAAGAAATCTCATTCTTCTGAAAATCTTTAACTAAACTCATATGACCTAAATCTAGGTATTCCTTCATAAAACTCACGTAATCATTTCTTAAACTAGGACTTAACAGCTAAATCCTTTGAATCACCAAGTTTTGAAACTTCATCCTTAAAAGGTATCCTGACGACAAAACGACCATTTAAATCGCGCGAAAAAGTAGTTCTAAAGAACTGCTCACATCTCTTATCGTTAGTGGACAGTAATCGTTCGGAACTGACTTCCTCAATTAACCAAAATCGTTGTAAAGATGCATTTAAATCAAAATCTTGTCTAACTGACGAAAAAAAACATGAAGTTCTAGACCCTAAAGTCCAGTTGTTAAACAACCCGATACAGTGTAACCAAAAACTGTTTTTTGTAAAGTTGGTAAACAAATTGATGATGCCTTAAACAATCCCAAAAACTAGAAGCACCAATAAGTAAATCTATGGTTTTTGGTTCGTGAAAATCCGGGTTAGCTAAAATTACATTTTTTGGAAACTTAAGTTCTGAAACATTTATAGGACAGCTAGGCAAATCAGAAATCTTTGGCAATATAAAACATTTGAGGTTTAAACTGAAATAATTAATCATAGATTGAACGTTGATATTACAACCTTTTTTTAAATGCGCAGTAGAAGAAGTAATGCCAGTTATATGTACATCTATGTTAGATTGGGTTAAACCAAGTCTAGAAACTAAATCCGTTGTAATAAAATTAGCTTGCGACCCTGAATCTAAAATCGCATAAGAAGTATACTTATTTCCATGTAAATCAAAAACATAAACTTTTGCAGTACACAACATGACTTGTGACTCTATTAAACTTGTAACTACAACTTTTCTTTGCACTGAAAACACGAATCTGATTTGCAAGAGTCAACCGTATGGCCTTTGCATAAACAATTTAAACACAACCTTAGAGATTTCACTTGTGCTAATCTTTCAGGAACGCTTAGGTCACAAAATCGATTACATTTGTAAATATTGTGATCATTAGCTCCACAATAATTACATTGTGCCGACCTTGTAGTATTATCGGTTTTATTGATAAAACTTTTAACATTTTTGTGCCTGGCGTTAGCGTTCTCAAAAAACTTGCTTTTAAAACTGTTATCACGATTCAATTTAATATTCAAATCCAAACATTCAAGCAAATCGGCTCTACCTTTTAGAAAATCAGTAAATTGGTTTAACGTGGGTAAATCTGTATCTTCCTTAACTTTCTCCCATTCACAGGCTGTTGATTTGTCCAACTTTGTGCTAACTAAAAAGATCATTAGTGGATCCCAAGAATCTGTATCTAAACCTAAATTGGTAAGTGCTCTTAAATGTTTAAACAAAGAATCAACTAAACTCCGTAATGAAGAAGATGACTCCTTTAAAATGGTAGGAAGATTAAACAAACTTTTTATATGACTTGTAATTAACAACTTTCGGTTGTCAAATCTTTGACATAAGAGATCCCATGCAACTTGATAATTTTCCTGAGAAAACTCCAAAGACTGAATAATCTTTAATGCAGTACTATTTAAACTAGCACGTAAATAATAAAACTTTTGAATGTCATTAATTAACGTATTTTTATTTATCAATGAATCAAAAATGTCTTTAAAATTTAACCAACCCTCATAAGTTGCATCAAATTTTTGTAGATCTATAACTGGTAACTTAATACTAGATTTAGACAAATCTGTTTGTCTTATATTTTGAGACATCGGCGAAGAATCAACAGAATGAATCGACCTATTTTCAAACTCAGAAACATTTATGTTGCGATGAAAACTAACTCTTTTGTAGTTTTATGAATGCTGCACAACTAAAATGATTGATTTATTTCAAATTCGTTCGGAACCTGATGGAATGTTGGGCTTTTTTCGTTTACGCTTTGTTGTGTTCGGTTCAGTCATTTCATCCGTAGAACTGTTCAAATTTGAACAATAAGCGTTTTCTCGTAAACGTGGAAGTGCTTCTTCATTAGTTCTATTAGTTTTTTTATACACTCCATCATCATATATAAACTTAAGTTTCAGGAATTGAGATATAAAAATATTTGATTAACAAAGTGGATTGTGGACGGACCCGAACAAGTATTACTAGTGAAATTGCTAATTTCTTGAATATGCTTTCTAACAGCTTTTTTTTATTGTACGGGATTTATTACTTCGAGAATTCATCTGTGTATGTACTACTTGTAATCACATATACGTAAATAAAAATATGCTGACGTCTTAATTTTTCCCGTTACTCCGTATTAATTTGAAACTACACACTAATGTGTATAATGAAATTTTGGATAAAGAACTAGTTTAAAAATTGTACAGAAACTGATCTGTTTCAAAAATAATGTAATAGTATTTTAATAATTAAAATTTCATTTGTTTGATTTTCGACAAAAGTAAAATGCACTTTGTTAATCGAATATGTAAAAACATTCACATATTAGGTATTACCTACGATACTAGTTAACAAAAGGTTATACCATGATGTAAAATTAAAATCAACTATTGTGGTTCATTAAATGAATAACAAATTCACATCTTTTTATTTTTACTTGCAATTTTGCGGTTTGAAAAAAAAATTAAAGAAGTCTTCATTGCAGCAATAGCTAAAACTAATAAACAAAAACATTTTTGTAAATTGAAACAACATCACTTTAAATTAGAATGACTATTGCCAATATTGATACTAATTACTCACTATTTTCACATACAAGTTGGCAATACACTAAAAAATAATATTGATTTTATATTTTTAACGTTTATTTACCGTATATGAACAACACTATATTAGACCAATATTAATACTGTGTGTACATTAGAATATAAAACTTTCTACCACTAGTGATACATTATTTATTTATAATAATTGTATATTATAACAATTTCCAAAAAATATCATAACGCTATATTGGATCTTTATTTGTTACCAATAAACAACCAACAGAAAATTTTGTAATCAAACCTATGTTGAACTAATATTAGTTTGAATAATATTGGATATAGATGAAATATTTATATAGGACGATTTAAAAAAAAATTGCTAAAATTTTAACATTGGCTCAATGTCTAGCCACTAAATAACTAATGTTCATTGCTACTTGGGTGCTCTTTTTTTTACTTGAGGTTTACGATAATTGCTAAAGCGGAAACGACTTTTTTATTGTCTTCAAATTTAAAATCTAACTACAATACATATACACATTACTTCGTTCTTTGCAGATTATTTCTAAGATTTACCGGCTTACAAAATTTATCAAAGCATAATAAGATATTAGAATGTTGAGTGTTTTAACAAAGTCTTGTTACAGTTTTTTGTTAGTGTTTTATTTTTTTAATTCAATTTTATTTTTGACATATACATTTAGGTTATCGACATAAGCTTCGAAACAGATTTTTTTAGAAAACTTTAGTTTTTTGGTCGTTTTACGTTTTGTATCTCCCAGTTTAGCTAAATTTTTAAAATTTGTAATCAGTAATAAAAATCGATCTCAGAATATTGCTGATTTTAAAGCTTATGTTTATTTATTTTCGGTTGCCTAGTAGTATTGCATATTGAAAAGTCGACTGTAACTCATCATTAAGAAATAACCTAAACCGTTTAGAAGGATAATTGGGCCTAACAAAACAAAAAAGTATATGTTATCAACAAGTACATTTTCAGAAATAATATTGGCTTTCTTCAACTAATTTAGGATGAATAATTAGTTTCTCACATAGCATCTTTAGTCAAACTGAGTTTTGACCTATAATGTTTAATCACATTATTTGAAAAGAATTAAATAGTAAATTACTGCTATAAGGTAGATTAGAATTAAAATTTACAATTTGATTTTTTTTGTTATTATCTGTTATCTACTTTTGATACAGAAATTTTTGTTAAAAAATTACTTAATTAATTTACTTTTCCACTATAAATCTGTATCTTAAAATGGTTCTTTATGTTTGTAATTATTTCAAAGATGATTAGTTATGTATTGCAACTTGCTTCAATTTACCTTTTTTTCTGAAATATTTGATATTGTTATTTGAGAAGAATCTATACTAAAAATTTACTATTGTAAAAGTATTTATAAAAATTACTACCATTTGCAAGGGATTTATATGTAACAATGCTAGTGGGAAACGTATCTCACAACAATTTTGCAATAGACAATAACAACAATTCATAGAATTGTAATAAAACTTTGATCTACTATATTTATTATAAGAAACTAAATGATTTTTTTTTTCTAATCTTAGTATGTTACTATTTATTACCTTATCTTAACTTGAGTAGAATCTTTTTCACGTTCTTACTTTTTAAAACAAAAGTGGTATTCTGAGTTTAAGATATAAAATTACTGTTAAACAATTAAGAACTAATTCTAACAATTATCTGGATATACTGATTTAGTGTATTATTTGTCAGTATTATTAATCCCAATCTGCTTGTAATTCACATTATACATGTTTTGTTTCAAAAATCTTAACTATGTATTAACAAAATACATTATTATACATTGTATTTCTATTATTTATTAAATAAACAAATACAAAAAAATGTGAAATTAAATTTCCTTATCTTTAATACCAAAGTTTGATAAATTGTTTATTAGCAATGTCTTGTTCAAACTTCAAAGTTAAACTTAGATGATCGTTTGGTATTAATTAGTTTAGTACTATTACAAATGTTCTTTGTATCTATTAGAGCATATAAAACGTCACTTAGCAATTATACTAACAATTATAATACATTAAAGTAATATTTGATTTGTAGAAACTAATTATAGTTCAAACTTTGTGCGAGTTAGGTTTGGAAGCATATTTGTTTTTCTTAAACGCACCACTTTCATTTAACTTCAATTAGTGGTAGTACAATAAAAACATTAAACATTTATTTTGTTTATTATTGTTTTAGTACTTTGCAACTAGTTATTTTAAAAGCGCAAACAAATTAGTTACAAACTTGTGTTTCTTTTTTGGCTAATAGATGATATAAATTTACTTTTGTTCTAATAAATTACAATATAAGTGATTTTAATTTAACTTCATACTTTTATTCATCTGAAAATTTTAAGCGCACGAAATATTTATGTGCTCTCTTTCTAACAATTTTAAAAGGGCACGTTATCTCCAAAAGTTTTACGTTAATGCTAAATAGTTAAAAACTTTTTTGTCTAAATTATTTAGATTACGGTTCGTTTAATTAAAAAATTTACAATTTTAATTTAATTTTTGCAAGGTTTTGTAAATTGGTTTTGTATAATTGAATCTATTGATTTACAATAAAATTTAATTCTACTTCTTATAATTTTTGCTGTAAATTTATATATTAATTATGAAAAATTTTTGTTATAACAAATCAAAATTAGTATATTTTCTTGATCTTGTTAATTATTAGTATTACAATTTTTTTATTACTATCTGCATGTCATTTTGCTTATACAAATATTAGTAGAATTGAGTTTAATCATTACATTATCTTAATTAGGCGATAATAAATAACTTTACGAGAAGCCCGTTTAATATTTTATTATTACAATTGTTGTTAAATAACTAATTATTTAGACAAATTAGTTTTTGAAAATTAAACCTTATTACAATTTTCTTTATTTATATTCTAATTTGAAGTTTTCTTAAATTAAATTATGTTTCATTATGTAACCTTTATATTACGCTAGTTTAGCTTCTTTAATTACAAATAAATTAATATTAAAGTCAAATTGTTCAGTGAAACTAATGCTTGAATTCATGTTGTTGCCTAATAATACTTGTTTTCATATTGAGTAAAAAGTTAAAAAACACATTAACTTGAGAAAATAAAACGTACCAGAGCTTCCTTGTAGTCCAAACGCAAATTTTATCTTAACTCAAAAACAGTATTAAGAAATAAATGCTTGAATTCTACCTGTGAAATTTTGACATATGGGCAAAACAATTACAAACGTATGATGACCGAAAAATTTAAATAAATTAAAAAAAATTGTATAACGCTTTTATGTCACAAATGTTTTAGATATTGTTACTTTTACAAATAGCACAACATAAAAAATTGGAAAATGGAAAAACATTGACTTGCAAATGAATCAATTATGTACACCAAGAAAATAAACCAGAGTTAATACTATATACATGTTTATAAATTTATTTTTTATGGTTTTGTTTTGTGTGCAACTTTTGAATCAGTATTAAAAACAATTAAAATTAATAGAGTCTGATGATGTCAACCCAGTGACAAAACGTAGTCAATGATAACTGATTAACGTTAATTTTGGTTATTTGATTTCACCACTTTGAAGAACCTATTTTCGAATAGAACCAATACTACAACAAACAAATATTTTAAAAAAACTTTTATTGTTAGAAATTTTTGTAATTATCAACGGAATTATACAGTTAAAGTTATTATATTACTATATTAAATTATTTTACTTTTGTAAGTTATTAGAATACATTTTTTTTCCGATGTCAAAATAATTACGGCAACGTTAGAATTGATGCTTTTACGTATACCAATTTACTGAAGATTTAAAAGGTAATGCAACCATTAAAACTACATAATGTTTTTCTATAAGCTTTCTAAAGTTTAAACAAAAAATTATTATATATTTTGATTAAAACTATTTTTTATAATTTATTTGGATATTTTTACAGCGGTTAAGAGGTGTTTACTGCAAATATAGAATATATATACAAAAAACTAAAATTTGATATCTTCACACTTTTTTGCTATAAGAAATAATTTTATTGTTTGTAGGAATTAATAATTAGGAATAATAAGAATTAGAAAAAACACGAAATTTGTTATATAAGAATATAGGTGCAGTAAGATTTGTAACAATAGTAAAAATATACAGAATGGCGTTAAGAAAGATGAAGCAAGTTTTATTTTAAAAAATATCACAAATCCTTTGTTTTGAGCTTTACAAATTCAGGTGTGGGGTTGAGCTTGTGTGCATTGGTAAAAATTAAAGTGTATTTAAGCAAGATTGACAGTAATTACGAAAAATGGAAACACGTGGTCGCGGTGAACAATCTGAACAGCAGATGGGTGTTGGTGAATTTATTTCTCAAGCAGCTGAAGGCGTGGAGGCAGCACGAGGGCAGCAGATGGGATTAAATGTTACCGTACAAGATTTAATATCGATGGTTGTTGCGACTATGAAGGAAGTGGAATCCACTAAAAAAGTGAGTACCACAGAAATAGCTGCGTTAATTCCAGAGTTTAGTGGAACCTGTGATGAAGATGCTGCTACATGGTTTGAAAGGGTAGCAACGGCCAAGCAGGCACACAGTTTAAATAATAAAGAAATTGTTGCGATATTAGCCACTAAGATGAAAGGGCTTGCACTGAATTGGTTTCATTCAAAGCCGAGTCACGCTGCGCTGGAGTATGAGGATTTGCGGGTATCAATGTTGGCTATGTTTAGTCGTCGTGAAAACAAAATTAACTTGATGAGGAAGTTCGATGCACGTAAGTGGCGACGAAATGAAAGTTTTTCTAGCTATTATCATGAAAAGGTTATGCTGGGCAACCAATTAAATATTAGTGACGATGATTTAATTGCATACTTAATCGATGGTTTCGATAATGTTATTCTCCAGTCACAAGCAAGGATGACTAGGTTTACGAAATTGGAGGAGTTATTGGATGTAATGAATGGCTTAACTAACGTTGAGAGGAATGTGTTGAAACCAAGTGTAACAGGAAATGTATCAGCAATTCCTGCAAGAACATCAGTGGTCCCAACAGGAGCACGAAAACCGTTACGATGTTTTGTGTGTGGTAAAGATGGACATTTTGCCTCAAGGTGCCAAGAGAAGAAATGTTATGGTTGTAATGCTTTTGGCCACCTTAAGAAAGATTGTCCAGGAAATCAAACAACAGCACCGGATAGCACTACGATGGTCGTGGAGGAGCCGTTGAACATTGCATCACCTTATTACCTTGAACTACAGTTATCATTTGAGGATGTGCGTCCTATAGTGAAAGCAATACTGGACACTGGTAGTGGGATCTCTCTGATAAAGGCTTGTTTTGTCCCGGAGGAATACATGCTTCCGTATCGTAATTGTGAAACTTTCACAGGTATTAATAACACTAAGTTAGACATAGTAGGTATATATAATTATAACGTTTGTATTGAAGGGCTTTATGTTAATGTTAAGTTTTATGTGGTGAGCAATAACACCATGAACTACGATTGTTTGTTGGGTAGAGATTTTATCTCACAGCCGTCAATTCATGTTGAATTCGGTAGTGATGGTGTTACTGTAAAACCAAAAGATGTTCAAGACGATCAGAATGTTACAGATGAATTAACTGATATTATGTTAATTGATATTGATCACGATGACCGTGAAAAGTTGGTGAGTTGTTTAAATGTTTGCGATGAGATTAGTATGAAAAGTAGAATGGAATTTTTTGAGGTATTTGAAAATGAGTATATGCAGCCAGCACGAGGGTTGTATCCAAAATTTCAATACACTGCTAGGATCGAAACGGATCCTCATAAACATTTTTTCTATCGTCCTCGTAGACTTGCTTACACGGACAAACAGGTAGTTGATCAGATAGTATCCGATTTATTAGGTAGAGGTATAATTAAAAACAGTTCGTCCCCATACGCTTCGCCCATTGTCTTAGTTTCAAAAAAAAATGTGTTACGTGCATAAATTTAAATAATGCATCACCCTGTACATCAATTTAATTAAAAACTACTTTGATATTTCTTGACGCCATCTATCGGGTTCGTTGGTCACTTTGTATTGACAGACGGCATCCGGTGTCAGACCGACATTTGCACTTTACCTTCGTACCTGTTAATATCTATGTCTGAGTGAATTGAATATCGTTTTCAAGAATCATCCACGTGCTGGGACACGATGGAAATTAGTAGTTTCTCTTAAATAATTGATTTCATACCGCAGAGTAAGTGATTTTATTATTTCTTTACTTAAACGTAATTTCTATGTCTTTTGGTTAGCACCATGTGCCACCTTCATGACTACGGATATTTGTATCGTTACATAAAATCCTCAAGGGGGAAATTATAAGCGAAAGCAGAAGATCTTAATTATTGGATACGATTGAATTCTATTCGGAGGCAATATCCTCACCTTGATAACTATCACATTGTTCGGAAGATCATAATTATTGGATACGATTGAATTCTACTCGAAGGCAATTACTTAATACCACCAGAGGCGTAACATTAATGTAACAGCAGACGATAAGTGTCGGTTCGATTACTGTCCTTTAAATGTGTCTTTATTTGTAGTTTGTGAGTCGCCAGGTAGACACGATTATTTTTCAGGAAGTTAAATTGCAGGTAGCCCGTAGGAAAAACGTTTTTCTGAAGAGCGCCCTGGAATTTTTGGTAAGTCACTTTTTCTTGTTCTTATTTATTCGTGTCGCTACGGTATATTCACGACTTACTATAATTATTACCTGTACGTGCAAATTTACGTGTTGCTTATGATTGTTACTAAGTTAAGTTAAGTAAATGACTTATCGCTCGCTGCTTATATCCATCGTAAAGTATTATTACTCATGTTAGTTATTGATAAATTTTATATATGTTTTGGTGGCTGCACTTTTGGTCGACGTGTAGTGTAAGTTGCCGATCCTACTGCTATTCTCGTTTCTTTATATTCTATACAGTACCGGTGTACATTTGACTATTTAATTGTTACTACATTTATTTTTATAGAGGAATTAAAGTACCATTGTTGTTAATGATCGAGTTTCTTTTCCATTTTAGTCGTTTCTTTCAGCAGTTACGAACTTTACATCATAGTTACAAGTTTATTACCATTCCTGTGGTGAGCAAGCAGGAACTTACTTTGGATAGGCTCTGGCGCCCTTAATTATCTTTTATTTACCTCTAGCAACCCTACCCTCTCTCCGACTGTTGAGAGTTGGCCGTGCAGGTTCGTAACCAGCTAAAACTTGTAACAAATTGGCAGCCCAACTGACTGGGGCTTCGATTATCTCATATCGAATTTCTCATTCTCTATATTTCTTTTAACAATTTGCTTTAATTGTGATTAGCGTAGGATTAACTTATACTGTTGAATTTCTCTCGACTTAGTGTGTAGCAAATTGGCTACCTGACTTTTCGATTCTTTTTCTTTTGAATTTCTCATTCGATATAATTCTTTCTGCTGTTTAGATTTTTTTTTTTCTCTAATTACTGTAGAATTACTAGCAGGAATAGGTAGTTTATGTTATTGTTTACTTGCTATCGATTTAGTGTGTGCGATCATAAGTTCTTCTAGCTTTATTGATTTCTTTTTATCTTTTCTGAGTCTTACGTGGGTTCGATTTTACTTTGCTTTCTTTACTTAGTTATTGCTACTCGACTTGACGTCTGAGTTACTTCATTAACTTTTACTTTTTCTGTATTTTTTCTTTAGTGCTGCAGTTTGACTGTAGATTAGCACTTTGCTTACGTTTCTTTTAATCGGACCTTCGTTTTGATTTTTGGATTGACTCGACTACGTCGATTAATTTGTTTTCTTATTGGATTACTTACGGGATAGTAATACGGCTGGTACTTACTGTTATTTTGAATTTTGTCAGGCACATGGTGACGGATTTCCGTCGTAGATAACTGCTTTGGTTAATTTCTTGTTTACTTGTTATTGTTGTAGCTATGTATTCTTCAGATAAAGAACCACCACTTCTTACTTCATCAGACTCTGATTCGGAAATGGACTTGGCTAATTGGAATATTACTTTCTCTGGTGAAGATCCGTTTGTACTAATGGAGTTTCTTATTCGTATTGATGAGTTGTGTTTGTCTCGTGAAGTTTCTCAGCACCAACTTTTTCTTTCAGCTTCTGATGTGTTATCGGGTAAAGCTCTTCTTGTGTTTAGAAGTAGACTACATACTTTACGTTCTTGGAAAGAGGTTACTGCGATGCTGAAAGCTGAATTTCTGCCTGTAGATTATGATGAAAGGTTAATGGATACTATTCGTAATCGAGTGATGGAACCTAAGGAACCTATTGTGATGTACGTTGCTACTATGCAATATCTTTTTATGCAATTGTTAGAACCAGTCTCGGAGAAGACGCAGCTTAAAATCGTACGCCGCAACTTGGCTCCTTTGTATCAATCTCATTTTGCACTGGTGGATATTACATCCTTTTCTCAATTGATTTCTTTAGGCAAACGTTTGGAGTTGAACTTTAACCGTAGCAATTCTCGTAGTCTTATAACATCCGAAAGGAATGACTTACTTCTAGAATCATCTGTGATTAATACTGCTACTACCGCAATTTCTGTTAATACGGTTGCTGATTCTCTTACTACTCCTCCCCTTCCTTCTTCTATAACTACTGAGTCTAATACGTGTATACACTGTCGTTCTAAAACTGAGAAACTTGTACGTCCTGTTCGTTCTTTAGCTTCTCTTCCTCCAAATTTTCTTCAGTTTCTAGGATTATTAGGCCTACTAACGATCCTTGGTATTTAGGTTTGGTTTCTAGAGTTTCTGCTTGTCCTCGTCGTTTCTCTCGCTGGTGTCTTGTGAAAGGTCTTCTATGTAAACGTGTACGCATATCTTCATCTGACTCTTGCGTGTGGAAATTAGTTGTCCCTTCGGACCAACGCAAACAATTAATCCACGATCACCATCGTCCATCTGAGCGTGAACACCGCAGTGTTAGGAGTACGTTGGAAGCTCTTCGCTATCACTTCTACTGGCCTCATATGAGACCCAAGGTTGCTGAGTTCATACGTCACTGTTCTTGTTCGAACGCCCAGCGTAGCAATCCTTTTAGGTCACGTCACATTTTGACAAGTAGAACGAAGCTTTCCAACACTAGTGTTGCTACAAGGTCTACGCGTCTACATAAGGATCGTGCTATTTCGCCGGATGTAAAAGCCGCTGCTATTGCTTTTACATCTCCTTCTTCAGTCGTTTCTAATTATTCTTTGTTGTCTCCCTCTGCTAATCGTTCTCTTCGCTTTCATCGGCGTCGCAAGCGTCGTAAGTGCTAGTTCACTTTTTGGGCTTTCGACTTTCGACCTTTGCTATTCTTTTGGTTCTTTTCTTTCGGTTTTAGTGGTTCGAGTCTTTGGATACGTCGTCGGTATCTTGTTGGTTGTAGCTTGGATGCTACCCAATTGTTCTTCTCATATTGCTGTCACCGATTTTCTTTTCTTTGCTTAAGTTTCTAGTACTTCTGTTTTGGTTTCTTTCTTCTCCATCTTACTTCAGGACAGACTACCTTTCCGTCTGTATATATGTATATCCGCTTAGTCGGCCTTTTTGGATCGGTACGTCATATATAGAATTCTCTTTTCTGCTTTTGGATTTGGTTTTTTTCTTTTCTTGAGTTTTCTATTCCGCTCGTCGGCATTAGAGCCTTGAAGTATATTTTCCAATTTGGGACAGCAATTGGTACGCATTCGTTCTATAACTAATAGTGATACATTTTCTCATACCTTGTTTTTTTCTATTCCATGGGCGGTTGGTTGGGCATTGAAGGGCTGGTCACTCCCTTTCGTTTCTTCTACGGAGAGAAGAACGAATCAGACATTTACATCTTGTCTTATCTTTCTCCGTCTGTCTCTTTTTATCCTTTCTTGTCTTTCTTACTTTTGATTTTTTTTCTTTCGCTTTTTGGGATTTGTCTTTAGGGCAATTATCTCTTTCGCTTTTTCTTTTATCTGGATTTGTTGCTTGAATACTTTCTGGGTATTTTCTTTTAATAACTTCTTTCTTTAGTATTCACGCAACTATGGTTCTTTTCTTTTGCTTTTCTTTCTCGGTTACTTCTCTCGCTTTATTGGGGTTAGGGGGTTTTTGTTTTGTTGGTTTTGGGTTGAAACTTGGAATAGACTGCAACGTCGCTTCTTGTACTTTGTACTTCCGCTTAGTCGGCATTTTCTGATGTTGTCAGTCACCGTTAGGATATTTCTCTTCTTTGGGTTTCTTTTGGCTCTGGGAATATTCTAATCCGTTCTTCGGCATTTAGGTTCCATGCGACATCCCAACGCAACGAGCACTAACTCACGATGCTTAATTGGCAAGTGAAGTTTTCAGTTCTTGATTGACTCATACTTTTTCTTTTTTCTTCTGGTTTCGTTTGAGATTGCTTTGAAAGTTTTCCTCTCTGCTAAAGCTTAGTCTATCTTTATTTTCTTGGAGCCTCTGCAACCATATTCTTTTCTCTTCATTTGCTTTTTGCTAATTCTTTCTTTTGCTACATTGGGCTTAGTAAATTATTCGTTTTGCTGTGTAAGTCTGAAACTTGAAACAGACTACAACTCCGTTTTCTGTACTTTATGTACTTCCGCTTGCTCGGCTTTTCTGGATGTTGTTAGTCATTCTTGGGATATCTCTTTTGCTACTGTTCTCTTTGGTTTTCTTGGGATATTCTATTCCGTTTATCGGCTTGTAAGTTTCATTGTTACAGTGCAACACAGTGACCGATAATTGACAAGGGTTCGCTTAGCAACTGATAATTTCTTACGTTCTTTTCTCTCCTCTTCTTTCTTTTCTTCGAGTTCTAGTTCTGGGGATTATTAGTACTTGGGATTTTGGGTTACTTATTTTGATATTTGTACTTAAGGGTTGGGGCTTAAGGGGATTTTAGGGCTACTTAGTCCTGGACGCTTGTCCAAACTTCTACCTTTCCTATATTCTTTTCTTTTCTCTGGAATTCTTTCGATACTTACGTCCTTACTGTATTGGGTTACTGATTGTTTGTACCTTACTTTTTGGTATCGCTTTATGCGCTTCGGAAATTAGTAAACCATGTTGGTATTCTTCTTTGCTTTTAGATCAAATTACTCTTGGTTTCTTGGAGATACCTTTCGCTTCGTGCGCTTTTGTTACAGTTTTGGTTGTCGGCATTCTTAAGATTCTGGAAAACCTCTGTTTCTTTTGTATTTGTGGTAATCTGATGAGATTACACGGGGTTGGGTTTCTTGGAATTGGGTTGGTTTTGGATGTAAGGGTTCTATCCTTGGCGTATGCCTAAATTTCTGTCTTCATTTTAGCTTTTGTTTCGTTATCTCCGCTCCACGCTTTTATCTTGCTGGGGGGGGAATTCTGTTACGTGCATAAATTTAAATAATGCATCACCCTGTACATCAATTTAATTAAAAACTACTTTGATATTTCTTGACGCCATCTATCGGGTTCGTTGGTCACTTTGTATTGACAGACGGCATCCGGTGTCAGACCGACATTTGCACTTTACCTTCGTACCTGTTAATATCTATGTCTGAGTGAATTGAATATCGTTTTCAAGAATCATCCACGTGCTGGGACACGATGGAAATTAGTAGTTTCTCTTAAATAATTGATTTCATACCGCAGAGTAAGTGATTTTATTATTTCTTTACTTAAACGTAATTTCTATGTCTTTTGGTTAGCACCATGTGCCACCTTCATGACTACGGATATTTGTATCGTTACATAAAATCCTCAAGGGGGAAATTATAAGCGAAAGCAGAAGATCTTAATTATTGGATACGATTGAATTCTATTCGGAGGCAATATCCTCACCTTGATAACTATCACATTGTTCGGAAGATCATAATTATTGGATACGATTGAATTCTACTCGAAGGCAATTACTTAATACCACCAGAGGCGTAACATTAATGTAACAGCAGACGATAAGTGTCGGTTCGATTACTGTCCTTTAAATGTGTCTTTATTTGTAGTTTGTGAGTCGCCAGGTAGACACGATTATTTTTCAGGAAGTTAAATTGCAGGTAGCCCGTAGGAAAAACGTTTTTCTGAAGAGCGCCCTGGAATTTTTGGTAAGTCACTTTTTCTTGTTCTTATTTATTCGTGTCGCTACGGTATATTCACGACTTACTATAATTATTACCTGTACGTGCAAATTTACGTGTTGCTTATGATTGTTACTAAGTTAAGTTAAGTAAATGACTTATCGCTCGCTGCTTATATCCATCGTAAAGTATTATTACTCATGTTAGTTATTGATAAATTTTATATATGTTTTGGTGGCTGCACTTTTGGTCGACGTGTAGTGTAAGTTGCCGATCCTACTGCTATTCTCGTTTCTTTATATTCTATACAGTACCGGTGTACATTTGACTATTTAATTGTTACTACATTTATTTTTATAGAGGAATTAAAGTACCATTGTTGTTAATGATCGAGTTTCTTTTCCATTTTAGTCGTTTCTTTCAGCAGTTACGAACTTTACATCATAGTTACAAGTTTATTACCATTCCTGTGGTGAGCAAGCAGGAACTTACTTTGGATAGGCTCTGGCGCCCTTAATTATCTTTTATTTACCTCTAGCAACCCTACCCTCTCTCCGACTGTTGAGAGTTGGCCGTGCAGGTTCGTAACCAGCTAAAACTTGTAACAAATGGTTCTAAAAGATTGTGTGTGGATTTCCGCGAATTAAACAAAGTCGTGGTTAAGGATAGATTTCCTTTACCCTTGATTGATGATCATTTGGACGCGATGCATGGTAAAATGATTTTTAGTAAACTGGACCTTAAAGACGCGTTTTATAATATCAGCATGGCTGAGGATTCAACTAAATTTCGTTCCTTTGTCACTCCGCACGGTCAGTATGAGTTCCTGAAGTTGCCATTTGGCTTCTGCAATAGTCCAGCTATATTTGCACGTTTTGTTAGCGAGGTATTTCGAGATTTAGTAGCGAAGGGAGAGGTTTTGATATATCTTGACGACATTATGATCGCGACTGTTACCATAGATGAGAATATTCACATACTAGGGAAAGTATTTAAAGTTTTGGTCGACAATTTACTAGAGTTGCGTTTGGAGAAATGTGAATTCTTGAAAAATAAAATTCAGTATTTGGGATACGAGATTGACGCACAGGGTATTAGGCCAAGTAGGGATAATGTTAAAGCGGTTATAGACTTTCCAGTTCCAACAGATGCACGAGAGATGCATAGCTTTTTGGGACTGGCAAGCTATTTTAGACGATTTATCGAGGAATTTTCGATTATCGCGAAACCTTTATTTAATTTAATTAAAAAGGCCAGTACATTTAAATTTGGCGAGGATGAGTTAAGAGCGATGGAGACTATTAAGAATAAGTTAATATCTAGACCAGTTTTAGCAATATATTCAGTTTCTGCCGATACAGAGTTGCATTGCGATGCAAGTTGTCACGGGTTTGGCGCAGTTTTATTTCAACGACAGACTGATAATAAGTTTCATCCCGTCAGCTATTTCAGCAAAAGAACAACTGATTGCGAGAGCAGGTATAGCAGTTACGAGCTAGAATGTTTAGCGATAGTTTTTGCGGTAAAGAGATTTGAAATTTATTTAAAGGGGATAAAATTTAAAATCATAACCGACTGCGACAGCATACGATTGACTTTTAGCAAAAAGGATGTGGTCCCAAGAATAATGCGATGGGTTTTATTTTTGCAGGACTTTAACTATATAATTGAGCATAGGACAGGCAAGCGCATGGCTCATGTCGATGCGTTGAGTAGGTTGCATGGACTCATGGTGTTAGAAGATAACAGTCTAGAGCACAATTTATCAATTAAACAAGACGCTGACTTAGAAATAAAAAAAGTTAGGAAATCTTTGGAGGAACGAGAGAGTTCTACTTATGAATTGAAGAATGGATTGGTGTACCGGAAGCACTTAGATAGGTTACTGTTTTATGTACCGCGAGTGATGGAACATACAATATTATATAAATATCACGATAAATTTGGGCACGTAGGTGTGGATAAGGCTGTAGAGTTAATTTTAAGAAGCTACTGGTTTCCAAAGTTGCGGACCAAAATTAAAAATCATATTAGCAATTGCAATGCGTCGTGTATTCTTCACCGAGCGGTCCTAAAGAAGGTTTGTTGCATCCAATACCGAAGGGAAACGTACCTTTTGATACGGTTCATATAGACCATGTCGGTCCTTTTGAAAAAACACCTAGGTCGAAAAAACATATTTTCGTTGTAGTTGATGGCTTCACGAAATTTGTGAAGTTGTATCCTTGCAAATCTGTAGATGCTCGTGAAGTTCTAAAACATTTAGAATCATTTAGCTCTAATTACAGTAGACCAAAACGAATCATTTCTGATAGGGGCTCTGCTTTTACGTCAGCTGCGTTCGCAGAATTTACTGACAAATATAACATACAACATGTAAAAATCGCTACAGGCACACCGCGCGCGAATGGCCAAGTGGAGCGAATAAATCGAATAGTGACACCAATGTTAGCTAAAATAAGTGGTACACCCGATCGATGGGATGAGGTGTTAGATGTTGTAGAATTTTCTATAAATCACAGTGTTAGCAAGTCGACGGGAAACACACCAAGTCGGTTATTGTTTGGTGTAAATCAACGTGGCGATATTATCGACTCATTGCGAGAATTTTTAAATTTAGAAGGTGATAGAGATTTGGAGGCTACTCGTGCGGCAGCTGCAATTAACATAGAGCGGTCACAATTAGAAAATAAGTTTTATTATGATAAAAGCATAAAAAGCAAAAGAGTACAAGATAGGTGATTACGTAGTCGTAACAAATAACATAACTACGGCCGGTAATAACAAAAAGTTATTGCCAAAATATAAAGGCCCTTATGTTATCGAACGTGTATTAGGTAATGATAGGTATGTTGTAAAGGACGTGGACGGGTTCCAAATAACGCAGTTACCATACAATTCGGTTGTTGATGCTTCACGTATAAAGTTGTGGTCAGAGAACAACCCATCCACGTCTTTGGTCGAGGTCGACCAATGTCAGATTGGAGGAGATGTAGGAATTAATAATTAGGAATAATAAGAATTAGAAAAAACACGAAATTTGTTATATAAGAATATAGGTGCAGTAAGATTTGTAACAATAGTAAAAATATACAGAATGGCGTTAAGAAAGATGAAGCAAGTTTTATTTTAAAAGATATCACAAATCCTTTGTTTTGAGCTTTACATGTTAATTTTTTTTAAAATACAACTTGTCAAACTAAACAAATATATAAAACATTAGAAAATATTTTTCTAACAATGAGGAAAAAACATTTTCTTCAGTTCTTAAGATGAAGTTCTGAAGGTATTCTTCATAAGGTTACAAATCTACCATGTTTCAGGTTCACAAAATAAAATGGTATATTTTTTAATTTTGAACAAAACTGATAGCTTAAATGAAAAAAAGTTTGTATTATAATTTTCTCCGCTTTTATAGCTATTTATAGTTATCTTTTATACATAGTAATTTATACTATAAGACGGCTGTTCCATCAAACTGCTAATGGTAAAAAATATTGCTAATGAAAATATTTTGCAACATTTTTTTTTAAACCTAATTACATTAAATTGTCGATTATTTAATTATATTTTTTGTGCTAAAGACGCTATTCTAACTATTGAAACATTTATGAAACCTATTTTTGTACTGCCTAACATTACAAACGTCAAAATTAGTAATAGACAAAAAAAGTTCTAGAATGACAAAATAAAAAGTAGAAATCTACCAAAGTCAATTATATTAGAACGAGTATACACCAACTGGAAGTCATCTACAAAATCTTAAAATTCAGTTAGAATTGAAAAAAAACGATGTTAAAGTTAATGTTTGACAGATTTTATTAATTAATATATGTAGTACTAACATTACTTTTCTGGTGATTTGAAATTTAACGTTTGTTCGTTGTGCTATGCTTTATTTGCGACGCTTGTTACGTAAATTACTGTTGTGTAACAAGTTTTAAAATGCAAACGCCGGAGTATAGGAAACTTAACATTCATATACAATCTGCAGTGACCTATTGGCCTCCGTGATATATTATCACTCCTTTAAGAAAGGAATTCATTACTTCCTGTTCATAAGTGCTTGCAAAAGGTTGTTGCATACTTGAAAGTTAATTAATTAATTGTTTCAAGTCAATTAGTTGGCTGGTAACCGTATAATGGTTACCTGGGCTATTGAGATTCTCAAGTGGGATCTAAACAGTTGTAATTTCACATCGTTTTTATCTTCGGTATAGTTAAACAATGAAAAACAGAGAACAACCACCGGGTTTTACTAGCAGTTCCTGTAGGAAAGAAGTAGCAAGACACCCCTTTTTCTGCTCGTTCTAACGATCAGATAAAATTAGAATAATAGTTAGATAAGCTTAGTATAAGATACTTTCCGTTTGGTTTGGAATACGTTTAGTTGTTAGTTTACATATGTTAGTATAGTTCGTAAATAGGAAATACAGATTAATCATTTTTTCACCTACATAAAATAACAGCATTTTTTTAATAGCGAAGGCTTCCACGGCGGGAATCTATACTAACATTAGAATGTCTTCCGGATTTGCACCGTGTTATTGTTGTTGTAACCGAAGTTGCCAACGTTTCGCCCACTTTCGTAAGGGGCTTCATCAGGGCGTGAGATATATCGCAGAACTCAAACAAGCAACCGAAATCTAACTAAGAACTTCTCAAAAGTTAGGTTATTCACTTGTGAAACCAGCCATAATCTAAACTCTGAAAAGGTAAGAAAGAAAACGATAACTTGAAAAAGCAAACGAAAATCTAACAAAGAACCACTACCGAGTTAGGTAATCAACTTGTGAACTAAGCCAGATTTAAAACTCTGTAGAAGTGACTTAACAAGAAATATTTTCCGTTTATAAAGGAATGGTTGAGTTCGACTCTGATTGGGTTACGGTTGATAAGGGGCATGTTTTCGATAAATGACTAATGACAGGGAACCAAAGAGGGGATAGCTCGAAACCATGATCGCGATTGAAGTTATTGGGGTGTTTGATGCTTTCTATGCTTTCTCGGAATTTCCTGTTAAAAAAGAATGGAGATTTGGTAATCAAGGAAACATTATCAAAATCTATCTTGTGACCCGTAGTAAAATGATGTTCAGCAACCGCAGACTTAAAAATATACCTTTTTCTTATACAACGATCATGTTCTGAAATGCGAGTAATGACGGAACGACCGGTTTCATCAATGTATACTAAACCACATGAACAAGGAATTTGGTATACACCTTGAGATGAAAGTGTAGGAAATTTGTCTTTGGAAGAAGGAAGAATCTGAGAGATTTTGCTTGTAGAGTTGAATATGGGTTTAATCCCATTCTTACGAAGGAGTTTCCCTATTTGATCTGACTGATTTGACTCGTGACGAAGATAGCGGTGTTGGGAAAACAATTCCACCACGTAGTATATTGAGATTTTAGACGTGTTTTTCAGTGAGGTTTTTATTTGACAGCACAACTTCAATTACCAATGTTAAGTCTGTATTGACAAAATGTGCTGTAAGTTCGTAAAAAGATTTATTTCTAATAAATGTCCAAATTTATACAGCGCAAAAGATATTTGAAGAAATTTTCCAAGAAATATCTTTTACAAATGTGTTCATTTTATAAAGTTCCTTTTTAACTTCTAACTTCAGAAATGGTGTTTTCAAAAGCAGTCACAAGAGTCTGTCTATTGCCTGTTGACAATATTTTTAGTCTCCAAGAAGTCCGATCGTGTCTACTCAATTTTGATCGATATAGACGTCAAATCAAATACGCGAATAAAAATTACATATCAAATTTTATGTAACATAATAAGCCACAATCGCAATTTTGAACTTTTATTCTTATAAAATTGTGAATAATACAATATTTAATTCGTTTTTGTTATTTTCGATTACGTGTATGTGTTGTAGATAAATTGTGCGTAAAACTAATGAATTCTAGTAAACTAAAATATTTGCAACATTTTATTTTTTTAATTTATTTGAACAACTATACATAAAAATATCATTATTTAATTTTAAAGTTGATTCATGCAGTGCAAATTTAATTTAATCTGAGTTTGTAGCTGGACTAATTTGCATTCAAAACTACTTTGTTTTTATTAATTTTAAAATTACTAGTATTCGCTTGCAAATTTAAAGTTATTAATCATAAAAGCCATATATGAATTGTTATAGTTACATGTCTGTTTCACACATGCATGAAATATTACTGAATTTCATTAAAATGAGCACGTTTGGAGACAGAATTTCAATTTTCAACCGTTTGTGGTATATTTCAATTTTAAAATAAATAAATTGCTTTCAAATGAACTGCTTAATGTGGTTGTCAGAGTTGGTGATTTATATTGGAGACGATACTAAAATTGTTAATTCATCAAAGCAAATGTCAGCTGGTTTGTGAATTTGTCTAAAACCCTCTACATAAAATTGCCAACCGACCTTTTATTATCTCTATGGCTTTAAATGCGATCAGTAATGATATAATGTATTCAAATTGGAACTTAGTAATTGTATTGTAGTTCAAACTCCGTATTGGGCTTAAATGAAATGCAGGCTTTTGTTGCATTTCTGTGACATAAATCATTTTGATAGTTGTGATAAACGGATTTGTTTTGTCGCTTACATGTCCAATACCGATTTTCGCGTCAAAGTACTGACAAATATTTAGTTACTGCAAACAACATTCTAGTTTAAACGTTTTTTAGTTGAGTTATATTTATGCTATTTTCGCTACTTTCTTAAATTAAAACACGACACTGACATAAAGAATTTAATATTTTAGAAAATATTTACTGCGAGGCGAGATGTACAAAAATGCAATTAAGTCGAAAGTTTGCTCTTTTATACATAACTAATTTCTAACTGAAATTATTTTTATTTTCAGTCTTCACAGTATTTAAACTCATATTACAATCAAAGTGGATACTAATGATAGAGTAAATTAAGATTTTGGATAAAACCTTACATGTAATGTTTTGTTTATGTTAATTTTTTTTAGATATAATACAATTTAAAATTGATTACGCTTATTATTTACCCGCATCTTAGTACTATACGTCTAGACGTCAACCGTAATAACTTGTCATATAACACCGTACGTTACGGATTTTCAAATTTAGTTTTTTATTTGTTTTTTAACAATTTTTTTTCAACAGAACTATTATAATTTTGAAAGTTTGAACAAGTAGACTAAATATAAACAGGAATTTATTTTTACATATTTTTTCTGTAACTATTTTTAGTTATTAGTATTATTTTTCTTAATTAAAAATTAATTTGTATAATTGATGTTATTTATAACATACATATCCATTGATATTTAATTGCAAATTCTAAATCAAGTTTTCATTAAAAAATTTGTCTACTTTTTATAATACATATTACCCTAGAATTAGTAATGCAAATTACATATTTCATATTTTAACAAGATGCTGATGTTTATATACGCATTTTTTACAAAAAAAGAATTTAGTTAAATTAAATATGGTTGCGGCGTTCTTCCTTAAAAGGATTTAACTTTACAGTTTTTTGTTAAAATAATAGATTTTTTGTTTTGCTTAGGTTTTATTATTTTGTTATATTGTTTTTAATAATTTATTTATTACCAGTTAACCTAGTTCCTGTATTGTTAATATTTTTTTTATTTTTAATTGTAAAAAAAAGTTTTAAATTTCGCACTGTGACATGTGTTTATTTAAATATATATTTTTTTAGTATTAGTTTAATACCCTAAAATATTTAAGTTTTTTTAGTACTTCAGTTAGAATTTTATCTACAGAAATGTACATGTACAAAAGCATAAACCATTTTTATATAAAATACGTTGTATACCAGTGTCAGTAAAACAAAACTTTATGTATAGATTTACAAAATAAAAAATATATGTATATAATATGGAAAAGTTGAAATAAATACTTAAACGTAAAAAACACCGGTATCCTTTTGTACGTCATTTATAGCAAGACGTTGGCATCGAGGATTGAAAATTTTACTACTGAAATACATATAAGTTATGTTTTATTGGCTAACTTCTACAAGCTTGACTTTTTATTGGGATCAACTAAAACAAAATATTTTATGAAGTCTATTGCATTAAAAGATTCTACATTTAGTGCATTGCAAAAAAATACTTTTAGATCTACTACACTGCTACAATAAAGAAAATTTTTATTATATTGATATTTATTTATGCCTTCATTATTCATTGTGTATAGGAAAGATTTTTTTCTTACTAAATGTTATAAATGATTTTTTAAAGTTTAATGTAAAATACGTTTACTTTATATTAAAATTCATATTGATTTTATGGTGGTAATTTATACAAGCGCTTACCTTACAAAAACCTAAGAAAAACAATATATAATTATTTTTAAGAACATCACGCAAATTTTATTAAAAAATTACTACAATTGTATAACTTACATATTTCTAGCAATAACACAAAGTACAACGTTGTGATGTAGATTAACGTATCAAAAATGCGGCACATCCTAAAATATTTTTATTTTTCACTTCGTTATAATTTACTCATAATGCCTGCGATACGAGATACGTAAACATATAGATACATAACAACCAGAGTATAATGAGCTTCTATAACGCCCTCTCATTAACCCCTTAAAAATTGTATAATTTTTTTATATTTTTGTTTAGATATAGAAGAACAGATTTTCCATTTCTTTTTGTGCAATTTTTTCAACATACTTGGGTATCATTTTTACACACTCATTATGATTAAAAGTCAAAATATTTATGTATATAAACTACCAGATACACTTGGAGGTTTAGTATAATAAAAACTAAAATAATTCTTTATTTTTAGTTTTTATCCACTGTCGTAAAATGTTCTCCGGCAAAATCGTCGTAATAACGCCCGTTGTGCCTAAATACCTAATTTTATCTATGTAATAATTATTAGTATGCGATTAAAAAACGTTTTAATAATGATATAAATAGCTGTAATTAACAAGTTAGATAATTTTATAGTGATATTTTCGATTTTTTTTAATTAAATTTTTGTAAGCTATACTGAAATTTTGCACATTAATTTTACTTAATGAGGGCCTACAGAGTCACGTCGATAAGTCTCGGCAGGAAAGCTCACCGAGAATTTTGCGAACGTACTGTAGAAGCATTTCTGTTCATACTCACACAAACTTTCACTAATGATCTCTCCCATATCCTGTAAAAACGGTTTTAATGACAATGCAGCAACTTTATCGTGTGCATGAACATACTGTAACCTTGTTAATATTGAAAGAACAAATAAAATTAAGAAAATAGGACAAGGTTTGTAATTTTTTTTTGTTTTAACTGCAAAAATAAATGTAATATTTGTTTTAATACCTTCTACAGTACCTTCGAATGTAAAAACCTATTCACGTAGATAATTTCTGTTGCAGCTCAAGTAAGTAAAATCAGCTAGTTGCTGAATTAAATCAAGAATTCAAAAGGTTTATACGAATGTCATGTGTAGATTTTGAATTTTTGCTTAACAAGGTTTGTCCACTAATTAGCAAACACGATAGACAACTACGAACACCTCTACCAGCCCGAATGCGTCTTGCAATCACAATAAGATTCTTGGTATCACCTCAATTGATTTCAACAATTATTCCAGAAGTATGTGAAGCATTGAATTAAATAGAAAATGCAGGTGAGTGTTATAATGAAAATATTTATTAAATATTTAAAAATATTAGCCATAGAAGTGAGAAAGTTAAGTATATTTATAAACAAAAAGATATCACAATTAAATGAAACAGAAATTAAGCAATGTTGTAGGCTTGAGCAATTAGGTCAGACAGCAGGTCACCTCCCAAGATCTGGTTTGAAATGATGCGTATATTTCAGACAGTTTCTGCATCTGTAAATTGTGATTGATGAATTTCTGATGATTCGGAATACATTTGGCGTGTGGTACATAAATTTCCGTTGGTTGGGAATTTGCCATGCGGGTATTCTGAGTTTAAAGGAATTTCGCCGGACAACGGTTCAGAACAAGCAGACATAAGAGATAAACATTGACTGTATTACAAAGATAAAAAAATGTAGTGGATATAAACTTGATTCGATGCTTTGCAGGGCGGCGACTGAGAATCATGCTATCGATAACATACATAATTTTTTGTATGCCCTCTTCAGAAAATGCTTGCAATTTCTTTGCTAAACCTAACGCACTTATTTCACAGCCGTTTTGGGAGGATTGAGACTTCCTATTTTTAATGTTTTGCTGCAGTAAACTAAGTGCTTCCTTTGCCTGCTTTCCGGTTTCTTTAACCTTCCCGTAGAGTGAACGAAGACGAGCAGTCTGTGGTGTTTGTGTTTTTTTTCTGGTTTCTGCTGTTACTTTATTTTCATTGATCGTTTTCTCGTTATTATTAATTGTATGACTACAAAGCTGTTTGGTCTGAAAAAAACATAAATCATTAATATACGTAACCAACAGTATTAATAGTAATAATGTATAATTAACATTATTTCTTTTCAGGTTTCATCAGCACCAGAATAGTGGCTGGAAGTTAAAAAATGATTTAGCTCTAAACTTCCTACAACTATCGGTGCAATAAATGGCAAACATATTATTCTGACATAAATCGAGCTCAGACTACTTTAACTACAAGAAACATCTTAGTATTGTGCTTATGGCAGTAGTCAATAGTATATATAAATTTATTTTTGCTAACATTTGTGTTCAAGAAAGGATAAGTGACGGTGGAATTTTTAGAAATACTGTATTATGGGGCATCATTTCTAACAATACTCTAAATTTACTAGCACCACCACGTCTACTGCCAGGCTCAAATATAGATATGACGGATGTGCTTTTGGGAGACGGTAGATTTGCACTGCACACACACATTATGAAACCTTATCCTGAGAGCCATGAAAAGAACAGCCCTAAAAGCAGATTTAACACAAAATCGAGCTATGCTCCGACAAAGCTTCTGTTATTACGATGATTGTGTATTATTAGACAATTATTTATTAAGCAGCAAACTTTCCTTACAAATCAGTTTTCCACAAAGCATTGTTAATGTTTACGATGATAATGATATTCTCATTGGACCTGATTTATGGCGTCATCAAATTACAAGTACTAATGCTATTCGAAATGTGACACTGGGCAGTTGCTACCGCTAACCAAGTACGAGAATAGTTCAAAAACTATTTTTCCGTATGCGTTAGTTTAACGTTTTTGATTTGTGAGTATAATACGTTAAATTGTTTATACAAATATAATAATACTTACACTTGAGGTACTATTTATTATTGCCCCCAGAGTAAACCCATCACTCAGCAATGAATTCAGGGCATTGTAGCCAAACCATATTGGTACACTTCCTTTGCTTCAGCACCCGATCGGAAGAAATCTTTAACCATCTTCCTGCAATTATGAAAACTTGCAAAAAAAGATTCCTTCTTCTTTTTCAGTTCTGTTACCGGTTTGTGTATTAACTCTCCAAGTCTATTTCACGCTTCGTGATTTAAACTTTTATTTTTGTAATTTTTGTGTTTTGTATCCCACAAAATGGGTTCAGCTTAAAAATATTTTATGAATTTTAATTCTAATTCCTTATTCTCAATTTTTGAAATACACAACGCCAAAAGTGAATTAAACAAACCAAAATTATAATTTAACAACACCACACAAGTACAATAATAACGCCATTATTTATTAGCACAATGCAATATTATTAATATTAATTTTTTATTATAATTATTTTCTGTATCTAAAATGATTCAATTTTTAAATTCAAACGTCTTGAGTGATTAAGATGGCTAATTAAGGATGCATCTTCTTTCTTTTTACGCAATCGTATTCGTGATTTTTAATAATATTTTTTAATTTTTGTTATCGTTGTCTTATGTAACAGCCTTGATAACTTTCACAATAAATTTTGCAAACTCTATTAGATTTTTCTTTGTATTGTTTTTTACTTGAGTTTAAAATCTATTGTAAATAGTTTTTGGTTGTAAAGTGGTCGTGCATTCCAAAAACTGAAACACAAGAAACTCTAACATTATTCAACAATTACAATCTTCACTTAAAAATAACAATAGAAACAGAAAAAAGGAAAAATGCCATTTTTAGTTAATATTAATAAAAAAATTCTACCCCCAATAAAGTTATTACTGTTAGTAAAAAAAATTAACACGGTAAAATCAATAGAAAAACAAAATACTAACATTAAGTAGTCTAACATTTTATTTAAGAAAAAATTAAACTTATTTAATGCAAGTAAAAAATACTAAATGTTTTACCGCATTGATAAAATCTTATTTCAACACCAAAGTAATTAAATTCAACCCATCACTTCAAATATTTTTTTTTATACCAAGCTCATCAACGTACTAGGTCTTAGTTATAGCATTAAACAAATCCTTCAAACAGACCAACTAATAATAACGTTTTACTACCAAAGCACTATTTACAATGATTTTTACAGTGAATTAAAATTCAAAACTGAAAATGAAAAATCTAATATATTATACAAAATTAATTGTATATGTTGTCAAAGTTGTTACATAAGACAAACATAACAAAAATTAAAAATAATAAATATGATTGCGTAAAAGTTAACGAAGATACAGTTTTACTTATCATAATCAGCCAAGACATGTTTGATTTCAAAAACCCGACCAAAAAAAGATTTAATATCAAAAAGCATCCATATAAATCTGTATAATCTATGTTTTTACTTTAAAACTAGCTTACAACAATATCAATCATTAAAATCAAAAATAACTATCAATCTAATTAATTAATTAAACTATTTATACATATTATCATTTAAATGTTTTTTAATGATATTGCAAAAATTATTATTATATTTTAATTTAAACATTTTAGTAAAAAACAATTTTTTTTTCAATTGTAAAAATCAAATTAAACAATTTTTTTTAGTTTTTATTAACCATACAAAGTAAATTGTTTTTCAAAATTTAATTCAGTATTATAAAACTACAATACTATTTTTATAAAACTGTTGTTTCGAGTGCCTTCTCTGCTTTGTTTTAATGTTTAATTTTTGATAGACGTTGAATAACTTGATTATAATTCTCTTCTTAGATACAATTAAAATTTAGTCAACAGCTTTCGAAAGTATTATCGCTTTCAAACTAAGGAAGTAATCGGATTATTTTATTACCTTGTTATATGGTTTTGCGTTTTATATTTATGAAACATTTGAAATAAAATTAAACAATACAGATTACGTTAAACACATTGTAATCAATTTTTATTAGTTTAGGGTTAATACAATTTAGATTTTACAATGTGTATTACGGTAAATTGTAATTAATACATTACCTACCAATTTAATCCAGAAATTAATATCTTGTTTTACAGAACATGACTAAACAATTTTACATTAACAATATAATAAAATTGTCTTTTTTTGTTTAGATTGAATTAATATTTTCAAATAAATATATTTATAGTTGTTATATTTAATATAAAACAAATTAGCTTAATAATTTAAAAACAGTAACTAAGATTTTTTTAAATTTACATTTCTGATGTTTATATTGACATAAACTATTCTAACCTTTGATTTTGTTGTGGCTATTCACGTGTTTATGAAGCATTGTTCTAAAAATTTTTTCTAATTTTCAATTAATTTAATTGATGACAAATTTTATATAAAACATCATTAATATAAAATAAAAGTGTTCAGTTAATTTAAAATGGCAGAGTTCCAGAAACATTTTACTCTTACATCAATAAATAAAAATAACAGAAAAAATCAACTTGAAGTGATATTTATTTAAATTTAAGCTTAATCTTTACAGTTTTTGAAACAACCAAGTCGTAAATGTTTTTGTTATTATATTTTTGTCTTTTTTAAGATATGGAGATTGTAACAACACTACGGTCTACACGACCAACATCACAAATGGATAATCCAGCTTTTTGTAGACCGGTTATTCTACCTTATTCGAACTTAGTTAACTAATGAAACTTTTCACATTACTGAATAGGAGACATTTTTTTACACTCTAGCAAGGTTAACTAAATTTTTAACTAGGCTTTATAATTAACTGAAATAGTAGTACACTTTTAATTTTAGATATAAAGGTAGTAAATTGACATAGAATAAATACAAAGTTTTGACATATAATTTCTTAATTGTGATTGAAGACATCAGTAGTACGTTTTCGGTATTACCAACACGAATTTTTTTATTCTTCTTGTTCTTTTTGTAAAAAAGGCTATTTGACTCTATAAACAACTAAGTATATAGTTGTAAAAAAAGTATACGAATGTGCATTGCCAACTCGTATGAATTGCAATCTGGCATTGACTTATGTGGTTTCAATAAAACTCGAATTAACTTGTCACAGCAATCATTCTTAATATTGTACAAAAATTAAATTTGATTCAGTTTTAATGTATATTTTAATTGTTACTTTAGTAATAGCTATTGGCAAATTGTTTTTCCGGGTTATGGGATTTTAATGTTTTACTTCATTACTTTACAATACTTACAATAAATCATGTTTACTTAACTATATTACATTCAATTGCTTAAATTTAAATGTAAAATAAAACCTTTTTTTTAATATTATTACTGGAGGGTTGTTAATATTGTAACGACCTTAGAAATTAAGTTTACACTAATATTGATTATTATACACGTAACTAATTTTAATAAACTAAAGTATAGTACAACAAACACCTACAAGCAATTTATATATGACTATTACTGGAGATCTATGAACACTGTCTGCGAATAAGATAATTAATCACTTAATGCATTTGTTTATTTAACAACGGCGTTGTTAACACTGACATTGCACTTGTTTATTTAAACTAGGCCTTCTTTTCAAAATTTAAGACTTACTCAACTTTTTTATACCATTTATATTTTTGCTTTATCTGGAACTCAAACATTTTATCCGTTTTGGTAATCGTATCGAATGTTCTAAGCTTTCAACTGTTATTACAACATATGTAGTTATTTATCATGCAATTAAAGTTTGCTAATTTTTTTACTACATTAATATATTTTTGTTTTTAGAATACTTTAAATTGTTTTTCTATTTTATTTTTAAATTATTAGCCACTTTAATATCTTTCAACCGATTACGTACAATATTTTTATTGCTAACCGTCAATAACTTATTTTTAATGCATATTATAATTTAAGTATACGTATAAGTTTTACTACTGTTTCATATAGTATTACATTATTATTATAATAAAACAAAAACGAAAATAATTCTATTACGACTGTAAACAAAACACTTTTTTTCAATTACCAAATGTGTCAATTGTAATTTTACCTCAACCGTAGACATAACAAGGGTTTAGCATAAATGTTTTTAGTTGTAATAGCTTTAAATTTGACAGTTTGAATTTGCTCGTTTATAACATCATTTTAAATTACTTTAGTAATTTTAAATAAATTGACGTTTTATTTGTTATTTTATGTAAATTTTTTTAGTTAATTTTAGTTTTGGTTATAAATATAAACAACTTTGTATTTTTAATTCTACGTTAGTAATGTAAAAACTTCAGCAACCTACTAACAAATACCCAAAACCCGCAAACGGCAAAACATTGACAAGGTTCAAGCCCGGAAGACGTTTTTACCTTAGTATAAACTTTAGCACATAAGCTTTTGCTGTTAAATGACTTTGTTGTTTAAAGTTATTTTTGTAGTAAAATTTAAGGACATACTTAAATAATGTTTTAAAGTAAAATAAAATTTTTTATGTTTGTTAAACTTGTTACATGATTTGCTTTGTTTTCAACTTTCGGCATACATCAAAATTATTAAATATTGTTTAAATTAATTGTAATTTAAAATATATAAAAACTGTTACTAATTTTTTTGATTGCAATTAACATACCTTTAAATTTACTTTTTTAAATTGTAACATTGGTCAAATTGATTTAATTTACTAATACTACTCATTTTCTAATTTTTACTTGTTTTCTTTTTGTTGAAACTTGAAATGTGCGTGAATGGAAGACGTCACTAACTAAAGAGTTTAATTCGACTTCCGTGACTTTTAGAGTTGGCTATATTTTCATTCTTAAGAATGACGTTTGCACGATCATTGTAGTAAATTAACAATGTTAGTTTTTTATTGCAGATGCAAGAGAAACATATATTTTATTTATTTAAAAACCTATGCAAATCTGCAACAATTATATTAAATTATAAATAAATAACTCCCATTAAAAAGTTTTAAAATGGATCCTTTCGCTAATTTAATTATATTAAAACTTGAATTTAATAAATCAAGAACACTATGTTGTACATACAGATCATTTTAATGTCAAATTCCAAAAGTTAAATATGGAAGATTATTGTGATAAAAAGATTATATATTTAATCAATTATATGTCAATCTGGAATAAACGGCTATCTACCAGATATTTTAAAAATCTTCCACGTCTGGTTACAAACCGATATTATACACAAACTAGAAATTAGTTTTCAAATACAAATGGATTTGCAAATTAATTTAAGGTGAAACATTATTTAAAAATTTCTAACTTGAAGCATATACGTCAAAAGAATTTTATAGGTTAATTTTTTATAACTTTTGTTTATTTTATTTTGAGCGCCATCTAAATTTTTCTACCTAAAATTTACTTTCTTAATCAATTGATCGTTGTTATCAGCAACACTATATGTATCATTACTTAGTCATTCCACTATTTCGATTTATAACATGTGGCATGAAATTAAATAAACTAAAACAGTATTGGTTGGAAATATCATCCAAGGCAGTATTAATTATTTGTAGTAAATCTTGCATATTTTGTGATCAAACATTTCTTATTTGGATATTACGAGTCAATAGTCTTCACACATTCTCCATTGGATTTAATTCTAGGCTTATTATTATTATTATTATTTAAAAAAACTTGAAGGTTTAGGCTTTATAAGCGTTATTAAAACACACTTTAACGGGAGAATTTAAAAATGTAATAATATTCAAGGGATTTTATTAAAAAAACCACTGATACTTTTAGAGCTTTGTAGCAACCTGTACAATATAAAAATAATTAAAAAATCACTATAATAAATCCCCATCTGAATGATAAGGAAGATAAAGTAATAAAGTCAACCATGAATATTTTATATTGTTTAGATTAGCAATTTTAAACTTAGTTAATTATATGTTTTGAATTGAGCATAGTAGAAGTTGCAATAAACTGGAAAAAAGTATGCTTTTAAAGTACATATATGTCTGCAATAGGAAAAGTGTAAAGAAGGTGTGTTTTCAAACAGTACGATTTTGTTGATTTAGCAGTCATTTATTCACATGCGAGACAGTTAAAGTAAGCGCTATTATCATCTACGTGTAATTATAAACTTGTTAGAAAAAATTAATAAAGTAACCTTTTGATTTCATGTTTTGTCATTGATAGGTTTATTTTCTATCAAAATTACTGAATATTCTAATATTAACTATATTTAGTAAAAATATTATGAAAGTTAACACTATTTGTTTTTATTTGTAATAATTATATAAAATGCAATTAATTATTTTTTTGCAGTATAATTTACTTTGTATTATTTTTATATGCAAAACAATTTTATCATCACAAATAAGCTTGAATTAACAAAAACACAGAAAACATTTTAATGCGTTGCTCAAAAACCCAACAATATCAAAGGAGCAACGATTCTAACATAATACAAATCTTTTTGTAATTTATAGTTAAAAATGAAATTTTATCTCAGCTACATTTATAAGCTTAATTTAAGCATTTTTTAGTTATGTATAAGTAGTCGAAAATATCTCTATACAATTATAAATTAAAAAAGAAGTAAATTATAAATTACCTTTTCTGTACAATGTATATTTTAAAGAATCATAATTTTGTTTTACTGTATCGAAAGAATAACTTTTATACAATCAATGCCAAGAAAATAAATAAAACAAAATTTTCAATTTCTAGAAGAGTCCATTCTTTTATGTTTATGTTCCCAGTTGTGCTCCTTATTACATCTGTATCTCGAACAGAAATCGTCCTCATCAAATTCTCGGTCAAGCTAGCAATTTCTCAAGATCCTATGAGATTTAATTCCTTCTTACGTCTTCCGAATACAGCCATTGATTAAATTCCTGTAGTAAGTTGTTAAATTACTTCTAAACAAATAACAAAACAACGAGTTAAATAATCTTAACGCCCAAAATGTTCTTTAGCTGAATAATAATACAATAATACACGGCAACATTTACTTTAAACCTTACATAATCTACTCTAATCTGGGATTCCTAGTTTACTACATTTTCACGGGCACTTGCAATAGTTAAAACAAAGTTAAAACAAAACGTTAATTTAGCTTCAGTTAAGCTTTTTTATCCATGCACGTGCTTATTATTACGTTACATAAAAAAATCACTAAAACGCATAAGTTATTTTTTAAATAACTTTAGACTCTTATTGTAGTTACATAGTTTCAAATATATTTTAAAACGATTCCCTTGATATATGTAATACATTTAGGTAGTAGCTTACGGTTAATAAAAAAAACGAAATATTTGAAACAAATGTTGGTAACAAACAACAATTTTAAGTAGGCGCGTTTAAGTGTTTATGTTAATTATATTGGTCAAAATGTTTTATAATTTTTTTGTTTACATTTGCAATATGATTACGACTAAAATCATGTTTATTATTACAGTTATAAGCACACAAACCTAATTTTAAACTATTAACTTATTTTAAACGTTTACAAAGAAATTTATTCCTTTTAAGTTTGGCCATCAATCTCAAATTAAACTTTTCTAAATTATATTAACTAATTTGCGATAAAACAAACGCAAACTAATCTTATTTACAGATTTACTTTGAAGTACCTAAATTAGATTATTAATATTAAGCATTACCTTTGAAATAATCAAATTATTAAAGTATTTTTTTATACAACACTAAAAGTTGTTAACTTTGAAAATTTTTACATTTTTGTTATATAAAAGTGGAAAAAAGTTTATAACGCTTTAAGTGAAACTTGATTTGCATTATTTTGTTTTTGTATTTGCTGTATCAATTTGCATGCCTTACAAAGTAAGGATTTTAATAAACATTATTTTTTAATTACCATAAGTTGTTATAACGTATTCTACTAAAGAAGGAGAACTATTATTTTTTTAACCAATAATTTTTTCTGCATGGTTTTAAAATTGTGTTTAACGAGCATATGTTTTTTATTTAAACAAAACATTTTATTTTATTTGTTTAATTAACATTTGTAAGATTTTGAACCTAAATAGATAAATATGCATTTGTGATCATTTGTTTGGCAAAGGTTTAAGTAAAGTTGTTTTTGGCAAATAGTTCTTAAATACTGTTAAGTAGGTTTGTAAAAAACGGCAATATCTCAAACATGTTAATATATTTTACAATAAATTATCTAATTTGATTTTAATTTGTTTTTTGCTACAGTAATAAAATTTAATTTTTATATTTATTGTCTTTCTGTTTTTGTTTTTATATAATTTTTTTTTGTTTAAGTATTTGTTAAGTACAAATGCACTAAAGTTCAATGAAATCCATTATTATTGTCATAAACTATTATTAATTTATAATTTATTGGTTCCGTCAGTCATAAATATTTTGTTTTAGTCATAAAGATTTGGATTGTAATTCACAATTTTTTAAACTCCAAGTAAGTTTTGTTTATTTTAAAGTCATTTAGATTACAAGCAAATCGTGCAAAGCCTAGAGTTTTTTTTTGCAAACCGTCTTTGCTTGCGCAAAATTTTTTTGTGCTTAATTGTGTCATGCTTTTTGATTGCATCTTTGTTCAGTTCATTCTATTCCTAAGTATCTTTCTTGGAAGATTTTACGTAATAATTTTTAAAATGTATTAAACCTCGCTTAAGAAAAGCAGCACTTAAAGAATTTTTAAGTGCCTAGGACATTAAAATGCAGTAAGTTCTCCGAGGTTTTCGCAGAATAATCGCAGGTGTGTTATGTTCATAGAATATAAACACTTTTTAGTAACATTAAGTTACGGGCAGTTTTCCTATTTTTTAAATGGTACAGTATCGATGATTTACTGAAAACCTTGCTACCGTGTTTACAGTGGAATTATAAGTTGAGTTCAGTTTGTGTAAGTTATATAACTTATCTTTGCTTTTGAAACGGATTCTACTTCTTTTAACGTATTCAGTACTTCGTTGCGACTACTTACATTTTGGCGTTAACTACCTTAATGTCTTTCCACTACCAAATAACTTTCTTACTGGGAGCAATGTGTATAACTTAATGTATCTTTGCAACTACCGTTTAAAACACAATTAAATTTATAAACAATTGAGCACCAATTTTACGTCACAAAATTTTTAACTTAATCAAGAAATTAAATAATTGTTGAGTGCGTTGTTTTAAATACGTGAGTTTGTCTAAAAACAGTTAACTCTAATTAACATAATTTTGTTTTGATTTTCAAAATTGTTTTATTAAATTTAGACCGTTACCAATTCAAAAAATAGTAATAAATACCTTCAGCGTTTTATTGTAAAATTACTAATTAATGTTAGTTTGCGAAAGAACTTTTGTTAAAGCCGTAGATTCCACGAATTAAGAGAAACAAAACAACGCTAACTGTATTAAAAATTCACGTTTTCTGCATATTCCTTCTGCGGCGTTACTTCATCTAAAGGGGACGAATTTACTACCCCAAACCAACTAATGCTTATCTTTTTAAAAAATTTCGACGACTGTCAACCAACTAGGCTTGAGCTTCTTTGACCGAAACTGCTTATATATATTAACTTATTCGACTACCATTTCCACAATGGCTGTGTTAGAAACTCTATAAAAGAAAACCATACCACCAAGAAGTGCAAAGAGGATGCAAACAGATTCAATAATGTTGGGCAGCGGCCCTTGCTTCTGTGTGAACTGTCGAATTGACAAACTATTGTATATCATTACTGTCATACAGATTAAACTGTCTAATAAATTAAAGGAAAGGCTTCATTCACACGTAGTTTAATCGAACTCACACAAAGAAAATATGTACGACTGTACTGAGAATATACTTTAAACAAAAAATCTTTAAACAAACTTAAAACAAAACAAACGGCTAAAATATATTCAATTACAGTTATATCTCAGAAGGAAATAAATTAATAATTAATAAATTACAACTAGAATTTTGACCAAACAAAGAAAATGCCAAAGAAACACAAACTCAGAATACGGATGATTCAGCAACGTAATCATTTCTAAATAAATGAATACAAAATTTTACCAAAAATTTTCATTGACAAAGTTGAATCTAAAAACGTAAAATAACTTCCCAAAATCAATTTGAAATCAACAAAACAATTCCAAAATACATGAAATGAATAACGTCAATACCGAGTCTTTCACAAAAGTAATCAAACAACCTCATACGACGGTTACAGTATTTAAGTTATTTAATTGTTTTCTGCTATTTTTCTACAACATACTGCTAGACCTCAAATCGTGTGATGAATTTAAACATTTTATGGCGTCGTAGTCTTTTTCTTGTAATTTTCAAATATGCACAAAGATTGTGAATTAATATTTAACTGAATTTTTCTACTCAGAAACTTTGTTTTTTGTTCCCGTTGCTTATCGTAGACAGGTTTTTAATTTTTGGATAATATGCTTTACCGTAGTATAACCGCTGCAATTATCGTTGTGCCGTAAAAATTTTGTTAGCCCAAATTCGTACTCGATGTACTTGTATAGGTTAATTTGCACCGCTTGTCAGTGGAATAATGTATAAAAACACTTTTTAATAAAAAATGGTGTTTATCCACCAAGCACAAAAAGTTTCTCTCATGTTAACCACTATCATAAAAATATACTAATACATATGACCACTGAAGTTCTTGCTATTATAATCTATTACAGCTAAATATTGAGTTTTAGTTCTTCTAAATTCATCACACCTGACAGAGGCAAGCAGTTCAAGTGTCAACTGTTTACGAGCTTAACTGGATTAAGTGAAACAGAGCACAACAAAACAATTAAATACCATCTAGCAACAAATAAAGTTATTGAACGTTTGCATTTGATTCTTAAATATAATTTAAAAGTTAGGTTAAATGAAGGTTGGGTTTCTACTTTACCATCCGTAATGCTAGAACTTCGATCTTCTAACATTTCGGAACATCAAAATTACACCTGCTAAAATTATTTATAATAAAATTATCATCGGTAGATATCTTTAAAGATTTACAGCCACACGATGCACCACTACTAGTAAACAAATTGATAAACAACAAAAATTCTTCTAATACCATTTTTGCATCACTGTAACAAAACTTATTTGTGCACCAAATTTTTGCATATTTCTATTCGTCACGATGCTACGAAGAACCGTTAAAGTCGAGATACGTTGAATCTTTAATCTACTGACCACTCATAGAAAGAAAGCAATTTCTATAGATAAACTAAAACTTGTATTTGTCGTACGCAATGAAGAAGATTAAGAAGACTTTCCCAAACAAATATACAATAAAAACAACGCTGCCGTCAATACACTTTTAGCCCAACATACAGAAAACTACAAAATGCGGACGCCAGGTACGGTTTCCAAAGGAATGTTGGCAACATAGAGAATTGGAGTATAAAAGGGATGAATAGAAACTTGCTCTCTTCTTCGTTTATCTTCAAATAGCGCATATCATTCAATATTTTTTTTTTTATATTTACAAAATTTCCTAATTTTGAAATCTCAAAAATTTTGTAGAATATTCTCTTGGTAGCACTTTTGATTTGCATGACAACAGATATGCCTGCTGTTAATAACTTGGGATCAATTTTTTATTCTTCTTACGTAGACTTAATGTTACATTGTATATAGAAACTTAATAGTCGTGTACTTGTAGCACTTTTTACAAAAAGAAAAATTATAACCAGCACATCTAAATGAAATATTAACCTGATTTTATTTCAATTATTAAACTTGATATAGTAAATTACATTAAACACTCAAAAAGTTGATGGTTATGACAGTTTATTAAAAGGAATCTTTTAATTGTTCATTTTTTTATTAACAACAATAATTTTTTGTTGCGACTTACTATTATAGATTTTAATATAATAAAACAAATTTAAAAATAAATAACTAAATGATTGTTACCCGTGTTCTTATATAAAAATAATACTTTTAATAATAATAGTAATAATAATAATAAAGTAAAACTAGTTTAGCAGAAATTTTTTTTGTTCAATAAATTCTAACATAGTTATGCAATTAATTATTAACATGTCAACAACAAATATAATGTTTTTTTCTAATTATTAAATATTATATAATAAAATAATTACATTTACTAGTTCTTTTACATAATGCTTAAAATATAAAGTGTATTTTAAAAACAGTTCTCTTTGATTAACTTAGTGTAAATAAAATAAATATAAATTAAGTAGTCTTTTTAGAAGCAAAAAGTCTAAAGTCAACCGTCGGCCCAAGTAAATGACAATGTTTGAGAGATTTATTTTTATATTTTATGTTGGAAATACAAACCGTTCTGTTCAGCAAACATCAATTATGCATTTAATAATTCTAATTTAATTTCATCATTTACATTTTTTGTAATTAGTTTAAAATAAAAATTTGCAAACATGTGTAACACCCAATTCACTAAAACTAACTTGATTCATAAGTTTTCGTTAGCAATCTGATTGTAATCAAAACACGTAAATCTACGTCAAATGCTGTCGATTTAATCTTAGACCCATTTACTCCTTAATAAACACGTGCCATCACAGCGAATAACAGTTAGGTTGTCCTGGCGTTGATTACAGTTGTTCCCTTTTTAATACGCCCCAGTAACTTCCGAGAAACTAAAAATTATACTGTTGCTTGTTGTGTGCTTTGTCATAAAAACGCGTTTATGATAATATTATTTTTGTATATAATTTTTGTAATGTAGTTGTCAAAGAATCGACAACTGACGTTTACCTACTGTGCTTTAGATTTATTCGTGCTACTAGATCATCATAACGCAGACAATAAAAAGTCAACGCAAACACAATGCCTTTTAATATAGAAAATTATTTTCAACAAACTTACGTGCGTTTGCATCATCCACCCTTAAATAGAGGATTTATTAAGTATGGTTTAATCCTAAGTTAAGCTTAAATACACGATGCGTTGCACCGTTAAGAATCATGATGCCATTAACTAAACTGCTCTTAAACACACAACTTCTAGTAATATGGTATTATTTGATAAAAACAAATGTACCCTTAATTTTAGTGATTAGCTTGCCAGTTTTTATTGATATTGCTGTGTGTTTATTTTCTAAAAGTTTATTTTTAGTGCTTATTTTATTTATTTTTTATTTAATTGGTATAAAAGTATATTTTATTATATATTTTAATTTTATTTATAAAATTGAATATGCGTAGAACTGTATTGAATTAAGAAAAAAATCAATTATTTTGTTTAAATATAGTAAAATGTAAAACAGGTATACTTGAAAATAATAATACAAATGTCATTATGTTTAAAAAATGAGTAAAAACAAATAACGACATAATTTATTGGCTGTAACGTAATTTCTTTGTTGAGATGTAACTAAAGAAAGAAACCCGTTGAAATAAAAATTTAATAAAAACATATAAACAGTAATGTTCAGATACGAGGGTGCAATTACTATCTATATAGTATGTACTAATAGCATAAAAGTATTGGATAGTACGCTAAATTTTATTATGGAACCATTTTTTTTGAATATATTGAGTTTTTATAGAATGATAGGGAGATTAAAAATAGTCTCATTTACAATTTTCTAAATTCTTCTAGTTAAATTTACTAAAAAAATTAATTTGGAAAGGCAGAAACTGCAAAAATTTGATCAACATTAAAAGAGTTTGTTTTTAAACAATGTATCAAAAAAATAATATCTACATAAGTTTAAAAAAAAAGTTTCCACTTCTAGTTGTATGCAGTTTAGGACGTTTTGTCTTGCACCTTTTGACGCGAGGTTTTCAACACAAGCTTTTGCCGCGGGTCGTTTTGACGTCAAGATATTTTGACGCAGATACTGTTTGCCGTGAGCTTTTATGATGCAAACAATTTTGGTGCAAGCAGTTTTAATTCAAGACAGAACACGAAAGAGTATAATTTAACTTAGTAATTTTAAATGCAACCACATAATTCAAACATTGATTTTTTTAATTCAATAATGAGGATAGGTATTGTTCATAATAAAACTGATAAGAATATATAACAAACATTATATTAAAAAAAACATTTAAAAATAATTTAATAGTTATTCAAGGTTTATCTGCTCGCATCGTGTCTATGACATATCGTCGAAAGACCAGACACCGAATGGACACAATGTCAAAATTTTGGTGGAAGTACCGTGAACAAATCGCCGAACGTGATCAAAACACCGAAACGCAAAAGACGACGCTTCACAGAGCGTCAAACCCGAATATGTCCGAACTAAACTAAACTAAAAATTTTTTAATAATAGCATTTCTGAAAAACGAAAGCTTAGAAATCACTATAATAAATAAATTCGTAAATTGTTGCTAATTTAAGTCTGTTATAAAATTTTCTTTATATTAATAACATTTAAAATTTGTTTTATGCTTTCCATATTAATTACACCTTACTATTCTAATTTATATTTCTACAATAAAACTAACCATTTTTAAAATTTCGGCTGAAATTTATTTTTGTTTACGTAATAATTTCGGCGTTTTCGACATTTTTGCCATTTTGACCAACATTTATTTTTGGCGTTTTGACCGTCTTGTCTTGATTTTGTTCACATACGCGTTTTGGTAAGGTTGAGAATTTGGACATATTCGAGTTTGATGCCCAGTTACGATCTGTAAAGCGTCGTCTTTAACTGCTTGGCGTTTTCACCTAGTTTGCCGACTTGTTCTCAAAACTATTCTCGACGTTTTGATAATGTTTGGCGTTTGGTCCACGATGCTTTTTTCGCGATTTGACCACATATTCGGCGTTGTGTCCATTCGGCGTTTTGTCTCCGGGTCCGCTGGCATTAAGATAAAATATTCTTTTATTATTTACTGTAAATTAGTCTAATTACTTAATCTATAATTTTTAAACTATGGCTTGTGTATCACTAATTCATTCTATTTATCCGTAATTTTTTTTTGTAATTACATAAAGGTACATGTAATTCGTCAGTCATAAGTGTTATTATAAGAAGTTATGCTTTCTATATATTTAATTAAAATAAGCAAATAATATAAGGTCATGCAAGTATTTGTAATAGTTTTTAGTGGGTGTTTAGGGAATGCAATACTAAAATGAAGAATGTATAGGTTGGTATAATGCTAGCGGCAAACAGTATTTGCGTTTTACCGTCCTGGCGTCAAAACGTTTCGCGGCAAAAAGCTCGCGTTTAAAGGTTCTCTTGATTTTATTTTATTCTTAAAAAAAAGATTTAGTCGTTTCTTTTTCTAACAAAGATATTTAAGATAGTGTAAAAAACGTTAGACACTTTGGTACATTATTGTTACCGTTAAATTCAAGAAAAGGTTTTTACTTTAGTATAGAATCCGTTGGTATAGCTTTCTGCTCTTACTAAACATATTAAGTCGTTAAATTCTAAATTACTGATTTATTAAAACAATACTTATTTTAGTGTAAGTGTAGATATTTTAATAGTAAATTGTTGTTGAATCCCAATAGGAGGTCGTGTGGTCGTTGTGTAAATTTGTTCATTGCAAACAGTTGCATAGAATAATTTGGCTCGAAGAAGCAGACACAGGTCTAGTCTGCGAAACGTCGCCAACATTCTAAAGCAAATTAATTTGTAACCTTTCCACACGACCTCCTATTGGGATTCAACAACAATTTACTAATAGATATCACAAGGAAGATTATAATAAATTAATGGAGATATTTTAATACTACAGTGCATGGTGCGTATTAGAATTACGGGTAATGCTATCAGTCGGGTAATGTTATCACTTTACTAAAGAACGGGTCGGACATATGCTACCATATAGAAAAAACATCGTTCGTAGATATCATATGTTACATACTACTTTTGCGCTATATTTTATTAATTTTTATTTAAAAATGTTTGATTGATGACCCTGAGATATTTCCCGTATTTCGCGCGGCTTTTGGCGACAACTTAGTCGGACAGCGTGTACACTTTGAGGAGACGTTTGTAAACTTTCAAAAGAGAGAGTTGCCTGGATATTTTCTGGAGCAAATTTTGCTTAAAGTTGCAATTTTTGTTCCTTTTCGAGATCATTGTTCCAAAAAAGTAATTAAAGTATAACTAATAGGATTTTTTGGATTTAGTCTACACATGTTGTCACGCCAGAATGGCAATGAACAAAAGAATTATAAAATTAACAAATTGTATTATTTTACTACGCTTCTCTAGCCATTACATTCAGAAAATAATTAAACTAAATTAATATCTAACTTATCCTACTAGTTGGTAGTCCGCAAGGTTTTAAGAACTAACCTTATCAGCGACGACGAGGTATCGAACTTGATTCCAATGCTGGCGACGTAAAAACCCATATAAATAACCGCAATATTTAGAACCCAAATTTTACCGTTATTGATTGAGAATTAATAATTAAGGAATATGAATCAAGAATTGAGAATCCAAAATTAAGAGCTAAAACAACCAAATTAAAATAATTATAATGAAAATAAAACACTTACGCTCACGAAAAACCTCTAGAAAAATAATTGTCTTGTTTAAACTAAATTATAGATAGAAAAACCCAATCCGAAATAATTCGAAGTTTTAAACGTCAATAATGTGAACAACCTGGTTAGTTTTTCCTAAGTTAGAACCTGATATTGTTTTGAACTTGTCAATAATATCGACTAAAAATTGTTTCTGATATGAATCTAAATCATTTACACTATGAATAGTTTGTAATGAAGAAACATTTTTAACATAAAAGCTATTGTTAGTAAAATCCGTACATAATCCAAAAGCATAACATACATCCATTCCTAAAATTAAAAGGGTTGTAATACTATGACATACTATAGCAACAATGTTTTTACAAACTCCATTGATAGTGATAGGAAAACTAACCGTTCCTACTAAAGATTGAGTTTGGCCATCAGCAGTAGTCAGTTCAATATTTGAAACATTTCTTTTTAATTAAAATTGACATTTCTTTTTCAAGTAATGTCCATTTTTTCCTAAAATGGTTTGATTAGCTCCCGAGTCAAAAAATGCTCGCAAGGGTTCACCATTAATATGCAAAGAAATATAGGGCCGACTATCATTACAATTATGTGCGAAACTAGCAGCGGTATATGATGTTGTTTTATAAAAGTTTCTTATTGTTTGTAGCCAAGATTTCCATGATAAAAAATTAGCCTGTAAATAGTAGGAAAACAGTAAAGGTCGGCTGAGGTCTCCTTTCCGTAAATTTAGTTTTTTGGACGACACTTTGGACAATTGCTGAAATAAACCTCTGAATGTCCACATACATAACAGAAAGTTTTTCTTTCTTTTAGGCACGTATGAAAAGTATGACCTACTTCGCGGCAATTATAACAAACAGTGTTGGGTTTAGCTCGATTTGAGGGGAAATATAATTTAGAAGCTTGTGGCAAATATTTATAATTAACTGATTTGACATTAATTTTTTTTGTATTGGGTACATATGTTAAATCCGGTTCTAAATTTGAAGAAGACTCTGCCGAATGATTTCTGTATCGTGAATTTTGTAACCTAGTTTCTTCTAACCGCTTACACATTTGTTGTAGCTGATCTACTGAAGAGATATCTACAAGAGCAAGTTGTGTGGCATAGTAAGGTTGTAGGTTACGTAAAATATGTTTTAATCGAAGTGTTTCATCAGGATTATCGGCTAGACGATCAAAAAGGTTTAACATTGACGCAATAAAAAAACTAGGTCTTTCATCTTGACCTTGTTTACGACGTTTTATTTTATCCCAAAGTTCCTCATCAAAATTGCTTGGTGAATAATCATACTTTAATCTTTGAGCTAATTCTTCCCAGGAAGATACTCGTTGACGAATTGCACAAAACCAAATTAAACCTTGATTCGTAAATAAATCGACAGCACTATTAAATAACTGCTCTTTTGAAACCTGTCTAGCTACCCGCAATTCTTCGACACGTTGTAAAAACGAGTTAACACCGAGTAGATGAGTATCTCCGAAAAAGGTTATTCCCCATTTAAAAACTTATACATATTCATATCCAGAATCCAAATTTTACCGGTATCGATTGAGAATTAATAATTAAGGAATATGAATCAAGAATGAAGAATCCAAAATTAAGAGCTAAAACAACCAAATTAAAATAATTATAATGAAAATAAAACACTTACGCTCACGAAGAACCTCTAGAAAAATAATTGTCTAGTTTAGACTAAATTATAAATACAAAAACCCAATCCGAAATAATTCGAAGTTTTAAATTAATTAATTTCCAAAGAAAATTGGTAAAACAAACTTTTCCGGAATAATATTCCGACGATTTCCCACAATAATGTAAAACTTTTAAAAATCAAAGTACCATATGCGCTATTTGATAACAAACATTTTCCAAAGACATAAAATTTAAAAAGATTTTACAATACCCACAGAATTAAATAAAAATTAAATTTTAGTAACACGCAAAATCGTTACAATGTTTTGTTCGGATAAGAGTTATTTTTCTATTATTTTTATTTTCGTCATTCTTATATTGATCCTTGTTTTGTTTCCGCAGGGTCAGGCTGTTTATGGTTTATGCATGCCTAAAGCTTGTCCTTAAATAATACTTTAATTTAATTTAAACAGCGAAATATTTCTCGGTAAGGTTTGGTAGTTTATTCTTTTTTGCGAATATTCATTGTAATTCAAAATTTGTTTAAGATGCTTTAGTTAGGGTTTTTGTTGCCCTCGATAGCAAGTTATCAGAACGGAATTGTTAAAAGTTATCGACAAACGCAATTACGATCCATGTCTACGAGGCGACGACGTTTAAGTACAAGTTTTCACTTTATTTTACGCTTTATGACCTTGTGGCGCCTAATGTTAAATTATTTTACTATGAATTTTAAAAGCAATTATTGCTTGATTGTCACCATAACGAATCAATGTTGATCGGAATTAAATTTTTGTTTAATTAATTTAGATAAACATAGTTACTGTTTTAATTCGATTCTTATATTATTTATGTGTTTGGGTTCCACAACGTCTCTGTGTACGTTAATTTCAAATTACATTTTAGTTTTCGAAAATTTGGAGTTTCTTTTAAAGTTGAACTTGGGTTGTTACGTCCCTATTTTCATAAATTTACGTAACACATCATTTCGGTTTGTTGTCAATTTTTTTTCAGGTTTGCTTCTATACATAAACAAAATCTATTTTCCATGCATTTTTTAGCTGAATTCTTACATTACACTTCTTTGAAGACACTTTACACGATGTAATAACGTACTATGCAATCCAAGAAAATTTGCACGTGCAATAAAAAATATTTAAAATTGTTTTACACCGTGTAATAAATACGCAAAATACTACAAAAAAATAATTAAAGTTTTTTACTGATCGTTACGAAAACAAAACTGTATTTTTCAAGTTGGCGACACTGTATATCAGCACAATATTACTAAAATTTCACGCGCAATGCAATACAATTAGGACATGTTCTAATTTGATGCTATGCAAGAAAAGTTTCACGTGTAATAAAAAAAACTGCATACATAAAAGTTTCATGAAAAAGTTGTCCCAATAGCATTATGTAAAGTGGCTTTTACAGTCAAAAATTTTATTATTGTACTCTAAAAATATCTGTAAATACGTTATTTTGGAGAATTAAATTGGAAAGCACGTGAGTTTTTAGTCATTTAACTACATCTTATGAGATAACGTTATTTTGTATTTATTTTTATTTTTGATGTCAGCATATTACTGAGAAGAAATGTGTAGTTCTTAGAACATTGAATTAAACATTATAATTTAAAACGTTATTATTTATTTTTTTTTTATTAACGGTGTCAGCAAACTGTTTATTGCTGCAAGTTCGTAAGTTTCAATTTATTTGAATTAAAATATTTAATTTTTTTAAACATTTTATAAATTTTTTTATTTTGATATATTTTTGCTTGTATTGATGCTATAAATTTACCTTTTTAAATTGATAACCTGTATCTACACGCTGCATGTATTCATGATTTCTAACTAATAAACATTTATTTCTTTTTTTTCTAAATTTCGGATATTGCTAACATTCGGTTATTGTTATCAAAAACTCCAAGTTCCAACGTGATTCTATTAAGCGGCGTGCAATGGACTATCAAAACAGAAATATTGCTGCAATGATCGCTGTTGTTGCCCTCGTATATCGGCTTTTGTTTGCTTCATGAGTTGTAGGTTTCAGTATGTTTGTCAATTAATATAACAATTAATATTAATTTTATATATATATTAATTTACATATACTCTTAATTTCGTTTTTTGGTTAAATTTAGGAAATATTGTTTTGTATGTACTACTTTTATAGTCTGTTCATCCAATAACACGACAAATCTTAAACTAAACGTTTATTTGATTTGATTTATTATCTTCACAAAAATGTTTACTTTATTGTCCAACTATCTACACAGTGAATGTTGCTTTAAATTTAAAACAACGCATCTAAATAAAATAGCTAATACGTAGATTTGTTGTTGCATTAACTTGATATTATATTTTAATGTATACTATATACCAGTAAATTCAAAATGCATTACAAACTTAATTGGAATGCATTTGACAATTTTACAAAACGTTTCTATTATGCATATATAAATAATTGACATTTATTAGTAAATACAAATGCGTGCTTTTATTAATTTTGCATGTCAAAATTTATATCAAATATTTACAATACTATTAAAATTTAACAATATAATTTAATTAAATTGTTGTTTTAGTTAGTATTGTATTTTTTAGTAAAGTGTAATGTGTGTTTACTATGATTTCATAATATACATGGTTAAAGTATGTATTCGCTTCTTCTAATTTTAACTGCTTATTAAACAAAAATTATTTTTAAGGACGTCAACTTATTAATTGTACAATATGAAATAAAACTTTTATACAGGGTTTCCAACAAAAACTGTAGAAACGGGTTTATAGCCAGTAGAATTTTTTTAAGAAACACAAAAACACGTCAATTTTTATATTACGGGGGAACAACTTTTGACAAATTTCACTCTTGAACAGTTTCATTGCTTAGCGCCCTGGTAACAATTTCTAAAATTTAAATAAAAAGCAACTATTATATTTTTTACAAAAAAATTGAAATCAAGAATGAGTTTAAGGCATTTAAAAACTGAAAAAATTTGGACAAGTCAATTATAGTTTTCAAAGGCCTACTTTTACTGCAATTGGTCAGCATTGTGAGTTTTACTCTTAAGGTAAAGAGTAAACAATCCTTTAGTTTTTAAATAAAAATATTTGTTTAATTTTTTTTATGTATTAATAAGAGAGTTTTATACAAAACACAATTTTAATTGATTAAATGTTCGAAGTGGTTGCCTACAGCTTCTATGTAATAATAAAGATTTTGATAAAAATGTTCTGAAACACCCCAAGCATTTTATTTTTGATGTATCAGAATAAAAAAATATCATTAGGCAATAAATCGGGCGAATATAAGCAATGAGTCATTAATTACATGTTTTCATTGATCAGAAACTCGACAGGTTATCGAAAAAACAAACAATCATTCTTTTCAAAGCGCTTTGTGGCTGCATCACTTTTGTTGGCATTTTAAAACAGCTATGCAGTCGATTGCTGTTTAGTTTCAGGCTTGTATGAATATATTCAAGATTTGCAACTTGTTACAATGTAAGAAAATTTAAACAATCACATTTAAGATTTTTAACATTTTTTTGCACCACTTGATGCGAGCTTGTTTTTATTTTTTTTTTTAAATTATAAGAGATCGGCGACTGGAAAGCTTCTTAACGTGCAAATGATCGTGCAAACTTGTATGTATTTGTTTTGTCGCAATGCATGAAAACGTTTCTATCTCAATATATGTCACATGCCGATCTAATAAAATTATTTTACGCACAGCATCAATATCTTTCGCAGCAACAGGGGTGCATAGACGCCCTTCGCAAAAACGTCATTTTTATATAAGTATGCTTAGTTCAGTTACTGTTATACACGAGGTCTATAAACTAAAATAAACTTTAAAAGTGTACTTATAGTAGTACAAATTTGCATTTTGTATATAATAAGGTACCTCTTTAAATAAATTAAAAACAAAAATTATAAGAAGGTTTAATTTTTTTAAGCTTCTTTTCAAATAAAAATTATAACTTATCATGAATTCTTGGGTCTTATCTCATGCCCACGCTTAGCATTCAGCTCTGACTCCTGTCTTTGATACTAATTATTTACATTTTAAAACAAGTTTTCTAAAGTCTGTTAAAGTACTGTTTTCAATTTGCTGTAGAAATTTAAATTACTAATAATTATCTACAGTAGCGGTTTTTCCATTAGGTCATTTGGTCAATGACCCTCCAAAAATTGTTAATATTAAAATTATTCTTTTGCAGCATTGACCACCAACCGCCACTGATTATCCATTAAACTAAATAAATTAAAAACAAATATTATAAGATGTTTATGCATTTAAAATTTATTTTTTTTAAGTGTTCTTTTTATTAGTACTGTCGTTTTTAAGTAAAATATTAAAAAATTATTTAAAAAATAGATCGATAATAATAAAGGAGATGCTTAGAACACAACTTTTATGTCAATAACGTTTGTGCAATTTTCAGATGTTATCTGTATGCCCACGATACGGGCATTAGTATTCGGTTTTGAGTGTAAAATGATACTCTTCAATGATTCAGTTAATTATTCTAAAACAACTATTCTAAAAACACAACATCTTCAATGAATTTTTGGAAACAAAACTTTCGTGATGTATAATTGCAAATTGATTAGATTACTATCATTTCAACATTAAAACTTTCAAAACGCATTATTCAATGAAACATTTATAATTTATCTATCTTTGTAATATGCAAAAAACTTTCGTGATGTATAATTGCAAATTGATTAGATTACTATCATTTCAACATTAAAACTTTCAAAACGCATTATTCAATGAAACATTTATAATTTATCTATCTTTGTAATATGCAAAATAATTATTATCGTTTATAATATTTTTAATAAAAACTAGAAACTAGCATAATTGTTAGTATTTCTTTACAGGGTCATTGGCCAAATAACCTAACAGAGAGGCCACTGATAATCAGAAGTAACAAAAAATCGGTTTTTATTTTACAATATTTTACATTTCCTCTAAAATATTAAAAACACATTTTAAATTATTTTTTAAATTATATGAAATTCTATATTCAAAATTCTTCTTATTTCAAATGTCTTGTCAAAATTTTATAAATACCGTTTTTATGAATTTTTAAATTACGTTTTGTCATAAAATAGGACTAAAATGATAAAAAAACCACTAACAGTAGAATTACATTTAAAATTAAAAAAATTACAAATAAACAAATTTGCACTCAAGTTTTTTTAGTGATTGCATATTACTTTCTGGATTTTTTTTTAGTTTTTAATGCCCTCTGTGAATGACGAGTTGAAGTATTACTTCGGAGATACTCACAAAACTGATAAAACTATCGTATTCCAACTACTATAATGGCGCTTTTAATTTCATTTCATTTTTCACATGTTAGGTGCTATCTATAAATGAAGAGCTGACGTTGAATTGTATCTATGATGCATAAAATAAAAAATATTAAATCCCCACTACTTCAATCGCGTTCTTAAACAACCATTTGTAAACCATAGTTTTAGTTGATGTTTCATCTCCAAACAACAAAATTAGTTTTTCCACACATTGCTTTAGTGTTAAGTCGTATCAAAGATCATAAAAAATCATTACTCGAAAATTACGATACAAAATTTTCATTTTGTACGTAATTATTACTTTATTAAATTCTGTTGAAGCAAAACTACTTCTAAGTTCTTCCTCAGGCAGTATAGTGTTTTCTAATTTATACTACCTGACTAAAAACTAAGCCCAAGTTCGAAAGCTTGCATTTAAATTCTACTGAATAAATACACCATTTACCCTAAAAAAGTCTTTAATTTAAAAACATGTTTGTAACAATAATGCATTAGGTACGTTGTTTAGAATATTATCAATTACTTTTATTTTTCTTGACTAACAAATGCAATTCAAAAATAGTTTTACGCGTGTAATGTTAAAATACGTTTGCACATTGTAATTATTACAATTTGTTTATGTAAACTAGGATGCAATGATGTTGTAACGAATATGCTCTACAAAAGTAGTTTTGAATTGCAGATTAACAGAGCGGGTTTTATATCAGTACGATAAAAGTTATATGATCAATACTTCTTTATATTTTAATTGCAAACGAAGATCGAAGTCATATAGTCATGTTACAGATTTAATCTCATACAATTGTGAAAGCACAATTGTATTACGATTTTATTTAGATATATTTTTAGATCTTAATATCCGTTGTAAATAGAAAAGTCGATCATTTCAACATTTCAATAATGACATGACAATATTCTTTCAATATGGAAACCTGTCCGGTAAAGAATTTATTATAATAAGAAGCGCAGTATTTGCGAAGTAACTTTTATTTATTTATTTTTTTATTTCTTGACGTTAAAAAAATACTGTCACTATTAAAATTCGAATAATTGCTTTAGGCAAATAATTACTTGTTAAGTCAATTTCTAAAAGGATAAGGTTGTCTACGTTTGAAATAAATATAAAGAAAACGTAAGTTAGACACTAAAAAGTAAGTGAATTAAGATGCGCAGTAAAGAAGAAAGTGTAATTTGAAATAAAAAATAATGGCCTCTGTGTAAATGAAAAACTTTTTAAACAAGTTTGTTGGTTTTCGTATAATTTATCAGTGTTTAATTTTGTTAATCTGCTTAACTTGAATAATGTTTTTATTTACTACGGATTTAAGTATGCATTTTTATATCAACTTTGTTTCAAATAAATTTAACGTAATTAATTTAAAATAGTGTTGTTATCACGGGAAATATAAAATACACCACGACGAATGCATATGAAATGAGTTAAAATGTTTGTTGAATGTTGTAGACATTTACATAGTTAAGTAAGCAATTTCAAAGTGCAATATACTTGAGTTTAGTTTCTCTAGTAGCAAAACTATAATAAAATGGTATATATATATATCAAATAGGTAATATAAAAGTTATTAAAGAAGCTTCTTACAATATTATATAAAATTTGTAATTAATTTTGTTAAACTGTTGTTTTCAAACTTAGAGAATAAGTTTAGATATACACAGTGTGGTATAATAAAAGAAAGTTTACTCATTTTATATAAAAAGACAACGTTGCATACTTTATAAAGCATGCTACCTTCTTGAAAACCTCTTTTCAAGTGCGAAGTTTCTTATATAAATTTTAAAATACGACATTTAAAACTTCTTGATGCAACGGCGTATAATGAAAAGTATCTATAATTAATATAACTTTCTTTACAATTATTTGTACGTGACAGATGTGTTGATGTTGAAAAAAGTTTTGATGGCAACCTGAAGTTATTAAAGTTTCAGTATAAATTTTGTTTTGTTATAATTTAAATTTAAATAATGACTTAAATGTTCAGCTGTTAACTATGAAACTATAAATGTATAACTGATAGTTTTTGCAAGTAAAATGTTGTTTAGTAAACACGCTCTTGCAAGATAAAATTTAATGTGGTATAACTTTATTATTTTATAGTCATTTAAACCAAAAGATTTTGTACTTGCATCAAATAATTTTTTGTTGATTAAAGTATTTACAAATTTATCATGTCAGCTGATTTACTAATCAAGTGCGTAAATTTGCTGACACAATTATTTAAACTTGTAGAAATGTAACAGTTTTACTTATGATTTGATTGATGATGTAGCAATTAATTTTTGAAATATAATATTTCACTGAATACATTTTTTATTTGTTTTGTGTAACCGGCTCTTTTATTTTAAATCAAGAAAAAACAACTTCTTTATATTTTTTATTACTATTTTTAAAGCAAAAAGCGTTGAATGACTTATCGTTTTTCTTCAGTTTGAAAAATTTGTCTGTTTACGTGTACCTTTTTCTAAAATTCAAATAGTACAGTATAGGAAAATTTGTCTTAACACAATATTGCTACTCAATTTTTTACCCTTTTTAAATTGTAGCAACTCGGAAATTCGGTGGAGGACGATTTTCCTTTTCAATCTGACGGCGTGTATAGTATTCCTTGCTGTTGTGGTCGTGCATACATAGGAGAAACGGGTACAAGCGTGGGAATTCGTATTATGGACCATCAAAGGTGTAGTCGTCTTGAATAATATTCGAAGTCAGCGGTGGCGGAACACGTACTAGAAACACGTCATAAAATTATGTTAAAGAACACTAAAATTTTGGAGGATGCGTCTAATTACTATCAGCAAAAATTAGAGAATCCATTGTAATGATTAAAAATCCTTTTAATATTAACCGAGATTCTAATTTTCTTTTACCGGAGATTTAGAAACCAGTTTTATCGATCGCAGACAGGTCTATAAAAGCAAAGCTTCACGGGACAATCAATTAGTTTGTTCCTATAAATATGTCCACTGCGACGTGTGACGAAAGTTCAGCTTCTGTGATGACGAAAATACGGGAATTATCCAGAATAGAAAATTGTGTTACAAATGCAACTTGTGGAAACCTGAATTCTACTGTTCGGTAATGTTTCTTATTCTCCTACGGATCTACTAAGGAATTATTTATGTTCTTTGCTTAGGAGGGGAATGAAAAACCACTCAAGCTTTTATATATGGTAATTTCTGTTTTTGTTATTTGTTAATATTTTTAATTATTCATTTATATTTAATAGAAATTTGTGTAAATTTGTAAGTATAACATGTCTTGAACAAGTTTTTCTCTAACGTGTTGTTGACCTGAAGAAGTGCACACTTGACTGCACAAAACGTCGCCATATATAAGTGATTTTTTCCGTGCTTTAGGTTATTTTTATGACAATTGGGCCATTTTTGTTTTACAAATTATTTTAAACGACGACATAGTTGATCATAAAATGATATTTTTTTATATTAATGTAATATTATCGTTAATAAGTGACACTGTAAAACGTAACATTGTTATTTTGGATTAAAGTGAAATTCTAAATTAATTATTAAAGCTTTTTTGTTTGTTTTTTAGCCATAAAAACAAAATATCTAACATTATTAGCAATGTACACTAAAAATAGAATAAAACGCTATATATATTCTAAAGTTAAGAACCAGGAGTTTTTCAGTACCTAAATGAAACTTAAATACAAATCAAATAAGTTTAAAAATGATTAATTAATTTACATTAATTTTTGTCTAGATTTGTTATTTGCATCATATAATTTTTCATAGTATTTCTAAGGTAAATTTTAATTTTAGTTTGAAACATGAATGTTATGTATTTGCCACAGTAACAAAAATTGTTAAAAAAGTGATAATAATGAGCGTATTTTCGAAAAACAAAGTATTTGTTACAATATTTATTGTGATCTAATGGGGAAGGTGGAGAAAAAAAGAAAGAATGAAGAATGATATTACTTAAACGTAATTACCCAGATGTTGTCGCTTACCTTTCGGCTAGCCTCGCCGCAGATGGTCGTCGGGTTAAAGAAAATCGTAAGACACTAAATTTCTTCCGGTAAGCTAAATGCCCAAGTGCGCCACCTCTTCTCGAAACTTTTGTATCGCAGAAATTATAGTCTAGGTAGGAGAAAAGGAGAGCCTAGACCCGAAGTCCCCCAAAAGAAAACATATTTTGTATTAACAATAACCATTTATTGTACTAAATGATTCACAGCCTCCTTCCGGAACGGAAGAAACACAAACTCCTCGACGGTTACGCCACTGGTAAAATCCCTATCAATTATTTATATAACCCCCAACAAGAAAAATTAGTAAGCACATATATAAATTACATATAAATAAACAGGTCTCAAAAATAGAGTTTGGGAGCCACAGAAGCTAAATAAGATTTCATAGATAACTATCACCGCGGCTACTGTAGCTATTAGCAATATGTAATCGCGTTCCCGTAAACAAAATACCGCTCGGTGGGTCTTGATCAAGCTCCGCACAACCGGTAATCAAATATAACTAATAATTAGTTTCCGAGAGACGGCATAGCATAGCGTTGAATAAATTACTATCAAAATGTTTTACAAAAGAATTTTACCTTAGATATTACTAAACTTAATTCGACAAGTTATAATTATGCATTAGAATTACTCTGATAAGATAAAGTTATACAATTATATTATAATTAAGACCGGTAATTAACGTAATCGATAAAACAAAATTCACTAGACCTTGCATCTCACTCTTGTGTCCGTTTACACATAAATGGTATTATTCTTACTCTGAGCAATTTACAAACGTCGACAAAGAAAGCGATCTCGCGTTCACTACGCACGTACCGCGTATGCTGATAACCGAAGGCTATAGCGTTTGGCCGAAATAAGGTTGACAGCGAGCGAGTCTCCCGCGACTCGAAGATAAAGGTTTCATAAATACCTCGCTTGCACCGCGCCAACGATCCTCTGGGATCCTTATACCTGGTGTTTCCCTTATTTTGTCGACAATCCGAAATGTTTTAGTGTGTCCACCATTTCCATCGGATTACAGATGTAAGCACACGAAGATGTAATTAAGAACGACGGACGAAGAAGTCAGAATCAAGAATCAAGCATCCCGAATCAACATTAACGTCAAAAGAAAAGCAAAAGAGCTAAAAAAATTGTGAGCATTAGTTGATACGCCTCCATTTCTAAACCACGTGTGAAATACTAACCCACTTTATGCGTTTAGCCGCCCGAATACATCGTGCTGATCTTATTCGCACCGGATGTTTAGTCGGATTTACTTTCAAAATGCTAAAATAAAGCGTCGTTGTAGTAAATGTTACAAGATGAAAAAGAAATTCCATTTATCTCACCTCTCCGACGTTCCTCCGTTGTTAATCGACCAAATGACAGCATAAAAATGAAATTTGTAGATGGCAAAACAACCTTCGCGCGCCCTCACGAGCGTGACTTAGAACCATGACTCGAGGTCGAATGTATTACTGTAAGTTGTCTAACTCTCAGGCGGATTTTTACTCGAAGTTGAAATTTACAGTTACATATTTGATGATTTTTAATTTTGCAAGGTCTTGTTCTGTTTTTAAATTTTATTTTTTACGGATTTTACAGAAAGCTCTAACTGAAAGTGATTCTAAAATGTCACTCTTTTCTAAATTTTCCCTGCGTACTTTGCCATGGTATTGTCATCAATTTTACGTATTTTAACTGGTGTTAAACATGAGAATAAATTTTCCACTGTATACAATCCAACAAATATGTTAATTAAAAAAATATTTTTTTTAATTTGTGGTTTTGTGGTAATTTAGCAAAATGTTTCTTTGCAGCTTGTCACTGTTTGTTTAAAAATTTGCTAGATATGCCCACTTTACATACCATAAAATGCAGTTTGTTAAGTATCCATATTTGTTCTTTCTAAGATGTCAAGATGTTTTTTATAACTATTACAATTAATATTATGATCAAAAAATGCATACCCGCTCTAAACAACGGCCAATTAATAAGATATTTTAAGCACTTTGCGCAAAATTTAAATGTTATTGTACACATTGCGCCATCTGTGATTGCTGAACAAAACTTACTTGCCATATGAGCAGCGGATAAGCAGAAGGAAGAAGGAAAAGATGATCATGGCTATGTAAGCAACCACGCCCGAGAAAGTTCTCTTGTAAAAGCTGTTTTTTAAACATAATAAACCAATAAGAAAATTCACTTCAACTTATTTTAAGTGGAATACTACCCAAATGCGACAAAACATTGGTCCTCTAGCCGAATTTCAAGAAAAAGTGAATTTTGTGCGTCGATTTCTACAAAGTCAAACTGAGTCTATTCCAATTTACTTATTATTTCCATAGTTGTTTGTGTCGTCCGGCATAATCAAAATCTAATAATGCCTAACGAAAATCAAGAAATTAAAAATTTGAAAGATTTAAAAATAAAGAGTTTTTTTAAAAGGAAACGTAACGCGATACAAAACGCATTTAATCAAATTAAATTTACAAGTAATCGACAAAAAATGCTTCTTATAATTACAACGACGCCTTAATAATTTAAACCCATTAATAAACGATTTCAATTCGAATCAATAAGAGTTAGAGTTATAGTTACTTTCAGATAATCCGGAAGTCGAGGAAATCGAGAGAGATAATTTCCAAAGAGATTGTTACCATTTATGCTCAACAATCGAAGAGGCATTAGAAACATTTACAATGTCTCAACAAAACAGTCAATCGGTCAATTTAAATCAATCAAATTTAGGTAGTAATTACTTTTTTGTGGTAATTACAACAAGTGGATCGAATATTCAAAAATTATGCTGCTTGAGAGAATCTCTAAGTCGCAATTTTTTAAAAACAATTAAAATCTTTAACTCTCACATATACGAACTATAAAGTTGTTTGGCAATCTTTAACAAATTGATGCGAAAAGGGTAAACGTATAGTCAATAGTCACGTTAGAAAAATTATTGATTTTCCTACTCTTCCCAAAGAATCTTTTCAAGATTTCGAAATTTATACGACACTGTAAGTAACAATTTACAAACATTGCATACCCGAGTTCAGCCAGTAGAATCATGGGACGCAATTTTAGTACCCTTAATAACTGATAAGTTGGACTTAAACGCAAAACGAGCATAGGAACTGTTCTACATTCAAGAAATAAAAAAAAAGTTGGACAATAATGTTAGTCCTACCGTAAAAAGTTTACTTAAAATTATCAAAAAGCGATGCGATCTTCTAGAAACTTTAGAAAATGACGTAGTCAAATGTTTGAACTACACGTAATGATTATTACTATTAAAAGTCTAAATCTACATAAAACAGTCATTTAAACACAAACGCGAACAAAAATAACTTGCTATATGAGCAGCGGCTGAGCAGAAGAAAGAAGGAGAAGATGATCATGGCGATGTAAGCAACCACGCCTGAGAAAGTTCTCTTGTGGAAACTATTTTTTAAACGAAATAAACCAATAACAAAATTCACTTCAAACTTTATTTAAAGTACTATTAAGTACTAAATTAAAATTGTAAGCTGCACAATGTAGAAGTTGAAGAATTTGCTTGTAACATTTTAAACGTGTTTACACTGATGATGAGCTCCACTCATTGTATATGCTTTATCATATTTGTGTCCGCGTCATTTTAAAGCTTTCAGACCGTTTATATTTATTTTTATGGGCGTATTATATAAAAGCTTTTTAATTCCATTATTCAATTGTTTTCTTAAATTATGTGCTAAACGTCTTATAATTTTATTTTGAATTGTTAAATTTAAGTATTTGGTAATTTTGTGTGTGCCCTTAAAGGCATTAAGTTTCTTGATGACTTTAAAATAATTTTCAACAATTGCTTTAATACTTCTCTTAAGAAATTATATTGTTTTTCAATATATTTTATAATTGATTGCTTAATTAAAGTTTTTTTATTTATAATTTTCAATTCGGCTGTAGTAATGAACGTTGAAGTTTAATTTTCAATTAAATCACTACGCACAAAAAATTGAAATAAATATTGGAAGCTTTTTCTAAGCGATTTCCGCAGTGCCTTATAATTTACGTTCAATTTCACTTTTTAAAACTTTTATTCGATTAGATCAAATAATAAAAATCAATGAGTTTAAAGTTTTAAACCATGTACTGCATAGAAACACTAATGGGCGCACTTGAATAAAAAACTGACTATCTTAGAGAAAAACCAGCACTTCGAAAGAGTTCCACAGATGTAGGATTAATAGAAAAGAAACGAGCGGATTCAAATTTCACTGTTCTACAATGTTGTGGTAAAATACCATAAACTTTGACAATACACCTCTACATTTTTCTAGAATGATAATATTCTTACTTCGGTATTTGAAATTGCAACATGCAACTACTGACGTTTTGCGGTACATCAAAAACATTTTCTTGTATCCAAAAAAATGCAAAATTCTTTTTGTGGCACTGTTTATTTTTTGCTTGGTAAAAAACTATATTTTAGGGAAATAAAATATGTTTATGCAAAACCAATTGTCATATTTACAAATATGACAACAAAGTGCTACGAAGATAGTGTAGGCTTGATGCTTAGTTACACGCCACTGCTTACACAAGTTTTAACGCAAAATCATAACATATCTAGAAAAATAAAAATGTTATCTTTTTTTGTTAAGAGTAGTTCTTGAAAATTTTTGATTCAATGACTGTTCTACTAATATTCTTTGTTGCGTAGGTAAATTTACAAATACAGTAATACCTCATTTAACGTTAGGGATGCGTTCCTCAAAAACGTTACGTTAACCAAATTAACGTTAACGAAGGAAAAAATAACACGCGATTTTATAGCGGTCTTTTCACTAACTATTAATGTAAAGAGCATATAACCAATGTCGTGAATGTTATAGTACTACAACTAACTGATAAGTCTACGGAAACCCAGCAGAGGTGCAGGCGCCCCTGCTTGTCAACCGCTCGTCAGCCAGCAATGACGTTATAATGAGGTCTCGTTAACGGGGGTAACGTTAAGCGAGGTAATACTGTATTGAAGGATAATTTATGTGGTACAAGCAATGCTAGTGACAACTAATAAACATTTATATTTAATTTGTTTCCTAAGACTACCGTTCCTACTTTAATGTTTTTATTCGCATTTATCAGAATACAAAAAAATAAATATTATGTTTATATGACCATGATAATAAGTTAGGTATCATTGTAAAGAGAATTTTAAGCTATTTGAGAATATTTAAAAAACAACGTAGCTCGTTTATTTTAAAAAAATAAATATATTGAATACGTAAAATCATACCGTATATGAGAAACATGTATCTACACGGTTTTTATCAAAAATGACAAGTAAATATGAGACAAACTTAACAAAATCTTTTAAGAAAGCAGTTACAATTGTTAAACCGATTTTTTCATATTGCTACTATATGAAGCCTTAACATTGTGATAGCTTATTGATCATTTATGTCTGGTACTATTTTAATAGTTTCAGATAAACTTAATTAAAATTGCGGCATTTTTATTCTAAATGTAAAAAGTTTTTATTTATAAATTTTGTAATTTACGTCCGGAAAAAGAATACTGTTAAGTTTAATTGCTACAAAAAATCTAATCAAATTGTAATTGTTTTTTTTTTGTTAGCATTATAATTTGATTCAAAATAAAAATAAACTTTTATTACAAATTTACTTACTTAATAAAAACAAATAAAATAAACTTTAGTTAAAATTATATAATAGAACAATTAAAATCAATAACTATTGTTTTCCATTATGACGAAACGTTTTCGTGTTGAGCACAGGTAGATACGCCAAATTAAAGTTTTGCTTTATATATTCAAAACTTTCTTCATTTATGAAACATTATTCTGATTAAAAATGTATTGTTTATAGAAACAATACAAAGGAATGGCGGTTACATCAAAGATTCTGCCTTAATCCAATTAAAATATGTATTTGTCATTGTTTCCTCAAGCTACACCGTATATGGTTCATTGATGTAGAATTTAAAAAACCTATATCAACAAGGTTTTTAAAATTACAGAAGTAAGAGAAAGAAAAAAAAAGAATGAACTAAAAAAAAGAAAATTAATAAAATCGCTCTCGTGCTTTAATTATAAAAACGTTTTCGGCGTATTGAATCAACTTTCTTTTTCTTTCGTACTAAATACACGCTATACATAAATTTTATTTATAAAATCGTTATAATTTATTTATTAAAAAAATGTTGTACAAAATATAAATAGTATGAATAGAGACACATCACGCACTTAAGTCACGTACTTTTTTGTGTGTCTCCATAAATATTGCACGTCGTCGTAAAGTGGCGCTCATAACGGCGCTATGAGCGTGCTGTTTTATTGCGACTGCTAAAAATTTCAATGTTCTGATGCCTGTTGTTATCTGAAATCTGGTTTCAGGTCGTGCCGTGTGGTTTATTGCATCCCATCCAGCACCTGGACGCACTGCAGAGCAGGTGTGTATTCAATATTGCACCCCTAGATTTAGTAAGCAAACCCTCAAACAGCTGTTCCCGTTGCGTACAAATAAGGTTTCAACTACTATAACAATGTGCGACAATTAAAACAAAACGAAAAGATCACTTTTCACACTTATTCTAATTTTTTTGTTGAAGTTAAACCCAGATTATATTATTCAATAAATACGCTTTTCAATTTACTGACCTTAATTTTAACAAAACAGGGAAGTATTTTTTTAATAAAATCGATTGCTTGGCACGAAGCTTTAGAATTAATGATAAAGTTACATATATAATTTTATTTCGTGAATGAATATTTATAATTCATCTAATTGTACTAAATTTAACAACCAATATTTATTTTTTTCTTAAGTATTAACAGACGAATTTTGATTAATAATGTTATACATTGTATAAATGTCGTTTTTACATAATGCGTAGGCATACTGAAAGAATCCAAAACTCGGCAACACCATCATATCATATTGTTTGAAAATTTCAATTAAACAAACATAACTAAATATTATTGCTTATCCTTTATAAGTTAATACTAAATTAACTATATATTATAATATAGTATGTAGATATATACAATTTATTCCTAAGTACTTTGAAACATGTCATGTTTTTGATTATTTGCGATTGTCACTAATAAAATTAAACTTTATAGCTTGCGCTATCTGTAGGTGCTAAAACGTACGTATACTGAATATATATAAATGTCTAAAGATATTTGTTAAAATTATATTCGGTAAGTTGGAAGTCAGTTTTCAATTACATTAAACGTAATAATGTTTTTATTGTCCCTCTGGAACAGACAGAAACTTAAACATTACTTAAATATGCATAAAATTTGTTACATTGAAACAACAATAGACTTATCTACAAAGTAATATACGAACAATAATATTGTTTATACTAATAAATAATTTAACAAATTGAAAATTGTATGTTGTTAACTTCATTAAAATCAAAACCAACCCGCATATGCTTGTGTTTTTATTAAAACTATTTTATATCAGTCGTGTTAAGTAATTATCACTATGTTACTGGAATATTTGTACGTATCAAAACAATTATAGATTAATTTGGTGTTATATATTAAATAGTTTTCTAACATGATACTTTATTAACTATAATTTCTTTTTAAAATAACAACAAAGGGTTAACATTGTTACTATTAATATCAATTTAATTCAATACAATAAAACAAAAATAAAGTCAACGAAAATTCGTTTAATATCCTAGACCCAAGGGTGTTATTTCTTAAAATAAGTTACAGTTATAAAAATAAAAATTTATGTGCTATAAGGTGATCGTAGGATATTTACAGATATGATAGCATGAATACGAAATACATCAAATATGCAAAATTTATTGACGCTATTTGAATGTATGCCGAAAATAAAGATAAAAATTTGTATTTTGTATATGAAAGTGCTGCTGTATTAAGAGTATATTTTTTGTTTTGACCATTGTTTAACTAAAGTTAAGTTTTTGAGTATCTTTAGAGTTTAAACACAATACTGCTTATTTATGATAGAAGATACTGAAAAAAGTATACATTTTTAACTGTTTTTATAAATTTAAAATAAAGCAAATTTTGTTAATAGAATTTTAATTTTGTTTTGTATCAAATAACAAGGTACATCTCTATTGTCTAAATTTTACGTTTTAATTGTTGTAAATAATTATTATTTGTTAAAGACAATTTTTATTATAGTTACCTATATAGGGTAAAGGCCAGACGGTTTTAAAACTGCTCGGCAGTTTACAATTACTAAAAATATATTATTAAAACAGTTTTCAATGTGTTAGCAGTGTATTTATATAAAAATTATTTTAATGAAATTACATTTTTTTTCTGTTATTAAGCCTGTATTAGACGGCGCAAGAATTGCAGCAATTTTTCTTGCGCAAGAATTGCAGAGAACATTTGCGTTGTATAATGCAGAAATAGCGCATGCAGATGCTATTCTTCTTGCACGCAGTTTTTCTTGCGCGCAATTATTATTGAGTTTTGTAGTGATATTGTAGATGCCAATACGATGTCAAATTGAACAAAATCAGTTGTTTAATTGGTTTTGAAATGTTCGTCTCCTGCAGATCCGTATGTGTAGTTTGCGTTGATTGCATTGTTAGTATTGAATGAAATTAAAAGTACAACTAAATATCTGTATGTATACTTATTGTTACGCATGTATGTATCATTATGCATAAAGCTGCTAACTTTCTCTTGCAAATAATGTGGCGCTCATATTGCTGACTTGATATATTTCTTCTTTTTAAATAGTTTGTGATGAGATTGTATTCATATACTATAAATATACTTTTTTGTTGTATTGGTAGTATAGCGAAGAAGTTACTGAAATTACAATTGCACTTCTTGCATCGTGTAATACACAAATTCTTCATTTGAAATTTTCCTTGAATGCATTTCTTGCGCAAGAAAAATTTAAAACGCTGGATATGTTACACATCATTAAATAAGTTTTATCTTACTTTATTCGGTTGGTTTTAACTAAAATATATATAATAAAACATGCAAAATGGCACAAGCTGTTTACATTTTACTCAATCTAAAATATATTATAAGCCAATAAACATAAAACTTAAACTATAATAATAATATATGTTTTGGTTAAAGATGCATTTGACACAGAGAATAATAAAATAGCAAAACTTAGCATTTAGTCATATAGAGAACAGAAAGAATTCACATGTGTACTGTGTACCGGGTGGGCAACTAAAAACGGCCGCCGCACAGTGGGACATTTGACAAATCTGGGTGACCATAATTATTACTAGGTTTTAAACTAATTTAAGCGTATCAGTTACTAATTTAATTAATAAAATAGTTATATACAGGGCGTTCATATAAAAAAAATTGACCTATTTAGAGCTCTCTGGAGCACACTGCTATCAATTGTTAACGATTCAGGAAGAAGGTAAGATTTTTTCGTTTTATGATACATCAGTAATTATCAATTTCTTTATGATTGGAGGCTTCTTTATTAAGACTATAAAAAGATTCCATCGGCAGTAACACTTCTAAACTTTCTTTTAAAAATGATTTTAATTTTTTTCTTATCGTGGTTCTCATACCCGTCAACACTAGGTGCGAAGTTAAAAGCAATCTGTTGAAATTATCCTCATATCAAGAAACTCGGAAAAATGTTTTAGCTAAATTTTGACGGAATGATCGGAAATCACTTCTTTGGCTGCTTCTTCTGACAATTGGCCGATTAGTAGATAATATAGCATTTTTTATTATAATTGGACCATGAATTAAGATGTTATGCATTGTGGGCGACATTGGGTACCAAGGATATTATTGAACATCGAGCTCACCTGTTTTTCTGTATATTTTTTGAACTTTTGCAAATTAATCTTGTAGCCACTAGATATGGTTTCTAGAATTCCTTTAAACGATATGTTAAATTTTGATCAATCTGTTAGATATCAGTGTTGCCATATCTAGACTTTAGTATATCAATAATTAAGTCTAATTTTATATTAAAGTTTGGTTGAATGCTTAATTTTGTCTGTTTAATTACACACGTATGATTGTTTCAAAATATTTCCTGAAATTGCAATTCATATAATAGAGTTAAAAGCACAGTAATTAGAATACCTACTTCATCGTTTCATTTCAAAAACCGTGCAAATCTGGGGCCAACTTAAAAAAAACACAAACACAAAAGTCTAAAATTATTAATACAAAAAGAAATTTAGCTTGGAAATGTTTAGAAATATAAATAAAACATTTGTGATTTTGCAACATACAGAATTTTTTTTATGTTTTATTTTAAATTACTTTTGAACTTATTAAAAAAATTTAAAATCTATTAAAAATACAATAAAAATAGTGTCTCGTGATTCAGATTTATGTTGTATATGTTTATCATATGATCATTCTCTGTGCACCGGTCATATCTTAGGAACCAATCGTCACACAAGCTTAAAAAAAAGTTTTGTTAGAAAAATGGCATTGAGAAATATTTGAAAAAATATTTTTGAGTTCTTAAGGTTAACGCAAAAGGACATAGTGGTCATGCTTAAATAAAAAGTTGGGATTTTTTCCGTAATCAGCTAATTTATTCAAAGTACATAAAGTATAATCCTCAAATAATTTAAAAATGTTTTTATTAAAAAATGTTTGCTATAAATTTAAAAATTAATAGATGGGGAGACATTAAAGTATATTTCCTTTAAATGTCAATTTTACTCCGGTTATTTTTAACGAAATTTTACAAACTTGGGCTCGTTAGAAAGCGTTTTCCTTCGTCTATTGATAGCATTTTATACAGTTTATATTTGAATAATAGTAAATTTTCTTTCCACATTTAGTTTAATTGCTTTAGTTTATAGTCACTTCTATGAATCAAACTTGCTTGAAATAGTGACGTATACACTTTATTAGGCAACAACTCGCTTAAATTATTCTATTATGGTATACACAATTTTAATTAGACGAACAGTTTATTACTATAATTGTAGTATTATCATCAAAGTTAAATAAATCTGATTATCCATTTTTTGCGTTATACCCAGATGTATTCAATCTACAATATTTAGACGACAGAGCAGGGTTGATCAAAAAGTGTTTTTATAGCGTCACGTCAAACAAATACTTTTCTAGTTGTAACCGTTTCTCTAAGAATCAAAGTTTAGTACTGCGAATGGTTAGTTTCCGCCACTGGACGTAGATCGTAAAAAATGTTGTCGGAATTGTTTCAACAAACTAATAGAGTCAGAGCTTAAATTAATTTATTTCGTGGTAAAAAATTTACAAAGAAGATGGATAGATTTATTATACGCCGAAGATTTAGCATCGGCAGATCAGGCTCGAAATTTGAGTGCTTTTTTGCTTTTTGTGACAATTAATCACTGGGTTTAATTATCGGTAAAAATGTTCAGTTAATACCATTTGTTTGTAGATCGTAAACTGTTGTTCGTATGTGTTTAATGCTCATAAGTTGACCAAATTGATTAAATAACAAAAATTCAAATTGTCTACCTTTGTTCGCTGTTAAAGGTGATCCAAACCATGCGATTTAACCGTTGTGGTTTTGTTGGCGTAAGTTTCGGCTCATCGGGAAAATGCATGTAAGGCAGTAGCGTTTGCTTTTGGAAATGGAAATGGAAAATAGTCTAACAATGCCTATGTGTGCATGCGTTAAAAAGAGGCGGTTCGTAGTTAAATAGGAGCGGTTTTTTGAGGTGTAACATTTCAGAGTCGACACTGGATATTTGTTCATTTTTCTGCATTCAGCACCAACGGATAGCCAGACGTAGGTAGCACTGTTTCATGGGATGACTTATAGCACGTACTTGGAATGTGCCAAATTGTGATTGGCATCAAAAACTTGTTTTTGGTTTCGAAACAAAAAGGCGAGCAATTAAAGTAGGTAGAATGCAGTACTATACGGTTATGTTGATGTTTAGCTATTTAGGAATGCTGTTGTTGTTTAAGATCCAGTGAACTTTTGGAACGTAGTTATCTATGCTACATCGTTTTAAACCGTTTATAAAAACTCAAGTTTCTAAGGCATTAAAGACTTTTTCGAAGTCTATAAAGACTATATACAGCTTTAGAGTAAAATTTTTCTATTACCTGGATGTGATCTATGGTTGAAATTTATCAAGCTTTTTTGACAATCCATTTGTTATTATTTTTGTAAACATTATGTTATACATGTAGAAAAACAAAAATAAATGGATTGCTTATTTCTTTTCTTAAATAATAAACGACATTTGCGTTTTTCTATTGATTAATACTTTAGTAATGTATTAATTTAGAGAATAAGTAAGTGATATAGTGTTGTTAAGTTTAATATCTTTATGTTAAAATTATTTAACTTAATATTAGCAAAAAAAGTTAATTCGACCCTGTCTAAAACTCGCGTCAAAAAGTTGTTGACAAGTGAACTTTGAGAAAAGTTTGTTCCACTCTGTTTGCTGCGCGTTTATTACTTTCAAAATTGTATTCGGAATCCTAATTTAACTTGAGCTATAGAATTACAGTTATTGCGCTTCATAAGGCACATATATCTTTTTATGACACTTTATTGCCAGGTGAAGTATACAACATTTAAGCCTGTACTTATAGATATTTTATATACAATTAAAATTATTTTTTAAAATAAATATATCATAGTTCATAAAAACATTAATAACATTTTTACCGCAGACGTGGTTTTTGTTAAAATTACAGGTTAAAATGTTAGCTTATACATTAAAATCGTAGCAAACAGACAATTTACTCTAATAACTTCTAAAATATTTAATTAATTTTTTTAATTTTTATTTAGTATCTACTTTACATATTCGATAAATTATACTTTTTATGGTTTTAGAAGTTATTAGAAAATTATTTTCACAGTTGAATGTTACCTTTGATAAATACTTAACATTTATAATTTAATGAGTTTTAACATATGTAAATAGTGTCATGAATAATTTAAACCAAGTAAAAAAATTAAAAAATTAAAGAAAACGTTATAAGCAATTTCATAGAAACGATACAGTTATTTAAGCAAACAAAAATAAAGTATAAACAACTTAAACATAGCAAAATTAACATAAAAACACAAAAAACCCGATTTTTATTATGTATATTACAATTAAACTCTATAAAATAAAAACCGTATAACTCAATTCCAGAAAATTTTACTTTCTTATGCTAATTTATTTATGAAACTTATTTTTTATAAATAAAAAAATTGATAAACTAAAAAACGTATTAAAAATCTTAAATTTAAATACCTTAACAACATTTTCGGTACTTATAGTGAGTATTTATATGAGTTTAACATAAAAAAGACCTAGCACAATCGATAGTATAACAAACGCAACCTACCAAATCTTGCATGTGATCAATTATTTATTCACTGGTGAAAATTCACTGGTCTGTGAATTGAATTGTAAATAAATTATTTTTAAATTTTTTAGTTTAAAAATATTTGTTTTGTTAGACTACGCGTAACTTGTGCTATATTTACTATAAAATAATTATACTTTTAATGCTATGTCGCAGCATTTTTAGGTATTGCCAGCTTAAACAAATTTGAGTAAAAATTATTATTAAACAACAATTTCTAATGGATATGTTACTAATAATTTTTATGTTGAATTCATTATTTTTTGTTAGATATATAAAAAGTACATACCAATTATCATTAACGTTTATACAAAACTTTGGTTTTATTTTAGGTTGTTTCGTTAACTGTATCTACACATTCAATAATTTTATTTGTGTATTAAACAAAATTTATAAAAACTGCAAACATTCTATAAAATAATTTATTAAAGTTTTCCTCTGCGTTTTGTGATAAACGAATTCAAAATTGCGAACTGGTATATTAGTTGTCTAAATACATATATAGATGATGGCAACCACAATAAGGTAGGGTACGATGCCTCCGGCATATAAAAAAAAATACGATAACAAATTATTTTTATAGAGTTTTAGATATTAATCTAGACATAGTATGACAACAACAAGACGTTAAATTTTTCAAGAATGTTTTAACATACATGCAACAAATTTTGTCTCAAGTTGAGACTTTATAATATAATTACTTATAAACTATAATTTGTATTCCTTAAATGCAATTATACTTGTTTATTTATTTAAACGTACTTTAACACATACACAGTAAAAAATATTTTGTTAATTTCACTTTTATTTAACAACATTTTAATAGTTACTTAGTTAGAGTAAATAGCAACTGTATTTTTTAGTTACTTTTACTGATGGGATAATGCTAGGTGAATAAGCAGTAAATTTACAAAATACGTTGTAGAAATAACTCATATAATGTCAATTATTGCAGTTTTAGATAATCATGTATCAAAATGTTGTTGTTGTTACAATTAATGTAGTACAGTTTGACAGTTATGCTGTTGTTGAAGTTGGTTCCATAGGTTTTGATAAATTTACTAAAAATAGGAGTGGACCTGCTGGAACTAAAAATTGTAGTTAATTTAACTATATATTTTTTACTGTGTATACAGCTTTTCTTCTAAACTATTTTTTTAAACACTTTTTCCAAAGTTAAATAAAATGTAAATGAATACACAATTATATTTAAATTCTTAATATATTAGAAAACAACTAATCATTTTGTATGATTATGGACTATGCACATATAGATTATAGGTTATTTTTTTATTATTACTGTAAAATCGTTAATAATTTATTAATAAATGTGTATTTTTTTATTTGCTGTAAACGCTCTGCTTGCGTTCCTATTTTGATACTATAGAGAACATTAAAAAGTTTATTCTATAAGTATAAATGTATAGAAGTAATAAAAAATAGGGTAATAATATATTCGGGTAGCCAGAGTACATCTTTGGTAATGAAGGTACGCCACTTTTATTATATTGTCGGTATTCCTTACAGCCTACGTAGGTTTTAAAGTATTTTAAAGAAATTGTAGAATTAGATGTCGTTATTCTAAACAATAAATACTGGTTTGTTACTATTCCAACCAAGTAGCGCTACAATTAAAAGCTTTTGAGAAAAAAGTTTCAAAAAGTTCTGACAACTGAAGGTTAACTGTGAAGTTTCAACAACTCAAAGCAGCAACAATCTCTTACTGATTTAATGTTTTTAGCTCCAACATGACAGGCTCAATAGATGGCGCGCTAGTGCAACTTAAATTTTAAATTATATCGCTAACATAATTAGAATTTTAAGTTTGGCTGTATTCGGTTTTCATTTGTAAAAAAATTGATCAAAGGGGTGAATGCCAACTTGTCTAGAAAGAAGCTTCATTTTTATAAAATGCTTATATATAAATTTCGTCGTTTCAGTTGAATATGTTTTTATAGCAATTGAAATTTTTAAGTTATCCTTTACGGATTAATTGTTTTTTATAACAATGATTCAACAGTAGTAAGGAGCCATTCACTAAGTTTCATTTACAAATTTTGGTGTAAGTGTCCGTAACTGATTTAATTCTAACTAAATTTTAATGATACCTTTGCCCAACTGTAGTCGAATAAAAGTAAATTTGTTTGTCAATTATGTTTTATTGTACCAATGATGTTTTCTATCTATATCGTATTTACTTGAGGTACTGTCATAAACAATAGACAATTATCATATTTGGTTTTAGGTAGTAAGTTAAAACGTGAAAATTAATGTCAACTGTTCAATTTACCATTGATAATGACAATTTAGTGAATTTATAGTCGTCAAAACCTAAATTTGTTTAATTCATCGCCTAAAATAATATTTTTTTACATAAACACATTGATTGCCACGTCATACATATATATGAATAACGATCGATATTCATTGAGGCCGTGTCATTTAAGTCTGGTTTAAAAAACTAAAACAGCAAAGGTATCAAAGGTATGTAAAGTAGATTTTATTACTAATAATAATACGATTTCTGAAGTAATTTTAATTAAAAGCAATAAAATTTATACAACATAAACAGTGTTAACTTGTGCTGAACGAACAATTAAATTGAAATTTTCTTTTTCCTGGCATGTTTTTGTAGGCAACCTAAGAATTAACTACGGTTACGCCAAGCAAAGGTTCTAAAGTTAGCTTTCTATACCACTTTATTCCTTAGTGATCAATACGATCTTATTTGTAATAACGAAGACATCCACGGCCGGAATCTATACTAAGATAAGAATAACATTTCTACTCCCCAATCCAACCCGAAATTGGCTTGTTTACCCTACATTCGCAAGGTTACAGATCAAATAGGGAAACTTCTTCGTAAGAATGGTATTAAACCCATATTCAACTCGACAGGCAAAATCTCTCAGATTCTTCCTTCTCCCAAAGACAAATTTCCTACACTTTCATCTCAAGGTGTATACAAAGTTTCTTGTTCTTGTGGTTTAGTCTACATTGGTGAAACTGGTCGTTCCGTCATTACTCGCATTTCAGAACATGATCGTTGTATAAGGAAAAGGTATATTTCCAAGTCTGCGGTTGCTGAACATCATTTTACTACAGGTCACAAGAGAGATTTTGATAATGTTTCGTTGATTGCCAAATCTCCATTCTTTTTCAACAGGAAATTCCGAGAGAACATAGAAATCATCAAACACCCAATAACTTTAATCGCAATCATAGTTTTGAGCTATCCCCTCTTTGGTTCCCCGTCATTAGTCATTTATTGAAAACGCCCCTTATCAACCATAACCCAATCTTCTTAAGTCACTTCTACGGAGTTTAGAATCTGGTTTAGTTCACAAGTTGATTACCTAACTTGGTAGTGGTTCCTTGTTAGATTTTCGTTTGCTTTTTCAAGTTATCTTTTTCTTTCTTATTAGAGAGAGAGAGATTAGATTATGGCTTGTTTCACAAGCGGATAACCTAACTTTTGAGAAGTTCTTAGTTAGTTTTCGGTTACTTGTTTGAGTTTTGCGATTTATCTCACGCCCTGATGAAGCCCCTTACGAAAGTGGGCGAAACGTTGGCAACTTTACAACAACAATGACACGGTTCAAACCCAGAGGACATTCTTATCTTAGTACGATCTTATTTGATCGGACAAGTGTATTCTTGCCTTTTTTTTGTTATAGCCGAACACAGCTAAATATTTTTTAGTAGCTTTTTCTTGACTTGCGGTTTTTGTTTTATTGATTGAAATCTGTTTAGGTTTTTCGCTTGTTAACTCAAGATATGCCTCGATTTTTCTAAATACGATTGTTTTATCGATAACAACATTTTCTGGGGGGTTAAAACAAATCTTGAAATTATCGCTGTATGATACTCAAAAGAAGCTTTATTTTTCCTAAGCGTTGATTTGTCTTTATGTTATTATCATACAAACAAATGTTTGCCAAAAGCAACTCGTAACAGTTTTATGATATGATATTTTTGGGTACAAAAATTTGTAAATTTCGAGTTTTGACCAATAATTCATCAAAAAACTAACTCTTATCAAACCCATCCATAATAAAGTTTTTTTTTGCATAGTTTAGTGAAGCCCATTGATTGTTTCGAACATCTTTTGATTTTTGTTTACTATCTAACTGTTGCTCTACAAATTTATCAGTTTCCTTAACTATAAAATTAATGTCTTTGTCATCGACAATCATTAAAATTATTTTAAAAAGAATGGCATTTTTTGGATTTTTTTTCTGTAAACCCTCTGGTCCTGTAACTACATTTTTTTAAGTGCAATACAGATTTCACTCGCAGCATCGTCTTGCATTTCTATTATTTTAATCATAGAAAGTAAAGTTTAGGTTTCTTTTAAGTTCATCTTCCGAGTAGAACAAACTGTCTTCTTAACCAACTTACCACGTTTAATGTTGTTTATTGATTTTGTTTGAATTAGATAGGTAGGTAAGTTCTAGTACTGATCAAAAGTTTCATAGCATATTATTCTAGTATGAACTCAACAAAAGAGGTGGAGCTTAACAACCAATTTGTTAATTTTTATATTATAACCATTAAGGATTCACAGGCTGGCTTGGTTTTCAAAAGCTTGGCTTGAAATCAAGTCAAACTTTTGAACAATCAAGCCAAAGTTTTAAATAATCAAGCCAAGCTCAATATTAGCCAAGCCAAACGTTTACAGACCAATTTTTTAAGCTCTTGAAAATAATATTATCTTGATGTAAAATTTATACTCTAAAATAAAGTTTATTGAAGACTTTCCCTTGATTTTTGTGATTTGTTTCAATTTATTTTTGTGCACTATTTTTTTTTCTTCTATCGTTTACGCAAATCTGTAACTAAAGAAACAAGTGTTTAGCGTCATATACATATAAATGTCGTGGTTCTATAAAGTAACATAACTCTTTATAATAAATTAGTAAATTCGTATATAAATGACACAAAAAAAAATTCAAATAAGCCAAAAACAACAATAACCGGGATATTAATGTAAAACAAATTAATAACCGCACAAATAAAACGTTGATCTTCAATGTGATAAAAAAAGTAATGCACATTTGTCAATATCCTGACAAGATATAACATGTATTAACACGTCAAATATATATATGTAATAAAACTATTTTGTTTACATTTTATTTCATTTTCATCGCATTTAGTGTTATAATAATTATAATTATTTTGCTATGTAAAGATACGAAATCTTGTAAAGCAATTTTTAAGAATTTTGTAAATTATTTTTAAAATTGCGCGTGGATTTTCACCCACATTGTAGGTCAACTTTAGGACGATGCGCATGAGGTTAACTAAGCAAAACTCAAGAAGAGTATAAAAGCCACACAAGCTTGGAGAATAACTTTCTGCCGATATCTATCTCGGTAGAACTTTTCCCCGTCCGAAACCCGTTCCCAAAAATGTTTCTATCGAGATCCATCTCGATAGAACTTCTCGTTCTATATCCGTTTCTGAAAAAGCAATTTTCTCGTCCGGAGATCTATTTCCAGACGCTTTTTCTGCTTTTTTGTAAATTTGATTAGTAATATATTGTATCGTTAACGACTGCTTTCCCTGAACCGTTCGAACGCCCTGGAGATTTGTTGACCACGATCACGTTGCTATTCACCTGAACCTGCTTCATCATATTCAGTAAATACTGAATTTCTGAAGTCGTATATCTGTTTATTTCTGTTGGTAGTTGCATAACGGCACTAATACTGTGGCTAAGCAAATTCCTGACCCCAGTGTTGACGACGGTTATTCCAATTTTTTATCAAAGACCCTTGTTTAGAACTACAAATCTTTGTGTCGTCTTTATGCAACTGGATAAGCTAGAAAATAATTGTGTCGCGATATACCAAATTTTTATCAAAGACTTGTTAAAATTACTTGTTTAAATTCACCGAGTTCATCACATTCATTCATTTTCACTTATAATTCAGTTTAACGTTAGCGACCTAGATTTTTCACGTAAACGACGCTTCTAATTTCATTAATCGTTCAAGTAAAAGTTGTTTACAACAACATTTCGCATCTGCTGGTAAAGTTTCATTTTCGTCGTCAAGTTTTAGTATTTACTCGTACCTATCTGTTTGTTTTTTGTTTCCGTTAGTACCCGTTGCAACTAATTAATTTAAATCCACAGCACATCGCTATTGTTTTGGAATTTACACTTAAAAAACAGAAATTAAACGGTAAAAGTGACGTCATATTTTAACTTTGTTTTAGAATTGACTGACGACACTAGCCGCAACCACCGCTAAATCGTATACTTTCCTGAAAAGCAATATACAGAGACAACCACACGTAATTTATTTAAAAACAAGGTTATAATCTAGTTTTTTTATTTTTGTTTTATTGAGTTATATAATTTAATTATTTTAATTTAAATCTGTTTGTAACGGTTTAAAAAAATTTTTAAAAATATTTTTAAGTGTTGTTGGTTGGCGCTATTGCAGTATCAAAATTTTAATATATATTTTGGTTGGTTTTTGACACAATCAGTTCCAGAGTTATCAATAGATTAGAAAATAATGTTTTAAACAAAGAGAAAGTGAGCATTCGCGACGTGAAACTTGTACAGGCCACGTATTGAAATTAAAAGTTTAAATTCTTTTAATTGCCCATAATTATATTTGGGGTAAAAATTAAATTCCAATTATACAGTAATCTTCATTAAAATAATTTTAGCGGCTATGTATTAAGAATAGACCAAGACAAAAGAAATTCGCCAGTTGTGGTAGGCAGTCCCGGAGGTCAGAGCCGATATGTTATCTGATACTACCAAGAAGGTAGTATCTTGCTGATGTTCCAAGTATTGTACTTTCATTTTTTCACTTACTCGAATTAAGAGTGCGAACTGAAAGGTTACCCGATAGGGCTACCTACGATGATTTATTATTACAATTATTAAATACTGCTGTAATTATACTACTGTGAGGCTATCAAGAAAATAACCACCGGTTGTTTTAAATTTAAAATTAAATCTCCCCAATAAACAGTAAGCGAGGTAGTAATATTGTTTTAATAAGAAAATAACACAAAGTATACCTGCTGCACGTATCCTTCAGCTGGTTTCGTTTTGCTTAAAACTAAATTTAGAAATCACTTGCTTAATCATATGTTCTTTATAGCGGTATCGCTATAAGTTATATGGTAATGACGAAGGTACCGATAACGTACTTGTAGTACCTTGTAACCATCTTTTAAGGCTGTTCGATTTCTTTCGTGAAAGACCCGGTATTTGTATTGACGTTAGTTGTTTTATTGATTTCATATTGATTTTAATAAGGCATTTTACGTTTTTAAATTCAACTTTATAATTATAATTCAAAGTTGTGGATAAAATTTTGTATTCATTTATTTCAAAATTATTACGCTGTTGAATAATTCGTATTCTGTGTTGACTTGACATTTTCTTTGTACGATCAAAATTCCAGTGGTAATTTATAATTCCCTTTCGAGATGTAATTGTAATTAAATATATTTTAGCAGTTTGTTTATTTTAAGTTTGTTTAAAAGTTCTTTGTTTGGAATATATTTTTGGTGCAGTCGTGCTTAGTTTCTTTGTGTTAGTTCGATTAAATTACGTAGAAATGAAGTCATTTTAAAATCTTAACCTTTCGCGGTTGTTATGTTTATGATTATTAGCGTTTTTTGGCTTAGGCCGCGTCCTAGTCCCCAGACCCCCAGACTGAGGTTTGGTCCTAGTCTCTCCTTGAGAGCCAAAAAAAGTAGAACATGGCCTTTGCCGTATTGTCGTTTGTGAACCCAAACAAACTCACGTTTCGCAAGACATTGCAGCTTGCATCTTTAGAGTAGTAAATTTACGAAACGTCAGTTTGTTTTTAGAAAAAAATTATCTAATGGTTCTTGGTCTGCAAATCAATAAGTGACATGTGAACAACTACTACATTTCGAATATCGTACACTATGTTTCAAACAACATCAACATTATTGGTAAAAGATGATCTCCGTTAACTTTTACATTTAATCAGTTTAACTTAATTGTAATTGTAACAGAAACATTATATTGTTGGAAACATGAACAACTCACATTTGAACTGTACTTGTAATTTAATTTTAGTAAATCAAACGTAAACTAGTACTTTAAACATCACAAATACGAGTTCTAGAATATACCCTAATCACCTGAAAAAGCACATTAAGTATTCTCAAAATATATACTAATTACAAACAGCTGTTATAGAACTTTGTAAGTTTTTAAATTCTAAAACAATGCAGAATATAATCTAAATTTTAATATAAGCAGACACATTAAAGCACCTTCATATTTATTTTTTTTAGTGTTTGTAATAGTTGAAAAGAACAAGCATACGCGGGTATTGTAGTAAAACTTAATAATAATTGAAAAGTAATATTTTATAGATACATTAGTATGCGTTTTAAACATAACTCAAATTAAATAACATTTGTACTATGGAACTGAAGTTGTAAGTTAAAACCAAGTTTAGTAAATGGATAGTTTAAGCATTAAAGTTTGTCGCAAAAGTTTCAAGGCAACGTCCGTAGATCGTCACCGCTCGAGCATATGTCTAACTATAAAAAAATACGATTGTCATAATGTTAATGTAAATCACATGTTAATAATTATTATCAAATGATAAAAAAACTTATGTTAGTCGCACATTACGTCTAATGATTACTAAATGAAAATTACAAATCACTCAAGGCAAACTTTGCAAAATAAATTTTGTACTTACACTAACTATAATATGATGTTAAAACATATTTAATTAGATCTCTGTGTTTCATTTAAAAGCTTTCGATTAAAATAAGTCGTAGATTAACTATTACTGTTTTAATAGTCATTTCGATGTTACAAATAACAAAATTTAAGTAAGTAATCTAAAGCAAAAGAATTGTTTTCTTTATCTAAAACACTTTTATTGACGCCATCAGAAGCAGACAAAAGTTTGTCTTATTCAATACCCGTTAAAAGTTTTCGTCTGTACACTATGGATTTTAATATAATTTTAGTAAAATGCATTAGAGTTGCATGTCAGTTGAGTAAAGTTTTATAACGAAATAATTTTTATTATTTGTTCGGTTCAAATAAAGTTAAATCTAGTAGAAAGGTAAAAAAAAATTGTAAAAAAGAGTATTGTATTTAAAGTAAAACTTTATGAAACCAAACATAAAATTCATTTTTAAATGCTCTAGTGCGTGCATTGATTATTTATATCTACATATACTATATATAAATGTACACTAATTTAAACGATTAGTGCGTACACTTCGTTACTATCACACAGTCGTCAACTATATTGTTAAAATTTAAATACCAAAAAAAATAGAACAGAGTTATACAAATAATTTAAAGAACATAACAGCTATTTATTTTTTATTTGTTGGCAAAATTCAAACTTATTGCGGAGGGTAAAGTATTTAGATTAATTTTCAAATTAAAGATTATGAATTCTCTAAAAAACATTGTTACATATGCCTCCACTTCGGCCTTCACAAGTGTATTTATTCGTTATTGTTAAGTTATTTTACGAATGCTGTAAAGAGTCACAATAAAAAGAAATGAGCACTGGATGCTATGCCACGTCCGTATGTGGCCGAATATACAGATGTGTAAAGTTTATCATAATTTTTTTGCTGCAAAAAAAACTCACATATTCAACATCACGTTAATAGTTCTAAACCGTGATAGCTTTGGATTTATGCAAGACGGAGCGAAACCATCAGATGAAACCAGGATTTGTGTAAAACATTGACATCGGTTGGCAATCTTTTACCGAAACTAAAAAAGGCTCTAGATCACGTACTGAATTTTCCATAGGTCAAGGTCACTATTAGATAATGTTACGCATGGAACGAAAAGACGTTTTGTGCATTTGTTCTTTTTATGTAATAAACCACTAGCAGCACAAAAATTGTGGTTTGTATTAACGAAGATAAAAACTTGCAAAACTTTAAAGTTAAAAAAATATTCTAAGAAATTGGGTTTCAGTTAGTTAAACAAACAAAAATGTATCGTGTTTGTAATTTACATTGTTTTACAGGTACAGAAAAAGAAATTGCTACTGTTACGTAACAGCTTCTATATTTGTTATCTTTTTAATTCTAATTGTTACGATGAGCTATCTAGAAGCCCACTATAGGCATAATTTTCCGCATTAAAATTTTGTATTGCGTCCCTTTAAAACTAAGACCTTCAACGAGTTTGATTTGGTGTTAAAAGTAATAATTGAATTGAAATAAATAATTCAAATTCTAGTAATAAGCTATGGTTGCTTGAGTTGAGTGTACTCACAAACCCAACGATTTCAGAAGCATTAGAGCACCTTGATAATTATTGTAACCACCTGGAAACCAGTAAGAAAGAATCACACTAAGAAATAACCTACGCTTGTAGCGCTTACAGCTGTGCCGCAAGATTCTACTTTGGAAAAATTAAATTACTTAAGAAATACGTTGGGTAACTCTGTAACTTTAATTAGCAACTTATATATAAGAATCTTAATTATTGTTTATTTTTCTTGTTACGACAATTTTGAATATTATAAATTTATTACACTCACCCTTGTGTGTTCTTTCTTGTAAAAGATCAGAACTATTTCAGGTAATAAGCATATGGTTTCGTACAATTGACTATCGTATAGGCAACTAACGATATAAGTATGCATATTGAGTAAACGTTGTACATTCGTGTATGTCAATCTGATTTCATATAATTTAGACTCTTTTTTTAGTGCCAGGAATTTATTTCCATCTGTTGAGCGATAAAGGTATAGACAGATTATGTATGGTTTTTTAAATAATGTTTTCTTAACTAAGCACTATTGATTTTATAATTGTTCTACTATCTTAATAAGTTTAATATATTTTTAGCGCAGGGTTATGTTTGTTTAACAAAGTACATATTAAAAAAATAGGTCGATAGAGAGCATATAAAAAATTCACAATGTGTGTACTAATAGTAGCCGGGAAGTACAATTCGTTATCAACGAATGTTTTTCTAGAAAAAATGATTTGTTGGAAATCGCGTAAATTGATTCTGTTGTTTTTCATATGAATTTTTTATTAAACAAATCGTTTTGTTAATAGAATCTATTTTTATACTATAATAAATAATAAAAAAACTAATTAAACGTTTAGATGACGTTTCATCGAATGAAAATGAAATACATATATAAACGTTTAATTTGATTATTTTTGTTTTATAGGATTAAATTTATAATTACAATTTTTAATATTACTGTATTAAAATTAAAAAATAGATTATTAACTTATAATAAATTTAACAACTTCAAAAACTGAAACATTTCTTTTCTTTAGAATAGTAACCATTTCTATTTATACTTTATCAAAACGTTTCTTACTTTTCTATTTTTGTATAATAATATAGCTGTTTTTTGTTTATTATTTTCACTCTTCAAAATTAGTTTTTTTGCACAAATATTTAAGGTTATTAACATTAGTGTTTAATTACAAAATTACCTTTTGCGCAAAAAATACGAATGTGTGATTGGCTATTGACAAGCTGGATTTAACCTCTTTTGTACCAATGTATCAAATATGTTACAATCCTAAAATTAACCATATTTTAACACAAAATTAATAATTGAACCACTTTGGACCAGTGTATCTTATTTGTTACACATCATTTCATATTATTAAACGTGCCATGTGGCGGCATCTATAACTAATAAACCAAGGTAGCTTAGTTTAAGTGTAGGTGGTTAAGTTTTCTGTTCTTTATCATATCATTGAACTTTAGTGGCGGATTATATTGTACAAAAAAAGGTAAGTCGTTGTTTTTTATATTAATCTTAGTTCTATATACAATCAACCACAATTAATGATAAAAAATCATGTGAAAATTTGTCAGATTTTTTGGATACGGCCTAATAAATGTTTGTATCAAATTTGTTACTGTGGTACACAATGAGTGATCGTAGTGTATCATATATGAGACAATGGTACACATTCTATGTATGATAATACGTTGGTTTTATTTCTAGATGGACAAAAAACGTGTTTGTGTACCCCCTGTTGACAGCGATGACAGTTGCCTTGATGATAGTGATGATGATCCTGATTTCGTTGAGGAATTGGAGAGTTTTTCTGCGGATTCAGACACTGGATCTGATTATATAACAGATTCTGAGACAGAAAATATTTCCTCAAACAACCAGACTCAAAGAAGAAAGACAAAAATACAATGGACTCACGTGCTTCCTGAAAATAGTGCTAAAGTGAAGCCAGTTTGGTTGAACAAGTTGGAATATGTTCGTGAAGTGGATAGTCCAATAACTTACTTTGAAATGTTTTTTGACGAAGAACTGATCAAATTATTAGTAGACCAGTCTAATGTATACTCCATTCAACAAAATACCAATAAACCGCTTTCAGTTACAACTGCCGAAATGGAACGGTTTATAGGGATCTGCATGTACATGTCAATATACCATTTGCCAAGAACAAAAATGTATTGGGCACAAAGTACAAGAATACCACAAATAGCTGAAATAATGAGTCGTAACAGATTCGAACAAATAAAAAGTTCTTTGCATATGAATGACAACAACGAAATTGATGTCAACAATATAGATCGTCTTTTCAAGGTGAGGCCATTTATTGAGCACCTAAAACAAAAATTCAATAAAGTACCAATGGAGCAACATTTATGTGTAGATGAGCAAATAGTCCCGTTCAAAGGACGAAGTGGGCTTCGTCAGTATAATCCGAAGAAACCACATAAATGGGGCTATAAGATTTTTGCTCTATGTGACGTAAAAGGTTTTGTTTATAATTTTGATATCTACACAGGAAAAATAAACTCAAATCCAGATTTTCCGGATATTGGAGCGAGTTCCAATGTAGTTGTGAATTTATCAACTATTGTACCAAGAAACGAGAATTTTCTGTTATTCTTTGATAATTGGTTTTCCTCGCCTGATTTATTCCGTGTACTAAACAACGTAGGAATCTATTGTTTAGGAACTATACGCCTTCCACGATTTCAAGGATTAGGTACAACATTCTCATCCGACAAAGAAATGAAAAGAAAAGGACGGGGAGTATGGAAGAGTGTGAAGCTGATATTGGTGGGTGTAATCTTAGAGCAGTGAAGTGGTTTGACAATAAACCTGTTGTGCTTGCATCATCATTTGCAGCTGCAGAGACAAGACCTACTGTAAAACGCTTTGATAAGCAAAAAAACAATATGTTCAAGTACAATGTCTTGATATTGTAACTACTTACAATTCATTCATGGGAGGTGTAGACCTGTTAGATGGTCTAATTGCATATTACCGAATACACATTAGATCAAAGAAATACTACCTCAAATTCTTTTCCATTTTATCGATGTGACTGTAGTAAACTCTTGGTTGTTATATCGTCGAGACTGCAATTTACATTCTTATAGTAAACGCAACATAGTTGATTTGTTATCTTTCAAATCTCAAATCGCGGAAGTTTTGTGCAATAGAAATAGAAACGTCCTAAAAAGAGGGAGGCCATCAATAGATCGAATTTCGAACGAATTGGAAAAAAGGCGAAAAGAGGCCCAACTAAACCAATTCCAGCAATGGAGATAAGAAGAGATGGAATTGGACATTTCACTATAGTGAAGGAAGATCGCCAAAGGTGTAAACTGCCAGGCTGCAAGGGACTTACATCATTTTATTGTATCAAATGTAAGATACATTTATGCCTAACGAAGAAAAAGAATTGTTTTATGACAATGCATAGCTAAGAAAAATTGTTAGGCATGGATTATAATTACTTGTTCTTTATAATATTATTGTATTAAGTGTCTATTACATTAAATTTCATACCATTCCTATTTTTAGTGCAGAATGGCCCAAAGTAACAAATATGATACATTCTGTTTTTTTCTGACGTAATCAATATGTCACCAAAAAAATTTTGTTATTATCCTTCCACAACTCTCTATAATCTATTTTCAAGAAAAAAAAATTTTTTTGATTAAAACTGATAATTTGGTACAAAAGAGGTTAAATAGAAAAATTAGTTAAATTAACCTATACTGATCGCTTTTGTAAAAAATTATATTTGGCATGCAGGATTTATGTTTAGACTGTATAGCTTGTAATTATGAATTCAAAAATCAATTTTATTAATTTTAATTCACCATTTTGAATCTACCGCTAAACATATTGTTTTCGCTTGGCCCAACTAAAAAGTAAAGAATAGTAAGATCAAAAATGTGGTGTTTTATTTTTTTTCACTTTACTTAACAACTACTTTAAATTTACACTTTCACTTTTTTTAACATTTTTATTCTTTTCCTACTACAATAAATAAATCTAAATTGTTCATCGTCATCTTTTTGTAATGTTTCTGTTTTTTTTAATATATATTTTGATGCATTTTGGTATATAAAGGAAAGCAGTAAAACGTCTCAATCCGAAACGTCTTTCAAATAGAAAATGCGTAAACCCAAGGTAGTATACATATAAAAATATGAGTTTAAACCCAAACAGGAATATAGAGCTCATTTCGAAATTAAAGAATGCTAAGATGCGCGTCGGATAAATTTGGTATTTGACGATCATGCGAAATAAATTCTAGCTAAACACATCAAGCTGCAAAATATGTGAACTTAATGTGATGGTTAATCTACGTTTATCAGTTGGATAATGTATTGACATTCGAAAAAAATTGGTTTGGAACCATATCTAACAAAATCAGTTATAAAACTACTATTGTAACTCTCATGTGCGATAGGTATTATTAGAAACATAAGCCTAATCTACGTTTATCAGTTGGATAATGTATTGACATTCGAAAAAAATTGGTTTGGAACCATATCTAACAAAATCAGTTATAAAACTACTATTGTAACTCTCATGTGCGATAGGTATTATTAGAAACATAAGCCTAATACTAAGACAACCTGTCGGGGTCTCTTGTGGTAAGTGCGTTTTGTTTAATAACACCTTATCAGAAAAACCAAGTTTTTTTTAAATTTGTTTTTGCGAACACGAATAGTTCTGTCATTATTATCTAAAACTGTCAACAAACTACAATTACTGAATTTATAAAGTAAATTACATATTTAAAAAATGCATAACGTTGTGTTATTTTTCTTTTACATTTGCTATAAGAATTTATTATCTTTATATTTTCTAAATCAAAAAATCCTGGCAAAGCAAACAGGGTCCCGCCAATCACTTTTCATCGCAACTTTTTGTAGAATTTCTATCGTCAAAGAATCATATTTTTAGAAATAACATCCAATTTTTATAATAGCATATTAATAACAAATAGTAACTATTATAGTATCTAATAAACTCATGGTATTCGACAATTTTTTTACGTTAGGAAAACGCTTACAAAGTTATAAGTTTAGTTAACTTTTAAGCTAATGCTCATTTGATTATTTTCGATGAACTCAAGCCGCGTCAGACAAGTTTCTTCGATCCATAACATTAGTTTAAAATCTCAAATAAAATTATATATCTTAAACTGACTCTTTAAAAAAGCCAAATAAATTTTTTAAGCATTTATTAATTTCAATATATTAATAAACAATGTAATTTTCAATGTGTTTTTTTTTATTGTACTAAGTAAGTTGTGAGTAGAGTAGTAGTATTGTCGTTTATTGTTTTCAGTTTCTTGTCTTTGTTCATCTTAATTTATCTTATTAAGTAGCGTAATAACAGATTCGGGCAATTATTGCATAGTCTGATTTTAATATATTAATTATCAAATTTTTTTCAATTTAATGTAAACACTACATAACTGACAATAATTTTTACACGTTACGGCAATACATTTTTAATTACTAATTTTATTACTGATATTGTAAAAATTAAATAAGCTAGCTGGAAATTCAAACGCTTCTCAATATTTTTCGAACAATCTGTACTACAATGTACGTATTTAATTAATTGCACACATACGTTTAAAACATAAAAATTAATAATTGCTGATTTAAAACTGATATTTTTACCATAATTTTGCATTCTGAATACATCAGGTGTGGAAAATTGTCTACAAGCTAAGCTATTCATTTACTGTATTTATCAAAATATTCCCAAACAACACGCTAATGTTTAAAAGACATAAATAAAACGTACTCGTAGATGGTCTATAGATAGTATAATTTACTCAAAGTCGCCAGGTAATTGTAATATGTGTCACATCTATTATGATTATAATTCACATCCAGTAACGAAGTATTTTCATTATGTATGCTTAATAATCACATTTTCTTTATTATATTTTTTATGATTAATATTCATAAACTGTAATTAAATAAAGAATAACTTTTTAAGTAGCCAATCATAATATGTGATAAATAAAGTATTGTTTATTAAATGATATTCAGAATAGTGTATTAACAATTATGAATATTAATCATAATTTCGGAGTTAATTTTACTCTTCTTATACGAAATAATCACAAGATATTTCTCATATATATTTTATAAATTAGTAAAACATATATTTCGAGTTTCAAAAAATGTTTATTTTTTTTACGATGATTACACAATTTTAATGCAGCTATAAGTACACCACCATACTTTTACAACTAAATAATTTAAATAGAACACATAACACACGAACTAATACATAACTAATAACACATAATATCATTATATAATAATACAGATTATTATAAAAAATAAAACATTATTCAAATAAATAAAACGTAAATAATATAAACAAAACTGAAACAGAACTTGAGCAACAATTTAAAAAAATAATTTTACAAGTTGCTAACCACAAACCGTTTCTTCTATTGCAGTCAAGATAATTTAACAAAAACGATTTTTAATATTGAAGTTAAAGAACATGAATACAAATAATTTTTGTAATAGGTTTGTTTACTTATCATATTGGCAGCAACGTTTATCAATACTAAGATAAGAACGTCTTCCGGGTTTGGACCGTGTCAATGTTGTAACCGAAGTTGCCAACGTTTCGCCCACTTTCGTAAGGGGCTTCATCAGGGCGTGAGAGAAATCGAAGAACTCAAACAAGCAACCGAAATCTAACTAAAAGTTAGGTAATCAACTTGTGAACCAAGCTAGATTCTAAACTCAGAAAAGGTAAGAAAGAAAACGATAAACTTGGAAAAGCAAACGAAAATCTAACAAAGAACCACTACAGAGTTAAGATTCTAGAATCTGGCTTGGTTCACAACTTGATTACCTAACTCTGTAGTGGTTCTTTATTAGATTTTCGTTTGCTTTTTCAAGTTTATCGTTTTCTTTCTTACCTTTTCTGAGTTTAGAATCTGGCTTGGTTCACAAGTTGATTACCTAATTTTTGAGAAGTGTTTAGTTAGATTTCGGTTGCTTCTTTGAGTTCTTCGATTTCTCTGACGCCCTGATGAAGCCCTTTACGAAAGTGGGCGAAACGTTGGCAACTTCGGTTACAACATTGACACGGTCCAAACCCGGAAGACGTTCTTATCTTAGTATAGACTCCGGCCGTGGAAGCCGCTATTACAACGTTTATCAAATCCATTATTTTAAAGTAGGCATCAAAAGTTTATATACAATTATTGTATAAATACGTAATATTATCCGTTACCAAAGCAAACTAGATTATCGTCATCCTTACTACACATATCTGCCACTGTTCTCACTTCAGAACTAAAAAACTTCCATGTATCTCCAATGCTAACTTTCCATACCTTATTGTCTATTTTCTTACGGCCTTTAGGTTTTACAACTCTTTGCAATACTTTAGTTAAATTATAGCGACGCAAATCTAGAAATAAGAAGTATGTGTATTAGAAAATGTAAATAAACAGAAAGTGATCAAAAGTGTTTCAACTTTCAATTTAATCTAATTCGTAGCTTTAATATTAATCAAAATAGCAATAATAAACAGATAACTTTGAACATCTTGTATATCTAATTCTAATTCAAGCTAAAGTGATGGTGAATTTCGTTACTTTTGAGTAATCGTTACTATTCGTTAATTTTACTTTTTGTATTCGTTGCTTTGATTACTTTGGATACTATGACTACTTTGACAACTGTATGTTTTTGTGGTAATAAATACGGGTACCGGAATATAATTCCTTGAATCGTTTCGCGATAGGGATTTGATTACCGTAGACGTATGTGCATAAATGACTAGAACGTGTTGTAAAATTCTAATTTATGTAAACATTTTTGACAGTAGCTGATACCGGAGAAACTTATCATTTTAAATACAAAACAGAACATATGTACCTACTTTGGATTGTTAGTATTTATTAACGTTTTTAATATTAATTTTAAGAAATGGAAATACGCACAATATATAATGTAAAATTGAGATAAACGGCAAATTAATTTGGTACACCTCATACAAATACATACTTTATAATGTAATATATTTTCGTTACCTACTAGTTTACGCAAGAATTATAAATTTGTATGTGAATGTGTTATAAGTACTAATATTTGTATCTTATGTACATATATTCGTAGAAAATAATTAATATACAAACATTAGACATTAGACATATATTCGACATCTAAATGTCCGCGGTATTTACGTATAACTTGAATCTAGTTTTAAACGTATTTACAATGTTTCGTTTCTCAACTTCTAAAAGATGTATTTAATTGTACCGAGTCCTAGCATTATAATTTAACGTACATTTAACGTTAAATTTTGTATCTCTAAAAGATGTCTTAGAGTATAACAAATTTAGACGGAATAATTTGTATAAAGAATATGCCAATATTAGACGTTCATTTTTTACGAAAATGAAACATCGTATAGATATCATCTTCAACACGCACAGAATACGTTACCTACTTTTGATTTTAAATGTGATTTTGTTATTCGAATAAAGATCGGTTATGTGCATTAGATACATCAAATTAGAAGTTTAAATTATAAAAGTGGTAGAAATATTCAAACCTTTTACATATAACCGAATTGGTAAATACATTTTTTAAATAAAAAATATTATTATAAAAACCTGTAATATATTTTTTTACATAAAATAAACAAATAAACATATGCAATAGACATCGCCTATCTTTGAGTAATATTTTTTAAAACAAAACTAAAAACAATACATTCTATACATTCTATTTTTCACTTGAATAACACCAGAATACTAGCTTTTGCCTTAACATGTATCCAAATTTAGCTGGGTTACGTAAAGATTAATTTTCTTGCCTACTTCTTGGGTTACTTTTCTTTTTGTAGTTATAACGTGCTGCCGACCGAAGCCAATCTTGAATGGTTTTTGTGATTGACAAGTCTGTTAAATCTATAGGTTTATCTGTAGTGAAATGAACGTGAACTGCCTCTGCAAAGATATTACATATAAGATCTAAGTTTTTACCATCATGTACATAGTACATATAATGTGCCGTTTTGTTAGAAAAAAAACTATTTCTCGTACATATTCCAATCAAAAATTATAGAAGATATATAAAAACTCATTTAGATGTTTAATGAATCATGTATAAAATGCATTGTAAATTCAATTCGAAATTAAGTTCGTTTTCAGATAACAATGTCGAGCGCAGCAGATTTTATATAGTACTTCAAAATAAACATATACCGTTACATTATACTGTGGGATAATCACCGTGTATAACGCTTCATAAGCGTTACATATTATGGTGATGCTGTTGAAGGTCATCCAACCAATAAACCATAGAGAATTGTGTTAATGTTAAAAAATCATCCACATATTGCTTTCATTATCGTTTTTAGACTACAATGTAAGTAAACTACTGAAAACGTTTAACTTAAACCTACATACAACGCGTATTAATCAATTGCATGCAATAAAAATTTAGATGTTATTGAGAGAATTCGCAATAAAAGGTTTAGTACGTTCAAATTGCATTCAAAAAAACATAACGTTTTTGTTTGCACTTATCTAAGTACTTACCTACACACACACTGGATTGAACAACGTAATTTTAATAAATTCGTTAAAGTAAAACGCTTATTGCACCTACTTCTGACAAGCATGAATTGGCAATTTCGACAATGATGTGCTCTGACACTGACCGAGGCTCGAAAGAATTCGCTGTGAGTGCTAACGTTGGTGCTAGTGATTAGCGTTGTTAGATAAGCGTTATAATCGCTGTAATCGCGAAAGAAAATATCACACTCATAAAAATAATAATTTTAAGACTATTAATTTGTTTTTAATTTTCTGTTTTGCACAAAAATGTAATTAAATATATTTTCTGTTGTTTATTTAATTTCTTGATAATGCGTTAAAGTATTTGGTATCATAAATACTTCAATTGAATGTTACTTTTTGCACAATTATTCTTTGCTAACAAACAAAAAGTTGTTTTTGTATGTTTTCCTCATGTGACTAAAAAGTAGTAAAATAAAGTGAGATTTTAGACGTCCATTAGAAATAACTTTTGCTGAATTTATTTTATGTAAAATTTATAAAACTCTAATTAAGATACAAGATTTTCGCAACTTTAGAAGTAGTCTAAATTATGTAAATTTAAGGTCTAAATAAAATTAATACCACAATAGACGTCTAATACCTATCAACTTTTTTATTTAGACGTTCATAGATGGTTTTAGACGTCTATTAAATTACATTTAGATGGGTATGTGTTGTTTGGGTTACTATGAAAGTAGAATCATTCTTTACCACTTTTAGACGTTTTAGTTGCCTAAAATGAAGAGTCTTTATTAGCAGACTCAGTTTATCAAAAACCTACTTTTCTGAATGGATTTTCTCGCAATTGTCCTTATCAAAAATTATTAGTGGTTAATTTTAGTGCACCGACTCAACATTAAACTCATCAAAAAAAAATGGAATCATCTAATTTATATTTTACGAGCTCTTTCATACTTTACAACTTTTCTCAAACTAATACATGTTTGTCACAAAAATCATCTACTTAATAAGATTTAGTTTTAGCCTAGATTAGTTGCATTGAACTTGTCATGATAAGGTGACAGTCCTAATACTTCATAATGATTTTCTTAAAGTAATTTGTTAATAACACAAACTTTTTCTTTTTTGTTTAATTTTGCAATTTGCAGTAATTTAGTTTTACACCAGCTTTTATCATTATTTATTAATGTTCTGATGTTTTAACCAATTCATAATTTCTGTTTTTCTCCAAAAATTAAAAGGTTGCTTTTCTTAAAAAGTTGGTTTTCTAGAAGAACCTTTAAGTCGATTTTCAACAAAGTGTTACCGACATTCTTTATTTCGATGCTTTTTGTGGTTTAATGTACTTACAGTGACTTGCTGTCCTACTTCACTTCAATTTAAACGACCATTATTTTAACTAGTCTGTGAATTGATCAGAAGCAATAAAAATAACGCATGATTAATTCGTAAACTTACGTAGCATTTATAAAACCACTATGGCTCTAGCAAACAGTTTTGTGTAATACTTAATATAAATGAGAATCAAGTTAATAACAACTGATATATTATTTAAACGAATCCTCCTTATTTCTTGGTGATGCATATCGTCCTTGTGTTATATTGCACACGTGCATTGGTGTCTTTGCGCCATTCTGAGTCGGAGTGTTTATTTTGTACACAGTATCTAATGCTTTAAACAGAGTTCGTACGTTTAATTATTTGTGGTTATTGAAGAAATTCTTGCCGTTACACTATCAACAGGAAACCTCTAATTATAAATCGGTAAACATTAGGTATCAATTATTCTAACCTTAAAATTCCAATCGGTATTAAAAAGAAGGTCATGTATTTAAACGTTAATTATTAGATTCTTCAATTTATTTAGTTAATAAAGACGCTAAAAAACGGATACGTTATAAAATTTATTATTTTCGATTTCAGATTACCATAAGCGACATTCCTAAATTAGATAATCGCAGTGATAATGAAAAGGTAAACAAGAACAAACCGTGTAAAAAAAGAATAAAAAACATTCCAAAAAAATTTATGATCAAACTTACCAATTAAAAGTTGAAGCTGAAGCTTTTGTTAAAACAGAATGCTGGAGTTTAAAACATACAAATGGTACTGAAGCAAGTAAAGTTAAATATTTTTGTTGTAATAAGGTCAAGAGACGAGGAGAACAGTGTACAGCTGGTGTAAAATTAATATTTGAATCAGCTTCTGATTCTGTTCTTCTGCTTCGGACAGAAAAACATTTATGCAATAATGTTTCAACAAAAGCCACTTTAGGAATAAACGAAGATATCAAGCACGTAATTGAAGACTTGTTTAAGAAAAAGATGAAGCCGAAAGCAATGCTTGAAAACCTAGCAGAAAGCGTTTTATAACCCACCCATAATCCTATTTAATACAGTTACGTAAATTTCTCTATAGTTCCCCAACATAAATTAATTTAGTAGAGATTCCCTGTACTTATATTGGGAACAACTGATTATGATAGAAAGTTTAATTTGTTGGGAGTTGCTGTTTGTGGCAATCAAAAATCTGAAGATATTGAGTTCATTTTCATTAGGTTGAAATCTAATATTTATAAAATTTTTAATATTAATCTGAACCCGAAAGTGTTGGTTTTGGTTTTCAGAGAATATTTGTTGGGCCTACATGGCTGATAAGTGTAATGCTGATAAAGTATTAATTGTTGTAGATTTTGTTCAATTAAGTGAGACAGCATAGCATTTTCTAGGCGTTGTAATTTGTTTTTAAAAAAATTATGCTACGAGGAGAAATTTGTAAAGTACTTTAAGGAGGAGTGGATTGACCAAAACCCAAACTAGTACGAAGGAGTTTGCATGGGAAAACCTAAAACAAATAATGCATTAGAATCCACTAATCGTGCCTTCAAGAATGAGGATATCTTACAACGTTATTCGAAAAAGTATACTATTAAGTAATGTATTAAGAAAGGTAAGCTGATTTTAAATGATATGTTAAAAGAATATTTGATTCCAAGCGGAAATGACATGGATGTTAACCCAGCAAATTTCATTGATACAGATATTAACGATTTTGATGAATAAAAGAAGAAAAAAATATCTTTTTATAAGTTGTATTTTCCAAAAAGAGATAAAGATTGGCAAACAACCCGATGTACTTGCCCTTCTTTTCTAAAACAATACATATGTAAACACGTTTCAGGTGTAGCAATTAGATTTAACTCTGGCCAGTCAGACAAAAAATTTAAAAATAGGTGAAAAGAGAAAACGTGACCGACGAAGTAAAACGAAAAAAGTGTTAATGATATAATAAGTGTATTCTGTTAATCTAGTATTTTTTAACAATAATAGCGCATTACTGTTCAAATGTTAAATATTAATTTGAGAATAAAATGTTTTTCTTAATATTCTTTATGTATCTAATACCTTACAACTAATAATGAAAAATGAAAACTTTGTGCTCACGTAGATTAAAATTAAACTCGATTTGTAATCAAAAATTGCATTTACAACGCATAATACACAAGAAAGCTAACCATACTCACTGCAACGAAAAAATTCGCATTTGCATGGAACAAAGTCTTAATATCGATAGTAAAATTATCTGAGGCAACAGGCATAAACTCATTCTAAGTTCAATTTTTAATTTATAAACATTCAATTTTTAGGATTGTTAGTAGTAACTTTCTACAAAGCAATAAAAAAGAACAAAGTTATGGTTTATTAAAAACTAAGTGCTTCGAATACAGTTTTGTGAATGGTTTAATCAAGATTTAAATAACGATAACGTATTAGATTTAACTTTTTTTAAAAACGAAACGGTTTCATTTAAATGGTTATGTAAAAAGTCAAAATTATTGTATGTGGGCAGCCGGAAATTACATACTTTTGTGGAAACTACAACTACAACTTTTAAAAGTAAATTGCAATGGGAGAAAGATAATCGGTCAAATATCTTCTCACTATACTGTAAACGCAAAACGTTATAAATATATAAGTTAAAATAAATTATTATATCCCCCACGATCTTTATATCTTATGCCATTAGATTCTTACTTTTACGGACTTTTAAAATATACAATATATAAAAATCTGATGATATTGATGAGCTTCGTAATGTTTTCCAAAGTTTAAAGATAATAGTCAACGCATGTATCAAAGCTGACAGACAATTTAATCACACCGGCTATAAATTTTAAATACTTATTATTACCTGTTTTTATTTCAAATAAACAAGTATTGTTAAAGCTGGGGAATTTAGACAGTTTTAAAATTTATATGAATGGCGGTCTTGAAATTTTAAATGTTTTAACTTCACGTCGGAAGAGCACCACCTACTTAAGATGTCGAGAACTTTTACTAGTCAACAATGTTTGAATTATACCGCAATTTTTATTTTTGTAAACAACGAGACCGTAAATTAATTTCAAGAACCGCTCGCTTTATATATAGAAAAAATTGCACTACTTTGGTTCTTTTTTGCATTTTTTAATAATCAAATTTATATGGCAACTGTATCGTTCTGTACATTGGTTTACTTGAAATTAGTGCTTATAATTTGCATCACATTCCCCAGTCTGAAGGTGTTACAGTTTTTAATTAATTACTTCACCTTTACTTAGAGGTTACAAACCACACTTATCATTTCATTATATTTGTTTCACTTTATACCAATTCAATTTTCTTAATTCTGTAAATTAATTTTTGTCACATAATTTTATAAACATAATTGTTTTCTAAGGGTAAAAACTGTCACATTACTTTCTCAATAGATGCTAACAGTTTTATATTTATAAAATACGTTATAGCAATAATCTAGTCTGTGTATCAGTTTTTAATTGCTAATCATCACTTAGTACAATAAATAATTATGTTTTAAAAAGTACTTTATTATATTATACGTTTCTATAAAGCAGTTGATATTCTCTACTTGCTATATAAAGCTATATAAAGCTTCTTCGCAGACGTTTAACCTTAATCACGTTTCAAATATAAATTACTAATCTAAAGATTTGAACGTATTAGAGTGAATCCTTGCTTACAAGCTGTAAGAAGATTATTAAATATATGTATGGGTTTATTTTCATTTTATATATTTAATCTCGACGAAAGATATAATTTACTATCATTTTAAATGTGTGTCACAAATCCGAATATTTTCTCAATCCCATTTATTCGAGTTTCATAAGTTTTTTTTTCTATTATTACATTAAGTTGCCCATTTTCGTGCTATTACTTCTTCATGCTACAAAAGGAAAGCTTTTACTACAATCAAACAACTTAATTCTTAAAATAAATGTTATTAATATTAATGGATCTTACGTTCTATGGCAGCTATTTATAGTTCAGTAAATAAGATTTTTCAGTTTGTCACGTAATCCGACACTTAATAAAAATTTAAGAATAAATTACATCTACATACATACTTTGGGTTTGTTTTACAGTTTTTATTTAATGAAATATGTTAATTTAAGCTATAAATTGTGTAACTATCTAAACCATTTTAAAAATGTTCTGTCCTTTATAGTTCTTGTCAAATTGGTTTCTATAGTTTTCAATTTGTTGTCCTTTGTTGACTATATGGACAGATTACAATTTTGTATCGTTCTTTTTCATCTACTTCTTTCGTTTTCTATTCTGTTTTCTTTGATTACTACTTTTAATTTAAATATTATCTTAATTTTTAACTTATTTACAGTTGATTACATTTCTTATGTTACCATAAATTTTTTTTTGGAATTTTATTTGTTTTAAGAACTAGCAAATTTTAACTAATTGATATATATATAACTGAAACACTAAAACCTCATTTAATTAAAAGCTCATAAGTCAAATTATGTACATTGTTTTAGGTTTAGGATTAAATAACTTTTATGTAAGAAAAATGTGTTCTTGTCACGTTTGAATTAACTAATACGTTACGTTTTACAAACTCCACGTGTAAAAACCTCTAGAAACGTATTTCTCTTGTAATTTTATAGTTTGTTATTAAAGAAACCTGTTACAAAAAGAAAACTTTTGACCCTCAATGGCACAAAGACAATTACAGTTTTTAAAATAATTGAATTTTGCACAATCGCATCAGTATTACTAAGTTTGAACGCACTTAATATAACTAAGTTGGTTTATAAAAATTTACAGTAATAATAAATTGTTTGTTTTTCACAATTTTATAGCAAAAAAATTAAAAAACTAATCCATCAAATTATAACTAAAGTCAAAAGTTTTATACAAGATTAATTTTAAAACATGAACTATTGTAAAAACTCATGATAAGTTGATTATACTCGAAACAAAATAATTAACATTGCAACAAAGTTAAACTTTTCAATTAGATTACACGTCTACTTAAGTTACAGTGAATATTAAATAAATGTGATTATTTCAGGTCAACTTGATATACAAACAAGTAGATTTATTGACAATTTAGAAGTAATAAAAGTAAAGTAAAATATAATTCTTTTACCTAAGTACTGCAAATCTATCAATGAAAGCTATAGTCGAAAGTAAAGAAACAAGATCTAGCTTATAAAGGACTATAACAAAGAATCAGTTTAAGACGTTTGCCAAATATTCCTTTATTTAAATAGAAATATGAATCGTTTAAATAAAGTTTGTAGGTATTCAAGGCTGTTTGAACAGTATTTTTTAAAGTTGCGTTTAAACATTGACAAAGCTTATTAATTGTTTACGGTTTTTCGAATTACGCAATACATTTGTAATTTTACGAACAATTAGTTTAGTCTTTACGTATCTTTACTGTTTATTACAATTATAAAGATTATTACAATTTACCAATGCTACACTGAAAAAAATCTTTGTCATAATATTAATGAATGGCTTTCATCAGTTTGATTTACATTGGTTTAATGAGATTTTCATTATTGCTATGTAAAAAAAAATATCAAATATACTTGTTTAAAGGCAGTGATCATAAATATAATGTATCAGGTTTTATTGAGTGATGAATCTGACCAACATTAAATTTGTTTTAAAAATTCTTTAGTATTATAACTGCATTTCATTGTCGCAATGAAAATTATGTTTGATTATAAGAAAGTATTAATTGACAAAACTTTTACTAAACATAGATAAAATAAATGGATGGATTTATCGGTGTTAACATTAATGTTGATGATTGTATGAACAACATTTCTTTCAAAGTAAACACTTTATAATCTTAATAGCAAAGATATCATTCTTAACGAAGAAATTCGTTTTATCAATGTATGAAACTGTGGAGTGCTTGCATAGCTAAATTTTGTAGCTGTGGTATAAGTATAAAGGTTATATTGGTCTAAATGTCTGCTAGTGAACGCCAAGTAGACGCATTTGCATATCTGCACGTTTTTAGTGTTTTTTATATCGATAAACCATAATACAATTTCAGTAGATTTATACCGTGTGCCACAAGAGTGTAAAAATTACTTACTGAACAGGTAAGATTTATTTCTTATTAATTTACTGTTGTTTTATTCCCAATGTAAGTGTGTGTGTTTTTTTATAGCGGCTATAATACTGTGCATTAGATCGCTCAAATTTGACAACTTGTCAACCAAAGGATTTGACACTTATTGGAAGGCATGTCGACAGTTTCGTATGGCGGAGATTAAAACCATGGATAGTACAGCGTCAACTTGGGATAAATGGCCTTTTTATAAAACCCCTTCTGGATTTAGACTGGTAAAAAATTATTCAGAATACTTATTAAACTTGCTTGATGTCATTTTTATACTATTATTTTTATATTTAATTAATTAAACGTAAATTAGAAATTCTCAGTTTTAAACAAATATTCTTAATTAAAAATTAGTGGTATTTTATTTCATTTTAATTTTTTCGTATTAGATCGATATGGATTTTGATGCCTTTTATACTACTGGAGATGGTTTGTTGAGTAAATGGGAAAATAAGAGAGTACATATACTGCAGTTTTTGACGTCCGAAAATAATGTTAAAGGTGTCTTGGACTATACACAAAAACATGAAGTAGATGAAAGTAAGTTAGTTGTTTATTCTATTGACTAATTTCGCATTTCTAATACGTATTTAAATTAATACTTCTTTTTGTAATATGATTTTGTAATTTATTTTTAATTTTAGATAGTCGAAACGCTATCATATTTTGGGCAATTCATGGCTATTTAGCTCCTACAAACAGATCAGCCCGGAAAGATCAAAATGGAAAAAGTTTTATTAAATTCTCAAGAAACGTGTCTTTTTAGCTAAATGTTGTCAAGCTTTAGAAGAACATTTAACCGATTTGCAGACAAGAAAATCAAGCCTGTTCTTTTACTTGTTGGTGACGACAGCAGTAAAAAAAATTTTTTATATTTTGACAACATAAAATACTCTTTTACAAATTTCTTACGTGCAGTTGATATTTGTTTTAAATTTTTTTTGTGTTTAATCTTATATTTTCCAATGTTTCATTAATATTCTGGACATTTATTGAAAAGGTTTTATAATTTGGATTCAATTATTTCTTACTCTAAATTATATATTTTATGTAACGCAATTGCGTCTGGCTAATACATATTCGTATAGTCATATATTTGTATTGAAATTTTATAAATTTAGTTTTGAAAAAATAAAAATTGAAAGTTTTCTAAACCATCTAATATTAGGAAATTTGAAACGAGCACGTGGGCTTATATCTTAAAATTTCAACAGAAAGCCGATTTTATCAGTACTTTACTAATAAGTTTTTATTTAGAATACTTAGTCATTATCGTAACTTGTAGGTAATCAGTTGTTCCTCTGTAATTTAACAATTAATAGTATCTGTTTTTATCCTTGTAGGTAAAAAGGATTAACAACAAAAACTATTAATTACCTTGTCAATGTTTCTTTTAATAAATATGTTAAAATTAGTTGAAAATTTGATTCATTAACCTAATAGTTTTGCTTCATTAATTTAATAATCCATTTTCATCAATATAAAGAATACATGTAATTCTTTAAAAATCTGGTATTAACATTAATGAAACCAAAACATTGTCGTTAGTATAAATGCTTTAATATGAAGAAAAGTATACGTTAAAGTAATGTAAAAGATTCTTCAATTAATAAAAGACCTACATTGAAACTATGAACAATTTCATTGCCACAAGGAAAATCGTCGTTATAACCAGTTATGAACCTGTTCATATAAACAATGATTCTAGTGATCGATTAAAGTATTTTTCTTATTTCAATGTTGTTAAATTCATTGTAACAATGATGTAATACTTTGGACCAATTTTGATGAATTTTTCATTGAAACAATGTTTATTTTCTTTCTATTTATGCTACTATTTGGTTGAGTGTATAAAAGATTCGGTTGCTTCAAATGTTAGACTAACTCAACTAAAAAAAAACTGTTTAGAAATTAAACATTATCTTTTTATCTGTTTCTATAACAATTGGTATTAAAAAAAATTTAGAAGAGAAATAAATACATTTATTTAGTTCAACTAAAATAAAAATTAATGATATAGGTACATATATAGTTTATGGGTGTTACAATTTCACGATAATGTAAAAAAATTGACAATCAATTTTTATATTCTTTACACTTTATCCTACTAAAATTTACCGCATAATTATAACAATGTCGTGATTTATCACACGAAAAATTTGTTCAAATAGTATCGATCACGTTAACGTTTTACAAACGCTTCGTGATAATCTTTTAATAAGATTAATTTTAAAAAATCTTCGACTTTTATAAACAGATATATCTGAAATTCTCGTTTGAAATACTTTTTTACGGGTTTTGCATAATTTAATCTGATATCTCAGAATGCAGATTAATATAATTTACTATGCGCTTGTCGAATATCGGTTTTCGATAAAGGAATAATGAACCGTTATGCAACAATCTTTTTCGAAGGATATTATATTACACTAATAATATAAATTATATATAACATAATTAATTACTGGGAACGTAAAGGTTTTTTTTGCATATCCAGCATAAATTGGATAAATGAAATTATAAGAAAATTGCAAATAAACAAAAATATTCTTCAATGTAGTGTTTACAAGTATAATTGAAATTTAAATACTTTATAAGTACAATTCAAAATCAAAGAATACGTAATGTAAAAGCTCTAGTATTAAGATAGCTTATAACTGTCGTTGCAACATCTAATGCATTATTCAATTGCTTAATTTTTATAATGTTTTGCTAATTAGAAAACTTTTGCAACTAGTGTGTTCAATTATTCATTGTTGAACTAATTTATGTAAATATATTTCAAACTTTTTTTCAGGTTGGATATACTAATAATTGCGTGCTACTTTTATAGACAAATATCCTACAAAAGTATTTTTAAGCTTGTAGAGCATGACATTAAAATCATTTGTTGAGTAAACTTTGTCTTTTTTAATCGAATTAGTTTTTTAATTTGAATAAATCAAAAAGCAGTTCTGGACTTTTGCGACTGCGGAGGTTAATAAAGAGAAATTGCAATTAAACATTTTTATCTCAACTGTCACACTTGCAGCTTGTGTTTACAAAACATAACTATGAAATTATAGATTAGCGTGAATTGATTTAGTATGAAAGGTATTATAATAAGATACGATTTGTTAAAAATTATCCTATTATAAACAAGTCCAACCTAAATTTTGGTTAATGGAGGTGCTAACTATTGCATTAGTGATATAACAGCGGTATTTATACTTTAGAGTTGGTATTAATATCTGAAAAAAGTTTTCAAAATTAAACTATAGGCAATTACAAAAATATTATGTGCCATTGACAAAGGAAGAAAAATGAAGGAACATATTCCTTTCATAAGTTTCGGTTTCCAAAAAACCATGAACCACTACATAGTTTAACAACATTTACTTTATCAACTACTCATGTTGCAACAATATATTTAACAGAATTTAAAGTTTCAAATTTATCTTGCTACAACCATTATGAACCAGACACAGTTTGTGAAACCCTAAAAAAAACGGGACACCTTGCACAGGTTTTCACAAAAAATAATTTAACGGGCATAAAGTTCAATATGAGAATTATATTTCGTGGAAGAACAAAAACTGAAACCATTTCTTATTGATTTAACAAGGTTACAGTGTTTCTTTTGTATTAATATTTTTTATTTCTCTCCTTCATCTTTAACGCTGAGAAACACAAACTGTTAGCCGTGTTTTTTTTTATAAGTTTGCAGTAAATTCTACTTGGCTATTGTGTACCGTCACCAACTGACCAACATCAAATTTTTAAGTCTTTTTAGTAGCAAATTTTAAGATATTTTGATTTGGCTTAGAACCTAGTGAAACTTACTTGAAAGCATTATTACAATAATGCTTTAAAGGGTCATACAGTGTCCTGTCTAAAGGCGCAAGACCATGGCTGGTATGGAGAGGAAGGTTTAATAGTAAGGCTTCATTTTTTTAGCTTGTTTTATTGCTTGAATACTAACATGGGCTTCATAGTTGTCTGTGATTAGGAATACTCTCGTATTGGTTAAAGCACTAGAAATTTCAATGAAGTGCTGCAGCCACTTCACAAATAACTGAGTATTTATTCGACCTAATAAATTTGAAGCACCTACAGTACCTGGTGGAGCTCCCTTAAGCATGTCCTCCTTAAAGTGTACATAGAAAAATATTATGAATGGGGAAAAGGCATTTCCAAGTGCAATAATTGCTTCACAAATGGTTATTTTTTTTCGTTTTTGCCCAACTTGTTTACTTCTTTTTTGGACTATTACTTTAAAAGGTTCTCGTGAAGTCGTTAACCCTGTTTCGTCCATGTTATAACACTGCATTAGGTCGAAATGATATTTTTCATACATCTGTTCTAAGTGCCAAAAAATTTATCTACTACCGGCTTATTAAAATTAATAGCTTTACCTATAGAAGTTGGCTCTAGTATTAAATTGAATTATCCCAATTCCTTTTTAAAAATAAGGCAAACTAATCTTCGCCAACCATGATTCCGGTAGTAGTTTATTCTTAGCTTTAACAAAATCTGCCGACCGCTTTTTAGTGTTAATCCATGATTTAGATGAGTTTATATAAAATACTTTGACATTAGAGATTCTTTATCTTCATAATGTATTTTACGGGTTACATAACGCGGAACCATCGCAGGAATATCAGTAAGAGTAGCAGTGTATGAGTTAATGTCATTTGACATTTTTATATTTATTAATGTATTGCTTGAGTGTCGTTCTGGGAACATTAAACGTTACTGCTGTCCGTTTTATACCATTTTATAAACAAACCTCCGTGCAAAGTACTTTTTACGACCTCCATCATAATACTGTGATCCGTAGTACCGATCTTGGTTTTTTTAGTTTCATTTTTAAATCTGAATTGAGAAATTAAATGTTTAACACTGGTTGGGGTACAGTGGATACTGCTTTGAAAATAACTGTGAGCAGTCTCCATCGTATCCCATGAATTTTTGACCACTGTGCCCCATTGTTAATAAACACTATTTACGTTTGTTAATAGTAAAATAACACAATATATTAGAGTAACAAATATCCACTGTTATTTTCTAAGTAATGTATTTAGACATAGCATTAAAGATTTTTTACTTACATTAGAAATCCTTTCAAAATTTTGGTTGAAAATGGATGCTACTAATTTAACACACTTTGTAAAACAAAGTTATGTGAACTAAATTTTAATACAACCATGAAGCTCAATGGCTGGTTGCTACTCTAACTTGTACTAAGCTTTAGTGTTCAACCAAGAGATAGCACATTTAGAAGACCAATAATAATTACAATATCAAGAAATAACCACTGTGTCCCTTTGTCCAATAAACCTCTGTATCTCTAACAATTCCATATAATTCTTCGTTTGCCTTTTGTAGACAAAATGAATAACAAATCATAATTATTGTAATATTGTAAAAAGAAACGTCTTAATGTCACACAATACTTCTAATTTATTGGATGCAGGACTTCCAGATGTTTCCAAAAGTAGTAGAATCACTAAAAATAAATGAAGCAAATTAACTCGTAAGAAGTATCCTACAGATATTAGAGTTTTTGCTTTAACGGTACAATTTTAGTTGACGAAAGCCTAGAATTATTTACGAAAGTTTTATAAATTTTTACCACATCCTGTCACTTTACGGAGTTGGTACAATCAGGTAGATGGTAAACCAAGTTTTACTTAGAAAAGTTGTAGTGTTTTAAGCAACATTGTAAGAAAATATCAAAAGTTTATCAAATGACACAATTTTATGTGGTTTGATGCTCGATGAGATGCATATGCAATGGGATAGCACATCTTATTCTGGTCATACAGGTATTGAAACGATTTGCCTTTACCAAGTGGAGCCTTTGTACTTATGTTTGTTGCAATAAAGTTTTACTTGAAGCTACATATTGATTATTTTTTTATTAAACGTAATTATTTGTTTAGTAATAACTGATTATTTTGTAACTACTGTTAAATATTGTTTGTTAAGTATGACCGCTGAGGAACGAGCAGGTTTAGTGAAAATTACTAGCTACAGGACGATTTTTTTGTTGTCGCTTTAGCACTGACTACTGAAGGGTTACGGGAGTACCCCTACTATAAATAGAAATAGTACACGATGAATTGAAGCAAGTGTGTTATTTATATGCTATTGTGTGAGCATTGCTTGCTTCTGATTGGTTGTGTATATTGTCGGCACATGTTTTTCGTTCTCGGATTTTGTTTTGCATTCATTTCTCAGTACAACCTTGTTGGCGAAACACGTATATTTTTTTTATTTCAATTTTTCTTAAGTAATCTTTGTGATTTTTAATTAATTCAAATTCAGGTGTGCAAAGCGTAAAAAGTGAAAATGAGTGACCAAGAAGGCCCCAGTACGTCAACCAGAGGATGTTCTGTTCCAATTCGCCGTTAAGCATTTGGTCATTTTTTATCGGGATGTGTTTGTTCATGTTTATTATATTTGTTTTGTATATTTTTTTATATTTGTTATTGTTTATTGTGATTGCCAGTCCATCTATTGATCGTCTAGACCGTTTACCGTAAACAGCTCATGGTCATTTGCGTATGGAAAAGTATGCTTTTTTTATACCGTTTTTTTTTGGTTACGAATGCGCGTCACATTATCTTTTTTTTACAAACAGATTAACCCAAGAAGATTTCTTTGTGAAAAGAGTGACTACGGGGAAAAGACTAGTTTTTGTGGATGATGTTGCAGACGACGTTGATTGGGTTCCCCAGGACTGCGATGCATCAGACCCGGAAAATAAAAACCACGAAATAGAAATGGAAGTTCTTGTTCCGGATGAGAATGTCATCATAAAAAAAATCTTAATGGAAGAGGAAAAAGACGCCGATATGCCGGAAGCCAAAGCAATGCAATGCCCTATGTTTCTGACGTCCAAAGATAATAAATGAAGACGTTTGCATTTCTCATCTGGGCAAACGAAATCAATAAATATCATGACAAAAAGAAGTAAGAATATCATAAAATATTTATTTATTCATTTACTTATTGATTAATTTTTTTTTCAGGCGGAGTTGACCAGAGATATGTCAACGTTACCATGAAAAAAATCAAGTTTTTTTATCAATATTTACGGAGTCGATGAAGTCCCAAATTATTCTTTGGACCAATAAAATAGGAGAAAAAGAATATAATAAAAAAATCCAGACAAAACTAGACGGGTACGGCAGATTCTCACCCCAGTTGAGTTAGATGCCTTTATTGGCGTGTTATTACTATCAGGAAAAGATAAATGGAACGACTATGCATTAGTTATGAAGGGAAGATAGCGTAATGCTGTATCGAGCCACAATGAATAGGGATCGATTCGTTCAATTATTGAAATATATTTGTTTCGATGACCTCTGAACTCGAAATCAACAAATGGAATAAGACAAATTTGCACCAATATCGGAGCTATGACTGATGTTGAATGACCACTTGGGTAAAATTTACTACCCCAACGACGATGAACAGTTATTCCCGTTTCGGGGTCGCATCCGTTTCACACAATACATGCTCTCCAAACCAGCCAAATATGGAATCAAATTTTGGTGGGTTTGCGACTGCGAAACGGAATACCCTCTACGAGAAGAGGTGTACCAAGAAAAACAGCCAGACCAAGCACCGACCTTGGAAAATCGGTTGTAATAAAGTTGGTCTCTGTTTATGCAGGATCTTGAAGAAATGTAACCACAGACCATTTCTTCACGTTATTTAACCTAATAAATGCCTGCAAGGAGTTACATCTACATGAAGTCAGGAAAAAGTACCGAAAATATTTTTTGACTCAATTGGTCAGGGAACTATGCATGAAAAACATTTAATTTAGGGCTGCGAATCCGTTGATTTTTTCACGTGGCACAACTTGCGTTGCCATTAAATTTGTGTTTTAACAAAAACTGCTTGGTGTTCCACTTGCTCCTGCTACTTCCCACACTCCTCGCGAACAACGAACCTCCAAAACGATTCAAGGGAATTGTCATCTGTGCCAGTCGTTGGAGAAACGAAAAAAGAAATCAAAGAACGTATGTTCAAATTTTTCAAAACCTCTTTGCAAGGAACATACAGTAATTGGGTGCCGTTGTAGTCATCCTTGTGTTGCTGAATAATCATTTTTAACATTTTTTATTATTATGTTTTCACCATTTATTATTATCTAATTATCAATAAATATAATTGAATTTATTTTTCATTTCGATTTGATTGATAAATAATGCGTTTTATTTCTTAAAGTCCTTGGGGTTGCGGGAGTAACCATCCGTATTCTGTACTATTTTTAAGTACGGTTTTAGAAAAACTAAACCTTTGGAAAATCTAAAAAATTATAGAAATAGGAAATGACTGAAAAATACTTTCTTTAAGATTTCCTAAAATTTCAGCTTTCTACAATAAATAGAAACAGGTCGGACTTACTTCCTTAACCCTTCAGTAACTCTAGGGTTAAGTGAATTACATGATGTAGGCATTGAATGTGTTTCTTTAACATGTGATGGACTTTCGTGTCACATTTCTATGTTAAATCATTATGCTGTATTTGAATTTTATCAATTATATTGTTTAATTACACTTGCTGTAAGTGCCGACTTAAATATTAATCATTTTTCTTGTATCCAGACGTAGTACAAAAAATACATAATTAAAATTTTCTTCAAACATGATAAAATATTTTATAATGGAAATGATGAACCTATTGGCTGGAGCTTTATAGGAACTCTGCATAGAGTACAACAGAGCTACGAGCAGGCACAAAATTAACATCTAAATCTTTACTATTTAAAAAACAAATTATGAAAGTTAATATAGCAGCTTAGGAGTGTTGCTGATGCAATGCAATTTTGCTGTTTTAGAACTGTCAGAGTTTCAAGGTGCATATGCAACAGCCAAAATTATCAGAATCATCGATCATTTATTTGATGTAGGTCTCCATTTAGAAAAATGCCTATATTTTTAATCCTGTTGTAATTAAAAATTTGCAAGTAAGATAATAATAAATATTTCCAATTCGCAATTTCATCATGCTAATATTAATACTAATCAAGAATTAATTACAAATTAAATAAAATCAAGCGTATTAATTACATCAATGAACAATCCATAGAAACAACAATAAACTTACAACCTAAGCGTTTAGGAAATTCATTTATTAATAATCTAGTTAACACAAAATATTATATTAGTTTACTATATGTCAAAGAATTATCAAAAAGATTTAAAAAAACGTCTTAATAATTACAATTTTACAACTTTATTTAAAAACACTAACACTTTAAAAAGGATATTATTTACAAAATCCAACCCCATTACTTTCTCAATCTAATGTCCTTTATAGTATATCATGTTTATCTTGTTCTAACGTTTAGATTCGACAAACAAAGCAATTGCTAAAAAAAGGTATACAACAAGATACAAATTCTGTCAAAAAGTTATTACTTATCTAGCGTCAATAATAAAACTGCATTAGTAGAACATTCATTTAACAAAAACCAGATCTTCAACTTCAGTAACCCTAAAATTCTACATAAAGAAACTAATTTAAACAAAAGACTCGTTTTAGAAATGTTTGAAATTAACAAAAAATAGAAATTTAATTAATTATCATAATGACATAAATCTAAGTAACATTTACTGCAAAATCACTAATATCTAAAATAAAAAAGAAATATAATTATTAAAATAAAAATAATTAACATTTTAGAATACTATTACTTCTTCCTTTTAAAATCAATAATTATTTTAAATTTGTTATCATTTTCACATATTTAACATTATGCTTTCACGTATATGTGCAGTACATTAACAGAATTTAGACTATATAATCGTTATTCGTATTAATAAAAGAAGTTAATGAAATTATTATAAAATGTTAAAATCATGAATAGATGTGAAAGATCCTTCCATTAAGTTATAATTTTTATATTTTAATTGTATGACAAATGTGGTGAATAGTTTTGTAGTTATGCATCCTCATGGTGAATCCGATTTGGCATTTACCAAAAAAAATCATTTTAAAATATTGCATTGTATTTAAATTTCATAATTTATCCTAAACGTTAAATATCAACTTCCTGATAATTCGCTTTGTATCTTATGCAGATTTTGGAAAAGCATTTGTAGGTGCGAAACGTAAATTTTCAACATGTCATAAACAAATAAATAAACTAAACCAATGTGTTGTAATTTTGATTACTCCTCCAAAAAAAAAATATAAATTATTTAAATTACTTCTATATGTATGTGTAATTAATAGTATCTGAATATATCTAAAGTTTATAGCAAACTAAACATTGTTCTCACATTCTTGATGTTACTACACAATAGTTATACACTTGGTACAGAATATTTATTTATATTACAAAAAACCTTGATAAAAAAACAAAGCACAAAAAATGTGGAATTTATTTCCATTATTTAATGTCTCCGTTTATGACCATTTATTTGATATACTGTTTATATTTTTCTTATTTATTTATCTTATCTTTAATTAACATTGACTTTTATAAAAGCAATTTATTTTAGAAATTACTTCCTTAAGTAAACGCAATATATTTTGCTTATATACAATTTAAGTACATTTTTAATTTCTGCAATACAGCATATACTTTAGCACGAATGGGCTTTTTTTTAGATAATTCATAGTATTTACACGAGTACATACAAATAATAAAACGTTTGTTTGCAGCTACTTTTGATATTTACATTGTTCTGAACACAAAAGTATTACATACTATAAATCACCGTAACTTCATCAGATTACTATACTATGACGGAAAATTGCGTATGAATAAGCCTCTTTTTTAATAATGTAAGGCTTTTATTTACGCTGATTTAATTTTAATATCTTTTTTATCCTTTTTTCATATTGTTTTTTGGCGTTTGTTAAATAAATAAGTATAAAGAATCCTTAAAAAACTCAAAACTGTCAAACACTACAAAAATTTATTAAAAGTCTTTGTTTAATCTAATTTAGTAAATTGCCACACGTATTTAACGTTTCATTAAAACAAATTACTTTTTTTTTAATTTTTTATTTGTGCAAAGCGTATTTTTCACTAAAACGTACTACAGTACATATATTAAACACAATATTATTTATGAAATGAGTATTATAACATTTAAACAAAGTTTTTACAACTGTTTTATAAACAATGCAAATTACATGATGTTTTTCTGACCACAAATTATCAAGAAATTTTTTTAGTTCCCGTTTCTCAAAAATTTACTTATTTATTTATTTTTAGGTTTCCGTTTCTTTGCAATCATTTTGCAACTACTTGTATTTAAAAACTTCAGAAAACGTTAATCCTAAATTAAACAATAGAAACAATGATTTAATTTATAGTTTTAATAACTATTTGAATTATTTTGCATTATTTCCCTCAGCTTTCTTATGACTATATAGACCGAATGAACATTTGTGATTTGAGTTGATATGTTTATGGTATCTATAAATAATTTTTTATGAGACATAATTTATTGTTTAGACTAAATAATAACAAATAGTTAATGGGTAGAATTACGCAAAATATTTTGTTTTGTAGTTAAGAGTAAAGACCTGAATAAAAACTAATATTCGAATCCGACACGGTTTGAGTTTAATTTACCCTTTTTTACGGTTGCAGTTCCGGTTTAAGTACGAAAACGATTTGCTTCGTGTTTTGTTTCCGTTTTTTTTTTGGTTTTCTCAGTTCTATTAATACAAAAATTTAATTAGAAAAGTTATTTACAAAACAGGAGTTAGCAAAAGATTAGTCGAATAAGATTTAAAAACCCACTACTACATTAAGAATCAAATAAGTGTAAAAAGGCGTTTTCATTCAACACGACTAAAATTTTAAATAGCGCGTATAACTTGAAACTTAATATTGATATTTTTTGAAGAATTTATTGACAAATGCTAAATTTATTTCTCAATTATTATACAAGACGCAATTTTGCCATATGAAGGATTTTTAAATACAATTAACGACAAATTAAAGTAAAAGGACTTGAGAAACGCTTGAAAATGCTAAATGTCACTGTCGTAAACAAAAACAAGATCACCACAAACATTTTGAGTATGTTTCATTACAGCGCTGCCAAATTTTACCTATAATTTTTCATGTCTTTATAGTATTCATTTCAAATTGTAGGTTAATTAAAGACCAATTGAAACAAATAAACGTATCTTAATTATAATTTTTTTTAAATACATTATAACTAATTGTTATTTTTATATTTGAGCGCAGTGTAAATGTGATCCAGCTTAAATATACTTGTTTATTAGAAAACTGGCAATTGCAATTTTATGCACAAATTTAGTTTTGTAAATTGGCCTCGTGTTTTAACCAATCAATGCAATCGTCAAACTTTCCCCTCACTTTCCTTCGTTTTACTCCTAGCTGATTTTTACTATATATGATTAATTTTGACAAAAATATAATTAAGAGATTCGTAAATTATAACTATAGTCGTATACAATTTTGACATATAATATTATAGTAAAACTAAAAGGAGCCAGACACGCTTCTGATTTTATACAGTTTTAGCCGTACAATTTTTTACTTGTAGTTACTAATAATGGGACCTGAGGATACATCATATTTTTAAATATGGTGTATTTTTTAACTTTGAAACACTGGATACTTTCCGTCTCAGTACTTTTCCGAGGGCATAGTTTCGCACTTCAGTGTTGTTTGTGTTAAACAGGTGCGCAGTTTATGTTTAACTGGGTCCTGAGGACCTATCAGTAGTAAATACGCGACGATTTAATAATTGCTTATTGGTTTTAAAATATCCACTTACACAAGGTATATATTTATTTCTTATCAGCAGGTACAAGTTTCCATAAGGGTTTAGCTATTACATATGATATGTGGTCTTTATTGTTTTTCAGTAATTGCAAAACAATGGCATCCAGTTTTAAGGAATTAACAGAAATTGAGATAAAAAATTTGAAATATGCCTTTTGTAAAGATCTGGAAGACTCACACAAAAATGACTCTAGCAAGAGGAGTTCGTCCGTTGGTGTGCCAGAAAGATAAGCTGTGGTAGAGGAACTAAGAAGATTTTCTGAAGAAAGTGAGAAGAATAAAATGAACAATGAAATACTGAGTGACCACAATTCCGAAACAGAACAAGAAAATTTTGAGTCGGAGGAAGAAGAATTGCCCATGAGGAATAGTTGGTATGGAAAAGATAATACCAAATGGTTGAAAACAGCAGATATTAGAGGTACGACCTCTACTCATAATTGGGTTACCATTTTGCTTCGTTTTACTGGTCCTGCTCGTAATAATCCCCCAAATGAGTTCGTAGATGCTTGAAATTTATTGATTACCAATGAAATGGTTCAAAAGATAGTGGATTTTACCAATTTGAAGATAATATCCACCAGGCAAAATTATAAAAAGTCTAAAAAGTTGCCTCAGTCACAAAATAAATTTTGTCTTTTTACTGGAAACATCTATTTGCCTGAAATAAATACTTTGAGCTGTTGTACCTGAAATCCATTTTCAAATCTGGTCATGTAGACATCCGTTGTATGTAGACAACAGATATGGGACAAGAAGATCTATTTTTCGTGCCGCTATGAGTCTAGTCGTTTTTATTGAGCTGCCTTAGATTTGACAATGCCGAAACCCGAAAAGAAAGAGTAAAAACTAATAAACAGGCTGCTGTGTCTGTAGTATTTGATGAATTTGTAGCTAGATTAAAGTCATGTAATTCGCCAGAAATTTACCTAACTATAGACGAAATGCTTGAACGATTTCGAGGAAGGTGTGGATTTCGGATGTATATTCCAAACAAACCTGCCAAATGTGGGATTAAAGAGCAAATTTCGGCTAATGCTAAAATGCATTATCTCGTAAATGCAGAGATTTGTGCCGGATCCAAAATAAAAGTTGTTGGTGCAATTAAGCCTACATTATCGAATCCGACAAGAGTGGTTTGTAGACTTGTGGAATGTGTTAAAAGCTCCACCAAAAACATCACAGAGGACAACTGGTACAGCTCAATGGAACTCGCCGATGAACTCAAAAAAAAAAACAGTTTGACTTAAGTGAGGACATTAAAAAAGATATAAAATCTATACCACCTGAATTTTTGCCAAACCAAAAACGTGCAATTCATCAGTGTTTGAATTTACTTCTTCAACAACCATAGTAAATGATGTGCCAAAAAAAAGTAAAAGCGTTATATTACTTTTCAGTATGCATCATGACAACTCTATCAACGAAATGTGTGTTATATTCGGTATCCAGAAGAACTAACCGTTGATGTATTGAATATTGCATGTGTTCCCCAGTATTGTATATTCTTTTATTAAAACTCTTACGAAACAATTAATAGATAAATTTCTGTGGCTTAAAATGGCCAACAATACGGTGCCTTCAAAACTACGAATTCTCATTCCTACTATTGGGAGTCGCGAATCGTATTTCTGAGCAACCTCAAGCACTTCCTGAAAAAAGCAAGAGAAAAAGGTGTGAGTCAACAAAAATAGGAAGATGGTTTAAAAAATAATTTTAATTTTTTTATTCTATTTATGTACTGTAATACACTCAACTAAATTTAAGTTTTTGAATAAAAATTTTTTTAAAGATTTTATTGTAATTGTTCTATTCTGGGTTCTGATGACTTCAGTAGTGCATATGTAATACAAATGTGTCGATAGTAGTTGAGGGTTAAACGTGGTCGTTGGTTACTGTGTAACATTATAATGTCTATCTTGGTTTTACTGTTCAACATGCAATACGCTGATGCATAAAATCATGTGTAAAACTATGAGCTTTCTTACGTTCAACTATATGCTAACTCTACTTTCTGCGGAGTCAATTCTTTACGTTATCGTTATACCGCCTAGTATGTTTGGTCATGTAGATAATAAGTATAATTATATATACGTTTCTATACAGTATTTGTTCAGAATAATAAAAAAACTTACAAATAATTGTTGTTTTTATGATGAACGCATGAAAACACATTTTACCAAAAGCAAAAAATCAGTTATTTCACAAAGTTTTCAATCGTATAATGTTTCATAATCCAAGTTATGTATAACACTGACCGACAAAATTATAATGACTGTTTATTATGGAATATTTTGTTTTGATTTGAAGTTTGAATAGCATTTTTTGTAACGGGTAAAGTTTTTCATAATATAAAATCTAAAAGTTCATACTATTGTATAGTGCTTGAATTTATTTCATTTACTTAGGTGCATTAATCTAAATCAAAATATAGTTTTTAATAATTTTTGGCTGTATTTTGTTTAAGGAACATATTTTTTTAGTATTTAGCAGTAGTCTTCAAGCATATTTTTATTCACTTCTATTTGATAATTTTTTCCATTGTTGAAACATCTTGGTAAATCCAGAATTTTGAGGGACATGTTACGTCCTAGTGCTTTATAGCTTTGATTGGGTTTTGAAACGAGTTCTCAGTTCTTTTTATTGGCAAGAAATTCAGTTACAATCTTTTTAAAAAACTTCCATGCAGCTTTTTTCAGCCTCATTCAAACTTGTCTGATTTTTGCAATCTTTGCTATCCTACTCACATAGAAAACAACAGAATTTAGTTTATCTTAATTGGAGGTCTAACAAAAGTGCTATAACTTTCAAATTGCCGCATGTATTCTAAGAATGTTGTTGGTGCTTTTTGGTTGCTTAGGCTTTTTTCACATAAGCTGTTTAAGCAACAAGAATAAGTTCTGTTATTGCCAATATAAAGAAACGCGGTTTTTTAAATGAGTATAAATGAATCTAAAAGCAACATCCATTCCTGAAGATTATGACGGTTTCCTACTTTACTTAATAATAACTCAACATCAGTACAATACATTAAATTGTCTTCTGTAGAACGTTGAAAGTCTTGTTTTTGTTGAGGATTAAAAAAATATAGTATTCCAACTCTTTAATTTGAACCTTAACAATTTTGTCTAATTTTTTATATTACAAACTAGATCATTTAGTTCAGATTGATTGATTCTATGAGTTCTGTAGACATCCGAACAAAATTTGGGTGTTCAATGTCGTCTTTTTTTAGCTTTATTGTAAATATATATAATATATGCGTGTTGTTATATTATTAATTTTTTTTAAATATATAACTGTATAAAACAGCTATTGAACATAGACTACAATTACAACAATTTCTGTTGCCGTGTGCCATATACGTTTTTTACTACTAAAGTATTTGTAAAATACGCAGGCTTATGAGTACAAAAATGTTATTATTAATCTCTACACTTATATTACAATATACTATTTAGCCATTTGTTTATACATATCATTATAAACTGAATTTAAAATAAAAACATGAATATGAAATAAATTAATGGAAACCCAATAAGTAGAATCATTACCAGACAATGTATGACAGTCATTACGGATTCAATATTTACGATATCATTATTTGCTCTTAATATGCAAAACAATCAATCCCCATTTGATAACTAAAAAGAAAAGAATATAAATAAAAATAATAATTAATTTTTACTGTACCTATGCATAATGTTGAAAACAAGTCGATGTTTTTCAATAATGTGCTGCGTATACAGTAAACAAAAAATAAAACTAAAGTTGATGGTGGATTTATGAACAGAATTTTTAATGTTTCTTATTGACTGTTTTTATATAATAATTTCAACTAGATTTAATGTTGCTACATGTAACTCTATGTTTTTATTTACATGATACAGTACCAGTCACATAAATTATACAGTTTAAACTGTTTATTCTATTAAAGAAAGTAAGATAAGAGATTATAAGTTATAATTTAAAAAATGGCAAATGGTTTTGATATTGTTTAAGAGTTAAATAGACAAAACAGGTGTAATAACATTATTAATTAAAAAAAGCAGTTAAAGTTGAGATTTGATCACAGAATATACGCATATACGTATATGTTAACATACTTGGTGCGCAAATTTACCGTTTAGGTACCTATTAACGTATTCTTAACTTTGAGCTTTATTTGTTACTTATCAATAATTCTCTACTTAAAGAAACAGATAATGTTTTTGAAAAATTTCACCATCTTTAAACAAAATGCAAAATTTTATTAACAGTTTAAGTACATTTAGTTTATATTATTACTTAAATATTATTAGAACAGACCTAAGGCTAAACTTTAAGCTAAGCTATCTTTCAACACTATCCTTAATACCGCCAATAAAATATAACAGCAAACCAAAATCAAATTTGTACGCGTTTGCTAACTTTCTTGGTTGTACAAACATTTTAATAATCAACATTAAAAGTTTGTTAGATTAGAGTTTTATTTACTTACCGTATTAGTAATTCTGACATAAACAGAAGAAGATGGAAACATTCTGTACAGCCTGTGACGAATGTTCTCGATTGTTTCTCGTTTACAATTGCTCTGTCACACATTTCTATAAATCTTCATATACATAGGCTCTCGCATTGATTTCTTCTTGATATTTTACTTATTTTTTCTAAAACGTTGTCACTTGAATAAAGCATTTTAATATAAAAAATCTTCATATAAATTTTATTTAAAATGCTAACGTTTTTTTGAAATATTTTTAAATTAAAATGATATATAAAATTTATCAGTACAGCGTGTGTAGTTAACAAAGAAACTTAATATAAGATATGTTGAGATATGTAGGAGTATTATACATTCAACCTACACAATTTCTTACCTTTGCTCAGGGTACTATTTATTAATTACATGTTAGATATATTTTGTTTCTATCAATATATTTTTGTATGATGTATAAATGCAGTGACCCACACGTATTCTTTTAGATACCAAACCATTATAGAAAAAACTCGATTACGTTAATATATTTGTTGTCGATCTATTACTAACGTCCGGAAAATGAACAATTTTACTATTAGAATAGTTTTTATTTTAACGTATATTTTAAATCATTTTCAGTTTGGAATTTAGTTCGAATAATTCACACGTAATAAATGTGACAAGTAAATGTCTTATCATGGCGTCTTCTGAATTATTATATTTAAAACTGCTTAACAGTTTTATAAATAATACTGTTAATTGTAACTTAACAACAACAAATTGACCAAAGTTGGCTAATGCTAACGACAGCGGTACATATAATAAACATATTATTATAATGCAAACTTTTATAGTGTGTTGATTTTAGTAACAAATTAATTTTTAAATTCACTATTGCGTTATTAGTTTTAGCAAAAACGACAAAAAAATACTATTTTGTTTATGCTTTGTAAGGTTTGACTGACAGACTATACTGTCAATTTAAATTAAATAATTGTATATAAGCCATTTTAAATTTTAAAAGCAATTTTCTGCCTATAAATATGTCTAATAAAATTAAAGTCTTTTATATAACGAACTGTTTAAGCAGCTTGTTCCTGTCACTAGCAGCGCTCCAAATTTATATATAGCACATTATATTCCTATAAAAACTAATATTGAACGTAGATTTCCAAGTAAAATGTTTCAGAAAGTTTTAGATATATTGGATTGTTTTAAGGTAATATTTGAAAGGTTTAGTATTGGGAAACATATTGGTGACTAATTATACGTATATAAGTAGAAACTGAAAGCTAGAACTTATCTTATCGATGTTCAGTAGAATTACTTTGGTGAAATCATTATGTAAATGAGGATCAGCCAGTCGGGGTACCCTTTTAACCTATGAACTATTGTTGGTTTCAGCACTATTATCTTGTCGTGTAATTGAAAATTATGTGAGTTTACTGATATTAATTCGAACAGTTTTCATTATTACCACCAACATATTTTCCTTTATCAGATTACCCAGAAAACGTTTGCATAAATAGAATTCAGCATTAGAAACCAAATTGTAAGGACAACGTATATTTAATATACAGCGTACGTATTTTTTTCAGTAAATACGCACATGATGCCGTGAGCAATATTACCTTCCTAGGTATAAAGGTTTTCCACGCAAACCAATTCAAGTAATGCCCGTGGCTTACTTATCTTAATAAACGTTCAAATGAAGTAGCCGCAGGAATTGTAATTTAGAGTTCTCATCGTAAGATCCGATACAGGAACGTTCATTACCGGTTAGGATCCGGAACTAAGATAAACTTGCATGGAGGAATCTCTTAATGATGGGTAAAATACGTCGCAATGTTTCTAATAAAAGAAATATATCCTCATTCGCCTCATTCGCAAACTTCTTTGACATTGCACCTAACTTCTTCAATATTTTAGACTTTCTCAACAATTCAATAAATAAATATTTTACAGTACTCAATCATTGAATAAAAAAATTATAACAGCAAATATTATTAGCGGAAATAAATAAGATAAACCTTTATTGAATTTCTTATTTAGAAATACAAATTAGACTTAAACTTTACTATTATTTGTTTAATAATAAATAAAGCTTAGCATAAAAAGTAAATAATTTTTATAAACATTTGCTATAAACTTAACATCACTAATTTAAAAATTAATTTTTAATGTATCTGTTTGAATTTCTTCTTATTGTTTTAACAATGCTTTTGTTTTCTTTAATATTATCTTGAATATACTTTTAAAATAAATTATTTACAGGAAGCAGCTGGAATACCAAACAAAGCCAAGCTATTTGCAAATAATAGATGCAAAACTGTAAAAAAAAGGATAAAAGAAAATAATATTAAAAATATTAAAAAAACATCAAATAAACTACAGGTATAAAGACGTAGTTAAAAACTGAAGAAGCATAGAAATAACAAAAAGTGTATGACAAATAAGTAAAACAAAAAATAAAACAACGAGCAAACAAAGTTGAAGAAAACGTTCTGTAAAATAAGATTTTATTTACACTGAAATTTAACAACGTTGAATGTATCTTGACAACACTGAAAGTAAAAAAAAATTAAATTTAGCAGCTGTAATAAGTTACTATACAATAAAGAAAATAATATATCCAAATTATATATTTATTAACTTAGTTAATAGAATAAATAAGAAACTACTACAGCTCAAATTATTTGCGCAATAAATATTAATTTGAAAGTATTACAAACCAACATAAAAATTCAAGTATTATTGTCTTGGAAAAAGCTTAATATATGGTTTTAAATACTGCAAGTTTTTTTAAAAACTCTTTGTGTGTTTGTTATTTGTTTTGCTTTTTTTAGTTAAACACTTTTGTGTCTCCTTTTCTCGTACTTTTTATTATTTTTGTTTCTATTCGGTTTCCTATAAAAATAAAAATTATATTTTTTAAAAATATGTGATGCCATGGAACTATAAAACAAAAAAAGTACACTTACATTTAAAAGTCATTAAATTTCAGTTATTTTATGAATACTTATAAGATCAGTAATAGAAAACACGATTTTATTTATTTAGCAAAAAACACGAAATTACAGCAAAAATAGAAAATCGTCGCAAATGTTCTAACAAACAACCATTTACTGCTTAACAATGACCCAACTTATCGTAAAATTGCCGTCTAACATTTGCTAATTGATATTGTGATATTTTGTCTTATTGGCCTTGGAATACAATTTTTCAGCTCTTTTGCCTTTTGAAATGTTTGTCCAGAATTAATCTTAGATTTTAAATGTCCGCAAAGAAAAAAATCGTTGAGTGAAATATCGGGAAATTATTACATTTGAACCAACATTCACTTTATTGGAAAAAATGTCATTTAAATATTCGTGCACATCTTGGCTGCTGTGTGCGCGACATCCATATAACTGGACCAAATTTCTTGGTTGTTTCTAACAACTTTGTCCACTACCGGAGCATTATCCTCTTCTAATAACCTCAAAAAGCTCTCTCCTGTTAAGTTTTTGTGTAAGAAAAATACGTAAACAAAATATTTTTTAAAACTTCCCGATTGCGTTACATATTTAATCATTTGGAATCAAAACACACTTCTTCTCTGCAAGACATGTTCATGTAACTTTTAATGGCATTGCTATTGATAAAAGCAAAACCGGATTCTAATTACACATTTGAGTTTGTTGGAAAAGCAACTAACTTTACACTTTACACTGGTAGTTGGAGGTAGTTCCCAAATACGAACACGTTTTAATATGAATCGGACATTGAGGAACTGTCATTATTGATGTATTTTAGCGCGACTTTAAATACAAATGTCATTGTATCCTCAAATTTCCTTTTGACTAAGGATGACCGTAAATGTAAAAAATTATACAATTCTTCTATAAAGCGACAAGAAGATAGAAGATATGTTACCGCCATTCCGTTTCGAGAAGATCCTAGTATATTAGAAAATTGTTACAAATTCAGGTTGTCAACGTTTTAAACATTTAGAAAACCAATTAGCTCGTAATCCTTGTATGCTGGACGCATATCATGTTGTAATTAAAAATTATATTTAGCAAGGAGACATGTCAATTATTTCTGATTTTATGCTATCAAGTGGTTATTTTATTCAACACCATGTGCTGGCGCTATAGTGGACTGTATAAAATTCTTAAAGTTTATTCGATTCTCTAAGCACCGATATACAAAAAACTACCACACAAATACAAGCAACTACTATGCGTCGGGAAAATGATAAGGAAGGACTTACCTATGTTGCCTGTTGATGGCGACGTAGAATCTTGGTGTTAGTAGCGATGGCACTTTTAATTTAAACTGTACTTAATTATATTGTTGCGGCGCGGGGTATGTATAACATTTTTCGTATTTTATGATAATCGCCTTGCAAGTACAAAGATAAAGGAACGGGTCTGTTAAATGCAGAAACAAAATTAATAGACCCGCTCAATACCATTATATATTTGCATGGAAGTTTGCATAATATTCAGGTGCTAAATAAATTAATAAATTATAGAAGCGCCAAAGCATGCCCCTCGCCTGAAAAAGGGATCAAACTAATCCGTTTTCATAATTAATATTAAACTAAATTATTATTATGTACATCATAAATACTTGCAACAATATAGCGACTAGTTGATGCAATCGAAACAGAAGCAAAAACAAAACATGATAACTTAATAAACTAACAATAAGAATTCTCAAACTAAATTTTAAAAAAATATAAATAAAATAAAGATAACTTAACGTCATATTCAAATAAAGACGATTAAAGCGTATTGAAATTATTGAAGCGGCAAAGGACAAAGATTTCCTACTGCTCTGCGGTACACTCGAGTTGGAGTTTTTACATCTACTACTCGAATCACTCTGTCTGTGCCAGGATACAGACGAACTATGACGCCAATAGGCCACTGAAGAGGTGGAGTATTTTCCTTTTTGATGATAACGACAGTACCTCATTTATTGGTTTGGATGGTGTAATCCATTTTGTCGTGTTTGTAGAGTGTTTAGGTATTCAACTTTCTATCGTTTCCAAAAGGATTGAATAAGATGATCAATGGCATGTTTTCGTTTTAGAAGATTTAAATTTTGATCTGAGAAATCTTCCGCGGGGAGAGACTTTAAAGGAGTAAGCGTCAGAAAATGAGCGGGTGTAAGTGCTAACGGTTCAGAAGGATCTGAACTAAGAACATAAAGTGGTCGCAAATTTAAAAGAGCTTCAATTTGTGACACTATTGTTGTCATTTCTTCATAAGTGAATAACTGATTGCCGACCATTTTTGTCAAATGCGTTTTTACGCATTTAATATTGCTTTTCCACATAGAACCAAAATCCGGAGAGCAAGAAGAATTTATTTTCCATTCTATAGAAATATCTCGTAAATAGTGATCAAACTTGCTTTGATATGCAAAACTGTTTAATAACTGGTGTAAGAAATCTAGACGAGACTTAGTCCCTACAAAATTGGTGCCACAATCTGAATACATTACGCTTACGGGTCCGCGTCTAGATAAAAAGCGCTTTAATGCGTTGAGAAAAACTTCAGTAGACAAATCCGAGGCAACTTCAATGTGTACTGCATGGGTTACAAGACAAATAAAAAAGACATATATATATATATGCGTTTTGACTGCGAACACCTCGTTGCCTACGTAGAATAATGTTTAATAGACCTGCGTAGTCAACACCAGTGTGTAAGAAAGGTTTGGATGCTCGTACACGGTACGAAGGCAGATTTCCCATCAATGGAAACTGTGATCTTGGATTGGCTTTAAGCACAAATTACACAGCCGTACTCGTTGTCGTACAATATTACGGGCGGAAAGGATCCAAAACCTTTGACGTAGTAGCGACATCAACAACTATGGACCTGTATGTAGATATTTCTTATGATAATAATCGATTATCAAATTTACTATATGTTCGCGATGAGGTAACAAAATAGGGTGTTGACTGTCGTAGCTAAGATCAGCATGAACCAGTCTGCCTCCTACTCTTAGAATGTTTTCACAAAGAAAGACATTTAATTTTAGCATTAAGCGAGGTAAAGTTTTTCCAGAACGGGCTAATTTAAGTTCTTCTGAAAAATGTACTTGTTGCAAAGACCTAATAATGGCAAGCACAGCGGTTTGATAATGATGTATTTTAAATTTGCGAGGCAATTTTCTAATAAACCACAAAACGTAAACAACAACCTTTATAAGTTTAGTCCAAGACAAAAATCTAGATGACAGTTGATATAAAAATGGCGGGTCAAATTCTTTGTTATCAATGCTACTCACAAACGTTTGTTTTAACTTCGATCAACTCCTACATGGCGAGGTATTTTTATTGTTTCTAATAAAGGTAGTTCACTTTGAAATTGATTCTTTTATCTTTACAATATTATTGGGCGCCGTGTCATCCCAATCTATTTTATTTTGCCAAAGAGATTTAATAATTAACTTTGCAAGTAGTATCACTGGTGCGACAAACCCCATTAAATCCCGTAGTCTGGCAATAGTGGATAAAATATTTCGATTGGTGCATTTTCGATTTTGTATATGAACCGTAAAAGTGAAATAGTCTAAACCGGCTATCCAATGAATCCCTAGCAGTTTCCTAATCTCATCGGAATTAAATTCAATATCTTCTGTAACGCGATCTTCTACCGGTATTTTGGACATAAGTTCTAACGAATTACTAGCAAATTTAACAAGTTAAAATCCTCCATGAGCTAGCAAGTATTTTAATTGTGTAGACATTTTGATCGCATTGTTTAAGAATATACAACTTAGCGCTAAGTCGTCCATGTACAATGCACCCGAATTATCTTGTCATATTGGAGTTTTATTGTAGGATTTAATAACAAACGACGTTCTAATGAAACATATCTTTGTTTTGCGAGTGGTAATGAGTCGCCGAGAAATTTTGGATTACTCAAAAATGATAATTTCACGATATAACGACCCTCGGTACTTCTTGTAGTAGTGTCTTTATACATGTTTTCGCACTCTTGCTCATCGGGTGTTAAGATTGGGATAGTTAGAGCCTCTTCTAGATCAAAAAAACGTTTCAAGGAATTCTCTTCGTTTTTAGAAAAGTTGCAATAATAAATGAAATTCGTAATAACGGGACTGGTAATACTAGGAGCTTTACCTACTACTAAATAACCTAATAAAGTTTCGATAACAATAGGCTCAGAAGGTAAACGAGCTATTTTTTTATTTAACAATATGCGTGCAAAGACATCATAACCTAAAATAATGTCAATGTTCCCGGGTGTATAATATTTATGATCAGCAAGTAGAATCTTATGTAAATATTCTAATGTGGCAATATCAACAACGGCGGTAGGCTATTCATTAGTAATACGTTGAACAATATAATGATTTATTGTGAATGATATGTTATTTTTGTAGCGAGAGCGAATAGTTAGATGCGTAGTTCCCTTAATTTTGTTTGTTATATCTCCAAGACCTGAGACTTGCTTTACATGCGAAGGTTGTATGGGTAACCCTAACCGATGACAGCATTCAAGAGTAATAATTTCTTTTTGTGAACCGCTATCTACCAAAAGGTGTACAGTCTGTATAATACCAGATGAATCCGGAACGTCACAAAGAGCGGTACCCAACAGTACAATCGGAGTGCGGTGTTTGCAAGTAAGCGACATATTGGAATCAGCGGTGCATAACGAAACAGTAGTAGATGAAGTGGAGCTTTGTACTTGAGCGGTATTACCTGTATTAGCAATTGCGGAAATAGAAGACGATTATGTATTTAATTCCAAATGTAATAGCGAATGATGAGAACGATTACAATGTCGACACCTTACTGCCGATTTACAGTTTCGCAGCATATGCTTATTACTTAAACAATTAATGCACAGATTGCTCATTTTGGTGAAATTGTACCTATCGCGTGGTACCATTTTACAGAATTTAGGGCACTGATATATGTGATCGTGACATGTTCTTTCACAACGAATGCATATTTGATTTACCATATTAATTGGCAAAATTATAAATGATTTTAAATTAGTTCAGCTGCTTGGAAGATTAACATTCTTTGCAAAAAAACGCGATGGTTTTAAATTACAATTAGCGCGATTTCATATGCGAGATTGCTCACGAACAAATTCGATTCATTTTCCACTATTAGGTAAATTCTTATCATCCCGAATGTACATTTCAAATGACCTAACTGTATCAATATCTAACCTTTTAAGGCCAATGTGAACAAATATAGATTCCGCAATGTCGTCGATATTTAATTGTTTAAGAGCGGCAATAATAGTTAAATATTTATCAATAAAGGCGTCTAAATTGGCAGAGGTTGCTGTACTTACAGGATTAATGTCTAATAATTGGTCTACATATGATAAGGCAAGAACGCGTTTGTCATTATATTTATCGACCAAGGTATTCCATAAAACATTATAATTATCTCCAGTAGACATTATTCCTTTGCAGATGTTACGCGCTTTGTCAGTTAGTCTGCCTACTAAATATTTTCTTTCCGAATTACTAAGGGACTGATTTTCGTAAATAATGCTTCGAAACGTTTCAAAAAAGACGAGCCAGTTTTCAATCTCCCCGTAAGGGAACGAGTCTGTTAAATGCAGAAATAAAATTAATAACCCGCTCAATAGCAATATATATTTGCATGGAATTTGCATAATATTCAGGTGATAAATAAATTAATAAATTATAAAAGCGCCAAACCACCATGCTATATTTAAACAACAGAATGTGAACAATATACCAGTGCGCGTGTTATTTAACACCAAACGTAATTCTTCAACATCGTTGGATGACTTGTTACTTTCCGGTCCAAAGTTACAAACTAATATTGTTACCTTGTTGTTAAATTTTAGATTGTTTTTCTGCTTTAACTGCCGACATAAAGCAAATGGACGACAACTTGTCGTCGACTCGGTACACCGAAAATACTAACAGATTTTGTGGGGTTTTATTAAAAATCAGCCGATTCAGGCATTGCAGTTAAACTGCGTAATTTTTAGAATTAGTCCTCTTCATATTTAGCCTTAATAACCATCCATCGGTTAGCAGAAAATAAACGAAAGCGTTTTCTTTGGCGTGTAAAAACATTTCTAAGGATACGTACATGAATTGATTACGTCAATCCTTTTGAAAAGAAAGCATTAGACCTTTATACTGAACTGAAAGAATTAATTCGATCTGGTGGTTTTAAGCTTTATAAATGGGTTACAAACTCGCCGGTAGCCAAAAAGGTTTTTTTTTACAAGCCGCATTTGCAGATTTTATAGAATTTGATTTAGAAAATCACACTTGTGCAATTTTAAGACTAAAATGGCACTCTATTTTAGACACGTTTGTGTTTCGGATAAAGCCAGATAGATTTTTAGCAACACTCATTCTGTATTTAAAGATTTTTATCCAGAAATTGTGTGATGTTGATTGGGATCAAACAGCGACTAAACATGTGTTTTTGTGTAGGCAGCGTTTTCAGGACAAGTGTTTCATGTTATCTTTAATTAAAATACCGCATTTTCTTGGCATTTATAAGAGATCTAAATTGTTGTTGATAGGTTTTGCGGATGCTTCCGAAGTAGGTTATGGCACAGCGGTTTATGTAAAGGTTAACTAAGCTGATTCAAACTATGCTATTTTTTTGGTTTGTAGAAAATTTTAAATGGCTTCTTTAAAAGTAGTGTCCATTCTTTGATTAGAATTGTATGCCGCAATTCTTTTGTCAAATCTGTTAAAAGTTGTCGAGAATTGTTCTCAACTGTACCCTAAAGTAAGAGCATTTGCCGATTGAATAATTGTGCTTTGTTGGTTGAATTTTAATCCTAATCATTGGCCGACACCTGTTTCTCATATAATAGCAAAAATTTAATCTTTTGTTGAAGTGAAAAGTTAGGCTCATATTGATGGGAAAAAACCCAGCAGATTGCTTATCGTGTGGTTTGACGCCCGCCGAGTTGTGTTCTGATTATTTTTGATAAACGGGTTCATACTAGTTAATTAAAGAAAAAAACGGAGTAGCCTACGCTTTTAAATTCTCCAATTTTACAAATTCTTTATATAATTTTAGTTATAGGTTCTCGTCGTTTTCTAAATAACGAAGGAGCGTAGTGTATGTTCTTCAATTTATACGTATATTACCATCTAATGAAACCATTAAGAACTTCGATTTAAGTACTGCTGAACAAAGTTTATGCCGAGTTGTGTAAACGCTACACTTTACAATAGACATAACTGCTTTAAAAAACAGCAGAATTTGTTCAGATGCGCTTTAAAAATTAACACCTTACTTAAAGAATGGTATTCTGAAGGTGGGAGAAACACTACAAACACAAGCATTTTGTAAAGACATTAATTCTGTATTATCATCCAAACGATTTACATAACTGTCTAAATTTGTTGTTGTCATTGATCAGGCAAAATTATTAGATTTTCTCCGCGCGATCGATTGTACGCAAGATAATACGAGAATGTAATATTTGTTTTTGCATTAATTCCAAGTTAGAAGCCGGATTATGGGTGACATTCTCTCTTTTACTGAACTGATACCTTTTTGAAAAGAGTGATGTAGATTATGCGGGCCCTTGGCAAGTTAGTCTTGGTCGTCGTAAAAAACCGATAATCCAAAAGGCATACACTTGTTTGTTATCATGTTATCATGCGACAAAAGCCGTTCATTTGAACTGGTGTCGGATCTGACGACCTAAGGGTTTTTATATGCTTTTAAAAGATTTTTGTCCAGACAAGGTGTGCGTTCTGAAATCTTTTTTGATTATTTTACTAACTATGTTGGTGGACAGCGGAAGCTGGATGTTCTTAAGTTGAGCGAGTTTAGAATAAAATGCTGTTTTAACTTCCTTAGTTATCCGCATTATGGTGGAATCTGGGAATCAAGTATTAAAAATATTATTCATTTCAGGTTATTGGTAGTCAATTGTTGACGTATAAAGAATTCAATACCTTTTCACCTCTAGCGCTAGCTACTGTACATTTTTTAAATTTAACGCCATTAAAACTGCTTCCAGTGGCAAGTGTCATAAGTGTTAGACCTGTTGATACGAACCTTTTGGGCGAGATTCAGTCGGGAATATTTGCACAAGCTTCAAATTAGAGCTAAATGGATAAAATCTTCACAACCGTTAGAAGTGGACATATTAGTATTAATGATGAAAAATGTCGTTCGAGCAGTCCTTGACTGCATTAGTAAAGGTTGTTTTAAAAGATCGGTGGCAAAGTTATTTTTGAGTTACACCATATAAGTTTTATAGAAAATTGATTTACTTGCCGACCTTCAAAAAGTCGTTGGTTTGAAAACGCTAGTATCATAATTGACGTCATGTCGTGTATTGACAAAACGGTATTAAATTATCACTGATCAAAACCCGGAAACTAAAATAAATCTCGCAAAGCTTCTATTTTCCTCGTTCTGTTAACCTTCTCTCTTTTTATAATTGCATGCCTTCCCTGATTTTTTTAAAATACAATTTTTATTTGTCTCATTTTTTAGTTTTGGAAAATAGAAAATTGTTAAGAATAGTATGGATGGATGCAGCATATTTTTCTCTACAAAATTTACACTATTTCTCTAAAATAATTAGGGAAGCAAATAAATCAACGTTACAAATTTAGCATTGAAATCTCTTTGCTGCGTTTTCCAAGCCACCATCTTGTGATTGTTTTTGTGTTTATAATATATTTAAGTTAATTTCCTCTGCTTCATCTGTACACGGAGAGAAATATTATGCTGAATTTAAACATTACAATTTCATATTTAAAGAATTTGCTTTTTTTCTAAAACTGATCCACATTCAAATAAAATTAAACCTACATGTTCTAAAACTTAAATTTCTTATTGCAATCCAAACATGTTTTTTATTAAGTCATTCATAGTTATAATGATACAAGGAAAAAGTTTTTGTTAACATTAAGACTACAGATTGATCAAATTCAACCAATTTTTATAAGAAATCATATCAACGATTAAAGTACGTAATAAATTACTACGAAACCACAATTAGGCGTTTTAAGTAAGCATTTATGTTATCACTATTTCTTTCGCGCTGGTCTAAAATAAGGTATCAGCAATGTAATTTAAGTTAAGGTTCGCAATATATGCAAAATTCTTTGCTAAAGATGTGGCAAAGATACTTGGCAAAGATAAACTAACGTGTAACGTGACTCTGACAGTCTTTTGTTTGGAACTATACGACATGGATCCATCATTTTATAGTGAGTTGCTTGCAAAATATAACCTATAACTCACTACATTAATTAGTGAATGATTGGAGACTATAAGAAACTTACCAGTAAGTATTGACTCTGATTTTGAATATTGTTCACTTTCGTTATATATTAGAATTATGTCGCAAAGCTTGCACATTTTTTAGCATGCATGACTTAGTTTTTTGCAATGAAATGAAATCATGGTGCATTTAATTTTTTTTAGAAAAAGAAATTGACGTTACATCCCTTGTGTGCCTAACGGAAAATGATTTGGACATATTTAAGGAAGATGAACTCGGGTTGATTGTAAAGTTTAGAAGTTGGAGAATACTTTGACAGAAAAAAATAACTTTCCAAAAGTTACAAGATTATTTAACTCGGATGGTGTAGATTCGACTAATATTCTGAGTGTAACATACCTACTATTAATGCTGATGCGTGTACATATTGGTGTCAATGACAGTATTATTTAGATCGGTAATATTATCTACCAATAATTATAAATTTTAATGCAATCTAGGATTAAACCATAAACTGTAGTGATGATAAAAATATAACACATTTATTTTGAATTTAGCAAATAAATACGTTTAAACTATGTGTATATTTACTGAAATCATTCATACCCCGAAGCTGCACAAAAGCAAACATTATGACACTGCGTGCTTAAATTAATACAAAGTGTTATTATTATTAAACCTATTTATGATAAAACGCAACAATCAACAGAGATAAGAAAAAGCAGTACTTGTCATAACTATGGTTCTTCTCTACGATCACATTAAGCAGCTTTTGAATGATAAAAGAAAACGATGTTTTTTTAAATTGATATATTATAAAATCTATACAATTCTTTTTCAAAATATTTGTTGTAATAAAATGAAAGCTTTATTTAAGCCTACATCGACTTGACTCAAAACCAACAGCCTATTTGCATGAAATATAGCAGTTTTTGCTTTATTACAGTAAACTTTCCTCTCCGTGTAGTACTCTATCAGTCATTTTTTTATTTATTTTTTGTTTTTCCTACCTTTTTATTATAATTTGCTAATATAATTTTTGTATCTTTATTTGCGTAATTGTTTTAATTTATTTCATACACTGCAATTATTTTTGTTTTGCTTGTTCTTAATTCTAATAATATTAGTTTTTTTATTTCTGCACGTGAAATCAAAGAATTATTTTTTATAACGCATGTTACTTTTTGTTTAGCTCTCTGGTTTACTGTCACACCATCATAAATAATTGTACACTTTGTTTGTTGTATTTATTGTTATTATTTTATTATTTTGTGTAGTGTTGTTTGTTAATTTTTAGCGAATTCTTTTATTGTATGTATGATTTTTAGCTATTTGTAACTAATTTTAGTATTGTTTGGTTTGCATTTCTCTTTTTTGACAATTTTTCTTATTAGTGCTTACACGTTCTGCTTTTTTTGTAGGTTAAGGAGCTGTCAATATAAATATTGTTCTCTTAGTTTGTATTTATTGTTAACCACTTACATTTTGTATTAAAATATGTTTATTTTTACTATTATTACTTTTGATTTTTGTTTTTCTATATTGATCTACTTCTTTAGTTTTTTTAATAACACTTTTTTTCCCATTTTCTTTTTTCATTTCGTTATTTTAGCATCACGTTTTGTTAGTTTTGGTCTCAGATTTTATTCTTTTTTCCTTTATCTTTATTTGTTCATTGGTATTTTTATTTTTATTTTTATTCTTGGTACTTTATGTTTTCATTTATCTTATTTACTGTTGTTCGTTTTACTGTTTTACTAAAGTTTTCTGTGTGTTAAGTTCTGGTAAGTGTTCTGAAATTGAATTATTAACGTAGATGATTTATTTTTAACATCTCGGTCTGAAACCAAATCAAAACGTACAGGTGTCGAATGGATTAAAAGACCCTAAGCTAACCTGGTTTGCGTGATCAATCAATGTGCCAAACTCAACTACGTTTAAGGTTTAAACAGGACCTTTGAAGAGTACATTTAGTTCACTTTTAACAAATTCTACACCAACGTGAGCGATTCGTTAATTACTTACGTTACTTAGGTTTGGTGTTTGCGAATAGCACTAGATAAGCGGAAGTTTGTGGTCAACACTAAAGAAAGGCGTTTTGAGGTGACAGTGGTTCTTATACACCATAAAAAACTTTAAATGCAAACATCGTAAGACTAACAGGGTGCGAAAGCCGGTCTTTGTTATACGGTGTGAGTCGAGAATGTCAGGGACGATATCAGGTTGTTAGACGATTTAAACGAATGTGTGTCAGGTAAAAGGAATAGGTCGTGTAAGAGATGTTTTTTACTACGAACGGGTCGCGGCAGAAAAGAAAGTTTTCAGTTTTGACGGCGGCTTTTATACTTGGTTTCTTTCCGGTGGGATGATTATTAGGCAGGGAGAATTTCGCGTTTCAAAGCGGTAGAAGTGAACCGCATTCTAGAGTCCAAAGCTCACGCGTAATTGACGAAAATTTATATACAAATTGAAAAAGAATTACGGCCACTTCTGCCGCTTCGTTACACTACTTGGTGGAGCGCCTTGCATTGTTTTAGTTAATTTTTGTGTTAAGGTTTTATTTCTGTTAATTTCTTTTTTACCTTTCTTCTTTTTCTATAGATTTGAAGTTTCCTTGTGTTAACGCGCTTTTTTACTGTTCTTTATTACGCTTAAGTTTATCTGTATTTATTTTGATGCGCTTTTTGATTTTATATTTATTGATTCAATATTTCAGTGCAAGAACTCAATCAAGAATATAGTTTTGATTTTAATTGACGCTCTACGGGATTCGATGCTTTAATTTAATTTTTTTTATATTTTGAACTTAGTTAATCAAAATTCTTATTTAAGTGTAGTTGTGAGAATTTTTTAAAACGAATAAGTAAATTTCCAGTGAGTTAAAAAAATGGTAAATTTCAAAAATAAGAGTTTTTTATTTTAAAAGTTTTATTTAAGTTTCGTTGTAAATGAACAAAATTTAACAAAAAACACCGTGTTTATCTTAATGCTCCACATTCGATGACATCCTGTTATAGGCTGCATCAACATTAAGTTATAAAACGATCAGATATGTGTATCAATAACATAAAGTAAAGTATGGCGTGTAACTTGCATTTTAGTTTTTAGTATAGCAGTTTCTGTTATAGAAGTTTTTGTATAATGTTTTTTATTTCTTATATTACAGCTGTTTAACCAAAAATATTCAAAATATTTGGTTTGCGTTACAATTATCTAATTGCATAAAAGAGTAATAAGCAAATAAACGAAGCTTTTCAACTGATATCAGAAATTGTTTAAAACTGGACAATCATAACGCAATAAACACAATTAATTGAAATGTATGCAATTTTTAATGGTAGCTGTTAGCGTTGGTATAAGCAAAACAAACTTTACACTTATAATGTCGTACTCAATGTAAAGTTCACTTGGAAAATTTTACAGACTACATCAATATCAACATGGCTTTTAGTTACTTTTCGCAGCAAATTCAAGTTGTTAAAATTATTTTACTTTACTAAAAACTTAATGACCCTGTACACAACAAAAGATTTCAAATTTATAATGAACAAAATAGTATTTTTCTAAAGTATAATAATATTTTTAGTTATTATATTTTAAATTCCAATTAATGTTATTTTTAAATGACAGTTTTAACTGCAACATTTATTGAATGCACGGCATTTTGTAATGTCTCAGTGAACGCCGGTAACTCAATCTTAATTGCAGTTTAATTTATTAGATCAAGAGTAAACATTTTCAATGCGGAAATGATTTAGAACGCAATGAAAGTTTACCTTAGATGAGTACCACTAAGCATCATCAATTTACGGTGCACTTAAATAGCACTCATCAATAGTAAACAGGCTCGTAATAAGTTTATAGTGTGCAGTATCTAACATAATATTGACCAATTCGTACTTTAACGAAGCAATAAACATTCTCTTCCGAGGCAGCGGTGTTCACATCAATTATTAAGTTGCAACAAAAATTTTAGTACGTGTTCTTCTGTATTAGAAATTTATGAACTGATGTTTATTGTCCATTGTCAAATCTAAAAATATTCTATTTACATATTTGGTATTTTTAAGCTGACACTTATTTCTTAATTAAAATTATGATAGATCAGTTATTATTTGTATTATATATATATATATATATATATATATATATATATATATATATATATATATATGTATTTTTGTAACAAGGTCAGATCCGTTCGTCTTATAAACTAAACAACACTAGATCCGTTTTGTAAGGTGAGATCCGATTTTGGATCTCACCTTGTATCTATGTGTATATAATGTTTTTTCAAGAAGACATTTGATGTAGAGTAAAATTCTAAATTTTTGCCTGGAGCTCACTTTTTACCCTTTTTGACCAATTTTATACACGAGCAGTTCAACTGTTTAAGCTGAAGAGGGCGCCCTAGTAATTTTATTGTATATAACTTCAATTTAGATTTTAGACTTAAGTCGAGATCCGGTATATTTGGCAACCTGTCGGATCTCGTTTTATATGTGTTTTAAAGCTATTTATACGCAAAGATAGCATTATTTTTATCTTGCATACATTCCTACCGAGTCGATGTGCGTTTAAGTTACACATGTTCACTTAGATAAAACAAAATTGTAATCGAGTTGTTTGTGAAAGTTTATAAGCATTTAGACTAAAATTACAGTAAAACCTTTCTTCATAAGATAAATTCTACAAGAACAATCAATGGTTACAAAACTAGTACAAATCACTGGGTTATACATTGAAACAATTACATATTTAAAAGTAATTATTACCGAAAACAATCACTGTTATCTTCACTTTTGTAATTGTCTTCTTGTTTTTTCTTTAGTATCATTTTTCTAAGTAACGAGATTGCTAAGCTGCAATAGATTTGTTATGTTTAAAATTTCTATTTATTGCAATATTTCTTATATTTAAATTCACAGTAGATTTTTGTAGCATATTCGATTCATTGCGGTAATTAACTTTTTCTTGCATTTTCTAAATGTTCGTTATAAAAAGATTAAAACAGTTTTTACTCCAAAACAATGCTATTAAAACCACTAATTTTCTTATTATTTTTTTAGTTTGTGAGTCTCCAATCCTAATAATAACACCCATTAATTACAAATTATTTCTAAATATTTACAAATTTACCTTATTTGCTTTATCATATTCACATCTTATTCTTTATAGCTTGTAAGAAATAACATTTACATTTCTCATAAATACATTTCTTTTATTTACTAGCTGTAAAAGCAAATTGTTGTAAACAATCGATATTTTTTAAACTGACTCAGCTCATTCATATTATCGTTTGCTTAAAATCAATGTATTAAATAGCTAAAACTCAAATAATAGTTACACTTATAATTTGTTAAATTGACACTGACAAATTGACATAAAATAAATACAGTTTGGACTGGTTTCGACATATAATTTTTAATTGTCGTTTTAGGTATTACTGCAGGTATACTACCAACATAAATTTTTAATTTCAGATTATTTATTTTTTGCGTTATTTGTTCTTGTAAAAAGTTTAATTTGACTTTGATTAATAATTAAGCAGATTATAGTTGTAGAAAAAGTATAGCATATAATTCGTAAGGAATGTGTTTTACAAATTATTTCAATAATTATTCTGTGGTAAGATACATTTTTATTTAGTAGTTGTATTACACTTTCAGGTAGGAGAGGCAAAAAAGTCACTTTTGGTAGATTTTTATAAGCGACGTTTCGTAGCGCTATTGTGCGCATTTCATCATGGCCAATAAAAAACGGACCCAAGATGAGCTAATCGATAAGCTAGTCACAAAATTAATATTCAATAAATAAATAAACAATTGGAACTAACTATAAATAAGTTAGATGATGTTTGTCTATGTAAATGTTTTCTGTTTGTAATTTATTATATTTTTATCTCTACACTAACTGTTAATGTCATTGTTTGTTTATTTATTGAATTTTAAGTTTGTGACTCGTTCATCGGACAGTTCCCCTTGGACTCGTTTTTTATTGGCCATAATGAAATGCGCACAATAACGCCACGAAACGTCGCCTGCAAAAATCTACTAAGGAAGGGTTTTTTGCTTCTCCTACCTGAAGGTGTAACACAACTACTTAATTATTACTAAGACAAAAACGTTACTAATAATTTTTTTGTTATCTTTTCACTTTTCACTGAGTAATAGACGTGCGTGATAAAATAAAACTATGATTATAAGCGACTTTCGGCTTAGACTGCGTCGTAGTAAAACACCCAGACTTAAGCTTGGTCATAGTCTCTTTTTGAGAGCCAAAACAATAAAGTAGAACTTGGCCTTCGTTCGAAATTAGTCAAGCGGTAACGGAAACATAACGTTCGTTAATCACGCTAATCGCTATTGGTATAAGTATCGTCATTTATACTTTTTCTTTCAGTGACATTTACCACTCTGAAGATGCAAGCTGCAATTTCTTGCAAAACATCAGTTTGTTTGGGTTCACGAACGACAATACGGCAAAGGCCAAGTTCTACTTCTTGTTTTGGCTCTCAAGAAGAGACTATGACCAAGCCTAAGTCTGAGTGTTTTACTACGACGCGGTCTAAGCCGAAAGTTGTTTATAATCATAAACATATCAACCGCGAAAGTTTAAGAATTTAAAATAAAACTCATATAAATGTACGTCATAAATGCAGTTTCAATTTAACCAAAAAAAACCACGGATTCTTCTATTAAACATTTATGTTGGTTTCTTTTTTCAACGTAGGTATTTTTCCTAATTAACTAATAAAACGAAGTTGATGGTGTGTTGAATTACATTTGTTACAGAATTCGCGCAATTTTTGATAACTTAACATTAAAGCTAAGGTATATAAAAAAATTACTGTAACACGTAACGGTCAAGATGTTAATCTCTCTCTCCAAGATCTCAAAATTTCAGCGGAAACCTTTAGAATAGTTAAATTTACATTAAATTGTTTTATTAAGCTTGAGTTTAGTGCTGCGACTTTAAAACACTTCTTGTTTGATCACATTATACATTTCTAATTTTATGAGTTTTTACTTTATTGGATTAGATTTATTAGATTTAGAAAGATGGTATTTTGTAACTTTAACGTGGCACCAAAGAAGCATTTGGCATTATTTACTGATTTCCACCAAAGTGTAAAAACAAACAAATAACAAACACGCTTTTATTTTTTAGGATGCTCAATACGTGCATGGCATATTTTATGTAATGCCAATCATTTATATTGGTTGTTTAGTTTTAAGCCGAAATAATCATAATACAACTTTCATACAATATTATTGATATTCCAACTTTGCTTAAGAAGAAGAAAACAGGCATATGCGTAACAAAATATGTTAAGACAGTTTTACACTTTCTGTTTTTTATACTATTAGAAAATTAATACACAATTAGAGTTGATAACGTTTTTTATAAGAGTGTTGCGGTTGCATAAAGGATTTGCCATTTATGTAAACTCTGTAATTGAGATATAGAAATAAGTCAAAATACTCTAAAAAAAGTTTGTACATACACAAGCTGTTGTATTTTGCACAAATTTACAAATTAACATAACAGCTCTAAAAATTTTTCTAGTTTTACACAAATTTTTAACTATATGTATGTACATGACATAATTCTTTACTAATTATTCAAAAATTGTATTAGTTTTTTAGCTACATTGAAGTTACGATTGTATTTGAAATGTTTTGTACTACAAAAAATATGATTTAAAGCTCTGTGTAAAAGAAATATTGATTTTTGTCAAAAAGAATTTATCTTAAAATACCAGTACTTTATTTTGTAAATAATTGTATAGGTTAAAGATTTGTAATTGACCATTGACTTTTCTTGATTTGATTATAAGTGATTTTTGTCTAACTTAATAGAACAACCAGACTATTAAACTTTGATGGCAATTAGCACTCTGAAGTTGCAAGCTGGAATGTCTTCTAAAACGTCAGTTTGTTTGAGTTCACAAACAACAAAGACGCAAAAGTCAAGTTCAGTTTTTTCTTTTGGTTGACAAAAATAAACTAGGATCAAACCTATAAATTCAAAATGGTTTCACTACAACGCGTTCTAAGCTGCAAGAAAAAACAAAAAAGGAAACAAATAATGTACTTTTTAAATTACCTTAACAAAAGCTTTTATATCGACTCTTAAATCATCAGTTGGAGATAACATAAAGTATCTATTTTCTATGTATAAAGTGAAACTACTAGCCGTAACTTAGTTTGCTATCAAGAATTACGTAATAATTAAAGTTCTGACATTATTCGTACATTGAAAATTTTTGAGATCAACAAGTTATATGTTAATTTAGAAACATACAATGATTTATCAAGTTACTTGAAGTTATCCTTAGAAAAAAATTGTAACTGCTCTAATTTCAATGTTTCAAACATACAATCATAATTATAATGTTAAAATACTGTAACTTGCTAAAAAAAACTATTTTTGGATAATTGTGGATCTACGCAAGTAAGCAATATTTACTTTAATTTTTTTAACAACTTCATTAATCTAAAGTAAAGATGACATTTTTTAGATTAAGACTAGTTAATTTGGTAACAATTTTTATGAAACTCGTTGGAAACTATTGTTTACTTTATGATCAGTTGTAATATACTATAAACAGTTATTTCGATTAAAAAACTTAGAAATTTTAGTTCCATTATATGTAAAACATCAACATTTGAAATCAATGTATGTACTTATGGCCAGAAATTGTAGAAGAAAATAATGTGCAAAATAAAGATAAAAAGTTATCTAAATGGTTTAATCAATAAACTTTAAAAATGTCAATAAAAGATATGTGACAAATCAAATAAAGTAAATTAAAAAATAGTGATTTAAAATTTAGGTTTAATTCAAAAAGATTCTTAATATCAAATGTAAGGCTAATGGAAGTGTCAATGTAGGTACATACATGTAAATGAATTACTCAATTAAACCTTCTTATTTACACTTTTTCTACTATTACAACTACATAAAACACACCAAACCATTATGTCCTAAGTGTCTTTAATTAAAAACTAAAAAAAACATATAAACAAACAGAAAAATCACTATAAAATTTCATATCGATGTAAACTTGAAAGTTTGATTTTAAATTGTATTTTACATTACTGACTTCTTTCTTATCTTAATAGTACAAAACTAATAGTTTTTATATTTCGAATGTTTTTACTATATTACTATAACGTAAAACAATAAGTATTTATTTTCAACTTGAGTTATTAACATTTGTGTACTAACGTTAATTTTAATAAAATCCACTATTGAAAACGTTGTAAAATTCAACCTGCTGCTAAGTTAGACAACAAAATTAATTCAAAACGAAAGATAACTTTGTTTAATAAGAAGTAACTTAATACAATATTATAATCACAGTGAACTGAAACTTGTTGCAAGGTCACACAGCAGATTCTGTATAATAAGAGGTCTATTAATAGAATTAACTTGCGCCGTCATTATTTGTATCTTATTGTAGTTGAATTTTGCTCAACGTGAGATCCCAGAAGTTGACAACGCTGCTGGATCTCACGTTCACTCATGTATCTCTAAATAAACAAACATATACGTTGACTTAACTCTTATTCTAAAGGATCTAGTTTTGTTACTGGTTTATCAATTTGCAAAATCTTTTCCCCTCTGAGGGAAAAATGGTTCAGTTGCTTGACATAAACGTATTAAGGCAGAAAAAAAATTCTTATATTTTTTCCTTGTGGCGGATCTCGGGTTATCATGATTTTCCTCGGATCTAGACTTGATACAAAAACAGATATATATATATATATATATATCCGTCTATCAACGTGGCGTCCAGCCACTACAAAATCATCATCAATTTGGCGTCCATGGTAAATTGGCGTCCGTATATGGACGCCACTTTGGATTCCCTTATAAAAGTGTTGCGGTAGACCCCTACTACCTACAGGCAAAGATTTGGAGGGACGCCAAAAAACGTTAACGTGTCAGAAAATTGAATAATTTAGTTCAAAAAATTTTCACTACGAGCGCTACTGTCGCCATACATAATTGTATATTGTACGAATATATTTTTTTAAATACATTTCCGTATCAATATGGCGACGTCGATGTGGCAACGTAGCAGGATGCCATGTTGATATAAAAATGAATATGTATAATTAAATATTGCGTTATAGACGCCAGGGCCAGATTAATGATTACGTCATATGCATTATACCAGTTTATCCTTCTAGTTTATAACAAACATTAATGTAGTTTTTACAAGTAATTACCAAGACTTAAACTACAGTAAAACGTCCGTAACGACGAAGCTTTGCAAAATCAAAGTCAATATTACATATGCTAATTTACTCTAAGTGGTTCTTGATTATAATTAATATAAAGGGTTAATTCTAATTTCTCATACAATTTTAAACATTCTGTAACAAAAAAAAAGAACATGTAGGTGTACTTTTTATACATGACGAAGAAAATGTATTAATAGAACCTGTTTGCAACTTATGCATATAGCTGCTTCGCGTAATTTTATCATATTATACTTTAATTTTATCGGTGATATGATTAATTAGGCAATTATACTTTTTTATTTTTGTTGTACTAGCGTTTCTTCTAAAGTAATTAAAATGCCTTGTTTTATATAAGAAGTAACATTGTCAAGTGTTAACAAATTTTTATTTAACTTCTACAAATTTTTTAAAACTACTCTATACACTACTTGGTATAAAAGAATTGGGAAACAGTGTCACATTGCGACTCTCATATTGAATTGATTAGGAATGTATAATTACCTTATGTTGTATTTTACGTTTTTCTTTTTGAGTTAGCTATCGAATAACCGAGAAAAACGTGTATTTAGTTGTACAAAAATACGTTTTCGACCATCGTAAGATCGTCGGAATACGCATTCTGGTCACTAGCGGTTCGGTAGACGATGCAACTGTTTGACCACATATTTTTGTCAAAAATGTATTTTAATAAAAAATTGCATAATTATAGTATACGATATAGATGTAGTGTTTTTTACTAAAAAAAATTAATTACGATTTCTTAATCAAAAGTCACAATTTATTTTAATTTTTTTATATGAACATTTCAAAAATTATTACTAAGTTATAAGCGCCTTTACAGTACAGATGTGTCAATGTTGCTAATTTTTTGTCAAATTTCTGTAAAAAGCTTTGTCTAAGCGTGAAATAAAAGAATTAACTTAAAAATTCAACCAAAATCTAATTAATAATTTTTAAATGTTAATAATCAAGGCACATTATAGAATTAATAAAATTATAACGAAACTAAGTCTGCTTAAAATTTAAGTTGAAATGCAAAACATACTTGAAAAAACGCACATGTAACAAAGATAATTAAATTATACATTAGCGATATCGTAGTTCAAGGTAGTGCAGAGTAACTGTCAACATTATTCGGTACATATGATACGACCACGCATATTTTTTAGTTGTCAGAGTTGTGGTATGCTGATTTGGTTAAACTATATTTTATTCTCACGTAATCTTATGTCTGTCGATTAGTTCAGAATAATTTTTTTGCGTTTTCTGAGAATTTTTCGGAAGTATAAAAATTTTTCGAATTATAATATATTTCTAATTTTAATTAACTATTCCGAAGAAGAATACTATTTTAAATATTGTTAAACAATAAAGTACTTTCTTAGTTTAAGAAATTTGCATTATCTTTGCTGTGTTGGTCTACCGAAAGTTGAACAAAAACGTATTTCATATAATACATCTGTATTATTAAAACTACTGATGTAGATATAAGTAGTAAACTTCGTTTGTTTGTAGTTATCACGCAGAGTACAAAAAATCAGGAAAAAACAAATTTACACCTATACAACTATAATTTTTAACGTTGGCCAGAATTTTTTTGTAATTTTTTTTTACCTACTAAAACAATATCAAATTTAAAACTAACAAGTAACAAATTCAACATTTTACAATTAATTGAAACATAGGTTTATTTAGTTTATTTAGTATTTACTAAATTCAGTGTGTTGCTATCATAACGCCAATACGGCGGATAAAAGAAAATCAATAAAGTGATTGAAAAATAAACAATTTTTATTATTATAATATATAAAGTCTGCAAAGTACCTAATAGTTTTCGAAGAAATGAAACAATTTATTTAAAGATGTGGCTTGCGATTAGACTATTTCTGAATCATCAAGTTTAGTTCTAGTTTCTCTTTGTGAGCCAAAATAAGCAGTTGGCTTTTTTTGTTTGTGAATCCAAACAAACTAGACTGGTGTTCCGCTACGATGCGGCCTAAGCCAAAATTCACTTATAATATAAACAAAGAAAACCGCGAAAGATATTATAATAATGAAAAACGTTAAACGTAATTCTAAAATTTTGTTATGTTAATTTGTAATGTTAATTAACGTTAATAAATTAAACACTTTTTTTTCTAATAATTTTTTAATATGTTTTTCCATTTTAGTCTTGTGGTAGGAGACACAGATGACCACAATTTGGTTGAGATTTTTTGTAAACAACGTTCGCTATTGTGCACTTTATCACAGCAACAAACAAAAGTACCCATTTTTAAAAAAAAAGTAATTTTAGAACAATTGAAATGGTAAAACTAGAAAAGTCTATCATTGCAATTAAGATATTTTGTGAACTATGAAAGTAATAATTATTGTATATTAAACTCTTTTATAAAGAAAAATAAATAGCATGACTCTAAAGTTGTGTTACGTTTATTTGTTATTGAATTGTGATTTGACCATAAATGTTTTTTTCCTTCTTTAAAATTAATTAGCTAAGTTTGATTGCGGAAACCTATAAACATGTCTTCTTCAAATGCTCAGTTAACAAAGGTACTCAGAAACATTATTATTAACCATTTAGCTTTACCAATCTGAGATATATTATATAAATAAATCGTAGTAGAATCCAGATTTCCACGAGTTGCATTCATTTTACAGTTTTCCATTATGGATAAATCCCGTGTTGTCGTTATCATACAAACTGAGCTTTTGTCACACGTTGCAGTGTACATCTTTAGAGCCTGGAATAACCAGTTTATGTTCACTGCGGCAACACGTGATTTATCCAGAATGAAAAATTGTAATAAAAATAAATTAGTACTACAGTAGTATCCAAGCCTTAACCGTAAAAAAGTAACAAATACGTTCTCTTAAAGCAATGAAAAATACAAATAGAAAACTGAAAAAAGTATGTTTTCTTCCCAAGTAGCATCCAAGATAATTCATGTCAGTTGAGTTTATTGATTATTACATATTTAACACTTTATATGAAATTTACGGGTAATTATAACTTTATTCTATTAATTTATAGGGAAAATTACGTGCATTCATCTTTTTAACCACTTTGTAATTCTGCAGCTTTGTGATAAAAAGTAAGGTTTTATCAACGTTATTTTTACTAAGTAAAATCTCTTTCAGGTTTCTTTAACTTTAAAGTGGAAAATTGAAGTAGCGGCCACTAAATCGAATCACCAAAATCATAGCTTAAAATAACAACCACTTTGAAGTAGAAGTGAACTTAAAATATACCTAAAAAGCAGTTTCACTTTAGAATGGTAGGTTGTCGTTGTAACGTTAGAGCCACTTTCATAAGTGATTTTCACAAGACATTTTAGCTTAAAACCACCAGATAGTGACATAATTCATATAACGTCGCTACTCATTATTTTATTTTTCACTTTGTAATAACTTACTCATAACGCCTAGGATACAAGATTCGTAATAGCCAATTGTGTACCAATCGCGTTATTACGATGGTTACGCCCAGAGAGCAACTGGATGCAGCCCAAGGGTCTCTGGTCCAAAGGATGTATGTTGTTCAATGAACGTAATTATCCAGTAACTCCAGTAGTGCATACAAAATTTTATTTTTCTCTTTATATTAAATTTTAATTAAAAATTAACAATTATTGAAGTTTCTATTACAAGTATATAAGAAGAAATAGAAAACTTGTTACCATCAAAATCTAAAGAGAGCATTATGAGCGTGCGTTCTGAATTTATAACGTCCTCTAAATTCATAACACCGTCTCATAAGGCTCTGATTGTTATGTGTATGTTCACATATTTCGTATACTAGACATAAATAAATTATAAAGAGTGAAACATATAGATTACATTGAGTATTTTGTGTTTGATTATTTTGTTAACTTACAGCACTACATAATAAAAAATGCAAATCAATTTGATTACGATAATCCTAGCAAGCATGTGCGGAGACTTTAAAATAGTTGTCGCAACAAACAAGCGTGTACTTTCAAAAATGCTGCTAATTAATATATTAGGTTTAAGTTACAGAACATGTAAAGCTCTAATAAGTAAATTGCTGTTGCATCCATACAACATTACAGTTCCTTACACTTAATTACGACAAGTGACTAAACTACTGATATTGGTTTAACGATATTTTCAGAAATGATAACATATTAAATTTGACTTCCTTTAATAATGAAGCAGCTATCACTCCATAACAACTGCAAAATATTTTTAAGAACATTAGACGGAGATTTGTTATGTGCATAAATAACCATATTGATCACATCAAGCACATAAGTAATTTAGAAAATTAAAAATGTGTAAACTGAATAAGAATACGTTATGAAATGTAATTGATAGTAAAATATAAACTAGTTGTAGTAGTATGATATTACTAATAATTGAGAAAAAATTAGTACGAACAGTCATGCCATCTTTACCACTACGCCTAGTGTACGTACATTGTACATCTAATTGTCACAGTTTTGTACATAATATGTAATAACAAAAAAAACTTTCACGCGAACAGGATTTGAACTCTTGTTGGCGTAGCAAGCAGATGCCTTACCAAGTATGTCACGACGACTTAATATTTTTACATATTATATAAATGGCTTTTATGTTCTAATAAATATATTTTCTTAGTTGCTTTTAATTATACACTTTAAAACCACACTAAAGATTGAAAGATACCTAAAACAGCACTACCATCAGAAGTTTATAATCAAAAATCCTTGTACATTAACGTACGTACAATGTATGCACATATTAGGTACAGGTACGTGCAGCATATTTACATTAACGTATGTACTAACTAATTTTGTTTTTCTAAAAAAAAATTGATGCTGCATAGTGATATCTCGATCTATAACCTTTACATTTAACAGTAAATTTGCATTTGTCGGAATTTTGCTCTTAGTAAATATTGTTCAAATTCATTATATAAATCTACTTTATAGAAGCTAAAAACATCTTGACCAAAGTAAATTTAGTTGTACCATTTACAAAATAAAGAGATAAGAAAGTATACAACATTTAAAAATGAAACAGATACATAAATACATCTCCGCTAGAAGACACTCACCACGCTGCTATTTAGCAGCCACGTGGATTTTAACTGACTGTAAAGATATTTTATAGGTGATAAATAGTTGTAATCACGTAACAGCCAAATATTTGTTTTCCATTTTTGTGGTAGTCACGGTATAGAACTGTGCCGTTAATGTGGTAGTGACTAGTGGCAAGCTATTCTATAGTTCCATATGCTAAGATAACACACATTTTACTTTTCAAATCAGTATTTTGCATTTTTTTTAAATTTATTTAAGCTTACATAATCACTGCGTAGTTTACAAAATGGCTAAATTAGTAATCTTTCTTTTTTTCTATTTTTCTAAAAAATCTACTAAAACTTACTTTTTTTTATAAATTTGTATCAGTTAGTGTTTTTATGTATTGATGATTCTTGATTTAATTAATTTTAATCTACGTTACTATTCGAAAACAAATTGTGTAATTAAAAAAAACCTGCACATAAATTTAAATATAAACATTTAATACGTATATGTGCATTAAACCAATGACAAAAATTCAACACTTTTCTAGTTAACTGATCTCCATTTTGTTGCTTATACTGTCATATGTCTTTTGAGTTGTTTTACAATGTTTTTATTCTGAACAAATAATTTATTATGTTTCTTAATTACTGCACATTACATATTTGCAAGAAATACAATTCTTAGTTAAAATTTCGTTTTATGCTCTAACTAAAATTTTAAAAATATTTACGAACAGATGACAAAAACATAAAACTTTCACCATAAAACATAATTACATTATTTTTTAGGTAAATGGTGTATTATTTATTTAGAAATACAATTGTTAAATAAATAATACACCATTTACCCAAAAAATAATTTAATGACAAAAACATAATTAGGTTAAGTTTAGTAGAAGTACAATAATTGTTTCAAGGAAGTAACAAAAAAGATCAAATTTCTATAACGGTTAAAAGTTTATTTACATAGCATGTTTGTTGAACTGCTATAAAGATAATCGAGGTTCAAGGTTGTAATCTAATACTGGTTGCAATAACTGGCAACATTGCTTGGATGTCATTTAACGTATATATGAAAGTGATCTGTATATTGGTCGCCAGTTTGTAGTAAAATATTCATAATCGTATATTGGACGCCATTTGATTTATTTATAAAAGGTCGCCAAATTTCAACGTATTTAAACTTTTTTATTATTTACATTTTTACAGTTCTTATTACTAATTGATTCATAATATAACAAAAAAAGTTTATATACACGAATCAGATTGTTTCTATCACAACGGGAAGCGGTGGACGCCAAAAAACTTTTTTATGTATTGTCGCCATTTAGATAGACGGATTTATATATATATATATATATATATATATATATATATATATATATATATACTATAGGACTACACTTTAGAAGTACTAAATACAAACACATGTGCTTTGAGTAATCATTTATAAAAGTAAACAAAACATTTACATATAAAAATACGTATCAAAATATACGTTAAGAAAACATGAAAAATAAAGGACAATACAATAAAAGAGGTCATTAATAATTTCGCGCATTAATTTACCGGTATACGGATCCCTCATATAGAAAGATTAACTGCACACGTCGTAGCAAGGGTTTATCAACTTATTAATAAAATAAAGTTTAATGTTCCCGTTTGCTATCTGTTGTGGTTGAAATTGAATTTGCATGCGTTCTATTGGATAATTAAATTTGATTACTGTGTAACAAGCGTTTCGTTTTAGGGAACTATTCTACTAACTACTGTAAGTTGTCTTGTTGATTCTAGGTATTGCTTAATACTCATACGTTTACTGCTATAAACGTGAATAACAAACTTAATTATACTAATTGTAACAAGTCTTAACGTTATATAAAAAATAAAACATTTAGAATAAGGTTTGTGATGCTAAAATGAACTCAGTTAATTTATAAGCTGGTTAACGCATTTTTTATTTGTCACTATTAGAATAACATTTAAAAAGAATTGTTCAAATACATTTAATCAATAATACAACACAAAATATTTTAAGATCAAAGGAATAATAACAAAGTTTTAAAATTAGATAAACTACATTTTTATTCTAATTCAAATAATTTACGTAATTAACATTATGGGCGTTCATTATTCATAAAAATACAAATGAATCTTTTATGACACAAAAGAAAAATACTCTATTAACAAAAAATTAATTTTTAAACAGACAAATAATTACAAAGCTTTTTTAATTTGTTTATTGATCTTAAGCTTTTGTTTTATAAATTACGTTTCATTTAAATACAATTTTTTGTATTTTAATCAGTTAAAGTTATTTTAAAAAAGCACCCCAAAAATATTAAGAGCTTTTTTACAAGATTTAATTTAAGGGTCTAGCAAAAACATTGTTACTTCTTAATTACTTCAAATTTTTACACGATTATTTTTATGCTTACAGATAAACGTAGCCTTTAATGTTTCTTTTTATTAAAAAAAATATTAGAAAAAATTATAACTATGAAAATATTCATTTTTCTAAAAATGATATTTTGTAGTTTATTTAAAAAAATAAGTACGTTGCTTACAATCTAGTAATGTATTGCTAAGTAACTGTAAAATTTAAAAAAAATTACATACAAGTGAAACTCGGGAGAAATGTTTTAGATTCGCGATTATTTATATCGTATTGCGCTGCCGCCTGCAGATGTCTTTGTGTATCTACTGCTTTGATGTACATTTTGTGTAAAAAGTCTTTTCTAGACATTGATGAACGCACGTGCTTTATCTTTTCTTGTTTTTAAACGCTGTTATGTTGTATCATATGGTTTGTAATTGATAAGAACTTATCGGTTTTTTGAGATGATATATAATAATTTAAGTTGAAGAATGCACAGTGTGTGATTGTAGTTACATACTAAAAAAGTAAATTGTTAATTAATAAAAATGATATAGAGAGTGTCCAAAAGATTTAAAAAATACAACTAAGCATTTACATAATATAATAAAAATTGTTTGGTATTTATTTTTCCACAACAGCACAAATTTTAGATACTGTCTTACATAAAACAAAACCGCAAAGAATAATATTGAAATTTCCATTTAATTTCCAAGTTTTGCTCTGATTTAAAAAAGTCTTCTGCAAAATTGAATGATTAAGAAGTAGATTGAAAAAAGTATACATAGTAATTTTTTTCTGACAAGAAATGTTTTCTTTGTAAAATACATCAATTATTTTATAAACTTAGGAATTGAAACCAAAACTGCACCCATATAAAGTTTGTACGGTTTAAGAAATAAGAGATAATATACCTAAAATAGCGCAAATGCATAGTTTATCATTGCCAAGTTGTGAATTGTTCAATAAACCTTATAGTTGAAATCTGTATTAAAACACCAAACAATTTCTGCTTCAAACATTTTTTGTCGAGTAGGTATTTACTAAAATATAGCGTATATTTTATATATTTTGGACGCTCAGTATAACGTAAAAGTAACAATTAGCTTAAACTAAATGTGTATGATTGAACCGTTAACGAAAGAATAAAAAATACTAACAACAAGCATAAAAATACTTGTATTTATTACTGCTTTTGCAGTTGTCAAGTACTGACACTACCACTATATGTAAAATATTTACTTGCTCCACACAGAAAACTTGTCAACATTTACCAATTCTTGTAATGATGATTCTATGAGAAAAAATAATATACGATCTGACTATATACTATACACTAATAAAAGATTTTTTATTATACTGAAACGTTCGAGAAATTATTTACAAATGCAAGAGCCTTCTAGAAGCTGTCTAGAAGATATAGCGAAAAGTAAGGAATGCTCGAGAAGGATTTGCCGATGTCTATAAATGCCGAAGATGGAAATCGTAGGTGAGTTATTGTCGAAACGCGAATGCAGCTGTATTAAGAAGGTTATCAAGTGGGAAATAAATCGTTAGCACGTGTGTGTCTACATAAATATACCGAGAATAATCGTGTACGTGATTATTAGTGTAAACAATTGTGAAGCTACCCGCGGACGTTATCTTATCTGCTTGTAAGTGATATAAATTAGTGTAAGTGTTTTTATTAAATATTATTAGATTTTATTAGTTCGGTTAATTTAAAAGTGTACATATTTCTAGAATAAGTAAACGTATTTTTAGCCGTTTAAATAAATTAGTTTTTAAGTAATAAAAACGCAACAGTGGCGTCAGGTGTTGAGGTATCGAATAGAACAAACCGTTCGCGATTTTTAGTGTGAATACCATTAAGTTATTTGATATCGCTCCCGTAATTGATTGCGCGATACGCGTGTTTATTTATAAAGTATAAAATAGTGTTTATTAAACTTTTTCTTTTAACAAGTGCGTGATCGCGATATTAATTAAAATCGTTTCCGTACACTAGTGGTTTAATATTAACAAGTGGATCGTTATTAAAATTTTGTGTTATACAAAAACTGCATTTTTAAAAGTAGTGTTTTTAAACTTTATATTCGTGCTATATTTAAATTTATGCCGGTGACGCGTTTGCAAAAAGGTAAAATGGATTCAAAAATATTTGAAATTCTCGAAAATATGGAAGAAAATAATAGAAAAATGGGCGAAAATTCACTGAAACTCGAAGCAAAACTGGAAGAAAAGTTTTACGAAAATTCGCAGAAAATGGAAAAAAATTCTCAGAAAATTGAAGAAAAGTTGATGGAAAATTCTAGACGATTAAAAGAAGAAATACAAACGAGCATAGAAAATCAAATCAAAATTGTGCAAGAAGAAACCCAAGCAGATATGTTAGACTTAAAAGAAGAAATTTGCGAATCTGTGAATGACAAAATAGAAGAAGTACAAGACAAATTAGAACAGAAATTAAATGAAAAATCAAGAACCATAGAAGACAAGCTAAAGAAAAAATTGAGAAAAAGAATACAACTGCTTGAAGAAAGGATGGCCCAAATGAATTGTCACAGTGAAGGAAGCGTCACGAGTGAAGATTTAATAATGGACCATCGAGAAGAAAACACTCAGAAGTTCAAAGTTGTACCACCGAATTTTGATGGTAAAGTTCCATGGTCAACCTACTACAAGCAGTTTAAAGCCGCAGCTACTGCTAATGGTTGGAGCAACAAGCAGAAAGCGACGTCTTTAATAGTGTCCTTACGTGGAGAAGCGCTCGGAATTTTACAATCTGTTCCGGACCACCTGCAAGAAAATTACGAACTCTTAATATCACGAATAGAAATGAGATATGGGGATGCTCATCTTCAACAAGTATACCAGGCTCAAATTAAAAGTCGGGTTCAAAAAGCTGCCGAAAGTCTTCAAGAGTTTGGGGCTGACGTCGCTAGATTAACACGGCTTGCGTATCCTACAGCACCATATACCTTCTTGGAGCAGTTGGCGATTCAAACCTATGTAGACGGCCTCCGAGACATCGAAACGCAGCAGACTCTCCGGTTAGCTCGACCGAAGACATTGGATGACGCTTTGGTGCATGCTTTGGAGTTTGAAGCAGTAAAACAAGCATCGCAACAAGATGGTCATAGACTCTGCTGTGCTACAGAGGCGCCCGCGCAGACACTGGAAAGCATCGAAGAGATAGCGCGACGAATACTTCGGGAAAGAGGAGTGGCAGCTTTGAACTGCGATGAAATAGGCCATGTACGACGGCATCGTACTAAACCTAAGAAGAGGACAAGAAGAGCGCTCGATAATTTGGAACGAGGCGAGCAAAAGAGACAAAAAGTAATCTCATCTAGTCAGACTCCGGAGATTACAATCCAAATGGCATCGCCTAGGGAGCAATTTCATAGCATTTATCTCGATGGTAAGATCAATGGGAGAAGCGTCCAGTTACTGGTTGACACGGGAGCGACGAAGACCATCATTCGTCCTGACATGTTATTGGAAAACGAGAAGACATCACCAGTAACAGTACGACTTCGAACTGCGACGGGCGACGAAATACCTACTCACGGACAAGTCAAAGTAACCATTGGTTTGGGAAATGGAGTACTCGACCATCAAGTACTGGTAGCCGACATCACGGAAGAAGTTATCCTGGGAATGGACGTGATAAAGAAGTATGGGTTCCATTTGGATATGAAGAACGATGTCCTGAAGATCGACAATGAAGAAATTCCTTTTCATTCGTCAGAGAAGGCAGCCGTGCGAGTCTTATTGAGTGAAGACGTGATTCTGACTGCAAGGACTGAAAGTGTGGTGATGGCACGCCTGGATGGAAATCTTCGGGAAGGCTACATACGCGCGATTGAACCAATGGAAGGCGGCTTAGTTGAAAGGGGACTACTCGTTGGCAGAACCTTAGTACGAGTAAAGAACACGATGCCAGTAAGGATCTTAAACATCAACTCAGATCCTGTAACGTTGAAAAAGAAGACCGTGGTGGGCCAATGCACGCCAGTATCACAAATTGTGAGATGCGTGAAGTCGAACGAAGATACGTCGCCGAAGAAGTGTCCACAACATCTATTGGACATTCTTACCACCAAATGCCAAAACCTCAGCCAAGACCAGCTGGCTAAAGTTAAAGTGTTGATCCAAGAGTACCAAGATGTGTTCGCGCTGGAGAGTGGCTCCAAAGGAAGAACTAACGTGGTGAAACATAAAATTAATGCCGGAGACGCTCGGCCGATACGACAACATCCACGCAGACTTCCTTTGGCTAAAAGAGAAGAAGCCGAACAAATAATTACGGATATGGAGAGGGAAGGCGTAATTGAACCTTCAAGTAGCCCATGGGCATCCCCGGTGGTACTCGTAAAGAAGAAGCATGGATCAACGAGGTTTTGCGTAGACTACAGACAGCTAAATGACGTGACCAAAAAGGACAGCTACCCTTTACCCAGAATTGACGATACGCTAGACACCCTGTCAGGATCCCAGTGGTTTTCTACGTTAGATTTAAAGAGTGGATACTGGCAGGTAGAATTAGAATCCAAGGATCGTGAAAAAACAGCTTTTACGATCGGAACTGGTTTGTGGCAGTTCACTGTAATGCCCTTCGGCCTGTGTAACGCTCCTGCAACGTTCGAGCGTTTGATGGAGACCATCTTGCGCGGGTTGTCTTGGAAGACGTGCTTGGTTTACCTGGACGACGTGATCGTGGTTGGAAGGTCGTTTGAAGAACACTTGAGCAACTTGAAGGAAGTGTTCCAGCGATTACGTGGGGCTAACCTCAAACTGAGCCCAAAGAAGTGCCACGTATTTAAGAAGGAAGTCCAATACCTTGGCCACGTCGTATCTAGAGATAGAGTAAGGGCTGACCCAGACAAAATCCGAGCAGTGCAAGCATGGCCAAGACCGATCGACAAACATCAGGTCCGAAGTTTCCTTGGGTTGTGCACTTATTATAGAAGATTTGTCCCCGGATTTGCCAATATTGCCAAACCATTGACAAAACTAACCGAAGAAAAAGCAGAATTTAGATGGAATGAAGACTGCGAAAATTCTTTTAATCAACTAAAACAGGCCCTAGTCACTTCGCCGATTCTGAGTTATCCACGAGAAGATGGAAAGTTTGTTTTGGATACCGACGCAAGCAATCTGGCCATAGGCGCGGTCCTTTCGCAAGTTCAAGATGGACAAGAAAAATTTATCGCGTATTTTAGCAAGGTTTTGTCCAGACCAGAAAGGAATTATTGCGTGACTAGGAGAGAGCTGTTAGCAGTCGTTAAGTCCATCGAACATTTCTACAAGTATTTGTATGGACGAAAATTTTTACTGAGAACAGACCACGCCGCTTTAAAATGGCTTCTGCAGTTCCGTAACCCAGAAGGACAAGTGGCAAGATGGATTGAGAGACTGCAAGAGTATGACTACGACACAGAACACCGTGCCGGAAGCAGTCATCGGAACGCTGATGCCTTGTCCAGAAGACCATGTCCGGCGGACTGCAGCCATTGTTCGCGACTGGAAGAAAAAGTCGAATGCGTCCGGAGAACTGCTATGGTTGATGATAAGTGGGAACCTGAGCAGTTACGTCGCGAACAAGAAGACGATCCTGAAATAAGACAACTCCTCGACTGGAAAGAAAGCGGCCGACGACCAACCTGGGAAGAAGTGAGTGCTTTGGGCAGAAATATCAAAGCGTACTGGGCGCAGTGGGACTCCTTGATAGTAGAAGACGGTCTTCTTAAGCGATCCCTAGAAAGTGCCGTGGGCACGGGAAACAGACTACAGCTGGTAGTGCCAAAGAGCAGGGTGACAGAAGTGTTGAAGCATCTCTACGATGGGACATCAGGAGGACACTTTGGCATTAAGAAGACGTTGGGTAAAGTGCGAGAACGATTCTACTGGATAAACTGCAAAGAGGACGTCATGAAACACCCATGAAACAATACAACGTAGGAAGCCCTTTGGAAAGAGTAGCGATTGACATCGCAGGGCCGTTCCCGGAATCCGATTCGGGAAATAAATACATCCTGGTGGCGATGGATTATTTCACGAAATGGACGGAGGCTTACGCCATACCCAACCAGGAAGCAGCTACAGTCGCAGACGTATTAGTAAAGGAGTTTTTCTGCCGGTTTGGAGTTCCGTTGGAATTACACTCCGATCAAGGCCGCAATTTTGAGTCTGGGCTGTTTCAAGAAGTTTGCCGACTGTTAGGAATTAAAAAGACTAGGACAACGCCTCTCTATCCTCAATCTGACGGCATGGTTGAACGGATGAATCGAACAATGGGCAAGTACTTAGCCAAGGTAGTGTCCGAACACCAAAGAGACTGGGATCAGTACTTGCACCTTTTCTTAATGGCATACCGATCATCCGTTCACGAAAGCACAGGCCAAACACCATCCTGTGTCATGCTCGGTCGTGAGATAAGATTACCATGCGATCTTCACTTTTGGCGAAGACCGGAAGAAGAAGTTGCTGGAGAAGATTACGTCAGCAAGCTGGCCAAGAGGTTAGACGAAGTACATCAAGAGGTCCGCAAAAACACACAAATTGCCAGCAACAGGATGAAAACAAGATATGACGTCAAGGCGCAAAATGGTGGGTTTCAACCTGGCGATATGGTCTGGTTGTATAACCCTCAAACGAGACGTGGTTTGTCGCCGAAGCTGCAAAGGCGATGGGAGGGCCCCTATGAAGTTGTGCAGCGTATTAACGACGTTATATACCGCATCCGAAAACCGCCCAGAGGCAAGCCAAAAGTGGTCCACGTCGATCGTCTAGCCCCGTTTGCTGGCGATAACCACAATGCGCAAGTTCAGGTCCGAACCAGAGTAGTAAGTAGCAGAACCAGGAATCCAATCGAAGAAATGGAATTCGAGAAGTTTATGAACTTATACGGAGGTTCTGGAAAAGCTAGGTTCGGAGTTACCACCGAGGAACAACAAGACCTGTTCCAGACACAAAAAGATTACGCCATCGCACATTGCGTGAGCGAGGACCTTGACATGTCCAAAGGGGTTGCAGTCGCGTTTAAAAAGAAGTTTGGGCAGCTAGATGAATTACGAAGACAGCAACCGGCAGTCGGAAAAGTTTTAGGACTACGTGGTGACGGACGCTTCGTTTTCTATCTGGTCACCAAGAAATACTCACGTGTCAAGCCGTTATACAAAGATCTGTGGCGAACATTATGGAGTCTCAAGAGAGTTCCATCATGTTAAGAAATTGGCAGTACCCAAGCTTGGTTGTGGCTTAGATCAACTGAATTGGAGGACAGTTCGAAACATGTTGGAGGTCGTCTTCAGGCATTCAAGTGTTGGTCTGTAGTTACCAACCGAGGAGAGTATTGGGTCAGGAAAAGTCCATTGACTGTTACTTTTATGGTCAAGGAAGTTGCCGAAATGGAGGAAGCTGCCGCTATCGCCACGATCCCTTTTACCGGTGTCACATCCAGTCCTAAGAAGGGGGCAGTGAAACGTTCGAGAAATTATTTACAAATGCAAGAGCCTTCTAGAAGCTGTCTAGAAGATATAGCGAAAAGTAAGGAACGCTCGAGAAGGATTCGCCGATGTCTATAAATGCCGAAGATGGAAATCGTAGGTGAGTTATTGTCGAAACGCGAATGCAGCTGTATTAAGAAGGTTATCAATTGGGAAATAAATCGATAGCACGTGTGTGTCTACATAAATATACCGAGAAAAATCGTGTACGTGATTATTAGTGTAAACAATTGTGAAGCTACCCGCGGACGTTATCTTATCTGCTTGTAAGTGATATAAATTAGTGTAAGTGTTTTTATTAAATATTATTAGATTTTATTAGTTCGGTTAATTTAAAAGTGTACATATTTCTAGAATAAGTAAACGTATTTTTAGCCGTTTAAATAAATTAGTTTTTAAGTAATAAAAACGCAACAATACAAATTTAAAATTTAAATGTGAGAATGCCGGTTAAAGTCTTTTTGTTTCATTCTCAAAAAAATTTGTACTGATACGTACTGGTTCAGGTTACTGGTTGGGTAGCTCAGCTAAGGTAGAGAATTAATTTAAGAGTTAATTAATTTACAAAGTTGACAATTGTATTTATTTTCGGCATACACTGTATGTAGTATAATAAAAATATTGTATGTATTTTATTTAACCACTCCTGTAATTCCCCAAGTAGTGGTAACACTGCGATCGACTTCCGTGTGTATCTGAAAGTTGTAATTTTTAGTACTGATAAATACAATAAATATAGTAAAGAACGTGGGTGAGTTAATCGGATAATTACGGGAAAGGATTACTGTGCAAAGTAACTGGATCTACAATATTTATTTCGGATCAGGTTGACAATAATACGGGAAGTTTGTGTGATTGCTTGTTGAGGTTAACAACACGTGTTATGTGCTAATTGCAGGTAAGTATTAAACGAAAATAATAAACTACAGGCTTAATTGCAAACGGTATTTCTACAGGTAATTAATTCTGAGTACCAGGGTGATTCGAGAAGTTAATACAATTTACTTCGACCAGGAAAACGTATTGAATATACTACGATTGATACTTGAATTCAGGTGATTGTTGTTTTAATATGCTCGTAGATTTAGCTCTTGTGAATCTATACGTTGCAGGTGGATAAACCAACGAGTTATAACAAATCTACGCTACGGTTCCCCAATGCACTATTTTTGTTAAACTCGAGAATTTACCTTACGCTAGGTCGTTAAACGATTACAAACGTACCGAGTTAACTGTAGTCTGTAACAGAGTTTGTCGAGGGTAAGTTAACAATTGTAAATAAGCAGTTGTAGCGAGTACCCCGATACAAAAGGCTTAGTTACTTTGTACACTTAAACTCCTACTATTCTAGCACTGCGATGCTACTGGTTTCGGTACAAGGCTGGACTGGAAATTACTTAAACGGTGAACTTACTAACAGGTCAACAATCGTGAATGAATAAATACAAGAAATCTGGTCAGTACGAGGATTTATCGAAACACAAAACAAGCGAAAGAATGAGCCAGGTGAATCGCGTTTGGTCAGGTTAATCGGTGCAATTACTAAAGAATTAATCAAGGGACGGTACGAGGTTCGGTGTTAACAGGAATATCAATTTTTAACAGGTTAGTTCGGTGTAACAGGTTCTGGTAACAGGAATAATTAGTCGGTTTCAGGAGAGAAGGCCAAGACGTAGCGGTTGTTATTGAATAAACGGATTAGAGAATTAGCAAGGTGAATAGCGGACGGTCTGGTTAATTATTGAAACGGACAGAGAATTATCAAGAGACGGTGCGAGGTTGTCGTTACTGGATTTCGGCAGGTTAATTCGGTTTACAGGTAAGTAGAGCACAGGTAAACAGGATTAAGGCTAAGTAAGGCTAAGTGAAGTTTGTTTCAGGGGATCTCCTTTTATAGCGGGTCACGTATGAGGACACAGGAGAGGGGTATGGCGCGCGCTTCGTCGGTCAGGAAGGGGTTTAGATGCGTAGGGTTCTAAGTTCACGCGTAATTTGATTGAAATTATAAAAATTTTTGAATACAAATATGCGGCGGACTTCCGATTTATTACATACCACCCTCTCCTGGGGGAAAAGACGAACACAGGGGTTGAGGGAGAGACATAACTAGGTTTCTACTTACAATTCTTTTACGGTCTTACCACGGCGGTGCTGGTAGTAATCGAAAAGATACCTCGGTGGTTGTGTTGCTGTACTGGGCGGTACTCGATTAGTAACTGCGACTGGATCAATCCTCGCTGTTTCTAACGCCGGCTGAGCGAGGTTTTCCTGAGTGTCGGAGACGCACTTGAGGTCTTTCACGTGGACACGGGCTATCGTCTTGCGTGAATCTGGAGGCCTCAACTCGACTATTACGGGCGAGAGAATGTTCTTAATTATAAACGGTCCGGAATATTTCGGTGCTAATTTGGCTGCAAATCCCTTGGCTTTGTCGGACAGGGTCTTTCTTTTTTATAAACGGCATCTCCTACTCGAGGGCGATACGGTCGGCGTCTCAGGTTATAATAGTGACTTTGTTGCACGAAGGCTTGCGTGAGTCGATCACGAGTAACCTGAAATAGATCTTGTAACTTGTGGATTACCTGGGCGTGTTCAGAAGCATCGGGCTCGCCTGTCGGAACATCCGGATTCAGGGTTCGGTGCAGGGCGTTCGGTGCTGTCAATTCTCGGCCAAAATTGAGCAGCGCGGGAGTAAATCCTGTTGACGTATGGTGCGACGTATTTACTGCAAACGCGATTTCGTCCAGGCTTTGGTCCCAGTTTCGTTGGTCCGGACCGGTAGTTTGAGCAATCATGACGCCTACCACCTTATTCATGCGCTCTACTGGATTCGCTTGCGGGGTGTACGGGGGTGTGAGGCGAGACTCGATGCCGAAGGACGCTAATTCCTCGCGGAAACTTTTGCTTGTAAACTGCGGTCCGTTGTCGGTGATTATGACTTTAGGCGTGCCAAATTTGTAGAGGATCTGCTCTTTCAGGGCTTTGATAATTGCGGTAGTGGTAGCAGCTCTCAATGGTCGCAATTCGGTCCATTTCGTAAATTTATCCTGCAACACTAATAAATGGCAGTTACCTTTCTTTGACCGCGGAAATGGTCCCATCAAATCACCGCTCACGATCTCCCAGGGTTGGTGACTCGGGTAAAAATGCATTTTTCCGGCTGGCTTTCCTACTTGACCCTTATATTCGTTGCATTTCTGGCACCGGCGTACGTGGTTCCGGACGTCGCGAGATATACCTGGCCAATAATAATTCTGGAACACTCGTTTCAACGTTTTGGCGACTCCTAAATGTCCAGCCGTGTCTGCGTCGTGGCACTCTTCCAGGACCTGGCGTCGTTGTGGCTTTGGGACACACAACTTCCAACTAGACTGTAGCCCTTCACTAACTTCAGGACTCACCATCGGGAAATTCTTATACAACTGGTCGTTGTGTATTTGGAATTCTGGCCATTCATCCGGTTTCTCCTGTACTTTTCGCAACATCTGCTGATACCAACGACCTGGAGACGGATCCTCGGACACGGTGGCAATTTGGTGTGGCTTCTCTTCTTCTTCATGTAGACGGGACAGGGTGTCGGCTACAACATTCTGGGTTCCAGGGCGATATACGATTTCGAAATCGAATTGTTGTAGTTCCAGGATCCATCGGGCGAGACGAGACGTGGGGTTTTCCATGGTTTTAAGCCACTTGAGGCTTCGATGGTCGCTGCTTACCTGAAAACGATACCCTTCTAAGTATCCTTTTAGTTTTCTTATGGCCCAAACCACAGCAAGACACTCTAATTCGATAATCGAATAATTCTTTTCGGCTTTGGTTAGGGCTCGGCTAATATACGCAACGACATGCTCTTCTCCTTCGTGAACCTGGATCAGGACGGCTCCCAAACCGCTAGTGCTTGCATCGGTTTGGAGTAAAAACGGCACTTGGAAGTTCGGACACGTCAGGACAGGAGCTGTAGTAAGTGCTTTCTTTAATTCTTCGAATGCAGTTTCTTGCGATTCAGTCCACCTATACTTGGTGCTTTTCTTCAGGAGTTCGGTTAGAGGTGCGGCAAGCTGGGCGAATCCGGGTACGAATTTCCTATACCAGGAGGCCATTCCCAGGAATCTTCGCAGTTGTTTCGTCGTAGTAGGAGCAGCGAGTTGAGTAATCACGTCCACCTTTTCCGGATCGGGTTTGATACCTGTATTATTAACAAGATGACCTAAATACTTTAACTCGGACTGACAAAAGGAACATTTGTCTTCTTGTAATCGAAGTCCTCGAGCTCTTAAGCGGTGGAAGACCTCTCGTAAGTTTTGGAGGTGTTCTTCGAATGTGGAACCTAACACAATAATGTCATCTAGGTATGCGAAAGCTTTAGAATCCATCTCTGGGCCTATCACCTCGTCCAGAAGACGCTGAAATGTAGCAGGAGCCGAGTGTAATCCAAAAGGCATTACTTTGAACTGGAATAGACCACGGCCAGGCACGGTAAATGCGGTGATTGGTCTACTTTCTGGATCCATCGGGATTTGCCAATAACCATCTTTCAGATCTAACGTGCTGATGTACCTCGCGCCACGAAGTTTGTCCAAAATGCCCTGGATAAAAGGTATCGGGTAGGCATCTTTGACGGTGAGCTCGTTAACTTGACGGAAGTCGATGCAGAATCGATATTTCCCCGTTGGTTTGCGGACTAATACTACCGGTGAACTCCACGGGCTTCGAGAAGGTTCGATAACTTCTTCACGCAACATTCGATCAATCTCCTGGTCCATAATTTGTTGCATCGCCGGGTTCCGAGGGTAGTATCTCTGTTTCACGGGTTCAACGCCTGGTTTCAGCGTTATTCGGTGAGTGATACCTGAAGCCGGTCCTGTTAGCAACTTAAATTTTTCTAATTCTTCTTCCAGGAATAAATTGAGAGCGGGTAGTTCGGATTCTGAAATGCTACGGATGCCTCCGAGGCCTGGATTATTACTATTATTACACGGGACTGGTTCGTTATTTAAGATGACAACGTTTTCTCTTACTTTGATAAGGGCGTCGTGAGCTAACAAGAAATCCCAGCCAACAAGGACGTCGGTAGTCAAGCCGTCTAAACACTGACAATTGAGCGGTAAGGTTTGTGATCCTACCTGGATTGGAAACGTGTAATTTCCGTTAGTTTGTAGGATGTTTCCATTGGCCAATTGCACGCGGTTGTCTTGTCCGTTTGTTGGTCGCATATCCTGGGTGACGAGGGGTTGTAGCCGGGAGCTGATGTAACTGCGTGCTGCACCAGTATCTACAAGGGCTTGAAAATAGTGTCCATAAATTCGTATGGGCAAGAATAACCGGGAATCTATGGTGGCTAGGGCAGGTACCGTCGGTTTTGATCTGGAAAAGAAACTTTTAACCTTTGTTAACCAGGAGGTCCATTCGGCGGAATTGGTGGAGCCTGGGTTGGCCGAAGTGACTAGTAGCGGCTCTGCTATTCTAGCCGGCCTTGTCCGTTTCCCGACCGGGGACAGGGGCAATCTCTGGAGTAGATTCCATCTTTTCCACATCGCGAACAAAACAGCTTGAATTGTCCTCGGCATTGCGTCTTAAAATGGCCTCGTTGGCCGCATCGCCAGCATACTGCTGTGCGATTATACACTCGGGATAGATCAGGCGTCTGTGGGCTCTGGACAACGTTCATCGGTGGAGGATTAGGTGCAGAACGGGTGGCTTGGCGTTGGACGGAGTTCGGCTTGTTTATTTCTTCGAAGTCGTGAGCTAACTGTTGTAATTCAGCCAGGTTCGTATAATCGTTTCTTTTTATATATAACTTATACGATGTTTGTAGATTTTCATATATTCTTTCCAGTTGTCTTTCGGGGGACATCTGGCCATGTCTGGTCATAAGCGTTTGAAGAGCATCGATGTATTCGCCTGCTTTTTCTCCTTCTTTTTGAAGTCGACTTCGAATGGTTTCTTCAAGACGGGATTGGAATCGGGGACCTAGAAAACGTTGTTTAAACTGAACGATGAAATCTTCCCATCGAGTCCATTGATCACGGTTATTACGGTACCACAAAAAAGCATTATCTTTCAATAATTCCGGAAGCGCCTGTAATAACATGGTACCTGGGATTCCATAATTAATTTTCTGAAATTCAATTCGCTCGAGGAATGAAATCGGGTCTACTTTTCCATCAAATTTTATTCCCCATTTACGTACACATTCACATACCTGTGCGACAGCTGAAAACGTAAATGTTACTGGTGGTGCGGCTTGTAACGGGGTCGGTGATGATGGCCGGGAAGTACCTTGGCTTCTTGGGCAGGTGAGCATAGTTGCTGGACGTTCTCCAGTTCGTATGAAATTTATCATACGTGCTTTTAACTCATTTACATTACCGGTGGTTTCTAATTGATGTATTCTCAGGGTTTGGATCAATTCTTCTTTTCGCAAGTTGCAAATCCAATTTACTTGCGCATCGGTTTCTGGGACAGCTTCTGGTAATTCTACAGGCTCAGACATCTTAGATTTTGGATTTTTCGGACTGGAATAAATGCTCGGACGCCAACCAAAATCTAAACAAATCTACTGGTTAATTAATTAGTACTCACTTTTAGGTCACAGTTTCTGGGGTCCCTGCTCGTGGTCGACACTTCTTTGTACTGATACGTACTGGTTCAGGTTACTGGTTGGGTAGCTCAGCTAAGGTAGAGAATTAATTTAAGAGTTAATTAATTTACAAAGTTGACAATTGTATTTATTTTCGGCATACACTGTATGTAGTATAATAAAAATATTGTATGTATTTTATTTAACCACTCCTGTAATTCCCCAAGTAGTGGTAACACTGCGATCGACTTCCGTGTGTATCTGAAAGTTGTAATTTTTAGTACTGATAAATACAATAAATATAGTAAAGAACGTGGGTGAGTTAATCGGATAATTACGGGAAAGGATTACTGTGCAAAGTAACTGGATCTACAATATTTATTTCGGATCAGGTTGACAATAATACGGGAAGTTTGTGTGATTGCTTGTTGAGGTTAACAACACGTGTTATGTGCTAATTGCAGGTAAGTATTAAACGAAAATAATAAACTACAGGCTTAATTGCAAACGGTATTTCTACAGGTAATTAATTCTGAGTACCAGGGTGATTCGAGAAGTTAATACAATTTACTTCGACCAGGAAAACGTATTGAATATACTACGATTGATACTTGAATTCAGGTGATTGTTGTTTTAATATGCTCGTAGATTTAGCTCTTGTGAATCTATACGTTGCAGGTGGATAAACCAACGAGTTATAAACAAATCTACGCTACGGTTCCCCAATGCACTATTTTTGTTAAACTCGAGAATTTACCTTACGCTAGGTCGTTAAACGATTACAAACGTACCGAGTTAACTGTAGTCTGTAACAGAGTTTGTCGAGGGTAAGTTAACAATTGTAAATAAGCAGTTGTAGCGAGTACCCCGATACAAAAGGCTTAGTTACTTTGTACACTTAAACTCCTACTATTCTAGCACTGCGATGCTACTGGTTTCGGTACAAGGCTGGACTGGAAATTACTTAAACGGTGAACTTACTAACAGGTCAACAATCGTGAATGAATAAATACAAGAAATCTGGTCAGTACGAGGATTTATCGAAACACAAAACAAGCGAAAGAATGAGCCAGGTGAATCGCGTTTGGTCAGGTTAATCGGTGCAATTACTAAAGAATTAATCAAGGGACGGTACGAGGTTCGGTGTTAACAGGAATATCAATTTTTAACAGGTTAGTTCGGTGTAACAGGTTCTGGTAACAGGAATAATTAGTCGGTTTCAGGAGAGAAGGCCAAGACGTAGCGGTTGTTATTGAATAAACGGATTAGAGAATTAGCAAGGTGAATAGCGGACGGTCTGGTTAATTATTGAAACGGACAGAGAATTATCAAGAGACGGTGCGAGGTTGTCGTTACTGGATTTCGGCAGGTTAATTCGGTTTACAGGTAAGTAGAGCACAGGTAAACAGGATTAAGGCTAAGTAAGGCTAAGTGAAGTTTGTTTCAGGGGATCTCCTTTTATAGCGGGTCACGTATGAGGACACAGGAGAGGGGTATGGCGCGCGCTTCGTCGGTCAGGAAGGGGTTTAGATGCGTAGGGTTCTAAGTTCACGCGTAATTTGATTGAAATTATAAAAATTTTTGAATACAAATATGCGGCGGACTTCCGATTTATTACAAATTTCATATTTATATGCTTTATGTGGGCTTCTCAAACATGTAACAAGGATCATTTGAGGTTGATGTAAAAGTACTCTCTACATAACGATTAAAAAATAGTCCACCGGTTAGGTTAATCATGATTTCTAGTTTTTTTCATAAAGTTTTAACTGAACAAAAGCATACGTTTTACTATAGCTGATATTGTAACTCAAATTGTAAATGAAAAGGGAACGTTTACAAAGGTTATTAATAATTTATTTATTTTTAAAAACAATTATTAATAAAATTACAAAAAAGTAAGACTTGAAATGAATAATGCAAATTTTTGTTATAAAGTTTCATAAAATGTTGAAGTCGGGATCATTATTAACACAAGTAGAAATTCTCTTCGATTTAATCATGCCTAAAGTTAAAAATAATATTATGTTAGCATTGTAACAACGGCGTTTATTCATTCTAATGTTAGTCGTTGGTGGAGTTGTTTTTGTAATTATATTTTAAAATTACTTATGGAAACTTAAACATCTATACAAACATTTGGTTTGTATTATAATTTTGGTTATAGAATTTAACATGTAGAAAACTATGTTTGTGCATTTTTTCAACCCCGAATTTCAAAAAAAGCTTTTAATTAAACACCGCATAAACACGTGGCTTTGTTTATACAAGATGGCATTTGCATCAACTTTTACGTATGTTAAAATTCAATTATTTTATGATAACAAAGAAATAAACGCAAAACGTTTTGTAAACAAACTTTTGAACTTAGTTTTTAATTGTAAATCATTTTTTTTGTGTATTAAGTAAAAAATACTATAAACTATAGATTTTTTTTAAACAATATTTTTATTACGGTTTAAATTTTTTCTTTAACCTTAAACGACAATAAGCATTATATATTAGTAATTACAATAACGGAATATCAAAGCATGTGTCTAAATCATAAAAAAATGAATAGAATAAAGTTAACGTATTTTGTACAGTAGTATGGTTATGCAAAAAATATTACTCTTTACAACCATTACCGAAACTAGTTCTTTTTAAATCATTTTTAATAACAGAACGTAAACATTACTCGTTGTGTTATAATAATTTACATATTATATTATACCTCATTGAATTTACGTAACAAGGATCGAAAGTAAGGCATAGCATAACGAACGTTAATGCGACGCGATGCCGCACAGATGAGCGTCGCATGTAAGTGAGTTGTGCTATGATACTTTCTACGAGAGTAACGTACATTATTTTGTGTGTTGCCTTTTGTAAAATTACATTTTTTTTTAAATATAAAAAGTTACCAGAAATATAATGTTGGTACTAAATTTATTACTAAATCTGTCAAATTTGACATTAATGTTGGCAGCACAAAAAAATATTTATTCACTTGCGTCTTGTGTGCTTTACATACATTTTTATTTTATAACAATATAATATAATTGGTAATTAAATGTAATAAAAATAATATTTTTGTTCAATTGTCAATATAAATCACTTCAATTTGCTTAAATTGAATAAAGTGAATAAAGTATGGTCTGTGGGAATGAAACTATTATACTCGTTGTTTCTCACGCTCGCCCAAGCTTTCCACTCGTATCGAATTTTTATTCCAATTTTCTTACAAAATATACCATTAAATTGAATGATAATGTAATGTGATAAAAATTAAATATTATGCATTGGATTCTATTATTTTAGTTACTAAGTAAAACTACAAATATTTACTTTTTTTATGTGTTGAAGCCTTGTCGAAACGTAATTATATTTACTTTTTTTAGTTTACTGGCGTATTACTAATTTTGTCTTTAAACGTTGTAAGATAAGCTAACTTATTGAAGGTTATCTTATACAAAGAGTGTTAACAATACTTCGGGTCAGATACTGCACAGAAAACGTGCACGAACAAAACAAAAAATAACGTAATGTTAAGAAAACTTGTTATGAAAAGTGAGATCTATTATGCGTAATATTGAAAAAATAAAAATATTGAATGCTTTTTAAAAACATCATATTTGAATAAACTGACAACATTATCGAAGACTATTGTAGAACTGTTTTGGGGGTGTTACCGCGTAACAAAACCTTCACTTGATGTTTTTCTGTTCATCCTGTTAGTTTCTTCAAAAGACTTTTTAAGGACTGATGCTATTGTCGTGTGCTCTTGTTTTTATACCGTCTTTCGATTCCGCTTTGCTGATCCGACAATAACATCAGTCTTTAAAAAAAATTCTGAAGAAGTCAGAGAAACGTCAAGTAAAAGTTTTGTTACCCAAAACAGTTCTATATTAAACAACGGCTGTGAAACTCTGCATTTTACTATTAGCAAAGGTTGTATACAATACTTTACCAAATAAATAATGCTGATAGTATATATTCGTGTAATAAAAAATATCATACATTTACAGGATTTTTTATAATATGGTATTATCAATTTTTTTGCATCATTAAAATATTTTCTTTCATAATATGTTCAACTAAGGCTTGCTTTTTCTCAATTTTACAATTTCATAATTTATATTAATGTTTTATTTCTTAGTATTATAACATATTAAAACAATACTAGTCTATCCTATGACCTCAACACAAGATAAAACAGAGCTAGAAAATTTCTAGAATAAGTGACACAAACAAAACCTAATAAAACCTATTATAGTAATTTGGAATTTTAACGTCAAATTAAGACTCAAACAAAAACCAAGTGAAGACAAAATCGGATATTATGGATATGAACAAAGCAAACCAAAGCGAAAAAAGTTATAGAACTTCTGCACAGAACACAAAAATTCAAAACCAAAAAGTAAATATTACATAATATTTACAGATAAGAATATAATAAAAGATGTTATAGTGATAAACTACGTAATTACAAAAAGTGAGCACAAAATGATAAAGGCATGATCAAAAAGAGATACAAACACAGAAAGAAAAAAGTTATTCAGTAAAACTAACGCAACAATAGTCAAACAAAAATTAAGATATTTTAACACTTAATACCAAAATATAGTCAAGGACATACTGCAAAAACATTTTAACATGGAAGACAAGAATATAAAAGTAATAAACTGGATGGTGATAACTACAATGAGAAAGGTTAGCATGAGTTTAGCAAAGCAACAAAAATTCAAAAAAACAAGATCAGTGAAAACACAAAGAAGATGATAGAAAAGAGAAAAGAGGGAAAAAACTTATAAACACATTAAAATATAAAGACAACGTAGAAACTTGTTACGTGCAGAAGCTGGAAAAATGAAACTTGCCTGAATTAAAGCAACATAAACGAGGTTTTGCAGATGCTCAGTAAAGATGGGTGTGGATTATATACAAAATTCCATGACTGTTTGGAAAACTTGAAAGTAAACAAAAACAAAAGTCAAAATCAAAGGGCGCCAGAAAGGTGGAAAGCTCAAATGGACTACAGGCCCTTGCCAACCACGAGTCCGCTTCAAATGGGTACAATGAAATGGGATTTACCTTAAGAGTGTAACTCAAACGACTGTTACAGACTAAAGACAAAGATAAAATAGCAAAGATTGCTGAGGAATATTACAGATATCTATACAGTTTAAAAATTGCCCCCACTCTACATGTCACGAAAAAATTAAATTCAAAAATCATCAATGTTAACTCAAAAGACCAGTCACAAATAAACAAAACGGAGGAAATCACTGCAAAAACCAGACAAAAATAACAAAGCACATGGTAAAGATAGCATCATAAAACGTGTTAAAGGAAGGAGGAAAAGTCGTTATAGAGACACTTAAGTTATTATTTAATAAGTGTTTAAACAAAGGAAACATTCCAAGAGATTGGAATAAGAGAAACAGTAGTATTATTATTTAAAAAGAAAGACACGCAAATCAAGAAGTATAGGTCTATCGCATTACTACAACACTTATATAAAATTTGTGTCTAGAATTATAAGAAAACGACTATTTAATAAACTAGACAATTATCAATCAAAGGAGCAAGTCGGTTTTAAAGTATGTTTACTACAATACAGTTCACAAATAAAACAAATTCTATACCTATAAAAAAAGAAGTTAGAGAGGGAGATATCATATTCCCAAAATTATTCACCTTAGATCTATATAACAACTTTAAAAAAGTGGACTGGTCGGAAAAAGGGACGAACAAAAAAAGGAGAACTACTGAACAACTTGAGATATCTACGACTTAATGTTGTAAACCAATAATTATTAGACTTACAAATAATGTTTCTGCAATTAGATGACAAATTACAAAATGTAGAACTAAAAATGAACAAGAACAAAACAAACATTATCACAAATATACAAAAAAAACATTATGGTGGAAAATGAAATAATAGAAGGTTAATAAATAGTTTTCGGATAGTTTAAATTTTAGACGTTTCCTCTTATAAATGCATTTATTTGCGTTTTACAACATAATTGCACATTTTATAGTATGTATACGTTTTTAAGATCAGATACATAATCAGTACTGCAAGTAAGTTTTTGGAGAAGTATACCAAATAGAATGCGCTGGTTCTACAATAAGAAAAAAATACGTTTCGGAATTATTTAGCAGAACCTTGAAGAAACTAAGACAAAAAGTGGCAAATCATAAACTGTTACGTGGCCTCCAAAAAACTTTTTTACTATTTTGAGAAGTGCAGAAAATTTTTTCATCTGAAAAAAACAACACCGCTCCAATTAAAATATAAATGTTCTTCTGAAAACTGCATTCTCCGGTAGACATTTTCTTCAGTTATTACAGGTTTCTTTATAAGTAGATAGCAGCTTATTCCTTCAGTTTTCAAAATATTTTTTATTGTTTGCAAACTGCATTGTAGCTGTAGTCTTTCGCGAATGGTGGCGGAAGTTGTGAATGGAGTCAAACGAGCATCTTGGATAATGTTAATTTTTCAACTCCGGATAAGAGAGATGGCCTTTCACTTCTATGGGTGGTCTGCAAAGGACGATTAATTTCCGCGCCTTGTTCTTCGCGTTGAACCCAATAATGGACCACACTTTCCTAATAAAATAAATAATAGTTCATTAAAACTGCGCAAAAAGGTTTACGTTTACTGAAAGGCACCGATAAAGTAATGTTATTAATTTAAGTGAAAAAGTTACGTCTTTCAAGTTAGAAGTACAAGGTTAGCAGAAACAAATAAAATATAGTTAGGAATTTGTTGCAAAAGAAAAAAAATTGTAACATTCTTACTTTTTTAGTTATGCGTTTTGAGGCAAGTTAGCAGTACACCATTCTAAAAAGTGCTTTAATGAATTTATTTCTTGTTTAAAATGTATGTAGAATAATAATAAAGCTATCAGCCATTTTCTTTTACGATTAATTAACAACAATTGAGCAACAAATTATACACACACTTTAAACTGAATACCGATTCATTATAACATTGTTTAGAATGGTGTACTACTAACTTGCCTCAGGTTTAATGCATAATTAAAAAAGTAAGAAAGCTATAAGTTTTTTCTTTCGCAAGAAATTAGTAACAAATTCTTAATTATGCTCTATTTGATTTTGCCAGCTTTGTATTACTAACTTGAGGGACTTAAAAAACTCAACTGCTATGTGACTAAAACTTTTATAATTTCATTATAAACAATTTCCTGTGATGTAGGTGAATAATTGTGCAATCTGAATTATACATCATATAATACCTATAAAATAAGTATATATACCCATGTTTAAAATTGAAAAGGCTGCTAATATTAAAGAATATTATCAAAAGCAACATAAAACAATATCTTACCGATAAACCCATGCGTGCAGCAATTACTCGGATAAAAAATCCACAATCTCGTAAAGCAATAATCTTCCCTCTAGTTTGTAGTGATAACTCTGCTTGTCCAGGAAGACAATTTTGCACAAATTGACACACAAAACAACACTAAATATTATACATTACAAAATGAATTTTAAGTAACCCCTTCATATACCCTAAGTAATGGCGAAGCCTTAGGTAGAAGGGAGAATTACTGGGGGTATGGAATACGGGTCTCCGGAAACACTGCTTTTAACGTAATTTTGATGAGAATTTCTGTATTCTTCTGTGTAAAAAAGAGTTTCACATTGACATGGTGGAATATATGTTGTGGTGAAGCACTCAAAAACAAGTACTCCTTGCAGATTGCTAGTTGTCGCGCTTTCAGAAATATAAGCACCTATTTCTACACACCAAGTACTTCTAATCATGATCTTAACCACATGTATAAAACGTCAGCCGCAGAAATTACTTCGATATATTACACTGTTAAACATTAGTTAAACTACAATAGTATGGACTGTTTTTAAAAGTTATTACCCCTCATGTACGCTGATTCTACTATAGCTAAAAATGTTAAATGTGACAGACCAAACAATGAAGCAATACTTTGTAAAGTATTGACTAAAGGATCTTTGAAGGATGCAATAAAAAAAAAATTTTTTTTTCGAAAATGTTTCCGATATGTATGCGATATTTTAGTTTTGAGAATGGCATACAAAATGAATTACTAGATTTTATAGCGAGTAACCAACTTCACAGAGCACCAGCTTTTTAAAGAGTTTCAAAAAAAAATGATAAGAATATGTTTGAACTAGTTTCATTCATACTAAGTTTTCCAACTGTTTTACCGAACGCGTTTTTTTCCCAACTGAATTTAGAATGGTCGGATGCCAGAATTAATTGCTTTGTAAATTTAATTAAAATTACTCATACAGTTCAATCTGAAGTTAAACTGTGTAGATTTTCAATTATACTAAAACAAGGAAACTTTAAAAGAAGTTAAATCTTCGGATAAATATAAGCTTATAAAAAAAAGTTATCTATGACTATTATTTCTATCAACAAAATTTGTTAACTTAATTTGAAGCTTAAATAAAAGAATACATATTAAAAAACTACCTGCTTGTTTACGTTTTTTATTTTGTCCCGTTTTCGAAGTGAAAATTTTTACTGACAAAACTACAAAATCCTGCTTTGCTCGAAAAAAAAATTATGGCAACGCTGCATCTAAAATATGCATTGCAGACATTTATAAAGAAGAACTTTGATAGAGTAGTTAGGAGAGCTATGGAATCATCAATACTTGAAACATCAGGAATAGCACAGAAGTCACAAATGTCGTAGACAGAGTGACCCGCTTGAAACTGGGCAGATCATAACGAAAGATACGCAGACAGTAAATAGAACAACACAATCAATAAATACAAGCCCTGGTACGGGAAAATAAGTCGTAGAAAACCACAAATGCGCTGGGTGGACGATATAAAAAGAATAAGTAGTTTATGAAGAATGCAAACAGAACAAGACAGAAACTAGTGGAAGATTTTCGAGAAGGTCTATGCTATGAATTAGAATACAGGAAATTAAATTAGACAGAGATAGAGATAAAATAAATCAAAATATTCTATTTATTTATTGACGTAAGAGATTATCGATATTTCTATTAAACAGATAAGTTGATAAGACACATATACATATATGTAGGTGTGCATTTAATTTCTGTGGTAAGTTATATTTATGCTAGTGTAAATTATTGCAGAAATATTAATTTATTTTACGGAATGTCAGTCTTTCTTAACATTAATTTGTGGAAATGAATAATACATTGTAAACGCACTTAATGGTTATCAAAGTACTATAAGATTGTATACGTTTTGTTATTGTAAAATTTACCGAATTTTATCGAAGATATCAAAAAGTTCAACAAGACTGAATTTTTATGTAATTGCACATATGTCGTCCGTTATTTGCACAACTGCTAACAATGCCCAAATGATAACATTAATCATGCTTTTAATAAACGGAATACACTCAATATTGATTTAGATGAATTAGCTATTGTACGCAAAATGAACACAAAATTTAGATTCTCTTTCGTAAATATAGCTTACGCAATTAGAATCTATATATATCTAACAATATTTAAATTTGAGTATTTTATATTTGATTCTAATAGCGTCAAAAGTTATTATTATAGCAGCTTAGTAAACTTACTGCATAAATAATGTAGTGTCTAGTGCACCATAGAATAAAAAACAACAATACAAATAGTTGAAACAACCTTCATTTAAATTTGTAAATTTGGTATAATATGTTTGCGTAAATTTGTGAGATTTAAAACGCATTTAGTTTTGACTAAAAATGATTGCTGTAAAGAGAGAAATAGTATTATTTAGTAAAAGTTTTGTAATTTTGTTTTTCTAAAATATTAATTTTCTCTAATTTATGAATACATTTAAACGACAATTTCAATTTTAAATATAAATTTAGTCAAATTAAGTTTATACGTAGTTTATGTCACTGTTTATGTATCTCTATTCATCACGATGTATACCATTCGTCTGCCTGCTGATTTCGGAAACGTCACAGCCGATTGTCTTATTATGCTTTTGGTGTTGTCTCAATGTGTATCAATCTGTAATGTTTATTAGTATAGCAAGTGATACAACTCCGTCATGCCGTGTTTACAACAGTTCTTTGATTTTATTTAGTGATTAAATTTAGGGTTTTTTGCATATATTTGGTGAGTACTGGGAAACACTTTTGATTGATTGATATTGAAATAATCTATGACTAAGTTAGAAACTATTCAGTTATAATTAAAAATTATTTATTTTTTGTGTTCTTATATACAGCCACAGATATAAACATTGCCCCTGGAAAATATGTCAACCAAATTTAAAAATTTGTGTAGTGAAACAACTAACCAATCATAATTAAGGTGTACATTTGATTGCAGAACTAATGCTCTGACATTTTACTCCATTAAATTTGCCAAGTACATTTAATTAAAAAAAATTTTTCCTAAACATACTTATAGGCTTTCATTTTTACTTTTCATTTAAATTTCATTTTCATCAGCTTTCATTATTACGTATAATAGCAGGTTGTGAAGTTGCACTTTTTTAAGCGTAGGTAAATAATATTTCATTATTAACCACTGGTTATTAATGAACATATTTACATTTTCTGATAATACTATAACAGTTTCAAAGAAAAAAAGTTTACGAAACTGTCTACCAAGAGCAAGAGATTTTATTTAATGCTAGTTTAAGTTTTCAAATCGTTCAATCAATAAATTAATTCAATTTTAAAAATGTAAGTGATTAGAAGTTTGCGCTTAATTAAATGTAAATATTATTGAATTAGATATATTTTGGATATAATCCATGTGTACGGTTAGACCGATGTTTTACAATTCTCAATAATTGTTTTATAAAAATATTTACAAATATATCAAGTTAGTAACACAAAAAAATTAAGTAGATATGTAATATAAAAAAGTGTCATCTTTTGTTCTAATTAATTAAAATGTAATCTAATAAAAATATTTTTACTGGAGAAAAAAATTAGTTAGCTACTACATCAATCAATCAAGACGTATTTTGGTCCACTTCGAGCCGGATGAATAGGATAACGTAATCGATTTAAGTCCGTTCCTTTTATGCATATTAAACAATTAAACAATCGCTTGTGCAAATATAAACTTATCGAATTACTAGTATAAATAGTAAACGAATTAATTAATGGTATTACGTATTTTGGACGTAGGCAGCATTTAAACTTTGAATTTACCGTTTATTTTCAAAAATATTAAAATGCTTCCTAAAGAAGAATTTCGAAGAATATTAAAAAAGCCCAAACTAGAACATTTATACATAAAAAAAATTTTCAAGATTTTCTGCCTTTCTCGATTCATACGAAAAAGATCAAATTATTACTGCAAACACACAGTTCTGTTCAATGCGAAATTCAAACACATGATGACTCAGAGCCATCAGACGAAACATTTGAAGACGAATATTACAAACAAATAGAGCGAGTTAGAAAATTGTTACACGAACATAAAACAAAACAATTCAACAACGAACGTAGCACCAAAACTATAAAGCAGGAATGCAATAAAACATCTCAAATGACAAAGTCTAACGTGCGATTTCCCATTTTAGAACTTCCCAAATTTTATCAAGAATTTAAAAAATTTGGACAATTTAGAGACATGTTTTTATCTTTGATTCACAGTAATGCAAACATGGACAACGTTAAGAAATTTCATTATTTTTTAAGCTGTTTAAAAGGACATGCGGCAAGAGTTTTAGAATCAATTGAAATTACAAACGGCAACTATTTAAACACATGGGAATTACTAAAATCTAGATACAAAATATCTCAAATTGCTATCAAAAATGATATTAAAGCAGTAATGGACTATCCGAACGTTTCAAGGGGATTTTCACTTGCGCAAACTTAATGAATAAGTACAGAAGCATGTAAGAGTACTCAAGGTACTTGGCAAACCGCTAGAGAGCTAGAATACATTATTAATATTTTTAATAGTGCGAAAGCTAGATATCAAACACGAACGTGAATGTGAAGAGCATATTTTAAACAGAAAAGTTCACCAACACACAACGATTTAACAAAATTTTTTGACGAAAGATGTAAGCTGTTGGAAAATGTCATCTAACGGCGTAGCTCTAAATGACATTTTTAAGGTTGGGCCGACTATTCAATACGACTTAGGGCCGATTTTACAAACATGGTATAAACCTCAGTTAAGTAATACTCAGTATAATTTCAAAATACTGACATATTATTGGTTAGCATAAAACCAACAACCAATAATATAGCAGTATTTTGTTACGCTAAAGACTTGTTCAACGCAAACCAAAGCTGACAAACTGTATGCCAGGCTACTCACAACCGCCAGAGAGTGGGGTGGGTAGGAGAAAGAAATAAATACGGTAAATGCCAGACTAAAACTATACCTTTACTCTAAATCCGGAAGGATCTAGTATAACGAACCATACAGCAAAAACTAGCAAAATAAGAGAAACCTTGGGTGCCAGGACACTTTCACATAAAACACCAGAATGGGTGTCCACCATTCAGGTTTACAACATAGTCAACAAGGCACAAATTTTACATATCAATCAAAATACACAACAGTTTAAATGTAGAGAGTATTGATTACTTAAAATTGATAATGATAATTATAATTAAAACAAACAAATTTAATAGATTTAAATTTTACAATTTAAGAAATTTCAATTAATTGTCAAACCTGAACATATGATAGCACAAAAATTATTTGATTAATCACTAGTAATGCGCAAAATTTATATTACTAGAAAGATAACAACGCCGTTAGTACCGGCAACACACCTAACAAGGCAAATTAACAGCAGGTAGATTTCGCATACAAATTCATGAATAGCAAACCAAATTTTAAAAAGGCGTGACAGCATGCGATAAACAAAAATGAGCAGTGATAACCTAATTTAAGGTGATAAATTACTTTACAATGAATACAAAACAAACAAAAAAATTTACGTTATACGTGAGATACCTCTCTGACTCCGTTAATAATTAGCAAATAATGACTTACCAAAATGTACCCCAGTTAACTTGAAGAAAGCGCTTTCTTTTCATTAAAACTTGGAATCGTAATATTATTAAAACTAATCGGGTCAGCACAGTGACTCACGATAACACACAAAAAATCTAAAAGTTTTTAAAAAAGAAAATTACACAATGAAAAAAAACCCGGTTCATCGGATGCTGTTGTACACTTCAAAGTGGCAAAAGGTGTCGCAGCTTCATTACTCGCCTCGTTATAAGTGGATAGCATGCCAACGGTCAACAGGTGGCCGGTCGAACTTGTGCCTGCAATCTTAGAAATCACAAACAAGATGTAAACTAAGGGCCGAGGCGGCTTGTAGAAAAATTTCCATACGGGAATCGCCGTTATTCAGGGCAAACAACGCCCAACCAAACTCGCTACAATAGAAAAAACAAGAGGTGACCTTGCACATTCAATAAAATAGAAAAAAAATCCGCTTACCTTTACCAACGTGGAATTTCAACGAGAGAAAAATTAAAACGCCTTATGAATTTATCTTTCCATAATAGGCATTAGTAACCAAAACTTCATAATCACTTTAAATATTCATTTTAAGAATCCACGCGGTAAAGCCTGCAACAATCTTCACAATGGCCGTTAATCGGATGCGCAAAAAGAGACGAGAACGTGCAAGCTGCGTTGCCACGTTTACAACGAAACCAAAGAAATATAGGATGATGCAAAACTAACAAAACAATTAAAAAAAGTACGTTACAATTTTAAAATTAAACTGAGTATAACTTATCCGACATCTATGCCAGCTTTGTAAAATTGGCCCACTAGTATCAATTTTAATTCGATTTCGCACTCATAATTACGTCATAACGGGAAACATTGAAAAATGTAGAAAAGTGTACGTAACTGAAGAGCAACGTAATCTCTAACGTATAATATGGCGATCAGATACCAACCAACCTGTTCGGCATTATCGTCTTAATACAGTTACTTATAGTACCTCAACGGCAGCCTACTTAGCAATTCAAAGTTTACAGCAAACTGCAATCGAGCATATAGAAAATTTTCCAAAAGCAGCAAACTCTATTCTTCACGATTTTTATGTTGATGATCTGCTTACTGGATCTAAAATTATCGAATCTGCATCAAAACTAAGAATAGATTTCACGAAAATTCTATCTGAATACGGATTTACCTTAAAAAAATTAGTCTCAAACGATATAACCATAATCAGAAATAATGCTTTCGACCACAACGACGATTATGATATAGCTGAAGAGAATACAATTAATACTTTAGGTCTTAAACCGATTGCAAAATCAGATGTAACAAAACGAACCATATATTATCGTCTATTTCAAAAATTTTTGGTTTATTGGGCAATGTCGTGTAGATTGAGATGATTGATATTCTTCCGTTTGACGTTGTTAATTTTGTAGTTCAACTAAAATTGACGTTGACGAAGCATATCCATGGACAGATAGTAGTATAGTTCTGCCCTGGATAACGTTATCACCTAACACTTAAAAGGGGTTTGTAGCCAATCGCGTTTCTGATATACAAAATAACACCAAAATCGAATATTGGTGTCACGTTCCTACTCAGAATAACCCAGCAGATATCACGTAGCATTTCTCCCAACGAGTTAAAAAAACTGTAGTCTTTGGTGGCAAGGATCAAACTGGTTGTCGTTACATCAGACAGAGTATCCTTGTTCTAACCAGCAAGCCATTAATCAAAATGTTCCAGAAAAATGTACGTCTAAAGGCGCATCCAGATAGCAGCGCAATACCGCGCAAAACGTTTGCGAGCGTTGCAAATTTTCGCAAACATAACTAATTTCGACGTCATTTTGCGCACGAACGCGCCCGTTCGCGCCGTACCAACTTGTTTCCGTTGATTTCGGTACATCAAGGAATGTGCGTGTTCGAGTAAAGTTCAGTTTGGACGTGATAAAATGCAGTTCTAGTTTGTGCTTTCAAGTGCGCGCTGCTCAGAAAAATTTCAAAAATGAGCGACTGGAACCACAAAAAAGTTCTACATTTAATTAATGTTTATAAAAATTACCATCTTAGAAATAAAAAACATGACGCATGGGTTCAAATCGCATCAGAAATGGACTGCGACGTTGATTTGGTAAAAACAAAAATGTCTTTTTTGTTGTCTTCATTTCGAAGGGAACGGGCCAAAATTAAAAATACAACCAGAACTGGAAGAGGTATTAATATTATGGTATACTCATGTATTTTATTAAATTCAATACAATAAATTTTAATAGGAAAGGAGGACGTTTATGTCAGCAAGTGGTTTGCATTTTCAAGTTTCGCATTTATGATGAATAAAAATCAAGTTAGAGAAACTATCAAAACTGAAACTGTAAGTAATAATACCTACTTGATTTATTTAATTAAAATAAATTGTCAAAGCAATCTGTGTAATGTTCTATGCATAATCGTTTTGCCAAACTACACTTCCATTATTTATGAAGTATTCTGCAAACTCACCTCTAACTTTGTAAGCGTTCATAGCAGATTTTCGTGGAACTTTCCTCAGAGGAAGAAATGATTCGTTCGCAGATTCTTCTCGTCGCCAACTTCCTTCAATTACTTGATTACTTTCCTCATAGTCCAGCGTTCCTTTAGGAGTGTATATGTTTCTTAAAATATTACTCTTTCTTAAGAAATTCTGTAGGTAAAGGGCAGTTAATACAACAACTGTTGCTTTAGGTGGCTCTAGCAGCATTGGTTTTCTTAACACTCGGAAAACGAAAGAGACAATTCCGAATGCATTTTCAACCACCTTTCGTGCTCTCGACAATCTATAATTGAAAATTCTTTCCAAAGAACCTTTATTATGCATACCTGCATATGGTTTCAGTACATGTTCATGTAGTGCGAATGTATCATCAGCCAGCATCACAAATGGTATAATTTTCTGTCGACCTGGGAGAACTGCTGGTTCAGGAAATGCCAAAGTATAACTTTCAATTTTCTTCCATAGTAAACTGTTTTTGAATACTCCCCCATCTGAAATGCGTCCTTGACAACCGACGTCCGCAAATACAAAATTATAGTTTGCATTGACCAATACAAACAGTACTATACTAAAAATTACTTATAATTGAAGTATTCACTGCCGCTGCCTACAAGAGCCTGCAAAACTACATGTTTTCCATCCATTGCGCCTAGGCAATGTGAAAAATTCCACTGCAGGTAAAATTCATTGGAAATTTCTAACCATTCTTCTTTAGTAGACGGCGTCTGCAACAAGTAAATAAAAGAAATAAATGCTTCTTATGTGGGAACAGGGCATTTTATTTATGCAACAGCGGCAAATCTATCTAAAAATACATGATTTCTGCCCTAGATAACAATTTTAATCGTTGTTCTTCTAGGTTTCTATTGACATTGACGGTGTAGGCAATTCCGAATCAGAGGTGGACGTTTCAAGTGGAACAGATTCTATTAACCGAGAAAAGGCAGATGTCGAGGAATTAACTTCAAATGAAACCATCAACAAACAGACACCCCCACGAAAACTGTTTTTATCTTCAAAGAAACAGCCATTAAAAAAAGGAAACAACAGGAAGATCCGAGAATTTCTGCTGCATATGATATTCTTCAAAATGTGTCAAATACTCCAAAGGATGAATGCTTTACTTTTGGCCAACATATAGCCACCAAAATACAAAAATTTGAAGGCAGACTTCGCTCTATTGTAATGCATAAAATAAATAACATCATTTTTGACGCTGAAATGGGGAAATACGATGACAAAAATTCATCTATGCAAACAGTCAATCAATCAAGAATGCCATCTGTACATGCATCATCAGCATCACCTTATACTCATGAACCACCATCTTCATTGTATCTTCATGCTCTACCATCATCATCTTCATCATCACCAAATGTTTCTGATTATTCTTGTAAAGACGTTCAGTCACAGGGCTTGTCTAATTATCAGTTTTTGGAAAGTCCTATGGCTACCACGCGAGGTTATTTTCATACATTTGATGTTGATAACAATTAAGGGATTAAATTGTTAGCGATTTACGAATAAAAATAAAATATTTTCTTACCTTAATGTATTCTTTCAATCCTTCTATTAATGCCACACATACTTCCATAATTATTGTAGAGATACTCTGCTTGGAGATCTTGAAACTGTACATCAAGCTGGTGAATGAGTCTTCAGTAGCCAAAAACCGAAGCGTTACAGCCAGTCTTTTGTTAATGGGGATAGCTAACCTAAAATTGGTATTTTGCTTGTGTATTATGGGACCGGTGAGATTTAGTAATAATTCAAAATTACTGAAAGACAAACGGCAGAAATTTGAAATTGCCCCGTATCTTTAATTGCTAGATCACAAAGCAAATCACTGGCGCTATATAAACTTCTGCTTTGAAATATACGGGTCATCCAGTAACACCTCTTTGCTCTCCTCCTTTTCTTTTTATTCGATAATGCATCACACAAAACAATGAAAGCAGCTGCTGCAATTTTAGAATTGTCGTTCATGTTTAACTGACTCGAGCAAACGAACCGCGCATCTACTCAAAACTGAATCCTTGGCAAACACGAACATTGCACGCGAACGTTGCTGCTGTTTTTACTTAACACGCTCAATTGTTTGTGGACGCTCGCGAACGTTTTGCGCGGTATTCGCTGCTATCTGGACGTAACTTTAACAAACATCATCTCTGATTTCAATTTATTTAAACGTTACTCTTTTTTATATCGACTATTAAGAGTAACAACAACATGTCGTAGATTTTTAACAATAAACTTTAAGAACAAAAATAGAATCAAGGATCCGGTAACAACAACGGAAATTGACGCATTTCTAACATCATTAATTAAATTAGTGCAACAAAAATCATTCACTTACGAAATTAACGCTCTTGAAAACCATAAAATGATATCTAAACATTCAAGATATTATTATTAAATCCGTTTCTTGATTCGAACAATCTTTTATTTCATTTATATAGTGTAGTTCATTGACGTATTTAATAAGATTGAGCCGAATATCAATCCTTGTAAAACCCCACATGTAATGTGAAGTTGAATGCAGTGGTTCAAATTATCCTTGTACGTAATCCTCCTATTACCCCTATCTTTCGAGTCCACTAAGTGTCTTCTTTAACGGACTTAACCAGGTTATATATACGAATTAAAGCATCTGGGGTAGCCTTGCCCTTTCTGAAGCCGTACTATGCGGAAGTAACCATGGTTTATGATTTCTCGTGTTAGTCTACCTAAAAGTAAGCGTTTGTACATTTTTTGCAATGTTATCTATGAGGCAAATGGGGCGGAACGATATTTCTCCATTAGCCTCATTAGCTTTCTAAGGAATCAGAACGATGGTGGCATGCTTCCACTTTGCCGGGAAGTTTCCTGTGGCGAGCTCGTCGTTGTATACTTTTAGCAGAATTTCTGGGACTTCCTAAGCCATGATTTTAATTGCTATTGGAATGCCATCAAGCCCAGGAGCTTTTCTATTGTTTGAATTAAATATGGCTTTTTGTAGCTCTGTTTCATCGAATAACCGTACTGGTGTAAACGTGGTAGGATTCCATTTTATAACATCCTGCATAGAAAATAGTTTAGTAATAATAGGAGCTGCGATTTTGCAAGCAGGCTTGCCCAACTTTAATTTTTTAGCGACTAAATTATAAGCAGAGCCCCACGGATTATCATTTAATTCTGCACATAAGTCATCCCAGGCTTGCCTTTTTAGCTTGTTGAATAGCCCTTTTGCACTGGGTTCTTTCTTCTCTGTACAATTTCTCTGTCTCTTGTTTGTCATACGCGTGTCTGAGTTTTGTGCATCTTATAAATCTTGTTCGAGCAGTTGTACATGCTTCACGCAGTACTTCCAGTTCTTCAAATCACTACTAGAGCGCATTGTTGCGTTTGCCCTCTTTGAACATATACTACGATTACATGCAGTCGTCAGGATTCGGGTAATTCCGTTGATATTTATTGGGTAAGTGTTGCAACATAAAAGCTAAACTAAACTAAAATTGTTTGATATTTGATCCTACCGGAATAATAAATACTATGTTTGTAACAGCTAAACTTTGTCTGCAAGAATTGTGTTAAGAAAATGTAAGTTAGGACGAAAATGTAAGTGAAAAATTGATGAAGAAATGGAAATAAGAAAAAGATTGAGAGAATGAAGATTTCAATCGGAATTGCCTTGTTTGAATGATTTAAAAATTAGGAGACAAGTATTATGTGATAATGCTTGTCAAATAGAAATATATATTGAGATGTCAGTAAGTCAAAGAAATCAAATGCGATAGAGATATGTATTACTTCGTTTAAAGAATCTCAGTGGTTTAAAGGGACAACTACGTACAAACTTCAAACTGAAATCTACTTGACATTTACTGACATTGTGTCGTTAGTTTTTTAAATACGTATTTTGAATGTTAGTCAAAGTGAAAAAGTTGAAAATAAAGTCTAGATGTTAAAACTGCACGAAAACAGCGCAATAGTGATATTTTGATAGATTTTCGAAGTTTACTGCCAAACAGTTATTAGAGGTTATGTTTCTTCAGGCTAAATTTTGCTGGTTTGTAAAAAATTAAAATGCATTTGATGTTGACCAAAGCTAATATATTATTTCAGAGTTAAACTCAAGCAAGCTTTGGTCTTATAAGTATACTCAACCATACATACGTGTAAAAACAAAGATTAACATTCCTGATCAAGATTAATGCATGCAGCATAAAATAAAACGTTTGCAATTGTAGTTAACTGCTCATATTTAAGATTCTAAATCCATACGAATTGTTATGTACGAGGTGGAATTTAATGGAAATTACGATAACGTCGTCTTTTATTTTACTCAAGTTTACATTACAGTTGTATTCATTGGGCTATGCCTAACTTCCCTTTTTTACATGCTTTACTTAAGTCTAAACGCTGTGGCGGTTTAATTACACGTTTTGGTCTACAATTCTTACTTTGAGTTCTAAAAAATATCACTGCCTGGTTCAAGATTTTCTTTCAAATTATTTTGTAATTTAGAAGTTGTATCCAAAACATTATTTACTTTAAAACGGACTGCATTATTATTATCGCCAGTACTGGTTAAACCACCGTTTGTGCATAAGTCAACATCACCTAAAACTTCGTCAACCCTCGCCTTAACCCAACTCTTTTTGTTCGGATTTCTATAATCACCTTCCTTAAACTGTCATTTGTTCATACTTTTGTAGTTTTTTTCGTGACTATTTTTAACATCTTTCTCTATGTCTCGTGTTTAAAAACTAAACTAGATGATGTAACACCTGTAGCAGTGTGTACACAATTTCTGTAGTGGAACAAATAACGATGCATGGCAGTTTCAAGTGATTCATTATTCCGGTGTCATCTTTCAATGTCTTATTAATACACTCTTAAAATTTTTTACTGCATTTTCCGCAATTGTAATAGTAGTTGGGTGGTATGGTAGCAAAGTCAAATGTTTTATGCCATTCATGCTTAAATACATAGCAGATTCCTATGAACAGAACTGCGGCCAATTATCAGTCACTACTGTCTTAAGTAACCCATAACGTGCAAAACATCTAAACTTTTGAACCGTGCTTACAGCGTCGGTCTGTTTTAACACAAATGCCTCGGGTCACTTAGAATATGTGTCTATTATTACTAATACAATTTGATTTTTAATCGGCCCTATAAAACCTGCGTGTATCTTTTCATAAAAGTGCCTTATTTTTACACAAGGCATACATGACACTATCTTTGAATCTGACCTAGATACTGAGCAAACTCCACAGCTGCTCACAACTTTTTTAATATTTTTGTCAAGCAAATGCCACCAAAAATACGCTCTCTCAGTTGCCTTCATCTTACTAATACCTTTGTGTGTGCTATGTAATTCAAGCAGTAACTGAGTTCTTAGCCTTGTAGATACACCCACATGATAACCCCATAAAATCACACTATTTTCTACCGAAAGTTCCGATTTTCTTGTCATACTTTATTATTACTTGTTTCTTTTTTTACTAATGGTAAACGGCTCATACAATCTGCTTTCACATTTTCTTTTATATATCATGCGGGTTTTGTTCCGTAAGGTAGTCGTTTGACTTTAAAAATACCATATGTCGTACTCCACATTAAAAACTCAGCAGTTTCATCGTCTAACAGAAGCTGGTTGTAAGCGTTTAAAAAATCAAGTTTGTAAATTTTTGTTCAACTTTTAGTGCTTCAAAAAATTCTACAATGTGAGATAACGGGTGGTTACAGTATTTTAAGAATTTGTTTAATGTTACTTTATAATTTCCGCTCTCACTTCCACTCCATTTGCTTTCATGCTAAAATTAGAGAAGGGTTTACCAGCTGGAATTGTTTATTTTCTCAATCACACCTTCTTTTTCTAACTTTTCTAGTTTGTTTAATTCTTTCTGTCGAAAAACTAAAGGTATCGGAGAAGGCTTCTGAAAAATTGGGCTAACTCCTTCTACTGTTTCTAATTTTACTTTCTGGTTCTTATAAGTACCTAATTCATTTTTGAACAGTTCAAGAAAATATCTTAACACGTCTTGTAGCGTTGTTTACCTTACAATTATCTGCTTCACCCGTTTTACTCAGTGTTAATCCAAATTTTCCCCAAATGTCTCGACCTATTAAGGATTTTGTTTCTGTTCAACTTTTAGTGCTTCAAAAAATTCTACAATCTGAGATAACGGGTGGTTACAGTATTTTAAGAATTTGTTTAATGTTACTTTATAATTTCCACTCTCACTTCCACTACATTTGCTTTCATGATAAAATTAGAGAAGGGTCTACCAGCTGGAATTGTTTATTTTCTCAATCACACCTTCTTTTTCTAACTTTTCTAGTTTGTTTAATTCTTTCTGTCGAAAAACTAAAGGTATCGGAGAAGGCTTCTGAAAAATTGGGCTAACTCCTTCTACTGTTTCTAATTTTACTTTCTGGTTCTTATAAGTACCTAATTCATTTTTGAACAGTTCAAGAAAATATCTTAACACGTCTTGTAGCGTTGTTTACCTTACAATTATCTGCTTCACCCGTTTTACTCAGTGTTAATCCAAATTTTCCCCAAATGTCTCGACCTATTAAGGATTTTGTAACTCTATCAACGACTAATAATGTACAGATCTTGATTACTTTGTTTATGCTAATGTCTATTATGATTTCTTCTGGTGAAACTACTACTCGACCTTGGTAAACTTTAATTAATACATTTGTAGACTGCATTTTAATTATAAATATTATACGGGAAACATGACAACCCTGCCCCTGTATCTATTTTCATTTTTATAGGTTTTTTATTTACTGACACATGTATGACTACATGTTTAACATAACTATTGCTATCAAAATTTAAAAAAAACAGTTTTACCTTCCATTATCGTTTGTTTCTTCTACAAAAATTATTATCGATTTTTACTTTACACACTTTTACAACATGCCTTTTTTCTTACATTGATTACAATTATAAGCTTTAAATTTACACTTTTTAAAATCATAACCACCATTTCACCAATAAAAAAATACTTTATCTATAATGTTATTTCCATTACGCCCCTTCTCTTCTTTTCTGGGTAACTTAACTTTTTCATTTTTGACCTTGTATTTTTGCAAGCGGTTCACCTCAATATTTTATCTTCTAACATGACTTCCTTGGTCAGGGTTATGTCATAAAACTCTTGCAATGTTTTTGTTATTGACTCCTCACATAATCGATCCACTATTCTTCCCGTTTTTATTCCGACTACAAACTTATCTTTTATTCTTGCGTTCGACTCTACTCCAAATTCGCACTGGGCTCCCACATCCTTAACTTTAATGTACCATTCCCTTACGGACTCACAAATCTATTTTAACGAATCAAACTGGATTCTTTTGAGGTACTGACATTGTTTCGACATTAGTTCAATCGGTTCTTAAAGGTTTTACTTGAGGATTGTTTGAAGAGAACAAATTTATCAGTATTTTTTAGACGTTTTTGCTTTACGATGTTAATAAAATAGACATTTTACGCTCATCTTCAATTTTGTTCACTAAGAAGTACTGTTCCAGTCTTTCATCAAAAATTTCAAAATCATCCCCAGCATTAAAATTAGAAATGGTTGCAATATTGCCTTGGTTGATTACTGTAATTTGTAGTGCCATCTTTCGTAAGATGAACTTTTATTTTATTAGTCGTCCACGTAGTGGATATATTCTAAAATATGTAATCACTTTACAACTCTATCTGGTATTAAAATCATTTCATATACATCTTCAGAGAGATTCATCGAACCAGTGATTACAACAAAACAATGCACATGCAACAGTTAAAAATTCTGGTTTATTTAACTTCTATACTATTTATGTCTGTAACATCACCTTCAATTCACTCTAAATAATGCAAAACTGTAACTTGATTCATAGATGATTGAAAAGGCTTATTTGTATGAACTACAATACGTTTTATTCTGAATTAGACGATGATGAAATTAGCATCATAAGCTGTTCAATACAAATTAGTCAAATGTGAATATTAAATTTTTCTACGAATGCTTTATTTTCATTTTTAATAAATTGTAGATTGTAGTCAATACGCTAATTTAATATGTGAGCTTTGAAAATTAAAAATTGCAATATTTGACTAGTTACAATTGTTTCGATTTCAATTCAACACAAGCATTAACACATTTTTATTCATGTACTGTGTTTTTTTAAACAAGAAACATATGTTGACAGTTTTATTTGTGTTTGTACAAGATTTTATAAATTTTTTCGGTTTATTTAGAGTTGATCTGTCACGTCTTTCTTTATTTTAACATCTTGAAAAAGTAATAAAATTGACAAATGGGTATAAAGAGGCAAAATTAAATATCTAACGTTTGCTGTAAGATACTAATTATGTACACATATAGATAAATAGGTGTCGTTTTCGTATCGTTATAGTTTATGATAAAATTAGTTGATCCTTATGCATTCTATGAATAAGTAAGTTATTAATTTTATTATAAAAAGTAAAGCCCGCTTCGAATTTTTGCTGGGAAAAAGGCAGTTACGCTGCTGGCTGTAGTATTATTTTAATATGTAGTTATTAAACTTAATATCAACACATGAGAGCGCAAAAACTTTTTTAATATGATGGTTTTGGAGCTTAATAAACTATAGTCGTATTATTTATAACAAAAGTGACATAATAGTTAGTGTTGATACACTGTACTTTAATAAGCATGTCATTAAATATAATAATATTTAATATATTAAAGTATAGCTAATTATGAACTATATCAAGTAACACGTTTCTTAAGTGTAAAATAATCATATTACGTTTTTCTTATTAAATATCAATTTTGTTTTAACAGTATCAATATTAAACCTTAACTTTATTCCAGCTAAACTAATTTCACCAAAGAAATATTGCCAATATTATCACAAAGACAAAGCTTTCGTCGACAATTGTGATGTTATTTATAAGACTTATATTAAACCTAAATTGGTATCTTCTGAAGTTTCTATCGGAACACAACTTAAAGACGAAGGGTGAGAAAACGCCCTTTGTAAATACCTTTTATGCTACTAGATGCTATTTAAATTATTTAAAAACAGTATTAAATTACAAAATATCAGCTTTTATACAAAAAATTGTTTGTCTTTTAAACTGCTTAAGTTAAATACAAAATTTATGACTGATGTCTAACACGATTTTAAAAATGTCAGTAATAAGAAAACGCTAACAAATGATACTAAATTTTAATAGACTTTTGGCATTATTTACCATAAAGTCATGTAAATGCACGTATTTATGTGTAAAATATGCAGTAAAAACCATTAATATTAATAATATATGTGGAGATAAATAAATTAACGTACGAGAATTTTCAAACTTTGAGATTCATATTTACGATTGTTCTTTTCCTGTACGTAAAAGTTTAGCATAAAAAGTAGTATACTAAATTATCTGTAAAGGTTTTAAATTTAGATGTATTTAAATTTTCCAGCTTCCTTCATCTCCTATCAGACCATCTAACAATTTACCGCTGTTTCCAAGCTAACGCGGAAGCAGTGATTTACCGAAGACGTATATATGGGGTTTCGAGGCTTTGCTTGTGGTTATTTCGTTCTAGAAGCTGCATATCGAACCCATCTACTAATTAACGAACTTGGAACTGTGATTTAATCAGCAGGTTGCGACACTTGCTCTTTTGTCAAAATATGGTCGTGACATTTCATCTCTCCACAAAATGCTTTTAATATTAGCAACTTCTACCTACTACCCGTTAGTGTAATAAAATTAACTGTTATTAACAAGGGCAAACGTGACAAAATTACTCATCCTAAAATAATTCATTAATCACTCTTAACGTAAGGATCATGTTAGAAATTCATAAGAAGATTACTTTAAGGAAATTTTGAAGGATTTGCAACTATTTTAGAAAACACCACCCTTGCTTAACGTATTAAATATTAATGAACTTATACCAACTTATAATTTTCTTAACAACTTTTTTCTCAAAATTTGTTTTTAGCAAAATTAATGTTAGACGAAATTTATATAGATATTTTTTAAATACCTTGCTACGTGTTAGCGTAAAAGTTTGTAATTACACAAAACTTTAATAAAAAATCAGGTGAACTAAGCAAACGAAAATAATGGCTTATGTTTACAGTGTAAATAACGATTTTCTGAATTAAACTCATAATTTAATTTCAATATTTTAGACAAAACGGCATAGCATTGTTAGCTGACATTCACTTTAAACTTGATATTCCTTATCAACTGGTTCGTGATTCTTGTATTGTGCATATCTTTTCTTAGGTTTCTATTAATTTTTTTTTATTTATAAATGTATAAATTTAGAAATTGTTTAAAATTATTGAATCATTGAAACGTATACTCTATTTTAAAAACTTTTAGTGCAAAACAAAATCAGATTTAGTTAGTCGTTTTGCCATGTGCTTTTATGTAAATTTCTCTTTGGTTATTTGTCGCGTTATTGTTATTAAAACAAAACAATTGATAGTCTGTCTTTTTTCATCTGCACTGTAATAAAAAAGCGTAGATTATTGTTTGTGTAGCACTGACCTGTTCTGGCATGCGATTACAGTGGCCGACAAAAGGCATATAGTCGTAAATGGAAACTTATTTATATTTTACAGGCAATTGAATTGCGTTATTATAGTAATTAACGTAAGAAGCGTCGAAAGTACGGCATAACATAACAAACGTTAATGCGACACGAAGCCGCATGGCCGAGCGTTGCATGTGAGTGAGTTATGTTATAAAACTTTCAACGATAGTAACGTACATTATTTTTTGTATTGCCTTTTATAAAATTACATTATTATTAGATTTAGTACTACATTTATTACTAAATCTGTAAAATTTGACATTAACTTTAACATCGTTTTTTTTTCAATTTTAACTGAATTTCAAGATTTTTTAAATAACTTTTCCATCTGTAGCGTACTGGTGTAATATAATAATGATTGACTTCGTTTTCTAAAAATGAGCGTAGATTGTCATCAACTTTATTTCGCTGGTGAACACCAAAAAGCAAAATACTAGGACATTCCACGGTACATCAATTAATTGTGTTATTAATTAAAAATTCAGCGTCGTTAAGTTCCGATCCCATTTTGCTGGGTCTTGGCACAATTTTGCGCAAATTGCCTTGACCGTCTTGTGTACAACTTCTACCTGACCATTTGCCTGAGGCATACCGGTGGCATTAACACCTGCTCAATTCCGAAGTCATCTAAAAATAATTTGAACTCACTAGAGGTAAAACAAGAGCCTCTATCAGAAATAATGCGAAAGGGTCTGCTATAATAAGAAAAATAACAAGTTAAATGTTTTATGACCTGTTTCGTGTCAGTACTGGTACAAGGGTAAACCTTAACGAATTTGGCAAATGCATCAACAACAGAAAGTAAAAATTTATATTTGTGTTGTGTTTTCTCTAATAGACCAAAGTGATCTATATGTAAAGTTAAAAAGGGTAAATTTTAAACCCCCTCTATTTTGCCCGTGATAGGCGAATAGCAATACATCTTAAACAGTTTGATATGTATTCAGAAATTTTCAGTTTTAAGTTTGGGAACCAATAAGTACGAAGAAAAAGGTTTTGTTTATCCCTACATGACCAATGTCATCACGATAAGTACGAATTACGGCATCTTGCATATTATCTCGAACGTAAACAATAATTTATCATTGCACGGCAGACTATTCCATCTCTTAATTCAAACATTCTGCTTTCACCTGTTTGTAGTTCATTCCTAATTTTATTAATTACTTTATCGTGATTTTGTTTAATGCTTAAATTACGTTCAACTATTAGTTTCTAATACCATCACCAAATATCTACTCAGTGCATCTGCATGCATCATTTGTTTCTTCAACCTATGCTCAATTTGGCAACTATATTTTTGTAACTGTAATGACCACCTAAGAATTCTGGACTTAAGTTCCTTTTTGTTTAAAGCACACTTTAATACTGTCGCAGTCTGTAATAATGGTAAATCCTAATCCTTGCAAATAAATTCTGAATCTGCGTAAAGCATACACGATGGCTAAGTAATCTCTTTGTCTTTGTAAAAGAATAGCTTCAAAACCGTGAGATGAAGCATCATAATGTAACTGTGTTTCCAAGGTAGGATTATAAATAGCTAAAATCGGTTCCTCCACTAACAATTTTTTTAAAGTTTTAAATGCGTTTAATTCAATTTTATTAAACCTAAAAACAGCGTCTTGATTTAAGATATCATACAAGGGACGTACAATAACTGAAAAGTCTTTCACGAATCTACGAAAATAAGAGCTAAGACCAAGAAAACTCTGTACATCTTTAAAATTAGTAGGAATTGGAAACGCTGTAATTGTTCTAATATTTACTTCGTTTGGAGTTATTTCCAATTGGTTTATTATATACCCAAAAAAGTTAATTTTGGTTTGTAAAAAAGTGCATTTGTCAATTTTCAATGTTAAACAATTTTGAACAAGTAATGAAAATACCTCATTAAGAATTGCCAAATTCTCAGAAATGTTTTCGGTGGCTATTAAAAAATCATCTATATATATAAATGTATCGTATTTTCGTAAACAAGTCTTAAATATAGTCCTTCTACTTTTATGAGGTATGTTACTCAAATTTTTTAAGTCCAAAAGGCATTTTTAAATATTCATATTGACCCGTAGGAACCAGAAAATAAGTGTGTTTGATCGAGTCTTCATGTACATCCACATGATGGAACGCATCCTTGAGATCTAAACGGTTAAAGAATAGTTTGTATTTCAGTTTATCGATGACATCATCTATTAATGGTAGAGGAAAATTATCCCTAACAGTTATCTTATTCAATTCACGAAAATCGATACATAGACGATACCCAAATGACGTCTTTCCAATCAAAACTATAAGAGAACTGTATTCAAAGATACTTTTACGAATAATACTTTTCAATAATAATCCTTCAATAATTTGGTCTGCTTCGAATTTCTCAGCATAAGATAACCTACGAAGCTGAAGTAAAAATGTTTATGTCCTGATTTAACCGTAATTTTCATTAAAAAAACTTGATCTGGTTTATCTGGTTTAGGAGCATTCAATTTATTGGTTTTCAAATTTTCTGCTAAAACGTTTTTAGAATGATTATCGATACTAGGATTTATATTAAGATTAATGGCACTTGCATCATTAGATAATTCAATATGAAAATATCATTTTCGATTATTAGATCAGATTCAGGTTCTTTCTCAATAATAACTGTATTACTAAATGATTTTGAGCTTACTTGCAATAAAGTCTCTGCCCAGCAAACAATCGGAGTTCATCGTGTCTGGCGGAACAACATAAAATTTTCCCTCAACCTCAATATCACAAATAACAACAACTGTCGTAAAAATACCTACAATATTTAACTTAGAATTATTGATGCCTTGAAAATACTGTTTTAAATTAACCATTTCAATGTATTCACATGGAATCATATTTAAACTTACAATTGTAACAGGATTGCTTGTATCTAAAGTAGGTGTAGTCATTATCCAGTCTTCTTTGACCTTAAGATTGACTTCAATTTTATATAAGAAAACTTGTACATCCTCAACCTCAACTAAATTGGTCTGCTCTTCACGCGGAGTACTGTTAAAATTTGTTTTCTGTGTACAATCTCTCACCTCATGACTGCTGCACCCACACGAGTAACAGGAACCTGATGTTCTTCTTGGCTTCAGACAACTACTTGTGACATGACCAAATAAATTACAATTACTTCACTGATTATCTTTTGTTCCATGGCTAATTTTTCCTTGGCTAGCTTCTATCTCTTGTTCACTTTTACGACTATAAATCTTCGAATATCATATTGTTGTTGGATTTTTTTGATTTTCACTTACACGATTTTTTCTGGCAAGATTGACTCTTTCAAAACTAACAATGCCTTTGTAAAGTTCATCTACATTATGATGTAACTTGGACAAAAGAAAATTACTTAAATCTCTGGATCAAAGACCAATAATTACTTGTTCATTGATTTCATCAAAGCTTAAACTTAATTCACGGCATAATAATAGTTTTTCGTAAAAGTAATAAGAAACATTTTTCTTTACTTGTTGATGTCTTTTTTGCATTCGTCTTCATAAATTGGTTTTATTTTCAAAAATAAATTTCTTCCAAAATGAAGTTTTTAAAGCTTTCCAACTTCTAATATTCGATCTTCCTGCTAATCAATATTTGGCGGCACCAATTAAATTTGTCGAAACCATTTGGAATGTAAATGCTTTTGGCCAATTGTGCAAACTTGCAGAAGCTTTTAAACGATATAACCATAATTTAGCACTTGTTGGACCTTCTTGTCCAATGTAATGCTCTACAGTTTTTGACAAATTGAGCACTTGGTTTATTCAATTTGTTCATTAATTGCATATTTTGTTGCATTAATGTAGTAACAGTTTCTAATAATTTACTTGTATCCACATTTTGCGTTTTAGCATCGAATTGTTATTGTACGTTATTTTGTTCCTGATAAAGAGCCTCAAATTTGCCTGCATCAACGTGCTTATTTGAATCCATAACTATTTACTTGGAATCGTGCAATCTAATCCCACTTCTGATTCTGTTGTAATATTAAAAGTACTACCCAAAATAATTTATCACACAATACTTTATTTTGCAGTAACTTAATATATAACAAGCATAATTCACATTTTATTATAACCCATACTGTAACCATAATCTACCGACGTCATCATCGTCCATCTTAATCTAAACACATATGTAGGGTGGCGCGAAATTCAAATTGAAGGAACACTTTTGTTTATGCGCATACTAGTTGGCGTCGTTTATAAGCACATTACTTCTAGCGTAATTTTTAAACACATGATTTGTTTGTATACAAAAAAGTGAGGTTAACTTCTAATTGAAATAAAATTTCATCAAAATTGTTAAATATAGCACTTACTTATGCTAAAGTTACTTTGTATTAGAATTTGTTTCAATTTACAGAAACTATTTAGGTAGAGTTTCAAAATATTTATTCAAACTGAGAATAAAGTGTCTTATTTGAGGTCACAATAGGTAGTACTTTACATATAGGTGTATTGTCTTATAAGATTTTGATTTATATAGATGAAGTAAAAATTGTTAAAACCAGTAAGGTGAAGCACATTAAATGAACTGAATATTTCAGTTTTAAAAAATAGCTACAAACTAAAATATTATCCTAACATATTTATTCGAATACAAAAATCAAATCGGTTGTTACCTAATATAGAAGGTAATTCTATCAATCTATTATATGCCAGGAATTAGATTCTTACAGATCGATTATAAATAATCTGCTTTTTTTGTCTGCGATACCAGGTTAGAAAAATAATATAAAATGGAAAGTAAGGGTTAAACTATAAACAATAAAAAGTTAACTGTAACTTAATTCTTCTCCAAGATTGACTATTCTTACTTGCATTACATAGAAAGTTAAACGTAACCTTGTAGATGTTTCGATACTTGTTTTCAAATTTATTTTATTAAACTTTTTCCAAATTGTATGTTGTTATTTTGCAACTGTTCAGGATTATTGGGAGAGGTTGTTGCAAAATCTTTTGTTAGACAAATTGTACACATTTGTTGAAATACATTTACTTAAACAAAAACTATTTAAAGGATTTATTTTTTTTATTGTTACCCCACATTATATCTTATGAGAATGCTGCTCACTTGAAAATTTGTTTGAATCCATCGAATAAATTAAAAATTTCAAATGATGTTTAATTCCAATCGATCAAATAGTACTTTATGGTGTTGATCTAATTGAATGCATAATAGAACTGTTTCATATTTTGATTGACTAGTATATTCAAATTGTCTGAACAGTAATACATAATTAATTAACACTGACTGTGTTTTTCTGCTGGTTTTGGCATGATTGAAAGCTTTATCATATTTTTTTTTCTAAACACAGTAAATTTTAGAGTAAAAGTGTAAGTTCCAGAAATTTAGCAAGACTTTAGTTAAATACAATCGGATTAAATAAGCAATTTGATAATTAAATAAATAATTTATATTGCTTGTTTCACAACATTCTAATTAATTAATTTGAACAAAGCAATAAAAAAAACGATAACTAGATTTTACTCGAGTTTTATGACGGTTCACAGCTTCTAAGATTATGACACGATTTGAGTTACCTTGCCACATTTTTTATATGAGAAAGGTTCAAAGTGACGATTTTGTCTTTGAAAATTTGCGTCCACAGTTTACAAACTGGATTTTTGGAACAGTTTTTTGCGTTTGCGATTCCCTGTTTTTGCCATATCTATAAAAGACGTACAGCAGACTGGACTTGGCGCAAAAAAACCGTTTTCGAGATAACCTTCATTGAAATTTCTAATGCAACGGAATTAATTGTAAAAATTTTAAAGAAAGAATTATCGGTATTTGCGCACAAATAAATATCATGATTAAAAGATAAATCATTTACATAGCCAATTTTTATTAGATGTTAAAGTTTAAAAGTCATTCTTAAATGCTCATAAAAATTGTTTCAAAACTGATGAACAAATTACTTTCTCCTTGAAGGAGTCATAATTTTAGCAAAAAAAAACTTATTATTCTTTGTAAATAACTTCTTATACGTTTAATTAATTGTTTGCAGGTCTTTAAAAAAAAAGAAATCATGTATTCATACAAAATGCAACAGTTTTCGAATTATTTGACTTTTGAAATGTATTTTATGTTCTAAATTTTTATGTTAACATGTGCATTCCAATCTAAAAAATAAACAAAATCAAGTTGGCAAACTTTTACTAAATCAAATTGTTAAGCAACAAAACTTTAGCACAAACGTTCAAAATTTTAGCCATTTTCTTGCTGTCATAATCTGCAACGCTTTCTCATTTCAGAAAGTGTTTCTCAAAAAACTAGAGCATTTCTTAAATTATTTTGACTGCAGCTTGAATTCGTGTTCGTGTTCTGCAGTCTCAATGATGGTTCTGTTGTGTACCAAGGATATTATATACCCCCACAAGAAAAAGTTTATTGGGTTTAAGTCGGGCGATCAAGAGATCCTGTGCGCGTAGTCTACCTCGACCGATCAACTTCTCTTTGAATCTTTCTGTTAGATAATCTCTAGCACGTTTATGAAAATGGATAGACGCGCCATCGTGGTAGAACCTCATATTGTTCCTAATTGCTATCGGCACGCCTTCCAAAAACTCAGGAAGGACTTCTATGAGAAAGCGTCTGTAAAACGGTCTATTTAATTTAGCAGGCATAATGTATGGACCAACCAATACATTATATTACAACCCTTGTTCTAGAATTGCGAGCGGGTTTTCATTATCTATCACTTAACTCGTCCGTGTATAATACATATTTAGAAAAATTTGGATTTTCACGGCACATTTCTAAAAACCGGATTTTTTAAAGTTTTTTAAAGCAAGATTAAAGTTAAACAAAATCCAATTCATACATTATTTAACACTAACTCTGATTGGTTAAGTTCTCGAACCCCTTCAGTACCAAATCTGCCCTTTTCTACCCTTAACATATTACTAGGTTTTTTTTACTGGACCACGCTGCGTGTTTTAACTGGTATAGATATCTTATATTTGTTGTATTTTATTAACAAATTGTTATTTTAGGAGAAATTAGAGAATAAAAATAAGCAAGCAATTCTAAAGTAAAAGTTTTGGTAAAACATTCAAAAAGCCAAAATGTTTAGCAAAATAAATCGTAAATTACGGACGTGTTTCATTATGTAGTATTCTACGGTTGTTGACATTGAGAATAAAAGTAAACTGTTCCAAAAGTGCAAATTCTTTCTCAACAATTTGCTGAGACTAAAAATAAAAATCGCATAAGACGTAATTAAATTATGTAGTTGACTTAAGTTGCACACTGCACATTCTTTTTATGTAAACTCGATAGTACGTCTAAGATAACGTATTTACAGATGTCTAGGCAGCGATATCAAATGCGCCTTCTATGTCCATAAACCATAAAGCCATCTAGCGCAATATTTTTTGACTCAATTGCTCCTTCTATACATTTAATAAGCTGATGTAATGCTGTTATAGTTGATTTTTCATAGGCAAATTGGTATTTATGTAATGGTTTCTCCATCATTTTAAACAGAAATTACGATAAGTTTATCGTCGATATGACTTCGCAGTGTCTAGAGGTTTGCATTGTGCATGAATACGACTCTTACTTTTCTCCATAGTTGAGGAATATAGCCGTATAGCAGACTGAAATAGATTAACTAGTAGTGATAGCAGTATGTCCACTCCATGTTGAATTAGTGGTTTGAAAGGTTCCTATGGCTACCTTAACTCTTTTAGGCGTCACAATTGTTTTTGTAAGAAGAAGGTCCATTTCGATTTCTGCTCCGTTTTTTATGTGTTTCCTTTCATCCTCAGCTCTTTTTAGTGCTATGCAGCCTGGGAAGTGTGTTACCATCATAGGTTTTAAGATTTCTTTACAGGTTCTGTATCAGTCTTTAAATCTTGTATGATGCTACTAATAATCGCCTTGAAGCAGTCTTGAAAAAAGACATTCAGCTAGAGTAAATGCGATAGTATTATATCGTGAAGAATAAAGTAAGAACAGAGACCTCAATTCTCTATGCATTGTATACCTCATGTATGCTCGAGTTGTAGCTTTAGTTTTTTTCTCTGCTGCATTGTTATAACCTTAAATAATTTTGCGCAGTGATAAATATAAGCTAATAATACTGCTGAGAATAACATATTTAAATTTCAGATGTACTAAAATACTATTAAAAATATTTTGTTTTAATTTTGAAAAGGGTTTGCCGTGATGTCGCAACCGCCATAACCGTCTGCCATTGTTATTTTTGAATAACAATAATAATATAATTTAAAATATACAAACGGCAGCTTAACTAAAATACTTTTGAAGGTCGTCTGATTTTTGTACCTGCTATACCACAGCGTCACTTAACCTACCATGACCCGGCTTAGTTAGTCACCATCTCATGAACAGTAAGCATAAGATAGTCTTTGGACAAAATTGAGGGTTTACTCAATTACATCATGTCTGCTTTTCACTGACTCTTGGCCTATCTCCTATAAAGCATCAAAAGTGAGAAGAGTGATAACGTATTCGAGCTGTTATAATATTTTTCGTTTTATAACCGAGTAGACGTTATAGCTAGAACTATTTATACGATAGTAAAGTTTTATTTCAAAAATGTTGATATTACTTTTTTATTTAAAATCGTTTTTTAGGACAAAAATTTTATAATTATCTTTGCATTGGTAAGCAAAAAGGTTTTCGTATTTTTTCAAATATTTGAGTATTGGCATCTTTTAAAAACAAACAGTTACATTTTATTATACCCTTTTTGAATTTTTGTATAATTATTGTTAACTATATTAATTACTAAATATGTTATTAAACTAATTATATATTTTTTTCACAAAATTTTAAGAAGAGATTTCTTGTTTAGTTTATGTAGATGAAAAAAGTGAGCAAATATCTGTTTGTTTTTTTTTAATTTTATTGGTCACGTACAATTATATTTAAATATATATATTTCTATTTAATATAATATGTACCTATATATCCGTGAACAAAGTGAAAACACGTATAGAACCTATTAAAATATTAAACAATCAAAATATTACTTATTGGACTTATTTTATTTAACTTAAATTAATTAAAAGTAAACTATAGCAAATTAATTGTAATTTTAAATACGCTTCCGAGTAAATAATATTTATATAATTTTTTTAAAATTTTAATTAAATCAAATAATAAATGATGTTATAAGAGTGTGTGCTACTACCAAAATAAATTGAGATGAAGTGCCTGGCAATAAGTTTTGTTATCCCAAAGATAAAGTTAAGTGTTCATAAGAAAATTCATAAATTCGTGATAAAAGAAACTTTTTTAATATTAAGTTTTAGTTTTTTATACACAAAATAAGCAATTTTTTTGAGATTAACTTATTTAATCTCTTGCTATCTGACCGTATTTTTTCGGCTTATTTTATTTCAATTAAAAGTAAACTACAGATTCATGTTATAGTTATACCATGTCTCATCATTGTTTGTGTAAAGTTTAATTCTGACAGATAATAAATGACATGGTGACAGATGCTATTATGTTGGAAATTATATTAAAGACATAAAGGGTTGTTTTAGTAGCTATAAAAGCACTTGAACATTAATCTTATTAGATTATTTTTTAGTTACGTTCCATTGGGCGAGGAAAATACATATAACAACAATATAATATTTTATTGAATACAAATAAAAACGCTTACATCACGATATTAGAAACATTTTTCAATATAGGTATATACTTTATGTTAGCAAGCCGAACGTTCTTCGCAATGGTTTCTTTATTACACTGATTTACACGAAGCAAATTCTTTCAAAAACTACGTTTGCATCGTAACATAATTAAATGTAGAGGTTTTTTGCTTACGTAAATAAATACTTAAGTAATGTAATAATAGCTCCAGTTTTGCGTTTTTGTGTTGTATAATTCTATTTTTCACTGATTACCGTGATTATTTTTGGTTTTGTTAAATACTCTAATGCATCGTATGTATGTATACAAGGGCAAACACAAAAAGAAAGGTAAAAGATAAATTCGAGTATTTGTCACTTAAAATATGCTTTTATGCATTTTAATATAATACATAATATATATACATTTGTAAAACAACAAAATAAATAGTTTTTTTTTATTATTTATTTTTTATGTAATATCTACATATATAAAAAAAACAGAAAATAAAAATAAATAAGAAACATTATTTACAATAATATAATATTTATTATTTATATTATAAAGTATAGTGACTTATTATTACTTTTATTTATTTATTACGGTTCAAACAATATAACAATTAAATGTTATATAAAATAAAATTTTGCTACCTATCTGTTAACACTTTTTAGAGGAAAAATGAGCGTTCTACTTCACAAGACGTTAATGGAGCAGATTTAAATTTATTTATTAAAGAGGGTTATAAGTGTAAATACAATTGCCCTAAATAAATCCTTAGACTGATAATACTACTTGTATGCACCAGTTTTTAATAACCTTAGCTTTTTTTTTAATACGTTGAGAGATGTTTAATTTTATTGTCTACAGAGTTAATAATTTCAATACTTTGCTTTCTTTAAAAAAAATTCGGTTTTCTAGTTTAGTAATTGATAAAGCTATGAAGGAAATTTGTTTGAATATGTGCTAAGTGACATATCAAAAATGGATTTTTAAAAACATTTTTTGTAGCAGTAGAACTATGTACGTAGGAGTTGCGAATTACATTTTTTCCATTAAAATTGTTTGTTATGAAATCAACACAATTTAACCCGGTTTCCCACCTGGCAGGTAAAAACATATTCTTTGCAGTACTTTGTTAAAAATTGTTGAAATAGTAAATTTGGCTAATTTTACAATTAGGATATTGCTACCCACTAGCTTTCCTTTATAAGTTTTAGTGTAGCGGTTCCCAAGTGTTTATCAACATAAATTTTTTTCACATACAACTTAAAAACAGAAAGCTTACAGAATGTTGTAAAAAAAGTTAAAAGGCTTAATCAAAACAATAAACACAATGAAATATGTACATATTAAAATTCTTCAATTGCAAAAGTTATTTATTTAGTTATGGTGTTATTGAAATGTAAAAAAAATTGAAGTTTAAAACGGTTAAATAAAAGATTATACAGTAAAGCGCCCATTTATTAATGCGTCAGTCTTTTAATTTACAAAACCGAATAAGAAAATTATTCTACTAATAAAGGCCGCCACTGTATAACAGTCGAGGACACTTCGAAAAAAAATTTATCAAAAATACAAGCAATTTTACTTTTCATTAACGGTCAAGTTACGATTTAGTTTGTTTACCCCTTAATGTATCAAATGTAAATTAAACGCTGAATCTATAAACAATATAACAAAACTAGCAAAAACAAAAATTTTGTGCATCAACAATAGCTGGTTTATAAACTGTTCATAAAAATCCATTCATTGTTTTCTAATTATAAATGTTTAAAAATGCATTTGCTATTGTCTGTTATTTAAGCAGAATATTGAAAATTAGAAAACTAAAAACTACCCAGATAGAAAAATAAGCTTGATTAAAGCTTGAAAGGATATAAGCTTGCAAGCTTGCCTTGGCAAGCATACAGGCTTGATTAAAAAAAACTTATGTTTTTGAAAACTTGCATCAAACTTGACAAGTGTAGAAGCTTTTTGTTCGTATACTAGACTTGCTGAATAGATGGAAATAAGTCCTTCCCACTAAAAAAAATGATACTTTATTGAATATTAAAAAAATGTCATTTTTAAGATTTTATTCTTTACTAGTCTACTTCAATTTACGTTCTGTAATACTTTATAGTAATGTTATTATAAATTTACTTTATTCATACATAAATTATTTTTCTACAAAAATCAAATTTATTTATTTTCAATGAAAAATAAAAAATAATAAGAAACTTGAAGTTTATCTACAGAAAAATGAGAACTTCAAAATAGCAATTAGATTGTTTATTAAAAATCATTACAATTATTGTAAAATTTAATTCTCATAAACTAAAACAATAAATTAGTATTATAACGCTATTACAACTTTTTTAAAGAATTTACCTGCACTAGGTAAAAACAGGAATAAAAGACAAAATCGGCAAAATACAAAATGAACTACAAAAGTTGAGCGATATATGGAAAAAACACTACCAAGAAACGCTATATACAAAAGAAGGGGAAATGCAAAAGGAAGAAAAACAACTACATCAAGAAGAAAAAAACTGCCCTAAATATGAAAACATACAAGAAGAAGTAAGAAAATTAAAAAATAGCAAAGCACCGGGGCAAGACGAGATTGAGGCAGAACTGCTAAAATATGGAGGACAGCAGATACAAGCACAGATCACTTAATCAAACAAATATGGAGACAAAACAAGATGCCAAAGGACTGGAACACTGGTATAATAATCCCAATATATAAAAAAGGAGGGAAAAAAAACTGCAAAAACTACAAGCCACTAGCTCTGTTAAGCATCACCTATAAAATCTTGGAAAATCTAGTGAACAAAAAGCTAAAGACACATGCTCAAAATATACTTGGGGACTACCAGAATGGTATGCCATACATACCCTAGAACAAATAATTCAAAAACAGTGGGAACACAAAAAATAAATACATATTATATTTATAGATTTTAAAATTGCCTTTGATTCAGTGAGCAGAAAAGAACTAATAAGAAAACTGGAACACCTAGGAATACTTGGAAAACTATTAGCACTGTTAAAAATTACTCTAATAAATACAAATACGCAAGTGAGATTCCAAGGAGCAACAACGAAATCTTTTATAATAAAAAAAGGAGTAAAATAAGAGGGCTCCTTATCTCCATCCGTATTCAAGCTAATACTAAAAAGCATTATACGAAGAGCTAAATTAGATAGAAAAATATCATGAACAATCAAATACACATAATAGCGTACGCAGATGACAACAATTAAAGAGAATAGGAAGGAAGATATTGCAACAGCTGTAGACCAACTAGACAAAGAAGCAAAACAATTTAGTATGAAAATAAACAAAGTATAAACAAAATACATAAAGATAAAGAAAGAACACGAGCACGCACAAAATTACTTAAAAGCACATTTTTGAGAATCGACTGTTTTAATTATCTGGGAATCACGTTGGAACAAACCGAGAAGAACAAAGTGAAAGACAAATTGCGGAAAGGAAATCAGGCATACGACAGAAATAAAACTCTACTAAAAAGCAAAGCGTTAAGTAAACCAACTAAAATAAAATTCTATAAGATTCTGATACCCATCATAACCTATGCGTTGAAAACAATAGCCATAATACACAAAAAAGAAGAAGACTTAAAAATCATAGAACGAAAAATTATGAGAACAACATTAAGACCAAACACAACAAGAGACAGAGAAATAAGGGTAATAAGCGTCATGGTGTTATACAGGTTGTTTAAGATAGACTCGATGTAGCAACATCTTCTGTCAAGTTTCACTGCACTTATAATGTTTACTTTTTGATTTGATTTCTTCATTTTTATATTCAACTAGCTGTACCCTGCCACGCTTCGCAGTGGCACATTGTGATTGAATGGTTGACATTCGTATTAATTGATAATTGCTAGTTTTAATGTAATTATATTTATATACATTAAAAGTGAGGTTAATTCAAAATAAATAATATAATTACGTCCACGTGTTAGATGTAATAAAAAAGATATAACCACTCACTTCTGTTAGAAATCCACTTGAATTATAATAAATCCTTTTATTTTGCCTGTCAGTTAATAATATTTTTACTGTCCATCTTTGATATAAAATATAACTTCTACTTACGATTTGGTGAAAGGCGCAGTTCGATCACAACAGTATCACACCAAAAATTCTTGATTTAAGTGAATATTTAATTCAGATTGTATAATAATCAGAATCAGATGCAAATTTTTTTGTAAATAAACAATGTAATTGGGAACGAAATTGTTTCCATAGGTAACATTGTTTCTCATGTGACTGCGTCATTATTATTGCGGTTGTCAGCGAGTGTTTTCCTCGTTTATGGCAGATGGCGCCGTCACTGGTACACAGCTGATCGTTAAAAAAACTGTTTTCTCGCGGTCGCAGATATGTGACTGATGCAAAAAATAGATAAAAACAATCCTTGATGCGGATTTTATATCATGTTAAAATTTCAACTCAATCGGTGCAGAACTTTTTGAGTTTTTGAAGCGTACACAAACCAACATAACATTTTTATATATATAGATATATGTCTTATCTGTCTTCACAGCATCTTCCCGTGTGCAAATATGTTACTTTCACCAGTTTCACCTATGAGTAAATTGATCTAATTAGGAAGAACTATACGTTAAACTTTTCGAACTTACCATCTGGAGAAGTTCTTAAATAACTATATTGTTTACCAATAAATAGACCTTTTTAATCTATTGCCATATTATTCTCCATCAGGTATCACACTTTAGCAACTGATCGGTGCATACCTTGCATACTCTACTACTAAAGTTATACATTGGATCCCAAGAATAATAAAGCAGACAAGGGTTTCGCTCTATTGTATGTCTGATTCTATATTACTTTGTACGCTTTATAGGTCATTCTAATTCGTCTAAAATTAGATTTATTTTTTAAATTAAAACATCGCGCATATATGTAATATAAAAACTTACTATTTTTTTATAGTTGAATATATAAATATCATGTAATTAACAAACGTGGAGTAAGGATGACAAAATGCGCTTCTTTAATATTTACATAACACAACTAAACCAATTCAACAACGAAATAAAAATGCATTGCCCAATTGAATAATAATATGTTCAACTATAACTTCTAATGTGAGGTCTGTGTGCCACATTTCTTGTTCTAGTTTAATCACATGCTGTATAGATTTTTTCTAATAATCTGTAGAAACATTGGCTACTGCTTCAAGAAATAGATTTTTAACATCTTGTATTTTTTCTAACAACCTTCTCTTTCACTTGTGGCTGCCTATATTAATTCAATGGAATTCAACCCACAGTGATACGGTGGCAATCGAAGAACAACTCGTTTACTGACTTTTGCCATTTCATCAACTACAGACATTGTTGTTGAAATGTTTTTCTTGTCAAGTGCTAAACGTTTTGCTTTAACCATGTCTTCCTCAAATTCAATCGATTTACTTGTCAACCAATCTTGTGTATCAGCTTTTTTAGTTGCGGAAATTGGATTTTTTCTACTTTTCTGCTAGGATACGAAGCATTATCTAACACTGATACAGCACCTTTTTCTAAGTTATTTAGCACCGACTCAAACCAGTTTTCGAATACTCCAAAATTCATTTTTTGTGGTAGTCGATAGTTTTTTTTGATTCGAAAATAAGGAAACTATTTTCAACAAATCCTGTATCTGATCTTATACGCAACACAATTAATCGTTTGCCTTTACCAGAAGGATTCAGTAGATAATCCAGAAATGAAGGCTTGCCGTGCTGTTTCAATTGTCGTATCTGCCTAAATTTTTGAAATAATATGACGAGCATGAACCCCAGTTTCGTCCAAATAACATATTTTCTTGTCCTTTTTCTTATACTTTCTTATGGAATCTTCTTCTTCATATTATGATACAATTTTTTTGTTGCAATTTTTTTTTCTGTACCTATAAAATAACGTATATTACAAACCCAATACACTTTCGTTTAACTAACCAAAACCGTTTCTAAACCCAACTTCTTTCAATAATGTTCGTAACGTACTTTTTTTAAAGTTTGGCAAATTCTCATCTTTGATAATACAAGCCATAACTTTTTTTACTGTTGGTTGTTCATTACATAATAAGAACGAATGCACAATACGTCTTAGAACACTTTTCATTCCATCGGTAACATTATCTAATATTGGTCTTGATCTACGGTACACTTTCGGAGAATGCATCAGTACGTGATTTGTGTTATATTCAGTTAGCACGTTGTATACGGTGGATACAGAAACATCTATGTAAATAAGTAAAGTTAATATAAACCTTAACATGTAAGTATATAAAAAACGCAAATAAAATAAAGGGTTACGTTACCGGCTGCTGTAGCTGTAAATTTAGTATGATCTGTTTTCGAACTTCATACTTTGACTTTCTTTTATAGATATTTAAAATACTTTCTTTATCATATACTGATAAATGTTTTGCTTTACGTTTTTTTATTAGCGAAAGATTTATGCTAATGTGTTATATAACCTATAAAAATGTTGTTTTGACAATTGGTAGATATTTAAAAAAAATTATTTCTTATCTTGATATCAACAATATTAGATTGTCTTTCGAAAGATTATTTAAAAAAAATAAATTGTGTACACAAAAAATAAAACTTCGTTTTTTTCATTAACATACCATGCGAATTCTTTTGTAGAGGGTAATTTTTGGCAAGGTACAAATGCGTGTAGCCATATTTTGGTTTGAAGACACACCCTTAAACAATATTGCCTCATTGCATCTTCTGTTGGTGGCAAATTATGGAATGGTGCAGCAGCAGCCATAACTCCACGCCTTGATGTTCAAATTCTTCTAATACATTTTCAATACAAAATTGTGCATGCAACTGAAAGATTTTTCTGAGAAGTCATCTATGCCTACCCCATTTAAATAGTGACTGTATACCAGATATACTTTCTAACATATCTTCTTTCTGAATCCTCCAAACTGACTCGTAGTATCACAACTCGTTAAAGCATGAAATGTTGGTAAATTATTAGAAATAATTTTATTCATATTGGAATGTATCTTAACTTTTTTAGCAGACAACACATGTAAAATAATCTTCATATCGGCTTCTTCGTGATCAGAAGTAAGAAATTCACACAAATCTCTTAATTCAAAATTTGTTTTAAATTTGCTAACATTTTTAAGCCCCCCACTTGTAGCAAACTGGATCTGTTTAGTTTGAAAATGAGTAATTAGTTGTTCAGATATAAAATTTGTCAACTGTCTTTTATTAAATACAGAATAATTGAATAAGTGCCATTGTTGAGACAGCGTAGTGTACGGATTATCTATTATACCGCGAATACCAACTAACCTTTTCTCAATCCAATAACAGCTTTTATTGAATTCTCTCCGTAGTTCACATTAATTATCTCTGCACGGAATCTGTTAGTAAATACAGTTTAAGAAAAAATGTCTTTATATTCTCGAAACGTTTTGCAATTTATTAGTTTTTTCAAGATTTGTACTATTGACATACCATCAAATATATAGCACGTTGTTTGCCTTTTCTTTTTCTGGAAGTAGCTTTTTCAAAAGCTGCCTATAATTTTATAATATGCTTTTCAATGCAATTTGATGTGATAGAGTGTTTAGTTGTCCATTCGCCGTTAGAGACATGGGAAAATGTGTTAATTCATGTCGAAATATATCATGTTAATTTATAGTCTTTCCTATTTGTTTTGCAGCCAATATTTTTTGTAAAAACTGTTGCTCCAACATTTTATCTGAACTTGTCGAAAGTTGCTCGATTTTTTATACGTATGCAGCTGTTCTTATCTTTTTAAGTGGTTTCTAAAAGTCCGTGGTATCCATCCTCTGAATGAAACTCTCAAGAACGACTTCGCCTCTTTGATTGGCACAACGTGTTCCTGTTTACAATTCTTGAGAATATATCTCATTTGTAGCTATAGATATTAAATTGTTAATATGAGTAAAAAAACTCCATAGTTAAGAAATTATTCTTGCAAGGTTAAAACAGTCGATAAGAATCCTTTGCTTGAATATTTCAATATTTTGGCTACGACTATCGGAATCTCACTTCAAGGAACCCTGAATTGTATTTATTATTTCACCTATTGTATTAAAACCAAGGTACCATTCATCCAATCTTATTTAAACCAATAATCCCTACAGCGCTACGTTCTTTGACGTTTTGTTCACGTGCTTTAAAGCTTGGTCAACATAAATATGATAAAATCCTCTTTTACATTTCTTTGCCACAAAATGGTCGTTTAGAAATTTTTCATGAACTGCACGTGCAATGAGGGGCAATTTGTTTATTTCACACAAGTACACAGTACCCCACCTAGCATAGTGTGTATGGTTATAAGCAAAAAACATAAAACTTTGCAAATGCAGTTCCCATTTGGCAGTTCTTTCGCTGTACAAAAATTCTAACAAAATTTTTACAGTATCTGAGTAACTTCACTAAAGTTGAATTGTTGGGGACTGGCTATCTGTAAACTTTCTAAATGCATTTTGTAATGCTTAAGAACTTTTAATAATGTCAAAAAAATTATGTAAAAATTTTAAAAAATGTTATGAAAAATTCTGGTTGCCTTGAAATGTTCACAGTATGCAAAATTATAATCCTCAATAACACTGCATTTTCTTCTTTCTGTAAGGATGCTGTTTTTATTTTGTACTCTTACAATACATTATTTTCCTTTGTTATAGTTTGTTTTGTGTTACATGTTGAAACTTTCAGGAATGAATAGTTTTACCTTATAAAGTAATACTTTCAGTGGTTAAAGTTGCTTGCGTAGTAGTCTTGCCTAACAAACAACGGTTTGGGTACCGAGAACGGTAGGCGACTTATCAAGTGGTTCTTCCAAAATGTCGATGTTACCTCCGGCGAATTGAACAAAACGTTTTTAAACGAATTTCCCAAATCTGTAACAATCTACGAATCGTGTAACTTTTTATACGATGGTATTTCTGAGTCTTAACACAACTTTATAAGAAATAGAGTGCAAAATTTAAATTTTTTTCAATCTGGTGTCTTGATGAATGATGATTCCTAACATGTTTAGAAGTTCACTTAAAACGAATGTACTATATATAATATTTTTGCAAATACTCACAGTTGAATTATTATCCTCGCTATTTCTAGTTATACATTTTATTATCCAAATTAAACTTTTCAATGGTAAGATATCTCTGCATGTTTTATCTATGTGTGCTAATTCTAAAGGGCCTATGAGTATTGCTTGCAAAACATTTCCATGTGTGGAAAGGCGACTTAAAATTTGTCAAATTTTTACTGTTTCAGAAATATCACAATGGCCTTTTAAGTTTAATTCTTCTTTAAGGCTAAATGCAATTGGCATTGTTTGACGATTATTTATAACTTTTACTTACAAAGATTATGGTGATCTATATACAAAAAAAATGATTTACTTATAAATGTAAAGAAAAATTTTATTTGGCAAGTAATTTATTTACAAATGAAAAGCTTCTAAGTTTTTGTTTCATGTAGAGAGTATAATGAAATATAATTTACATAAAAAAATTATAATTTATATAAATTCAATGAACAAAAATTTATTTAGGCACATCAAGATTAGAACATAATAAAAAATGATTGTTTTGTTTTAGTTCTGAAACCGTAAATTCCAAAATTACTAAATATTAGAGTTATTTTTGTTACCAACCACAAATTTAGTCAATCATTAAACTAATGGTTTAAATTTTTTTGTATAACAAAATCATTTAAATCACTATGTTGGTTATATTTTGCTGTTTTTATGTTGACCAACACAAAGGCGAAAAAATAATGTACTGTTAAGTCTCTGTAAATTTAGGACATATCAAATATATTAGCAAACTGTTACTTGTATTTTTGAATATATTTTTGTGATGTAATATTACATAAATAATTCGTTTTCTAGTTTACTTTGTCTTATTCTTTTAATTAAATTACATTTTACTTAATAAGTACTATTTTTTATTAAATTCTGATTGATCGGTTCACATTAAAAATTATTACTTTTTAAAAGTGTTCTTATCGATTGTAATTAATATTCAATGTAAAAAGTTACTGTTTTCTGCAAGTGTCTGTTTTTATATAGTAAATATTTAACTAGAAATCGTTAAAATTGATAGAATTGTACTGTTTGTTATTCAACAAAATAATGCTCTTGTTAAGACTACTCTTTGCTAGAAACTATCTTTTGTAACACTCAATTATTTATACGTAGGATTGCAAAAGAAAGAATGAATTCTATCGGCTTGGAGTGTTTGGATGCGATAACCATGTGGCTTGAAGTGGTAACAATAGATTCGTTTCTCGCGTGGGTTCATTCTTATTGTGTTCCATCTTGCAGACTCTAATAATTTATCTTTCTTGCAGTTCTTGGCGTTGCATATTATTTGCATACATACTTTTCTTTCTAAGTAGTTTAACTTGCAAGTATGCATTCGTTGACAGTTTATTTAAATTCAACTATTTAAAGAACAAATTTAGTAATAAAATACGGATAATCTAAAATCAAGAAAAAACGAATGAGAACAAAATATGCATTGTGCACAATCAGGTAGTTCATTTAAGAACAGAAAACATGAAATTATGTAAACGATGTACACGCCTACATTCAAATAAATTATTCCGATGTAAGATAGGAAAATAACAAGGTAGTTGTGAACTATATCATCTGTTCACGCTCCAGGTACATCAAAGTCTAAATCTAAGCTTGATTATTATATATTTTGCATAATACGAAAGTCGTTAATAATACTATATTCTCCAATATGTAAAAGCACTTCTAAAGTTTCTTTGTATAAAACAACTTTTCTAGATATACTTTGAATTGAATAATGTACTTAACCGAAAAAATATTGATTAGAGATATTATGCATTATTTTTTAATTTAAATAATATTTTTTTTAGTTTATATATGTATATAGAAATAAATGTTCTTAAAACCAATCGAAGTCTTTGCAATATTGTGTTATTCATTTAAATTTATAACGATTTATAAATCTTATGTTGTTTTTTTTTTTTGTTGGATTCCAAGTAATGAATTATTGCAAACGCTACATGAAATAATAAATTATATTACCTAGAATATTTTTTATTATATAGAATTAAGCATCTATTAATTTTATTTTTTATTTCACAGGAACAATTAAAGGGATATACAATAAAGTAAGTAACTTTCTTAAAATTACTTTTTTTAAATTTTTAAACATAAATCTAATGTTTCATTTTCTATAAAACTAAGATGTTTATAGTTATTAATTTTGATAAACGTTTAATTTTTAAAACATAACGTTTATTAACTATGGTTGTTTTTAAAAACTTAAAATTATTTTACATGAATTCATAAAATTTATGTTCTATACCTAAAGCTTTTTAAGAACATTAAAACTCAAATACTAATTTTAATTTTTCCATCGAATGTTGTTGCATAATACAAGAAATTTCAATTAGGTGCTTAGTTTAATAAACGTCTCTATACTTTGAATTAGTTCTATGTACATGTGCTAATGTAATAGTAGTACTATCAAAATAAAAAATATTTAATTTATAATATTTTAGAATGCAATTTTTCTTAGAAATCTTCTGAAGAAGCTGGCAGCATGATCAGCGAATCGTTAAGTGAAAGTTTTCTGACGCGGCAACACCCGAAACGCAGTACTACATTATTAAAATGAAGAATGCTGTTGGTATTATGTTTACTTGTAATATTTAAAAAAAAATTAATTACATCAAAAAACAATCCATAGAAACAACAATTAATTTACAACCTAATTGTTTAGGAAATGAATTTAATAACAATCTAGTTAACAAAAATTTTACCTTCTCAATAATTACAATTTTACAATTTCATTTAAAAACACTAATACTTTAAAAACAACATTTTTTACAAAATTTAAAGATCCTACCCATTTACTTTATCAATCTAATGTAATTTACAGTATATCATGCTTGTCTTGTCCGAATGTGTATATTGGACAAACTAAACAGCTACTAAAAAAACGTATGCAACAACATAAAAACTCTGTAAAAAATTACTACACAACTCAAACCAATAACAAAACAGCATTAGTGGAACATTCGTTTAATAAAAACCACTTTTTTGACTTCAATAACCCAAAAATTTTATATAATGAATCTAATTTAAACAACAGACCTTTTCTAGAAATGTTTGAAATTTAAAAAAAAAACAATAAATCGATTAATTACCGTAATGACATCATAAATTTAAGTAACATTTACTGCAAAATCATAAATACATAAAACATTTAAATTAAAAAACAAATTAATTAACATTTAAAATTTACTATTGCTTTCTTCCTTATAAAATCAAAATTTATTTTCAAATACTTTTCACAAATTTTTATCACCATTCACATACTTAACATTATATTTCCACATGAATGTTAGTTCCGTAAAAGATTCAAAACTATGTACATGATGTACATGATGCGCCGTTTTTATGTAATAATAAACGACAGATTTTTTTTAAACCTAGAGTATATATTTTATTTTACTTTTTCATTCTTTGTCAAATTTATAATAACATTTGTATAAACAATTTTTTGATGCATTAAACCGTTTCTGAAAATTTTTGTATTTTTAAAAAAAATACAATTATAGGACTAGCAAAAAATTAATATCTCTAATATGTAACAAGCTTTGATTGCTATTTTTTGACATTATCTAAATTAAAATACGGTTTAACGTGCGATACTCTAAAGTTTTGAAAATATCATCTAGTGTGTTTATATTTTTGTCATAAGTTTTTGCATATTTGAAATACAAAAAACACATATCTGTATTATTAACCGTTCTTGAAATAATTCGACTTTTAGTAATATCGTATTAAATTAAAATCTTAAAATTTCGCGTTTGTTATGTTTAAAATTATAAGCAACTTTCGGCTTAGACCGCGTCGTAGTAAAACACCCAGACTTAGGCTTGGTCATAGTCTCTTCTTGAGAGCCAAAACAAGAAGTAGAACTTGGCCTTTGCCGTATTGTCGTTCGTGAACCCAAACAAACTGACGTTTCGCAAGACATTGCAGCTTGCATCTTCATAGTGGTAAATATCACTGACATCGTATTAGTTTACCTAATCAATAATTACTTTTTGACAAAAAACCAACTGTTTAAGGTTAAAGACAAGAATTTAGAAGCGTAAGAGTAGAAATTTTAGAATGGGTCCATAAAAATTCTTTTTGAAGAATCAACTTACACTTATCAGAAAATCGAAGGCCTATTTATTTAAATTTTTTAAGTTAAAATGTTATAAAACTATTATTGCTTCTAAAAAATTATTTTTATTATGATTAATGTAAATAACAATCTTAAACAGTTTGTTTTTTGTCAAATAGCAATTATTGAATAAGTAAACTAATACGATATTACTAAACGTTGAATTATTTCAAGAACGGTTAATAATACAGATATGTGTATAGCCATTGAATAATCATATAAGACTTGTAACAGGACTAGTTGGGGTCTAACAGGGATGGATGGCGAGGGGCCAACACAAGTCGCAACGGTACTTACAGTGGCGTACAATGTACTATTATACTGGGCACTTCTAATAGCAGCGCATAATACAAAAATGAATGACATTCGAATTAATATTACGCTGAAGGTCATCTAGTGTTTACGTGTTCGTTTGTATCGGTCAGCGTTTATCACTACTATTCTCCGAATCACGGCAATTAATACGTGTACAATCATAGCGCTTATAGATAAAAATAACTTTAGATTGTAAATGCACGTAATTGTTTTTACATTAAAGCAATGCAATTCCCAACATAATTTTGCAGAATGTAAAACTTTTAATTCATTTTTTGAGAGTATTTCTTTACCGATTGAGTTCGGTTTTTGTGCAGTAATTTTTTTATTTAAATACCTACAAAATTGTCTTATTAATACTTAATTTATTTACTAAAATTAACTCAAAATTAGGATTGGTCGTTTCATTATTCTATAAATTTAGTTGAAAAAAAAAACAAACCAAAAAAGTGGTTTAAAAGTATTACGAATATAACCACAGTAACTAGATGACGTTAAATCACATCGTTTTTTTACAATATGCGGAAAAGTTTGGAGAGTAGTAAGCAAGAAGAGAGATTACAGTCTTTGTGCTCATATTATTTTTGATTTGCAATGCCTGTCTGTTAGTATGTTCGTAATAATTTTGCCAACGTACAAAATATAAAATTACGAAATTAGGTTTTTTGCAATCCTGTAAAGAAAAAAAAATATCCTAAAACTAGTAAACTTTTAATGCAATCTGAAACATCTGGCTTAATATGTTTATTCTATCAAGGCTGCATCAAAGAGCCTCAGCTCTCGCGGATGTATTCCTTCATATTAAAAATTCCAAAAATCACTAAGCGTTTTAGCACTTAAATATTTTAACTAATAGCCTGATAGTATCAAGGTTTGAAACAATTTAAAAGTAAAGTAACACTGTTAAGGTCTTTAGTTTTTTGTTTACTATTTGATTTGCAGTTTTAGATTAAAATGTAAGCTTTATGATGTAAATTTAAAATTTAGTACTCACCTTGTACATACAGGGTGTTTTTCATTTTTGATTTATATAGTTAGAAATATTTAAAAAAATCAACAGTCTTATAATTTTTATTTTTTGACTAACGGCGGATAGAAAAAGTGTGCTCTGTTTTATATGCAATGTAATTCGTAAAAGGATTATGTTTACAAATGATAGTGAAGCAGGACGTGTCTTATCTTTGAACGATAGATACGCGCAAGCAGCTATTTGAAAACACGCGTCTACAAGGGTATAAAGAAAATCAGTACTAATTGTCAACGGTTATGATCTAGACAAGCAAAACACGTTCGCCATCTCTTGCATAACAACGCAACTAAAGGTTGAATGTCTTATATAATTAGTCATTGGTATAACCTAAAACGATATAGTAGTAAGACGGAAAATCTTACGGGAACACTTGAGGAACACTTTTTTGCGCATACTAGTTGGCGTTGTTTATACGCGTAGTTTTAAAACAGCTGATTTGTTTGTATACAAAAAAGTAAGGTTAACTTCTAATTGAAATAAAATTTTAGCAAAATTGTTAAATATACTTATGCTAAAGTTACTATGTATTAGCGTTGGTTTCAATTTACATAAATTATTTAGGTAGAGTTTCAAATTATTTATTCACAATGAGAATAAAGTGTATTATTTGAGGTCGCAACATCGATACTTTCAGAGATCGACTAGTACTTTACATACAGGTCTATTGTTTTACAAGATTATGATTTATGTAGAAGCAGTAAAAATTGTTGAAACCAGCAAGGTGAAAATAAATGATTTACTAAATGTTTGAGCTTTAAAGAATAGCTACAAACTAAAATTTCTTCATAACATATTTTGTATTCGAATAGGTTGTTACCTAATATAGAAACTCATTCTATCAATCTACTATTGTATGACAGGAATCAAATTTTTACAGATCAATTATAAATAATCTGCATTCTCATAGTCTGCGATACCAGGTTAAAAAAAATTTTTGTTTGCATATCTTTTATATAAAATGGAAGGTAAGGTAAACTATAAATAATATAAAATTAACTGTAACTTAATTCTTCTCCAAGATTGACTATTCTTACTTGCATTTAATGAAAAGTTAAACGAAAACTTGTAGATGTTTCGATATTTGTTTTTAAACTTATTTTATTAAACTTTTTCCAAATTTTTACTTTCAAACCTTATGTTTAATAATTGTTTGTTGCTGTTTTGCAACTGTTAGTTTGGGATTAAACGGAGAGGTTGTTGCAAAACTTTTCTTTAAGCAAATCGTACAAATATTTATTAATATTACTATTTCAAGGATTTATTTTTTATCGTTACTCCACATTTCAACACATAAAAATGCTGCTCATTTAAATTTGTTTGAATCCATGGGATAAACTAAAAGTTTCAAATGATGTTTAATTCCAATCGATCAAATAGTACTTTATGGTGCGTTGATTTAATTAAATGCATAATCGAATTGTTTCATATTTTGCTTGACTAGTATATCTAATTGTCTAAACAGTGATAGTACATATAATTATCTACTTAGTCATTAAAAAAAGAAGATTTTTTATTCATTCATTAATTTTAAATTTCAAAAAATCATACTTATTTTTTTTAATTAATTTTCTTGAAAACTTTTTTTTAGTTTTTATATGAATAATAAACGTCAGTGTCAAACATGTAGAAAAATACTCGTGTCGAATTATTTTATTCAAGAAATGCATTTGAGCATAGATAAGATAGAGATAACGTGTCTGGCCTTCAATTACTGCGTAGCACTTTACCGCACTAGTGCTGTAAATCACCGCCAACTCCAACATAAAATGTTAGCAAATAACCTTGAGAACATATTTTTTTCTAAAATAAATGGTTAGAAAATTTATAATTACTAAACATTTACAAATTTGTGAACGTTGACAAATTAATGATTATAAACATTAATAACAAAATCTTTACAATTATTTATATTTATACCTGCACAACAGATTTCTGTTCAATAGATGTTTACTTGTTGAGCATAGTCTGTTTTCTCATAATTTTGTTCGCTACTATTTTCTTATTTCGTAAAAACATCTGCATCATGCATCAGCATCAGAAAGAAGAGGCGCGGAGGATCTTCGGAAACAGTGTCCGGTATATTTCTCTGAATTTGGTAACTAAGCAGCAATGTCTTTTGGCATCCGTTCAAACTGTTAATTCCTACAGGTTGTGAAGTACACTTTCTACTTTTATAGTAAACAAAAAAAACAACCATGAGGGATATGTTTTGGACGAAATCTAAAATATTTTCTAAAATAATCCAGACAATCTACGCCGTCAATATTTCCTGTGGTAATAACAAATTCTCGTTAAACTTTAGTTTTCGTATTAAGTATTTCAAACTTAATAAATGACTCTTCATCAACAATATTAAGTTTCAAATTCGTCAGTTTTCTACGACAAGCTCCAAAAACACCAATAATTAAGGACACTCAAGAATAAAATTTTAAAAGAATATTAGCACTACTAATATACTTTACCTTCATCATTAAATAGTATTTATAATTGGAAATTCTTAAAAATTTAAATACACTTCGATAAGGCGAACTTCGATAACTTAAATATTTAATAATTCAAATTAAATTGGTTGGCAGTAGTGCCAAGAGAGAAAATGACATTTAATTTTTACTTGATAACTAGAACTTTTATTACTCAAATATCATATCAAATTACACCCGGTAAGGAGTAGATTTACTATTTAATTGGAATTAAACATTCCAATCCCATGGAAAATGTAAGTCTTGTTTTTTGATGCGCAGTTTTAATTTTACTAGTTTTTACTGAGTGTGATTACTAACGTTTATTCGTCATTGGAATTGCAAATTATTGCAATCGTTTCATTTAGACACTTAATGCTATCATAATACATACATTATTTTCATTCTAATTAGCTCATCACTCAGTTCGCTTTCGTAAAGCACTGTCTATGTGCCTGTGTCCCTGTGTATTATTAGTTCTTGTTAACAATAAGTAAACTTTTAATTTTTTATTAACGTCGATATGTCAGTTAAACGTACTTTAAGAACATTATCTATTAATCAAGAATTTAGATTTATAAAAGAAGTGAAAAGTGGTTCAAAAAGAAAGATGTGGCTGCGGAGTATAGTGTTTTGATAAGTGCAGAGTCTACCATTTTAAAAAATAAGCAAACAATTGTTATTACAATCAAAAATAGTAGCGCAAGTGGAAGTTCGAGGTAAGGAAAGCACAGTAAACAGAGAGATACCTTGATGATTGCCACAAACATGGATGGATCAGAAAAATTAAAATTGTTCTTAATAGGTAAAAGTGATTGACCTTGCTGTTTTCGAAGTATTAAATGGTTGCTTCTCGACTATAGGAAAATACAAAAGCGTGGATGAAAGGACAACTTTTTGAAGAGTGGGTGTTAAAATTTTGAACATTTTGAAAACATTAGAAGAAAAATTATTCTTTTGCTGACAACTGACATCTTAAAGACAATTAATAAAAATTAAAGTTTATCAAACTTACGTTTTTCCTCCAAATATGACAAAGTTGCAACCACTTGATTAAGGTGTCATACAAAATGTGAAAAGTCATTGTCGCAGTAGAATTTAAAAAAAACTATGTTAGGTTTTGAAGAAAACGAAAAAATTAACATGGCATTAATGGATTGTGTTGATGAAATAATCAATGTATGGAATATCGACGTTAAGTCTGAGACAATTTCTAAGTGTTTTAAAAAAGCCGGTTTTGGTCTTTATTCCGAGTGGGAAGAAGAGCATGAAATTTTTTTGATTTTCATAAGTGAACGTTTAAAAGAAAGATATAAGGGAGAAATTCAACGCAAATGGAATTTCAAGCTTGGAAAATAACAAAAATATACAAGGTGTCACCTTTAATTATTATCTGCAGGACTTTTCCCACAGATAAAGATATTATCGAGCTCTACAGATCTGAGTCCGAATCTGCACAGCTCGACAATAACAATGACAGTGACTGAGATAAAACCAAGAAAAATTTGAACAATGTTTTACATCAACCACCTTCAAACGAGCTGGTGTCAAATTCGTGAAGCGTTTTTGATTCTCAAATAACTGACTTTTTCAAATAAAAACTATGTATGCTTGCTGTATTAAAATATCTTATAGTATGTATGTATTTTTACTCAAATCAATCTACATAACTTATACCTACATAGGTATCGTGTATTATTCTTAATAACTCAAAGCCTTGATAACTCGAACTTTTTTTGTAGCAAATGATGGTTCGACTTCTCGAAGTTCGACTGTATTTCATTTTTTGAAAACATCTTTGATTTTTTTGGCTTATACCCTTCAATTATCCGTTTTAAAAAAGCCAACAATTGGATGTATTCACTAATATTTAAGTTGCTCTCCATTGAAATGGTGGTCCTTAACATTGAATAATAAGTCCACAATGACGATGGTTTTTCATTTTCGGCTTTTTCGGAAAATATATTATCTTTTTTTAATTTACACCAATCTTGAAATTGTTTATACTTATTTTCATATCTATTTCTAGATTTCATGAATTATTGTTTGAACTGCTGCATTTGCCCATCTATCAAAAATGGTCCATTCAGAAATAACGATTTCTTGTCAGAAAAAAAATACGATTTTGAACATTTGGATTTTTGTATATTCTATTCGCCCAGTACTCACAAAATTCAATTTGTGGAAAATAATCTTATTCTGGGAGTTTATGTGAGTTACGTACTTTGTAACTTTTACATTTTTCTTGTTTTAATGCTTTGTAGCAACTACTCCTTGAAGTTCGGAAATGACTTAATGATTTTGCCTAACTACTGAAAGCTTTCTCTTGAATTGCTAAACATACCTTTTGTGTAAGATCTTTAGTCACAACACGGTTTCCTTTTTTTTTATTTATATAATGTTGCGTGTTCACACATCCAGTTGTTATAAACTAATTGAGAAGTCTCAAAATAGTTACGTGAGTTAGTATGGACAGATTTGGATATTCCGCCGCACTGGCCTTTAGTATAACCAGTAATCATTTGAACTTTTTCTTCAATCGTGTAACACGACATTTTCAACTTCCGTTCCTGTTAAATGCAAAGCATAGCAAAGTGACCATTCAATGTATTTATGTATATACAAATTTTAGTACTTTCTTGGTGCAATTAGGATACGTTTTATTTTAAATTTTGCAGTTGTAATCTTCACTTTATATATATTTAAACTTTATAGTTTTTTTACATGTTTATATAACTCGTACATAGTTACTTTTCTACCAGATGGCGTTTATCACAGATTTTACTACTTGATTAAAATTTCCTAACTTAGTTGTTTCTAAAATAAACCGATTCTGCTTATTAAAAAACATTTCTATAGCAGTTGTTCTGTCACTTTCGTGAAAAAAAATCAAAGAGTTACTGAACTTCTACGCACACTATGCTTTAATAAAAAACATTTGAATTACATAACAAAATAACTATAAATCGTTTTTACAGTCTATTAAAAATGGAAAAAAATGCACAGTAAGGCTATTTTTAAATTGTTAAATAATGCCTGGCTTCATTGTTTAGTCTATTGAAACCTAAGAATAAGCTTGATTACTTTTAAATTTTATTGCAGATTTCGTCGTACGTACTGCAAACGTCATTGCTAAATTAGGGTATTTGCTGTCTTATAAAGCAGCACAACTTTGTAACAACCTCTATTTATTTTAAATGTTGTTTTTGATATTTTAAATGATTTATAAACATTCAAAACTATATTTCCTTCTTTTTCTACAGATATATTTAATTTGATTTATGAATTTCCCACTATAGAAATCTTTAACAAAATAATACCACAAAATAAATTTGTGGTGACGTTTTATGTACTTAAAAAAGGAATACTTTATCAAGGTGTGAGGGTGTGTTAATACGTATTAGATTGTTACGCTGGTTTTCTTGTAACAACAAAAAAAGAGGCAACGGCTAACACAGTTTCCCCGGAGAGGGAGTCGCAGGCTTTGTGATGGTAAATTATAGATTAAAGCTAAAAAGCCGCAAAGACTATGAAGTATTAAATTAGGGAGATATCGTTTAACTGTACCCGTAGCTGGAAAAAAAACTAATAACACGACAGAAGTAAGAACACAGAATATATATTTATTGTTTTACATGGGTTGATATCACAGGCCAAATATAAGTTACGTCCTTTGTCGAGACAACACGTCACACATCTACGTGCCCTAATCAATCTAACTTTTAAATTTAACGAAGGAATGACTTTATTAAGTTTAATTTCAAGAATACGAAAATCAAAGTATCGAGAATCAAAGCGCACTCGATAAGTATGTGACACACAAAGAAAGTTTAATATTAATTGTGATTACAACCTAGTATATACGTGTGGTCATTCTAATAATCGACATGACCACCGAAGTAAAATAGAAAATGCAATACTTACAGTTGTGTATTGTCCAGTAGGGGCTTAGCTAATTCCGTACCAGTCTGACCTAAAACGTAATATGCAATTTGACACAAGTGTACATACTGTGAGAGCACAAGTAACTTGATTTAATGCATACAATAGTTGACGTAAAAGAATGCGCCAAGCTTCCCTCTAATTAACTTCGCAGTTTATTAGTATTTCTTCCCATCCAGTGGTGTACAACCCCTTAGCCTTTAGCGACCTGACGTCATGGAAACTTTTCGACAAACAAGTGTTACCAGGTGTTACGAACGTCAATAATAAGGTTACAGGTGGAGGGATCGGACCCGCCCAAAATAAGCTTTCACTCAACACTGCGCGAAATTCGCCCACATATTCACGTGGAGTGGCATAAACCAATTTATTCATGAAAGCCTTGTTGGGCAAAAAACACCGCTAAGAACGATCCGTAATTTAAAAAACGGTAGCAGGAACATGAATTCGTTTTGACAGCTGGCTACGAAGCAAAAGGTAGAGATGCCGAGGAACAAATTTTATACTTGAAAATTGAACTACCAACTTTATAACATAACAAGATATAAAGTGTAAGTATTATGGACATCAATAATAATACAATGTTACGTACATTCTGATTGTTTACTAATTATCTTCTTCAAAAGAGTTTTTTCAATTGAAATGCTTAACACCCTTCCACGAATTAATTGTGCGTTTTATTGTGAAACTAGATTTACATACAACAATGCATCAAAGTTGACAAACTTGTGGTACCCACTGGTTTCTTTTTAACAAAACTTTTATTGCACAAATTTAAATAAAAAGTGTTAAAAAGTATAAAAATGGTAATAAGCACTAAAAAAAACTGAATCATGAGAATAACTAACACATAACCTTACAAAACAAATGTCACAAAGTAATAAAGCGAACTTATAGATCTTTCAGGATTTCCTGAACTGTGGAGCTGTAATCGGTTTATGTCAAAATCTTGTTATCATCGGTCTTACAAACATATGCCTGTACATTTTCCTAACCTATCTTAGCTTTTGTCGTTATATTTGTTATTAATAATTCTTTACTTATTATTTTAAGTAAATTTATTTTTATTTAATAAATCATATGTGATTATTTTTAGGTTTTTAAAATTTTGTCGTGCTTGTCTTTTAAGTAGATTAACGTTTTTGACTCAAGACAACGACACGATGAAACACCTCTAGCTGCATAATACAGTTCAAATATATGACTTGTGCGCCAGCCTTACAAGCGTCGATTTCGCGCTGAATTAAAATTAGCCAATAATGTAATTTATCTACATTTTTGTAAGAAGTGGCTTAGCTTTATCTGTTGGATATTTCGCTTATATTAGTAAACTGTATTGTTTTAACTTAACACAAAGGATTTGACACTAATAACTTGACGGTGACTTTCCAAATTAACAATTATGTTTTAATTTTTAATTTACTCGCATTCTTATTTATATTCTAATGTCTGAAGAATATATATTATGACAGTATACTTTGAAGATTGTATATACCCGAAACGATTGAAAAACCTTTTTTTGCAATTGTAAAACTAAATAATATACTTTTCTAAAATATAAATTACAGCAACAATGAATTAATCATTCGAAATTTCGAGTTCTAGATATAAAAGTTGTTTTCAACAAACAACGTTTTGTTCATTGTGTTACTGTTAACAACAACCAATACTGACTATATACCTTTTCTTTTATATACAGTATAGAAAATTACTATAAGATTGTAGTTGAGAAAGTTCTGGAAGACATCAAACAACTCAGAGTATTTGTTCAGCTTTTGTTATTATTAAATAAAAAGAAATCCAACATTCTATTTAATACAGCGAATTAAACACAAAGAGCAAAATCTTTTTAATGTATATTAAAAATGAACAATTAACAATTCAATTAATCATTTTAATTGCGAAAGATAAAAGTTGAATTCCGACGAATTATTTTATTGAAGAAATTTGCTGGAACCTTTTGTGTAGCCGGTATTATACTTTTAAAATGAAAGAAAATAAAGTTCACAAGGTGAATTCTATTAAGATTTTTATTTAACATTGGTAAAAAGAAATCGTCGTTTATAGATAGAAAGAAACTGATTTATTTTAGAACATTTAAAATTATATATTATTTTTTAAATCTACTAAACTTTCTTTATTGAACAATGAACAAAAACAATTTCAGTTTGTACAGATTTAAAAAACGCAATCACACTTGTATATTGTATCGGTAAATGAGTTTCCTTTTTTTATATAAAAGTTTAATCAAACGCGTTTTTTGTTTAATGAACATTTATTGATTAAAATAAAAAATATCGAAATCTCGCTTTATTTCAACTATTTAGCCACTTTTTATTTTGTTTTATAAAAATCTGTAGATTTCTTAATTTTATACAGTTTTATAAACTTTAATTTACTTAAACTAAAATAATTTATTAAAAAAATTCTTAATAAAACGATTTGAACTATCAACGATTTTTTGGATGGAAACATTTTCAAATATTATCCACTTCAATAAAAACTTTTTAAATTATTTACAACTACACTTAAATGCGTTTAATTAAAAATAATATTGTAAAATGTATAGAGTATAAAGGATTAGTGTTTACAATGTCTAAAAAATAACAACCTTTGTCATTTAATGCTAGATATATTAGAGTAACTAAGTACCGTGTATAAACGTACGAAAAAGGTATCTGGTTTACTGCTAGCATAATATATGTTATCAGTTACAATTTGTTATATCAAAAGTGTTTTGATATAATTTTTGTACCGCATAAGTTTTCAAGAAAAGCCTACATCTCGCTGCATTGGGAGGGATTGCTGTCAATTCGTTAATGTTTGACATCAAAATATCAATGGAAGAAAACTTACTTTTCTGGTTTTTGTAGTACGCTTCGTACATGTTCTAACGTAACTGCTCAGCGAAGTTTTCATTTCTAATTATACACGCTCATTCATGGTATAAATGTGTGGAGTATTTTTGCTGCTTTGTAAATTTTTTTTTGGTGTAAGCATTGCTTCATGGTTTTGTGATTTACTTTAATTTTTCCGCATAATCATTAACTGTTAGCTGTTTTTGGATACCCACACGTTATTTCATTAATGTGAAGATTTAAAAATTTTAAGCGTATTACTCGTCGAAATAACATAATTAATTTGTGGGAAACTTGGCGTATTTGGTTTTCTCATTTATTGTATGAACCAAGTGAGATTTACTTGTGATAACACCGTATGTACGTGTTTGTTATAGTTCAGCAAATTTTAGGAAATTCTGGTTAGGTGCTGCTAGCTAAATGCATTCTTCGAAAAAAAAACTATATTGTAAATTTTATATTTTCTACTTTAATTTTTTTCATTTACATTGTCATTCAGTTGTACACACGACTGTACTTACATATCCGGTTGTTGTCACAATTAACTATAAAACATTTTTTTTTGTAACATATTATTAGACGGTCCGCTTTACACGACGTGTTTCCCAACCGAAGGGGATTTACTTCAACAACTGTTGTCTGTGACATTGTTCTGCGTTTTATCGCACTTATAAAAATATATATTCTTCTCTTTTCTAACTTCTCTTTCTGTGATAAAATAAATATACTCGTTGTTATAACCTGTATTTTGTTGTTTGTTCTCTTTCAGCTTTGGTTAGATTTAAACGGTATCTCTCATCTTAATTTTTTACCGTGCCTCTATTTACCTATTACTATTTTGCTTACATAAAAGAAGTATTAAAAACTAATCAAATGCATGAATGTCGCATTTTCAAATATACAATCTAAATTTGTAGGTAACTTAACAGCTGTCTTTAATAAACTGTACTCATAATTAACATAGTTTCACGAGATAGCGCATATCTAAAAATTAACATAAAAATTCAAAAATCTTAACCTTTTTGTACATTTACATCATTTAATATGTATAATGTAAAATAACATTTATTTATTACGTTTATTATCAGAGATGAAGAGTTGGTAAAATAAACAAAAATGATTTTTATATTATACCTAAATAAATTCAAAAAACAAAATTTACCCCCTCTATAACGTTTCTGAAATATGGCGGAAAATAATAAAATTAGTGTTTTTGATTTTTAGCTTTAAAATTTTTATTTGGGGAGGTAATTAAAAACTGAAAAAACTTTTTTAACAGAACTTTTTCTGCTCTATCAGATGATATCAATAAATTTTTGTTATCGTTATTACTTTACTTTATATCGATAACAACTTTTTTTCTTCATATGGTTTTAAAGTTTTATGCTATAAGATAGAGAAAAATTGTATAACATGTTCATAAAAAAATTAAAAATTTATTAATAAGTGTCAATAATAGCAATATCCGTGAACAACAAATACATTTTCAAATAACCTAAATTTAACTACAACATTTTCTCTTCTTATTGTTCTGAAGCACGTCTAATGTGAGCCCTCGTTCTGCGGTATCAACAGAAACCGGCCGCGGCATTGTTAATAAAATACGAAGTATTATTCTCGGATTAGGAAAAAAATCCACTAAGTTGTTAATTGTTATATAAATTAAAGTTTCTTCTAGAGACGTAATAACTTTTTCATCAAAATTTTGTAAATATTGCAATTCTTTAACTTTCACGGCATTGCGAGTTTTGTCGTTTAATAAATTTTTGACATAATTCTAATTGTTTGTTTTCAGAATAATTTTTAAATTTATCAATATTTCATAAAAACGCGAAATTATTAGAGTAAGAAGAAAGTAATTAAAATCTATCATCCACAGATGTTATGATTACATCTAGAGCATCAAAAAAACAATCAACTTTGAACTTTAAAGTTTCGTCGTCATATTCATAATCAAAATGTTTTTTTTTTTATTTTTCGCGGTCTTAGACCTCTTTGTTTTTTGAATTTAAGTTCTATATCTAAGCTGGATGGTATTTTTTTAACATCAATCAGTAGATTATTAAAACCTTTATCGGAGCCATAAGCTTTTAAGAAATTATTCAAATTATTTAAATAATTACAACACTGAGCAACATCAAAGCTCGGCTTTTGAATTATTTTACTAACAATGTTGACTTTACTTAAAATGTTATACCACAATATAAGAATGCAACTAAACTCAAAATTTTTCAATTTTTTGGCTAATGATGCAGCCAAATTTTTTTCGTTATTTTCAAAGTTTCCTTCGCTTATTTCAAACAGAGCATTATAAACCTCCCGAAGTTGATACCTTAAAAGAGTTGTTGCATCTATTCTACTAGACCTGGTCGCCAACGTTTTGAATGTGTTGAGCTACTTTAATAATTTTGGAATAAACAGTGAGCTACCTAGTCCTAAACGACGTAAGCCAGCTTAAATCAAATAATGCAGTTTTATTCGACATTATTTTACAAACTAATACATCCTAATAATAAACTAAAACTAAACATAATATCTACCAATCATAGGTGTTTGAAAATAACCAAGATTTTTATGCAGACACATTACATGCGATTTAATAAAAGTGAATAAAAATAACAAAAAGTAAAACACTATTTTAAACAAAAACAAAAATATTCATGTTCAATGAGAAGGCTGACACTTAGACTCATCTATAATTTTCCTAATGTTAGCAGTGTAGTTTGATACAGCCATTGGAATACAATTATCCAAATGTTCATCTGTAAGTCAATTGCGGTATTTATTCTTAATAAACTTCATATTGGAAAAAGCAGATTCACAGAAATAAGTTGAACTAAATAACGCTTTTACTTTCAACGCAACACGACATAGAACTGGATATTTTTCTTTACTTACTATAGGTCAGCTAAATCTTGTGCCTGAGACTAATGATTTTAAGGCTAAATCAGTTTGAAACGCAATCACATTCATTTTTGTTGCAGAGATGTCTTCGCCAAAGTTCTTCATAACACAAATTGCAAATTGTTGGATATCCATGAAAAGTGAAACAACAAATTGCGCTACAAAAGACATTTCATTTATATCTTTGAAACGATTTTTGAAGTTTTCCTTCAAGTTACAAACTATTTTTACATGATATTTACTGTCGTAGGGTTCCAATGGATTTTTTGATATCTTTTCTGAAAGAACAGCAAAATGCCTGGTATTGCTGTTGATTAGGTTTTCTTCCCAAAACTCAAGCTTTTTAATAAATGCTTTTATATCAGAAATCATTTCCGCTAGTTCTTTGTCCCTACCCTGAAGCTGCAAATTAAGTTCATTTAATTTTTTGGTAATGTCCACAAGAAAACCAAAATCTCTAAGCCAGATTGAATTTTCTAGTTCAGGAATCGGTTCATCGCGTTGTTTAAAAAATTGGACTATGGCAGATACATCACTAAAACGCTTCAGCACTCGTCCTCTACTTAACCATCAGATTTCCGAGTGAAGAAGTAGTTCCCCGTATTGACAGTCAATTTCATCGGCAAAGGTTTTGAGTAATCTCCTTTGTAACGCTTGAGCTCTAATCTTGTTCACAATTTTTACCACCAATTTCATAACGTTGTTTAGTTTTCGAAAGTTTCCACATAACGCTTGTTGATGGATAATGCAGTGGTAACAGAGAAATTGCGGAAAATGTTCATCTTTACGACATAACGACACCAGACCTTTATCACAACCCAGCATAGCTGGAGCACTATGAGTAGTCAAACCTACCATTTTTTAATGGGAATTTTCTCAGACGAAATAATATTTTTTAAATGAGAAAACAACTCCTGACTAGTAGTATGTCCTTTCAGTGAAATAAACTTCAAAAGATATTGTTTTATCGTAAAATCATTAAAAACGATTCTTACAAACACGGTCATCTGGAAGATGTCAACAACATCTGTTGATTCATCCAGTTGCAGTGAAAAATAAACACAATTATCTAAGTCAGTTCTTAACTGTAAAAAAATATCATTGCGCATAACTTCTACTTGCCTCATTACAGTATTAGCCGAAAGTTGCATAGATTTTATAGCTAAAACTGGCTCACCTTTATTTCTAAAGTTAGGAAATAACGAATCTGCAGCTTCTAAAAATGCCTGCGTTACCATTTCCCCGTCTTTATAAGGTTTCTTCTTTTGTGCAATTATCTGGGACACATGGTATGATGCTTCAGTTGTAGCCTAATTTTTATCGACTGCTTTTAAAAATATTGACTGTTGCCCACTTAATTGGTTTTTTAATTGTTTTATTTTTCCTTTCTGGCGGCAGAATGTAGTGGAAATGATTTTTCAAAATTTGAATGTACAATTTTATGATGCCTCACAATATTCCCTTTTTTCGCAACGGAGATAGAAGTATTACACAACAAACATACATTTTTGCCTTTAACTTCTGTGAACAAATACTGTTCTTCCCATTCGTAATGAAAATGATACGTTTTTACCTTCTTACTACTGCTTGCCATATTACGTGAAGTTCGGTTTTAAACTAAGTGCAATGTCGGTACTCAATGCGTATTTATCCCATTCAAAGCAAACCAGGTCGTTCTCGCTGCGGTCCTACTCGAATCTAGCATGGTGACGTAGGTGGCAGATCGCTCACTGCAGTATCGCCACTGCTTCTGTTTATTGTGAGAATTTGCGAAATTTAAGAAAGCATCTATGATTTTTAACTTTATAAAATATGTTGCGAGCTATCACAATGGCTTTTGCGAGCTAGTAGTATCCGATAAAGGTTTTAAAGTTAAATTTGTTACATTAGTTAAATTAGATTTCAGAATTGACCAGCGTTTAGTAGAAGCTGAAAAAAATACGAACAGTTCGGGAACTAAAGAAAAAAATTGATGTACTGTAGTTACGTCCTCCTTTAATATTGAATTAATGAATAGGTTGTAGAATATTCTTCACTAGGAGGGGCAAATTAAACCACTTAAGATTTTTTTATGGTGACGTTTCGTGCAATCAGGCGTGCACTTCTTTAGGCCACTGAAATATATTGTGAGTAAGCTACACATTTCTTTTTACATAACAAATAATACATTTTAGGTACAACAACGTAGAAACTTACACAAAAGGTTAGAGTGGAAAAGTCCTTAACTCCCAACGACATGAAAACTAATTACACAATATAAATTAACATGAATAATTGTTAAAATATTTCTAAAAAAGTCAAATAATTAAAATAGTGTAAATGAACAATTAACTGTGAATGACAAACAATTGACACGACATGTATAATCAAAAATTCTATTTGCAATGTCAAGGTAATCAAGGAAGATAAGAGCGAAAAATTAGACCTATTAGCTTTAGATAGGTCTATTAAATTCGCGGTATTTTTCGCTCTTATCTTCCTTGATTAATTTGACGTTTAAAATTCAACGTTAATGAAGGGATCAAGTTTTCTAATGCAATTTTGAAATATTTTTCCTTTTTCAGGTTCTACTCATAAAATTTTGACAGATTCCTTGTAGTTTTCTGATTTTTTCGTTCATAATTACGTTCAAAGCAAAACTCTAAAAACTGTTTTCATACTGTTTTTCTGCTTTTTTGTGTTTACTGGTGTTTGTTCGACAGCTGTGTAAAATGACTAATTGTAAAGGTTCCTAGAATTCATACCAATTCACTTACCTTATGTTAGAGAAAATCTCAAAAGCAAGGTTTACAAGAGCGAAGGTGCTGACTTTTTAATGTTTGCATTGAGACAAATGACTGCGTTAATTTAACATCCAAGTTAATGTTACCTTTTTTATGCATTTATTTAAACAAGAACCAATCAAACTACAAAAAAAATAATCACAGTAATCAGCTGCTAGCAAATAGTAATGTAATTTTGTTGCTTTTGGTTGATTTTAATTTTTTTTCGTACGATTGACTGACAAGTCTGTTTAAAAAAATAATCAAGTTAATTTTGTGCTTTAAAATGTAAGTTTTAAGACGTTTAAGAAAATAATAATTATTAAAAAAAACTATATTTTCCATTAAACTTAATTTTATCCATAAATGGCGTTCTTTAATTTGTGAACATGTGCCACTCAGGCCCTCTCCTGGCATCGTCGCTGATTCTTCTGTAAAACTTTTGTAGGCAAGTGTTATTTAGCAACCTAGTATATACTATATATATTATAGCAGTTTTAGCTGATGTGATCGAGATGGTTCTTAGTTATAATTTATAAAGATCTGTTTAAGCGTTTGAAGATAATCAGGTCAAGTCTTACTTGACAAAAGCGTCCGATTGATTTGGAATTTGGTGTACTGTTATTTTGGTGGTATAAAATAACGCTGAATACGTTCTCACAGCAGTCCTTGGCTAACTAAAAAATAATTTCCATAACTTAAGCAAATTATATATTAATTTATATTATTGTAGCGAGTTTTATTATTAAAACTAATTTATTTAAACGACTAAAAATATGTTTTACTAGAAATATGTACACTTGTAAATTAACCGAACTAATTAAATCTAATAATATTTAATAAAAACATTTACACTAATTAAGATAAGATAAAGTCCGCGGATAGCTTCACACACTTGTTTACACTAACATCACGTACAAAATTATTCTCCGTATATTTATGTACACACACGCGCTAACGACTTATTTATTTTAACTTTAATAATCTTCTTAACACTGCTGTATTCGCATTACGGCAATAACTGAGCTACGATTTGTTTCTTCGGTATATATACACATTTTGAAAATCATTCTCGAGTGTTCCATATCTTTCGATATAAGTTCTAGAAGATGAATAAAAACTTCGAGAAGACTCTTGAATTTGCAAATAACTTCTCGAACGTTTCATTATTATAATATTATCTATGTAAAAATACATGAATTTCAAACAAAAAATTAATCTTCTTTGTAATCAATCCCCCTAAACCGGCTATTGAACTGAATTTAATCACGTATTATTTCAACTTAAAACTCAAAACCTCGACTTGCGCTGTTGCACTACCAAATCTTTAATAACATTTAAGATGTTTATTATGTACCTATTAGAATTAGTGGATTTCAGCAAGTAAAATCTTTTATTGCGATTTTTTGTTTTCTTCCGAAAACTATTTACGTGAACTCCGAAAAGTAAAATTTAAAGTGTGTTTGTTGGCCCTTTAATTTTATTATAAGTATTTAGTAATATGTTGATACAAACGTCGTCACGTCGGGAAAATATCACAAGTCACAACAACCTTAGATTAGGACTCCAGTCTTGAATGCATTTCACGAATAACCAAAATATAAGTACAATAATACTCATAAAAATACTAGAAACTGCTTAAAAACTATAATCGCAACCTAAGAGAAAGATTTAAATGCCTACTGGAAGAACGGAAGCTAAGACACGCTCCAGAAAAAGTGGAAACTATTGTCATTGCGTATGCTGTGCTTTATAGTATCTGTCTAGCAGAGGTACTTAAAATAGACAATTTTTAAATTTGTCCAAATAAACATTAAAGAGAATCTAAGCGTTTATCGATCGAAAAATTAATGCGAAACATCAAAACTAAATTTAAAACCACGTCATTACCTGGAAATATATTTCTAAAAATCCAGATTCAAAACTTTAAGGTAGTGACGTAACATAAAATAGCTTTCGTATGCATAGAAGAAGAATGGTTGCAGTTGCTTAGCTGCAACTTTGGTCGGGGGTTAAAAAAGGACAAGACTTGGATAGATAAATGATAATCGGAAGTCCAAGAAAAGATAGTACAAAACGGTAGTCACGATTGTTGTTATTGGAGTGTTTAATGATTTCTATGCTCCCTGGTATTTTTCTAAAAAAAATAGATTTTTGTGATATTGTGGGCGAGAACGTAATTATGTTTAGCAACATCAGCCTTAAAATAATCTACGTTACATAACTGTTAACAAAACATTACATCCTGTAAATTATGCTAGCATTTTTTTTGCATTTCTGATACGTCTTGTTTAGTGTGCATTGTTTCTTAAAAAACCATATGAGTGTACATAGTAGGTAGGTAGCAATAAAGTATTAAAAATTAGTAGTAGTTGTTATTTAGGTATTTAATTTTTAAAATTTTTTGAATGTAGTAGAACTCCCCATGACCCGTTGCAATATAGTAAAATTTCATAATTGTGTATAGAAAACTTTGAATTACAATAATCTTTATTAAATGCCATAACAAGTTAACAAAACAGTCATTATATAATACTACTATCATTTTATAGTTTTTAGAAACTTTATTTTAATTTTTATTAATAGTATTTGTAAATAACAGTAAAAAATGACAATGAAAATGAAATTGTTATAAATCATTTAAACGCTTGAGAATCCTAAAAACTTACATAAAACCCAAAACAAGTGCGTAAAAAAATATAAAATTAAATTTTAATTTATCAAATGCAGATTATCTCAAAAACAAATAGATGCGTTATAATATTAATTCGATCCATAAAATTTCTATAAAGCGAGTCGCTAAAGCACGAAAAAAGCATTTGCTATGTATTTAAATTACAAATTAATATATAAAATAACAATGTGTAAGTTACGAAAATATAAATGTTTTATTGGAATTGAAATCGCTTTAAGTCTATTAATGCATGGTGCGCCACTTCCGGTTTTCGTGAGAAAAACCAATTACACAGATTCGTAAAGTTTTAAATTAAAATTAAATCAAAACATTTTAACTTACAGGTTAAACTTCACGAAAATAATAGATTTTATAATTAATCTTTAGTCCATACCCAACATATCACTTAATGTAATCACACTTAACAAGCCCAAAAGTTTAAAATTAATTTTAAACGATTGTTGGAGCAATAAATATTAAAATAATTGTGTTTAGTCGTTTTGTTTGTTAATTATCATACATTTTACGTAAAGTGAACAACCTCAGCATTATTTTTCTCAGGTGAAATCAATTGCATAACAATCACTTATTTTTCTTATACACCTGCCGCAAGAAACCCCAAAGATCCGACTAGTTATTTGTTTGTATCATCAAAATGCACCTATACCGACAGTTTTCTGCTTGTTTCTGCGTCGTTAGACGAATATATCTACATTGAATGTATATGTAAATGTTTTATTTTCTTATTTTTCCAACAACATCTGGTTGTAAACACATTTGTAAATGGAAATTCAAAAGAAAGTGTGCAGTTTTATTGCGTTTGCATTAGTTATTTTGATTTTTGTTTTATAGTAAAATATTAAAAATATATTTTTGATAGTAAATTTAAGCTGCTATTGCAGATTTTATTTGTATAGTTACATTTGATGCAAATTGAATTTTATGCAGTAAACACATATTTGAAGGTTTAAAGTAATCATCTTAAAATATAAGCATACTTTAGTAGTAAAACAAAAGATGTAAAATATGCAATGAATGCAACAACTAAATTAAATTATTATATTATAATTAAACGCAATATGGAACATATCTAATAAGTTTTTTAAAAAAAGTTATTTAGAAGTTTCTATTTTAATAATGTTTTTAATTCTCATCATTAATTAAGTCACTTGCATGGGGTTTCAAATCTGGTTTGGATTACAAATTGATTATCTAAATCTTTACAGATTTTTAGTTGCTCTAGTTCTCCAATTTTTACGCTTTGATTAAACTACTTATGAAAGTGGACGAAACGTTGGCAACTTCGAATACAACATTGACACGATTCAAACACAGAAAACGTTTTTATTTTAGTATAGTTTGTTTTTAGTTCGTGTCTGTTTTTTTTATTTATAATATCTTTACGGAAATAATAATTTTACTGACGAAACAAAATATGGTACCTGAGCAAAAAGTCCTGACACTTCACTTTAGCAGCGTACAACAAAAAACTATTCACATGATTTGATCTAATTTCAGAAAGAATTTATTTTGAATATAATTTAATCCATTAATTCTAGAAATATTATTCAATATTTTTGATTGGTTAGAATAACATTGATAAATTCTTATAAGATTATACAATTAGTTAATGAAAATCTGTTCATCATTTATACAATTTGTTATAAGGAAACACGAGACAAGTAGGTATTGGCAGCAGACGAAACGCAGTCACTAAAATATATGTAGAACCTTACTCAAGCTTCTATTAAAGCTGAGAATGTTTAATTATCAGAAATAGTAATAGTAATAGCTGTAATAATTATGTTGATTGGTTTACCTTATTACTCATGACTCATAACAATGTTGATATTACTAACGTTCGAGATTATTTTATTTACAAATAAAGTAAATGACTAACGGAAATGATAACTACAAATTTTTATTATGCACAATTCATGGCTAAATACGTAACAATAAGAAAACGTTCAATCAGAGATGTTAATACAATCCAAGAATTGCGCGCAAACACTAGTTAGTAAAACAAAATTGCTAAATTCCCCCACTTCAGTATAAATACAAAATGTTTATAAAAATATAAATAAATAAAAACAGTGATAAAAAAAAATATTATGTTTAACATAGATTTTTTTAAAAAAGCTTATTTATCGTTACAGTTTAGAGTGTAGACAAACTGCAAAATTACCCAACGTAAACACAATCTATTATTGCACACTCTAAACGAACAGCATAATTCAAATGGTAACGAGCCAATTCAAAGCAATATTTGAGAAACATTTTCATCAGATTTAACAATCAACAATCACTAATTCGTCCACAACAATTAAACATTCCCAAAAACTCATTTTTTACGTACAAAAGCGTACATGTTTGTTAAACTTATTCTGAGAATATCACAACTTTATATTTCTGAAAATAACTGACAAATTTACTTATAGTTTATTACATTTTTTAAAATGTAATTAAGAAAACTTATAACTTTTTTCTTGACACCATTATTCAAACAAGTAATAATACAATTGTTGCTTCTTCAATATACATACTTTAATAGTAAATGATTTAACGTTGCCTTTCAATTAACTAAATTGTATATTAAAATACAGGGTTGGAAATAATATTTTAAACTGTTTGTCGTTTCAAGAATAATTACATTCCAACAGTATATTAAAAATTTTGTATACTTAATGTTTTAATGAAGTACGCTGTTAAATGTGGGTTGCTTTAGATTAACAGCGATATATAATGTAAAATTTTTCAGAATGTATTTTAATAATTGCAAGATTTAAATTTCACACTTACCTACCTAATACTCCACCCATACTACAAAAGCGGCAAATAAAAATGATTAATAAAAATATGCAAAATTACATAGGATTTTTTATAAATATGTAATTAAATGATAAAACATTCCTGAATATGAAAAACATAAAATTTATAAGTGTTATTGTTACTAATACTGTTGTAAACGTCTATTTTTTGTTCCTTGAATTATCTAATGCCTAAATTAAACTGCCTGTTTTTATTGTTTTTTTATTTTCGAACACAATGTATCGCGATTAAACTTCATCTGGTCAGATTGATGGTGACAGCACAACTTTACACACTTTTATTTGTTATTTCTCATTTCTTGCGATGAATATCCAAAACGTATCGTGCGACTTATAAGCTTTTATATTATTGTAGGCGTAATTAGCATGTTTGAATGAAAGTGTATCATTGGTAATGGTTCTTTATGCGTTGTTCGTCTTCTCTAATGTAATATTTTACGTATACAATTTGGTAACAAGTTTGTCGTTCTATCGTATAAAAAATATAGTTTTAATATTGATTTTTGAATTGGTACGTTTTTCAAAATTCAAATTAGTTACTGTTGGTTGTAAGTATTGGTTGCATATCTATTTATAAAAGTTAATGAATAACGGAAAAAAAGTAACTATTGCGAAAACTCAAACATTTTAAAATGGCTTAAGATTGGAAAAATAAATTTTGAATTTTTAAATAACATTAACCAATCACTTATAGAAACCTATACTTATCAGTAGATAAATGTACATCAGAAACTAGTGTTTATAAAATGAAGATACAACAAACAACCTTCAACTTAAAAAAAGTTAGATATTTTAGACAGATTACGGATCTGTCGTAACTCCCGTTAACAATGCTCTGACTGAAATAATGTAGATTTGTAATGGTTAGCTGTTTTTTGAGCTATAAAGAAGATAAATCAAACATAAGTTCAGAAATTATAATAATTGTAGGTTTATTAGCAAACCTTCAATAGTTTAAATTATTTTTAACTTAGCTTAGCGTTTTTCTAATTTATCTTTAAGCAGATGCAAAGTAATCTTTTCTTTAAATTGTGTGATTGTCATATATGGGTTTCCTAGTTTTTTGTATATATGGAAAGCTATGCAAGTTCCTAACAGAACTTCAATGGCAACTTTGCAATACCATTTGATGGTACGTCTCAAGGAGGTATTGTAGCTAGTCATTTGATCGGATAAATCGACAGATTCTTTTCCTTTGTTGTACTTAATAATTGCAGAGGGCTTCAAAACTAGGGGTACGTACTAAACATTAGAATTTCGCGTTTATCTTTCCATTTCATGATACAGACTCCTCTTTCATTTTCTTTTTCGATTATTTTTCTCGTTGTAACTTTCTTTGTGTTACCTCTTTCGGGTTTCCTCAACGATAGTACCAACCAAACGTGTGCGTCTATGCAACAACTTATTTACTAGTTCTAGACTTGTGTAGTAGTGGTCTGTAATAATAGTGCGCCTAGCATCTTATAGATTTTTCAATAAAATTAAAAAAACATTTGTCGGAACAGAAATGGTTGAGTTTTTTCTTTGCCGGCATAAAGCTTGGTTTTATAGGTATATCCGTTTACACAACATAATTTAAATACTTTTATACCATACCTATGTGTCTTTTGTAGAATATATTGGCAAATAATTAATCTTCCTCTAAAAGGAATAAGTTCTCAATAAAAGATTCTATTTTGTGAAGGCGATCTCCTTCGGGACAATTGTCATTGTTTGTAAAGTGCCACATCTTTAATAAAATTTTAAATCTATTTCTTGTCATTCATTTTCTAATAAGAAGAGAGTAATAAAAATATACTCCGAATAAAGGACGTATAATAAAAAAGGTAAAATACAGTTAATAAAACAAAAATAGTAATTTAACCACGGCAGCAATCGAAAGCACAGACCTCTGAGTGTGAGCTGAATGCAAGTAAATACACAGACGTGAACTCCTTTAATTTATTAACTATAACATAATACACTATTTACATTAAAGAAAAATGAACAATATTTGAATTAAACATATTTGAATTAAACATATTTGGAATAAAATATTAGGGCGCCAACCACCTTTAAATTGGTGATGAATAAAAAGCGTAAAATCTTACATCTAATTATTAATTGATATTAAATGCAAAAAATAGTAAACGGTTAATTTGTTATCGAGTATGATTTCCGAAAAGTTTATTAAAACTGAATTTAATTGCTTGAATTCAAAATGTTCTGCGAATTATTTTTGTTGTCCTTCCCAACGCAAACGTAACACCGGTTGGTCAGAAGGAAGCCCTTAATATTTACTACTCACTGCGATTATTAAAGACCAAAAGATTTGTTGGTTTACATGGTTTAATGTACACAAAGACACATACATATATACAAATTTATACATTGGTTACATAAGACCTTATTTGACCGCTGTCTTAACATCACTACTTATTTTTCTTAAAATACTAAATTTTACAAACTTGTAGAAAAGTGGGGGTTCTAAGTGCCAACTTAAAGGTAAAATAGCATAAATGACGCACCATAATACCGCACGCCTTGAAATGGCCGAATTTCAAAATATGTACAATAATTATATACACATTTTAGCTAAAGTAATTTACATAAAAGAATTGATTAGGCTATTGAGTAAATTTTAATTATGAATGATTAATTTATAAGTAATATTGATTGAGTTTAATTATAATTAACTTAAAACTATTACACACACAAGAGATTAATTGTCGTTTATAGGGAGAACACACAGTTTAATTATGGGACGTTCCAATATTATACCGTTTTTTAACTTCACTTCAGCTGATCTTATAACACCATCAGCTCCAGCATGCACTTTCACAACACGACCGAGCTGCCAAGATAATGGCGGCATATTGTCTTCTTTGACGATCGCTAAGGATCCAGTTTGGATAAGATTGGGCAAATGGTGATACCATTTAGTTCTCTTTTGTAGGTCAGGAACCACTTCAGCGCTCCACCGCTTCCAGAAATGTTGGGTTATTTGCTGGCATCTTTGATATTTTGAAAGCCTATTCTCGCACAGGTGAAGAAGATTTTTTTCTGGTATTGATGCCAAAGGTTTACCTATCAGGAAATAACCAGGAGTGAAAGGATTAAAATCGTTAGGATCGGAAGAAAGTGCTGATAGGGGTCTGGAATTAAGTACTGATTCTATTTGTATCAAAACTGTTGAAAATTCTTCGTAGGTCAAACAAGTGTTGCCCAAAACGCGTTTCAAATGTGATTTCGTCGACTTAATATTGCTTTCCCACATGCCACCTTTGTGTGGGTTTCGAGGGATTATGAACTCCCATTTAATATTGCTTTTAGCTAAATGATTTGAAATATGACTTGAATTGGATTTTAAGAAGTCATATATACTCTTCAAAGAATTTTGAGCGCCTTTAAAGTTTTTAGCATTATCGCTAGATGTTGTCGCTGGAATGCCTCTGCGACTAATAAACCTCTTTAGCGTTAATAAAAATGTGTCAGTTGTCAGGTCGGTGACCAGTTCTAAATGAACGGCTCTAGTGGTCATGCAAATGAATAAACAGATATATGATTTGAGGAATTTTGCGCCTCTCGTTTTTCTATCACGAATTTGAATCGGGCCAGCATAATCTAGCCCAGTGTTATGAAATTGAGGTGCCTCGTATTGCAATCGTTTTGAGGGCAAATTGTCCATTAAAGGGTTATAAGAAATTGGATTGGCCCTAAAACATTTTACGCATTGTCTAACAACTTTCTTGGCGTAACTTTTACCGGAAATTGGCCAATATTATTCGCGTACACATGCTAAGAGTTGATTGGCTCCACAATGAAGAAGGTTTGCATGGTAGTTTGTAAATATTAAATTGGTTCGATTATGCCCCTTTGGAAGTAAAATGGGGTGTTTTTTGCTAAAAGAGAAGGCGGAGTTTTTTGGTCTACCGCCTACGCGAATAATGCCATTCTCATCAAGGAATGGGTTAAGTGATAAAATTTTCGATTTGTTAGTTAAGGTTTCATCTTTTTCTAGCAATTTTAATTTATGGGGAAATGCCTGTAATTGGCAGATTTTAATTAATTTGGTAAGTGAGATCTGGAGCTCTTCTACAGTTAATGGGCCTGTAGTTCTTGTCCGTTTAGGAGATCTTACGTTTTGGATAAATCGCAATGTCCAAGCAACCATGCGTTGCAATTTGGTTAGGTTTGACTTATCGAACATGTTAAGCATTTCACGGTTTACATCAGTAGCAATGATGTGCAAACAGGGTTGTAAAGAAAAACAAATTGAAAATAGACACTTGGATTTGATTTCAGTTGTTTCTTGTGATTTATGATATGTAGCTAATTTGGGCCAATCACTTTCCGGATGTGACAAAAATTCAGGACCACTCCACCAAAGCGTGCTGTCAATAAGCAATTGTGGAGTAATTCCTCGTGATACTAAATCTGCTGGGTTGTTTGCAGATTTGACATGACGCCAATCACTTGGGATAGTTAGTTCTTGAATCAAAGCTATTCGATTAGCGACAAATGTCTTGTATTTGTTTGGTGCTGAATTGATCCAATTTAGTAGTGCTAACTGGTTTTATTAATTCCGCTAAGAGCTGAGCGGCTGAGAGCTCTAAACGTGCAATGGTCGCGCCATGCAGCGGAGCTACACGAGATTTCGCGCAAATTAGTTTGTTTCGGATTTGGTTTAATGTGTTTTTGGTTCTTATATAGACACACGCGCCATAAGCCGTGGAACTGCTGTCAGAAAAGCCGTGAATCTGAATTATTAATGCATCTGATGGAATTAGATACCTTGGGATCCTTAACTTGGTTAACAATGGTAATTGAGATTGAAAGTCTTGCCATTTCGTATTCAAGTTTTGAGGTAAACTTTCACCCCAATCTAAATGAATTTCCCAGAGTTTTTGAATTAAGATTTTTCCCTTTATTGTAACCGCAGCGGCTAAACCCAAAGGGTCAAAGATTTTTGAAATAGTTGACAATATCGTTCTTTTACTAGTCAATGTTTCGTTGGAATTGGTTTTGATGTCAAACTGTATTGAGTCGAATTCTGAATTCCAAATTACACCTAATGTTTTGCAGTTCTCTCTTTCTCCAAGAGGAATGGTTTGAAATGAATTTTGATTTTCTATTTGGTTCAAGATTTCCAGGTGATTGGACAGAAATTTTCTTATCGGAAAACCTGCAGAAGCAAGTATTGTCATTAAATCATTTTTAAGATGTTTGATTTCTTCAACCGAGTTAACTGAAACTAGTAGATCGTCTACGTAAAAATTTAAATTTAGAACTTGGGATGCCCTTGGATATTTTTCTGAACTTAAATGCGCTAGATGTTGCAAACATCTGGTTGATAAGTAGCTGGCAGACGCAGTGCCATACGTAACTGTGTTTAATTCATAAGTACTAATTTGATGGCTAGGGTTTTCTCGCCAAAGAATAGATTGAAATTTTCTTTCGTTTGGATTGATTAGAATTTGCCGATACATTTTTTCAATGTCTCCAGTTAAGGCAACACTGAATTCGCGGAATTTTATAAGAATTGTAAATAAGTCGTTTTGCACAACTGGACCTACTAGTTGAGTTTGATTTATTGATATTCCAGAGTCAGATTTTGCACTTCCGTCAAAAACAACTCGTAATTTCGTGGTTAATGAGGTTGATTTTCAAACCGCATGGTGGGGTAGATAATATCTTGGCAAGTTAATTGGCTCAACCTCCATGTTCATGGCCTTGATTGTTGGTTGATTGATATTTTGAGAGTTTGCGTTTAGTGAGATTTTGGACATGTGGCCTAATGCCAAATATTCATTAATGAACTGAAAATATTGATCTCTTAACTCGGGATTTTTAGTAAATTTTAACGGTTTAAAAACCGTTGAGTAGCGTGTGATTTTGATTCACCTAAATTGTATAAGTAAGAATTAAACGGGATTGAAACAACATATCGACCAGAGGAATCTCTAGTAGTAGTGTTCGCAAAGTGATTTTCACAAAAGCGTTCATCCTTTGACAATAAAGACATTTTGTTATTGGGTTTAACATTTTCAAATTTCCAAAATTTAATTAATGATTCATTTAAAGATTTGTTCGTTTCGAGACAAAGATTGGACACAGCTATGTTTTGATTTGCAATTGAAATATTTAGATTCATGTTTTCGGTTACCAACCATCCTAAAAGCGTTTTTTGTAAGATTGGTTTGTTTTTTCCTAACGAGATTTGACCTATACACATTAGTTCATAAAATAAAGATGCTCCTATAAGTATGTCGATAGGTGAGGATTAATTGAAGTTTTCATCAGCTAGTTTTATATTTTTTGGAATGTTTAAAGTTGAACTATTAAAAGATATTAGAGGTAGATTGTTAGTTATTTTTGGGATAACCAAGCATGAAGTTTTAGTTTTGTAATTATTTTCCGTAGAAGCTAATTGTATGTTTACAGATTTATTTACATGATTTGAAATGCCATTTATACCTAAAATGATTGAATTGGCCGGTTGCAATTTAAGCCCGAGATTATTGCATAATTCTGTGGTTATGAAACAATTCATGCTCCCTGTATCGAGGAGAGCTCGTGCATGACACCATTTGCCCGCAGAATCTTTTATTTTTATACAGGCGGTAGACAGCAAACACTGATTTTGAGTTGATTTACCAATGCAAGTTAAAGTCACTTGCGACGTACCAGCATTGATTTGTGGCGAATGAGAGGGACTAGTTTCGTTTTGGGTGATTTCTGCCGATTGATAAGTTTCAGGATTTGATTTAACTTCGTGTTTTTGTTTAGTATCAAAGTGAAGAAGCGAGTGATGTCTTTTTCCGCAATATTTACAAGTGAATCTTGAATTGCACCTCACATTATTTGCATGATGCAAACAATTTTTACAAGTGTCTAATTTTGATAACATGTCATAACGTTGTTGCACAGAACTTGAATTAAATTTGGGACATTGAGGGATTGCATGATTATCTTTGCAGATTAAACAAACGGTTTCTTGATTAGTGGTTACAAGAGCGAGCCTAGCTGTGTTAAATCTTTCACGATTATCATTCAATTTAAATTTATTTACACGGTTGAATTGGGGTTTGTTTGCGTCTTTCAATTCTTCGATTAATTGACACCTATTTTTAAAGAATTCGTCGATTTCTTTTATCGTGGGAATGTTTTTTGAATTTAACTTGTTATATTCGGTTTTCGTTTCATTGTCGAACTTTAATTTGAGAATGTGCGAAATAAAATAATTGCACTGGTCGATTGGTACGTTTAGATTTTCTAAAGCTCGAACATGTTTGGAATATTCGTCGTAAAGACTTCGTAGCTCTAGCGGGGATTTTTTCGGCATGACCTTTAAATCGAAAATACCTTTAATATGATCTTGAATGATTAATTTTGGATTGTCGTATCTTTCATTTAACAAATTAAAGGCAAGCAAGTAGTTTTCGCTAGTCGCTTGAATATTGCTAATTAATTTTTTTGCCGAGTTGTCTAAGCTAGAATTGAGATACATAAATTTTTCTATGTTTGTAAGATCAGAATTATTGTGGACTAAAGCAGTAAATGAATCTATATAACCCTTCCAATCCGTATAATTGCCCGAGAAGTGGGGGAGCCGTAATTGTGGTAGTTTAACATGTGATTTATTTGACGAACAATTACTTCTATTTGAAATAGAAGAACCATTTGATTCTTGTGATTCGTGCTTAGCTCTTTTTAATAAGATTGAGGCTGTAGCGATTACGCTTACGTATCTTTCATCGAAATCATCGATACTTAAAAGAGATGGTTCGGTTTCAGAGGCATCAGTTAGTTCTAACATTATTTGATTATAATCATCAATTAACGGTTTAAAACGATTTAATTTGATTTCTACGCGTTCTAACATAAACTCGGTTAAATTATCTTCGCGCATTGATTCTAGGTCTTGCTCAAATTTATTTAAGCTGTTTATGATTATTTTCGCCTTGGCGATTGAAGTTTTAAGAGATTTGTTAGGCATGTTTCAAATAGATTTATCAATTAAATAAAAACAAAGAAGTCAAGTTCGAGTTCGACTAAAGTGAATAAATTTTAATTTAATAAAGATTTCAATTGATTGGTATTTGAAACAAGTTTGGGTAAACAAAATAAAATAGAATTTTGTAACCTTTGTTCAGGTACACGCGATTCATACAATAGAATATTTCAACAGATTCAAACAATTGTCAGCAAGGGAAAGTTTGGGTTACGGATTAACGGTAAACAAGAAGTAAATACCTGAGCTGACGTCGTTCTGTCGGAATGCGATGGTTTTGCTTTTGCGTTGTGAACGATTTGGATTTTAAGTTGATGCTAAGATCGATTTTGATTGCGATACGATTTTTTTTTGATTGCGGTTATTTATCTTCGATTGCTGCAGATCCGAAGTCGAAGGACCAGTATTAATCCCAGTTGACTCACCACGTGATATGACCTTATCGTATATCTTCTATTTTTAGCACATACTTGGTTGAAGTGATAAAATTTTTCAACAACAGCAGGAATGTATAATAAACTCCAATAACAAAAAATCCATTAATAAAACCAAAATAAACGATCCAGTAAATCAAAAACCGGAATAAAAGAAAAGATCCAGTAAAAGAAAAGACCCTAAATATAAATAATTAGAATGGTTTTTTGAATGACATGCTGTACTCACGTTACACTTAGCAACGGCCTTGAAACAACTTCCTTTGTCTAATTATATTGCGTAACATTGCGAAATCACTAAAAATGTTGAATTCAATAGAAAAATTACATCAAAATAAAGGTAAACTCACCAACAATTAGATGGAATGTAGAAAAATTAAATTGCATGGGTTTTTACGCCATAATCAAGAAAATTAGTCTTCCTTGCATCACTCACGTGAACTACGCAAGATGGTTCAAACGGAAGTGCAAGCTTAAGCTATTACTCAAGTCGAGTTGAAACAACGCGACGTTGCCAAACTGAATAAATTTACGTGCAATATTATTTGTAAAAAATAAACGAATCTAAAATTGAATTTTAATGTACTGAACTCTAACGGGACGTTACAAGAGTTGAGTATAATTCACTAATACTCCAGTAATGTCTTATGGAAAGCGTCCTAACAAATCCCATATAACTCAATACTCTCAAAAACTGTTTTAATTCATCTCGAGTTGTTGGCGACTAGTCGTGATACCAAACATACAGGAACGTCCGATAGAGCCATCAAAAGTTGTGTAGCATAAATATTTGTTTCCTCAACCATTATATCTATTATTTCATTGTCAACGAACAAACTGAAAAAATCGATAGGGTTACTGCTCAGCAAAACAGCAGCTATTTCTGTTTTAACACCATGTTCCTCAAAAAAAAAAATAAATTTTATGCAAGATTTTTCTACTGATTATTTTCACTATTTGTTCCTTTTGACTGCATTTTTTCAAGCGCTGCATGTTAATCATTTTCGATTTGATTGTGTAACTGTAAATCAATAGGTTTGAAGAACATTAAGTATATTCTCTTCATCTGAAGAAAATTAATGTGTTGGAGATTTACTTTTTCTGGCAAGTAAGTTGGATCTTCATCTAAATTACTTGTTTCATAAGGATCCGAAAATCCAACAGATTCTTCTTCGTAAGAATCGGAATCTAAAAGTTCAACTAAAGATAAAAATGTTTATTATATCATACCAAACATATAGAATAAAAATTTACCTTCTTCAGAAAATACCGGGAAAACCAATTCTAAAATCTTTTTTGATCTGTTGGTCATTTTGAACAATTTTTAACTCTTTTCACTTGACGATTTCCATTAACCGACCATTCAGTACGCTAGTACTGTTACAAATAAATTATAAACTGCGATTCTAACAAGTTCCGACAAGATCCAGCGTACCTCTGACGGGACCTCTCCGATCCGTACGGAATCTTAAGCATCTAGGCTTAGGACCGATGATTTTTTTTGTAAATTTATACAAAAATAATTATTGCAAATCATCTTATTGTGTTAATATTTTATTTTTACTTAAATACTTATCAGAAAAACTGAAATAAAGTGTTTGGTCCCAGGTGAATTGAATAAAACTCAATAATCAAAATAAAACTAAAAGAGAGATGTACAATGGAAACTTGGAAACTTCGATTACATTGGCACGGTTCAAACCCTAAAGATTCTTTGTTTCTGTATTAACGTTGGCAAACATTTTTTTTTCTGTACTTTCAATTGAAAAAAAACATACATTTATTTAAACCTTTTTTACACTTTGTAATTCAAGTTTTTTTGAAATAAATTTAAATCCGTACAATTTCAAGCTCAAGTTTAAGTTCGTAAACAATGACTGTTGCGTGATCGCCGCGTGCTAAGGCAAGCGCATGCTTGGCATTGACACTTATTAGCCCTTGAGATTGTAATGTATACCTTATTGTAGTACTGACTAAACTGTATCCTAATTATTGTTGTATTTAAATTGTCTTTTAATTTTATTTTTTACTAGCTAACCTGGCGAACTTTGTATTGCCTCAGAATCAATAAATGTTGTGTTAACTTAGTTTTTAACTATGCTAAAATGAATTAAGTTCAATAAATGTACAAAAATCAAAACCAAATAGAAATTAGATACATTGAAATGAATATAATTTACGTGACAGGAAAGCATTTGCTTCATTAAAGCGAATCGAAATTATTTGCGTAGCATTGTTGCACTGCTATTTATGAAACTATTTGCTAGATGGATTGAACTTGGGGCCAGTTTCCTTCATTGAATGACAACGATATTTTTCGTTTTGTTGTCAGGTACGAGAACAAACAAAGCGAATAGAGGCCACAAATACTTACGGATTGGTCTTGCAATTCGTTGATCGTCATGGCAGATGCAAGACGAATTGGAAGTTAAATTTGTTTAAACTCGGATAGCATATCAGTTGGATTCATCGGAATTCTCGAAACAAGAACTCCTCACCTTCGAACTTTTCTTGTCGCGTGAATCACATTGCCTATGAGTTTTCTCATCACCAAACGTGTTCCAGTTTTTGTTGGTTCAGATTTTGAAGCATGATGGCCAGCGAGCCCACCGTTAGTTGTAAATTGTGCGGTGACAAGCCAGGCAGATCAAATGAGTTTAAAAATTCAGTTAAATTGTTGATTGCTTCGCTTTTGTTTGTTACACAGTCGATAGATTTGAAAGAATGCAGTGGATCAACGATTTAATTTTAAATTGTACAGTGATCCACATCTTCGTATTTTGTCGCAAGAATTGCTCGTTCACTCAACCAATTGTTGTTTGTGGTTAGCAATGATGTTTAAGAACACTTTGTTAATGAACTCGTGTTTCGTTGAGTCAAAATTGCAAAAATTCGACAATCAAGCACACAGTTATAAATTACCGATTGGATTGATTATCCATCGTGCCCAATGATAAACCATATAAATTTTCACAATGTGCACTTTACCAAACTGAATTAAAATTGATAAATCGTGGCGCAGGCCTGCACAACTAGGAATCAGCTGTCAAAAGACAATAGACACAACGCTATCTAATGGCATTACGGGAACCAGCGTACAACTCCATATTCATTTTTATTTCTGTCGTGTATCAGAGGTTATTTTGTTTGTAATTTTTTTCTTTTTCAATGCGCAACTTAAGCAAACTAAAAAAGATTTATTGAAATCAGTCAATCCGTTATCGAGATATCATCAAAAAACCCTTTCCATAAAAAAAATTTTTCTTTTAATTTTTTTGTGAATTTTTTCGATGTTTTAATAGTTATTCTTCTATTTTATTGTACTAAAACACAAATAATTGAATTACACTATTTATTTCTAATCGATAGAAGCCAATATTAACCTCTCTGATATATTCCGATAGTTCTTTTTTCCGATTGATATTAAAAGCTGGTTTAAAGCGTTATGAAGTTGCTAAAACGTTTCTTAGCCTCAGTCTTTATTTTAGACTAAATTTGGTTATATCTAATACTAGATAAACACTTGCTTTTCTTTTTGTTTATTTGTGTTTTGTTTTCTTAAATAATAAATTTTGAAATACTGTTTTCTTTACGTTCGCATTTTTTCATTTTGTTGAAAACTGCTTAAAAAAACATTTACATAGATTATAATTTATATCTATATCAATATCTATATTTTTATTACGTTTATAAAATTTATAGCTAACAAAATGTTAAATGCACCAATTGTGAACATCATTAACGAATGATTTACTTTTAGTATGTACTAACAGTGTTTTTTACTATATTGATTTAAAAGTTAACGTTTCATTTTTTATGCTTTAAGCTTGTCTTGAAAAACAAAAATACATTTGATTGACTAATAAACTTTTTATCTTTATCATTCTATTGTTTTCTGTAAGTTTTTCTTAGATCTAAAACAATAGGTACCGACATTCAAAAAATCCCATATGATTTGATATCTTTCTATTAACAAAATCAAACTTCCATAAGATTATATATGTAAAAGTAGGAATTTTTTTTAATTCTATTTGTTAAGACTTTTTCATAGATTTTTTCAAAGATAGAATTAGAAAATCAGAAAAGTTCCGAATTAAATTTATTGTTCTATAGATACTGTCAAGAATTGGCTAAAAATTGATAACGGTTTATATAATTGTTATGGTTATATAATAAAAATAAACTATCTTAGCTACATATATGATGTTATCTCTACGTAAATACTAAATATTTTTGAAGACGTTTTCAAGACCTAATATTATCACTATTATTGATAAGTGTGTATTAATAAGACTTTTTCTGGTGCAAGTGGGCTTAGTGCTTCATAAACAATTGATAAAAAGTATCAGTAGATTAAAATTATTTAACAATAAATTTTCTTAAAGAATTATAATAACAACTGTAATTAACTTGAAAACTTCAAATTTGAATAACGTGCGAAATGCACTTACGTATTTTCAATCGGAATCACCGACCGAAACAACGTTTAGACGGTGCGTTTCGATGCTGGTACGATAGTCTAAAACTAAATCATTATAAGATAGAAAACGGATACAGCAGATGATAGAACATAAAAATTTAATGGAAAATATTAAGGCCCATGAGCCATTATATATAATAAGCCATTCAAAGTATAGTTATACTGTATTTAAAAATAAGGTTTGGAAATGAATTAACCGCATATATATAATTTATTCTATTTATAAATTTATTTATTTTAATTTATTAGGTCTTGCCATTCAATACGGTAGTGTTCTGTGATAAAAAATTCTTTGAATCTGCTTGAATAGCAAAAGCTATATTTGCAGTATTTTTCCCTTCTCGTGATAAATTTTCCATTCTAATGTCAGCGGTATATGATTATGAGCAAATTCTTCTATATTAATACTACAGTCTCAGAGATAATTGTGCAAAATTCTTTTATCTGCATTTTCTGGTTTTAACAACATTCTTCGATTATACAGTTGAAATTTTTGTCTTAGTATTCCTAAATTTTGCCGCGTGGAGACTATGACATAAAGCCTAAAACATTTTGTAAATCTTTTATTCAAAATGTTAGTTTGGGTTTTTCATTAAAGAAATTTGGTTGGCACTGTTATTTGTACTGGAAAGCTGACATTAAAATACTTGCCTTTATTTATTTAAATTGGTTATGCTATAACATACCTTGTGTCCCACGCTAGGGGTACCCCATGGGATTTAACATGGGAAAATTATAATTATTTTTTTCCTGCTTCCCAAATTAAAAAATCGCAAAAATTTTGACGCAGATTTAAAGTAGCACTCAAAACGTTTCTAAAAACAATTTTTTGATTATAATTTGATAATAATAAATTAATTACAGACATTTGAAATTGGAATTGGACGATTATTCTAGCAATCTTCCTGCGTTCGACCTATTGGTACCACGATAAGTGTTCGTAGATACCTATGTGAATGTAAATTTATGTTTGATTAATTATTTTTTTTCTAGTCTGCTACAAAAAAAATTCAAATGTAATTTTTCTAGTCTTTGTTCTTAAAATTGCTATTTCCTCCATAATAAAGTTGCATAATGTTGATTTGACGGGCTACAATTTGATTTTAGCATCCATATTACATTAAAAACCAAAGATGCCGATCTGAATCGCATGCGCAAAAAACCTTCAAAGTTTCCAATTTCAAATGTCTGTAATTAATTTATTAATTATCAAATTATAATCAAAAAATTGTTTTTAGAAACGTTTTAAAGTGCCACTTTAAATCTGCGTCAAAATTTTTGCGATTTTTTAATTTGGGAAGCAGGAAAAAAATAATTTCAATTTTCCCATGTTAAATCCTATGGGGTACCCCTAGCGTGGGACACAACGTATAAGAAATGTGTAATAAAACAAAAGAATAATAGCTTGTATTAATGGAACTCGCAGTTTTTTTTCACCGCATTTATTTTAAACCGGAAGACCCATCTTAGTTTTTTTCAGCTATGTAAACATCCAACATGCCATATTCAATTTATTACTTTGTTCTACATAGTATGATGTTCTGTTATAACAAAGGTTAAATTTACTACTTTTCCTGGCCATCTTTTTCTCAATTAAACTTTCAACTACTGCTGATAAAGACAAAAATATGTAAGTTTAACTTGTTTTGTTACTATTTCATTTCAATAACCTAATATAACCACATAACCTTAACTAACTTAACCTTTTTTGTCTACACGTTCCCAGCAAAACTTTTTGCGATCTTTATTTTTTGTGACAGGTGTAATTTACCTATTTTGAATATGTAAGTGGTATTACAGTATGTAGAATATTTACAAAGGTTTGGTAAAATTTGTTATTGTGTCTGGGACAAAGCCGTTACATCACAAAATATAATATCCGGTTTTGCAGCAGCACGCATTTATCCATTTAATCACAATGCACAACGTAAACTACATTTGCATTCGGTATTTTAACTCAAAGACAGAATGTTGAAAAAAATAAACCAGAAGAAAATATCCGGCCACAAAAAAGTCGAGAACAGAGGAACTTTTTACCACAGGGGCCGTCTGGATACTAACAGAGCATGGAAAACACACTATTTCCAATATCTTTAAACCCTCCCAAAAACAAAAAAAAAGATGGTCATCATCATCAAGCGACATTTTAGATGAGGATTTGATATCTGTACTTAATGACACATTGTCAGAAACTTTTACATGTCAAGAAGAGAGACAAGCAAAAGTAGAAAAGAGAGAAACTAGAGTTAAACAAGTAAAAGTACAAAAAATGGCGAAAATAATTTCTAATGACAATAGAATTGAAAAGGAAAAAATTATAAAGATTCGCAACATTTCAATGGAAACTACAAAAACAGAAAGATGAAGAAAACGAGAAAAATAAAGCGAAGGTGCAACTGAACATCAGTTTCACTTAAATGCTGTAAATACCGTATAAGAATAACGCGAAAGAAACTAAACATAAGAAAGGTCAATAACAGCAGAGCGTTGGTAGTAAAAAACTGTTTTTTTCTGATAAAAAATAATGGCGTAAAAACACCAAAAGAAAGTAAAGACAAACTACACAAAACAAGAACAGAAACATATGTTGCTAAGTTAAGGCGGGTAAAAAAAATATATATTTAAAAGTAAAGAAATTATATTATTGCAAAATTTCTTTCAGAAATAGTATTCGAGAATACTCAAATCAGAAAAACTATCATGAAGCCCTATCTTTTTTTTTAAGTTAGGCACATTAGCATTACTAATCTTAATAATAATTTATGTTTAAGTACTTTAATGTAGTGTTTAATATAACACTTATACAATTATAATCAATACCCAATTGACGATATTTCCTAGTAACTGACGTTATTAACCATTTCAATAAGTTTTTATCGTCATTGTCCGGATTTTAATATAATTGTTACGAAACGAAACGTGTAATATTATTACAGAAGTCAGTACACATTAGAGTTTACTATAAATTATATGTTTAAGTTATGCATATTCTTATGTTTAACTAAATGTTTAATCCTGAAATTCAAGTGTTATTTCAAATACTTGTAAACATTTATTTTTATTTGATAGATGCTTCTTATACAGACGTAATAATTACTTAAATTAATTACGTTTGTCTTAGAATTTTAATATTCTTGAGCAAAGTAGGTTATTTTTCAGTGTGATGTGAAATTACAAATTACTTTCTCTCAAAATTATACACTTACAAGTTTAACGATATACACAGGACATCTACGTAACGGCGTTTAGTTTCCAAGCTTCACTGAACTCATAAACGGACAATTTTGGTTAGTAAATGACGACTGATATTTAACAAAACTAATTACTTTAAGTGTTTCATAGCAGAATTACAATTATCTTAAGTTGTTATAGGGGATTTAAATTTTCATATTTTTTAGAATTATTTGAACCACTATAAAAGTAAAGTTAGTCCAATAAAATGCTAAAACATTTTAAAATCGTATGTGAATTTATTTAATTGTAAAACCAATAAACTTAAGTTTAATGGGAATATTATCAAACGCATTTTTGGTAGCTTTTTGAGTTTTTTCTCCTCACACATGAAATTATATTATGTTTATTCAAACGATGTTAAAACAGTCAATGTTACTATTAACCACCTAGAAAATAATTGTCAAAATTTAACTAAACCCATGAATTGCACTTTTATGTTGTATATTCGTACTACTTATAGAAACAATGGAAAAACAAAAGGCTCAAAACGAATAAACACAATTGCCAGTTTTTATTGTTTTCTGAGAAAAATAGTACTGTTAAACTGTTTTTACTTGTTCTATAAATAACAATTTAGAAAAAAAATTAAACCCGTAAATTTTTTTTAGTTATTTAAAGAATAGATTCTTTAAATCTTGTTGTTATTTTGTGAAAAACGCAGTTAGAAATTTTAACCTTATTTAAAATAGGATGAGTTTTACAAAGACAATTAATCTTCATAATAGATTTGAAAATGTGTTATATTTGAGCGTTTTCAATTCTAAATTAGTAATATCATAAGGTAATGAAATAATCTTTCGTAACATTTCTAATTTAGTAAGTAGAAGTTCTTGTTTGTTACTAAATGTATTAGAATTCTGATATCTATTTTATGATTTGTCGAATCAATATATATCCATATGAAATGAACTAATAATTCTTGTCGTACACAAAATAACGATTTTTGATTTTTAATAAATAGCTTTTTACTATTAACAAACTTACTATTTATTAAGAAACGCAAGAAACATTTGAAATGGGGGATATTGAACTTTCTGCTTCTACGTTCTACAATTAGCTTTACGTGACTTTGGAAACTTTGATCTATAACAACAGTTATACCCTTTTGACGCATCAAAAATTTAATCGAAACTTTATTTATTGACGTGAATGATGATTTATTTCGATTAATTTTCGGCTAACTTATTCTAATAACTTTGAAATAAAAAAAATAATTAATGATTAGATGTGAATTGTACCAGCAGTTTTATTGATTGAATGTTTCCGAATTACACCAAATGGTTAGTTACATATTTTTTACGTTTGTAAAGTATAAACGCAAAATGTCTTTTTTTATAAAAGCGTAAATTAAACAAAATTAGAGAAGACACTTTAAAACGACTGTCATTTATCAAACGTCAAAAAAATAAAAAGGAATCGTTTGTCATGATAGAATAAATATCATTTTTAAAACTAATTTTGTTTTTTGGAAGTAATGGTAAAATGAATAATGCATGATAAAAGTAACAAGCTTGTGATGAATTCAGTTAAGAGCAAAATTGTAACGGGGTTCGTAAATGTCATCTTCGCGATGACAGAATACGAGGCACGATTTAGATTTAATGTGATTGCAGAAATAACACAAAGAACATGACAATTTTTTTCAATTGCTTAACAATTTGAGAAAATGACTTTAAACGTTAATACCTAAGTGACACTTTGTAGAGTATTGTTCTTGTTGTTTGTAGCTTTTTAGTATTTATAATATTTGAGTTTGCTGTGAAATTATTGTCGTAAACTCATGCATATTTTATTCTATGATACTTCTGCTTTTTTTATGAAAAATAGAAAAAAATTAGAATTACTAGGTGCATAGCTTTAATTCAGTATTTATTAAAAATGATTAGTTTTAGTTATTTGTAGGTATATATTTATGTAAAATTATATTTGACTTTATGCTAAACTCTAAATTTTTAATTTACTTGTTTTTATGTTAATATTATAATGTTACTTTTTAAATATATAATTTTAAGATTAATTAAAAATAAAGCAAATTATTATATATTGCTAATGAAATGGTTTTTTACATACAAGTCTAAAAAATATTTAAACTCATTTTTGTAAACTTGTGTTAATGCTTTAATTGGTTTTACTTATTAGTCAATAAACTGGAAATTCTTCATATTTTTTAAACACTGTACCATTTAAAGTATCAATCAAGAACGTGTATGCGTTACTTGGAATTAATTTTATGCGACTACCGTAAAAGGTATATTAACGTTGTTAATATTGTAATGTTTACATATTGATGGTTATATAGGTAAATGTTAATTAGGAATTTTTTTCTTTTGAAGTGTTCCTAGATGAGTTTATAAAAGTCAATATTTACTTTAAACATTTTTCTGTTAAAAGATAGTTTATTACTTTGGATAAATCATAATAAAACTTCTGAGCTGCGAGAACAAGGGATATGTAAATCTTTCTGGTAGGAGTGGGCAATAAAAAATCTTAATGTGTTTTTATGGCGACGTTTGGTGTACCACTTCTTCTGACCAAAAAAACTGTAGCAAGTACCAAAAACCAACTGGTCCACGAAACATTTCAGCTTATTAGCAATATCTGCTTCAATAGATCAAACTGCCAAAGCTGAAAGTCTTTCCTGACTCATTGTAGTTTTTAAATATTTATTTTTTAATTTTAATTTTGAAAAGCTGCTTTCAGCGGAAGCTGTACTAATAGGTATTGTTAACAAAATTCGAACGACAATGTAATTATTTTGGTAGATTTCTCTCAAGTTATTTTTCGTTATAGTTGGGTAAATTAGCGATCAAGTTTTATAATTCTTCATATAATTCGTAAGATTGAAAATCACTGCTCCCACCCACTTGTAATACTGTATGTAAACGTTTTAATTTGCTTAGATCAATGATTCCCAAAGTGGTCGATATCGACCCCCAAAGGTCTATGACAACCTGCAAGAAGTCTACGTCAGCGAAAAAAAAATTTGGGGGTCCATGAAATGAAAATGGGGGTCCACGATAGTGGATCTCAACATACACTGATAGTATCTTTTATGGAACAAAGTTTTGGGCAATGACGCTATGAAACCATCTAAGCTGCGGGATCATCTGAGAAGATGTCACTCTGATAAAACAAATAAAGATTTGAAATACTTTCAAACACTCAAAGATAAACTTCAGAAGAGACCCACGCTGGACATAATGTTCGCTTCGACGTCACAAAGAAACGATGATGGTTTGAAAGACGTATTGATGAAATGAGTTCTGATATTGAAAGCTTCTTGTGTAGCTATTTGCAAACGACCCATTTCTCTATACAACCGGACGAGTCAACTTTACCTAGTAATGCAGCATTATTATTGGCATATATTCGTTTTATTATGAATCAAGAAATCTACGAAGAACTGCTCTTCGCAAGAACTTTGACCACCGACACTAAAGGTGAAAGTAAATCAATATTTCATGTTTTGAAGGATTGCTTCATTGAAAAAGCAATCCTTTTATCAAATATAATATCAGTAGCTACAGATGGAGCACCTGCCATGGTTGAACGTTATCGTGGATTTATCAGAAGTTTAAAACAAAATGTGTCAGGGGTGTTAGCAATGCATTGCGTCATCCATCAACAACATTTAGTTGCTAAAAACTTGAGTGTTAGATTGCATGAATCTCTTCAATTAGACATTGATGGAGTAAAACCGAATCTAAAGCAACGCGTTGAATACGCGGTTATTTGCGCAGTTGTGTGAAGAAAATGACGAACACTTTCATCAATTACTTTTTCACACTGAAGTACGCTGGCAGTCGAAAGGCTTATGTTTCACAAGATTTTTTGCACTTTTTGAGACTATTTTAGAATTTCTGGATACTAAAGATAAAATTTTAAAAGACAATTTAATGAAGTGGAAAACAGACATCGCCTATTTAACAGATTTGTTTACAAAATTTAATATGGTTAATTTGCAGTTACAAGGCGACAATCTAAATTTGATTAAAACAAAGTCCATCTTAGCGTTTCTTGCCAGAGTTAAACTAATGAAGCAAAATATTGCACGAGGCGAATTTTCCCAGTTCCCCAATTTGTCACAGACAAACTGCCAGGAAAACGACGTTTCAACCTACGTTTAACATTTAAATGTCCTCTATTCAGATTTTGAAAACAGGTTTGAGGATGTTTTGACTCTAGTAATACTACCGTGGATAATTCACCCATATAGTGACATAGAAGAAACTAATGTCATAATACAAGAGGAACTGGCTGAACTAAGTACAAACGAAGAACTTAAGGTTCAGTTTAAAAACGGATATCATCAATTCTGGCTGCAAAACAACATACCCGTTACTTATCCCGTGTTATGGAATATAGCGAAGAAATTTTTAATTTCCTTTCCATCGTCATACCTAGTGGAAAGGGGGTTCAGCGCTGTTACCAATCTCCTAACGAAAAAAGAAACAGACTGGACATCATTAGCCAAGGAGATTTAAGATTAAACCTTACGAAATTGACGCCAAATGTTGATAATTTATTATTAAAGCATCATATTCATCCTTCTTACTAAAAACATTTACTTATTTTATTTTAAGTAGTTTTAATTTAAATTCAATTAATAAATGTATAAAACTTACCATGTATTTTTACTTTAAGTTTTTAACACTAAACTTCACTACAGTTAGAAATTTACAAAAAATCTATATTAGGTAAGTAGGGGGTCTACCCAAGACCGAAAAATATGGCAAGGGATCTACGACACAAAAAAGTTTAGGAACCTCTGGCTTAGATCATAGAGAAAACTAAAGTTTTCAAAATGTTGATTTAAGGTTATTAATCTTGAATCAATATTGTTTATGAAAGTCATAGTATTAAACAGTTCTGTTCCATACGTCGCGTCGTATGTCGTATTCTTGAGCGCAACAGTTTTGAACATTTAAGCCGTTTGTTTGTAGTTTCAAATATTCTCTAGTCGTCTCAGTGACAACAAGAAATCCGATAAAGTTTTTTTATTGTACCAGTTAATGTATTACAAAATCATAAGATAACTGACATTTGTTCAATTACTAGCGGCCCGCTCCGGCTTCGCACGGGTATAAAATATATAGCCCATGTCACTCACTGAAAAAATGTTTAAAATCGATCCAGTAGTTTTGATTTATTCATTACTGCCCGTGGCCCGCACGCGTTAAATTTGAAGTAAAACAATTATTCTTTCCCTATACCATGACGATTTCCTGCTATCTTTGGTATATCTAAATTCATACACTACATTTTTACTTATTTACTTTTTACATTTTTACCTACTTATTTTATTTTTACAACAATTAATATATTACAGAATGTCTTTATATAAAACGTTCACAGCGTTCTTGTCATTAGACAATACAAACATGTTTTCTCTAGAGGTTACTCTTGAAAGAGCGACATACAGTTGGCCATGTGAAAAACAGTCAACGCTTACATCTAACCCTGCAACGTTGAAGGTTTGACCCTGCGATTTATTAATGGTCATTGCAAAAGATGTCTTTACCGGAAATTGTAAACGTTTAAATTGGAAGGGTAAATCCGATGGTATCAGAGGGATTTGGGGAATTAATACATCTTCTCCGGTACCACATCCTGTGAGTATTGTGCACTCTATTATGAAAGTTTTCAGTGATTTTACCTAAAAACGCGTGCCATTGCAAAGTTTAGGTGGATTCAGGTTTCTTAATAAAATAACAGGACAACCTACTTTCATTTTGTGAAGATGGAGTCAAGACGGGTTCAAAGAGTTTAGAAATTCTGTAGGAAAATGAACAGCTTCTTCCAAATCGAGAACAGTATCGACCGAGTAGTATATTTTCGTCGGCGCATCAATCTTTGACAGAATCAAGTTATTTACCTTATCTACTTGTTCGTTAGTTGGTGACAGAATCGCTCTTTCTTTAAATCAAGATATTGTCTTGTAACTTATGTTATCAATGTCCGGATAGACATTGTTGACTCTTGGATGTTGTCTATCAAAACACAAAGGTTTTTTAGGTTAATCCTTCCCTCACTTTGTGTCAACTCTCCATTGCCAACTTTTAGCAGCATCTCTGGAAATAGCCTGTTCTCACGTGAAGATGACAAAACCCCCATATTAGTTTTAAGCTCTAATTTATTGACATGTGGCCAAAGTTTAGATCTTTTTAGGGAAGCATTTATTCCGTCAGTACGTGTTCCTCGAGTCACAACTGGTAGGATTTGACGGAAATCTCCTGAGAACAGAATTGTACATCCACCCATAAGTAAATTTTTGTTGCGCAAATTGCGCATTGTCCTATCCAGTGCTTCCACAGACGTCTTGCTTGACATGGTAGCTTCGTCCCAGACTATTCATGAGCAGTCACGCATCAATTTTCCTGTATTGCTCTGTTTAGAAACACTACAGACGCTGTTATTATCATCGGTGGCGATTTTCAGCGGGAGCTTGAATGTAGAGTGTGCGGTTCGGCCTCTTTCCAGGTTTTTGTGTATTTGAGCACAAGTTGTTAATATTTCAATATATAAATTATTGGAGCACGGTAAATCGCTTAATTCATATGTGTGTAAAATAAAAATGTTCTTGGTTTGCGGGTTGCCTACATCATTTCCCCTTACCCCACCAGGCTTCAAACTATTGCCCCATAGTAATAGCGTTTGTTCCCTCTATATTTCTTAAAGGCTCTGTGGTACCGCCGCAAACGCTACGTCCCGCAATTTTTAAATCTGTAATATCTTCGAAAATATTCATTTAAATCATATGCTGTAAAGGGCCATATAGATCTATGTATATTAAATCAACAATGTATTTAAGGTATTTAATTGGATAAGGATTAATGCTGTATTGGTTAAAATCGCTTCGAAAATTAGCCATTATTTGTCGTAAAAAATAAATGACAAAAAAATGTTATTGTGGGATATACATAAGAAATGGACATATACCACCGCGGAGTTTTCTGTAGACCTTTTCAATGTGTACAATACTTAGTACATTATTTTGATAAATCTCTAAATTGTGTTTGCAATGTAAGCGGAAAAAATGTAATTATTTACGACATCACATTAGAAATCTCAAAAATAACAGTATTTCTCTACTATTTAATGGATGTTATTATACATATAAACCTTCCTCTTCAATCACTCTATCTATTAAAAAAAAACGCATCAAAATCCGTTGCGTAGTTTTAAAGATTTAAGCATACATAGGGATATAGGGACAGAGAAAGCGACTTTGTTTTATACTATGTAGTGATACTACAGTCTCTAGTACAGTCGAGCAAAAAAGAATATTTTTTTGCTTTTCTTACCCTACTAATTACTTTATCGGTAACTGTTATTGGAATCAATACTTCCAATTCATTGTGAATGTCGTAGTTTAAATAATGGCGTACAAGTTGTTTGTTACTAATGCGTCCCGTAACAAAGAATCAAATTTTGATATCAATTTAAATAAGTCTATGAAGTTACTAGAAGTCTTAGTGTCGTCGCCTGTTTTGGCAGATTTTCTGTGACTTCAACTACAATTATTTAACTGCTGTGTGGGGTAACTTTGAATTATGCGATGAAGCTGAAAACCCGTTATGGTCCGAATAACAATAACAATACGTAACTGACCATATTTTTTTTACGTTACGACAATGATTTTTTTTATTCACTATACAATTGTAAAAATTAAGTGAACTAGCGGGAAATTCAAACGCTGCTCAATATTTCTCACTATACTATTGTTGCATTATTTGGTTTTTAAACTACTTCTTTTTTACTAATTTTAACTCTTTGTTTGTTGCTTGTATTCATTTTTCACAATTTGCTTATGACAACGCTTTATTTGCATTTATTAAAATATGCGGTAACCCCACACAGGTAAGTAGTATATTCATTGGCTTTTGCCTCTTTTCTGATTATCTTACTGTTACTGTTTGAGGTATATCATTAACTACGAGTACACCAGAATTTATTTCTGGTGTTTCTTTTAATACTCATTGCACGTCTCCCACTTATATGTTATTCTCTGCAGTTATTTTGTTTTCACTCAATGTTATGCTCACATCTGCATGAATATCTTCTATAATTAAAACATCTCTACTAGAACTCGTCCCAAATAAAATTGGGAACGTCAATCATTTTTTGCGCAGCTAATGTAGTACCAACATTTTTGTTAGCGATTTAACGTACTTATCGAAGTAACGTGTATTGAAAACCACACGATAATATAATATAATATAATCATAGTTCATAGTTGCATTAATTAACTTTTACCTCTAAAGGAGTTTATTAATGATTAGGTTGCAGCTTAAAATCCAACGACGTGTATCATAATTCCTAGACATTTAAAAACTGAATACACAGCTATAAATAATACCCTTGCTATGATTTTTACTAACAAATATTTTTATAGTATAAACATATTATTTGTCGAGACTGTGCTTCTTACAAATATTTTGTCTACAATTTTGATAAAATGACTTTGTTATTCTTGTGTGATTCCCACAGATGTAGCAGCTACCTGGCTTTCTTGGTTCTTTGACTTTTAATTCGTCTTTTCGGTATTTAGATAAAAATGCAGTAACATTTTGCGTGAGTGATTTTACTTGAGCTCTGTCTTTCAATTGATCATCCATCAATTGTACCGCATGATTTTTTTAAAATGTTCTATTTTTGTTTTTGTTAGCAATGTTGTTGAATTTAAAAATTACTCTTGAATTCATGTCACATAAATCAACATCTCCTTTTGTGTAATTATAATTTGAATTTACAAATGGTTTTTTTGGTTTCATCATCTACATCCGATGAACAGTGCATCGTTGAAAGAAAAATTACTGATTTATTATTTTTGGGAACGCTGAAACAAGACAAGCATCTTGGAAACCAAACTCAGATGATTGCAATTCTCTATTTTGGTTTGGCTGAAATCTAATCTGAATCATTTTTGAATATAGAACTTGTAAATCTTTTATTGCTTTGCACATATATGGTGAAACATAGCTGCAAACCACTATCACGTTTTGTAGCAAACTGCCGTCGGCCACAAGAGACCGAGAGTATTCTTAAAACACGCCAAATAAAGAATTTACAATACTATGCTGTTTTATGTCTGCTGTGTCATATAACAATAACCAAATTGGTTTGTCCTGAATTCTCATTGCCGCGGTTGACCGAGAAACGGTTCATTCAGAATTTTAAAAATCAAATTTGATGTTTGCCAAAAAATCTAAAGTTTAACTAACAGTTTTAGGAGAAATTTATTTTGTTGTTAACTGAACGTTAACGATTTAATAAGTAAAATAATTGTCATTCATAATAAACATATTAGAAAATTATTAAAGATATAAAATAACAAGTAATTGGATAGTAAGTGATTAAGTAAATACGTTGAATACAATAATTAGCTAAATGTCTTAAAGACTGTATACTTTTAAATAAAGGTTTTAAGATTTGTTTCTGTTTGGTACATACAATGCTTAAAAAACTCTTGAAACTATGTCAAATATGGATGTACCGTGTTACAAGCGATAGGTCTTACGAACCTTGCACGGCCAACTCACACTAGTCGGAGATAAAGGAGGTTCACAAATAGAATTTAAAGGACGCCACATCTTCCTAACTAAAACTTCTGTTTCGATCAAGACAAAAGGTCCAAGCTTGTAACGAAATCAGGTTCGTAATCCTTGTTACACTGGTTTTCGTGTAAGCAAAAAAAGAAAAAGATAAATATGTATAACAACTTTACTTTAATAACGTAGATTATTAACAACGAGCACCAGGAATTTTCTAGTACATTATTCAATCCATAAATGCCGGAAGTAGTATCGGCAACACACAATACATAAGTTTACGCATAAGGTGTTGATAGCGAAGAAAATTACTAAACTTTTCTGACAGCGACAAAGTAATTAAATAAAACTTACCTACAATCCAGTACTTGGCCGAAGAAAACGTTTTCCTGGTTGAGTCGATCCGGAATATTTATGAATAGCAAATCGTGTCAACACAATGTAGTTGACGGTTTGACCTCTTGACAGGAAATGAAGTAAACCTAAACTCCTTAGAGGGCGTCGAAAATAGAAATCTAACTTTAAGGTAATGAATATACAGAGTATTACGTTATGAAATTTATGCACGTAACAACCGGATGAATCAATGATTGAATAAAAAACTCTTAAAACCATGTCAAATATAGATGTACCGGGTGAGTCAATGATTGAATAAAGTAAGTTTGTTTTTTGTGGGTAAAGTTTGTTATGCTAAAAAATCTTATTATGGTTTCTCGTGGTGTGTAAATTTTGACTTTAGATTTGGGTTTTGTTATTTCCGTTTCTGTTAACGTTAAGAAAACAGCACATGTCAGCAAAATGCTTAATGATACTCAAATTTAAGAATCTTGAAGCAGCCGCGTTATTATTGGTATAAATTTATTAAGATTTTGATAGTTGTATGTGAAAGATCGCTGCAGCAATAGTGTATTTTTATTTTATAGTGAGATTTAATTTTCTTTTATTTTAACAGCATTTAGAATACCATCAAGTGTTAACTTTTAATTACTTCTTCTAATTGTCGATAACTGAGACATGCAAAAATTTCTGTATTAAGTCGTTTCAAATTATTGTGTGCGAACAGTTGTTTGATGTGTATTTTCTCTCTGTTCTTTTGTGTTTCCGAAGAAACAAATGTACTTTTTGTTGGGTCAGTTGTGTTTGACACTTCGAAGACCGTTTGAATTCTATTAATAACTATACCAAAACATTTTTTGCTAATGTGGATTAGTTACAAGTAATTGGTCCACTTCAGCAGAGTGCAGAGTTTACGTTTTACCGTAACAATATATTATATTATATGCTTACTAAATGTGCGTATATGCAAATTATTATGGAGTATACATAGTGTACCAAAAGAGCAGCGCAGTTGAGATTTTTTATTTAGAACACTATATTATTTGATTTTTCAACTTTATGTGTAATGCTAAAACTTTTTTATTAAAAGTTTAAAAACGTTAAAGTTAATAGCTTTTCAAATAATTATCATTTTCTTCAAAAAATAACATTTACTGTGCTACCAAGCCTACAAAAACAAATATGCAAACTAATTTAAAGAACAACAAACGACCAATTACGTTAAGCGATTTGTTAAAGTACGTTTAAAGTCATAAGCATTTATTTATCGGTTTTATTGAAATTTTGGTTTTTATTTACGTTATTATTTTGACTTTTATATTACCATTTGATTTTATATTTGAATTTTTGTCTTGTTTGTGTTTTTAGGACAATCTATTTTAATTTACAACACAGAATAAAAGTTATTTATTGTATTTATAGTACAAATAGAGTAATAATTAAAGGAACTGTTTGTATTAGAGTTTTAATCAATGGAAAGCAAAACCCGAATTTGATGTCGGAAACTCACTGTTAAGAAGTTGTCGAATTGGTGCTGTGAATAAAATTGAGTTTGATGATTTTGATCAGGGTGTTTTAAGACCTGTGCATGAAATGTATACAGTTGAAAGTATTAGTTGAAAAAATGAAAAACAAAGTCAACTACATGTGAGAACGTAAAACTTTAGAAAAGTATTTTTTAAAACTTTGTTTTAAAAAAGATACTGTAATATACGCAAAGTTTTAATGAAACAAATTGATATGGTAATTTTGCGTTCAAAATATTTAGGAAAGGAGAAAGAGAATAGTGCTAAAGTCAATAATAAACAACCAATAATATATTTAGATGAAATCTACATTCACAAAACCACATGGAGTTAAATTAAATCAAGATAACTATAAATATCTATAAACGACGGTAAACACGTTGAATTAGTTTAACACCCGCAAAATTTAAAATCGGCTTTGAATAATTCGTCGGGATAAAACCACAACGTAAAAAAATATTGGGGTTAAACAATGTCAATGCAATTGTGCAAACGCCACCAGAGTGAACTACTGGGCGGCCGTTTTGCCCTTTTGGGGCTCATCAGCAGTAGGGGATACACTCTAATGTAGTTCCCACTTATGCTTTGTATAAAAAAAAATAGAAGCTATAAGATATTTAAAATATAATATTAAACCTGGGAAACTTGAAATTCAAAAACAACACTTTTTTAAAATGAAACACTCTATATACTTTTTGTTATGTTTTTCTACTTTTGTTGAATATGTACTAGTCCGATATATTGTTACCTTAATTTTTGATAAACCATAAACTTTAGATATATTAAACCTTTCATAAAAAAGTAATAAAAGTATATGTAAAATTTAAAAATTAAATAATACGTTCCTTATAAAAAAAACTACTTTATACTCTCCTTAGTATAATCTAAAATAATTTAAAAAAAATAGTTTATTCATAACGGTCAAACTTTATTCAATCATTGACTTACCCTGTATAATAAAAACATCCCAAATCTATCACTAAAAATAATCAAATTATGCATCGATCGGCTTATGCATTTATGTAAATGTATAATTATCCTAAGCCTAATTATTACAATTATTATAGGTTTATCTAATATTTATATGTATTTATCGTGTATCGCATTTTCAATTACTGAGTAATTTGATATTATTATGTCAATCTTCTTTATTCTTATTCTATAAATATTAAGATTGTTTTTTTGTTGTAAAAAGGTTGTTTGTTATTTGCATTTTATTTCCGTTTGTATTTTTATTCTAATATGAAATATTATTTTTTATAAAAAGTAACTGCGTTATCAGTATTTTTTAACTTACACAAAGGACTTATCTTATACCACATATGACTCATTAAACGCACTTGTGAACTCTTTATAAATGTTATGCTTTTCATATCTTTTACGAAATGAAAAAAATAGAAGATTGTACATTACATTAAAATAAATTGTATAAATTCTAATTTTCTTACAAATTCGTTAAATATTTTTTATGCAACATACTCTAGTTCAAACCAATTTGTTGTTGCACAAACAACGTTGGTGACAGTTATCAATAAAGAATATAATAAATGTTATTAGGTTAAATGCAAAGCATTATTTTGCTTTCGTTTCTCAAAAAGGTTACATTAGAATATACATTTGATGAATAAACGCATTTATTTAAAACTACCCTATATTAATCACCTTTAATATAAAACTTTTTGGCAGTCATTATATTTTGTGTTTTGGTTTAGAAGAAAAACTATTTGTTTGTAACAAATATTTAATTTTAAATAAATAAAGTTTGTTTTAAATATACTACAAAAAATAAGGATTGCATCATAAGTATATATTTATAATACCTACAATTATATTTGCAGTTTGTCACAAACGGCACAAAATCTTCAAAAAATTCAATATTCAGAATATAAATTATGAATTTTCACTTTCGTAAATAATTAGACTTTACCAATTTTGCCTATATAACGTTTTTAGTATATCTCATTTCTTTAATTTAAATAACGTTAGTTCTACAGTACACTGTAACAATAATTAATTCTTACTTGAAAACTACAATTTGAAAGATAAATAACAAATTTTTATAAATATATTTAAAATCACAAAACACGAAATTATTCAATTAAAAAACGGAAAGTAAATAATAAATAAAGGATAAATGGTTTACTATATAACTCGATTTTGCGGTAACCGAATTTGTGAAAACACAATTAATGAATGTGGAAGACACAAACATGACATTTTGTCTCTATAACCTGCATGATAGATAGATTAATCCACTAAAACGAAATATCTATTTTAAAACCGGCGAGTGCTGCCAGCTTAAACCATAAGCCTGTTACAAACTGCCAGTTCAGGTTGTCTTTGATGATTATCGGTGATTGATATAGCACATACGCAAAAGTCAAATACTTTATAAACTTTAAAATTATTTTAAGTTAAAATGTTACTGCGTTTACAGTTACTATCAAAATTAACATAATTTATTATTAAAATAAATTGTTAAATTATGCATTATTAATACTATGCATAATTTTTTATCAGAATATGTATATACGAACACTGAATGATTTTTTTTTCGTAATGCAACCTTTTTTTTATAATGGAAATGCACAGAATAATAGAAAACTAAAAGAAATCTAAATTAGAACATTACTAATTTAAATCAACGAACGTTTTGTTGTTCAGTTTTCATGTTCAGTCACGTCAACGACATAATCCAAGCGAGATTTTTACATATGTATAGAAGTTAAAAATTTATTAGTTTTTTAGCGCTGACAATTCTCTTCAGTGCTCCTGTGGTCGTACAAATATTGGAGGAACTGGTAGAAGTGTGAGTATTTGTAGTATTAAAGAACATCAAGAATGTAGTCTTAAACAATTTTCTAAGGCAGCAGAAAAGTAACAAATGTTAAAAACAAATCATCAAATTTTGTTTAAGAATGTACGGTTTCTAATTACTATCAACGAAAGTGAAATAATTCATTAAAATATTTACGAATCCTTTTAATATTATTCAAGAATATAGTTTTGCAATACCGGATACTTGAATACCAGTTTTTTCTAAAATAAAAGCGAGATTTCAAAGCGCAATCAATCAGTTTATTTCAGGTTGTAAAGATGCCCACCGCAACGTATGAGGAAAGCTCAGGTTGTAAGAAATAGATTACACAGGAATTATCCAAAATGTAAAATTGTAATACAAAAATAACTAGTAGAAACTTGAATTATAGTAAAACTAATGATGCTTTTTTTGTCATATATAGTAGGTATAAAATTACCCTCAGCTGTATAAAAAAATTTTTCTCAAATTATGTGGTTGTGCTATGATACTTTCGACGAGAGTAACGTACATTATTTTTTGTGATGCCTTTTGTAAAATTACTGTTTTTAAAAAATTTTTAAAAAATAGTACCAGAAATATAATCGTTTTTTGTCAATTTTAACTGAATTGCAAGGTTTTTAAAAGACTTTTCCACCTTGAGCAGACTCGTTCTAATATAATAATTGACTTTGAACACTTAGTTTTATGTAGATTTCTAGTTTTCATTTTGCCACCCTAGAGTTTTTTCGCTCAACGAACGAATATTGAGGTTTTCTGAAGGTTTTCGATGTTGGCAGCACAAAAAAGTTGTTTATTTGCACCACGTGTTTTACCGAGTCTCACAGGGAGCACGCAAGCGCAATAAGATCCGTTTTAATACATGTTTTAGTAACGTATAGCGCTGATGATATTGTTGATCTTATGTACAGATAAGTAGTAATTTAACTTTAAACCATTACGTATTAGTGTAATTATGTCGTAAAGCAAAATGAATGTGGTTCTTTTGTTGTTATGAAATAATTGTGAGATTTTTGTTATCGTGATCTCTTGCAATTTTTTTAAACTAGTATTGAAGTAGTTGTTAGGTTTTAAATACTTATTTTAATTAGAATAGGTAAATGGTATGTGTCTGTGTAAGTGGTAAGCCATTAAAACAGACTAATTTAGTGGTATCTACAAAGTCGAGATATGTTTTCTAACTGATAGAGTTGAAAGTATGTCGTTTTTTTTAGTTGAATACAAGATACTTTGATATGTTTACTCAATTTGATTCTTGATAAAGTAACGTACTCAATTAGTCATACTCAAGAAGTGTTCGGCAACAGATTACATAGAATGATTCTTTTGTAGGATGTAACGTTACGTATTTTTACGTTCAATCACCCTGTATTTTAGATGTATTTTATGTGTGTATATTCAATAAATGCTAGCCGGAGCGCTTTTTTGTTTGTACATGTAGGAGTACCATTACAAGGAGTAGAATGATCTGCTTTTTGTTTTTTATTTGTATATGTACAGATGTACATATTATATACACAAATTTACATTAAATTGTTTATTTAAAATTTTGGCTTATAAAAGCAGCTGTGAAACTTTATTGGCTTTCAAACGCCTGCTTCTGTTCGTCAAAGGCAGTTCTGATTTAGAAAAGATTCTTTCGCAAGGTACGGATGTTGCTACTATATTTAGTCTTATAAGTATATATTTGTATAATAGGGGGTAAACAGTCTTCTGAGCATGCCACTAGACTAACGGATCTTCTGATCTCTTCAGGATTGGGTCCATTAAATATTTATCAATTTCAACTGTAACGAAATGGCAGAGGTTGCCGTAATTGTTTTAAACATTATATATGAATTTGTTTCAATTACGCATGAGCTTTGGACGCTCGGCTGCGGACCACCTCAGCCGCTTCAAAGCGCGTGACTTTCCCCTGCCGAATAATCATTCAACCGGAATGAAACACCGAATAAAAACCGCCGTTAACGCTGAAAATGCTCTCTCTCTCTGCCGAGAACCGTTCCTGGTAGAACCTCTTTCCCAAGACCTAGTCCTGGTGGAATTCGACCTGTGTTTATTCGATTCATATTTTGCTACCGAATGCTAACTCTTTTCCGAACCGATCCTGATACCGTATAATTGTGTGCACCGATTAACCGAGACCGGCTATTGTACCCGGACCCCCTGAACTCATACCGACTAGCTTTCGAACCCTGCTAGTATCACGATTTTTGTATTAATTTTCCGTTTCGTATTAGAACTCCTGTTACGTCAAAATACCCTCCCTCAAGTTGACCACAAGCTTCCGCTTCACCGAGTAGTATTTGTTATAAACGAACCGCAGTCCGTTAGTGAATTGACAAATCAATTGCGCCAGGCTGGTGTAGGATTTTTTAAGCATAAACTAAATCTCCAGTTACTTTCAACCTTTGGCGTAGTAGAAGTTGGCTCGTTGAAATACTAAGCAAGCCAGGCTGGCTTAGAGCATTTCAATACGCTTGGCATCGCTGCGTTTTGGTTTCGGGCTGAGGTCAAAAATTAAGCATTCTAAATCAATCACTCAGTTTCGAAATACTCACTCGAATTTTTCGTTTTCGTTTGACAGTATAACCAAACCGCAACAACCCGTAATATTAATAACGTAATCAAATTCCGCCGTGTTTTATTTGTATAAAGCTTTGTCATTAATAGACACCAGTGGTCAACCTGCCGTAAATTCGAAATTAAACCCCGTTAACCGTAGCCGTTTAACCCTTATTACCGTACCTGAATAATCTTCCGCCCTGTAATTGCCGTATTTATCCCGGTTATTGACTTAATTTTTAGCAGTGTTTTCGAAAGGATTGCAACCACGCCATTTGCTTCTAATCATTCTTGTAGAAAAAGTCGTTTTCTTTAAGGTTAGATACGAGTCGTGGGCCGCATTAATTTAATCCCAATTTGACTAAATTGGTAGGCCGCATTCCACAGAAGCCCGAAATTAATAATATTAGTGTCCTTAATGTTAATCATTATATATGAGGAATTAAACGACCTCAAGTGTACATATTTATTGTAAAAATTTTTAGTTTCTATAATAAATTTATGTTAATTGTATTCAACATAATAACGCTTTAAACCCAATGCCGAGACTGTGAGCCACCGGGATGTTACACAACTATCCAAGCTGCTGTGTTATCTTTAGGAACCAGAGTTGCAATTTCTTCATCAAAATCTTTTCATATTGATGGTTTCGTCATAGATGTTGAAACAGCTAAAGTTGAAGTTGGTGCAGGATTTACAAATAGCATCGTATTTGGTGTTCGCATAGCACCTACTCTTAGTTTGAGGTTTGCCTTCTTAAAATTGTTATATCTCTAAAACCCCTATCTTTAAATCTAGGATCCAAAATCGTGCACTCTGCGTATAAGTTATTGGACTCTACGGTTTCGAAGCGCTTGTTTAATTGTTCATTAAGACACTACTATAATTTTTTTTATTTCAGATTTAGTATCTTCTGCTTCTGCTAGCAAGAATTGCTCATTTATATGTCTTAATAAAACACGACAATATAAAATTACTTTTGAGAGGATTACAGTTTTTTCAAAAATATGTTTAATATGCGAACTGCACTTTCAATTATATTCCAGTCTTCAGCTAATAGTGCTAAGTCATTCCTCACCAAAGCTGTTGTGGAAATTTTTATCACCCTGTCCAACATGACATACGTGGAATTCCGTCTTGTGCACACGTCCTGCTTTAGTTTTAACTGAGGAGCACTCAGTTGGATTTGCATATTTTTTTAATTTAGTTAAAGCTGCAGTGGACCTGTTGAAATGTTCCAACATTTTTTTTTACTTTGTTGACAATTGCAGAAATGGCTTCAATTCCAGTCTGTACAACAAGGTTGAGGGTGTGAGCAAAACAACTTACCGATGGCCATTTTCCAGCTTGAACAGCCGCCAAAATATTTTCCGTTAATTCGTGCATAATTGGGTATTGACCGGATCGATATAAAGGGCTGTAACACCAATAAAACTTTAATTTTTGTCTGATGTCCAGGCATCTGTTGTAATGCATACAGCCTCTGCATTTAGTAATTGTAGGATGGAATTTTTTGGCTATCATAAACAGTAACTGCTCGTCTATTTTTACTTTCTTGTTGGGTAGTAGAGGCCTTAGGGTGAATCCATCTATTTTCAGTTGAGCAGAAGCTTTCTGCTAAGTAATGACTTACGATTTCAATCGCGTTGATATGTAAGGTTGGGTCTGTGAACATTCCAATTTTTCCACATCAGCTATTGCATACTGTCTTTCCACTGGTGCTATCGAAATGACGGAGTCTTTCCGTTTTAAATGCATAGTCATATTACCCAAACTTTCTGTGGTGAAACATATTGTTTCAAAAAAATAATCACATTTTTCTTTTTCCATGAAATGGTTGCAAAGCACACTTGTTTTCTTTCGTGACACTATTGGAATAAAGAAGAAAAAATCACTTGGCTTTTAAGTTTAAGTAGGTACTTATAATACACGTTGCACTAAAATCGCTAACAATTTTCAAGGTAAACACTTATTGTTTACATTTATCATCAGTAACATATTTACAGTTTATATATACAACACAGTAATAAATTATTATGAAAAAAGAAAAATAACCGTAGAAACGTAACTTTAGGCGAGTAGCGTAATCGTTGTTTACATTAAAACGATTAAAACTAATTATCTATAGTCGCAAACCCAAAACGTTATGCGCATGGCGACGAACGAATAGAAATGGAATGTCAGAATGATTGAACATGTTTGCTTTGTCGGCTCGGATCGGAATGATCTCATTCTCAAACAACCGGATAAGTGTAAATTTAGTTTTGATAAAGATAAGTGAAAATAGATTAAATTAAAAATAGAGATATTTCTCACAAAGACCAAACAAGCCAGGTTTTACGATACGTGGTAATTGAAAATCAGGAAGTACAACCAATGGAATCTTTTATAGACTTAATTGAAACAAAAAAAAATTTAAACATGTTTTTAAGCAAACTTGAAACTGATGAACGCGATGTAATTAATTATAGAAACCAGGTACATGATAATGCTGCTAGAAAGCGTTCAGAACTTCAGGAAACAATAAAAGAATTACAGAGTTACAGGCAAAAGTTTAAAAGAGTACGCTGTGTAGTGCAAGAGACGATTCAGTAAATATGGCATGGTATCATTACAAAGACATTTTGATCATTCTAGAAAAACTAACAGTAATAGACGAAAGCTTAAACACAAAAACAAACGCAATCATTTTCTTTTCTTTGTATCTTGCGCTTCTGGCAATTGCTACATTAAGTAAAAAATGCACAAAAATATGTACAAACAAAGAAACTTGACATAAAACCGTGCGTTTAGAAAGTACCTAAGTGCTGGTACTGATAGAAAAACGAGATAAATTGACAGATGGTGCTATCAGCTATGCAAAAAATGTATGTAAAGACCTTGGCATTTCCATATAACCTCAGAAGCGCAAAACGACAAAGTACATTTAGACTAACTTGTCTATCGAATCCCGAAATTGCAAAACAGAACTTTAAACACAGTCAACGAAAATAAACTAATTAATTGAATTATTAGAATTTATTGTAAATTCAAGTTGGAAGATACTTTGCTCAATATTATTATAATGCTCGGAATATTTCTCACAGTTGCTATAATCAATACCAGTTGTGAGAGAAGCTTTTCAAAATTGAAGTAAAGGAAAGCTAATTTGTCTATTGAGCAAGAAGTACATGATGTTATTGTGACATTGATAGTACAATAAAAGAATTTGCTTATATAAAAAGTGCACTCATAAATTTTTAATTAGAAGCTTTTATTTTCATTTAATTAATTTTTCAATAAAAATATAAATGTTCTGTATATATCAATAAATAACATACGTGTAAGAACTTTTGTAGCAAATGTCTTTATTATGTTATAAAATATACAAACATGATTTCTTTATTTGTATCATGTACAGGATGTCCCACTTAAAGTAAAATAACATGGGTAAGTTTATTATCATGAGATATAGAGATTTGGTTAAATGAGAAACGTTTGATAGTTTAAGGGGCCTAGTAACAATATGTGCTGAAATTTAAAATGTGACTGATAGTTTACAAATTATTTAAAAAAAACAGAAAAATCTTAAATTTGTTTTTGTCTCCTTAACGGTTGTTTGTGATCGAATGAAAAATCAAAAATCAAGTCCACGTTTGTACTTTTGTGTTGTATTTGTTTTTGTGTTTAATTAATTTATTTTCAATGTCAATTTATTTGTATGGTTGTCTTCATAGTGCAGTCCGAGACACACCACTTTTTCTATAAATAAGCCTGAAGAAATGCGCAATTAGCTGCACGAAACGTCGCTTTATGTAGACACTTAAAGTGTTTTGATGCCCCTTCTCATAGAAGAAGCTTAAAGAAATTGTCCAGTTCAGTTAAAGAGGAAAATAATATACAACTTACCGTAAAAATCACTTTCTGAGGGCTCATTATAAGTTCTTCAAATTAGTGTTATGAAATTTTTCGTAAAACATATTGTTCCGGAAAAAACACCATCAAGTTCATTTTTTTGACCACCATGTTGTATTTTTACATACTTAGAAAACAATTTTTTTGATTACTTTGATGTGACATATGATTTTTTTTAACTTGAAACCAAGGCATGTAAATAAGTATTTAGTATAGTTAAAACCAACCAGCAACAACAGGAATACAACGGAACACAACAAAAAGACAAACATGGATAAATACCTTCTGCCCGCACTACGAACTACTCGCCCTATGGGACAATTGTTCATGTTACAGACATACATTATTCTTTGCTGCAGATTTTCTATGTCGTTGCATAGATTTATGTTGTAGGATTCATTATTGTTTAAAAACTTCCATAAGAATAAATTCATTAGTGTCAGATCGGGGGATTTGGGGACCAGGCAGTTTCATCCTGTGTAGCTAAATTTTTGTGTTCAAATCTGTTCCTTAAATATTGAGTAAAAACCTTAGTATTATGGGCAGGTGCCCTACATTACTGACACCACATGTCTCGTTGCACTGCTAAACGTAAATTTCTAGTAAGTCTTCCAGTTCTGTTTGATCGTTTAATTAGCCTTGAAAGAAAATGGGACCTATCAATCTAGTTCCCATTAAACCACACCTAATGTTACACACAAAACGTTTTTGGTTTCTACGGGAAGCGTGAATGTGCGGATTTTCCTCAGTTCAGTAATACATATTATTGCTATTGAAGTACCCGTTGTTCATCGGTTCAGAAATTCTTGATTTTTGTAAATACCAGTTACAGAATGCTCGTCTTCTTGAATAATCAGCAGGTGTTAATGCTTGACTGAGGTGCAATGTATATGGATGAAAGAAAACAATTCTTAATATACGCGACAATGAAGTTTTAGGAACTTCAATATGCATTTTAATTTTCTTCGGAGAAGTTTCCGAATCTATATTTACACTGCCTAAAATCAATTTTGATATGGTGATATTACAAATTAATGTTGAGCTTTTTAAAAAAAATTATGTCTGGTTGTCTTTCTGGGTATAAATTGAAATATCGCTCTGTGGCGCGTGTACAATTTTTGTTTGTTCTGAGTATAAACACAAAACATATCATATTTTTCATTTATTGTAACACTTGCTATGATACAGCTGGAAATCTACTAAACATTTGTTTGACGTTTTGATTCGAAAATTATATTTTTTTATTATCCATAATTCATGGCATGCTAGATTTTGTTGTACATAATATTTTAGTTAGTGATTATACTAAAAAAATTGTGCTTTCTGAATATGCAAAAATACATTGCAGCTATAAGAAAAAAATGAACCTGATGGTGTTTTCTCCAAAGTAAAGCATTTTACGCAGAATTTGATAACACTAATTTGAAGAGCCTCAAAATGTGCCTTATCAAAGTGATGTTTGTTTTTCGATCCGATAACAAATAACCCTTTAAAAAGTCAAAACAGAATTCAGGAATTTTTTTCAAAACAATTTGAAAACAACTAGTTACATTTTAAATTTCGGCACATATTGTTCCTAAGCACCTCTGACTGAAAACCTTTTTAACCAAATCTCTATCTCTCATAATAACAAAGCTACTTATGTTATCCTACCTTAAGTGAGACACCCTGTACAAGCACAATCATAAATTTTTACGGAAGTTTTTTAAAAATTATATAAATTTTGAATTTACATACTTAAATAAGGCGTGTTACACTACGCTAATGTGTGTAGATCTGTAAGGTATTACCAACTCATTTTTTATTTGGGGTCAGCGGGATTCCGAACTAAAAGTTTGAGTATATGCAATAAGTACACATTATGTGGTCATTTCTATATTTTGCTAATTAAAAAAATTATTAACACATGCATACAAAACAAAACAATTCAAATTTTTTTAAATGCTTTAATTTTTATTAGTTTTGTTGCAAGCACAAAAATGCTCTCGTAGTTATAGTAACAAACGTTTCTGTAATTATGTTCTGGTGAGAAATCAAAAATTAATGTAAATTTATAGTACATATCTACATACATAGGTACAGAATGCTAAACTATATGGTAATATATATATGTATTAATTGACATTTTTACATTACTACTTTTATCTAAAATAATTTTATTTATATAACCATGATATGGTATTAAAACATCGCCGAGTCTGAGTAAATAAGTTAATTAAATTTATAGTTAAGGTATCATTTTAATTATAATTACTACATATATGCGTAGTTCAAGATCGACACTTCAATTTTTTTAAGTTGATTACTTCATTCAAACTTAAATCTAGAACATTTAAAAAAAAGCGAGTTATCTTTTATTGATACATTTTTAATTAAAAAAAAATCTACGCTAAGCCTGTAATTCGTTTGTTGGTTAACTAAATTTAATTTTTTAAATTTGAGAAATGGTTATAACGAATTTATGAAATTAACCAGGCGAACGTAGTTATAATTAGTGAGTGGCGTCAACATTTTATGTACGGTATATAATCAAGAACAACGAATAAAAAGTTAATGCAAGTTCTAAAATTAGAATAATTTAAAAGGCATTACTCCCCAGTCCGCTGTAAATTCTGCATCTGCAGACGTAAATACACACCAAGTGAATGTACTGTAATCCCTACTATTGAGAGAACCGCAACAGCGTGCATTTGTTTACAAGCCGCCTGACGCAGTAGTGTGTTCGAACGAACTTAACTCTAACCACCATGTGTGTCTTTTCGTGTGAACAGGAAGTAAATTAAATAATTATTTAATTTTGTGAATATTTCTGTAAATTTATGTGATTTCGAATAGGTTAAATAATATAAGTGTGAAGTTAGTGCGCGAATTGCTTTGTGCTCAAAACCAGTTTTATGTATTCCGGCGTGCTAATATAATCTCCATTATGGCTATGCAGCGGTGTTACCTGTTACTGTACTTTGTGGATTTAAGGTACGTAGACAACTCGATATTTTCCTTTGTTCAACACAAAAATACATTCCATTTTAATGGTTTTCGTAAATACGTTTTTCTCATTCTAATGTTATATTGTCACAATTTTCTACTCTTATAGTTATTTCGGTGTAGAGCAAGCACTGTTCTTACGACTTTGCGTAATAGAAACATTTCCGACTATAAAAACAATTTACTTTCATGGTAAATTCTTATCAGTTATTGTGTTTAATAAAATTTTATCGCCCGGTTTAGATCGACACCTACGTTTGATTTTATTCGTTACGCTTACAGGATCCCATCCCACACCCACATCTAAGATCTTTGTTTTTATAAATTCAAACACTCGTATCTATTGTAATTCTATACAGCTTGAATGGAATATGTGCCGTAGGCCAATTTTTTAAAACAAAATTATCCTTTTAAAAATGAATCCTCCATGTTGAATAGCAAATGACGGTCGTCGGCATAGGTAACTGATTAAACTTTTATAAAATAAAAGTTGATTAAATTTTTGCTCGCGACCTTCGCAATGTATTGATTGCTCCTCTAAACATGAGTTTATATTTGTAACTATGTCCTCATTTTTCATTAGTTGATTGTATAATTGTTTTTATTAGTAACGCAAAAGATGATGCATAGAGATCACCATTAAGAAGCGCTTTATGACGTACTTCTTTCATTGATATAATTGAAACTACTAATCTCAATTAGATTCTAAATATACATACCTACCATAACACGTTTTTTTAATTACAAGCTTTTAAATTATTTGTTTGTTCAAACGGATTAGTTGAAGACGTCAAATGCACTATAATTCTTTCAACATTTAAGTTTACACAATCTTTTTTATTATATCAGTACTCCAAGTATCTTTTTCCTAAAAGAATTAGTGATAGGGGTTTGACAATAATTACTACTAAAATTACAGACAAATAAGATCGAATCTATAATTATTTAATGTTATGGTGTTTTTCACTTAATTGTTATTTATTTTATCAAATACACAGCATAAAATGTACATTCCAACTACGGTTTTATAATAAATAAAAAATAAAACTAGCTTTGTTAATTATGTAACACCATTGAGATTAGTATTTATTAATGATAAATATTATAGGTAAATAAATTAGAAGTGTATCTAATGATATGCCCCGGTAATATTTTGCGAAAACTTGCGTAAAGGACGGGAATAATTTTGCGATTACACGAGAAACAAAATTAACTTTAATTAATTACTAAGAATTTGTGTTCCTTAAATAATGACAACAAGAAACAAAGGGCTTATACTTATTTGCACTGTTACAAATCTAAAGACAAAAATACTAAAAGACTATAAAAATTAAAAATAATATAGATAAGTATTTGTGTAATAATAGTTAATTTAATCACCAAAAAAGACCCAAGTATTTCAGTACAAAAGAAATTTACTAACATCAAAAATCCATTTACACCCATTCTGTTTATAGATTGCTGAAAAATTGAAAGTTACTCGTGGAACTCGCGTGAAACGTATTTTTGCGTTGCCCGTCTTTTCTGTGTTTGAATTTCGACGTATTTTTACGTTTCCCGTCGTAGCGTGTTTAATAGTACAAATTTAAACATACAGGTATATTTTTTATTATTTACAATAGTTTCTCTCAAAATATTTATATTGACAAAATTAGCTTTATAACACTAAGTGAAACTACTCATTGTCTCATGATATGGAATTTCATCGGCTGGTTGATGTTTTTTATAGATAGCAACCGCTTCCGATATCGTTATAGGATTCCATTCTTCTATATTACCTATACGTTTTTTGATCTATAAACGTTTCAAACTTTATAATTTGCAAACCGAGAAAGTAATAGGTTGATCAAATTTTAATGTGTAATTTTGTTCCATTATCGACATAAAGTGCTACTACTAACACATTTGACGACGTAAGTAAACACGGATCCTTGTACAAAGTTTTGATTCGAAAAATTAACTTCCATAGAAAAATTCTTACTTGATGTAATTTTTGTAATTTTAATAACGAAATAAAGTATTCTGAAACTAACAACTGTGCTATCTTCTTATAAATGACATTTTTACTTAGCACTTTTTTGTCGGTTTCAACACATAATCAGTATTGGTACCTATACATATTTCTTAGTAACACAGTTCTTACTCTGTTTTCGATCTTCCTCTTTCGGAAAATGTACCAAAAATCTTCAAATGATTTATATGAACTACGTGATAGGTCTTTATTATTCAGTCGGTGTTTTATTATCTATAGATATTGCGCTAGTTTGATTAAGGTTATATGCTTCTGTTTTTCCGTTTTCTAAAAACAAATTCTTTTACAAAAATTGACCATAAAAATTAATTTTCAGTTTCTCATCTTAATAACGAATTAGAACTATAACAAAGTGATATATCTTTCAATATTGTTACTAAACAATAAAAACAACCAATATTTGTCAATATTTGGAAAAAAAATTTCGATAAAACCAGTTTCTGCATTAATGCTTATTTTTCGCAATGACGTCAACTCAGATTTTTCTGCAAATTGACATACGGATAGAATAAGCGTTAATAAACAACATATCAAAAAATTAGGATGTGGTTATTTCTATAATTAAAAATAATTTGATTCCAAGTTGGGCTTGCGCGCCACGGTGCTGTATGTCAACGCCTATTAATTAAAGTCGTTTTTTTTGCAATGACGGCTATTCTGAATTTTCTGCAAATTGACATACGGATAAGATGTATGGGGATGTACGAGGATATATGGGGATGTGCTAGAAGATGCATAGGGATGTACGGGAAATATCCAAACTTACATGCAGATATATGCGATAGAAAAGAGTGCGACTAACGTGACTCACATGCTAGTTCACCAATACAATAGCAATTACCAAAAAAATGTTCAGAAAAAAATTATTGTATAAAATCTTAAGCTTTCAGGGTTATTTTGTTTATGATCATAAGCGACTTTCGGCTTAGACCGCGTCGTAGTTAAACACCCAGACTTTTTAGGCTTGGTCCTAGTCTCTCTTTGAGAGCCAAAACAAGAAGTAGAATTTGACTTTTGCCGTATTGTTTTTTTTTATATTGATTTATATAGAATTTAAGCATATTTTTAATTGAAAATTAATAATAAAACTTTTTTAGTGTTCATTTGGAGAGTCATTGACCAAATAAATGGCCGTCACTCAATAACACTCTCTTTTCCATAAATATCCTCGTTGAAACGGTTTTTGCGTCACACTATCGCGATTAGAGTACTATTTATTAAATTTTAGTGGCAATTAATGTATTTGTTTATGAATGATACTCACATTAATAAAGGTAACTTTAAAACTGTAAATAGCTACAAAGGTGGAGAACGTTGTAAATGCAAAATAGTTTTGAATAAAACCGCGGGTTAAAATCACAACAAGATCGTCTCGCCTTTTTGGGGCTCATCAGCAGTACGAAACACACTTCCAAAAGTACGAGAATTAGTTTTTATGCAAATTTTCACACAAACAGAACAAATGATTAATAAATCTGAAGCTAAACGCCATCTCGTAGTAATGCAGCTACGTACAAGTTAATCCAAATGTAGGAAGGTATTTCAAAAAATGTATTTGAATAATACGCGGCATAATATTCCTAACTGTACTACGCAAGTGCAAAAATTTGTTTATACCTATAATTGCAGAAATTATCATTAGAAATAAGTGAATAGCTGTTTCGTCCTATTTGGACTCTTCAGCACTGGAATACGCTAATGTAGTTTCCACAACTATATAAAACAAATTGCCATAGTATTGTCCCATTCGAGTGAATGGTGTGTAATAACATAAAAAAAATTTGTATATCATTTGCAAATGTGCATAAAACTACAAACGATAAGATTTTCATAGTTTTGTAGGCAGTCACGTGATCACATTTTCTGCCTTATCGACAGGTTTGTTCCTCCCAATCCGATGCTGTTATCTCAGACAATGCATTTCTCACTAAGTCTTCTATCTCCAGGTCACTCTATATTTCCCTATAAAAAATTGTTTTACCAATATTATTAGTTCTGCTTTTCATATCATTTGTTGTTAATAATTTTCTAGCTACTGTTGAATTCTTTCTTAGGTAAGGTGCATTATCACGACGACAATACCATTAGGAAACAAGTTTCAAATTAATTATTTTTGCAGCTACTGAACCAAGTTTATATGGTTCATGTATTTTTACAAATTTAAAATTAACTAGTTTTTCTGGTAGAACCAGTTTATGTTTGTCTTTAGAAAAGATGGCAACTATTGAGTGCAAGTGAGAAACTGAAACTTTATTTCTTCCAATTGGTAACTGTATGCCTGATTTCAACAATCTATTTCTTAACTTAGTTCCTATATCTCCTCTTGAATAAAACATTCTATATGTTTCTCTACTTTTTCTAGGCTCATTCTTCATTTTATGGATATAGTCGAGGTTGTTGTGCTTTCATCCGCAATGTTTTTAGCGATTCCGAGGTTCCTTCGTATTTTCTCTTTGTTTCAGTTTTGGTCCACGCACCCGGGAAATTCGGTCAACTGATAAACGTCATCTGAAAGCAAATTTAAATTTTTATGTCCCTTATTTCTGTGTCAGATATTTCTTCTAAAAGTATTTCTTCAAGATTATCTGCTTCGCTTCTCAAATTATTGTGGTTTGGATTGTCCTCACCGAGGTCCTCAGCAATATCTTCAAATAAATCATTGTCCGTTTTTACGTTAGGCAGGCCCACAACAATCATTGAACCTGTATCTGATTCACACTCCTCAGGATACAGTCCCAAAACTCCAGAATCATGTTGTTACGCTCCGCGTAATTTATTTACTTTTAAATCTGCATTTTATTTACTTTAAAAGAATTTCAACTTCAAAACTTCACGGTCGGATGACATAATATTTCACATCTGTAAACATTTAATAATCCACCCTCTACCCTTGCAAGTCGCCGTAGATTCGTTACAGATTTTCTAAACTTGCATAAGGAATTTGCATTACTGTACCTTTTTCGTTTGCGGTGAGACGTTTTTCATCAATCGAGCCGAGATTTCTTCTGTGATTCACTGTTTTTAAGTTCTTGATTGCCAGTCGTTTGATCTAAATTTCTAAAAATCGGTAATTACACCGGATATAACGGGTCATCGACAAATAAATGATTGATTGGGATCACTTGCTTATCTCCAATAATCATTATACGTAGCTTTTTACGGATATAAAAGCATTCAAGTGCAGTGTTAATTACTTATTACACCCGACGCTTGGACATTATTTCAAGAATTTTACCGTTTTACTTTTACTTTTTCCACATCGTCATCTCCGTCTTCGATATTCTTAAATAAATTATTGGTTAACATTTTGTGCATCTCGCCGTCATCGTGAAGTGTTACCCTCATTCCTTCCGGTCAACGCCGTAGCGAAAGAAACTGCAGTCCGGCTTCAAGTTAACGATAAGTTAAATCAACCTTTGCTTACCAGTTTCACTAACTTTTAATTTATACGATTACGTCATCGATCTGTTTACGTCATAACTGTTAATTACTTAAATTTCAACTTAAATATTGTTTTGTTTATCATTTGACATAAATTTTAGAATTCACTTACTTATTCAATTTTTTTTTATCTTTTTTTTTAATTCTAAGTTTCTAACTGTTAATAATTTTGTAATCTTATTTACCTTAACTATTTTTTTCTTACTCACTTAAATTCAGATTATTATTTTCTTTCAGCATTCGATTGCTCTTACTGCGAGTGATTAATTACTATTTTATGTTCGGTTCAAACCATTTTTTTTTAAAATTATTTTGTATAATTCCTTTTATTTAGATAAGACACCTCGGAATGCTCTTTGATCAAAGAAGTCATACCGAAGTTAACTCAAGGTAAGTTTTACTGATTAATTAATTACTTGCTTGTGTCACTCGTATCCTGAAACTGCTTTCAAATTCATTTATCAACGTAATTTAGCTTCACTAATTATTTTTTTTGTCATCTAAAGGTAAATTGGATATAGTTTTCTGTAAATAATCCGACATTTAAGTCACTTGTAGTACAATACACCCCTATGGGTACCTTTATGTCATAATTTTTTTGTTTGTTTCAATACAACCCAGTGAAACCTATTGTAGCGTATTTATTTCGCCGCTAACTCTTAAAGCTGCTAATCCCTTCGGAGTTCTGATTATCAGCTCTATCTTTTCAAGAACTTACGTGGCGCCCTAATTCTAATTCTCTTTTTTTTTCTGCTTCTTACTATCCATAAGTATTCTCTTCTTAACTTACCCACCCCATTGTGCCTACTAAGACCGAGCCACCGAGGTCATTGCATTTTTTGTAAATTGTGTTGCCAATCAAATCTTACCGTAACAATGTACTGCATCAATTTGTGCCCGCTGAAGTGTAGATATTATTTCTTCTACGGAAGGAAGTTTTGGACTTACATTGCTTGTTGCACCTTTGCCCAGTTTTCCATTTTCTTCTCTAGGGAAGCAAAATAAATCTTCTATAAAAAAATAAAGTTAAAAAACATTTATTGTGGTTACTTGCACTTACTTAAATCGATGCTGATTTCATTAAGGGTTTGAATACGTTTCAGTCTGTTAATGAATTCAGACATTGAAAAATTAACAATAGTTGAAAATGTTGATGTCATGCTAAAAAATTTTTCGCATGGTAGCATGAGTTTTTCATCGCCAATTTTTCGACATTTTTCTATCAACAGTAGAAGATTGTGTGCATTAATTCCGATGCATGTATATGAATTCAATGTAATAAAGTTTTTTACTACACTATATTTATTTCGTTTGATCCAACTCCTCCAAATTCTGAGAAAAAATGTTGAATACCAGATATTGTAAACTCTTTCCAGTATATCCATTTCTTTGTCCAAAAAACTATCCAATATATTTCTGATTACTAGTAAATACTGTTGAGTTGCATTACTTTCTGGAATTCTTTTCAATAATTCTATGACATTTCTTGATGACAATTTATCGATCGCTTCAAAATTCATCTTATCCATTCCTAAAATAAGCATAATTATTATATGAAATGGTAGTATGTACTGTAAAATAGGTTCTACAATCTAAATAACTTCTACATAACATGTTTTGGTCCTTTGATATTGTCTCAATCAGTTGTTCTATGTGTCTCGCCGAAACGGTAAACTTTCCCATGGGTAGATAAACGTTTGACTTAAAAAATCGTGTTTTTAACGTGGTTCTTATGTGGACGGTGTCCTGGATAAAAATGCATTTTTCAGGGGATAATGCTATCTGAAAAATACAAGGAAACATATTTCTCATGAATAGCTGTGAAAGATAAACTTCACTGTTACCTGAAAATAAGGTTTGTATGGACAATCATTGTTGATTGTATCTACATAAACAGGAAAATTACTTGCTTCCTTCATGGCTTTTAAACATCTGGTATTCCCATCGCTGGAAAAACCCACTATTTCAATATCATGAAGGCTGGCTTGCTTCTTCAGATATTGCCATCGGTTTAAAACATCTTCAGCGCTGAATTTATTATCGGATCCGTAGACACATATACAAAAAGATGGTGCCCTATCTTGAAGAGCTTGTCCCATGAAAACATATGCATTTTTGGATACATTTTCTTCGTTAAATGCTCTTTCTATATCTGTTAGTGTATTGACTACAAACCTTCCTCTTTCTGGAAAACCTGTTTCTGTATTCAAGGTGGATACAAACCCAACCATTTCATTTATTTTAAGTACATATTGAATAGTTTGAATTACTGCGGGTTGATCTTCGCTGACAAAGATCTTCAAAGGTAAGTTTCGCTGAACCAAAAATTGTTTTAATTGAAACATTCTTATGGCACCTTCCTCTACTCTTCCACCTTCATCTAATGTTCTGTGTATTGTTGATAAGGAAGGTAAAGAGCTTGTCATATTCTTGTAGAGAGTTTCGTAAGCGAGACGTCCGCTGATTATGTAAAAATAGAGACAAAATAATTTTAAAGGTTCTGAAAATCTTTTTCCATGCTTGTTTTTTTTCGAAATTTCTTAAAGCAGTGTCTTGAAGCATAACAAGCAATTTGTCGATCTGTTTTTCAGATTTTTCAGATTCTTCCATGTTTGGACAAATTTCCCTCGAAATTTCTATTCTCAAAGCTCTATTTTCTTGTAAACACTCTTGCATACTTTTAAGTATATTAAAATATTCTGTGATCTTGGGTTGTCTCTCATCGTATACTTCAAATTTTATTAGTTGTCGTTGCTGTCTTGAATATGATTTGTCCTTCCATTTTGAAATTTGCGAATGTTCTTTTGTGTGCTGAGGCATCTTTTCGAACAACGCAGAACCGTGTGCCTCATTTTCAGTTCTGCGTTTCAAAAAAAATGACGGTTCCACGTCATCTAAACTTTCGTTTAGGAAAGAAGAACTTGCTGTTTCACTTCTGCTTACATTGTTTTCTGCAACTTCATTTGAAAAATCCTTTAGCACAAAAGAAGTTAATCTGTTTGGTGAGGTACCGACGAAGAAGCAGCCTTCTGGCGATCTTTCTTAAAATGGTTTTTAAAATGTATATTAAAATTGGACAATATCCATTTTTTCCCATATTTGGAATTAACATGAAATACTTTTATTTTACTCCAACAATGACGACATTTGATTTCTGCAAATTCGTCTTTTAATTGAATGTCAAGTTTATCTATTTCTGTTAAAACTGTATTCCTTTCTGCCGGGTCCAACTTTTTTGAAAAGTTTTTGGTATAATTATTTGCCAGGTTCTTCAGATGATCACGAGCATGATCAGCAGCGTTTATATTTTCGTCCAACTCTGAAGCTTTCTTTTTAGATTTTTTGGTTGTCTCTGTTTCTTCATCGATTTCTCTGTCATTACCCAGGTCTTTACATTTTTTCTTTAAAGTTTTTGAATTGTCTCTTAGACGATTTTTTTGGGATACTATTTTACTTAATCTATGCAGTAATTGTTTGTGACCATCAACAATTCTGAAGTATGTTACTTTCTTAGCAAATATGCCAAAAAATCATTTTTTCGTCATCATCTAGTAAATCAGGTAGAACATCTTTCGCAAACTGCTCCATTTGGATGATGTTCGTCATTTAAACACGACAACGATACTTGATTGTTCCAACCGCAGTAATTTAATAGTTTATCAATATATGGTGGGAACACGACACCCGTTTCTTCTATAAATTCGGATATTATATCTTTTAGCTGTTATTGACATGGTTACTAGGTTATTATACACTCCCTGCTATCCCTCGAAACGGGTTTTTGGTTTTTGTGAATAAATTGAATGGTTACAAAATTATTGGGACCGAAAAATTTTTGATAGGACATACAGTGTATTTGCAACTGTATGCCTGATTTCAACAATCTATTTCTTAACTTAGTTCCTATACTTATCTCCTTTTGTATAAAACATTCTATATGTTTGTCTACTTTTTCTAGACGTATTCATTTTATGGATATAGTCAAGGTTGTGCTTTCACCCGCAATGTTTTTAGTAAACGAGTACTGCGGTAAATACTTGTAAACCGAATCGATAAGCCTAATTTTTTAAGAGTTTTTGCCTGTGCAGTACGTTTGTAATTTATTCTCTGTTCCGTATACAGATAGGCAGTAAGCCGGAGCATTTTTTAACAGAGACTGTACTATAATTACATATGCACTGTGAGCTTTATGACACACGGAGTACAATTTTTCTATTGTACTGGATGATTTACTAATATATGTGTCTGTAACCGATAATCCTTCGTTTAATGGTAAAACAAATTCCATAATTTTATTATTTCTTGATTTATCTTCAATTTTCCGGTGATGCGCACGCTATTTTCCGCTTTCTAGATAATCTTAAATAAGTTTCGTTTAATAAATAACTTTAAAATATCAAAGTCAAACATACTTTCTTAAAAATGTTTATTATTGTCAGATACAAATCCATACCAGTTGTAGTCGAGAGCAAAGTGCAGCACTAAACAGTGCTCGTGTAGACATAAAACCAAGTTGTAAAGTTTTTCAACCAGGAAATTCTGCGCATTCCAGGTCCTTTTCTGCCTAGAAAGTTTCTTTGGAGTATCAACTGGAACACGCCATATCTCTTTTGGTTTCTTACCCTTATATAATGCAGGTACCTATACACAATGTTTTTTATGCATCATTGAACATATTATCATATTTTGAGTGCTCTGAATTTTTCATGGATATGCCGGAACAGCTAACTATTTTTGCTAAAGCACAGTTGTATTCATAGATCTTTATTAGTAAGTCTAGACCTTTTTTTTTAATTAATGGAAACACTTTATTCGCTGATAAGCAACTGGTTAATATTATTTTTTCTCTTTTGCGTTTAATAATTTCGCTTCTTTGGTACTTATCAGATTTCCATTTAGACTGAGAACTCTTAAAATATACTATTTGTCATCTATTGATTATAAAAATATATTTAAAAGTCGGATTTAAGCTCTAATTTAGGGCGTTTTCTACATCAAAAAAGCATTGATTTACCATCAAAGAATAAAAGGTAGTCCAATTTTATATTATTTTATTTATAAGAATAACTCAAATTTGTTTTGGAAATAAATGTTCCGGTGTACAATCGGGTATTCCCAACAGTGTATTAAACAGTACACGTTAAGTATAAAAATTTCTTAACGCATTCGAGAATTGCTAACTTTTATCATTTCTAATAGAATTTGTTTGTTGAATCGTAGTTTGCATCTACGAAGTATAGTGTTTATAGATAAATGTACGGATATATACAGAGAAGTACAGGAAAATATGGGGATGTACAAGGAAATATCAGAATGTGTAGGGAAAATCGGGGATGTACCAGGGAAAACAAGGATGTGTATGGGAATGTACAGTTGAATATTGGGATGCATTTGGTATAAGAGGATGTATGGTGTAAACGGGTGTAAAAGTGAGGGTGGTTTCCCTCTCGAGGTATACATTGGATGATAGTACACTGAATCAATGTAAAATTACAGTAATTCAACGAAAATGTACATTGTTTTAATGTATTATAAGCGAATGTATACCATATACAATTTTGTCAGTGTATAGTCTAGCGCTTCACAGATTACTAGACTAAAGGCGGGTTGCACAAAGCAAATCAAAAATGTAACAAGTGATTATTTCTCAAAACAATTGCTACATAGCCAATGAAACCACGTTTATTCGTGATGTAACAATTGATTTCAGAAATAATCACTTGCTACATTTTTGATTTGCTTTGTGCAACCCGCCTTATGTCTGGGGACACATGTAAACTGTAGTGTATAGCTTCGGCCAAATCAGTACTCTTGAAGGGTTAATAATCAAAACTAAAACAGTGGCAACTCAACTACGCAGTAGTATGTCAACCCAAATCACAAAAACGGCATTCAAGAAACGGGATTGTAGTTACATTAAAAGTCAAGAACTTTAATTTGAAGCCATGTTATAAACGATATTATTTAATAAAATAAACAATTGTCAATTCTAACCTATTTTGAATTTACCTTAAGCGTTTCTAGAAATCCGTACCTACACTAAATTATGTAGCTAATGTTAGCCAAAATTAGAATTTCTTTAAACTTTTTATACTCATTCGAAAAAAAGCTTTATACATAATTTGTATAAATAATGTATTATGAAATTTTCAAAATAAATACTTTCAAACTTACGTCATTCTAGGTTTATTAATAAAAATAGGAGTCTTAGTGCTGAGCTTTTCATTTGTTTATATAATCAAATTATATCTTTCAGCTGAAACGTACTTGATATTGTATTCTATAACGATATATAGGGTCATTCATTAATAATGTAGTCTAGTATTTTTTATATACTATGATGTATCAAAATAAAAATTCGGGAGATTGTAGCCAGCTTTAAGCTTCATATTTTAGAAATGAGTTACAGTGTTACAGGGTGTTTTATAAGACTGTATCATATCATAGTTATATATTATGTAATGAAACGCCATGTATTTTACCTTAAATTGCTTTATTTCCCCATAACAATAATATAAAGTTGTAATATATTATATAAGGTATTTAAGAAGTTATAAAAAATTTTCCATGAAAATCCCTACAGGTTAAAAGTAGTACAAAAACAAGGATTTCTTGCAGTCATAGCTTTTTTAATTATACAGGACCTACAAATTGTTACAATTTTTTATGAAGAAGTATTTATAATTTTTTTAATACTCTATATAACATATTACAATTTTGTATTTTTGTGATTGGGAAATAAATCCAATTTCAAATTTAAAGTATAATACAGGCTGTTTAATTTGAGAAAATAATATAACTTTGATCTGCCACGGCGTTATGAAACACCCTTAACTATTTTCTATGATATTGTTTGCGGCTTAGTACCTATTTTTTTGATTAAGTTTTTAAATCGAACATTGAATGTCTATCTTTTTTAAATGTTACTCACAACATTAAGACTACATACTTAACAAAACTATATAGAAATATTATTTCATTACGCTATACTGATAATTACTTTCGCTGTTAGACATAAATGAATTTATTATTTGTTGTCTTTAGAAGTATTGATGAAGAATGTAGCAAATTGACTACAAAAAAATTTAAGCAGAAACCGGAATGTATTGGCTAAATCTCAACTGTTAAACACAACCAAGATTCAATGTCAAGGATAACAACTCACAGCCGACTATTCAGTTGCATGGCGGCTAAAATAAGCACGCTTTCATTTACCCCTATAACAACAATCAACGGTGATTATGTTATTTTTGGTATAAGATGTAAAATTGATTTATGGGGACTCGTAACTGTTTAAGTTAAACGGTACACGTGTTCATTCACATATCTTTTTCTCGGGAAGTCATCAATCATTTGCAGCAATTTTGCAATTTTCATAATTAGCGTTAAATTCATTCGTTGCTAATTTATTTATGGAATACTTCCTTGTTGATCAGATCTAATTTTCTCATAGTTTTGATTTTTAAACATCTTCTGTATATTACGCCATCTTGGTTGCGTGCTTTAGAGGTATACTTAAATCTTATATTAATTTCTAAATTTAGATTTGAAACAAAAGCTATGTAGTGGCCCGATACTCTTGTAAAATGGTTTCTTTTGTTACACAAAAACAACCGGGGTTCTACGAAAGACCCGACTTATATTACAAGTAATTTATAGGCGCTTGGAAAATTGATTTTTAACAAATTTACTTAAATTGCTTATTAGGTACGTTATTTAATACGGCAATCTTTACATTATTTTCTGCGAAATTTAATTTAAATACTTCCCTTCAAATACATCAGTTTTGTGTCACTATTACGATCTTCCTGTGAACACGTGAATCATTTTTTAAATTAAGTACCTATACATAGATTGTATTACAACGTTTTAGACATTGGTAACGTCGGTAGTTTAATTAGAAATATTTTCTATACTGAATTATTAATAAATAACGACTTTCTCACTTGTCCTTTTTAAACCAGGATGTTTAAACTTAGTGTTGAATTCTAAACCTTGTAAATATTACCTTTCAAGTCTATATAGGTACTAAACTAATTTGTATACACGCGTCTCTTCATATATTTTATTTAAACACAAATTAATTTTTAATTTTGCATAGGATTAACAGTGCGTATACACAATTTTGTTTTTTGTCGTTATAGTCAGTGACTACAGTGAAAGAACAAACAATATGATATAATGATAAGAAATAAATATAAAAGCATATCTTTTTTTCGAGACGTATTAGTATATTATAATACATTTACTTGTTTCAACAAAGAATCTACCAAAAAAATAAAATGTATAGAGAAGCACTTCTATAAAGTAACGTAATTGGTTAAACTTTATTTTATTTATCATTATCGTACTTAAAGCTAGCCCCTAATTTTAAAAAAAGTATACCTTTGATTCATGAAAAACATACATTCTCTGTTTTTTGGTTCGCCCCTTCTTTTAGTCATAAAAATAATAATAAGAAGTTAATTGAGAAAAGCAAGGGAAGTGGCAGTGAATACTGACCGGAAGGACGTCGACGGGGAAACATTCCTTGTTTATTCAGCAATAAAGCTAGGGAAAATTACAATCAACCGATATACACATGTCAAACTATCCATTTACATACGAATAGTTCTCAAGACTTGGTTGTGTTCATCTTTTTTATTTTATTTTTATGTTTACAGAATTCTAAAGCTTTATTAACGAGAAGCTTAAATTTGAACGTTTTCGTGTAAACAATATTTTCTTGGCTGTTGTTACGGTAACATCGATTGCATAAACGTTAGGAAACATGATTACAATTTTATAATACTGCTTTGTATTTTGAATACTATGGATTTAAAGTTTAAACGCGGGACTAAACGACTTTGGGTCCCTTTGTTGTGATTAATAACAAGGGGTTTTTAAAATTTAAATTGTAATAGGGCTATGGAAATATATCATTATTTCTAAAACAACATCTATTGTAATGAATATCTAAATGGAAACGAATACTGGTTTTAAATGTCATTAATTTTACAGACAGAATAAGTTTTTAATTTAGACCCCTATCCAAAAAGTAAGCAAGAATATTGTTAACGCCGCAGTTTAATACTTATATATTAAACAGCTTTAAATTAATTACTGGAATCTTGTTTAGTCTATCGGATCTATTACTTTTTTCTAAATTTATAGTAAATTCTAGGCTTTTATTTTTTAGTTTGTTACAACGTAATTGGTTTAACTAACAGGAGAAAGGTTGAAATGAATAATTTGTATCAATTTGAATTACAAATATAATATAAAATTTTATGGTTACGATGCGGGTTGCAAAGGGGTCAATATAATAGCATCAAGTGATATACGCTACGTGTGGTTTTAAATTACTGCGCCGTTTTTAACATTGGCTGCAGTTGATTATAATTACTTATGTACCTTTAATTTTTGTCAAACGCACACTTAAATTTATTACTAAAAAAGATTTTATATTCATTTTTACTTTAAAAATGTACACATTAAAGATATAAAGCTGATTATTATTATCAATCAGGTAATGTTATCTTTTTATTATGCACTACATAGAAAAAACATCGTTTACAGTAATCACAATTTCGGTATATGGTATCAATTTTCTTCTGAGATTTGCTTCTATACGTGAACAATAACCTATTTGGTATGATTTTTGAATTGAAGTTTATTCAGTGCATGTGAATTCATTACAAAAGAACATGTATTGTTTATTTACAAGTTTTAGTGATATTGGATTTTTTTTCTCTGTAAATTAATATGGTCTGAAGTTTGATTATTAGTTAACATCGGTGTGGTAACTATGTGACGTCCAAAATCAGCATGACCGAGCGTCAACCCACTCACTAGCTTATCTTTGCTGATTAAATAAGTTTTGTTTTAATAATTTAAAATGGCCGACGCAATAAAGAGACGTGATCTTAGCCTAAATAACATTAACATTTTACAATATGATGAGGTTCAAAAATAAGTCTGCGGAATGATGCTGCGCAATTAAAAATTAACTATCTACTAATAATTACAATAATTAGAATCATTAAAACAGTTTTTTCAGTGTATTTATTTAGTATAGTACGTATTTTGACTGACCTACCTAACATTACCTCATTTAAACATCTGTAAGTACGTTATCTTCGATATACTTTGTATTTTAGTGTATTTGGAAAGAATGTGTAGTTCTTAGAAATAACTTAGTTTAACTACTTCTTATGTGATAACATTATTTTGTATTTACTTTATTTTTGGTGTCAGCAAATGGTGTAAACTTTGGCTCAAAATTTAGATTGATTTAAATGCTTTATTAGAATTTTTAATTCAGGACATTTTTTGCTTGTATTGATCTATAATTTCACCTTTTACTTTATTTACTCCTTTCTAACGAATAAACATGATTTTTTTTTAAATATTGGTTATTGTTTTCAAAAGCCGCAAGTTCCAATATGATCCTATTAAGCGGCGTGCATTGTGCTTTAAACATGCTTTATTTAGATTTAATTTGATTGGTACATAAATAATGTAATGACTGTTTCTCTTTGCATTTTGAAATTTTTATAATGTATATTTGGTTTATAATACTACCGTTACCATTTGGTATCATTTACTACATCTCAACCAATAATATGAATTAAATGTAATATAATTTAATATACGGCTGCTTATATGAAAGGGTTCTAAAGCATTACGATTGGACTAAAATATGGAAAATACTTGAGTTTTCGAAAAACAACCCGCAATGTTAGTATAGAGTTATGGAAATACTCATTTTTTACTGTTTATAGTATTTTCAGAAAAAATAATTTTTCTTAGATATTTTTCTATTGAATGAAAAACCGTCTTATAATACACATTTTATTATGGTTATTTATCATCTTACTAATAATAACGTGGAGAAATTTGACACTCATCTCCTTCACTGAAGTTTTGGTTTATCGAAACAATATTCTGTTAACGTATATTTAAAACACCTAATTTTTCAAGGTAGTTTGGCTGTTAATATAGTGCGTGAAGTTGATCTGCACGTCAAAAATTTCAGTTAAGGAGACGAGCACCTAATTCTGCGATTATATACTTTAATTATAGGTTAAAAGACGAATGTATATGTACATTACTCTTCAGCACCTAATTTCTTAACGTAGTTTTATTCTTGTTAAGGTTGGGATTTCGCCTATGTATTTTATAGGTATAGCACTCGCGCGTGCACGGGGCACAGGAAATCTCAAAAAATATTAGTTCTAAGAACACAAAAATGTGTTCTTATGAAAGAGGAATGTTGTCAGCATCATGTAAGGTATTTTAAAATCTTGAAAAAATAGGTCACAAAGTAAGCAATATTTTTCAATTTTCTACTTTTGTAAACTATGCTTATACTATTGATAAGAAGAAATTATAAAATAGCTTAGGGGAAGTAGCAGTGGCGGCTTCTCTATTAGGTCATTTGGTCAATGACCCTCCAAAAATGAATAAGAAAGGTATTTTATTTGCTTTAAAATTACAGAAAATTTGCGTTTAAATCAAATTATCAGCGTTTAAATTTCTTGCGTTTAAATAATTGTCAATTTAAACGCAACAGATACGAAAGCTTGCGAATTTATCCGAGGCTGACACGAACTTTTGTCCGCACTTATTATATTACGATGATAGTTATCCTAATCAAGAGTGAGACACACATAATACAATTTTATGCGAGTTAGAAAAGAAGATAAGTAAATGTTAAAATTCGTTCGCTGGGTTCTCAGCCGGCTGCCTACGCCAAAGATAATACTCAGTGCAATTATCTTTGAGTGCAATGCTATCATTGCTTACGTGACTTACGTCATCTATCGTTATCTTCGCAGCACGTGTGTGTTAAATACAGATTTCTTATCACATATGACAGTAGTTTTTGTTTCATGATAACTGTGGTACAAGACGTTAAAAAATGAATAGCTAATAATTGTTTACACATCTAGAATTTATATTTAATGCTTGTCCTCGGCCTTTACGTCAAATTCGACCAACCAGTAAACATAAAAATAAAGAAGTTTACAGTAATTTTAAAGAATTTGTGTATGATTCGTTAAATTGGATTCGTGGATTTGAAATAAATAATAGATTTTAGTGTTTTATGTTTACCGTTTTCAAATGATGCATTAATCATTATGTTGTAAAAATAATGTTACGGATTTATAGCATTTAAAAGAAAAAGTAAAAACAAATTGTGAAGTCAATTAAAGACTATAATCAAAAAGTTTGTAAAAACTAAAAATAGATACATATGTATATTAAATAAAACAATTGATTGACTTTACATATGACTACAGTGGAAAGAGAGCGATATTTCTCTATGTTAACAATTCAAACATTTCTACGCAATTGGCAATACTATGAGACAAGAAAGGTGTGCATTTCTATGCTAAGCATTGAAAAATCATCGTAAATTTTAATGAGCTTACTATTGATTATTTTGGTAATTGTAATTATAGACGAATATCTTAAATTTTAAACATAATTGATCTTAAATATAAATCACGTTACTGTAAGAATGTTTTTATCCTTTTTGCGATCATTGCGTTTTTTTTTAAATGACCCTCTTGTATGATTGACCACCAGCCGCCACTGGGAAGTAGTAAATCTTTTACTTTCATTTGAGGGTTTACTTTTTTAGTTACGTTATGTAGTTTTCGAGTGGTCCTGTTCCCAGTGAAATATATTAACGATTATACTGCAATGTCATTAAGGTCGAAAACTTAACATATAAAACCCCAACTTCGGTTAAAAAGTAGCTACCAACACACAAAATTTTAATTTAGCAGCAACAATAAGTTCATCCAATAACGCAGATGGCACTGTGAACAGTCGATGACGCACCTTGAATATCATATTTCAGTAGGAACTTATCTTTATAATTAAAAATAAACTTTGATGCATAAGCAGTATGTTATTATACAAGATCTCAATTTAGTAAATACGTCACAATTGATTTAGATCAAGATCTTGGTTGCAAACAAAGCTAAATTTTAACGTGATTTTGGAGAAATTGATTACAATTTATTTCGAATTTGCATGGCGTCACTTGTGGTAGTACTGTCTTCTAATTTTTTTAATATTTCCACTAATTTTTCTAGCCCGTCGACAATAACTTCTTGTGCTATGGCGCTTCATCGTGTTTCAGATTCACGTTTAACAGTTATATTTAAAGCATTTTTAATAATTCCCATAGTAATGTTGTAGTAAAAAAAAGATATGTTTTCAGTTATTCCAAAATATTGGATTTTGCTAGTTGCAGTAACTCTTATTAAATTTAATGAATGGTTATCACAATTAGGATCGAATTAGGATAATATTTTATTATTTTCTTTTTCATAAGCTTTTGTTCGACACCATTGATGTGACCTTCATCACGGCAACATTATCATTACATTGTGATTAACAGTTTGTTAATGAAATATGATCGGAATTTAATTTGTTTAAATTTGTGTCTTCAATTGAGGTTGTATCTTTAGCATGTACACCAAAAGTTGAATAAATTCATTTTGATAATAATTTCTTTAGGGTTATGGTGTATTTATTTATTTAAATTATAAACTTTTAAATTTTCAATTCATTTTGAATTTGTGGTGATAAATATGAGACAGCTTTTAGCGTTTTCATTGCATTTTTTAGATGATTTGCTAGCAGTGGATTTAAGTAATGATAATAAGTTTTCGTCATTCGAAAAAGATGTATAATCAGAAACTTCATATAAGCTAATAGTTGAGATCATATATTTTGCCACCGTGCTTTTCGGATGTTTACTTCTAACGATGCATCGATTCCCGTTTTATTAATGAAGCTTCTTTCTGTTTTTTATCCAAATTTTAAACGATTTTTGATTTTTTTCGTGGCTAATCAATTCATATTTTTCTTCGATTTATTAAAACGAGATGTTACAAAAGATGATAGCAGAATTTAATGTAGTAAACAGTAAACGGCAAAATCAGTATCTGCATGATTTGTTGGTGAATATAATAACACAAATATATCAATTTCTGTTCCGTCTTCACCGACCCGTTGAAAAAATCAAGGTAAACGATTAGCTGCAGTTGCTACTAAATTTGGACTGAATTTGTTCTAAACTGTGGAACTTCTGATGTAGTTGGGTCTTCATCTTCAGAGTCTTGTATTTGTTGTGATGTCGTATTGCAAAAAATTCTAGTAGCAGTAGGACTACAGCCTGAATCTGGTTCTGACTTTGATTTCACTTCTTCATCTTTTGTATCTTGTTTTCTTTGCGATTTTTGAATTAAATATGATTCTATTATTATTATTCTGGATTTCGAGCGAATGGCTGAATAATGACTGTACATGCATTTAGTTAAAAAAAAATTATTAATTTGAAGCATATTTCTCAGAAATCAATCATACTAAATATAAAAAAATCACAATTTTATAACAAGCTGTAATAACGAGCATTTATTGATGCCGTTTACGTTTCTTTTTAGGTACTAGCACAATAAAGATAATAATTTTGTTTTATAAAAATTATACTACTGCATTTAGCAGTTTATTAATAAAAGGTATACATTCCAACAGTATAAAAAGTACAGACTATAAATTATTAATAAATCAAAATAGTTTGAGTGACTTTTACTTTATATTTATAGTATTTATTACATCATATAGGGGAGTTACTAAATACAATAGGTCTAAGTCTTTAGTATTTTATCATACATTCATCACACCCATATAAACTAAGATAATTAGTATCGTAAATGTAAATTACTTCCTATACGTGAATTGGTTACAAACTATACGTGCGGTGGATTTAAATACATTCATAAAGAAGAAACCGGCTTAAGAAATAGTCAACTGAAAAATTACGATAGTGTACTGTTATTATTATATAATGTCATATGAATACTCTTTTCATATTACTGTTTGTATTTTTATAATTTTTTATTTACTCTTTTGTATGTGAAAACAGATGTTTCATAACATCCGATGAAATTTACAATTACTTTACGATCCGTTTTTTAGTAATACCCAAAAGGTTAAATTCTGTTGATTCTAATTGAACCCGGATTTCTATTGGGCAAATTTCAATAGGATCGATGTGGGAAATGCGATTGAAGGATATTAGATTGACCATTAGTGCTTGTAATATTGATATCGTTCAATTGCATTTTCGAGTTTCTACTTCACGTGTAGACGAGGTTATAAATATTACATTATAATTTACTTAATATTTTTTTCACTTAGATCCGTGTAGTAACTAGATTGAACGATTTTTAGAAGGGGTTATATTATTGCCAATACGTAATTGTATTTGATCAAATGTGAAAAAAACCTTAATTTTTTAGTAGATTAAGCAATAACAAAGCAACGTTGTTATTAAATTTCTTTTCTGCCGCCATCATAATTGTCCTGGTCGAGAATCCCCGTAGGGCTCTTAAAAATTTCTTAGAACTCGTATAAGATAGTGCTATAATAGAAAATTTAAAAAGAAAAATAACATAGGTTTCTGTATTAAAACTATAATTTCACTTAATTATTTTCAATCTGAACCAAAATGTTAATAAGATACGTACTCATATGCAATAATATGAACATATTGATTAAGTATGGAACAACATTAGGAAAATAGAAAACAAAAAACGATGGATAAAAACAATTGTCATAAATTAAATATCAGTATCAAATAAATTCTCAGTGTATTGTTTTTCTAGGAAGGAAATTAGATTAGTTTTATTTTGAGTTCATGAACTGCATAAAATAAATTGAGTATTTTTTATTAAAAATACGATTAGCCGATATATCTAATTAGATGGTATCTTATACTAATTATTTTTTTGCAGGCAAAACTATTACTTCGTAATGATAGTAGGGATATACGAAAAGCCTATCAGTTTGTTTATTCCTAAATATACATGATAATTGTAATACCTTTCTACGTTTCATCGCCACGACTGACTGTAATTATGTATGTTTACTTCATTTTCGTATTTGTGGAATTATTTTATTATTAAGGTATATCAAGATTAAAATCAAATAGAAACGTACATTTGTCGAATATAATTTAACACTTATGATTAATGTTTCTTTGGCATATATAAAATTACTATAATTAACTTTAACAAAACGTAATAATACCTTTTCTCGGCTAACACGCCATACTATATTGCCATTGTACATTAGATGCTATCTAATTAATGACGAAATTTAATCCCAGTTAATTAAAAATAAAAGACCGATAAGCTGGTAAAAACATTTACAAGTCTGTCACACTTATATATATTATATTCATCTCGCTGAACGATTCAATTACATTATTATTGTGTATATACTTTGAAACTTAATAGTAACGAAATATTATAAGCTTTTAATTACAAATCTGTTGTGAAAAAAGGTGAAAATGCTTCTTTGTAAAAGAAAAAAATTAAATTGACGTTCACGATTTTTAGGGTGTATTTAGTAAATTATTTTAGTACCGGGTTGGGATGTAAGAACACTTACAAAAGCACTTATGAGAATAGAAATAGTACTAATTTTAAATGGGGCGTGTGTTATTACGCTCATAATATAATTGCGCAATTGTTCAGAATCGTGAGAAGCAAAATGTGGACCATTTTTTTATTTGTTCGATGTACATATTCTAATTTTTACTTAATCCCAAACCAAAATCTTTAATTTAATTGAACTCTGGATTTTAAATAAATTTCTGTTATATCTATACAAAAAGAGAATCAATACTTTTTAGTGCTTTCTGTTTACCTGTATTCTAAAAAATTACGTTTGCTCTTTCGTTTATTGATTTACTTTCAAAATGGGATTAGGAAGTCAATTTTGGACAGTCGAAAAAATTGAGTTTTACTACATTTCAATTTTTTGTAACATATTATGCTTGTGGTTAAAAATTAATGTGCTATTGAAGTGCTTGCTAGACGGGTTTATAAAACGTTCAATAACTAAGGTTTAATACTTAATGTTTAACGTTTATGGCTTAAGAAATTAACCAACCACTTATACCGAAACTGCTTTATTTTATAAATGACCATGCTTTACCATACTATTATGCGTTCTAATCTTCTCAATTATGACTTAAAATTTTGAATGCGGTATTTTAATTATTATTTGATTAGTTGCTTATGTTAAAACTACTAAACATGCAGGAAATAGTATTCTAATTGATATAAGTAATTACGTTTATTACAAAATTAAAACGGACATTATTGTAGTTTAATAGACTATTTTGGGTATTTCGATTAAAAAGTGTATAGAAATGGATGTACTAATTGTAAATTTATTGCGGCTACTGAATCTTAAAGTTTAACCTTAGACGAACAACTAACTATCATATCGGTAGCGACTGCATTGTCAAAATAGACTGAAGTTAAAGAATATGTAGTCATTTGAGGAATAATTGTTTAAATTGTTCAAGCGTGATGGATTTATTATAAAAGTATCGAGTGTGTTGATCCCAATTCATTCAACTGTTCTTCATCTGTATTTATAGAATTATAGTTCTTATGAATCTTTCGTTTTCCCTCGGTTTTCCCATTTCTTCTAATCGCTTTTTCTTCAGTTTTTTGCAATCTATGATCAGATACGGCTTGAAATGTTGAGATTCCAAATTTAGTTCCTCCTCATAAATATCTTTATCGTAAAATTTCGATATTTTTTCGTTATTTTAATTTATCTCATCCAAATTACAAATATTTTCAAAAAACTCATTCAATTCAAATACCTCTTTTTTTACTGCGCGTTCGTATGTTGCAAATTAGAATGTTTATCATTGGTATATAGGTTTCTACTTTAAACTTATGTCTGTCTTCAAAAATTAATTGGTGCCTATATTTCTTGAAAAGTGACTCCTCTTTATAAAAATATTTCTTTGATTTATGATTTATAAACATCAATTTGGTTGTTATGCACTTCATTAACGATTTAAAAATTTCACAATTTTTGAAAAATCTATATTTTTACTCTAGACGAATAAATTCACTCTGTTAATACGACATTTCAAAGAGTAGTTAAAACAATATGTTATATACCAAGGTTGAGAAGTGTATGATTATAACTTAAGCGATAGATTATATAGCGCGACGCGAAGCGTTGAGGGATATAAGTCGCGCAGGTTACAATCATCTTCTCAAGCGTGGTCTATATACAATTTTTTCACTACTAGAATTATTACAACCTTTTTACTAAAGCAAATTTAAATTTTAGAATGTTAATTTTAAATTAAAAATCAAGTGAGTGTGATAGTTGTCATTAGTTTAATAGAATTAATTTTGACGTAATATTGTGATTTATAACACAGAGATGAATAGATAACGTAAGTTTTTTTTGTGAACTTACTCAAATTGTTTAAAAACATTACTTAGCGCATTCATTATTTCTAAAATATATTTAATTTAGTTAAATTTCACATTTAGTTAAGCTCGAACTTCAAATAACTTACCTTTTTAAAATCAAATTAATTTGTTCAATGAATGATTTAACTTTTTAAAATAGCATCAAATAAAATCTCTTGCTTCTGGTAAACAGTTTTGTTTTTTTCTTAAAAACTGTTATAGAATTATCAGAAAATGTAAATATATTCATTTACCAGTGGTTAATAATGAAATATTATTTACCTGCGCTTAAAAAAGTGCAACTTCACAATCTGATAATGAAAGCTACTGTGAAAAAAAAGGTTTCTAATTTTTTGCAGAAAGGTTACTATCCGTTGCCTGTAATTTATCATTAATTAAACAATCAAGGTTCATGACAATGTGTGTATATCCGGAACGTTAAGCTTTAATTGCACCTGAGGGTGCAGACCAACGTGTTTTTGATAAGCTTTTGTTGTTATCAGAATGAAATGTAAAGTCAATATTCCCAACGATAGATTAACGATGAGAAAAAAATTGTAGAGATTTTGGACAAAATCAAAGTAAATTGTTACATTCTGTTGCTTGAACGCTAATTAAGTTAGAAGAATGTCGTGCACATAGCACGTATTTATTTTTTTTTTGAATTCGGGCTTGCAATCTTGAATATTTCCTCAACATATTCGAAGAATTTTCGCATGACTGACCTCTACAATCAGTAAGTGAAAAAACGAAACCACAACATCCGTTAGATACAGTATGTCCATAAATATGAATAAACTGCCAAAATCTGTCAGTTGGTGCACGATTTTGGACATATCGTAAAATATATGTTAGTTGGTTGGCATGAGTCAAATCTATTGTAGAAACAACATAAATAAAATAATACCTATCTTAATTCATTTCAGTGACAATACCTTCTAGTAATTCCTCACAAGTTGTAGTAGATAGATAAGAAGGATTTTCTCGTACACGACACATTTTTTTTTATTAGAGAGCTTTATTTACCACTAAACTCGGGAAATGTTTATCCGTTAGGCGCCACTCTTTATTTTATGTAATCAGAACGCATTCAAAACTATTAAAAAAAAAGATGAAAAAAACTTTTTGTTCCATTTAACACTTTTCCTGGCACTATCAATTGACGAAAGAATAAGCATATCAAATTTAGCTACGGATTTCATGTTAAAATTATATTCAATTCTGCAACTTGGCTTTAGAATTTGGTCTCCTATACCAGGGGTCTCCAAACTACGGCCCGCGGGCCAACACCGGCCCGCGAGCGTCACCAATCCGGCCCGCGATAGCGGGCCTGACGTGACTGGTATCCAGCCCCCCCCTTTAATTTATTTTGATAAATTAAATCAAAGTAATTATACAAAATAATAATTAGATGTTTTATTTACATACTAAAAATACAATAATCCACAAAACTAAATTATTAAACATTAAATTAGTATAGGTACGTATAAGTAGTTAATGAGATTTATGCAGCTGTGACTTTCCACTGACGATCGTTCGCAGTTGTGGATTAAATTTACTTGTGCCAATTATTAGAAGCGACTTAAGATGCTCGTCAGTTAACTTTGATTTGTAAACATTTTTTGTGTATTTCATTTTGGAAAATGTTTTTTCGCACAGGTACGTCGTTGCAAAAGTGGTGAAATAGCCACGAGCAAATTTATGCACCTGATCAAACTGTGTGAGTGGAAGACTCTAGTAATTATGAGTTTTGATATTTTTCTTTAAAAATATTGCTACATTGCAAATCAATGATTTCCATTTGAAGTTCTGGGGGAAGGGTTTCTATATCGGTGATAAATGGATTCTGGAAGATCTTGATGTCATTTGCAATTGCGTCAATATCAGAAAAACGAGATTCAAAATTTATTTTTAAAGCCCCCAAAGCTTTAGTTGCAAAATCAATGGGAAATGGAGTGTCAGTTTGCTGACTGAACGTTTGACACGTATTAAAATGCGTGAAACATTTTTTATTTAATTGGAATTGAAACAAAGCGATTTTCTGTTGGAATGACTTAATATGTGTGTATAAATCAGGCAGAAGCTGATTTTCTCCTTGCAATCGTAAATTAAGGTCGTTCATATGTTTAGTCAAATCTGTATAAAATGATAGTTTCTATAACCACTCATCGTTTTGCAACTGCGCGAGTGCACGATTCTTTTCGTTCAAAAAAATTTCTATTATTACGTAGCTCAAAAAATCGGGTAAGAACTTTTCCACAAGTAAGCCAACGTACTGCAGTATAATATGGCAAGTCATTTTCTCCGATCTCTCCAATAAACTCGCGGAATTGACGATGATTAAGCGGATGCGATCTGATAAAGTTGACAACCGATATGATTGGCTTTAAAACTTCTGACATATCCAAGCATTTTGCGCACAAGGACTGTTGATGGATGATACAATGTACTATTAATGGTTTTGATCCACCATCATTTTTGACGGCCTTTGATACGGGAGCAACCACACCTTTATTTATTCCACATATATTTTTGCCACCATCAGTGTTAATGGATTTCAAGTTTTTCCATTTAAGAATGGTTTTCTGAACAGCATTTTCAACTTCTTTAAAAATATCTTCACCAGTGATCGTGTTGTGAATGCTATGAACATCTAAAAGCTCTTCATACACTTCGTAATTTTTATCTACCCCTCGAATAAAAATTAATACCTGTAGTATCTGAAACATCCGTCGACTCATCTAGAACCAGAGAGAACCACTCTAGGAGACGATTTTTGTCATTTAATTAAGCTAGTATATTTTCTGCAACTTCATCAATTCTTCGAGCCACAGTGTTTGCTGACAAACTTATGTTTTTAAATAAATTAGCCTTTTCTGGACACATTTCTTCTGCGCTGCAATTATGCAATCCTTGATTAATTCACCGTCAGTAAATTGTTTCCCATGTATTGCAATGGAATGAGCTACGCGGAAACTAGCACGAGTTGCGGCTTCGTGTTCACTATTGACTTTTTTGAACAAGAATTGTTGAGATTTCAACCCGCGCTTCATTGATTCAAATTTTTCAGATCTTAAGCTTCCCGTAAATTTTGAGTAATTCTGAGAATGCATAGTCTCATAATGGCGTTTCATATTGTACTCTTTGAGGACGGCTATGGTTACATTACAAATTAAACACGTTGCCTTATTATTTGAGTCGATTACAAAATATTGACAGCCCCATTGCTCTTTAAATGTTCTGCACTCACTATCGATTTTTCGTTTCTTTTCCATATTTGTCAATTCATACACAAAGCACGTAACTTCTAATCAAAATAATATTTAGGTTTATACACGCAATCAATCCGCTATTTCCACCGGACTGACATGTTCATGACAATTTGCGTACGTGAGGACGTGACACCACGCCACAATTTGTTACTACAACGGCATACATACAAAGGGCCCGACAAAGGTACATTGGCGCCGGGGTGCCAGATAAAAGTTACTGCTCTTAAAAACCGCAAAAATAAACAAAGACTCGAGTCTGAGAATTATTTATCTGCAACTTCTTGGAAACAAACATGCAACGTAGTTGAAAATGAAAACGATAGGAAGGATATGCTACAAATACGTATAATAATATTGTTCATCGGTTTACATTTGTAGGAGCAACACTTGCAAAGTAATATCTTAACACCAATGTTACGAATGACGTATTTTTTGTAGTTTTTATGTATGTACAAGTACATAAGTATATACATAATACACGTACAAATTTTACATATTTAATTCATAAGCAGTAGTTTTTAATTTATATTTTATATTTATACCATTAATAAGGAAATAAAGATTTGAGAATTAGTAATTCTTCTCGCTAGACCTTGGCCCTTTGGGCTTTGTTGAGCAATCAGTCTGGCCCTTAAGCTAAAAAGTTTGGAGACCCCTGTCCTATACGATGGTCGGATGACTATAACTAGGTCAACTTTTATCTAAAAAATAAGTTTCAAATAAGTAGTACTACGTTTTATTGGTAATTGAATTGTGTTATTAAACATGTTTTTTTAGATCTAATTTATGCTCATTTCTTCTTGTTGTAAAATGGTATTTTGAGTTTATAGTGCATACCAAAATGAAGACGGCGACAAGAAAAAATGTTGAGATATTAATTCAAATTAAATTAAACTTATGTGCCAATAATTGGTTTATTTGTTTAGGAATTTATTTGTTTTGCATATTTTTAATTATTAGCATGCTTTTGTTAATCTTATCAATATTTAGTGTCCAATATTATAATAATGGATTTTTTGTAAAAAAAACCAATTATACGCTTATATGTATATGCTCTTGAAAAAGTTTTATGCACCAAAGTGCCATAATATGCATAACATGTAAAAATTAATTGCCTTAACCCATTAAGGACGGAATTTTTTTTTAAATTTGCACTCTATGTTTTCAAATTTTTGTTTTCAGTCCAAAACCAATAAATTAGAAAATATAGTAAAAATTGTGCTACTTTTTTCAAAAATCAGTGTTGCCATATGGCAACGCGAGTCGTTTACACTGCTATGTCTCGTTAAAAAAATTAAATTTATTAATACATTGAAAAAACTACATTTGTGTATGATACTTGACATTACATGACAAACAAATTCCTACAATAAATTTTATGCACTTTGTTCGCATAATGGATATTCAGTTTTCTCCATTGCACCTAATTTTTTTTTACCGGTGTTTGATATCAAATCGGACAGCATCTGCAACCCGACTGAATGATTTGTTCGATTTACTTCCAGATGGTCTACCTTTCTCTTTTGGTGGATTCTTGTACTTGTTGAGGTACGTTTTTACTATTTTTCGACGAAACTCTAGTTGAGTCATTTTGTTGCACGACTGTTTATACAGGAACCAAGCATTTTGAATTGAAGCATCAAGTAACTATGTGAAAAGACACCACCACCGTTTTTTCCACGTAAACTAATCCTCCATCGTGCAATATTTTCATCCATCAGGTTCGTGCCACCGATGGATGCATTATACTTGTGATCAAGTTCGGTCTTGCCACGTGAACAATTCTTTTGTCCTTTGCTGAATATTGTTTAACATTAGCAAGTGGGACTACCCCATATTTAGTCGACGCCGCAGAAACCACATTATTGTCCGTCCAACGTGCGACCAAAATTTCGTTGGTCCTATCCAAACAGGAATCGAAGTCACCGCGTTGTCTCTTACTCATATCCTTTTTTATACTAAAGGGCAAGTTTTTGGGATTTGGTTGTCGCGAATAGTTCCTGTCGATGAGAAACGTCTTGTTTTTAGATGACTCAGAAGATGGATGCTTGTAAACAAATTGTCTGTGAAAATGTTATATCAATGTTTCTTCTTTTCTTCTGACAACTCATCCAAAAGCATCAGCAATGGTGCAGTCGATTTTCCAGAAACAGTTTTGTATTCTTCATTGACACGAATATCTTTGCCTCGAGATAACGAAAAATTTACAAGATATCCGAATTTGTTATTTAGGGACCATCTCTTATATCCACCTAATTGGTTTGCCTCGGATAAATTGCTTGCATGAGTGCTTTCCAAAGTATTTGACCATACACTCGTCGTAATTTAAATCTTCTTCTGGAACAAACCAGTTTTAAAATTTCTGTTGTAGTAAATCACTCGGAGGTCGCAGTTTATAGAATTTATGATTTGGATCTAGTCCATTATTATCTGCGCAGTGTAGGCACTGCCAAATTGTTAAAAAACGGTCCCTCCTCATTGCATCCATCAGTAATTGGTTACCAAGATCTCCATCAGTGTTCCAGTAGCTTTTTTTTTCGGGTAGTTGATAATATCCTGATAAAATGAGGATAGCAATAAAACACTTCATTTCGTCTAAAGTAATTTGAGGATTTGACAAGTTTCTAAATTGTGCGTCGTTGTTAGATTCTTCTATCAGTAAAGATAGTACGTCATTGTCTATGAATAATTCAAATATTTCTGTTGGTGATAATGTTTTAAAACTTTCATAATCAGAACTATAAACATTTTGCGAATTTTCTTCCAGATCACCTTTGATCCGTTCAATATCGTCATAAGCAACCTTTTCCGTTTCTGGTTCAACAAATTCAACATCTTCCTCGTGCAAAACAAGTTGAACTTGAGCATTCAAGTGATTCCGAGATAAATTATCATATAGTCCGCCTTCATTTTTCTCGCCGGAATCATCGTCTGTTGTCCCACCTCCCTTCGGAGGTTCAATATAAATTTGGTATACATCTAAATCGCCGTTATACGCCATTTGAAGAGCTTCTTCGAGAGTTAGCCCACCACTAGCAAAAAAAGCAAAATGTAAAAAAGTAGTCTACCGAAAGGACTCGTGTTGCCACATGGCAACATCGAGTTTCAAAGCTTTATATTTTCAACTATCTTTTGCTAACTCCCGATATTCTGCCGCCGTTACGGTGCATTTATTTAAAAAAAACTGCAAAAAGCACTTTTTATTTATACGTACGTCAACTTGAAGTTCATTTTTGAGAAGGCTTTTTGACACTCACTAACAAAATTGTTTTTTTTTTATATCACTAGAGTAAACAGACAAATATTGCACGCAATTCTGTGAACTAACACGTTTTTTGAACAACAGAAAACTACCTAATTTTCAGTTCTCGACTCAATTTACTTAGATCCAAAAACTCAGAGTTGATAATATTTATGTTAAAATCACTGCCTTGGTCATAAGTAAAGAGCGGAAAAAATGCATGTACAGAATATTAGCATAATCCTCTTTCGTGGTAAATGTATGGAATGTTCTTAGTTGGGTGAAATTTTAGCCGAAAAATGCAAAAAATGCATATTTTTTTTTAAAAATGCATTTTGTTCGAAAAACAAAAAAACACAATTAAAGCAATGCAGAGAAAAGAAATGAATTTTTTCCGGTCCATAGTCATTACTATATCTCCCGTTTGTGCAAGATTTTCTTTTCCAGTTCTTGCCAAATTTATATTCGCTCTCGTGTATGTACTGTAGTACAAAATATGGCCTATATCGAAATCGCAAAGCATAAAAATTTGATACCAAAGCGAAGTTTCTTTGAGGGAATATCTACACATAAATTCTGAAGAAATTGTTTTTAAACTTTGTTCTCAAATGATCAACAATTATTCGGATTTTATGCGAACTATTCCTTCCATGGGTTTCACATCATTATTTGTGAAATGTAACAACCGTAAAATAAGTAGAACAGGATAACGCTTCAGAAGAATATGCGTCTGATGATCAGTACTATTAAATTTTAAAATTCTTCACTTGTGGCATTAGAATTGTTACGGTAAAGAAACAGTACATTTTCTTCTTTTAAGTTGTAATAGTCGTAAGTTTTTAGTATTAAGTTGTCACTCTCATGTTCAACACATGTTTAATAAAAATAAATTTAAATGTGTGAATCTACAGTCCGTTTTATTTTTTTCGAACTAGAGTAATCAACATCCTCTTTAAAAAACATCGGAAAACATCAAGTTTAGTTGGGAATGCACTTTACAGTCACAATTGTCATTGCCAAATTCGTAAATTCCCTCGCGCAATTTTTGTAGGTGGTTCGACCAACGCGACACATCCTCAGTAGCTTCTTCGGCGTCACTTTTTGACTGAGCATTTTGAGCGTCGGCAAAAATAGCACGTACTACACGGAGAGAAATATTATGCTGAATTTAATCATTACAATTTCATATTTAAAGCATTTGCTTTTTTTCTAAAATTGATTCACATTCAAATAAAATTAAACCTACATGTTCTAAAACTTAAATTAAATTTCTTATTGCAATCCAAACATGTTTTTATTAAATCATTCATAATTATAATGATACAAGTAAAAGTTTTTGTTAACATTAAGACTACAAATTCAACTAATTATTATAAGAAATTATATCAGCGATTAAAAAGTACGTAATAAATTACTACGAAACTACAAGTAGGCATTTCAAGTAAGTATTTATGTTATCACTATTTGTTTCACACCGGTCTAAAATAAGGTATCAGCAATTTAATTTACGTTAAGGTTTGCAATATGTGCTGAACTTTTTGCTAAAGCTGTGGCAAAGATAAATTAACGTGTACCGTGACTCCGACAGTTTTTTTTTGGTACTATACATGGATCCATCATTTTATAACAAGTTGCTTGCAGCATATAATCTATAACCTCACTACATCAATTAGTGAATGATTGGAAACTATCAGAAACTTACAAGTAAGTATTGACTCTGATTTTGAATATTGTTCACTGTCGTTATACTGGGTGTCCGAAAAGTCTGGACTGGGCCAAATATCTCGAGAACAACAGGTTGGATTAACACGATCGAAACGGAACTTTGTCTTTGTCACAATTATCTACCGAATCCTGTTGTAAAAAACTACCCCCACCCCTCCTAAGGGGGTGAACGTAAGGGTAGTTTAAAAATTTTAAATGGGAACCCCCAATTTTTTTTTCATTTTTGGATTCTTTCATAAATTTTGCGTATGGCCCCAAAATTTCACCCCTAACCATCGCCACCCCTCGACAGGGGATGAAAAAATGAACAAAATGATTTAAATGAAAATGAAACTGAACAGTTTAAATGCCCAATTAAATCCGCAATGTAAATAAACATGTCAAAAGAAACATGTAATTCCCCCCCCCCCCCGCACCGCTAAACAGGGGATGAAAAATTGAACAAAATGATTTAAATAAAAATGAAACTGGACAGTTTAAATGCTCAATTAAATCCTCAATAAAAATAACCATGACAAAAGAAACATGTAACCCCACCCACAATTTCACCCCCAACCCCGCCACCCCTAAACAGGGGTTAAAAAAATGAAGAAAATGCGGGGGGTGGGAATTACATGTTTCTTTTGACATGTTTATTTACATTGCGGATTTAATTGGGCCTTTAAACTGTTCAGTTTCATTTTTATTTAAATCGTTTTTTTCATTTCTTTAACCTTTGTTTAGGGGTAGCGGGGGTTGGGGTGAAATTGTGATCGGGGTTACATGTTTCTTTTGTCATGGTTATTTTTATTGAGGATTTAATTGAGCATTTAAACTGTCCAGTTTCATTTTTATTTAAATCATTTTGTTCAATTTTACATCCCCTGTTTAGCGGTGCGGGGGGTGAGGGTTACATGTTTCTTTTGACATGTTTATGTACATTGCGGATTTAATTGGGCATTTAAACTGTTCAGTTTCATTTTCATTTAAATCATTTTGTTTATTTTTTCATCCCCTGTCGAGGGGTGGCGATGGTTAGGGGTGAAATTTTGGGGCCATACGCAAAATTTATGAAAGAAGCCAAAAATGAAAAAAAAATTGGGGGTTCCCATTTAAAATTTTTAAACTACCCTTACGTTCACCCCCTTAGGAGGGGTGGGGGTGGTTTTTTACAACAGGATTCGGTAGATAATTGTGACAAAGACAAAGCTCCGTTTCGATCGTGTTAATCCAACCTGTTGTTCTCGAGATATTTGGCCCAGTCCAGACTTTTCGGACACCCAGTATGTTAGAATTATGTCGCAAAGCTTGCACATTTTTTGGCATGTATGACTTTTTGCAATGAAATGAAATTATCGTGCATTTGCTTTTCTTTTAGAACAAGAAATTGATGTTACATCCCTCGTGTGCCTAACGGAAAATGATTTGGACATATTTAAGGAAGGTGAATTTGGGTTGATTGTAAAGTTTAGTAGTTGGAGAACCCTTTGACAAAAAAAATAACTTTCCAAAAGTTACAAGAAGATTATTTAACTCGGATGGTGTAGATTCGACTAATATTCTAAGTGTAACATACTATTAATGCTGATGCGTGTACATATTGTTAAGGACACTATTATTTGGATCGGTAATATTATCAATAATTATAAATTTTAATGTAATCTAGGATTAAACCATAAACTGTAGTGATGATAAAATATAACACATTTATTTTGAATTTAGCAAATAAATACGTTTAAACTATGTGTATATTTACTGAAATCAGTCATACCCTGAAGCTGCACAAAAGCAAACATTATGACACTGCGTGCTTAAATTAATACGAAGTGTTATTACTATTAAACCTATTTATGATAAAACGCAACAATCAACAGAGATAAGAAAAAGCAGTACTTGTCATAAGTATGGTTCTTCTCTACGATCACATTAAGCAACTTTTGAATGATGAAAGAAAACGATGTTTTCTTAAATTGATATATTATAAAATCTATACAATTCTTTTTCAAAATATTTGTTGTAATAAAATGAAAGCTTTATTTAAGCGTACATGGGCTTGACTCAAAACCAACAGCCTACTTGCATGAAATATAGCTGTTTTGCTCTCCGTGTAGGTAAAATACGCACATATTACTTCTATAAATATAAATCAAATTTTAATCTGATATTCATAAATTTCTTTGTCAAATTGGTCTAGCCCTCATCACTATCAGGATATAAGGCATCACATTTTTTTTCACTATCACTTTTTTCTAATAAAGGCAATTGATCTTCAGTCAATGATTTTGAGAAAAAAATCATTTTTACGTTAAGATAACTGAACATTTTAAAAAACTGCAGTTCGATGCATTGTAACCATCGTTTAGAATCGATTGGTTGATTGAGTAATGTTTGGTAACGGACACAGTATTTGGATTGACGTTTTTTTTCATTTAATGTATTTTGAAGTTGTTTTAATGTACTTTTGGATTGAGTTTAATAAGTTATTTTACGATTTTTAATTCAAAGTTACAATGTAATTGTTGATAAAGTTTTGTATTTTGTTACGCCGTAAAAATTCCAGTTGTGAGTTATGTTTTCCTTCTGAGATATAATCGTAATTAAATCTATTTTCGCCGTTTGTTTATTTTAAGTTGGTTTATGAGTTCTTTGTTCGAGTACATTCGTACTTGAATTTCTTTATGTCAAACGTTTAGATTACGTGGAAAAATTAAGTCTTAGGCAGTTTAAATTCTTGTAATATAATAGTTTGTCAAATTGACAGTTTCACGTACAAGCGAAACGCTGTGTCCTAATTATATAAATATGACGTAATATGATTGTTTGTCTCTTTATTGCACTTCTTCGCGAGAGTATTTTGGTGTTTGAAGTTTCGAACGCAGCCTTTGTGGAAAGGGCAGTCGACGAAAGTTGATATATAGACGTGTTTTTGGTAAATGTGTGAGTGGGAAGTTAGTTGGTTGACGGTCATAAAAATGTAGATCACGCAGGTGATAATTCACCTTTTCTAATAATTACCGTGGAAGTAAAAGAAGATGGTGCAGTGAATTTAAGTGGAAAACTTTCCTTTTTCGTAATTACGGTTAATTAAGATCACTGTTTTGCCTAAATTAATATCGCATGTTTCGTTACGTGAATTTGTGCGTGAGTTTGTTTCGCAATCTCATCCTTCGCCTTGGGGGCGGATTAATAAATCTTCCACTGGTAACCTATTGTTTGGGAAGCAGCCAAAGTCCATCGAGGTGTTAGCTTTCAAAACCACTGGACCAAAGTTCACCCGGTGTCACCAATTAAGAATTAAGGTATTTATCGATTTTGTTGTTTGATCGTGCAGTGTCCCGCGATTAAAAATGCAGTAAAAGCTTTCAATTTTGAGTCAATTGAAATTACGACTAACGTTGAATTTAATTATTTCAATGAACACGTATAGTGTTTGCGCGAAATTAAAGTCAATTAATTTCGTTTTGTTGCGTTTGAGAAGTGATTCGTATTTCGAGTATATGATAATGTAACGACTTATAAATTATATTTTGTTTAGTTCGAATTAAAGTTCGGACATATATATGTTATAAACTGTATTGTTTTTTTTTGTGTGTGTTATTTTATTTGTTTGTTATAAATATGCGGTCAAGATCTTGAGATTTAATTATATTTGACGTCGAATTAACGCTATTGTAGTAGCATTTCTTTTATATAAATTTTAATGTAATGTTTTGTGTGTAAATTGTTCATTTTTGTTTGCTTAAGATTATTTCTTTTCTTTTATTCAAATTTATTTGATATCAATTAGTACTTGTTATTTTATTTTGTCTTGGTTTTAAATTTTCAATCAATAAATGTTAAATTGTTAAATGTAAAGAGCTTTTATTCATTTAGCCGCCGCATACGTAAATTTTTGTTTAAGTGTTTTTTCAGAATTGTTATAACCCAAGGTAAGTTCTGGGGTTATAACCAACCGGATGAGCTTTCAGGTAATCAGGGGTTTGAAAGCTTCCCCTTATAGAAATCCTTGATTGGCGCCCTTATCGATTATTTGACGATTTTACCGTTCTAGTTCCATTTTTACGACGATCGCGTTTCCAATTTTTCACGGAATTTTAAATAAAACCCACCCTTCTCCATTGAGCTAGTGGCACAACCCCCGTTTATGTTACCACATTGCAGGCAGTGACTTTGGGTTAATTTTGGAATGTAACAGCATTTGTAACACATGAAATGATACGAGTAAATATACTCGCCTTGAGTTTGAAGCATAAAAAAATACAGTGTCTAGGGGAGGAATGACAAATAGGCATCAACTTGTAACAGGCTATAATGATGCTGTACCGTAAGCAAGAATATCCGTTTTGAGAGGTTGAAAGACCCATGCAAATCTACTCGTCTTGAGCAGCCCACCTCTATGCGAGTACATACGTCTTGAGCAGCCAAAGGGTTAACTGTGACCATCCAATGTAGTACACACTACTAAGAAAAATCAAATTATTAATACTACTACTTCAAAAATTGTTTATATTGTGCAGATCTACATTTACATAAAATATGTTGTTCTGAAGAATCTTCATATTTAGGTGTTTGCTAATAATGCTAGTCTTGAAAAATTAATTTATTTTTAATATTTCATAAAACCTGTAAAAACATTTCAAAGGAATTAGCGACTACTTTGAAAGTTTTGTTAGTGATCCCTTTTTGTTGAGTCATAAAAATAACTACATTTTTAAAAAAATCCGTTTCCTAACGCCAGATGATACCAGCACTTGTAAAAAAAAATATATACAGTAGACATGTAAGAAGTACGGTGATACTAAATTTTAAATTATAGTATGGATTTGATTATGTTGGTAGAGGTAAATAGTTATATTTTCACCAAAAAAATTTATTTGCACGCGAAACGCAATCAAGTAAAAGAAAAGTTAACGCACGTACGCCCAGGGTAGTGATGTGGAGTAGGTAAATGTAAATATCCAGTGGGTAGGTAAATATTTTTTAGGTATTTACCCGATGTCTGGGTAAATACCTAAAAATAAATTTTATTTATGTCTATATGTGTAGGTTGCATTTAATTAACTGGCTGTTTATTTGAAAGGTGAACTTATAGCATTTACACAAACAAACAATATGAAACATCAAATTTATTAAAACATTAAAAGATCAAAATAAATTGAAAATTACGGATTAGTTTTACTGGAGCGTTAAAATTTAAAAAAAAAGAAACGGCGCCAAGTGCCATAACGTAAGTTTGTCCCACGTACAACATAAACAAAATTTTATCTGCTACCAATTAGAAAAGTAAATATATTAATTTAAGTATTATTAAAGCAAATTGACCAATATAAAGATTTTTTTTTCCTGAAAAAAAAATTTTCTACACTATGTTGTAGTAAAGAACAGTAAACATACGGTAATTTAAATTTGGTGAAACGGAGAACAAAAATAAATCCAAGATAAAGTTATCGCGTTACGTGTGTTATTTACTTCACTGTTCTAGGAATTTTATATTTCTTCCAAGTACTTTGGTTAAAGTATTCCCACGCTTTTGCACAGGGATAACACTATAAAAATAAAGTCGTATTGTTGAATATAATAATGAAAAAAAAGCTGAATTTACAAAACAAGTAGTATATATTTCCTTAAAATTTTTCTCGCAATCTCATGTTTCATTTTGATTTAGTTCTTGTTTTGATTTATTGAATAGAATGTGAATGAGTGAAAAGTAAAAAAAAAACAATGAGAATAAAAAGTACTGCAATGCTGAGTACAAACAGGCCAATGTAAACAAAATGGAGAAACACATTAGAAAATGTTTCAAGTGCCCCGTTGGTTTAAAAAAGGGTTTGAACAGGAATGCAAAAAATGACAAATATTCTCTTAAACAAATTTCACCTACATCAAACTTGAAGTTTCAAGAACATTTAAGTATTGATGATCCAGATGAACTCTGCCAATCTAGTACATCTTCAACTGATACAACAGTTTCAGCGACAAGAAGTTCACTTTCGTCATCACTTTTAAAAACTGTTACGCCTGGATCATCTGCTAACTTTTCACCAAAAATGTCTGGTTTTTAACTACAACGGGAATTTCAAAGAATCGTATGAATGATGAAACAAGACTTAACTGTTTTTGTTGATCAGATGAATAAAACATCAAATGTAAGTGTAACGAAATGCATGGTTGATAAAAATATGTACCTAGGTAATACTTGACAATTCTCAATTTTATACACAGCATACCTGCCAATGCTGCCAGATTTTTAAGGAGATTATTTACTGGATTTTTGTTGATTTTAAAGAAAAAATAATTGTTTTTTTTAAGTTTTATATAAAAAAATGTTGACAGGTATTATAAATATACATAAAAACTATTAGGCTATGGTTTTTTTATACGTTATATCGATTAAGTAATAGTTATTATTAGAGAGCGGAATATATGCAAAGTGCATATAGATGCATGTATTGCATATTTTTGCTTATTTCAAACAACATTGCATATTTAAGCTAAACACGATTTACTTTGCATATTCTAAAAATAAATTAATATGCAATTTTAAAATTTCACTGTTTTACAATAAACTAGGTCGAATTTTATAAGTTGAAACACTATGAACGAACTCTGGACTTTCCCGTTTCTACCTGAATAACAATGTGACAAAAGATTGCATTACAATGTCATTGAATTTGTTTGAAATTGACGGGTTTTTCAAGAAAAAGATTATTAGCTTACTATTCAAAATAGGTATTGTTAAATAATATTTACGTAGAAACAATTTCTAAAAATAAAGTAGGTACCTACCTGCTTTAAAGAGGCTAATATAATTTTTTCCGTTTTCCGAAAACATTTGTTTAAAGTAAATGTAAATCGTGATAGTGCTTTTAAAGTGTTTTGTATATTTTAAATTAAAATATGTCTACCATTCAAAAAAGTGATTTAATGAAGTGTTAAGTGATGAAGTTAAAGTTAAGTGGAGGGAAAGTATTTTGCAAGGCCTGTTCTAAAATCGTAAGTTACATTCATTTTGACATGTCATTATCTTAAAATTTACGCAGGTATCAAAATTTCATATAATATGCTTCTTCGCATCAGAGCAATTTCAGAAATAAAGTTCAATCTGTCACATTTTTTCACGTTTTTAACCAATGTAATATTTGACTGTGTGGACTTTAAGAATTCCTGTTTAGTTTAGTAAATTCGTCAAATTGTAGCTTTTGTTCCTATGAAAATTGATTTCTCTTTGGTGCATGAACATTTTTTCTTCTACAGATTTTCTGTTAGAAGAAGTTTCAAGTCGACCAACATTTAAAAACAGTGAGTCATAAGTTAGAGCTAAAAAAATAGCATATGTATTAAACATAAAAGTGTCTATTTAAGATTTTGTTTTTTTTATGAGTATTTTTAATAAATATGCATTTGCATATTTAGGAAAATTTAGAAAAAATAGCTGCATATTTTTAGCAAAAGTAATGCATATATATGCGCATATTTTGGTAATGCTTTGTTGCATATATTCCGCCCTTTAGTTATTATGTACTTATTTTACTACAGGACCTGCTCAACCAAGATCTGGCTAAAGCTTTTTTTTGTAACTGGCAGTCGGTTTTTCTTAGTTGAACATCCTTTATGGATATATTTTTAAAAAAAAATTCGGTTTATGTATTGTTTACCTTCGTGTTTTCGCCTTGCCTCAACATATTTAGATGGTTAGTATTCCGAAATGCAGTGTAAAGTAAGAAAGTTAAATAAATCAAAGCACCTCTACTTGCAATGCGATGGTTGGAGCAATTATAGAAACGAATCTGTTATCAATTTCGTGATTTCAAAACCACAACTTCTATTTGTTGACTTTGTCATATCGAAAGGAAACAAGCACGACGCGTCATGTTAAGCGCAGCAAATTGAAAAAGTTATGAAAGATCATGGTCTTGAACAGTTTTTTTAAATTATAGGCGATAATGCTGCAAATGCGAGAGCAGCTTTCAAATTGATACACAAAAACATCAATATATTGTTCCACTAGGTTGTCTTTTTCATCTTTTACATTTATTATGTAACGATATTTTACAATGATTTAAATTTTTTTGACACACGCAATAGAAATAGTAAAAAGTATTAAACGCAGTCACCTTTTACAAGCGATGTTTATTAAAATTCAAAACCAAAAGGTTAATAAAGCTGCTATTTCATTAAAACTCCCTGTAAAAACTAGATGGGGAAGCTAGTTCCAATGTTTCCAAAAATTTAAAAGTTAACAAGTTTGTATTGCAAACTTGAGCAGTTAGTGAAGCACAGCTACCTTCTGAATTGAAAAAAAGACTTTTAGATGATGAAATTTTTTTGGTTCGTGTCGAAAAAATGATTTGTATTTTAGTCAATTTGTCATTTGGTCAATAGATACTTTAACAACTTAGAAAATATTTTGTTAGAACAGCTTCCAATCTCTCCTATACAAAAAGCTGAAGAAAAACTAATTCTGGATAAGTTTAAGAGAAGTAAAGAATTTGGTATTGGTCCAATTCACCTTGCAGCAGAGATTTTAAATCCAATGACGCAAGGATGTGATTTGGAACCATCTGTTCTACTTGATGGTTTAACGTTCATTTATGAAGTTGGGCAGCAAATGAAGTTTGACAGTATTCAGCTAAAGACAGCTCTTGTTCATTACAAGGAAAAAGATGGGTTATTCGGACAAAAAATTTTGTGGGAAGGGTTAGAGAGTATGAGTCCACTATTGTGGTCGAGGAGTTTGCGTGGCACTAGTATTATAGTTGAAGTGGCTTTGCGCATTTTAAGCGCACCTATTACGTCTGCTGCAACTGAAAGAACCTTCAGCATTTTAGTTGGATTCACAGTAAAAAGAGAAACCGTTTAACATCTGAAGGAGCAGCTAAACTCACATATGTATCATATAATTGGAAGCTTATGCACTGTAACCAGGAGACAATGTCAAAGAAACAAAAGAAAGATTTAACTAACGAAAAAAAAATCCAACACAAGAAAAAGAAAATGTACAATTATTTACAACTGAAGAAAATTACACAGAAACAAATAATTTGTGCAGTTTGCCTGATAATTCAAACTCTGAGTCCCATTATGAAACATCTGAATTTGATTCAGATTAATCTTAAAATTAGAATTATAAACAATCTTTATTTAAATCCTTAAATGCATTATTACTCTTTTACGCATTATAACTAGAAAAAAGGTATTTTATGTAAAATTCATGATGCATTTTTAATTATTATGTTTGTTTTTTATTACTTTAGTTTTATAAAATTAAAAAGTTGTTAAATGTTTATAAATTTCAATTTTCGTTACCATACCTTACACCAATTCATCTGTTTTGAGTAGTTAAAAGCAAATACCTAGGTAAATACCCGTTTTGGGTATTTACTCGGGTATTTACCTATGGTATTTACCCTTAAAAATAAATATCCCGGTAATTTACATCACTAGTCCAGGGTAATGGGGAAACTTATGCTAGACAGTTAAAGGAAAATGTTAATATATAATAAGTAGTTATCATAATACAAAACTATACACTATGTCAACGGACTGGGTTTACAAGAGGAAAAACTTTTTTATCTTCAACTTTATCAAAAAGATGTATTTTTTATAAAAAAGTCTGCTTGTTTTAAAACAACGAATTCGATTGAGTTATCTTTAATATTTTCACTACTTTTGGCAGAAAAGATTAATGACTGCACAAAGCGTCATATAGAAAACCTATTAAAGACATATTAATTTATGTCCAATCCATTAGAAACTTGTGGACGTTTTGGAACAGATAACAAGACTAGACTTTAGAGTTTATTCAACTTTTAGTAAAAAAAACGACATTAAAATATTTGCTTTCATTGAAATTAAATAGTAATGTAATTTGAACAGAGAACAAAGAATTAAAGTTTTATTCAAAAAAACCAAGGAAGCTACAGCTTGTCGTATGCCATATTTTAAAGCATCCCTATCATTTGGTAAATGCTGACGATAAACTATCTGCTTCAAACGCCCCCACAGATAAAAATTATGAGATCTGGGCTTCTTGGAGGCCATCTAATTGATCCATTTCTTCTAATTCATTTCCAAATTTATTGATTAACCAATTTACTACAGCATGAACCATGTGAGCCAAGCAGCCATCTTGTTGAAAGTACATTGTACTACGATAAGCTAAACTAAAGGTGTCCATACTGTCACTAAAAAAATTTTCTAACAATTGAAACAAGGTCTTATTATTCCTTCCCATGATGTACCACACCAGACGTTATGAAAATATTAAATAAAATAATAAACAAGAGAGTAGTCGTTGTCCTTCATCGCCTATTTCCAAATATTGATTAAAAACTGGCTTCTAAGCCTAACTGCATAGATCGTCTTCATGGTAGGGTTGTCCACACAAATAAAATAAAGTAATTGCATTTTAAAAAAATGAAATGTGTAGCATAATTTAGTATAATAAATTCAAATAAATTTTGCATAACTTCAGCATCGTAATTTTTTATGTGTTTTTAATAAAAGTCAATTATGACTATCTTTGTAAAAATTGCGTTTGTTTATGCGCGGTAGGTGCGGAAATGTAAGATGAATTTGCTGTGAATTCGACGTAAAATAACTTGCTTGAAGAAATAGCCATATCGTAATGTTATTAATATAAAGCTATATGACTGTCAATGCATTTGTTAAAGTACGTAGTGTTCCCCACTGTTAAAAGAGCCAAAAAAGGCCGAAACGGTCATCCAGTGGTTTATTCTAGTGGCATTTTACATTTGCTTTGACACTGTTACCTTACAATGTTTATACGTTTTGGTTTTAGCCCGCGGTTTATTCAAAACTTATTTGAATTACGCGGATATCAGCTTTCAACGTTTCCATCTTTATAGCTAATTTACATATTGTTATTCATGCATAGTAAATTTACACTATGAGATGGCTCTGCCATCGTATTTTACTCATAATAAGTCTTGTTTGTGGCGTATATTTATGTGGTAACTTTAATTTGGAAATGTTTAAATATTGGCTTTAAATTCAAAACTAACTTCTATGGGTGGATCCGTGGCTACGGTGAATAACTAACGCAGTTATGTGGTTCAGTAACTACGTAGAACTACCGGAAATATAAATATCTTTCTACAGTAAATTTGGTTAACGTCGCTAAATGGACAATAATATGTAAGCTAATGTTGCAAGATCTCAATATTTAATGCTTATTTGTATGGTTGACACGATGCTTTGGTATCATTCAAATTAAGAAACAAACAAGCGAGAAGTAGATTATAAGCGACTTTCGGCTTATACCGCGTCCTAATGGAACAACCAAACTTTATAGGCTTAGTTCTAGTACCTGCTTGTGAAAAAACTGGGAAAATTTTAAGATTCTACAAGCATGAAATAGGGTCGGAATCTATAATTTTGAATGGATTTTTTTTGCATTTTATAATAAACTTGGTTGTCTTTATTTTTTTTTTTTTTAATTCATGGTTTACTTTGTAACTTTATCTTAGGTAAGATTAGCACCTATAATACATCTAGAGCATTGATGATACCAAGATAATTTTGCCGTAAATACTGTTGAAAGGGCGTTGCTTGGTTTTAACTTTAAGCAACACGCTTCTCTACGACAAAATTTTGAGTAATTAGTAAATAAATTTAAAAAAAATAGTCCTATAGTGCATTCAGCAAGATAATTTGTTACTACTTTACTTAACAAAACGGCATACAGTAATCTAAATAATATATTTATATGTTTCCTCTTAAAACAGTAAAGTCAAAAAAAATGTTGCACCGGTTTTGGAACAAATTTAGAATACAACCTTCCTAGAAAATCCTAATTTATTTTAACTCTTTTGCCATACTGCTTACAATATAATATTAAGAAAAAAAAATTGATAAGTTCCGGTTTGAACTAAATTTAGACCATCGTGCGGTGCAAAAAGTTTTCTGCGTGATCATGAAATGTAGAAAAATACTTGCTAAAGTGATCGTACCCACGCAATTTGTACGCGAAAAAATATGATTAAATTAAGAGTAGAAGTTGACAGCTTTTATATAAGTTAATTATTTAACAATTTATAAACGTTCGGTTATTTTTAATTTCACTTTATAGAAATTAAAAAATGTTCTCCACTTTGTCATTTGCAATCATTCATTTTCTTATTGCTTTTTCAACGAAATGTTCAAAGGAGAACTTGTATTGCTTTTGTTATCTTGTATAATGTAGTAATAACGATTATTTTTTATTAAATATTTGTGATCTGGCATTTTACGTTATTATACCAACAACTACTTTTAATAATGGAATATGTGTCGCTCATATCGACAAATCTTTGTTAATAAAATAGCAATTACACAAGTTTCGTAGTTTTGTAAACTATTTTTTAGAAAATCATAATTTTCCTAAATACATGAACTACTGAATGAATGTAACTATAAAAAAAGACCGTAATTCTGTATTTTTAGAAACTATAAATGTTTCTGTTGTGATGATACGCCAAGTTTAACATTATAACTAAGATAAAACATAAAATCTTTCTTGTCTTTTTATATCTTATATTTACGCTGTTTTATTATACATATTTTAGATAGAAGTCTACTTCCACTAACTACAAAATAAATTAAAGAAATAATGCTATTTACATCCCACAGAAAAGTTCTTGTTTTTATCTTGCTCAACTATTCACATCCTTATATAAAAAACTGTATAAATAAAAACTTTACTTACCAATCTTTTTGTGGAGGGACGCTAAAGAGAAATTCCGCGGTTGAGTAAAATACGAGTGTCACATGTTAATGGCATTAATAAATATCGAAAAAAAAATTTTATGTACAACTCTACGTTTTTGCAGATTCTCTTTTCCTTTTACACATACTGTTTTTTACTGCTGTTATTGACATATATGTAGCTTTAAATAAAATTGTATATTTGTTGGGAAATTAATTTCCTACGTTTCAGGTCAATATAAATGTATCTTACATTTCAGTGTATTCCAAAGCTTTTTATTAAATTAAATAATGCCCATTATTAGGTAAATACTTTTTATCCTTAATAACAAATAAAATATTAATTGGCTTGCTGTTTTTTCGTTGCCGAAAAGCAAAAATCAATTATTAATCAAACCGTTGTGAATACTATAGTATTTGGATTTCACTACATTGTAATGTTACAGTAATAAACGTTATTTAATTAGCTTGTTTAATATTTGACAGGCTCATCATAAATGAAATTCGTGTTATTCATCAAGAGTTAACGTTGTAAAATTAAATTCTTGTTCTTTGTAATTAATGAAATGAGAAACAAATTAGAATTATTAGTATAAATAAGAACTACCTAATATTGGTTTATTGGAGTACACGCTCTAATGCATCTTGTTATAAGCCATCAATGATAGCGTGCGTACAGTATTTTATGTTCATTAGTAAACGAACACATAGAATAAAGCAAAAGAAGAAGCTATAAAGTTAGGGTTATAACCATTCATTGTTAAAAGTGCAATTTTATTTATGACTAACAATTGCAATGGATTATCAGAAAAGTGTTAACAATAAAATCAATATAGAAGCAACTGTGCTTTTTCGTTTTGTGATAATTAAATGTTTAAAGTAATTAATGAAATGAACGTTGTATACAAGAGAGCTTTGTGTTTGTTTATGTTTAATACATTTAGTAAACGAATTTGTCCTAAAAATACAAGCATGGCGTCCATAAAACGATGCGTTTATAGTAGATTGCTTTAAATTGCTTTTACGCCTTTGTCTGTTTTTCGGCGTTGGTTATATTGAAGCAGACCTGTTAAAAGACAAGCAGCCTTTCTAAATCCCCTTCATCGCCCTTCGTTCTTTATATATTTATATGTGTGTTCTATATAAAGATGGAGCTACATTGCGCGCACAAATTGACATCTAGATTTTCTTTTGAACCGTGATTTATTATTGTGGGCAAGAGTCATAAATTGTACTTTACTGTATATAAACAAAAACACCAACAATAAAATACACGTTTTATTTTTTTCGACAGTGCATTGTAAGGTTTATAATTGCCATTGCGTTATAATCCAAACAAGGAAATAATGGACGTTTTCTGGTGCTTACTTTTGAAATATATACACGTATATACATTCAACATTAATTTGAATATTTTAATTTACGGTATATTATAAGCGAACGTATGACCATATATCATTAGTATGATCTGCTTTTTAAAAGAACTGGAATTTATTTATTTAAATTGGATTTTAACGACCACTTTGTGTAATTAGCCATTCATACTGTTACATTACGTATACTTTGTTTAAAATACTGTTTAAACGATCTCTGAAAAAATATTTTTTAAATAATTTCTTAGGTAAATGGAAGAATGTGGTTTAAACTAATATTCTTAAATGAATACTCAAGCATTCGGAACCTTCGAAACGATTGTCAAAAGAGATGGAATGTTCGGGATACAGATAAATTATAAATATAAGGTTATCCGAAGAAAGTTAGAGTTGAGTCTAGTCAAAAGTCCTAAATTCTGTTAAGAATACTGTGTCGGTCTCAATAAATAAGGTGTTTAACTCGTATGCCAAGTATAACTAATTATCCGAAGACGGTATACGGTTACAGTGATAAATGAATTAATGTATGTGTTGTTAGTTTATTTTACCTAAGCTGGTATTGTGTTTTGGTTAGGTTTATAATAATTAATAATCGTGTAAATAGTTTAAATAAATTATATAATTTAAAATACTACAGTACTATCAAAAACATTCTAAAAATAGTTTGTATGGATGTCAATTTGTGATTAAATTTGCATTTTTTATACGTCTTTTATTAAGTGGTAAGGTACTCATTGTTGTTAAAGTTTTTTCCTTCCAAATCGTTTCGTTGACTGTAAATTATAATGGTGCTACACAAGAAGAGACGATGAACGAAAATTTCAGATGAACATGATTAATTTACACATGTCGAGTATAGAGTCGGGCAGTTTTGTTTGTACACAGTTAAAGTAAACAATTCAATAAAAAAAGTTTTTGTGAATATGTTTCTTGCACGACTTTGTACCACTGTACTGCTTTTACTGAAATGCCTCTAAAGATTTTTTTAATTCTAGAAATGCGCCACTATTTCTAATCGTTTACTATACTAATAAAACTTTTGAGTTCAGCTTGCTGTATGAGAGAAATTGAAAAAAAGTTTGGGTCGATTTTGCATACCAGATGTGTAATCGTAATCGCACTTTCTTTATTAACCAAATCATATTTATTTCTTAAAAAAGTTATTAAAAAATAAATCAAAAGGTTTGATACATTAATGTTTAGGGACACAGTTATGATTATCTTGAACATATATAGGAAATTTTTTTTCTACAGCCCGAACAGGACTCATGCACCTATATATGACAACTGCCACATTGAAATATATCTTTCATGCGAAAAAACAATATCATTCTTCTTTAATAATCGAAATAACAACTTTGTCGGCTATCGCAGAACTTGTCGAGGAGCCCTTCAAGTAAACCTCCAATGGTGTTCTTTTGGTTACTATTGAAGCTACTTCCGCGCTTTTTTTATTTTAGACTTCTCTGTTTTTGATTTCTTCTTTGACTGTTTTTCATTTGTTGAATACAAATTCACCAAGTTGTCAATATCAAAAATGGTGATGGCGAACTAATAATTCTTAATAACATATACCTTATTAGGTAATTAACAGGGCTGACTTGTTTAAATATTTTGTAGAGCAATTAAATTAGGCCTGTATTTGTGAAAAACAAACTATGATAAATTATAAATGTGTGGATAATTAAATAAATAGTTATTTGATTGTAAGGTAGGTACAAAATTATTATACATTTTATAAATGAAAAAAATTAATTAGCTTGGGCAGAAATCTATCTTGTTTTTTTTTAAAGGTATTGATTGTCCTTATCCATTAAAGTAAGTGATTGAATATGTCAGCACAACAAGTTGGTGCATGTTCTGTTAGTAACATGTCTTAACCTGCAGCACTTTGCAGGTTAGAGACTGCAGCCTGCGCTGTTCACTTCAGATACAGTCAGATCAAAGTTTAGTCTCAGCAGAGTTTGGTGGTGTAACAAGTATTATATAAATATAAATTTTATGTGTGAGTAAAGTGTAAGTGTTTGTAAGTGAACGAATGTTGTGGAGTAGTGTTTATTTCATTTTTATTAGTATCCTATACGCAGTTTGGTTTTATTTTTAAAAAGATAAACAATATTTCTACAACTGTACAAATTTTTGGTCCAATAACTGAGAACATTAATGAATATTTTGATTGGGAAGTAAAAATAATATCCCTTTTAATAATCAGAATTTAACTCAAACAAAAACTTTTTTGTTGTTTGAAAGTATTTTTTAGGCTACATTTAAAGATTTTTAGCGATTGATAAGAGTCACAATGGAAAACGCAAGGCAATCTTTTTTTAAAAAAAAGATCGTAGAATAAGAAATTAAAAAACGCTTAGAACAGTAACAGAATGGATGCTTGAACATTTTCAAGATTTAAGCTTGCCTAAGGATGCTAAAATATGTGACTCTTGCAGAAAAGAGTTATCAAAAACTCTAAACCCCGTGAATCAAGAAAAGTAAAATCAAAAGGCTATGCTTCAGAAAAAATCGTCATAATTAATTTAGTCATGAAGCGTAAAGTTTTTGCTTCTATTCAAGACTCTTTCTCTGATGAAGCTTATGAAACCCTTGATGATTCCATTTTTAAAAATCTAATAGACCACTTCTCACACTGCACTTCAAGGGACAAAAAAAAGTTATATTAACATGTTTGCCTGATTCATGGAGCGTAAGAAAAATAATGCGAAAATTCAATGCTCCAAATAACCTGGTCAGACAATCGTAGAAGATACTTAATGATAACGGTATATTAGAGGACCCTTACCAAAAACCTGGCAAGAGCTTGGCACTGGAAGTAGTAACCGCAGTGCGATCATTCTACGAGAGTGATGAAATCAGCCGAGTTTTACCTGCTAAAAAAGACTGTGTTTCTGTTAAGACCGAGACTGGAGATAAAGTCACACTGTCAAAAAGACTAGTTTTATGCAATTTAATGGAGGTATTTCGGTATTTTAAAGACAAACATTCTACATTAAAAATAGGATTTATAAAGTTTGCAGAACTAAAGCCGAAAAACTGTATGCTGGCAGGTTTTCTAGCGGTACCCATTCTGTATATGTCTGCACAACCCATCAAAATCCAATACCTATGTTAGGGAACGCGAACTACATACATATAAACATTGTATTGCTAAAGCACTGTGTAACCCTGCCTCCATAAAGTGTTATTTTAGAGAATGTTTGACCTGTCCAGGTAAAGACTACATAAAAAAATTGTTAGAAGAAAATGTTGAAGGAAAAGAAATTGAAAAAATAACTTTTCGGCAATGGATATCGGTCGATAGAGTAACCTAGAGACAATAGAAAAATCAACTTCAGATTTTATTGACTTGTTCATCCAAAATTTGACTGCATTAAACAGACATGACTTTATCGCCAAATAGCAAAGTTCCTTTTTGAATAACATCAAAGAAAATCTTGGAAGTTCAGAGTATCTTGTCGTGTGTGACTTTTCCGAGAACTACAGATGAAGCACAAAGCTACCACTGGAACAATGGACAAGAGAGAGAAAAACAAAACATGTAAGCTTTGTTATTATTTCTGAAGGTCTGGAGCATCATAATACTATAGCAGTGTATTGTTTTCAAAAGAAACCGATTGAATTCATGAAAGAGAAATTCGGAGACGATATATCAAAAACATGTTACTTTTCTGATGGGTCCGTTGCACAATATAAGAGCTAATGTAAGCTTTTATTCAGAAGACTTTAAAATTAACACCGAGTAGCATTTTTAGCCACCACCTATGGGAAAAGTGCCTGTGATGGTGTTGGAGGAACTGTGAAGATATTAGTCGACAGAGCCAGCTTGCATAGGCTCTATGAAGACCAGATACAAATACCATTCCTATTGTACGAGTGGACGATGCAAAATATTTTTGTGGTTCATTTCGTTTACTACACACAACAGGAGTACATTGAAACTGAGAAACACTTAGAAAATCAGCTAAAGAATTTGTGGTCATAAAAGGCACTCGGAAGCTACATGCATTCATTCCTATCCTTTCTAGTAACCGCAAAATGAAAGTAAAATTTCCTCAGAATCCACTGAGTTCAAAATTAAAACTGTTACATCGATTCAGGATCGTTTAAGTTTAACAGAAGTCAGTGGATATGTGACTATCATCTATGACGACAACTGGGGGCTGGCTTATGTGCTTGAAAAAGAAGAAGTCTATGAAGAAGTAAAGATTTCATTTTTAAACCCAGCTGGTCCATCACTTAGCTTTCCCTAGAAGGCAAGATATTCTTCGGCTTCCTGTGACACATCTGCAAAGTAAAGTCAATTAAAGTTAAATTAATCTTGAATTTCACCTAGCTAAAATTTTTGAGCAAAACTAGGCTCCTCTTTCTATCGATGATAGCTATGACTAAAGCTTTCTAATAATGAGATTTAGCTTTCAAAAAAGGATGTAAAAATTAAATATCATTAATCATCATTTATAGACATTTTTATTGTTAAGTCTTTTATAAAAATTTTACATAATATTTTTTTACAATCTAAGACTCTTTCAGGATAAGAAAACCGTTATTATAGTAGAAGTAGCATGTTTTTAAATGAATTTTTCTTCAAGAACCCATTATGAAATTTATGCTATCAATTAACCACTGTACAAGGAATATTTTAGATCCAAGTGGCGCATTTTGAAAAATTTTAAATTTAATATTTGATTTTGAAATTGTTAAAAAATAATTATTATACCTCTGTAGTGTTACACAGTTTTGGAAAGGGCATGAATAATGCTGAAAAATGGCACTTCTTTCATCTATCTAGCTTGATCCTGAGAGGTGCTAGAGCAGTTTAAAGTTTCACAAACGGGTCTATTTTGAGCGTTTTTTGAAAACTTTAACCGGGCATAATTTTGAAACAAGTTGAGATTTGATATTTTCCATATGGGATGTACCAGTGTACCAATGAAATGGTCAGGTAAAATGACTGTGTTGAGTTGATATGGAATGCCCCAAGTACAATTATCGTAGATAGGAGGATAAGATACTTTATCATAGTAAATGTTTTTGATCAACTTTCAAATGAATTAGTAAACCACAGCGTAAAGCAAAAGAGAAACTTAATGTTAAAATGACTTTCTTACTGATACTTATTTATAATGTTTTTCTATTTCTAGATACTTATACAAAATGCATTTACATGGCGCTTTTACTACCGAATTATACAGTGCTTTTTTTAAAAACTGTGCTTAGACTTTTACATGTTAATTTTTTTCTCTTGTAAGATACTCTTTTAATTGAAATTTTAAACGAATTTCTACATTAATATCAAGAGACTTTATTTAATGTGATTTAAAATGAATTAGTTTTTAATTAACCATAAAAAGAGTTATCTAAAACCTTAGTGCCAGTTTAAAAGAGAACAAAACTGTTTTTCAGTCTACTATTTCGAGCATCATTATAAAACGTCATTAAAATTTAGTCACAGATATCTTACAGTTTAAAAAAACACTGTATAGTGAAGAATAGCAGAACTATTTAAAAATTCACTAATATTGTACTTTCATTTGTTGCATATTGGATCGACGTATAATTAAAATTTGGTTATCAAATACCATCTAAAGTACATAAACTGTTATGTACTGTACTTTTTTCCGATGCTCAATGTTTTACCAGCGAAACAATTATTTAATCCTGTTAGGAAGGATAATTAAATTATTTTTAGTGTGTCTGTCTGTTAAATACAAATCCATCTTAATTGCAAAATGACCGTTTGGGGAATTAAACGAAGTTCTATATAAACGTAAATGAATACAATTTACATTTTCGTATTCATTACAGCAACGAAATTCGATTATGTGTATTAAATTTACGTAGCAACATTTCTTATGTAGCATGCACTGTAATTTATTTCTAGATTATATTAACGTTTGATATAATATAATCACATCAGCTGAACTTACATTGTCCTCTAATACAGTTATAATATTATAAAAAATTACTCTGACACCTTCATTTTTCTTCATTATTATTAGTATTAAAGAAAAAAACCATTTATCACTCTTTACAAAGAACACAAAAATTGTATTCGCAGTCTATATGTTAATTATTAAAGAAGATATTACTGTGTTTTTGACGTTATATTCTACATAATACTTGTTGCGCGTGGTACTTTTAATGTTTCATTTAAAGGTCAAAATTAGGGGAAATGGGGCTGTCATGTGTTGTACGTAATACCGTACCTTTCATTTTAATTTGTAATTTTCTGGGTACGTATGGAATTGAAATGTTTTACTAATCAAACAATCCTTTTAATAATGAAAAAATACTTTATGCATCGAATCTTCATCAGTCTCCTCTATTTTATTAATGTCAGTTTCGGAATTAACATAAATCTGGTGTTGTAGAATCTAGCATGTTGGAATTGTAGATAGTTAATAGTTGTTATCACGATTTATAAGTTATTATACGACAAATCAGTTTTGAATGTCAGTCATTTAGCTCATCCAGAATTCGGTTGGAAAGACAAGAGAATATAAATGCTAAAATAATAAGTCGCTTTATATTCAAAAGCAGACAAAGTCTGAGCAAGTCTGACAAGTTAGTATGATAGAAAATAAGTTATTAAAAACGATGAATAAAAACAAAAAATAAGATTATATCGCTTATATTCATTCAGATAAGTGCATGAAAGGAAAACTTGGTTAAATACTTTTTAAAAACTTTTAACTCACTTTCTTTACAATCTGTGACGTTTTTATTATCTTTATATTGTAAAATATGATTTAAGGTAACTTTTAATACGGAAGTAAAAATTTGAATTAACGTACCTATATACCATTTTTTCGTAATTAAATTAATGCTTTTGTTAGGTAAATTAACTTAATTTAATACGAATTTATGGCTGTATTTTATAAGTAAGTTGAGAAAGTTTTAATTATGAATTGCGTTTGTCATTTGGGATCAGGATTTATTAGATTTATTATCACGTACCTAAGACACGTCAATTTAACACACAACACATTGCAACTTGCTTAGACAACTTATTATTAAAATTGTAGGAGATTTTTTTTATTCTTTCAATAATAATCGTTTAAAGTTAACTTTTTTTAAATATTTTTTTTTCGTGTATATGGTTTATCTTAAAAATGTTTGTTCAACACTCGAATATTTCTTTATTTTTATTAATAACCAGAACAATTAACGAAAAAATAATTTGTTCTAACAATAATAAACACTTATCTTGCTTCAGGTACATCACTAGTAATGCCTACTAAATTAATTGTGTACCGAATCGTTTGAATTTACTATAATGTATTTACCGAAATTTACATGTCTTAAATATTCACCGAGTTTTATTTTCGTAAATCATTTGTGATTACTGTTGAACATGTGTTTTGATTTTATATATTATCGCTTGTTTAGAAGTAGCAATATATTTTTTATTCTCTTAATCTGGTTTATTATCCTTGCTGTTGTTTTTGGATTTTTTTGTTATGTTATATATTGTAACTATAAGTAAATGAAAACTTTATTCTACGTAGTGTTTTATTTTAGAAAAGCACATTATACAGTGATAAAACAGTTTATCGTAAATTATACAATGAATATTTCTAAAAAAATGTATAAAAGCATCTTCAACTTAAGCATCGCATTGTTAAAAATACGTTTCAATGATCGTTTCTTACTTTGAACAGTTTCAGGCTAACATGGCTTTCAACATGATGGCATTTGTCATTAGCAACCTACTCTACAATGTTTAGCAGTGTGAAAATTAATGAACGTTTCATGCAGTTGGTGATAATTTTCATACGCCTTTAACCTGGCTTGTAATATTTGATTTCTTTTTATAATACGTTCTTATAAGGACGCTTTATGTTGTTCTATGACTATTGAGACCTCTTCAAAGATGCGCATTACCAAGTAAATGAATGCTACATACAAACGATGAAGTTAGCACTCGTGCATACATTATGTTCGTAAAAGTGCATTGGATAGTTCGAGGTTTGTAAAGTACCGGAAATTTACTTCCGTTTTTATTCAGAATTGCTATAATTTTAAATTGACCTATTTTTTATCGATTTATTAATATATACTATATTTTGTGTAGTTTCATATTTCAGGAAATAGCTTTGAGCTTTGACCACTTTTCAACACAAATATTATTTATTGATTCATCTTCTTGCTTTTTAAGTAATTACTTAACAGTAAAAGAGTAAATTAGTAAATATAATTTATGATATCTTGTTAATTTTTTTCGCTGGTAATATATTATAATCGGTAAGTTTTTAGTAACATTTGTTGTAACAGACAACTTTGAAAAGTTTTGATATACTTCTGAAAGCGTCAAAAACAGTTTTATGGATTGTTGTGAGTGGCCTACATCTTAATTTACACGTCTGCAAGAAACTTTTATTTGAAATTCTAGAAAATTTTGTTTTACTTTGTAAATCATTGCAATTTTACAAATATCAGCAGTATCTATGTTTCGTATTTATCTCGGCACATTTTTTCTTCATTTGTATAGGGAAGAGTATAATTTTTATTAACTGGAATGTAAACATCAATAATAAAACGCAAACTTAAATTATAAATAATTGCATAAAATACATGAATTTTCTTCCAGATCGTATTACAAGCTAGAAGATTATATTTAGTTAAATTGAACACAGGGAATTCCCAATATTTTACCTGTATTTTAGAGGTCGCAAATTTCATTTGTTATCACTGAACCGGGCACTATTTAAAGTCAACGTACCCATCATAAAGTTAATCAATTTCCCTATTCAAACCGTCCATTTTTAAACTAAATTTCAATTTCCCTATTCGAACCGTGCTCTTCTGAACTAATCTTCGATTTCCTTATTCGAACCATCTATTTCTGAACTAAACTTCGATTTGTCTACTCAAAACTCAAACAGTTCGCTTCTAGACTTTAACCGTCCGATTTTCTGCCATTTTTAGTTTCCGTTTCCGAATTCAATTTTTAGTATACCGTTTGTTTCCACTAGATTTCTGATTATTTAGTTTCAACCATTTCTAATAGATTTAATTACCTGTACATAACTGTTCTAGCGTAGGGGAATTCCCGAGAGGTAAACCACTAATAAAATTTGGCACACTAATGCCCAATTTGGGCATTATATTGAATTGTTTGTACGAAATGCCCTCTACTTTATAGCAATGCCCATAATGTATTAGTAATTTCCACTAATTTCTACACATGTTAACTAATGCCTAGAACACTTAAAATCTTTAAGTAATGCCTGGAAAACGGTATGTATATTGTTCAACAAGCATGTAATGTATGGGTTGAGATGAAACAGAAGTCGAAGGCGAAAAGTTCAAAAATCAATACAAGTACAAAGAGTAGAATACTATACATTTTGACTATGTAATTTATAACAATTGCCGTACGTTTGTTCTTTGTTACAATAAGAAAACGTTGTTTAAAGAAGCATTTTAAGAATATTTATAATGACAATTAAAAATCGTTTTAAAAATGTATTCTATTTCATGTGACACATTACTCATACAAAATAAAACAAGATTAGCAAAAACAAAATAACATTACTGTACCTATACGATACCCAACACGGTACTTACATAAATAGTATTTTGTAACAATTACCTACATTTCAAATAGTTTTTATTCATAAAAAATTATTAAATACGTAGCTACATACTAATTTCGCTTATCGCTCGTGTCTAATTCTGGAAATATTCTGTCTCATCGGACGTGCAATCATATCAGAAAAGCTCAAACGATGATAAATCAGATGAACATCGTATAGAGTTAAGAATCTACTGTTTATCTTGATTTTTACATATAATATTTGTTATATTTTGTTACTATTATTTGTTATGAAACGTCTCATTTTGTCGTTATTTATTTTGCCATCCGACTTATCCTCAATATAAAGTTTTAAAAAAATCTAGTTTTCATCAACGTTTTGTAAGATTTAGAATAATATTTCAGTATTAATTTGTTTATATTGATCTTTGTAACGTACTAGTTAAGGAGGTGAAAAGAAAAATGAAAATAAGTAGATGTTTGGCTTACCGTTCGGCTAGCTTCGCCGCAGATGATCGTGGATCAGTAGTTCAAACAAAGATACTCTTGGGTAAGCCAAGTGTCCTGTGCGCCACCTTTTCTTGGGTAAGACTAAAGTACTGAATGTCTGGGTTAGAGAAAAGGAAACTCCAGACCCGCAATCCCAATGTACATTCCAAAATAAAACAAGTAATTTTAATTGACAGTTTCGTTTATTGACGAAGAGAAGAAGAACACAATAAGCCGTTAGTTAGTTGCGTTGTGACGACTGACCCTGTTTGATAAGTGAGAAAATAGAGATCGAATCGTCCTTAAACACTACCCATCTAACGCTCTGGTAGCGGTGCTACTGGCACGCTATTACCTTTTACGTCAAACACAACATATGATACACAGGTAATTAGACTCTGGAAGTAATTAATCTATGATAACTCTGTGGTTAAAGAGAAAGAAATTACCCTCATTTAAAATTAACCAATCATATTACACCATTTCAATCACGTTTTTCAAGTAAACGAGCATTAATAAGCGATAACACAACCGGAAGAGACTTATTTTGTAACGTCACTAATAATTATTATGACAATAAATATTTTTTTTGCTTTTTTCGAGTAATAATCATTTGAATTTCATTCGTCTTTGTAAAATTATCTAAAATTCGACACCTGGACAGAACTCAAAATGTGTTGCCAAAACGTAATTACCCGAAAGTGAAACACATTTTTTGTTTCCGTTAATAAGGTATCTCATTATCGATAATTTTACAAACACTTATGATATTATATATGATTATATATACAGAATTTTTTTTTATTTAGGTAGCGTTTGTTTTTTTTTTAAATGTTAGTTTTGTTCATGTTTGGCCAGGGTGTTTTCACCGATGCTGAAATCAAGCTCTGTTTCCATCGTTATCCCACTTTTTTTCTTTTGCTATGTGGGGCGTTGTCTCTGACTATTTTTGGTAATCGATCGTGGTTCATTTTGTCCATATGAGCGTTCGATTTATGTTTTTCTACTTTTTCTATATTTTCGAATGTTCTATATGTTACATCGTTTGCGAATCTCATGATTTGGGACACTATCTCTTAATGTTTCTCCAGCTATTGCTTTTAGTGTTCTCATTTCTGTTGTTTTTAGTTGTTGTCTTATTGTAGTCGTGTCAGTAGGAGTTTCCGCTGAATATGTAAGTATCGGCCTCGTGGCACTTTTATATATTTTTGTTTTGTTTTCGATGGAGATTACTTATTTTTCCAAATGACGTTTTTTAATATAATAGATTAATCTTACTAATGTTGGAAAGTACTATAATGCCTGTTGAAAAAAAGCAAATACATAGTTTCTTTTTGATAAAAATGTTGGCAGTTGAATCACCTGCGTAGAGTCGAGTAATTGCTATAATGAATATTACGTCCCTTAAATAAGAAAATAAAATAAATTTCTTATACGATAAAATTAAAATCGCAATTTTGTAATTTATATTTGCAACTTTTATAACAGGTACACTATAAAAAACAGTAAATGTTAATACAATAGATTGATAAATTTTTACCTAACTTTTAACGTAGGATCTACAAATGTACAAATATTCAGTGTTTAATTTAAAATAAAGAAATTCTTCAACTTTTGGTAAACGTAATCATGTATGTGCACCACTTTTAAGGAAAATATATTTAGCAATTCTCGATGCACTTCAAACCGCTCAGTTCTGGGAATCGCCGTACATATACTTTACAATATAATAACATAACATAATATTTAATTATTAATTAAATTCTGCAATGACTTAGAAAAGCGATTCATAATTGAGTCGTTTCTCTGCATGTTATTTCAATTATTTTTTTTTGCTAAACTTCAATGTGTTCATCGCCATTGCCTTCATCTGGATCCATTTAACAATGGCATCGTGAAACATTCTAACACAAAATGTACGTTACAAGTCTTTCCGTAGTCGTAATAATTCTACATAATATAATAAAGAAAACGTCTAATTACTTAAGTAGTTAAACTAAAATAAACAATTGCAAGTATTTGGCATTGTTTTAAAGTTTTCTTTTGTTTTGCTATCAGGCACCTCGATATATTATCATAATTTTTCGTAACAAGTTTTTTATAATTGAAACACAAAATGTAGGTATATGACATATGACACAAAGTTTAATTAGAATTACACAATTACAAAAAATATTATTAATTAAATAAACTAACGAGAGCAAACTATATGGTATAAACGTTTTACGCAAAGGCCATTTGAGGCAAAAATGCCAATGAAACGAATATAAAGTCAAAAATCAAGTAAGAATTCTTTTACCATTAAATTTATGAAAGACAGAATAGCATATTAATTTTTTGTTTTTGTTTCAGGTAAATTTCAATAAAATGCTTTGGTAAGTGTATGCTGTTATTTTATAATTTATGATGTGCTGTTTTGAATGTTTTTGCTGTAGTTTTAAAATTTCCAATTTTTTTTATAGTTACCTGTTTTTATAGATTTTAAATACTCTATGTTTATTTACGTTAATTTTACTAACTTAATTCTGGTACAAATGACATTTTTTTAAAGTTTTTAAATGTACATATTCCAGTTTTTCTTTTGTCGATCGCATTTTTGATAATTAAAAGTTTGTGCTAGTGACTTTGATATGCAAATATTGTAGTATTAGTTCAGCTGTTAACATTACAGTTTTATCGTTAACGTTAAATGTTACTGATTTTTGTGCATTTCACTTTAATTCTATATGGTGAGTAGATTAACATTTATTGAAACTGACAGATAACATGAACGTTATCGAAATCGATCTACTTTGTTACCTAGTACAATGTATAATATAATTATTTTTATAATCTAATGATCATTGATAAATGTTAACAACTTTACTGTGTGTTAAAATAATCATCTACGATTATTAAGAAAGATATTATGTGCAATTCATTTCCATAATTGTTTTAACTCGATTCGTTAATACCTTTGAAATTTGTAATTTCGCGTTTTGTACTCGTTGCTTTTGTTTTATCTCTGCGGGTAACGTTCTTGCAATTAAATACTTTTATTTAAATGCTAGAGTTGATAAATTTTGAATTTAATGCATTCATGAAAATACGTAAAATGCAAGTGTTTTTTTTTTAATATAAATATTACTTATGATTTGATTATAATAATATTGACCTCATGCGAAACTAAGAAAGACCTTTTCGTCTAGTCTTAATAGTTTTTACTACTAAGCTCATCAAGTTTTATCTGGGAAGTTGAATAAGTTTTATAACTTAAACAGTAGTTTAAAAGTCAATTAAGATTATATACCGTAAAATTTATTGGTTTTCTATAAGAAAAAGTCGAGTCTGTACAAAGTCGATAGATTTTAACAGAATAAAACCTCAATTCAACGATCGCTCAAATCACTCAAACGAGAAATACGTTGCATTGTTAGTTTCAATTAAGTGCTGTTGACAGCTGATCAACTTCAATATATTTGAAATCCATACAAATGCTTTCAAACAGGATAAATAGAAAGTTTCCATTATTGTTTGTCTATATTGTCTTTATTGCATTATACCGCAACATCTTCACACAACGTATTTATGTAATATTTTATTTTATTTAAACCTTGTAGTCGTAAACTCTTATGAAATGTGTTTGTGTGTGATATAGAGTATAATTTTTTACACAGAGGATATAAAAAAATTAAATGAAATATGCGTAAAACGGTATTTTATAAATTTGTCTAAATTGTAGAAAATTTATTATTAGTCATTTATTATTGAACATCAATATTTCTGTATGTGCAAATGAAATGTAAACTTGATTTGCAAAACGTAAAATTTATGACGTACCTGTTGAAAGTGGCGTATTACATAAAATTTTAAAAAGGTATTTGATTTATACGGTAACAAAAGGATTATCAATGTTTTCAGTTTGTTTGAGCATTAATGTTGCATCTGGTTAATAATAGAAAAATTGATAATGCTTGATAATGAAATAATGTTAAGGGCAAATTAAAATTAACTGAACATGTATTTATAATTTTAGTATCATAGTTTTTAGTCAATTGAAACACAAGTTAGTATCTAATAATATTAACGAATATTTAATTTTGTATAAACAACATTTTGAATAATCATTAGATCTCTATAAAACTTAAATTTGAATGTTTCAAATTGTAGTCATTACCGATGACGTTTATGAACAAAACTATCTAAAGGTGTCCGTGAAGTTAGTACGACATTCTACAAATTAAATAAAATACGTAGAAATTTAATAGCCCTTTTTAGTTTTAATAATTTCACAGTTTCTGATAAAAGGTAAAAAGGTTCCACATCCTTTATGTTAAAAAATCGAGATTGAAAGAATGTCGTGTTAACTTCGACGACATTTCTATAGTACTAAATTATTATTTAAAAAATAAATTTTTGAATAGTTTTGTTGAAGCTAAGCATATTTGTTCAATTTCATATCAATATTTTAGAAATTAAACAATTTTTAATCAAAATTCTAATATTTACGTTTAGCACGACATTTAGTGAAAAGTCGTGTTGAAGATATTTTGTAATTTTAGTGATAGTTCTTTTAACAGTTCTTCAAGAGTTCTACGCTTTAAAAATTTTTATTCTTATTTTGACTTTTTCTGTATGGTATACCGTTTTTGCAATGTTTGGCGATTTTATCGTTTATTCTTTTAACGTGTTTTTTTCCACTCTTTTTTGCATTGTTGGTTCATTTACCTACGTCTTGCATTGTTCACCAATCTCGTATTTCTTCATTCTTATGTCTGTCTTTCAATATCACCCTTGTTACTTTTCTTTAGAATTTCGTCTCCGTTCTTAATTTAAGCTTAATGATTTATGTTTCGGTTTTTATTTTATTAGCGTAGCGCCACTTCGTTCTCTCGTGATTATATTTATTTTGTCATATGGTGTTATTTAGGCATCCTGCAATCTGCGTCGCTCTTATGGTTTGTCTCTTAGTTTCAAATGTTAAATTTCTATCGGTTGTTATGTCGACTCTAAGGTAGGTGTAATTCATTACTTGTTCGGTTATTTTTACTTCTATGTGTTTGCAATTTGCATCTAATTGATTTTATTGCTATAACCTTCGCTTTTGTTTAGGATATAAATATTTTCATAATATATTTTTTTGCTGTTGTGTAAAATGTATATGTAGTTATCTTTGTGGGTTGTTTTTCCCACTTGTAATTTGTACTAAAGTTTGCCTTATATTCGGTTCAGAATCAGATTGAATAGAAATGGGGTTAAAGAGTCCCCGAGCCGCATTCCTTTAGTTATTGATATGGGTTATGATTAACTTGTGTCAGTTACTATGCGAGTTTTTCCTTCCGTGTTAAGATCGCCAACTATTTCCACTATCGTTTTTGGGATTTAATGCTGGTTCAATTTATAGTCTCTTTTTTCAGAGTTTCAAAACAAGTTGTACAAATAATCATTAAAATATAAAATGAGGTCGTTATTTTTTGTTTAAAAAATACAAGCTACTTATTTAATATCCTTTACAAGTGCACGCATAGCATCACTTTTGCTACTCGGTAGATTTAATTTTTTCACCTCTTCCTTGGTATATTTTTTTAATGCAAAAAAACTGGTTCTAAAAAATAAATTTACAAGTTTTTCTCCAGTATTAGCATTACAAATACCTACATTAAGTGCACAGTATAAAAGAGTCTAATTTGAATTTTCTAAAATATTCATCGGTACTTAAGAAATAATGAAAGCCTTGGGATAAATTAAAACATTCTCTATAACTTTTTAAAATAGTTCATTCTGAAAACTCATTCAGGTTATCGGATGGATACGTCATGGTTGGAATACAATTGAGGCATGCGCATGCAAACTAAAGTTGTAGTCATATTTTTCTAAATATTCTACTTGCTGATCTAGTGCCGTTTGAATTGATAATAACATTATTACCAACCCCTACCAGCTGCAGTGGGGTAGTAATAATGGATGTAGAAAAATTCCAATTGGAATTAATAGTCAAAAGAATATTGCCCTAGCTCAGGAGAGGGGAAGTAGGTTAGAAAGAAAAATGCAGCCGAATTTCGAGATAGCTTATATAATAATAAAATTAAATGCACTTTGATGCTTAAGAGATTTAGAACATACCCAGAGATACAGGCGCCAGGTAGTTTATTTTGAATTAACAGGTGTAATTCTGGCTAAATTACCAAAGCCGAGCAAAGAAATACATATACAGTAAATATACTTAACTACTTAAGGATACAATAGATATAATAATATATACATATAGTAAGCAAATTAGACCTAAGTTAATATGGACTCTAAATACATACGAGTCGAGAACACAAATTAAAGAAACTTAGAAATTTCTACCGTTAGGGAGTAATTTCCCTCGGTGCAATCATCGTCGAAACAAATTACTTACTCGTAGAGTAATCCAAACAAATTAAGTAAAATTAAGTACGATTAAACACAATTAAATCATACGTAGTAATATTTAAAGAAAAATTTAAGTAATATTGAAGTAATAATGAGGTAAACGTGTATTCAATTAAAAGGCTTAAGCAAACTTGGTCTAGTCACAATCACACGACCAATTATGAATCGTTAAAACAAATAACACTACATAAAATGTAAAAAAGAGAATACTACCTTACTGTCACAGTAACAATGTTTTACATACACCGATCGATTGACTAGTCCAGAACTCTGTCCAAGTGTTCGTCCTTAGTGGTCGGAAAAGAAAATAGCTAAAACACAACAAAAGCAAGACAGCACTCCCACAATTCACATTTAATGTAGGTTAGCACATAAACAAAGTTACAACAATAGATAGAAGCTGATAATTGAGGTTACGTTTACTTAACTTAAAAAAAGAAAATTAGCATTGTAAATTTCCACAGGCTGCATCCAATAAAATTCTGAAGAAACGATCATTCGCCGTAGTTATTCCAAATCGAACAGTAAGGATTAGATAAATTGTCTCAATCAGATATCGTAATTATAACACATAACGGCACTCGTCGCCATCTTTAGCATCGACGCAAGAGAGAGGTGCGAGGTTGGCTTTCACCCGCCATCTTGTACCCTTTTATTCCTCGTAAACGGTTACATTTAGGAACAAGCAGCCAAAGGAAATAAAGAAAATCGGAAAGATAAAAAAACCCTCTGTAAATATTTGTCTAAGTTAGCAACAATTGTAGAAAACATAAAAGCAATTTTTTTGATGCCAAAATGGCAGAGCAATGCATCTAATAAACTTTAAATAAATTGTTTATTAAATTTTAAATACAAAGTGTTTAGTGTTATATTAACAAGGCTTGAAACAAGAATCAATATTTTTACATTCTAAAACTGCATTTTCTGATAAAATAAAATGATAATATATACGGTTTTCCCATTCCCGTCCACTTACTTAAATTATTACTTAAAAATTACACATTTAGGCAACACACATTGATGCTGTTTGAAATTGTTTCAAACATGCTGGGAAACCCAGAAATAAATGTCCAAATTTAAAACAAAAGTCTTTAACATTCATGTAAATCCAAAATAAAACATTGTAATTACTTAATTAAACTAAACCTGCATAAACCAAAAGTCTTTAACATTCATGTAAATCCAAAAGAAAACATTGTAATTACTTAATTAAACTAAACCTGCATAAACACTCCTTTTTTTTGACGTTAACAATAAATTGAAAAATTAACTTTCGTCTATAGGCAAAACAGCAATTTTTGTAATGGAACGAGAATATTCTCCATTTTGAGTGCGAACATAAACAGCTCGTACCTTACCATCATTACCTGGAATTACTTTTATAATTCTAGCTATAGGCCATTTTTGACATGGAAGATTATCCTCTTTTAGCAATACTAGCATACCTTCTTTGAGATTAGGCATGCTACGATACCATTTTGATCTGTTATTTAGCATTGTTAAATAATCCTTATGCCAACGGTTCCAAAAATGTCGTCTTTTTTGTGTAATGAATTTCCAAATTTTTAATCTATTGTCTGGAATGTTGGTTATACCACTTTCTAGATAACTGGTTAAAGGCGCTTCAATTAAAAAAATGACCTGGAGAAAGATATGTTAAATCTGAAGAATCATTCGATAGATTTGTGATAGGTCTGGAGTTTAAAATTCCTTCAACTTGGATAACTAGAGTGTTAAACTCTTCATAGGTGAATTTAGTGTTGCCCATAACTCGTTTTATGTGGTATTTGGCACTTTTCACGCCTGCTTCCCAAAGTCCACCAAATACAAGAGAGTGACTTGGGATGAACTTAAATACAATTTTTTGTTCAGTACAAAATTTGTCAACGGCGTTTTGATGTTTTAAGGCGCTGTTGATTTTGTAAAGTTCATTTAATTCCTTTTGAGCACCCTTGAAAGTTGAGGCGTTGTCACAATATACATATGTGGGTTTACCCCTTCTAAAAATAAACCTTTTAAAAGCAGCTAAAAAACTTTCTGTGGTCATATCTGAAACCAATTCTATGTGAATTGCCTTTACTGAAAAACAAACAAATAACGCAATGTATGACTTTGTAATTAATGATTTTCTTATGCGAGATTGTTTTATATAAAATGGACCGCAAAAATCAATTCCTATGTTTTGAAATGGTCGAACTAATGTCAAGCGCGTTTCAGGTAACGAACCCATCAATTGCTCCGAACACCTTGCCTTTAATTTAAAACAAGTTATGCATTTATGAATGTTTTTCTTTATTTCTCTAATTCCGTTTAGAATCCAATAATTTAGATTTAAACTACTTAACATTTGTTTTTGGCCAGCATGTAATAATGTTACATGTTCTTTTATAATGATTAAATTACTTATATAATTGTTTTTTGGTAAGATGATAGGGTGCTTATGATTAAATGTAATAGATGCCTTATGCAACCTGCCACCTACTCTTAAAATGTTTTCCTTATCTATGAATGGAGTAAGATGTTTTAATTTTGTTGTAATTGCTAATTTAGATTGTAGACACTTAATTTCTTCCCTAAAATTATTTGTTTGTTCAAATCTTATTATCGTTTTTAAAGCGTTATCTAATTCATTTACCGTTAGATTTCCAAGTCTTTTATTACTGCTTTTCTTAATGTTATGTATAAATCGCATAATAACTGCTACAATCCTTTGTAATCTTGAAATGCTAGAAAAGTTAGCAAAGAATGATGAAAATGGTGGTTCTATGGATGCCTTAAAGGCCTGAAGTTTTACTTCAGGTAACGGATTAGGGACTTTGCCTTGAAATCCAATGTCATGAGAAAATTGAATATCTCCAAAGGTGACAGGACCATAAAACCAAAGATTATTTTTATTCATGGATTGAGGATCTACACCTCTTGATAGACAATCTGCAGGGTTGTCCTTTGTGTTGATGTATAACCAATAGAAAGTTTGTGTTAAATTTTGTATTTTTATTATTCTATTAGAAACATAAGGTTGAAGCTTTATTGGTTCCGCCTTTATCCATGCTAGTACTACATTCGAATCTGAATACAGAAAGACTTGATTGATATTAATTTTTAGAAGATTGTAGATTTTGTTTGTTAAATTTGCTAGTAATAATGCACTATTTAATTCTAGTTTTGGAATACTTAAGTCACTGTTAATTGGTACAATTCTGGATTTAGAACAAATCAAATTCATGTGAATTCGGTCATGAAAGATTGTTCGTATGTAAAGTGCGGCCCCATAGGCTATAGCAGATGAGTCACAAAACCCTATTAATTCAACCTTTATTGCATTAAAAATTTGAATATTTCTTTGAATATTTATAACTGGCATGTTTACTATACCGTGAAGAAAATTAAGCCATAAATGTTTCAAATCGTTAGGAAGTAGTTCATCCCAATTTAACTTTTTTATCCATAGTTTTTGCATTATTACCTTTGCAGTAACTAGGATAGGTCCAACTAAACCTAAGGGATCATAGAACTTACAAATAAAACTAAGAATCTGTCTTTTCGTTATGTTACAATTCGACTCATATTCAGGTGACAAAATGTTAAGAGTGTCTGTATTTATATCATAAAGTAAACCTAACGTTTTTACAATTGAATTATCTTTAGCAATATCTACCTCATCAAAAATTTGATTTTTCAAAGGAATATCTTTAAGAATTAAATGATTATTGCTACACCACTTATGCAAATTAAAAGATCCCAATTTTAAAAGCGCGATCAGTTCATTTTTTAATTTAATTGTTTCTTCAATACTATTGCATCCCGAAATGATGTCATCTACGTAAGTATTTTGTAACAATGCTCTCTGTGCCAATGGATACCTTTTACCCTCATTTCTAGCTAGTTCTACTAGACAACGTGTTGCTAAAAATGGAGAACTTTTTAACCCGTAAGTTACAGTTTGTAATTGTATACATTGAATCGGTGAAGTAGGGTTTTCCCTCCACAAAATATTCTGTAATACCCTATGATTAGGATGTATTTGAATCATTCTATACATTTGCTTGATGTCTGTCGAAATAACATACTTATAAGTTCTAAAAAGTATTAAAATATCAAATAAATCTTTTTGAACAAGCGCTCCATTATACAAATAATCATTAATTGACCTTTTATTTTTTGTCTTCATACTTCCGTCAAAGACAACACGCAATTTTGTCGTTTTCTTATCTTCACGAATTACCGGGTGATGCGCCATAAAATAAATAGGCTTACGCTTCAAATCGCAATTATTTAAATCTATAAACTTGCCATGATTCATTTTAATATATTCGTCAATAAATTTTTTATATGCTTGAAATAGTTGGAAATCTTTCTGAAAACGTTTCTCTAAATTTTCAAACCTCTTATATGCAACATTGAATGAATCGCCTAACTCTTCAGCAGTTACCTTTTGTTTCAATGGCAATTCAACTTCGAATTTGTTGTTAATTTTTTTTACAGAGCGTTGAAAAATTAATTCGCACGCTTCTTGTTCACTTGAATGTTCAGGAAAAAATTCCGGAACTTTTTCTGTTTCCCAAAACTGAGAAATGAGATTTTCTATTTTTGTTAGCGAATGCAAAGATATTGTTGATACGTTAGAAACCAAAGATTGAGGTTGCGCAATTAAACCACTTATTATATACCCAAATTGAGTATTTTGTAACACTAATTCATTTTTAGGTAATTTAATTGTCCCTGTCAGAATAGAATTAAAAAATACATTCGCTCCTAAAAGAATATCAATGCGCTTTGAAACATTATAATCCTCATCAGCCAAGTCAATATTTTCTAAACCATTTCTATCAATTAAGTTGAAATGACATTGTGGTAACTGACCAGTAATTTTTTCAATCACACCACAGGTAACATTAATTGTATAGTTACGCGAGTACGATTTTAAACAAACATTTAGTACATCTCTAATTTGTGTTATATGTTCTGACATGCCAATAACTTGTAATGTTTTTGAAATCGTTTTTAATTTTAATTTATCAGCCAACATAGCTGATACAAAAGAACCTTGCGACCCGCTATCGAGCAAACCGTACGTAACTATCCATTCCCCATCAATTGATTTTACCTTTAGTTTTACAGTTGGCAGCAACACATAATGAATATTTGTTCTCAAAGAACAGCACTTTACTTCTATGGCATTAGTCTCTACATTACTGTCATTGTGATCAATCTGTAACGTTGAAGGAACTTCCTGTTTATTAAAATGAAGCAAGGTGTTGTGATCTTTATGACAACTTGGACATTTTAAATTAAGTCTGCATCTACCTAAATGATTATTCAAACAAACCTTGCAATATCGATGTTTATTAATAAAGGAAATTCTTTCATTAACCGAAACATTTTTAAATTGGGTGCAATTATAAATTTTATGACCTGCACTAGAACAAAATAAACATTTATCGAATCCTTGAATATTTGTTGCAACATGGGAATGGATCTTTTCTTTTTGTTTATTATCAAAACTAGGAACTGTTTCTAAAGCAGTAGCCCTATTTTCTAAAAAGTGTATAAATTCGTTTAAAGTTGGTAATTTTGACAAATCCCTATCAATTTGATAAGCACGGTTTGTATATTGATCTAACTTTTTGCTTAAAATGCATATTAAAATCATATCCCAACTATCAACTTGCTGCTGTAAATTGGTTAAGGCTCCTACATGTTGTTTTATTTTGCTTACAAATTCTCTTAAGGATGCAGTGTTACCTTTTAGCATATGCGGAATTTCTAACAATGCATAAATGTGATTATTAATTAGTATAATTTCATTATCGTAGCGTTTTTTTAAAATGTTAAGAGCTTCGCTATAAGATTCGTTAACGATTGGTAAGGTACTCACTAAAGTAAGAGCTTCCCCTTTTAAGTAATTTCTTAAATAAAAAAATTTCTCCACATTCTGCAAATTGCTGTTTTTGTCAATGACTGCCAAAAACATGTCAAAAAATGGTTTAAACTTGCATAAATCTCGACCATCAAAAAATGGAATGTCTATGTGTGGTAATTTTGTTGTAGAAATATTTTCAAGTTTAGATGCTTGAGGAATATCCTGAGTTTGTTTAGTTGTAGACAGAATACTTCTAATCGTGCTTATTACATCATAATACTGATTTTCAACAATTTCTGGATTTTCCTCATCATCCTTTTTTGCACATTGAATATCAACATTTAAATCTAAATACTTTTGAAAACATTCTTCAAGACGCGCTTCTCTACTTTTAAATTGTTCAATTAAATTAGTTGATATCATATCTGAAGAATGTTCCTTTACATATATTTCAATAGTACTAATAGAATTTTTTATTTGATCACGTTTTGTGATTAATTTAATAATATCGCTTTCTTTAACCATTTTGCAATATACGGTTTAAATTAGATAAATAATTACAAAAACTTAATAGTTTATATAATATACAACTACTACGTATTAAATACCTTGTTGTTTTTATTTGATGATAAATTTCAACACAGGCGACCTTCTATTGTGTGGTATTGGCTGCAACAACGACTGATAACGGCAATATGGCGACAGCTTGCAACGGTTACAACGTTCTTTAAATTAATATACTTGCAGTAATTTATATCGGTAGCATCCAAAAATTTATTATTCTTCTAGTAATTTAAATCCGCAGCCTCCTCACCTTTAGTAATTCTTCTAATAATTGAAATCGGCAACATGCGAAAACTTTAGTTATTCTTCTGATAATTTAAATCGCCAGCATGCGAAACTTTATTTGTTCTTCTAATAATTTAAATCGGCAACATCCGAAACTCGAAAGGACCATTTTTTATGTAGAAAACATAAAAGCAATTTTTTTGATGCCAAAATGGCAGAGCAATGCATCTAATAAACTTTAAATAAATTGTTTATTAAATTTTAAATACAAAGTGTTTAGTGTTATATTAACAAGGCTTGAAACAAGAATCAATATTTTTACATTCTAAAACTGCATTTTCTGATAAAATAAAATGATAATATATACGGTTTTCCCATTCCCGTCCACTTACTTAAATTATTACTTAAAAATTACACATTTAGGCAACACACATTGATGCTGTTTGAAATTGTTTCAAACAACAATAAAATGTGGATTAGAAAACTTACCAAGCTAAGAGTTGACCATTTAAAATTAAATTTTTATAGCAGCGTCAAAACTACGTGCTTAGCAACTACAACACAAGCTGACAAGAAATACAAGTAACGCATGCGCTAAACTTTGGACTTAGTTCAAACCCGCATCTAATAGTAAAGGCACATGTTATATTTACGTTACTGAATAAAAGAAAACTGGTGCGTTCATTTGAGAACGTTACTAAATAAAAAAACGTAACAGTCCCCCCTAGCAAGATAACAGACCGGAGCATATAGAAAAAGAATGAGAACAAATACAACAGAAAATTCTTGAGAGCAATCCAAGAAGAACGAAGGTGAAGAAAAAGAACTTTTCCCAATTCGCAAAGAATCAACAATCCACAAGGTGCAAAAGTCGCATGAAGCGGAAAGATACTCCAAAGAAACAAGAAAGGAAGTATCACAAAAAGGTATGCGTTGAAAGTCGACATTAGTCGGTACGCTATAGAAGCAAGAAAACAACGCAGTCCCAAAACACCAGTGAAAGTTAACCCTAAACAAACCAAGAGAAAAAAGAAGAGGTATAGGACAGAACGAAGTTTAGACCACGGTCCAGGACAACGCCCTAAAATCCCTTGAAACCCCAACCCACAGAAACAAAACCCTCCCTGAATATAAGAAAGAAGGAACGTAGGCAAAACTGAGAGTTACAGGAGTTCTGTGTATAGACCATAAAGTCGCCAAAAATGCGTATAATGTTTATGCACCATCGTGAAAGCAAACCAGAAGAAAAATCTTCAAAGAAAAAAATCAGCTCAAAGAGCAAGAAAAGAAACTGTAAACATTAATTTGGGTGACATTAACAACGTCGACTAAGTCGTAACGCTTCTAGAAGCAAGCAAAGCCAATGTCCCCGAGTCATCAGTCCATCCCATGAGTACAACAAAGATTTACCCACCCCCAACTACTACATCTCCCCAGAAAGAAGTAAGAAAAAAAACAAAACGTAGAAAATGCAAATATGAATAGTAGTAATAAGAAAACAAAGAGTCCAAAAGAAAAAATCAAGAAACGCAGCCAAGTAGTTACCGATCCTCTTCTACAACACCACTAAGTTTATGGCGCTTACGTTTTCGAGGATATCGTAGAGAGACGTTAATCAAGTTTATTTCGTCGTCTGAACTCGGAGAAGTTTCCTTCGAGACAGTGGTATAATCTGGCTTCAGATCCTTTACATGCCAAATACCTTTCGACTTCCCTTTGTCGTCTGACAACTCATATGTCCACGACGACACAACTCTAGAGACTAGAAAAGGCCCTACAAACTTAGGTGCGAGTTTGGCGTTAAAATGCCGAGTAGCATCCGAAAGAACATAGTTGCGTAACCAAACTCTATCCCCCATAACAAACTTGACCCTACGACGTAAAGCATAACGTTTTTCAGTAACCTGATAGGCTCGAAGCAAATGTTTTTGAATCGTAGCGTTGATGTTAGTACGTAACTTGGAATCTACTATTGGTGGTTCTGGTTCAACAATTGGAGAAGATTTCGAAAGTGGAGCACCTATCTGATTGCCTAAGCTGTTATATTCACGGCCGAACATTGCTATATAAGGAGTCATTCGAAGAACTTCGTGCTTCGCCGTACGAAGAGCACAACCTATTTTTGACAAGTGTACATCCCAGTGCCGATGATTTTCTCTAACATACGTAGCTATCATAGTTTTTAGACTACGGTTGAGTCTTTCAGTAGGATTAGAACGAGGATGATACCTTGCAGTAAAAAGAATCGTAGTGCGATATTCTGCACATAAGCTAGTAAAGATCTTACTTTGGAATTGCACTCCATTGTCAGCAATAAGATATTTAGGAACCCCAAAGACCAAAAAGACTTGGTCTTCCACCAATTTAGTTACAGAAGCAGCAGTAGCAGTACGCAAAGGAAAGAAAAGAGAAAATTTAGTAAAGTAATCAGTCAAAACTAAAACAAAGCAATGGCCTTTATTAGATCGAGGTAAAGGTCCAATTAAATCGCAGCTTAGTACTTCCCAAGGACCAGAAGGTCGAGCACGAGGGGCGAAAATTCCAGGAGAAGATTGTTGTTCCACTTTATGCGCCGAACAGAGAGAACAACGACGTACGTATCGAGTAACGTCAGAACGTAACTGTGGCCAATAGTATCGCTGTTGAATCCGGGCAACGGTTTTGAAGACCCCACCATGACCTGCCGTAGGAGGATCATGATAACGAGAAATAATACCAACACGTTGGTCCGTAGGTACTACAATTTTCCATTCGTCCCTTGGTATATCTTTAAGCAACCAAGACGGATTTTTCATCCTTCGCAACAGAACGTCGTCCTCCACAGTCCAATTAGGAAAGCTACGCGGATTAGTAAGAACCTTGGTACGAACGTTTACATACCAAGAATCCGAAGTAGGTAAAGTAATTCCGAGACAAGAAGAAGAATTTTGATCAGAAATAGTAGAAATTATAGGTACAGAGCGTGACAGCATGTCGGGTACCAAATGTTCTTTACCCTTCCAATGTCTAATAGTAAAGTCATACTGCTGTAGTCGAATTGACCAACGAGCCAAACGACCAGTAGGGCTATTGAGACGGTTTAGCCAAATTAAAGAATGGTGATCAGTGATGACAGTAAAGTGCATGCCTTCAAGGTAAGGACGAAATTTTTCGATCGCCCAAAGCACTGCTAAACACTCTTTCTCCGTCGTGGAGTAGTTCCTCTCCGCTTTCAAAAGAGATCTACTAGAGTAACTAATCACCTTCTCTCCCTCTTCTGTTTCCTGACTCAATACAGCACCTAATCCATAGTCCGAAGCATCAGTCTGTACTATAAACTCTGTAGAAAAATCTGGACAAGACAATATCGGAGCAGAGACTAAATTTTCCTTAAGAAGAAGAAAAGAGCTTTGACATTCGTCAGTCCAAAGGAACGAAGTATTTTTCTTAGTTAACGCAGACAAAGGAGCAGTCACCGTAGCAAAATTGGGTATGAATCGTCTATACCAACTAGCCATCCCTATCAAACGTCTAACCTCCGTGACAGTAGTAGGCGGTGAAAGATTCACAATCGCCGAAACCTTGTCTGGATCTACCAAAAGTCCATGTTGATTAACGACATAACCGAGAAATTTAAGTTCGGAAAGACCAAAATAGCATTTATCTTGACGCAAAGTCAACCCTGCTTCGGTCAGTTTATTTAAGACACTTTCAAGTACTTCCAAATGTTGAGAAAAAGTAGGAGTAGCGATGATGATGTCATCTAGATAAGCAAAGCAAAATGGCTCAAGAGAAGGTCCTAACACTCGGTCAATTAACCTTTGGAAAGTTGCAGGTGAATTATGCAATCCGAAAGGCATCCTAGTGAACTGGAAAAGTCCCCTTTGAGGTACAGTAAACGCCGTGATTGACTTCGATTCTTCGTCTAAAGGTATCTGCCAGTAAGCAGAGCGAATGTCTAAACTAGACAAGAATTTAGCATCCCGAAGTCTATCAAGTATAGCCGAGATATAAGGCAAAGGATAAGCATCTTTCTGAGTAACCGAATTGACTTTTCTGAAGTCGACACAAAATCGGTAAGAATTGTCTTTCTTTTTGACTAGTACGATAGGGCTTGACCACGGGCTGGTAGATGGTTCTACAACACCTAGAGCTAACATTGCATCCAACTCCGCATTCACAATAGTCAACATAGGTGGAGACAGTGGGTAATACCGCTGTTTAATAGGTTCTCCAGTGGTTCGGATTTTATGTTCCACCAAAGAAGTACACCCCAAAGTATCAGAATTATGAGCAAAGTGTAGATCAATTAGATCTTTGAGAGAAGTACGCTCGTCTTTAGAAAGTTCGGTTAGAGGTAAGATATGAGAATTACTGGTAGCATTCACACTAGAACAGAAAGACCAGTGACCATTACGAAGATCTGGGACAAAACCCATTGTTTTCCAGAAGTCTATGCCAAGAATAAGTAATTGTGGAATAGAAGGTATGACGAGAACGTTAAGAGTTTTCACTCGTCCCTCCAAAGAGATAGGAAGCCAAAGAGATCCTAAGATGGAGCACTTAGTCCCATCAGCAATAGTACAAGTCGTAAAAGTTTCATTTGACAGTGATAAATTCAGCGAGCTAAGTATTTGCCAACCAGGTCCTCCAAGAATTGTGCGAGAAGATCCTGAGTCTAAAAGACCCTGAAAAGAAAAACCCAAAATGGATACACTAAGAAAAGGACGTTCATCGTTTCGAGCACTAGAAAAAAGAAAGCTTAAAAGTATACGCTGTTCGTCAGAAAGTCCATCAAACGGAATGGTCGAGAATGGAAGTAGTTCCAGATCTCCCCCTCGACTAGCAAGATCAGAACCTAGTTTTTTGAATGGCGAGAACACCTCGGACACCTAGATTTGACAGTGTCTGGTTTCCCACAGCCATAGCAGTGAAAAGTCTGCGGTTTAGAACAAGAAGGCGAGACATGTCCTTGCTGATGACAATTCCAACAAGTAACAACCTTTCCCGAAGGCGAAGAAACAACAGGAGTAGGACCTGCACGAGGTCGAGACACAGTAGGAGTAGTAGAACGTGTAGAAATTTTAGGTAAAGTTGTCTTAACTTCAGAAAATTTAACAGTACGTGTTGATGTTGACGAGTCAGATTGTTCACTGACGTAGGCTAAAGTTGGTTCCAATAAACAAGAAGATTTACGCGAAGGTGGCGGTTTAAACGTATCCACCCGATATTTGTTCAGCTCTAATCGTTTTCCGAGAGCTAGTAACTGAGTGATGGAAGAAACGTCTACTAACGCTAGCGAAGTTTGATAAAACGGAGCGAGATTACGAAGAATAATAGTCAACTGTTCTTCTTCAGATATTGACTTGGAGAGTCGGCTAAAAAGACTCTGCATGGTAGCAACATATAAAGCCAGGGTTTCCGAAGATCCCATAGTACGAGAACGAATTTCATTCATCAGTCTTTCGTCATACTCTACTGGTAAGAAGTCTGCTTTTAGCATAGCTACCACCTCTTTCCACGAAGATAAAGTTGATTGTTTACTTCTAAAAAGTAAAAGAGCCGGTCCCCTTAACAATTCCGCAGTACCCAAAAACAATTGTCGATAAGACATATTCCTTGTCACTCGCAATTCCTCCACACGAATTAGAAAGTCCAAGAGAGAAGAAGACGAATCGCCAGAGAAAGTTAATCCTAATTTAGAAATAGCCAAAGGATAAGAATCCATCCGAGAAACATGTTCTGGTTCAGTGTCTGACCCAGAAGATAAAAGTTCAGGCTCATCTGTTGAAGGAATGTTGGTAGAATTAGCTTGAGGGCTAGCAATAGAAGTACGAGAACGAATAGTACGCTTAAAGTTAGTAATCTGCTCTTCGACAGTCACTTTTATAGTATGTATAGCAATAACAAGTTGATTGCGGTCGTGAAGTTGTTCTTCAGACTCAGCATTGAGTAATTCACAACGTCGTTGCGTGTGTAGCCACAAAGTAAATAATCTAGGAAGAGAAGAAAAAGAAAGATTTCCATCAAACGCCTTGCTGAGTGTGTTTAATTCAGCGAGAGATTGATCCAACGCCATCTTGTCGTCTTCAAATGGCAATTTATGCTTCAGTTGAGTAAAGGATTTGTTTAGTTCCGCCTGAATGACATTTCGAACCATTCTCCTAAGAGAATCAACCCTTTTCCCTATTTCAACTCCCCTAGAAATAAGTTCATACTCTAGCTCAGGTTTGTGTAAACGGTTTATATCCCATCTCCACAAAGACATTTTCGAAAGCAAAAAAAAACTAGCAATCACCAGTAAAAATCAAAGAACGCAGATAAGAAGAAAAAGAATAGTAAGCTATCTCGAGGCCTCACACGTTGGTCGCCACTTATTACCAACCCCTACCAGCTGCAGTGGGGTAGTAATAATGGATGTAGAAAAATTCCAATTGGAATTAATAGTCAAAAGAATATTGCCCTAGCTCAGGAGAGGGGAAGTAGGTTAGAAAGAAAAATGCAGCCGAATTTCGAGATAGCTTATATAATAATAAAATTAAATGCACTTTGATGCTTAAGAGATTTAGAACATACCCAGAGATACAGGCGCCAGGTAGTTTATTTTGAATTAACAGGTGTAATTCTGGCTAAATTACCAAAGCCGAGCAAAGAAATACATATACAGTAAATATACTTAACTACTTAAGGATACAATAGATATAATAATATATACATATAGTAAGCAAATTAGACCTAAGTTAATATGGACTCTAAATACATACGAGTCGAGAACACAAATTAAAGAAAGTTAGAACTTTCTACCGTTAGGAGTAATCTCCCTCGGTGCAATCATCGTCGAAACAAATTACTTACTCGTAGAGTAATCCAAACAAATTAAGTAAAATTAAGTACGATTAAACACAATTAAATCATACGTAGTAATATTTAAAGAAAAATTTAAGTAATATTGAAGTAATAATGAGGTAAACGTGTATTCAATTAAAAGGCTTAAGCAAACTTGGTCTAGTCACAATCACACGACCAATTATGAATCGTTAAAACAAATAACACTACATAAAATGTAAAAAAGAGAATACTACCTTACTGTCACAGTAACAATGTTTTACATACACCGATCGATTGACTAGTCCAGAACTCTGTCCAAGTGTTCGTCCTTAGTGGTCGGAAAAGAAAATAGCTAAAACACAACAAAAGCAAGACAGCACTCCCACAATTCACATTTAATGTAGGTTAGCACATAAACAAAGTTACAACAATAGATAGAAGCTGATAATTGAGGTTACGTTTACTTAACTTAAAAAGAAAATTAGCATTGTAAATTTCACAGGCTGCATCCAATAAAATTCTGAAGAAACGATCATTCGCCGTAGTTATTCCAAATCGAACAGTAAGGATTAGATAAATTGTCTCAATCAGATATCGTAATTATAACACATAACGGCACTCGTCGCCATCTTTAGCATCGACGCAAGAGAGAGGTGCGAGGTTGGCTTTCACCCGCCATCTTGTACCCTTTTATTCCTCGTAAACGGTTACATTTAGGAACAAGCAGCCAAAGGAAATAAAGAAAATCGGAAAGATAAAAAAACCCTCTGTAAATATTTGTCTAAGTTAGCAACAATAAAATGTGGATTAGAAAACTTACCAAGCTAAGAGTTGACCATTTAAAATTAAATTTTTATAGCAGCGTCAAAACTACGTGCTTAGCAACTACAACACAAGCTGACAAATACAAGTAACGCATGCGCTAAACTTTGGACTTAGTTCAAACCCGCATCTAATAGTAAAGGCACATGTTATATTTACGTTACTGAATAAAAGAAAACTGGTGCGTTCATTTGAGAACGTTACTAAATAAAAAAACGTAACAACATACCGCGCCGACTTAATTTAATGAATAATATTCAGTACATATACAGTTGACATCATAACAGGACATATTTCCTTTCTTGCTAGAGATTACTTCAGCACTCGCAGATGTTTCACCTCCCAAATTGCTTGGCTCATCATTTACAATTTCATACAATTTTACAATACATCTGCACTACCCTGCAAAACTATACTCACTGATGAGTTTCCTCTTAAAGACCCTGTTGGGAGAGCACTTTTCTTTAGAAGTTTTCGATTATCTGCCCGGTTCATTTTGAACTGATCATCATTAAAATGTACCTAAAAATACGGTGTAATAAGAAATACAAATTGTAACGAAATAGTATCTATATTACAGTTTTATTAATACTAAAACAATATTGCCTACCTCAGAACTTGTGCTCTTGCCGGTGCCCTTCTGTTAATGAAATCTAACAGTTTGCTTCTCTGGTCATCATTTTTGCCTGCGGGTACACTAAATAATCGATAGCCGTCTTTACTACGATTCCTGTATTCAGGAACACAACAACCCGGCATTTTTTTAGATAACTTGAAATAAATGTTCAATTCGTTCGCACAGAGAAATTATCACAACTGACAGCTTACAACTAAGAGGTCATGACGTCCCTAGCCGTCATTTTAACTCCAAAGTAACGGGCAAACCAATTGCGGTACTCTGTCTATATAGGAACTCTAATAGCATATTATGCTCCAGTTTTTCTAGAATCAACGATGGTTATTCAAGACTTTTCTATTTTCTATCTTTTATTAAACAGTTTGTCTAACAGTTAATGTTTTACATCCATATTTAAGCAGCTTATTTTCTTCTATTACTTGATCTTGTTTATTGTAGACGTTGCGAAAATGTTCTCACTATTTGCTTTTTTGAGAAGAGTTGTGATTAGTTTTGTTTAAGTTACGTTAATATATCCAATTTCAGATCGATATTTTGTAACCTGTAGAATATATTTTCTTCAATGTATACATACAGGGTGTCCCAAACTTGTTGGGAAATAAAACTACCACGTTTTGTAGAGGTCAAAATAATTCGATTGGATCTTATTTATGTATATACCAAAATGTGCCGTTTGTCTTAAAGAAGAGTTCAAAGTCTACTTAAAAAATTACATTTTTCTATGCTGTTCAGAAATGCGTATAAGAAATTTGATGAAATTTGGCAAGTGTATTTTAGGGGATTGTTGTACTTTCAGTATTCAAAAAAACCTAAAAGTAATTGTAGAAGGGTTAAAACTGCTTTTACCCCTTTATATTTAAATAATTTATTTTAGAGGTGGTAATTCGGCTCTTAGACGGTTTTAACGGGAAGGCTTACTCATCATCTTCATTTTTTGACTCTTGTAAAAACGCCGTGTTTTGCATGGTTTCGAAGGAAAAAAATATATTCTCATATTAAATTTAGTTGTTCGTGGATACACAAACAAAACAAAAGTCATTATTTTGACAGGAAACAAATTCATAATCGTCTCAGTTTATTGTTGACAGTAAATGTTTCAATATTTTTTAAGTAGACTTTGAACTCTTCTCACGGACAAACTGTACATTTTGGTATATACATATGTAGGGTCCAATCAACTTATGTTAACCTCTACAATACGTGGTAACTTTATTTTTCAGCAATTTTGGGACACCTCATACAGGGTGCCGCAGAAGTACGAGGAACCTCCATTACTCCGTTGTTATTTAAGATATCGACTTGATTTATACTGACAATTTACACAATTTAAAATTATTTTACTCATATACAGGGTGTCGTTATACAGCGTGCCGTTCAAACTTACGTTTTTTAAATGCAACCCTCCTTTTTGCATCATTATAAATCCTTTTTGATTTTTATTAAAACAACTTAAAATTTTATAGACAAATTATGCATTGTTTAGATTTTATGATCAAAAATCCAAAGAAAAAGCGCTATTTTCAAAAAATCACCGAGACTTTACTGTTGGAAATAAATTAGCGATTCAAGGGTCAAGTGTTTTTCTATTTTCTGAACTTTCATACAAGTGCTTATTGATCCACCAAGTTGAGGTATTATATGCAGGGTGTCCAAACGCAAAACCATGAGTAATTTAGTTGTTTCAAATGGACACACTGTATTTTTTTACACCCTTAAGTTTTATCTTTATAGGCTTTTCAACGATATAATAATTTGTATGGTTTATTAAGAATAACTGATGATACTGGTTCAAAACAAAATTTAAAAAAGAAACAAAATAATAAGTATAACATAGAAACAATAAATTAATAAACGTTATTGAAAATACTAAACACAATTTAGACAAGTGTTCAAAGCAAATGTTCAAATAAACCACCACTTTGTTCTCTATAAACTCCTAACGAAAGAAAGCTTGACTCTGGCTAACTTGTCTTGCTCAATTGAAACAAATGCCTGAGTTATTCTGTTTTGCATATGCGTAATAGTCGTTGCAGGAACTGCGTAAACTTGTTCTTTAACGTAACCTCATAAGAAATAGTCCATTGGTGTTAAGCTTGGGGCACATTCAGGATTGACCCGCTCTCGAAACTGACGAACAATTCTATTATTATGCACAGGGTGACCATCATGCTGCAACCACATAAACCTAATATTTAAATTTACATCTTTAAGTAATAAGATCGTCTTGAAGAAATCGAAAATATGCATGTCCATTCAAAATGTTATTGAAGAAAAAAGGATAATGCTCGATTGTCGATAATTCCTCCCCACACATTTAGAGACCATCGATTTTGGAAATTAACGGAACGCAGCAAATGGGGATTTTCCGTTACATAATAATGCATACTGTGTTGAATAACTACTCCATTGCTTGAATGTCGCTTCGACACTAAATCAAATATTGATAAAATTACTATTTCCTTCCACAAAGGCTCTTATTTGATTTGAAAAGTTCACTCTATTATAAAAATCTTTGCCATGTAGTTCTTGATGTAGTTTCATATGGTAAGTGTGAAACTTTTGCTTTTAATATAATTTTACTCACAGTACTTTTGGATATATCAATTTCTGCATTAATATTCCTGCTGCGGTTTTCTAGAGTTTCTTCAATTTTTAGTAGCACTTGTAACATATTTTCCTCAGTTACTCGACCACCAAAAGTTTCTTTACTGGTGTAACATAAAATACCAGTGGCGAAATTCGTTTTGCTAACAAAACATTTTTTCTGTCGCACTAATACAATATACCATTTATCAATTCTTCGCGTGTGAAATTCATGATTAACAAATTTTTGAAAATTATTCTAATACCTATCAATGTTGGAACAACAATTGTTTTTTAGACACTTTTCACTGATTTTTAGACTATAAAATCTAAATGGTGCATAATTGGATCATAAAATGTTGAGTCGTTTTAAAAATATAGGGTGGCCATAGCCCCCCCGGCCCCCCTCTGGAGCCGCGCCTGATTACATATCACTTGAATCCTTTAGCAATCTATTCAAGAGAAGGGATTTGACGTACTTTTACTCAATCGCATATTCATATTTGTCACTTCATACACTCCTGGTCATTTAATTGAAAATTCAATCTTATAAGAACTTCCTAATAAATCTGGATTTTTGTAAACTACATAAAAGTAAACAAATTTCTTCAAAATAAGGTTTATTTTTTTTGTTAGACACATAAATGTAAATAACCGTTGATTAGGGGAATAAGTATACACATGTAAACATATTTTATAAACGGGAAAGATCAATACTGTGTAATCAAAAAATGAAATGATATCCGTCAAAACCGCAAAAGTGTAATTTAGATTTAAAAGCACAAGAGCATCGATGAGCTTGCTAAAGACTAAAAGAATTTTGTTTTTTTTTCCTGTTATTTCAAGTGATATTACGGTAATAAATACATAATAATAACAAACTGGTTACACTTTGTAAAATACAAAACACAATTAATTTTAAAAAATGTCCAAAGTTTATGTATACTTTTGAAAGGCTGGGATTTTTTATTGACCCCGGGTGTAAAATGACAAGTTTTTTTAAATTAGTTTAGGTATGAAACTTTATAGCATAAAGAATTACAACTTCCGTTTTTAGTTAAAAATTTGTATTTAGTTATTTATTAATGATCGATGCGATCGAAGTGATTTTGTGTTTCTAGCTGTTAGTATAATAAATCGGTCTAAAACTTAACAAATCCGTAAATTTAATGTATTTTTGTTGGTCTTAAAGAAACGCGTGTTTTAATACTAGAGAGGTTGTGGGAATATTAATAGATGTTAAAAATAATTGTTATTCTTTAAAACTAATTTAAATAAAACGCCATAATTACAATTACCTAAATTATTTTATTTTTGAATAAGAAATATGAGAGCCGGAGCAAAAAAGTTAGTTGTGATAAAGGGTATGTCGCCATGCAACATTTGTAAAAAAGTAATAAAACATCATGGCAGTAAGTACAACAAATTTAAAACAGCATTTATTAAGAATTCATCCAGTGCAGTGGTCAAAAAATAAACCAGTTGTTGAGGAATCAATCGTGCCTGTGGCTAGTACTACACAACTGGATATTAGTGAAAACACTGAAAACCAACAAAATAACAGTAATGCAAATCAGCAGTTCATTGTTTTGTCAGGCCTCTCTTCAAGTTCTGTTCAAACTCAAGCGAAGATTAACACTAGGCCAAGAAAACAGTTGATACTGTGTAAAACATCATCAAAGGCAGGTGAACTTTCAGAGACAGAAATTGTAAATATAGATAAAGACTTATTAAAACTAATAAAAAACGACTTTCAACCATTATCCATAGTAAAAAATGTCGGATTTTTAGAGTATTCGCGAATTTTACAATATCTGTGCAAACCTCTCAGTAGAAAAAGACCTTCTAATGAAATTCTTCTCAAACATTATAAAGAATTATCAATAACACTAAAAACTAATTTGAGTAGCATCAATAATGTTGCAATTACGACTGATATCTGGACATCAGACAGCAATATTGCGTATATTACAGTCACATGTCATTTTATACATGAAGATAGGTTGTACACTAATTAAGAAGTGAGCAGGAGCTATTTGGATCATTGGAGATTGGGGTTAAAGGACGTGAATTCAAACATGTCTCTATTTGTATGATTAATGTAGACATTTATTCGTAAGTAAGAACATTATTTCCAACTACTCGTCTTAAATGATGTTTTGTGGTTTTAACAGCTGCCTCCCAAAGTCCTCTAAAATGTGGCGATCGAGGTGGTATGAAGTGCCATTTTGTATTGCACTCAATCAGTAATCGTTGAAATTTTTTCTTATAATGAGGCGATTTTAACTGATTTGTAATTTTTTCCATTTATTTTTTGCGCCAACAAAGTTTGTAGCATTATCCAAATAAAGGTTGGCTACGTTTCCCCGCCTAGATATAAAACGTTTGTAGGCATTCAAAAAACTTTCAGTACTTAAGTCTAATATTAATTCTAAATGACTTGCTTTCGTTGTAAAGCACACGAACACCGCGACGTATGCTTTCTGTGGTACAATTCCTCGTGCGCGTTTGTGGTATAATTTAAATGGACCACAGTAATCAACCCCACAATTTGTAAATGGACGACTTATCTGAACTCGATTTGTTGGTAGGTTGCCCATTATATGTTTAATTAGTCGTGGTTGTGACCTGCAGCATCGTATGCATTTTCTTAATACTCCCTTTATCGTGTTGCGATGATTCTAAAGTTGTTGTTATTAAAGATATTTCCAATCTTCTTTCTTGTGTAACTTCTGGAAGTTTTAATTGCTGTAGCCATTGTGATGATTCGTAATTTAGGAAATCTGGACCCTCTGGATATGAGGTCGGCAGGGTTATTGTTTGTGCCAACATGTCTCCAGGCAGAAAATTCTGTAAGTTGCTGAATCTGACTTACTCTATTTGCCACAAACGTTTTTCACGATTTTGATGGCGCAGTAATCCAACATAAAGATATTGTAGAATCGGTCCAAAAGTATTCCCTATTAAATCGAATAGATACAGCTTGCTTAACCTTGTATTGTAATTCAGCTAAGAGTAATGCACTACAAAGTTCTAATCGTGGTAACGATGTTGCTTTTAACGGCGCTACCCTTGATTTGGAGCATAGTAATTGTGATCCGTAATTATTTTTGCCATCTGTAGTTCGAATATAAATACAACAACCATAAGCAGCTTCAGAAGCATCGCAAAAGCCGTGTAGTTCTATTTCATAATATTTTTTGTGTTTCAAGATATTGCGATGTAATTTTAAATCACTTAATAGATGTAATTGATTGTAGTATTCTACCCAAGCTGAAAATATGTTCATTGGCACTAATTCGTCCCAATTTAACTTTAATTGCCACAATCTTTGCATTAATATTTTTGCCTGAACAATGACGGGTCCGATTATTCCCAACGGATCATAAAGTTGTGAAATTGCAGACAATATGCTTCGTTTCGTGACTTTCATATTTGTTATAATATTTGTTGAATATTGCAGCCAATCATCTGTAGGATTCCATAATAATCCCAGCGTTTTTGTGGTTTCATCATTGTCGAAATTCGTTATTGTTTCTGATTTATTCGAGTGGCGGATTAGATTTGTCATTTCTTTGTTGTTTGTTCTCCATTTTCAAAGTTCGAAACTACCTTGCAATAAAATGTTGGTAATGTTTTTGTATATGTCTAATAACTCTTCCTTTGTTTGAGCTTCTGTAATTAAGTCGTCAACGTAGAAGTCCCGTTGAATTATTGTGGCTTCGCGTGGATTTGTTTCCATTGCTTGATTACCAAGTTCGTTTAGACATCTAACTGCAAAAATGGCGCTGACGCAATTCTATATGTCACCGTGTTTAACGAGTAACATCTGATTGGATCGTTGCTGTCATACCTCCACCAGATCTTCTAATACTTTTTGTCTTCCTTTGCGATCAAAATCTGTCTGTACATTTTCTGATATCTGCAGTAATTACATATGCGTGCATTCTAAATCTTAACATAATAGAAACAAGGTCACTCTGTATTGTCGGACCTACAAGTAGAGTATCGTTGTTGTCTTGGAGGACCCATCAAACACTACACGCAGTCTTGTTGTTTTGCTACTTTCCTTTACGACGCAATGATGTGGTAAAAAATAACCGTCTTTGAGTTCATAATTCTCTTCACCTTTTGTCATGTGGCCTAGTTCTTCGTACTCCTTCATGAAGTCCTTGTGCTGTTGTTTTAAGTTTATGTCTTTGTTCAATCGTTTTTCTAATAAATGAAATATATTTAATGTCGTAGATTCCGATTGTCGATACATTTCTTCAATGGCAATTTAACAATGAATCGCCCATACTCATTTCTGGTTGTATTTTTACTGAAATGTCGTTCGCAACTTCGTTCTTCTTGTGGTAACATTTGATCCCTTTGTGTTGGTTCCTCAAGTTCCCAAAACCTTTTCATTTTTGTGTTTAAATTATCTTTGAGGCAACTCAAATACGTGTAAGTAGGCTTGCTTTAATTTGATATTAAATTATTCGATTGACCTGCTACAATCCAACCAAATTGGGTTTTCTGTAATTGCAGGTTAGAATGAAATGGTAATTTTATCTGTCCAACGCAAACTAATTGCCAAAATAATTCTGCTCCTATTGAACCGTCAATTGGTGATGATTTACTAAAATTTGGATCCGCCAGTTTAATATTTGCAGGTATTTGTATGCTGTTTGACGGCACATCGATTGATATCAATTGCTGTGTAATGATTGGTATTACAAGAAATTGCAGTTCAACAACAAAATTATTTATGCGTGATTTAATGGTTGCCTTAACCTTTTTTCTGATTTCCGTATTACAATGTCCGATTCTTATTAATGGTATGTTCACCTTTTCTGTCGCAATATTAAATTTTTTAATTAATGATTCCGTTATAAAATTAGATTGAGAACCGCTATCTAATAGTACGCGAAATTGCATTGTACTTCCCCGACTATCTACGATATCAATGACGGCGGTTGACAGCAGCTCTTGACCACCGCATTGTGAAAATATTTCTGCCGAATAACTACTGATGGGGGTTGCTTCCGTTTCCAAGTTTGCTGTTGATGCTTCGCTTATGGTGTTTACCGTTTCAGCATGATTTTGCACTACGTTTGCCGTTATTTGATTTGTATTGAAGGTTTTCTGTTTAGAATCATGTTTACCATTACAAATTCTACATCCTCCAGTTCTACAAAATCGTGCTTGGTGGATAGTTCTAAGGCAATTTGAACACAATTTCAATTCATTTACGATTTTACACCTTGCATTATTTGACTCTAGAAAATGTTTACATTGATATAAATGACGTTGTTCTTTGCAATGAGGGCAAACTTGTTGAGAAATTGTGTAAGATTTAATTGTATTTGGTGCTGTTTTTCATCTTCCACGGTTGACTAACTTGAGTTTTGCTTTGAATTTGTGGTTCTTTGTGTACGCGAGATTCTAAAACTTTACATCGTTCTTGTAGGAATTCTGTACGATAATGCACGTAAGGAAAATTTATATTTACAGTTCTTTCTTCCCATTTATCCCGAGTGATACTATCCAATTTTGATACCGCTATAAAAATTAATAAATCATTGATTGTAGGATGTCCTAGTACTTCCAATGCTTGCACATTATTTATAAACTTGTCAAGTTGACTTCTAAGTGATCGGTTTGAATGCTTTTGAACATGAGGTAACGCGAACAACGTTTTCAAATGATTCTCTACTATTGATTTCTTATCGTAATACCGTTTACATAATCTTTCCCATGCAATTAAGTAGTTCGATGAGCTAATCGATAATGAACTTATGCTTTCCGCTGCGGACTTTATTAGGCTATTGAAATTTCTGAACATCGCTGGGTGTGTCATTTTTATGTACCACAGAATCAAATGTGCCATGAAATTTCATCCACTGGTCGAATGTCGGAAGTTGAATTGTCGGCAATTTAATGTGCGATGAAGTTCGATTAAGAGATGCGTTTGATTCTGATCTAGACGAAGACGTGATTTCTCTAGTGTGCTGTTGAATTAATATTTCTGATTCATCTACTGTTTCGAAATAGAACTCTTCAAATTCGTCAACCTGAATTGTTTGATATTCGTTATTGTCTAATAACTCGATTTCTTCTTGAATTATATTAAAGTCAGCGAAAGTTTTATTACATACTTCAGCCCGTGTTTTTAATTGTATTATATTTTTGTCGGTTAATAATGGTTCTGATTTAATTTTTGTTAGAAACGTGATAAATTTTGTGATTATTGCTTTACAACGTCCGCGTTTCGTTACTAATTTTTTTAATTTTGTTGCATGTTCATCGACAGTCGATGTTTGAGTCACGTTTGTTGTGAATCATAGAAAATGCGTAATAAGGAAATGTGATTCACTTACCGGTGATGTTTTAAATCTGTTGAATGCAGTTTTGTGAGTTTCTTGTTACTTTGGTTGTTATCGAGAACATATATCTTGCGATAACCGTACGTCGAATAGTGGCAGCGTGGTGGTTGTTACCGAGAAATTAGATCTTGCGATAAACCGTTACACTTCACCTCTACCGAAACCGTATGTAAAATTATTGTATAGAATCTAAATAGTTTATCACTTATCCGAGTTTTCAAAATAAAGTGATGCTCCAAGTGAAAAGAACGCACTTTATCTCGCCACTCAAAGAATATAAGTAAAATTTCACCTCGAGATGACCATCGTACGTCTGTGTGAACTAGTAAAGATGTATGCAGACTAACCATATCATCACACAATATTTTAAATAACCGCATATTAAAGGCCGAAACTTTATAAAATTTATTATTTCCACTCGTCAAGAACAGTTTTAAGAGGTTATACAACTCCTACAGTTTTTAGCTATTTTTTTATCGTTGCAACAGCTCCTGCAGTTTTTCCCATAATCGCTTTTGCCCCATTAGTGCAAATATCGATGTAATAATCCAATGGTAATCCATTTTCGCAAAATAGTAGTTAACAACATTGAAAATTTTGGCCCCTGTGGTATTACCTTATAAAGACTTACAAATAAGTTTCTCTTCTATAGCATGTTCGTATTGATACCGTACAAATACTAACAATACTGCTAGTCTTGATACATCAGTAGATTCGTCGATTTGTAGAGACTCACAAGACTTTAGACGAGAAGATAGCTCAAATTTTATGTTACCTGGGAGATCTTTTATACTGCATCATTCAAAAGTGGTATTATGGACAATTGTTTAGCCGACTTTTTGTCCAACATACGTTTTACCATGTCAATTGCACACGGTGCTATGAGATTTTCTGCTATTGTATGAGCCTTTTCAGCCATTGCAATTTTATACGAAACATAGAAAGATTCGGTAGCATCTTTGTTAACAGTCCGTGATGCTTGAAGTGTAAACGTTTTTGTTTTAAAGCTTTTCTCGTTTTTGCGAAAAAAATTCTGCCGTCTTATTTTTATATTCCGGATGCAAAGATTGGAAATGACAAAGCATTTTTGCAGGAAACTTAGAACTGTTTGGCAAAATTTTGTTACACAAAACACACTGAGGACAATTATCGGCACTTAGTATTATTTACTACTATCGGTACCAAATTAACATGTTCCCTATACCTATTTATAAAACTTGAAATATATATACAAATAAGAACTACATATCAAAAACATCTTACTAGTAACTATTTATTGTTTATATTTACATGTACATTCAAATTCAAGAAACTCTTAAATCACAATAATTGTCGGAAAATGTATCACATGCCCAGAGGTCAGTTGAAATATTATAATGCTTTATACATTTAACATAACAAAGCATGCAGTACTTGTTTTAAACGTAAACATAATTCTGTTGAGATTAAAGTAGATATACCTTTAGTAGTTTAGCGAGTTTAGTCTATGACAAACATTTTAAAAATTAAATATGCCTATATAAATACCATTTTTTAAGCGTTCGAATGACTAGTTATTTTTCTATGTATTTGCTCGCGGAGCTGATCTACAACCATAATTGTGCCATCAAAGTAATGGCTTTTCTGCCTACATTTTTTTAAACATTGGGTTTTCTTACTGTAACATATGTATACAATGGCGACACCTTTAAAATAAAAAAGTAATTACTGTTAAGCTTAAATTGAAAACATTAAATTACCTATCTAAGTCGTTCTTAGGGAACCGAGAAAAACTTATTCGTTCATCATTTTTAGAATCACAGCAATTAACTGCACAATAATATCCACGTTTACTCATTTTTTTAACTATGAACTACTTTCTACCTACAGTAATAGTTCTATATTATAGTATAAGAATCATACACACAAAAGCAGACTTTTAAAACACGCAAGCAAAAGCACGAAAATGTTATTTGCGGTTAGCAAGTTACCCAACGGTGCCGGTAAACATGCCAACTGGAAACTGGTACTCGTTTTTGTTTGGAGTGTCGCTTCTTTTTTACATATTAGCATTGACATTAGTAAATATTCTTTGGGCAGGCTCTTGTCTTGCGTATCGTCTTGCAAATGGTGGCGAGATGCCATACTATTACTTGCATTGAGTTAAACGCCTTCGGCGTTCTAATAAAATCGTAATAACGACCATCGGCATCAAAGAAAACGGTGGTGTAACAAACTTGTGAATGTCATAAAAAATATATATAAAAGTGTTGTGCATTACACATTTTCGCGGTTAGTAAATCGAACTACCAACATGCTACGACCTCTATAGCACCAATTTGTTAAAAATTATGAACTTGTACGAACGTATACAAACACAAACAATTTTGATTTGTTGTGATCTATTATGTTTTGCCTACACGTGTTATTAGTGTAAATTAACAAATTAACACTTGTGTGGAGTAAAGAAGAAATTAATTTAAAAAATCTCTCTAAAATGTCATCTATCATGATTTTGTTTAATTAATTAAATATAACATTATAACTTCTAGATTGTATACATCTGGATATATAATAATACATATAATATGTTGAAAACTGTATTACAATGTAATAGCGTTTGTTCCGAAAACTAATGGGCGAAATTTAATATAATTGTTGACACATTATAACCCTTAACAGTAGCAAGCAGCTTTGAAATTAGAAAGCGTGCAATTAACTTTTACAGAATTTTTTTGGTGACACTACATGATCAAAAATAAAAAGTTTTTGCGGATGTAGATACTAAACTTACTTTAAATAGTTTCTACAGTACAAACATATTATTTATATAAAATTGTAATTGTGATTTTAGGAGTTTTTTCCTTACAGAAAATAGTAATTTAGGTGAAAATATTCTAATTTTTAAAACTAATTTGTATTTGTTTTACTTACAATTCGGATGTATAAAAAACTGAGTTTTTAGTTGTTTAAAATGTGTATCAATTTATGTTAAAATTCAATTAATAATTTTGTTATTATTTTATGGTGTTTTCCTTACTTTCTATTTTTACTTTGGAAATATTAGGTATAATTCCTTCAAATTTACATAATTTTATTTTGATTTATGATGCTATTTTATTTCAAAATATACATTAATAAAATTTTTTGAATGACGATAGTACTTTTATTTTAAAATGAAATAAAAACATTTATAAAATATGTAACTTGAAAGTGAACCGAAAAACGATATTTTCTTTTAAAATGAACCGGAACAAAAACCGAAATGAAGCCCTGATAAGTAAACGCGACGCCAAGAATGTTTTTTTCATTTTTAATGCTTCCGTGCGAAACATTTGCGTCTATCTTTATGAGACGGTCTGTCAATACAATTTCACGTAAGGAGTATATAGGAAGTTTCTATGCACACCGCGAATTTTAAAGTATCAAATTTCTTTCTTAGTGAATAGGAAAAGTAAATTAACAACGTTTAACATTGGCAACAATAATAATATTTTGATGACAATGAAACCATTTATTTGAGTGCGTGTATAGTACAATTTTGTTTTCAAAGTTGGTTATACGAATGTCATAATTGATATTTTTGTTGACCTTACCTTACTAATCTGTTGCTTTTAATACTACAATAATTTATTTTTGAAATCGATTTGAATTTACAATATTGACAACGAATAGGTTTAACTACTTGTAAGACTTTTTGAATTTATTTTTATTACGTTAAATTGTAAATGTTAGAAATCTAAAGATTATGTGCTATATTTGATTCTGCATTCCTTTTTGTGTCGCAAAGGTTGTCGATGAATTTTTCCAACATATATTTTAGTTTTGTCATGTTCTTTTATACGTGTAATTTGTTGTCGCTGTTTTTTAAGGCATGTATGTTAGAAAAAATTTTTACCCACTTGATATATATTTCATACTCTTTTTAGTTGGCAACTTCGCATTTAGTGTTATAACTGTTATTTCCCGTTAGATCACTGAGTTTGTCTTTTTCATTCCGTTAATTCCAAAGTGAATACATGTAATTTATTGCTTGGTGGAGCTTTCAAAATCATGGATCCTCTAATCTTTTTATACTGACAATCGAATGTAAAATCAATCGATGCTTATAGGAAGAATCGCTGACGTTCGATGCGCATTTCTGTTTGCGGTGAGATTTAATTTTCTTTCGTCGTCACTAGCAATTACCGTGCTACTACACTAAATCACGTGTTTAACACGTTTATTAATTTCCTTGTAGATTGAATGCCTGCTGTTTTTTTATTATCGTCGTGGTAAAACACCTTACGTAATCTGGTGGGAATTGTCGAGTTTGTGACGCTCTTCGACACCTAATATGTCATACTCATTCTGTCGATGCACCTGTACTTAATTCAAAATTTAGCTAGAATCTGTAGGATCGAAAGTTTAGCCCACGTCTTGTTTCAGATTTGGTTGTGACTAATAAGTCTTATTTGTGATACTACAACGATATACGTGTGTAATTAATTTCAGGTTTTAGGGTTATGGTTACCTTACTAGTACTAGAAGGGGGATTGTAAACCGTAAGTAACCCTTTTGTTTTTGTCACTTTCTGCTGTCGATCGTATGAACCGAGTATATGTCTGTTGGTAGCACACATTTTCTGTGTTTTTTTAAATTATATATAATTTTCAAGTTCGAGACTTAATTTACTGTGCGCCGTTCTTAATCAGCCACCAGTGATTTGTATCAACTTCATACATTATATTGTGCATTTATGCAGAAATAATAAAATTGGCAAGTCCGCACGCATATGTGCAAAAGTTTCGAACAGATAAATAACCTGGTCCGGCCACAGTGACTGCTGTATATAATTAAAAAAAAACAGTAATTATTGTTTATGCACAGTTAATAACAAACGGACACTAGACATTTGGTTGTTGTTATGTAGTGAACGATTAGCTAGTCTGTGGGTGTTGCTTGGAAAAAATGCACACGCTTGACGCTTCGTAAAACCGTTCCGGTCCGGACCTAGGTCGTTAAGGGTTAAATCGGCGAAAACCGGCCTAGTTGGCAACCTTAACTTATTGATCGTTAAAATAAATTGACAGATTTTATGTTTTGTTACTTTAAATATCTAAATTCTCTTGTGTCTTGTATAGATAATATAGATTAATTTACACTAAACCGTATTTAATAACACAAAAATTATGCATATTGCTACAGCTTTATACAAATGAATCGAATATTAGCTGAAAATATTTTCAATTACTTACACTTATCTCCTTTTTAAACAAGTAGAAGTGTAGATACTCATAATTGGTTTTTCACGAATTAGTCTCACTTTTTTGTCCAAGTCTTTAGTGATTTGATGTCGTAATATTGACGAGTTTATCTAATATAATTTAATTAATTAAAATTGAAGATGACCAAAAAGTCGAAACATGCAGCGTAGAGTAGATATTATCACATTCACTGTTGAAATTGAATGGGAATGTTTTGTGAACACGGCTAAAAATATTATATTACTAACCCATTTACAGTTTCTTAAAAATAACGAATAAAAGAAACTTTAAAATAAAGTTGTTATAATAAAACAATAATTTAATACATAAAAAGTATTTGTATTATCGTAGAACAAATTAGAGAACTTATTTCACTTGTTGCAAACATTAAGAATATAAATAACTGGATCACTGGTTACATAAAAGCACTCCCAAGTAACACCTAATTATGACAAAATTTGAAAATCGAAATTATTTTATATTATTGAGTTTGTGTCAAATGTTTTTATAAATTGGTGTCAGCTTGGATGGGAGTAAAAGTAAACTAAGAATCATCTCTTGTAGTTCTTTCTCTGAAGTTCTTTGTTATCTAGGTAAAATCTAATTCAAAAGTGTTTGATGGCAGAGCCATCTCATAGTTTAATTTTACTATGTGTCTAAAGTTAACTGTAAATTGCTATAAACGACGGTAAACACGTTGAATTAGTTTAACACCCGCGAAATTCAAAATCAGCTTTGCATAATTCGTAGGGCTAAAACCACAACGTAAAAGGACATTGGGGGTAAGCAATGTTTATAGTTATATACAGTAAAATCTAATGTAATTCTTTTTTTATGATTTTTCAGTTGTCAATTTATCAAGCGTATACACATTATTGATATATTTTTTTAAACTTCAAATTTTTTGAGGGGATGGTTTAGTTTTCTAAATATTTGGAAGTTCGTAAAATATCAATAGATGCGTGTTATTACAGTTCCGTCCGCTTATTGGAATCACGGATTATGTTATCGTTTGGGTAATTTATCACTATTAAAGAACGGACCGGATGTATGCTGCTACATAGAAAAAACATCCTTCATATTAATTATAATTTTGGTTTATGTTATCAATGGGTAAGGAAATTTACCTAAATTGTCGTAAAAATGTCATTAAGGCATCATTCCTAAGACGGATTAAAACAAAGACTAGGGTCAAATCATATAATTGTTGCTTTGAAAAGAATATAGATTGCATTGTGTACTTTGTATATAGTACATTACTACTTTGTTAATCCAGGTTTGGGTTAATGGAATTATTATGACTGTACAGGTAAAGTACCTAACATAAAATTTCCCGACCTTGATAAAATTGCAATTGCCTTTAATACTTTGCATTCGTAAACTTCTTATGAATTCAAGCTATTTTTAAAATTAATTCTTACATACATAACATTTTTTTGACGACATTGGCATTAAGACGCAAAATAGGCATTAATAAGAAAAATGCCGTGAAATAAGTATTTAAAGCATTTTTAGCCATTTTGCCTTAACATCCGGCCGTTAGTTAACAATTCAATTCAACAGGATTTTTCTCAGGTTTGTTTCTCTAGAAGCTATAATTTTACTTTCTAAATTATAAACCTATTAATCAGATACATGCTGTATATACATATTTACTCCTTTCTAATCAATAAACACTTATTTATTTTTCTTTTAGAATATCGGAATTTGTTATCATTCGGATATTACCAAAAAAAAGTCACAATGTCATTCTATTAAGCGGCGTGCACTGTATTATTACAGTATAAAGAGATAACGTTAGTTTTGACTTCAAAAAATTTTTTTTTGTTGAATCTGATTGAACCTGTAAGTAGAAGTATGTAGTTATTGATCTTTTTCTGGCTCTTGTTTAAGAGCATTGAAAGGTTTTTACTACGTGAAAACATATTGTCTACAGTTGTAGAGGTTAGATTCTAATTTGATTCACCAAGAATTTTTTTATGATTTGTTAGGATTCTAAGGGTGAAAATAATTTTCGTGTCTATCGTACTTTCATTTAAAAGTTTAAGTTAAGTAAAATATCTATAACGTCTAAAATACTTGATGTAGGTTTTACCATAAATAACGTAACACACCAATTCGACACCAATAAATGTCGTGTTCGTGCTAACGCTTCATTAAATATTATTTATCTATCGTAAACGTACTCTTTATGCGTATGTTTTAAGAATTTGAAAGAAACTTCTGTAATGAATGCGTTCTGTTTGTTGCAATTTATTAATTGCCATAACAATTAGTTATTTAAACACAATTTTATAGCTGATGGTGAATATGTTGTGTTTCAAGTTCTTTTCAAAGTTTGCAAAGTTGATCAACTTGCATATTTAATGACATCAATTATTCATATTTTAACACTTCTTCCGTTTCTTTGGCCTTATCCTGGTACCTTCACAATTCTAATTTTGGTTATATCTTGACTACTTTTATAGGTTGGTTCTGTCGTTGTCTCTTCTATTTTACTTTCGCTCTTTTGTTTATTATATTTTTTATATTTTTCTTTATTTTGATTGTACATTAGGTTATAGAAGTGTTATTTCAATATTGATTTCTTTTTTCTTACCATATTCTGTGTTTCCATTTTTGTCACTTAATTCTCATGTTTTTACTGAGTAGTTTATTTCTTTATTTGTTTATAGAATTTTCTTGTGTTGTTATTTTTATTGTTCTATGTCTTCCATCATTACGTCCAGTCATCTATTTTTGTTGTGTTTTTATATTTTTAAGATTTATTTTTATCTTTCTTTGTATCTTTTAAAATCATATTTGTTTCGTGTTGATAACCATCTATAATTTTTGGTTTGTTTGTTTCATCACATACTTTATTGTATCATTGCTTCCTTATTTGATTTTCAATGATTGTTAGTATTACTTTTTTGGTAGTTTCCTATTCGTGTTTCACGCATTTTCACACTACTTTTTTTCTATTTCTTTCTTAATTACTTTTATGTGTCCACTTCTTTCCGTTTCTTTATATACTTTATCAATATTCCACGTCTTATGTTTTGCCCACAGGCGCCGAGTTGCAGGTGGATTTGAGCATGTCCTAAGTTTTCAAAATGTTCCTGTTTTACTATATGTTTTGGGGGGAAGTACACAGCCGAAATGGTTAGAAATCCAATGGCATCTTCAACTATTACATTTGTGGCCTGTATGAAATTTTTGCTATAGCTATTTATTTGGCGCTACTTAATCGAATTTTTGATTATTATAGCTGTACCACCTCTAGCGGTGCCATTTGGATGATTGGTACAATAAATTGAATAATTGGACATTTTAAAGTGACTTCTCTCTATAAAATGCGTTTCAAAGATAAGCATAATATCGATGTTGTAAATGTTTATAAACACTTTTAGTTCTTCTGCATGTTGCCAGAGGTCATTTGCATTCCACAAAGCTAATTGCAGCAGTTGGTCCATTATTTGAGTTTAGAAAGCACGGCTGTTAAAAGATTTAAGATGGTGTCTAGTTGTTCAAATAAGCCCTTCATCAATGCTTTTTAATTCTGCTAAATCGTTAGACTGTTGGTGGAGTTGATTTTGTGCAGTAAAGTTTGCAGTATGATATTGGTGAAATTGTTTTTTACATAGTGTCGAGTATAATAGCCCCGGTTGTGTTTGCTGGTAATTTTTTATTTGCACGAGAGGAGTGTACAGTTTCGATCGGAGAGGTGGAAATCTTTGTGAACTGTGCATCTCTTATAGTTTGCCGAATGGTTTTCCCTCGGGTTTTCCCCACACAATTAACAGTAGAGTGGTCACCGGTTCATTTAACACAACGTGGTTTTAAATATGGTTTTTGTTTGGTCATATCTTTGGCATCTAGCGCATTGGACGATATCTCGTTTATACTTGGGCTGTTCAAATTTAATCTTGCATTGTTGAAGAGACTCCACTTTATAAATGTCTTTATTATTACGGTCAGGTTTAACTTCAAGGAAGAACATTGATAGAGGTGTGTTGGTTCTGTATTGTTTGATGTTCCATATATTTGTGACTATGTGACCTAAGTTCTCTATTTCTACCTTAGTTTCATCGTATTAAGAGAACAATACAAGTTTTTTAGAACTGTTTTAAACTTTCTTTCGTCCTTTGGTTTATATGTATGAAATTCTGTTTTTTTTTTCGTTCAGTACTTTTACAATTTTTCTGTAGTATTCGGTTGTTTTTGGTTGCACTTTTACCTGATCATTTATGAGGGCTTTAATGTCATATTGTAGCTTAAACGACGATTTCAAGTAACTGTACTAGTAGTGTCAGATCCTTTACACCGTTTATAGAAATTAGGGGAGGTTTAGGGGTATTTTCAGTGCTAACATTTTATTGTTGGTCTTCTGTATTTTCTTCTTCTAACTTAGCTTAAAAGCGGTTAGATGGGTTGATCCCGTAGTCGTTTTCTTTTGTTTTTAGATGTATACCCAATTTCATTTACGGCGCTTCTAGTATTTTGTGTTGGACTGTAATCTAGTTATTTGATTCTGTTTGTGGGGGTACTACAGTCGATTCGTTGGGAATAAAATATTTGTTGTGGCTGTGGCGGATAGTTACCTATCATTTGTTGGAATTGAATTATGTATGTACATCTGGTCTTGATTAGTCCATTGGGTTACTATTGGGGATCCTATCTGGAAGGGCTGCATTCCCTCTGGGGGTTGTGGAAATAAATAAAATTGCACTCGTGATATCGCGGGCCACTTGATAGGATATCAGAACATATGCGCTTAACGTCTTTCCTCTTTGAAACTCAAATCGGAACTAAATAAGTAATATGACTTGCATTTTTCTCTTTACTTCTTATTTGTTGTTTATCTAAAGAAACAAGAAAATTAGAGATATACACTGAATATGAACTCAATTGAAAAATGTTTTTTGGGTTTATGTCTATATTATATACTCAAACACGTACTAATGTTTATTCTTGTTTTAATTGTAAACATTTTTTTGGGAAACAACTATAATTTTTCATTTCTGCCGGATTCTATGGTTTTACTTTCTCATTATTATTTTCATACTTCACTTTTAATTTTGCAATTATTAGTTAATGATCTGTATCTGCGTTTACGCATCTACGTGATTTAACATCCTTGATTACTTTACTTTGTCTCTTGATGATTAGTCTTCTAATAATTGTTCCTAGTACTGCGTATTTGTTTATGTTTAAATTTGGTGTACTAATCATATTTATTGCTGTGGCAAAATTGAACATTATATTTCCGTTGTCAATTGTCTTTTCATGCATTGTTTCTTTTTCTGTGACTTTTTATGCACTGCATTATTTACAAGTGTGTGGATTTTCAGTTGAATAAGTACGATTTTGACCATTTACATATTCACTTAAAACCATATTTTGCTCGTACAGAAAGTCAACGTGTTATCGTTATTTAAACGTTAACTAAAGCATTCACCATATTGTAAATGCAGTCAGAAATCAAGAGAACGAAAGTTCTTAGAATACCGTACTTTGTACAGTCATCGAGACGTTCTGTTTAATACCCTACCGTTAAGCCTAGAAGCATAATATACATAATTGTAAATTAAAAATAACATCGTTTCATGCAATTGTGAACGTCTTTCTTATTTAACAAACTGATTAACCTTAAACTTGTTTATGTTGTTAGAAATCATCGTAATTAAAGTTTACTTCTGGAAAATTTCGATAAAGTGATATAAGCAATTTTGAAAGGATACGAGCAAGTTCCATCAGGGTTACGGGCACCACTTCAAAATGCGCTACCATAATAACACGATTTTATACAGGAGCAAAAATTGTGATATCTTGTTAAAATGAAATTGCAAAAATTTCATAACATCAAAATTACATTACTCAGTACTACTTACCTACAAAAAACACAAATAATGCCGAATAGTTATGATAGTAACTGTTTTAAAATACAAAAATACAAAACGACAAAAATATATAAATGACTCCTGATATAAACAAAACGTTAACAAATCATCTGAATAACTAGTACAAACACGTTACATAAGGTTTATTAGACAAAATTTATGTAACAATAATAGCTGTAAAATTATATCTGTCAGATATTCGTTGGTTCAAAAGACCAACTATAATAATAGCGGAACTATAAACATTTGTGTAAAAGCGGTTATATTCAGAACTGGAGTCTGTACTATAACCTTAAGAATTAATGTGCATCAATTTTTTTAATTTCGTGGCGTATTACATTTATATTTTTTAACGCTATAGCTCTGCTATATTTTAATTTTGTATTCATAATATTCTTATTCAATATTATTTAATATATAATTTTTATTCATTCTTTATTACTTTTTAACTTAAATTTTTTTACTTAATTCGTAATGGCTTATAATCATTTTTTTTAACTTTACGTTCATGTTATTCTTTATTTTTATTATTAAAATATTATCTCATACGGTTAAGTCGAATAAAACATTCATGTCAACTGTAGGAGGATGGCACAAAATATTTAGGACATAAAATATTTAAACAGATACATCTTTGACTGACAAGAAGAAACTGTAAATCTTAATAAACTGTTTGTTTGGTCCAATTTCATATGCTGTTTAAGATATACATACACAGTCTACCAACTGCATACAAAAATTTAATCTTTCAAGGCGCGCCATGAAATATTCAAATGTATAATAAATCAAACTAAAACAAATATATTAAATGCATTCAGTTATCTATTGCAATTTTTGTTTTTCTCAATTGTATAGAATTATTAGAAGACTAATTTTTCGAAGAAGCTTTAAATTTTGGAGTTTCAATATATGCTACATATTTGTACTACAGTTCAATTATTTGGTAAGTGTGTTTCTAACATCTGTTTTAACTGCAACAGTATTACAATAGAACACTCGTTATGTTTCTGACTTGTTATTAAATGGAAGTGAAATAGTTACAATTATTATAACATGATCATAAATAGGAAAAATAATTGCAACACCAAGACAGAAAGGTATATTTAAAATTCAAGTATCTTATTTACTGTCTACGTTCTTTGCAAATAAAGTTTAGTCAGCATGAATTTAAAATTCCCCTGATATAATAAAGACGTCACCATTATTCTTATATTTTGTATTTGTTTTATCTCCATAAAAATAAGATTTACTTCATTTTTAAATTAATTATATACTTACTTTAACGCATATAAGTACTTAAATACCGAATTAAATTAACAACAAAATTTCAAGCTTTAGTTCGATTTTTTTTACATTTCTTAATGTAAATTTTATTTGAACTACAAACCAATTTAAGTAATATCAATTACATTATTTGCATGTGCAATTATTACACCTAATAGTTTTTTAATACATTGCTATGAATTTTATAAATTTTTAATTAAAACCTTTAAGGAAGACTATTGTTGAAACACATATACCACATATTAGATAACTAAATTAAAACGCAATTAAGGACTAATTTGATATTTGCAAGATGTTTCTTCACAGAGACATTTCAATTTACTTAAGTAGTTTCACGTTAAATCTAATCAGGTAAGTGAGTTGAGCGTAGACCTTTTTTGAATAATGACAACTTGTTCCAAGTAATTACGTAAATTCGTACCCAAATTCATAATTTTACATTTACCGTTGTTCTGAAATTTATTTTATGTTTGTTTCTAATTTTGAATTTATAAATTAAACCGTTAATCTTAATTATGTACATTAAATACTTATCTGTTAATTAATAAGCAACATGATTATATATGGCTTATGCTTTTCTCAATTTAAATTTCATTATGCGGTGTTAATAGAAATAAAATAATTGTACTTCTAATTTTTTTCTAAATTTAACAATTGCTTAACAAACATTCATTTTTATAATTGACTTCAATAAAAGAAGTTAAGCGAAAATCTTAGATTTATGAGATTACACACTTTTTTTCTACAAGTACATAGAACACACAGAAAAAAATATCAAAACTTCTTTATTTCTTTATTGCAATAATATATAGAATTTTTTTAGTACAAGTCAATAAAATTGGGATCTATGACAACTGTTACTTTTTCTTGGGACATTTGATCAACAATGACCAAAATATTAAACAAGTCTAAAATTTAAAATATACACAGCAAATTTTATGTAACATTTACAATTATGCATTTTTAATAAACAAGTGAAAATGTTAATTAAATTTATTATTGTTATAGCTGTTGCCAGGAAAGAGGATCTCTACGTCATACTCGTATACATCTAAATTAAAAAACTTGCTAATTAGATCAGTTACTTTAAACGTATTTGCTGGTTAAAAACTAAAATTTACCAAATATATAATGTTGGCAATGTTAATTACTTTTAATTCAAATACTAACCTACAAAATTACTACAATTGTTTTAAATATATTTGTTACAATTAAACAAAAAAATACGAATTAATCGGATAAATGATGAGGTTGATTAAACGTACGTTGTTATAAATTGAACTTGAACATCGTTTGTAAGTTTTATTTACTCAATAAAGCTATGAAATGTAAATAAGCCGCTATGACAAATGTCAACTAATGTCAATCAACGATGAAGTTAATTGTTTCATAACAGAAATTTTTGTTGTGCTTACAGTTCTCTTTTTTTATTCAACAATGGAACGTGCTTTCTAAATTTGCTCGGTGATGACGCAGGGATCATATTTCGTTGTAACGACTATATCTGTTCGGCTGTTTATTGAACGCGTGTTGTTGTTTGTTTACTTGAGTATGTATAAAATAGGTTTGCAATTATACTGTTCTATTCTATTCTTAAAAAGAGATGCACTGTATAAAAATATTATAGTAGTTTTATTTTCTGCAGTATAAATTTGGTTTGGTAAGTATTTTTTACTGTCGGCAAAGTCAGGGATTGGAATCACCAAATTAAGTATTAGTACAAATTTAATAATCTAAATTCACTCGTAGATCTAAAGGTACTCAAAAAGTAAAGTAAAAACGTCAACAAATGTACGGACATTGAGCAGTAATACTATTAAAGAATACGATTCTATATAGGTTGTTGTAAATGCCGTAAATTAAGCTTTTTAGTGTATATTTCAATTGCTGATGGGGATGTATATGTATGAAAGTATATGTTAGTTGCAATAATTTCACTTTCACAAAAAATTATAGGCATTGTTTTGATTTCATTATCAGTCTAGATTGGGTTGATTGAACTACAAATTTTACTTGACACTAACTTAACTGGTTTGGAAGTGGCGATTAATATATACTATTTTTCTATTAAGCTTGCTTATAGTACATATCTCTGTGAATATCTGGGTAATGTTTAAAGCTTATTTAAACGTATTGAATTTTCACGTGTTAACTGCACGCCCCACTGCTTTATATGAAGAAGGTAAATTTCAATTTATCTCATTATATAAAAATAGGTCACCCGTAGAAAATATTACATTTTAATAAAATCTATTACGGTTCAACTGAATTGTTCTTCGATTTGATATTAAATATCTTCAAGTATGTTTTATTAGATTTTTTCCTCGTGTTTTAATCCTGAATTATTTGGTTCGAAATAATAGTAGAAATTATAAATTTAACCGATGGTTTGTATGAAAAAAATAACTGTTTAATTAAACACATGGATTTTGCATTAAATTATTTTATTAAAGAATTAATGTTCTCCTTTGAATGCATGGAATTAACTAGTACCACATTTTATTTTTATTGATGAGTTTGTCATAGACGTTGTTTTGCAGTAACAACGTTTCCAATCAAAACTTTTTTAAATATTAGATTAAAAATGTACATATGCTTAATCTTAAAAATTGTGCAAAATCAGTCTTGGATTACATTTCATTATTAGCTTAAAGCGTTTGATAGAAGAATGGTCTTCTGTAGCAAATTACACCAATAATTTAATACTATTATATCAATTGTAATAATAATAAATGTTAACTTTAATAACCTCAACAATTGTTTATTGTATAATTTCTTACAGATTTTTTTTTTATAATGACTAGTATTCTGCTAATTTCTAACTTGTTCACGGCTTTTGTCAGTCTGAACCCCTTGAAACTGCAGGAGACAAAAAAAGAAAAAGATTGCAATCCAAAAAAAAAACGAGTTACGTCTGTGTAAACTGTAACACGTCTATGTGTTTATAATATGGTATTAAAGTTTATTCTAACTGTAAACAGATAAAAACCTGTACCAACAATAATCAAAATAAGTCTGTTTTATCATGTTCTTCGTAAAAGTATAGTCAAAAATTACTAACTTGTTTTTTGTTTAAAAAAATATATGATCGGGTTCCTCACATCCACTTATAGTGTGTATTGTACGTAAAATGAGTTATAGTAATAAAGGGTTAACTAATATTTTTAGAGAATTATAGTGATGTGTCGGTCATGATTGATTCTTTCACTATGACCTAAACTTTCCGAAAAGCCGACATTGACCTGATCATCAAACTGTGACCCTATCGTTCATATTACCTGAACTTAAAGTAAACGTAACGTAAAGATAACGTTGCAGGTTTTTTAATTGTTCACTTACTTTGGTTTTTTTAAACTTGATTGCGGCGTTGTTAAATAATTTCATTTTATTTGATGAATATTTAGGAACTGCTTCAATTAATAACTACATATATATATATTCTCGCTTTCTTCTAGGTATTATGTAAATACAAATACAAATTTTAGTAGACCGAAAGTGATATAAAAACAAGCACGTAAGTAGTAGCTAAGTGGTAAATTAAATTGAATGATTGCAAATCTACACCGACTAAGACTTGTTTATAAAGATCTGCTATCGAAAATACAAATCTGTATACACATTACTGTCTCGTTCATATGAATGAATCATTTTTGTGAATACTCTAGTACGGCCCTGTTCAGTAAAAAGATTCGGTTTCACCCACAGGACAGAATCATTTATGTATTTACATTATAAATTTAAGATAAAACAAAACGTCAATATTTAGATTGATTCCTACAATATCAAGAGTAAAATAAGACTGAGCTTTGGTAGCGAGGTCATATCTCTTGACAAAATGCAGCAAATTTAAGTAGGTAACAATATTCATATCTAGCACAGTATAATGGTCAATGGCTATAAAGATCGTAAAAATAAATAAAACTGCGTCGAGCCAGTTTTCTCAGTCAGTTTATTACTTATCTGTACACAAGACACATGGAAATATATTGATGAATTACTTGTGAAATTCAAAACACTTTTTGATAGCAATTTTTTGAAAATCAAACGAGCAAGAACAACGAAGCATGCGAAAATTGGGAAAGCTTTGTTAAAGTAGTTTAAATATCAAAGGACAGATAATGTGCCAATAAAAGGACCAATTCTACAAACAAAATGCATTTTGCTAGGCGCTGTAGTGAAGATTTCGTTTGCTTTTGTAGTTGGATTTAACATTTCTAGGCCCGGCAAGGGCTTGTGGGAAATGGGAAGTAATGCCGAGATGCAACATGTGACAGATAAATATATCTAGTATAAATCAGCTTTTATTTCTTTGAAAAATCTAAGATACCAATATGTTTTTGAAAACATACACTCAGTGTCGGTAAATGAAAACAATGTGTACCTAGTCATAGATAACATCGGCAATGAAAACTTGTGTTTTACCACCGAGTAGTGATGGAGAATAAGTAACTATTCGTTACTTGAGTACTCGTTACTCGCTAGGATCCGAAGTAACGATTACTCGAAAGGCAAAGTATTCGTTACATAGTTACATTCGTACCATTCGATTACAGTATTCACAACTGCAAAATCGGTTCCAGTACCCGTTTGTACTCGTACACATAGTACATCATTACTCGTTTTATGAATTGTAACTTTGTAGGGACAGTATTGAATACAAAGCGCATAAACGACACAGAACCTTAACTTTTTAAACACATTATTATACGGATAATAGTGATCTCTGTTCTTCCCTTAGATTTCTTAAATTAAATTCCTTAAATTGTGCAATTTATAAAACCAAAATTATCAACGTTTTGAGATATAAGTGTACTTATTCGTATTCATACATATACAAATGTTAATTCTGTTATTTTCATCTTTTTCAAAATTTAGCAAAAAACAAAATTTATTATTATCGAAAATTTATAATTTTATACTTTGAAATATTTGTTGAAGCTTTTACATTATATATCGTGTTTATTTCCATTTCTTAAAATTAATTTTAAAAGCGTTAATAAATACTAACAATTCAAAGTACATATGTTCTGTTTTGTATTTAAAATGATAAGTTTCTCCGGTATCAGCTACTGTCAAAAATGTTTACATAAATTAGAATTTTACAACACGTTCTAGTCATTTATGCACATACGTCTAAGGTAATCAAAACCCTATCGCGAAACGATTCAAGGAATTATATTCCGGTACCCGTATTTATTACCACAAAAACATACAGTTGTCAAAGTAGTCATAGTATCCAAAGTAATCAAAGTAATCAAAGTAACGAATTAAAGTAACGAATACAAAAAGTATAAGTAACGAATAGTAACGATTACTCAAAAGTAACGAAATTCACCATCACTACCACCGAGTGTTACATCTTTTTGTTTTTTTATAAGGGCGTTGGCCCGTTGCAGCGGGCTCAAATGGTCCTTAGCACGGTTCATTATGCAAGGTGGCACGCGATGTAGCTTTCTTCGCCCTTGCATAACCTCGATAGAATAAGGTAAACCCTACACATATGTAGTAAACATACAACAATAGCCCATCTAAATGGTAAACTAACACCCAATACCTTAAGTATAACGGAGCTCGACCTTTCGTCTATTCGCTATAGCAAAAAATCAGCACTAAATTAGCTCAGACCTTTGCTTCCATTCCATTTCTTTCGACTGTAGTATTACCGCCATGAAAGCACTGATATCGTTCCAAGCTGCCTGTCTACTGGAGACCATGACCTCAACCAGCACCTCCTTCCCAAATTTATGCTTCCTTTGTAATACTGCGCGCTCTGCCTGCCAGTGCCTGCACATAAAAACTGTATGCTCGGCATCATCTATATCATCCCCGCAAAGGAAGCAGGATAGATTCTCCTTCTTCCGGATTCCGGCCAGGTAATTGCCGAAGCATCCGTGCTCGGTGAAAACTTATGTGCTTTGGTAATTTAGGTTTCCAAGCTTCATCTCTGTCTACGTGCGTAGATCGGGGATCAGCACTCTAGTCCAGACTGCTTTAGTGTATTCTAACATTCTGGTCTGCCGAACTCGTAGCGTAAATTCGTTTCTGGCTATCTTCGTCATACCCTTCTTGTCATTACAGCGCTCTTCTGCCAATAAGTCTATAGGTGGAATGCCAGCGAGTATCTTGGCAGCCTCCAGCGATACCGTCTTATATGCAGCCGTTGTTCTCACGGCCCGACTTCTCTGCATTTTTTCTGCCATGCTTTTTAATCTTCCATTTTTAAAGATATTATGATACACTGGCACTGCATACAGAACTGTCTTGTTTTGGCTCATTTGCTCAAAGTCGCTTCTCTTTTATTAGTTTTTTCCATAACCTTTGCAAGATGACAACCGAAAGTTAAACTGCTATCTAGCGTCACTCCTAAGTACTTCATACTGACCTTTGTTTCTACCGGCAACAGGCCATGTAAGAACCGTTTAGATCTATGTATTCTCCCTTTAAAGACAATCGCCTCTTTTTGGTTTTCTGCCACTAGGAGCTCATTTGTCCTCATCTAACTGTCAACCGTCTATAAATCATGGTTCATTCTGTCTTTTAATTCCTGAGGCGTACACCCCTGTCCAGAAATCGACAGGTTGTCTACGTAAACTGTTAGGGTAATTTGTGTCAGTAGCTCGATGGATAGGAGGTCATCGTAAAAAATATTCCATAAGGTGGGGCCAAAATGGATCCCTGTGGAACCCCACATGTAATCTTATGATACAGCCTGTTATTGTACTTTTCTAAGTATATAACGCTTCTATCCAACAGTTAGCTGGCAACGATTGTGACTAGATGTGCATCAATTCCTATACGTAGCATTTTGTCTAAGATCCCTGGCTGCGGTGCCGAATTAAAAGCATTCTGTATAGCGCCCCAATGTAACTGGTCTGCCACGTATTTTCCGTGGCTTTACTTGCCAACTTATGGATTTTCATCACTGCGTCAGTAGTGGAGAATTCGCGTCTAAAGCCAAATTGTGCTGACGATAGACTTCCTTTCGACTCAAGCTCTGTTTGCAGTTTACACAGGAGTAGCTTTTGATATATTTTTGCGAGGCTGTTTATCAGACAAATAGGTCTGGCTAATTGCTCATCCACCTCACCCTTTGTCGGTATGGGCATCAGAACCAGTGCCACCTCTTAATAGTACTTCCAGATTTTCTTTCGTTAGAATCTTGACACATTCCATGGAAATGCTATCAGGTTTTGGGCCTTTTTTATTCCCAGCTTTCCTAATCGCCTCCTCCAATTCTTCCTCGGTGAAAGTGCAGGAGGGTCTGGTATTGTCGCTATAAAACTGCAATGTGGAGTACGCAGGAAAGAGTTTTGTTATGAAGTGAGCCGCTTTTTCGCGTGTCGATGGGTTCCTATCACATTACATCTGTAGTGCAACATATGAACCAAGGTGCTTAAAATCTCATTATAGAACACATTAAGTTTTTATATTGATACAAAACCTTGAGAGCAATGATCAGAAGAATCTTTACGGTTCTTTGATGATATTAGAAGTATGGGAAAATGTTTCACAGAATGCTATAGCTACTGCTTGTAGGTTTTAAAGACCTTGAATGATGTTCTTAATATCATTACAGTATTACGAAAAATCATTCTTTTTAATGCACAGTTTCCCATGCAGGGAAATTATGACGATCTAACGACAAAGTTTGTACGCACGAGAGAATTGTTTTAAACATACCAAAATTACAGTTTTTATGAATACAATACAATGATAATACATATAGGTCATATGGTCTTTCATATTATTTACGTTTTATGTGAATAGTTCAACGTTTTCTGTGTTAATTAGGTGTTTTTGTTGTTTCACTTGGGTTTTAAAAGAATACGAGAGGAGGAAACACCCAATTTAAACGAATTTCATTATAGTTCTTCTGTTTTTCCCAAGTCATAAATATGTCGTGATTTATTTCATGGTGATAATCCAAAGTATTTTATTTTGAATATAAAAAAACTTGCTATTTTAACGAGTTGATACTTGTTTTTGCATATAAAACGAACGTTTGCTACCATCTCATTCAATTGTACGAACGTTATTAGTATCATCATATTGTCAGGATTTATTTTTAATGGCTTTTGCGGGTTTTTGAGTAAATCCAAGTTTCGTCTAAAAAATGACTTGACTCTGTACTATTAGTTTTTCAATTGACTATATTATTAGTGTCTGCATGTAATAGTGTCAAATGAAAATAATTTCAGCGGAACAGGAATGATTAAGTAAATCCATACCCTTTAATAGGTAAACGTGCAAAACAGGTGGAAGTAAATAAAGAAAAAGGTGTAATGCTTATTTTGATTTAACGCTGATTTATTGTTTTTTTTAGACTTAGTATGGTATTTCATTCGTACATTATCTACAGGTTCTTTACCATGCGCAGTCATTTTGTGTAAAATTGTTATTTTTTATTCCTGGGGGTGCTACTTTGTGGAACACGTGTTTTAAAACGTTTTCTGTTTTCTAATGTAGGACGTTGAATAACTTTTGTTGCTAATTTGTTCTTAATTTTTTTGGCGCAGGACAACAACTACTTTTCTAACAGAAAAAAAAAGTAAAAGGTTGAAAGAAGATGTAGGTATACAATTTTAAGATTTTACTAAACTATTCTCTAAATCAGTTCCACCTTCTTTGTGGAGTAATTGACTTTTGAATACCTAACATGTTCTATAAATCTATAAGCTAATTATAATTTAATTATTGCATTACAGTTGAAATGTTCTGTAGACGAATATTTGGATTTATACAAAAATATGATTAGATTCTTTTTAAGTTTTCTACACAATAATCCTTGAGTTACATCGTTCTGTAAATAATCAGTATAATAATCTATTTGAATCTTCGAAAACATTTTCAAATTACTTTTCGGTATAGGTTTAAGTTTGTTTTAGCGATTTTCCCAATTGATATACATTCGTAAAGCTAAGTTATTTATATGGAAAGTAGAAAGATGAATACGAAACTTTTGTTGAAAACTAATTTAACTTTTCAATAAAAAAAATGTTTGGGTTTTGCGTTTTAGATATTAATATTTTATGTATGCATAATGGTAACATTAAACGTACAAAAACGTCGGTTAGTATTTATGGTTTTGTTAAACCTCGATAAGGAAACTATTATTTACATGATTGTTATTATGAGTCTAAAATTATAAATTTTCCCGAGAAAGCTCAACGCCTACAAAAGGAAACTTCGAATGTTTTGCAAATTAGGCATTATAAATAATGCAGTGAAAAAGAGAATTATTCCTTTCAGTTCGACATAGTATAAATAATGAATAAGGGCAAAAATTAATTTTTTCTTTATTACAATGCTGTGCTTGCTATTTAATAAGTAATTTATGAGGTTACTTTACTAAATATAGGTAGGCCAACCTAAATTTTAGAACGTATTTTAGGGGAGAACTCTAATTGTGGGTGTGTTACACATCTATTTATTTATTTATAAGATGCTGTACTATTCTTGAAGTTAATCGACGTTTACTAATGTAAACTTCACTATACTTAAACGTCCCCTAAGCAGTATTGTTAATTTACGATTGGTAAAATGAAATCGAAAACTTCAGGTTTGACTGAATTAGCGGTTATCCCTATAAAATTGATATGTTCCTGGTATAACATAAACGTTAAATTGTTGACACTGACATTAGAAGACATAGCGAAACTAGTAATTAGAGTATTGACAGTTGGTCTTGAGGGTTTTCAAGTAGGGTTGTAACGAGTGGATGTGACGGGCTCCCGGAACACACGCACCGGATGTAAACCTTAATGGGTAGGGTGGCTTTTTCCCTTCCCTTTTCTTTATTTCACGGATTGTAGGGGCTAGTACTAAAATAAGCCTGCGTTTTGTACTATCGATCTTTTTCTTCACAATATATAAGAAAATTTTACTACCAACTAAGAAACCCCCTCATTTAAATTATAATTCATGCCACGCAAAAGTAATTATTACCGTCGAACTTACAGCTCATAACAGTCAAATGAAAAAAATTCATCCGTTCAAGAGTCTTCGTCAAGAAATATAATCCGATTGAATCTCCCCTAAATGATAATGAAGTTTGCAACGATAACTTGGCCAATAAGTTATAAGCGTTTTATTTACCCTCCGGCAAATTTAACAAATGGCCGGATATTGGAATATCCTTAACGCTTTCGCTATTTCTAAAATGCCGAATTTTGGTAGAATTCGTGAGTCATAATTTTACTACCTACAACGGATAAAGGTAAAACTTGTTTATTTTTCTGTAAAATTGCAGTTTTCGCGAATTTGATATTTCTGTTTTCTTCAAAGTCTTTGATATGATTTATTCGTATTATTTACTCGATTTTTGTGCGCACATCAACAGTTCATTATAATTTATTCATACCTGGAACGAATTCTTTTCTTTCGTTTCTTTTTTATTCAAACTTATGCTACATTACGTGAAGCAATTCAAGTACAATGCAAGCACAGCTTGCGTGTGCGATAAATAAAAGCTTTGTGTATGTTTTTGATGAAGAGTAAATATTATCGACATGCATTGTTGCGTATTTACAAACATGAAAAATTAACTAGTGCGCGCAAAAGTATTTGTGTTAGATTTTACTGCACACGCACAGTTAACCAAATGAGTTTATTTTTGATATTATAAGGCGTATTTTTGTAAGGTTTCTAACAATAGTACAAGCATATTGTAAACAGTACTCAAATCCGATATGAAGTAAATACTCCCTGTCCAAAATGAAACTGGATTTACTTTCTACAATCGTTATTTATTATTCACTTATATATTGAAAAAATGTATGTAAAAAATTTTCTAGTAAATTTATAAATTAATTTATTAATAGTGAACTCAATTGAATAATATGGAAATGTTGAAAGGAAATCCAAAAATGTCATATTTGAATAGTTGTTTTTGGGTAAATGGTGCAGTTTTTATTAACCTTTTTGTACTCAATGTTCTTTTTCAGGTGACAATTTACAAATTTTATTATGTTTAATTGTGAAAGCTTAATAGTATATTTTAGATATTGAACATTAAGTAACTTTCGTTGTATATCGATTAACATTTGAACGTTATAATAATACTGTGTCCATGTCTAAAGTCATAGAAAGATTTGTCAAAATGGGACCTTGGCATCTATATAATCATATATAAATAATATGCCCTGCATGTTCGTTGTCAAAAATATAAATGATATCGCATTACCTTGCTTAACGCTTTCTGCTTTCTACATTTTTCTTTTATATAATTTCGACATAAAGCGATATCGCTTTATTTCTATTTATTCAACAAAAGTATAATGTAGTTGCGATAGCGTATAAAATTAATTGATTAATCTCAAACACGAATGAAATTAACCCTACGGTGACAATTTTGTTAACGTATCGTACTGCGAGAATCGTTAAAAAAACTGAAAATACGTATTTTGAATACATAAATGCAATAACTGAATAAACGGTTAAATAAAAATCAGGATTGTGGATTGTAACAAAAAGGCATACACTAGTTATTTGAAAAAGTTTGATCATAACTCAAAAGATGAAAAGGAAATATACATAGGGAAAATTTGTGATATGCGACTTTCATGTTTTATATTGGATGTATTTAGCTACTCCAATATGACAATATATTTGAAACCAACAAGCTCTATAAGTCAGATTACGTTTTTTAAATTGATCGTTCTTGTAGGCGAAACATGAAACGACGTTTTGTAAATTGTAACATATACTATTTTTTATTCAATCGTATCACGTAATTTCTTTAAGGCGGGCATTTACCTATCTAAAAATGTAGCATTTTAGACCATTATCGTTTTACATTTTTTAAAGTTATTTTAAAACATTTTGAGTTAAAATTTTGTTCAGACATGCAGAAAGCATGTGGCTAGAACGTTGAGCTTAGTTTTTTTTAATTTTTAATTTTTTTTTAATGCTATGTGCTGTAGAAGAACACATAAAACAATGCATAACTTTTATCAATCAGTGCAAAACAACTAAGATAAATATTTAAAAAAATCGAACTACACGTCGTACACATTTTGTGAACAATATAAAAAAAATTATGGTGCGACAACGTAACAATTAGATCCAAAATCTTTAAAACCGTAAACGTCTACAAACACTATTTTTGTTAAAAGTGTTTGATGGCAGAGCCATCTCATAGTATAAATTTACTATGTGATTAAAATGAACTGTAGATAGCTATAAACGATGGTAAATACGTTGAGTTAGTTTAACACCCGCGAAATTCAAAATAAGCTTTGAAAAATTCGTCGGGATAAAACCACAACGTAAAATGACATTGGGGCTGAGCAATGTCAATGCAATTGTGTAAACGCCACCAGAGCGAACTACTAGACAGCTGTTTCGCCCTTTTGGGGCTCATCAGTAGTAGGAGATACACTCTAATGTTGTTCCCAAAAGGACGAAACAGCTGTCTAGTAGTTCACTCTGGTGGCGTTTACACAATTGCATTGACATTGCTCACCCCCAATGTCCTTTTACGTTGTGGTTTTATCCCGACGAATTTTTCAAAGCTTATTTTGAATTTCGCGGGTGTTAAACTAACTCAACGTATTTACCATCGTTTATAGCTATCTACTATTTTTGTTAGTATTTTACAAACGCCATGAGATTCTCCAACCCTACTCTAGGTGGGCATAACTGTTTAGGCTTCGTTAAAGTTTAATCGGAGTGGACTGTATTTTTGAAGGATTTTAAATTACCAGGCCTTCAAAAAGGCAGACCCTACAAAGCACTGGGCCGCGACCCGTTCGGAAGTAAAAACCACTGTTTACATTACAACTAATTTAATTTCTACACTATAGCATTATCTACAATAAAGGTACAAGTTGGCGGGAAGGAGCCAACGCGCTCCGACCCTTAACGTCTTGTTCAACAACTACTCTTCATCCGAAAGAAAAAAGGCGCAACGACACTGAACGCACGATATCGTCAGTATTGCTGTGGAGCTCCGTAACGCGTCCCAACAACCATTTTTGAGGAGGCAATCCATCTTCTTGAATGAGAACCACCGAATCAATTTTAATTGGTGGGCTTCGATGCTCAAACCACTTTGTTAAGCGCTGCAACTCTGGAACCACTTCTCGACTCCAACGTTTCCAAAAGTGAGGCTCCAATTGTTGGGCTCGTTGATAAGCTGACAACCTATTCTCGGCAACGTCTGTCAGGTCAGGGCTAGGCGTCGAATCCAAGGGAAGCCCAATTAAAAAATGACCAGGAGTTAAAGGTTGCAGGTCATTTGGATCGGTAGATAGGTATGATAACGGACGTGAATTTAATACGGCCTCTATTAAGGTTAACGTAGTATAGAAATCCTCAAATACAAATTTTGAGTCTCCTAGAATACGTTTCAAATGTTCCTTTACGGACTTTACCCCACTCTCCCAAATACCTCCTTCATGAGGAGAACGAGGGTTAATAAATTCCCATTTTATTGAACGCGAACTCAGATAATCACATACAGTTTCTTTAAACTCTGTGTTCTTAAATAATTTTTGAGATTTATTAAGACTATTTTTTGATCCACGAAAATATGCAACATTATCACTAGTGGTAACCCCCTACGAGCAATAAATCGCTTCAAGCAATTAATTCTAAATGCATGGCTTTGGTCGTCAAGCAGACGAAAATGGAAATATAACTTTTAATTATACGCGCTCCTCTCGTGCGTTTGCCCTTTATTAGGATCTGACCAGCTAAGTCTGTTCCAACGCTATGAAAAGGATGAGCATTCGCTTGCAAACGTTTGGTAGGGAGATCAGCCATAATTGGGTGTGTAACTCGCGGTTTTGCCTTGAAACAAGTAACGCAGGATCTAAGAAATTTCTTTGTGATATCCCGGCCTGATACGGGTCAAAACTTCTCCCTAATAACCGCGAGCAACTGCTGAGGGCCACAATGTAAAAACTGACGGTGGTATTTATCAATTACTAATGTAGTAAATTTATGAATTTTTGGAAGGAATATTGAGTATTTTTAATAGGTTTTGTCCTTTGCAGTAAATCAATTTCGTTGGCAAATGTATCGTTTTGGCATAATTTGGTTAAAACAAGGCAAGACCTGCTGAGCTCTTCAACCGATAAACTACCTGTCTTACGCAATGTTTTATTACCCTTTAGGTTATTGATGAACCGAAGAACATATGCAAAGCAACGAAGAAGCCTTGAATACGACGAAAACTTGTCAAAAATGAATGCACTAAATGGTTCCTTGATTTCGTTATATAATTTTACTTCCTTTACCTGTGCCTTTGTTTCACAATCGTCTAAAGTATTAATTTGAACGTTCGACTCCGTGCATTCGTCAGCACTTAATGACAGGAATTTCGGACCATGATACCAAACCGAATTGTTATTCAACACTGCTAAACTAGCTCCCCGAGAAATGAGGTCGGCGGGATTATCCTCGCTTTTAACATGTCGCCAATTTACCGCCTTCGAAAGTTCTTTTATGACTGCGATGCGGTTCGCCACAAACACCTTATATTTATTGGGACTAGAATTTATCCAATGTAAAACGATAGAAGAATACGTCCACAAAAAAACTGCATGGAACTGAAGTTTCATCGTTTCAATTATTTTATTAGTGAGCTCAGACAGCATTACCGCCGCACACAACTCAAGTCGTGGAATAGTTGTTGTGTGCAATTGCGCTACTCGGGATTTTGAAGTAAGCAAATTTGATACGATTGTATCGTCACTTAAAATGCAGCGAATAGAAAAACAAACCCTATATGCATAAGAGCTACTATCAGAGAAGTCATGTAATTCGATAGTTACTGCTCTTGGAGGAATCATACATCTTTGTATCCTAACCGAATGTAAAAATCTCAATTCTTCCTTCAATTCTAACCAGAGGTCAGATATTTTTGGAACTGGAACGTCCCAATCCAATTGAAGTTGCCAAGTTTTTTGAATAATCAACTTTCCTCTAATAACTAACGGCGAAACTAAGCCTAATGGGTCAAACAATGTCGAAATTTCTGATAAGATGGTTCTCTTGCTAACGATCGATGCGTCTTTAGGAGTGAATTCAAAAAACAAGTAGTCAGTTACCGAATCCCAGTGTAACCCCAACGCTCTCGAGTTTGTTAGTTCCCCTAAAGGAATGGTGGTTTCATCGAGTCTGTTACCGGAATGCGAAACTTCTAGTTTGTTTGAGACGAATTTTCGAATTAAAAGCCCTGCCGAAATAAGTATTGACGACACTTGCTCTTTTATTTCGCGAGCACGTTCTGCTGAGTCATTCTGTACATTTTTGCTATATCGCCACAAATCGCGACATCGTACAAACGAAATCTAATTAAAACATCGTAAAGATTGTCTTGAACTGGTGGACCTACTATTTGAGTATCGTTGAGAGCAACTCCCGACGCCGTCTTAGCACTTGCATCAAAAACGACGCGTAACCTAGTTGTTAAAGATGAGGCCTTGACAACAGCGTGATGCGCTAAATATTGAGGAAGGATTTCGTTGGCAACGACGAGCCCATCCTTGGTCGGAATTGTCCCTGATAAGCCGAGTTCAATATCCGCAGTTGAAATTTTAGTCATGTGTCCTAACCTTTCGTATTCTTTAATAAAGATAGTGTAATCTCGAAATAAAGCTGGGTCTTTGACAAACCACTTTTCTAACTGCACGAAGCGTTTTTCCGCCATCGTACGAGATTCACCTAAATTGGAAACATTGCCCTTAAAGGGTAAGAAACAACAAATCTTCCTATCTCGTCCCTCGTTACTGTATTTAGAAAATAATCTTCACAATACCTTTGTTTGGGCGATAATAAGGATAGAGGAGTGTTGGGTTTTACCTCGTCCAGCTGCCAAAATTTTATTATTGAGCTGCTTAACTCCTGAAATGAGTCATTACAATCATTAACACGAAGGTGATGTGCGGATGTGATAACCGGAGACGCCTCTTGCGATAGACGTTTCGGCAAATTTCCCGTAACTAACCACTCCAAAAGGGTCTTTTGTAATAAAGGTAGGGACTGACCAAGTGAAATTTGATTTGGTAATATTAATTCGTAAAACATTTGTGATCCTATCAACATATCAATGTCATTGGACTGATTAAATGTATCGTCCGCTTCTAATGTAATGAGGAATTTGTAATTTTGTTCTATCGAACTTAATTCTAGGTAACCGGCCGGTTACCTTGGGTAATACCAAACACGAAATTACTGAATTGAATTTTCCTGTTAGGGATTTGATTTGAACCTTAACCATCTTAAAACAGGGCGGATCGTTCCATTCACGCCAGCAATCTCAACGTTAACTGCTTCACATTTAATATTTAATCGACGACAGAGTTCTTCACCGACAAAATTACTTTGGGCACCGTTATCCAACAAAACTCTTAACGATAATTTCGGAATTTTCATTAACTGTGCGAAGCTTGGCTGTAGACAGCAGCGTCTTCGCATTTCGTACGAAATTACAAGATGTTGTTGGAGTTGATGTGGTAGCTTGATTTGTAACCTTTGAGGATGAAGCTTCAACTGGATTTTCTCGCGCTCTGCTCGCAATACTTGGTTGATTTGAATTAAAACAAAGTAGGTGATTATGTCGTTGTTGACAGAATCGACATGTTAAATTAGAGGTGCATTTAGAATCTCTCTCATGTCTTTATCAAATTTTGCAAATCTTTAAAGTTTTAATTTTTGAAAACCTAACATTAACTGGCATGTCGATGAATTTAGGGTATGCAGTTACGTTGTGATCTCCTTACAAATTACACATAAACTATTAACCTGTGAGAAGGTTTTGATTTTTTTATTAAAGGTTGAATTGTTATTATGAGGCTTACTGATGGCGAATGTGACCGGACTAATTTTTCCGCAATTAGATACGTCGTCTAAAATGTCGCAGCGACGAGAAATGAATTCTAAGCTTTGTTCTATGCTAGGAATTCTTTTTGGAAACTGCTTAGCAAATTCCTCGGCTGTTTTGTTGTCTGCTTTATTTTTAATAATGTAAGCGACGGTAGCTGCTTTATACTCAGCGTCCGATAATTGTTCATTTTCGATAGCCTTTAAGCATTTAAATAGCTTATCGTGAAACTCGCGAAGATTCGCTTCTTTGGTAAGCTTAGGGCTTCTAACAAACTATCGAGATATGAAAATAGTAACAATTTTACGTTGTCGAACCGATCTTTAAGCATTTTCTTTGCCAAACTATAGCTAGCTGGTTCGCGCTACTAAAAAGATCTGGTCAGCATAGATATCGCATCTGTTAGTATATTTTAGATGAAAGATTTTATTTACTATTTACTGACTATTATCAATTTAGTTACTCTTTACGCATCTGTCGTTTGAAGCTATGCCGCTCGTTACTTGTTAATATTATTCAGAGTAAATACTTTTGTTAAGTTTTACATACATACAAGTACTTTAGTTACACACAAGCAGATCGAGTTTTTATCTGACAACCAAAGATAAACTGCTAAGTAAGTTTTCCAGTCCTACTTTCTTACTTGTTGCAGTATTAAACTGAGTGATAGTGTGTTTAGTGCAAGTGTTTGTACATTAAAAAAATATTGGAGAAAACGTAGATTGAATTATTACAAATCATTTTCAAGACAGCATAGTAGACGCGCGATCTACATGACTAGTAAAAATAAGACCAAGTAAGATAATATTTAGAAAATAGTTATTAATAATTTACTAATAATAATAAGGATGTTAAGTCCCCGGTTTTTGAAGGCGTTAATAACGAGAACCTTCAAAACGGATATTTAGATAAATTAGATGAGGCAAGTACGTATTGCAATCATATATATTGTTTTATTTAAATTTTACATATAAATTTTTATAGTTCTAATAAGGTTTTTGAGTCTAAGATGCTTAGTAGCCACATAAATAAACATAGTTACAAGGTTACTAATTTTTTTATTGAAAAAAATAAAAAAGACAATAGAGATATAAAAATAGAAGGTCGTAAAATAATTGAAATACATTTTCTAATTCAGCAATTAAAAAAATTTGGAGCTCACGAATCACTAGTAATGCCACTAACATGGTTTTTTTAAAAGATTTAAGTACGGGATTTAGTTGTGAATTAGTTTTTAAATGTAATAAGTAATAAGTGTGGTGTAACCGAAAAATTTTACTCTGATAAGCACAAAGAAGTTTTAAAAATATTGCAATAAACGAAGCTGTGGTAAGAAATTTAAAATTTATTTTTAGTTTTGTTCAAGAATTATAGCAGATATTATAAATATAGAAAGTTACCGTAGTTCTTGGTAGTTGTTACTAGGTTGACATCTATGTCTTGAATATGTACATTGTAGGTTTTGGGCTTTTTATCCACTGAACAAAGTTTTGCTGAGATAGAAGAGCGGTTTGCAATTATGAATATGCCGAGTATGTCGTCAAGAACTTATTAATTATTATGACATACAAAAACATATTCATAAAACAATAAATCAAAATGCAGTTCAGGAAATGTCGGATGCTGCAGAAGCAGAAAAAGCCGAAGCTATTGCTAGAGACGAGCAAGATAGTGATGGGTTTCCTCTTTTAAATGTAGTGGTTAATGGCACTTGTGCAAAAAGGTCATATAAGTCCAATTTGACCTCTCTTTCTGGAATCGTAATTGATTACTAATATTTACAATAATTACTTTTTCTCTATTAATAAATAAATAATAATGATAATATACATATTTGTACTATATAATATTCATACTTTTTACTCGATTTCTGTAATACACATTTTACGTTCTTTTTGGTGCGATCCCTATTTTTGCAAATTCGTGCATAGTAGGATTTTATATGGAAGTAAAAAATAGTTTTGCGTCATATGTGCAAAAAGCAAAAATGCAAACTGCAATTCTAAAGACCATATCTGCTTTAAAAATTGGTCAGGGTCAGCAAATTCAATGGAAACCAATATAATCGTTGAAGACTTTAAACAAAGTATACAGATGTATGGAGCCAAATACGTAAAGTTATAGGTAATAAACCACAAAACAAAGTGTTTATGCTTATACAGATCTATTTAAAGTTAATATAAACTTACTACTATAGACTATAGAGGTTTCAAATAAAGAACGTAACTGTTTCTAGTAGGAATTACCACAATAACATTACCCCAAGATAATTAAAACATTTGAGCGTATCAAATATAGCAATCGTTTTAAACATTAGTCAAATGTGTCATATACAACTGTCATTGTAGGTACCTATACAAGAAAATTAGTTACATTCATTTTGCTCTGTTATAATTTGTAAAATAAGTTAATACTGCAGTAACTAACATTTTTAAGTAAGTTATTTTTTGAATTTCTTCTAATCTTAAGTATAATATTAATTATCTTTTTTTACTAAAAACGACTAGGTTTTCTATTCAAAAGCTCTAAGATAAAAAAAAATGTTTTTTTATTCTTGTAAAATTTATATTTAAATAATAGATAAAATAATTTTTAAATTGGGCGATGGAGACAGTAGTATGATATTAAATCTAAGAACGATTCGTCTATATAGTATTGATCAACCGATTAAAAAAATTGAATGTAAAAACCACGTCTATAGAAACTTTAATAACAAATTAAAACAATTAGTGACAAACGAAACATATAATGTAACATCCCGAAATTTGCTTAAACAAAATTTAGAGAGATTTAGTATTGCAGTATATTGCGCAATAAAAAAAAATATTACAAGAAAACAGTTCTTTAAAAAAAAGAAAATAGGCGTAGAACGTGATGTTTTAAATACACTAATTGGTGACCACGACAATTGTCAAAGTACCAGTACACGTTGTGAAGGACGTAAAAATGAGAAAAAAAAGATTGACAGCATCAAATTTTGGTAAAGTTTGTAAATTGAGAGACCAAACGAGTAGAGCACAGACTACAAAAAATATTTTATTTACAAAATTTCATGGATCGAAGGCCACAAGGTGGGGGAAATTACACGAAACACAGACTCTTAAAGAAATTGCGGAAATATCAATACGATATAGAAAATGTGGGCTTTTTGTTCCTAAACGTTTTAAATACATATTTAGGTGCCTCTCCGGATGCCGTAATTTTGGACGATAATGGAATCATAGAAATCAAATGTCCTTTTAATTCAAGGCATTTAAGCCCACAAGTTGCCATTAAACAAAAAATTATCAAATTTTGCAATATTTCAGCAGATGGTGGAACACAAAAATGCAACCAAAATTGTCTAATTTTTATATGAAAAAACTTCTTCGAGAATTTCTAAATTCTAGGTTTAATAGAAATCTTCAAATCCAAACCAATTAACCGGTAACTGAGTAAATCAGATATTTACATGTATAAGCATTTAGTCCTTCATTTTCAGTTAGCTGGTTCACTAAATTTCAGTCTCGGCATAATACTAGTAAACAACCTGTTTCAGTTAAAATTATCGAGAAATACTAAGTATATAAAGTACATATATACGAATTTAAGAGAAACTTGTAGGTTTGTTTTAATTTTTTTATTGATAACTTAACAATTTTTTGTTAATGTTTTACAGCTTGATGAGAAAATCCAACAAAAAAATTACAAAAAAAGGAAAGATTTAAAAATATTCATTTTGAATGGCCTGACAAGCGAACAGGGGCGAATTTGTGCTGGTATGTATTTGTGGGTAGCTAAATCATAATAATAATAAGATAAACAGCGATGCACATAATAAATAAGCTGCATAAAGCTGCTACCATAAACCACCTACTTTTAGACGTTTGATCCCAATGAGTGGACTTAGGAAAGTCACGTGATTCTGTTTATATTCATCTCCCATCCGAGAGATGTCGCTGAAATCAATTCTGATCCTCTGCTTTTCCTTTTTATCAACAGTTTTAAATCAACCGCTAATCGACAAGAAAGCATAATTTATCTAATCTATGTAAGAAACATGAAAGCTAGCGTTTTTACAAGACACTTTTACACTTTTCCGTGTTGACGTCTTCGTTTAAAACTAGTGTTAGTGTGCATTTAAGACATTTTCTGATAAACTGCCAACACAATTGAATCTGTGATTGACATTTGTTTGACATTAACAGCTCATAATATACTTCCTCTTTTAAGATTTAAGTGTTTTCATGGACAACTAGTAATATTCTTGTTCGTTTAAGACTTAGTATTAGTTTAGTGTTAGTGTGTGTTCAAGACTCGACTTTATCTTATAAACAATTTAAAAATTGAAAACGCAATTAAATCTGATTGAAGTTGTTCGAGATTTGCAGATAATAGTAAATTATTGTTATTCAATAGTTAAATATTTGAAGAGTTTTTTATTTATTAGATAATGGTTGGAGTTAATTATTGTGTTAGAAATTTATAACGCCACCAAACGTGATAGACGGACTCCGAGCATTAAACCACCTAACAGATAGATCAACATGTTTACAAAGATCAAATTAAAAAAATACGCCGTACAAATATTCAGCCAGAGGTTAGCAGTAACACTTAATCTCGACGAAGAATTAGATTAAGTTTTGTACTTTGTAATTGTTTTTGTTGTTAATAATTTTTTTTAAAGATTATTTAATGGTTTTTGTGTTTGTCTCTTCTGATGACATCGCGTAAATGTTTATGAGAAGCCCTGTAAGCATGCGCGTAACTGGACATCCGCGCTAGGGGGGCCTGGGTTCCACTGCTCATAAAAAAAGATCATTGTGTTAATTACATTTTTATGGAGGAGGGCCTGGACAAGTCTGGGGCCCACCCAGGACCCTCTGTAGTTACGCCGGTGCCTGTAAGTTTTTTTTGCAGTTATATTTCAATTTATTTATAAGAAAGATCTTTTGCTTATTGAGTCAAGAATTCTAACAAACCGAACTCGGTCTAGTTTTAATACTTTTTTTTGTTGCCAACATCGCAAACGTCAATATTCGATCGTTAGTGTAGTTAAGTAATGAACGAAAAAAGCTCTAGGGTGGCAAAATGAAAACTAGGAATCCACATAAAATTAAGTGTTCAAAGTCAATTAATATATTAGAACGAGCATGCGACAGGTGGAAAAATCATTTTAAAAATCTTGAAATTCAGTTAAAATTGAAGAAAAACGATGTTAAAGTTAATGTCGAATCTGACAGATTTAGTAATAAATGTAATACCAACATTATATTTCTGTTGATTTTTTTAAATTTTTTAAAAAAAGAATGTAATTTTATGAAAGGCAACACAAAAAATAATGTACATTACTCTCGTCGAAAGAATCATAGCATAACTCACTCACATGCAACGCTCGGCCGTGCGGCCTCGCGTCGCATTAACGTTCGTTATGCTATTTCTTACTTTCGACTCTTGTTACGTAAACTACTATTAAATTATTGTATAAAAACGTCTCATTTGGTAATTCTTACAATGCTTTAGAAAAGACTTTTGAACTCAAGCGAATTCTATATGTGACAGGCATTTGTTATAAAATTACTAAGCTGCATATTTGGTAACTATCTAAATTTAAATAGTCATGAGCATGAATTATATATAAACTTAAACTACATGTTGATACGTATGTACGTGCTTTGTGATTTATTTCCGTATAAAACAACAAAATCTCACCCTTTATCTGCTTTGCTTAAATCATTAATGCCTTTGCTTTGTTTAAATTGCTAGAACTGTTAAATTATTAATTATTTGTAATGTATAATTAAAAAACATTATATTACTACTACTATTTTTTGCATTTATTATTGCTTAGTATTACGTTGTTCTAAATTTATTGTACGCGTTTAATAATTTAAATGCTTTTATAACTTCTATGCTGCAACAGTTATTAAATAATCGTTGAATTTTTATGATGCAATAACACTAATGGCGTATAATTAACAAATAATTACTTTTACTACACGCAAAGTTTCTTTAAATTATTGTAAATGTAAATATGTTTTAATTGTATTCTTTGCATGATTGGTGAGCAATGGGGAAATACTTAACCATAGCAAAATTCAAGAAGAAATATTTTCTTCTTCATTGTAAGCTTTGATTATACTATATCATACATGTTTTTATGGTGATATTTTTGAACATCACGAATTGCTACATACAAGTAAAAGTGAAAAAAAGTTGAGGTGGTGAATACTTCATAATGTGGTTCAGTCGAGACTACACTTGTTTACTCCTTTCAATATAACCGAACAATAATTAAAAGTGATTTAGTGCACAACTCATTTATTACATTAGTTGATTAATAAATGTTTGTTTCCCTGTACGCTTTTTTCCACTACTAGTTGTATATGTTTGCATTATTAGGTATAATAGTAGGTCGTGAAGTTGTACTTTTTTAAGCGCAGGTAAATAATATTTCATTATTAATTAGTAGTTAATAATGAACATATTTACATTTTCTGATAATACTACAACAGTTTCAAAGGAAAAAAGTTTACGAAACTGCGTACCAAGAGCAAGAGATTTTAATTAATGCTAATTTTAAGTTTTTAAATCGTTCAATTAATAAATTAATTTGATTTTAAAAAGTAAGTTATTTGAAGTTCGCGCTTAATTAAATGTGAATATTATTGAGTTAAATATGTTTTAGATATAATCAATGCTTAAAATAATAATGTTTTTAAACAATTTAAACAACTTTAGCAATAAAAACTTACGTTATCTGTTTATTTTTGTGTTTTAAATCACAATTAAGAATTACGTCAAAATTAATTCTATTAAACTAATGACAACTGTCAGAATTACTGACTTGATTATTAATTTAAAATTAATATCTTAAATTTTAAATTTGATTAAGTAACAGGTAGAAAGGTTTTAATAATTCTAGTAGTGGAAAAAAATGTATATATAACACGGTTGAGAAGTTCATTATAACCTGCGCGATTTATATCCCTCGACGCTTCGCGTCTCGCGATATAATCTATCGCTTAGGTTATAATGATGAACTTCTCAACCTTGATATATAATATAGTACTATTGTTATTGTTAAGCAACGTGTACCTAGTTTGTTTAAAAAAATTATTTGTGAAATGGTCGGTAACTGCAAACACTGTAATTGTGGCAGTTATTTTGTATTTCTGCTGTTTAATTTTTTATTATATATTTTTTTTTAATAAATCGTCAGCTAACGTATTACAAAAAAATTAAGTGCAAATAACTTGATCGATTTTACCATTACTTACTATCTAAATATGTAATGTCTACTGTAGATGTAATAGCCAAGGAATTACTGCTCATAATGAGTTAATCCCAACTTTGCATTTGATGTTTTATTTAGCGTAGCACAAAACTCAGAAATTGCAAGGTCAAAAAAAGTAACGTGCGAAGAAATATTGCAAAGATAAACGCAAACAAAATGGCGCGGAACAGAATAAGAAAGACGTTTTAAGTATTTTAGAATAAAACGAAACAATGGAAACTAAACTTCTAGTTAAAAAATTGAAGCAGGGAAACGTTGCATTGGAGAAAAAATGTTGCTGGTTTTTGTAAGAGTCAATTGAAAGACATTATCTATGTATTAGTTATGTACTACACGCCAAACTACTACTAAATAAATGATTAAATTTAAATTCAGTTATCTACTTGTAGTGACAGATTGTACTGACATTTTTTTGGATATCTGGTAAGATAACAGAAGTTCAAATAATATCTCCAATTATCAGAAGTTTCTGAAATCGATCTGCTGCTTATTTGGATGACACTATCTACCGTTTGTGCCTATAATTTAGGACATGGGTCAGTTGCCATTTAGTGACACCTAAAATTAATCTTTAAATTTTTACCAGACCAATGCCCGGTTTCTAGAAACTAATTTAATCGAAGATTAAGTTAAATCACCTATTAAAAAATTTAAAAAAATCGGTTTCAAGAGCGTCCAACATCAGATTAATTTGCTTTAAGTCTCGATTAAATTAATTGAGCATTTTGGTCAATTAAATTTAACAGACGCAGGCGCAGTAATCTAAAACTGCAATCCGACACTTGACCTTCTGTGTTTTTAACCTCATTTTACGTTCGTTTTGGTGCCGTGGTTATATTGTGTTTTATCCTGATTATTTTTCTTTTGTTATTTATACAGTTCTTTTCAGAACTTCTACAGATGTTTCTTTTTTGATTTTTGTGTTGTCATCCGATGACGAAGTGTTTGATCTTTTGAGCGCCGTGAACAGGATTAAAGTGTTTAGTTAACACCCAATACGTTTGAAAAGTACAACAGGACAGAATTTCAAGCTCTGTATCGCTTTTCACCAGAAACTGTACAAACCATAATCGGTTTAATCGAGGACAGGATTTCCACGATAACTTTAAGAAGTTGTTCACTTTCCACAGCTGATCACTTTTTTATTGAATTAAGATTTTATGCAACAGGTACGAGTGCAAGAAATTTAAATGTAAGTTACTTATAATAGGTTTTTTAATAGATGCATTTCAAATACTCGTTGGAAATGATCTTGGAATTCATAAAATTACAGTTTCTCCAGTTATTCAGAGAGTATCCGAATGTTTGGCATAATTGCGACCGAAGTGAAGAAGCCCGAAACTTGTTATTACGCTGAACTATTTAGAAATAGAAAATTTTTCTTTTTATTAAATGTTCAAGCAGTTAGTGATGCTAGTTGATTTATTGGAGAAATTGTTGTTCGTTGGCCAGGATCGACTCATGACATGGTGGTAGATGCAAGAATTGAAGCATGGGACTTCCGAGGAAGCTTTAGCTTAGCGACAGTGCTTATAGATGTACATCTTACTGTATGACTCTGTTGCTTAATCCCGAGACCCGGTCAGAAATTGCATACAATATGTCACATATAAGAACAAAAAATTGTATCGAAATTTGCTTTGGAGTTTGGAAAAGGCGATTTCCTTGTTCTTGGCCTAAGAACTACGTAGGAAACTATTCTTACAATTATTGTAGCAACATCTGTATTGCACAATATTGCTGTTAAAGAAAATGACGAAGAAGACCATAACATTCCAGCTATGGATGTAGAAGTACTAGAAAGCGTTAATGGGGAAAATGGTAATAGTGTTAGAAGAGAAGTAATAGAAGCTGCTTTCAGGTAAAGTAAACAAAGTATTATAGTTAATTTTGTTAACTTAATTCTATAATGCAACAATACAGAAAAATCTTTCGAATATTTCGAAACTTATGAAAGATACTTAATAAAATTTAATTACTACAAATTTATAAAAAAAACATGTAAATAATGACTAAATATAATAGATCTATCTATGATAGGATTATTAGTGACTTGTGGGCGTAGTTTTTCTGCGCGACTTACTAAAGACTGTACTATACTAACATTAGAATGTCTTCCGGGTTTGGACCGTGTCATAGTTGCAACCGAAGCTGCCAACGTTTCGCCCACTTTCGTAAGGGGCTTCATTAGGGCGTGAGATAAATCGCAAAACTCAAACAAGCAATCGAAATCTAACTAAGAACTTCTCAAAAGTTAGGTTATTCACTTGTAAAACAAGCCATAACCTAAATTATGAAAAGGTAAGAAAGAAAACGATAACCTGAAAAAGCAAACGAAAATCTAACAAAGAACCACTACCGAGTTAGGTAATCAACTTGTGAACCAAGAGAGATTCTAAACTCCGTAGAAGTGACTTAAGGAGAAATAGTCTCCGTATTTAAAGGAAAAGGATCGTCACGGATGATTAAGCTCGACCCTGGTTGGGTTACGGTTGTTAGGGGGCGTGTTTTTGATAAATGACTAATAACCGGGAACCAAAGAGGGGATAGTTCGAAACCATGATCGCGATTGAAGTTATTGGGGTGTTTGATGATTTCTATGCTTTCTCGGAATTTCCTGTTGAAAAAGAATGGAGATTTGGCAATCAACGAAACATTATCAAAATCTATCTTGTGACCTGTAGTAAAATGATGTTCAGCGACCGCAGACTTGGAAGTATACCTTTTCCTTATACAACGATCATGTTCTGAAATGCGAGTAATGACGGAACGACCGGTTTCACCAATGTAGACTAAACCACAAGAACAGGGAATTTGTTATACACCTTGAGATGTAAGTGTAGGAAATTTGTCTTTGGGAGAAGGAAGAATCTGAGAGATTTTGCCTGTCGAGTTGAATATGGGTTTAATACCATTCTTACGAAGGAGTTTCCCTATTTGATCTGTAACCTTGTGAATGTATGGTAAAAAGGCCAATTTCGGGTTGGATTCGGGAGTAGAAATGTCCTTAGGTAATCGAGTACGTGGATGTAAACGACGATTAATAACTCTATGAATATCTCGCTTTACATAACCATTGTTCACTAAGGTTCTAGTAAGATGACGGAGTTCTGAGTCTAGATTCTCAGGTTGACAAATAGAAAAGGCACGATGGACCAAAGATTCAATAACAGAACGTTTCTGTGCAGGATGATGATGAGACGAAGCATGAAGGTATCTGTCCGTATGGGTGGGTTTGCGGTAAACAGAATGGCCTAGAAGTCCGTCGGGCTTACGAGTCACAAGAACGTCAAGAAATGGAAGAGAACCATTACTTTCGATTTCCATACCGTGTCATAGTTGCAACCGAAGCTGCCAACGTTTCGCCCACTTTTGTAAGGGTCTTCATCAGGGCGTGAGATAAATCGCAAAACTCAAACAAGCAATCGAAATATAACTAAGAACTTCTCAAAAGTTAGGTTATCCACTTGTAAAACAAGCCATAACCTAAACTATGAAAAGGTAAGAAAGAAAACCATAACCTGAACACCACTCATTTCTGCAACAAGCGTTATTATATTTGATAGTGGTTCATTAGCCTGGTGGTTCAAATGATAGTTCATAATATTCATAATTATCTGCTTTTCTGAAACAGTGAAATGTAACCCGCTTTTCCGTGGAACAATTACGTGCGCCATAAATAAACTTATCGAAACTTGTAAAAAAACATCAAAACCGACACAGATATAATCTCGAAGTGACTGCAACTCTTCTGATTTTAAAACTAATCAATTCATTATGGTAAACCTTCTTAAATATCTTTTCTATTCCTAATAGGTGATTAAAAAGACATTGTTTACTATCCTTGTAACTGTAACAATCTGTAAATTCGAAAATTCCATTTTTTTTAATATACATACTATAGGTACTAATTACAAATTAATTATTTTTATTTAAGTTGTAATTTATTATTTGTATAAAAACAATAATAAGGAAAATTATTTAGCATCATCACGACAAGTTAAATATTTGAAGAATTACATACAAATATTTTCTATTACTGAAACTTACAAAAAGTTCCATCTAATTTTGTTACGAAATTGTTCAGAACTTCTGATTGTATGTTGTAGTCAACTCGACGACATTGGGTCGTACGGTTGCTGCCGCGAACCGGCAACGTTGTCAAGAAAATCCTCATTTAGTTTGCACGGCCCTATTTTGCCTACACTGAATTTAATATTTGAAACGGACTATAGAACGGTACTTATTGTATTATATTCGTCAGAGTGGGTCGTCATGTCAATTTAGCGTACTCCGCATATCACGTGACAGATCCTTTAAAAATTACGTGAACAATAACTAGAAATTCTTTAATAATTAATACTATACTAACATTTTTGACTTCTTATCCTATTAAGTTGAGTTATTTATTGATTTCTTTAATAAAAAAACGCAAACACAAAAAATATATAATTTGTTGTTCTATTAACATTAATTGACTTTCTTTATTGTTTTTTTCTATTTTTAAACATTCTAATCTATACTTATGTATTTCTTCATCTTTATCATCTTTCAATTTTTTTTGTTACAGAATCTATTGTAAATTTGTTCTGATGGTTTTCTTGCAGGTTTTTTATCAGTATTTGCAGAAATAGCTTCCGCTACTTCAGTTTCAATAAACTCTGAAAAATTTGAAGCTATTTTTGTTTGTTTATAGGATACGAATAGTTCTCAACTTAAACTCCAATCGAATAATTTTTACTACTTGACTTTTACTGTGTTTTTATGTGTATGTTCTATGTATGTATGTAAGATAGAATATTTCGCTTTGGGGCTGTGTGAAGTATAAGTGTATTTTACCTGGAAAGTCTTCTGTAAACAATGGAGAATCAAACCTGGTGTGACGAGCTGTAAGTGACCCCATGGTCGTAAGCTAAACATTTTTATTAATTAGAATGGATTATTTTAAAAAATACCAGTAGGTATGTTCTTTGAGCTACAACTTGGTTGTAAGTCAATGTAAGACGTAGATGAATCATATTTGTCTTGGCTTCAAAGTGGTTACTATTTTTTTTATCTAGGGGGTTACCTTTCTACCGTTTTGTAAGCATTTTTCTAAAATAACAGTTGTGTAAAAGTAGTTAGTAAAACAGGTTTAAACGAGTAGTCTATATGACAATAATTTTTTCATTTGCTATGCTATATGAAAGGTTTTTGTACAATTATTTTGCCGATGATGGTCTTATCGTCTGTCTGTTGCAAGTTCAATACCAATGATTTTATATTTGTACATCAAATTATTTGAAAAAATGTCGAATGTTCAAAATTTGTAAATATACCAAGTAAATCAGTCGTTTTGGTCTCTATTAAATGTTTATAATTAATTATTATAAATAAACTATATCTTATATGAGTATTTATTATAGTATGTGAACTTAACTTAAATTTAAACTACTCCATCGTTCCAAAATAAGCATACGCCAGTTAAGTGGTACAAGCGCGTTGCTTTTTGAGAAAGGAGTCAGTCGGCATTGCTCTTAACGTTTGGACGTAAGAGTGCCGATGAATTTGTGTGTTCATTATTAATGATATATGTAGTAAAGTGTTATGAACGGGTGCATCATAAGTTGACGATTATACACAAATTTATTGTCATAAACGTCTTTTTATAGCCCACGGAGCTCTTTATTTCCACGGGCTCTAATGAAACGTCAAACAACGATATCATAGGTACCGAATAAACTAATTACTTGCAAAATGAAAAGTTTTCATTGGAAATCAAAGTTTTGTACGTTTTATTGAAAACTTCTTTATGTTAACAATACAATTAGAATAATTAACCATATTAATCTTCGGAAATGCACCCACGCTACTAGAATTACTCATCAAATTGGAATTATTGCTAGTTGCTACGTGATCGATAATCTTACCGAAACTTATATACTGTTCTGCAACTGACGTTGACTTCCAACTTCCTAGTTGTTTTATACCAATCATTTCTTCCCCAGCGTTTGCCAACATCGTCGCCGATGAGCGACGGAATGAGTGCCCAGTATATAATTCAGGATTCGGCAATTTTAGATAAACAGCTATTTTTCGGAATTCTGCCAAAAACATGTTTCCCGACAACTTGCCTAATGCATTTCCCATTCTTGTATCTCGAACAGTGATCAGTAATGAGGATTGTAAATCTTAAATATCATCAACTTTTAACTGAACAAGCTCTTGTTTACGGCATGCTTCAGCATTTCCAAATATTAAAGCTACCTGTCTTTAAAAATCGCTACACACTTCTAAATTACAATAAGTTAATTTACCTTGTTCATTAAATATATTTCATCTGGAGCTTGGTATATAAACGTTTCTATCTCTGAAATGGTCAAAACTGCTGACTTGAATCTATCTGATGTTTTTTTAAAAACCCAAATAAGCTTTGAGTAACAGCTTATATCTATGTTGTGGTTGGCTTTGATAGTGGCCTTAAGCATTGAATAATAAGACCACATCTAAGAAGGTTTTCTTTCTTTTCATAAATGCCAAAAATAAGCCAGAAGACTCTTTACAATAACCGTTTTTAATGGAATTATTTTGTATGTCATGTTTTTCTATACTCTTCTTTAGATTTCTCGGGAACTAAACTACTGTTTTTTGCTTTTTCTGCAGTGTCATCAACTTCGTTCATTTTCCACGTTTCAAAGACCGCTCAATAACCGAACACAAAATAAAACTAAGACTCACTTTTTACTTGCTAGTTATGTTTCAAAACTCAAAAGTAATCAAAGCAACATACAACACCAGATTTGTGTAAAAATTCAATTTATTTGAGAAATATTTTTAAGTTAAAAAATTTTCATCTGTGCATAAAGTCGTGTATGTACCACGGGCGTAACTTCTTTTTATGGCTTTCGACGTATTCTTAGCCTTCAACTACCGCCTAGGGCTATAATTACATCTTACGCCATAAAAATTTCTTTACACCCTAAATACGTAAATAAATATTTGTGTAAATAAAACTGTTTTAGTTTAAAATATCCTACTATATAATATACAGTATTTTACATGGAATTTTAGTAATAAATCTTTTTACATTATATTGATTGTTATAATATAAAAGATAGTGCATAAAAACATGTACAAAATCTTATTATATAAAAATAGATGGACTATGTTTAACGATTCATTTTGCTAGAGTGAACGCGTTATTGTTTGATCCCAAGCTGCGCGAGAACGATCAGCTGATTTGCTACAATCCACTCTGAAAAAGTTAGGCTACTTTTATACATGGTGCGTGTATGCTATAATTTATACAAGGTAACTAACATAAATGAAATTAAATTTGTACTTCGTTGTTATTTATATTGAAGTAACACCAACAAAAATTAATTCTAAATAAATGAAAAATATGAACTGAAGCTCCGAACTTACTTTTTGCATTTACCAAGTGTACTAGCTGCATCGACATTGGGGACAAAGTATATCAATGCTTGAATCAACTTTTAAGTTATAAAAAAAAACCTATACATATTAGAGAATGTAGAAAACAGTACTTTTTTTGAATGAAACCTAAACTTAGAAACAAACAATTAAAAGCTCGCAATCTTAATAAAATTTTGAACGAATGAATGCAGTTACTACGAACTCATTAATTGTTTGATTGATGTTAAAATGGATACCTACTTGTGTGACTATACCAAATGAAAACAAAGAATAAATTTGAAAGTTTTATCATGCAAGAATTTTTTTTTTAATTTTGAAAAAATCAGCAAAAAGCACATACTTCAAGACTTAATCATTCATTCACCATAAAAAAATAATAATGCAGTTAAATATATTTCAACCAAATTTAAAATTTTTATAACATCATTTATATACTTATAATAATAAAATAAGTAAAACATTTTGAACCGAATACATCACATAATTTTATATTTATTTATTTAAATCGATCTAATAATGGTCCTCGTTTATTTCGGTAATGACTTGTGAAACGCACAGTAAAGATGTGAACGATATTAATCTTGCTGTTCCTCATCCTCATCAGACCAGCCACATGAGTCTTCATCTGATGAGTCGTTGACATTAAAAGTTAACGATCTGGCACAATAAGTGTCTATTATATGTTCTTTTTGTATAAACACACGTACACATACTTGTGACCATTTCTTTGCACCTACACTAGCGTTTTTTTCTTTTACCAAAGATTCCACCTCATTTAACTTAAACATGATGTTTCTAGTTCCAACCCAATTCTTAATAATACCCCAAATTTTTTTCTATAGGGTTTAATTCTGGGTGATAAGGTGGTAACCGACATACGGTATGTCCATGTTTAGCAAATAATGAATCAACCGTGTATTGCTTATTGATCGGCTTATTTATCAGTATTAAATTATACAGTTCTGCTTTTGTAGATTTTTCTTCGTACGTAATACCATTCATTTAACCACAATTTCGTTTTGTATTATTAAAATTGGGAGTTTTAACTGGCATTAACTTTTCTGACCAGATTTAAATATCAATAGTGCATTATTGACAAAACCATCATTACCACCAGCATGTACGATAGTTAAGCGTTTACCCTTAGATATTGGGCATTTCAGCCCTTGATTTGATTTATCAGTTGATTGGTAAGAAGTTGTTTGGGAAGCATGAATGTAAGTTTCATCGGTATAAATGATTGGACGTCCTTCTTTACGATATTTAGTTATTGCTCGTATGTATGATACTCGTAAATTTCGCACATCATGACGTTCCATCAACATAGGACGATTATCAGTGGTTTTTTGCCATCTAAAAGAAATATATATTTAACCTTCAATTCAAGTTTAAGAATTACGATTTTTTTTACAAAACGTAATCAAATTATTTATTTCAGTAAAAGTAGAACATCGAATAAATTAAAGAAATTAATTATTATACCTGAATCCTAGTTTTTTAAAGATTTTTCTTAATGAAGTTTCTTTGCCAGAAAAGCCAATGGTGTCGTCATCCTTAATTTTCTCGTAAATAGCCTTCAAAGTAGGCGTTCGTCCATCAGTAAGATGGAAATTGTAAACAATTCTTCGTATAATTTGTTCAGCACAATTGTCTACGGTTGATTTAGGAGATGCCTTATGAAATTCTTTTCTCGGTGATTTAAATGTAGTTTGTTTGCCAGTTTCAATTAACTTGCCTTCTCGCACAATACGTACTACAGTAGCTCGTGAAACTCCTGTTGCTTGAACAACCGTATCAATAAGATTGCCTTTACAAAATAAAAGTAAATTATTGAATGTATGTAATGCATAACCTAACAATTACCTTTCTTGTTTCTTTCTTTAAAGTACGAATAAACTTTCCATACTATTGTCCTGGATTCTTTAGGATATATGCCTCTTTTTGTAGCCGAAGATGCAGCAGCACTAATTTCGCGTTCATCAGACATGCTGTAATCAAACTTGAATCGGAACAAAATCGGTAACAAGAAATATTTTACTTACTTGTAACTCAATAATACAGACAGCGGAGTTTTGAAAAAAAACGGGTTGTAGTTTTATTAATAGACTTGAGAAACGATAATAAGAACAAATAAGTAAACGGAAAGAAGCAATCAAAACAATTAAAATGGCGATTACTGGTCGACGTTTTTAGTTCGATCTATAAATCGTTTCATCGCATAAAATCTCTATCTATCGCACTTGCACGTACGAATTTTGAGATCTGCGCAAGGATCATCAAATAACGCTTTTGCTCTATTGAAAGTTTTATCGTAGCGATAAAATTAAGTAACTGCAATAGGTGATTAATTTTTTCTCTTTATTCATTTCGATATTATTGAGTTGTAGAAACTAAGGCAATTACGTTGCATGGCGACATCGTTAAAAGGTAATAGTATATTTGCTTTTGATTTAACTTAAGACTAGACATTATTAAGCAAATGTATTTTATTCAATTGTATGGGAAATGCTAAATTTAATGAACATTCGCATTTATTTCATATTTTACTTATAAGCTTAGAAGAATTTCATACATGTTAATATAGAAAATTTTAAAACGTAAAAAGAAATATTGGAATTTATGCTAACATCATTTCCTTGAAATTCTTGAAAAATTGATCTAGAATTTAAATTCAAGCTATTCTAAAGTTATTGAACTGCTTTAAGAGCAGAACAAATAAAGATACCCGCATTATTAGACTGGAATTACATTTTCGTGGTCGAATAGCATTTGAATATTGCATACCATGTGACGAAAATACATTTTCAGAAAGAAAAAGAAAAATCAATTTTATTTCATAGTCGTTGACTTTCAATTTGCTAAATGAGAAAATCATGTAAAATTAAAACTATTTCGATTCTATTTATGGTCAAGCACCAAATAATATCGATGTTGGTTAACATTAGGTTGGTTGTAGCATACAATGATTGCTATTACTTTATGGTTTAGCGTAGATCCGTGGTTCTGTCTCGGCTCTTCAAGTTTTAATACAAATAAACATGACATTTTAAAAGATAAGTTTGTTCTTATTCTGCTGGAAATTTAGATATTCGTAATGTAATTATAGGTAATAAATTTTAAACAAGATTATAAAAGCGTTGAAACTCTTACTTAAACTCGTTATTAATAACAAATTACTTATTATCGAAAATTAAAAGCATTTAATAAACGAAATTTGATACTTTCTTTACTACGATGTTCTTATTTTCATAGTACATAATTTGTAATTTAATAACAGCTACTTTTTTTTTAATTTCATTTTTATCATACCGAAACAAAATTTGTAGGCACTGGTTTTTTATGTTAAAAAATGATTGTAAAAAGTTTTCAAATTAACTTGTTTTTAAATATTAAGTTTTTATAAAAGTTATCTTAAGTTTTTAGACATGCTGCTGCTGATTAATTATTAATAAGCAAACAACTTTTGCTTCATTTTTTTACGGAATTTATGATAAATGAGTAGCTAAGGGTACGTTAAAATTAACGTATTTCTATACATGGCATGAGTACAAAGAGACATAACAGTTAATATTTTTTTAGTTTTATAATAATTTTAGTTGTTCTAGAAGTTGAAATTACTTTTATTAATCTACTTACATAGTAAACAGCGAATCAAATCCATTAAATTGATTATTAGGAATTTATTTTATTAATTCCATGTACGGATTACAAATATTAAGCAAAATAATAGAAAAATTCTGTATAATTGTAATTGCTATGAAGTAATTAATGTTGTGTTTTTTTTTCTCTCAATCGATCCAAAACGCTTTGAATATTTCATTTTTGACAGTTCTGAATAGTTGTGTTCAAGTAAAGCACATATGTACAATTTTATAATCGATGTTTTTACCAATTAACAATATTTAGCGAAAAAGTGGCGTGCTGAGATTTTTTTAATAGTTTTAATGGTAGTTTTTCAATATAACTTTTTTGATGGATTTGTGACAACCGACAACATTTTGATTGTGTCACACTTACCTTGCAGTGTATCATTTATTTAACAACTGTTCTACCAAGAATGATGTCAACACCCTATTGCTAAGCTGAAAATATCTCGTTAAATGGTAAAAATCATTTTAAATAAGACAAACTGGTCACTTATTAAAAACCTTCAGAGCTTTTTACGTTGTTGAAATTCACTTATATGTCATTGTAGCAGCGTTATAGTTTTATTGTGCTTTTTGATGTGACAATTAAAACATTTATTTTTATTCAGAACTGTTTAAATCAATAAGAAAAATTCTACAACTGTAACAACTATTACGTAAATATAAATAAACTTGCGGAAATCTAAAATATTACGAAGGAAACCGTTAAAAATTAGTCAATTTCGAAAGAGGTTAATGTTCCCTAACTACATGTTTAACACATTTTTCTTAAGAAATCAAATAATTAATACGAATCAGTTATATAACAAGAATCGGTCGGAATCTATACTGAAATAAGTACGTCTTCTGGTTTATATTGTGTCGAATAAAGTTGCCAGCATGTTGCTTACTTTTATAGAGGGTTCATCACTGCGGCTAAAAGAAATGGACTAACTAGAAAGCAACAGAAATATTGCAAGAGATTTTTATTTATGCAGTTTGACTTAAATTTAATCCGTTTAATAAAAAATGAGTCAATGTTAATTTATAATGTTATAGTTTGAAATTACGTGTGAATTAATACTTGATCATTTTATTTTACGAACGAAATTGTTTTCACTAGCTACGGCCAGTAGATATTTTTCTTTTACCGAATTAAGTCAAGTTGCAAGTTCTTTATATGTTTGCATTTATTCAAATTGCATGTCAACAAATAATGTATAAGAGGTTTAGAATTTAGCCATGAAAGAAAAATTGTATTTTATCTAAAGTTGCTGTCCCATGTAATGGTTATTTGAGTATAAAATTGTAAGCAGATGGTAAAAGCTATTGTAGCAAGAGAAGTATGAAATAAACTTGAAATCAATCTTCTGGAAGTTGTAAATGACGCGTTAGGAAGTGTGTTCTAGGTCATTTTATATTCAACCGTTTACGCTTAAAAATGTTGGGGTTCTATAAGATTTTGTAAAATTCGTCACTTATAAGCATTTTCCATTTAGGGGAAGTAAACGGATGTACCACTAAAAAATTGAATAAGCCACGTTTATAAATACCATCACATTTGAGAATGAAAAGAGAACTTGGTTTTTATTAGTGTAAGGAAAATAAGAATTTTATTTTTTTTTCTGTAGATTGGTGTCGAAGCGAAATAACTAAGTATCGGCGACAATGAGAAGTAATTAAAAGTCAATATTTTCTTAACCACTCCCCTTCCTTTCTTTAAATGCAAATTAATTTCCTACCATCTTGAATATAAGGTTTTAGGATTTAAAAATTGATTTTCAATTGTTCCTAATTTCCGAGATTGTAAATGCCTTAAAGTCACCAATAAGAAAGTTCTCTCGCATATTTTCTATTTATAATGCCAAAGAATACTAATAAGAACCTTTAATAAAGGAGTCAACAATTACAAGTTTTTTACGCTACCTTTTGTATTGTAAAATAGAAAATTAACACAAATTAAGTAAGCTAAGTTAGTCTTTTTTCTTCAAGTATAATTACAAGAGTGAAATCGTTAAAAACTTGAAAGAATTATACGTAAAAAATAAAGAAAACAAAATTTTATATAGCAAAAAAAGATTGGAACTTGAGTGCACTTCGGTTGGAAGTAGAAGCGCTGGATAATGAATGTTTCTCGCCGTAAACTCACGTTCTTCTAATTTGGCGCACTTCCTGACACCCGATGTTACTGAAGGGTAATTCCACTATTACTTTTAGTTAGAAAACCCCTGATGACGTCCAGTTTATTCATTTGTTTAATACTCTATTACACTAATTGTATTACTTAATTGATTTGACATCTTTTAGTGACATTTTCAGTTAATAAATAAATCTCACGAGAGTAAAAGACGTAGTCGCTAGTTTTTTGCATTAATTATCCATTAGAATTTCAATTTCAAAATTTCTAATGTAATGAAAATAAGTATTACGATTTTAAGACAAGTACTTACTGAAATTTTGGATAAATATTTGATTTCGTTTATTTTGCAAGGCTAATTTTATAGGTACGCATTTTAAAATTATTGTAAACGAAAAACGGCAAATGTCCCTTGATTAGCATTACCGGTAGATTTTTCTGTAATGGCTTCTAGTAAGCAAATTATACAGGATTGTCATAGTACAGAAAAGTAATTTTTTCATACTGTACAAAGTTATAAAATAATCAATGTTATTTGAATTTTTAATTAGGATCTCGTTTTAATACTACTGTTAACGTAAGTAAAAAAGTTTTAACTGATGAAGAATACTACAATAGAACCTGGTTTATTTTGACCTTCTATAGTCTTTCAGATTATAGATGTAATATGTAAATATCACGCAATTGCACATTCAGTTGCTTATATAGTGATTAATAATTCTTGTCATATAATATTGCATTATATTTTATGTGATGATTGTACATTGGTTTAATGAATTTTATTATGTTTTTCACGAATTATCATAGAACTGCGTTCATTCATTGTTGTATAATAGTATATTAAAACACAAGTTACAGAATGAACGCGCTTCAAGCACGAGACCGGATTTCATACACGAGCCGCGCAGCGGCGAGTTTATGAAGCGGTCAAGTGATTGAAACGTATTCTATGACGTGTGTTTTATACTATTTTTTATACATTTTTCGTATAATTTTAATTTTAAAACAACATTGGTAAACTTTTATATTTTATTGAATTGGCAACATTTACATTTTGACATATTGAAATTTATGTGTTACTTAACCTAAAATTTCATACAAAATTATCTCTTTTCACCTTTATAAGTAAATAACTGAATTAATAAAACGTCTTTATTTTATCTTGGCATCAAAATTTGAATTTTAATTGTTAAACTCCAATAATTTTGATTTCTTTTTCGTGTAACGTCAACTTACGATGCAGAGATACCAACTTTGGAAAAACTAACATTACCAAAAATCGTGTAAGAATTTGCTTATTCTTACGCGGATTTTAGTGTGAGAATCGCTAATTCTCATGTCGAAATAGAGAAAATATTTTACTTTTATACGTTAAATTTCATGTTGTACACAATTCACTGATCACGTTTTCTTTCTTTTTTTATTTTAAATTACTATTTCTTAATTTGTGTAGTTTATCATTTTTAGTGGTTAATTGCAATTTTATCTGTTATAAGTTACATTATGCAAATTTCATGAAACTGAGATAACTAGAAATAAGTACTAGGAGAACTTGAATAAATAAGAAAATGGCATAATTTTCTCTTAGTTGCATTTAGATGTGTTTAGTGAAAAAAGTAAAAATCCGGAAATAACAGGTAATAGGTGTCTGTCATCTTTGTCTCAGTTGAAGTTAACAGATCTTTTAAAAGCGTTAAAAATACAAATAATAAACTTAAACTTCTACACATTATCCGACTCGTAGTTCCTTGAAGAAATTCTGTACAAGAAAATTGAACGTTAATCTTGTAGTGAAGCAGTCGAAATTTGGTTTGAAACATAAAATATAATACAAAAACTTGGAACTTGGTTCTACCAGTAAATAAACGAATCGCTACTATTTTAATTGACAAAACGAAATATATTAACGACTTAATTATACTTATATCTAGAAATTCAATTTTTTAAGACATTATATTGGTTTAAGTAATTAGTTCATAAAGAACAGCGTATCTTATTGAAGTAATTAGTAAAAAAAACACTGCAACACTAGAACCAATTTGAACCTTCATGAACTTTTAAACGTTCTAATTTTGAATTCCTATAAACTTAAGTTTGCACCATTTTTTAGTATTAGTTTTTAAAAAACATGTTCAGTAAATAGATTTTTCAAAATAAAGTTTATTTTCGACTTTGAACTGTTAAATTATGGAAAGCGTCAATTTGACCACAAGTGGCGCGTTTAGGTATTTACATTCATTGGCGGTTTTAGTGTTAAATGGGTAACTAGTTAGTATTGCCTTGTTTTTTCCTTAAAACAAGAGCAACATCAAAGTGTCAACTGCTTATTAACCTTGTGTTTAAAGGTTGTCACTAGGTTGTCTGCTCTTCATAAATTAGATCAACTTTTAAATCATGTGAAAATTGTTACTCTTATTTAGTTGTAACCTGCGTTTGGAATTTTAGCAGTGGATCTTTTATGTCAGACCCCGTAAGTAGATCCAACTGGCTAAATTTGCGGTTTTCTGTTTTTTTCGATTGATTAGTTCGATGTTAGCATCGAAAACGTTTTGCTCGTTATTTTATTATGTGTGATTTAAGTTTATTGGTATTTCAAGTTGTTTTACAGTTATTACTGTTTTTTTTTTGAATGCATTAAGTTCCGTGGTTTTGATTTTGATTTAGTGTTTTACTTGTTTATCTCAGTAAAATAACAATTCTATATAATTTACGACTTCCTTTTGGAATGTAATTTGATCAATTTTTCTTGGTATCTATACTTTGTTTATGTTGAGTTCTTTTATGAGCGCAATTGCGAACCACCTGCAATTTAGCGAACTAAGCGTTTTTGGTGAGAAATGTTCCTGTCGTAGGTCTACGTGATAGAATTCACGTGGCCAATTATAGTTTTCATCTTTGTTAATTTAGTTCGTTTAATGTTCTATCTTTTACAAAGATTTTACGGCGCAAGTTCATGAAATTAAGTGGGAATAGGAAGTTTTAAAAGAGGTAAAATTTTGGTTTTGGGGATGATTATTGTTTCGGTGGCAATTAAGAAATACCGGGTACCGTGATGTAGTGGAGTGGTTAGGGTACTTTTACCCTATCGTAATGTAATACCGCGGAAGTTAGTTGGAACCGTGAAAATTAAGTGTAGTAGTGGAAAAGTTTGATTTTCCAAATTTCGTAATTTACGGTTTAAGTAGACTTCATGGTTTCCAAAATTAAAAACTCAAGTTTCAAGTTGGATATGCAATCGTTGGGTTGTGCTACATCCAGTCTTCGCATTTGTGCGGATTTTATTTAAGGGTTAAAGAGGAAATTCTTCCGCCGTCATAGAAATTGTTTGGGGTACCTTTCACCTGGCCTCTATCAACTAACCACAAGTTCTTTCCTGAAGTTACGACGAATTCAAGGTATTTATGTTGCACCATTTATTTAATCGTGAAGATATTATTTACGTGATTTAAGTGTTAAAAGCTTTGAATTTTAAGTAAAAATTACAAGTGTCTCGAATTGATTTAACGTTAATGTAACTAATTATTGTCCGTATTTAGCGGAACTGTGTTATAATCCCGAGTTAAAAATTTATTAAACGGGACCGAATTTTCGATTCAAGATTTATATATTAGTTTTATATTAAATAAGTTTATTTTTTTTTGTTTTGTTGTAAATGAGTAATTTCGACGCGCACACGGCCGTGATAAATTAAGATTTATAATTTGTGCTTGGTTTTATTAAATTTTGTATTGTATTATTTTGTTGTTGAGGAGTTATTCAAATAATTTTAAATTTTGTTTTTATCAAACTTTCATTTACGTACCTTTTGTTGTTTTGGTTAATTTTTGTTGATTACTATACTTTACTTTTGTGTCATTATTTTTTTTTGTGTTCAAATAAATGTTAAATTGTTAAATGTAAAGAGCTTTTAATTCCGTCGGCCTCCGCGTGTGTAACTTTATTAATTTATTACAGATTTTAGTGTGATACACTCGAACAAGGTAAGTTCGTTTAGGGTGTATCCTCCAGGAGCGGACTTGTGGTTGGCAAGGGCCAGAAGTCCATTAAGCTTTACTCCTTCCTGGCGCCCTTTGATTTCGACATTTTTACTTTTCGATTTTGTGTTTTCGTCAAGTTAATCCAATTCAATCACGAAACGTTTAAATATAACCCACCCCGTCTCCACTGAGCTAGTGGCACAACATCGTTTATGTTACCTCATTTCAGGCAGTGACTTTGTTTTAACTTTGGCATGTAACACAGTTTGACGGCGTATACAGAGTGTATCTCATTAACGGGTTGTTAATTTAGCAGGTGAAATTAGAGCATAAATACAAGCAACAATGTCAAAAGAAAAGTTACATTAAGACATTTAAAAAAATTAAGATTTTTTGCAAAATAAGTTTGTTGACACCACGAATAAAAATAAACTGTGCAAATTTTTCTAAGAAATTCGCTGAATCCAAAAATAAAAATAAATACGAAATAATGTTATTGGATAACGCGTAGTTAAATTACTGTGGCTATGAAGTTGCTATTTTGCACATTGTTTTTAAGTACACTATATAATACCTCCTCTGTTGGATAATAGACAAACGTCAAAACGTCGCCAAAAATTGTTTGAAATCGACTTTGCAGCTTTTATCTATTATTTACGAGGGTTTTGTATACTTCATTTTAGAAGAAACCGCAAATATGGCGATTTACATGCGGAGGACCTCTATCGTGCATAAACCACATTGTTCTGCTCTAAGGAGTAAGTTATCAAATTCTTACGCAAAAGTTTCTTGTAAAAGTACATGTCACCTATAAGTCTTTCTGGTAAAATAAACGCTCCAATTACACTTATTTCTTCACATACTCGCCCAAACATTAATAGAAAACCGCCACTGAAAGTTACTTTGATGAATTTCATGAGGGGTTTTTTCATTCCAAACATGCGTGTTGTAAAAATTCAGCACTCCATTTCGTGTAAAACAATGCTTATCTGAAAATAATATTTTGGCACTGAAGTTAGGGCAGAAAGCTTCTTGTTGCTGCAACTACAAAACACAAGTCGCGGTTCAAAATAACGTCGGTTAACTGTTGGACTCGTTGAACATGGTAAAGTTATAAAGAATAATTCTTTAAAACACGATGTAGCGTACTAAGGGACACGTTAACTGCGCGGCCTATTTCTCTAGTGCTACTTCGTGTCCGATCTTTTACGATTTACAATATCTGCACATACATTGAAGAAAAACAAATATTAAAGTTCTGATGCTATTGAAAAGATTTATTCTTCTTCCGTTGCTAACGAACGCCTCCAATTTCTTGGACACGCGCCAAAATAAAGTTTATTGAAAGCATTTATCTATTAGGATATTGCTCAACCCCCAATCTACGTTTTAGCTTCTTTACAGTTATCCTTTGTACATAGTAACTTATACTATGAGATGGCTCTGTCATCAAACATTGTTAATGGTTATAGCTACACTAATCGTACATACATTAAAGCAGCGTTGTACCTAATAAATAACATTTAAATTAAATACTGTGAAGTACGAATCACTTAGCATCAACTAAAGAAATCCTTTATAATATCGCGGCAGGATTTTATCAGATTGTCAAAGTTAATTCTAAGAAAACTTAATTTTGCATTTATCTGGTTACAACCAAAGATAAATGTGATCGTGTGCACAAAGTACATTTTGTTAAATTAGAATTTAGGATTTTATGCACATCATCTTTAGTCTTAAACAAAAATTTAAGGGATTAATCTGGACTATAGGACGTAGTCTTTGAAGCTTGTTTCGTGAAATTTAACGATCCGTAAAAAATCTATTTAAGGATTGACAAACGAAGTGACTTGTATGCATCGTGCATAAACCACATGGTGTCTCAAAATGCAAGTGACTTTTTTAAGATAAGTTTCATTTGTATACATTTTTAAGTCGTCTGAAAAAATTACGTTGGCAGTAAGTCTAAGGCTTCGTGTTGTTGAAACTGCATGCAGAATCTTCGTCAATTCGTTGGAAATGATAAAAGCGCGCTTTGTCATCTGTCTTCTACCAATTGCAACACTTGCACATAATTATATAAAAAAATGAAATATTAGTGTTGATTTATGTTAAAAAGACCCATTTGTGTTTTTTGTTTTATACTGCTAGTGATCTGTCTGTCTGCCTCAAACTTTTTGTAAGTGTATAGAGCAGCTCCAGTGTTTGCACATCAGTTAAAATAAAGGTAAAAGGATTCATCTATTGGGATGCCATTCTTCTCACATCTTTCGAGTAATCTTGAGACTGTAATTACACTCACCATACCTAAAAAAAGTTGTATTTTGCGATTGTATCAGCAGTCGTCGAACGCATGCAAGAAACAAATCAAATTTTATTTTTGTTTGTAGTTATTAATACAGTGCACGCTGCTAATTGGAATTACGGATAATGTTATCAGTAGGGTAATCTTACCAATTTATAAAAAAAACGGAACGGACATATACACTATACAGGGTGTTCTAAATTTGCTGGGAAATAAGGCTACCAGGTATTGTAGAGGTCAAAATAAATCGACGGGACTCTGTTTATGTATATACCAAAATGTACCGTTTGTCCGGGAGAATAATTCAAAAATCACATTTTTCTACGCTGGCGCTGTTAAGAAATGCGTATAAGAAATTTAGACATTTCGCAAAAGTGCAATTTTAAAGGATTATCCTACTTTCAGTATTAAAAAAAAACAACAATAATTGTAGAAAGGTTAAAATCGTCTTCGCCCCCTTGTAATTTTTAAATATTTTTCTTAGGGGTGGTAATACGGCTCTAGACTTGAATAAAATGTTTTTTCAAACACTGATAACCGATATTCTTAGTATAAGTTTAATAGAATGTAATATTTAATGAATTAGTGGTAGACACAAAGACAAAAACTTTTTTTTCGAAAAGTGTTCAATGTGATGTAAAAAAATGCATCCTTTTTAAAACATCTTCGTTTTCTCGTACTGCGTTTTCAGCATTTTGAATTCTGTTCCACAGTTGTGCGGAATTATTAATTTGAATCTTGTACACTCCCCAGATGAAGATGTCGCAGGGATTTAAATCTGGACACCGCGGAGGCTATTGAATAAGTGCTTCTTCTACTAATTCTGGCAAACTTTCTTGAAGAAAACGAAAGTAACTAGCGCCATCCCGACGATCAGGTAATCGGAACGGCTCAAACATAAAATTGTCAATAATTCCAACCCAGACACTAATCTTGAATTCTCGTTGATGTCTACCTTTAATAGCATGTGGATTTTCATCCTCATAAATATGCTCATTGTGTAGGTTTGTCATGCCACCACGTGTAAAATAAGACTTATTATCAGTAAACAAGATATTAGTGTGTGGAATCTCTTGTCGATTATTATGTGCTCTCAAACAATTTGTGAAAAATTTAAATGTGATCTGTGGTCAAATTGTAATAATTCTTGAACTGGCTGGATGTGGGATCGACGAAGTAATTGATCTCGAAAGATGCGACTTTTTGGAATCCCAGTCTCCCGTTGTAGTGTTCTGGTACTGGTCTCAGGATTCTTTGAAAAACAGCATCTTCCGCAATGATTGTTTGGGTTTATCGAGGTCTTCCAGCGTTATTTCTGACTGGCTTCAAACTTCCGGTTTCTCGAAGACGTTTTTCGATTTGGACAAAAGTTTTGTGATTTGGAATTCTCCGGTTTTTGATGCAGTTGCTTTCATAGAATCTAAGAACTAATAGTATGTCTACCTGTTCATTAAAAATCTAGAATTTGAGAGCTACTAGAGTAAACAACAGCAATAACAATTAAAGCAATAAGGATGATTGCGATAAAAAAGCAATAGAAAAGTAACTAAAAGTGAACAAATTATTGAAACATTTACTGTCAACAATAAGCTGAGACGATTATGAATTTGTTTCCTGTCAAAATCGTGACCCTTGTTTTGTTTGTGTGTCCACGGCCAACTAAATTTCATAATTAAACTTGTACTAAAAATATCAGTTATCAGAATTTGAGAAAACATTTTATTCTTCGAAACTATTCAAAACACGGAGTTTTTACAATAGTCAAGAAATGAAGATGATGAGCAAGTCTTAGAGGCGAATTTTACCAATAATTAAAAGGTGAGAGCGGTTTTAACCTTTCTACAATCATTTTTGTTTCTTTTTTATTATTGAAACTTCATTAAATTTGTTTTACGCATTTCAGAACAGCGTAGAAAAATATGGTTTTTTAAGTAGACTTCAGAACTCTTGTTAGGGAAAAACTGTACATTTTGGTATCTAGATCCAATCCACTTATTACTACAATACGTTGTTACATGCAATTTTTGCGTTATATTTTATTAATTTTGATTCAAAGATTATTATTTATTCGATTTATGACCCTGAGGTATTTCCCGTGTTTCGCGCCGCTTTTGGCAATAAGTTAGTCGGACAGCGTGGGCACTTCGGGGAGACGATCGTGAACGGTCATTTGAGAAAATTGCCTGGATATTTTCTGGAGCTAATTTTTGCTTAAGGTTGCAAAATTCGGGTTTTCGAGATTTTTGCTCCAGAGAAGTAATTAAAGTATAACTATTGGGATTTTTTCTGTTGGATTTAGTGTACTTACGATTTATTCGGATTTTTTATCCAGGATTTAACTTATCCACCACTCGGTCAGGCTGTTATTCACTATATTTTCCTAAGGGTTGTTCTTAAATAACATTTTATTTTAGTTTAAACACCGAAATTTCTCGGTGTTTTACGTTCGGTTTTCTGTTGCCCTCGATAGCGATTTATCAGAGCGGAGTCGTAAGAGTTATCGACAAACGCATACGATTCCTGTCTTCGAGGTGACGACGTTTAAGTACAGGTTTTATTTTATTTACGCTTACGGCCTTGTGGCGCCTAATGTTATATTACGTTACTATAATTTTAAATTGCAATTATCGTTCTTTTGTAACCCTGATGAATCGATTCTGATCGGGATTAATTTTTTGTTTAATTAATTTGGATAAACATTAGTAGCCGTAATCCTTTTTTAAATTTAATTATTATTAATTTGTGTTCTGGGTTCTACTACGTCTGTGTACGTTTCATTTTGAAATTATATTTTTAGTTTCGAACGTATGGTTTCTTTTAAAGTTTGAACCTGGGATTGTTACGTCTTTAGTTTGAGAAATTTACGTAACAACGTGGTAGTTTTATTTCCCTGCCATTTAGGGACACCCGGTGTAGAAAAAACATTGTTTGTTTTTATACATGAACAATAGAACATAGGTTTTCTAGCTAGACTTTCACAATACGCTTGTTTAAAATGAAAAATTTAATCATTGTACCCTAAAAAAATTGTTTGTTTTTGCAGTTTTATTTATTCAAGGAATGTGACTGATCTATTACTTCAATTAAACATCTGTAAATGTGTATCTTCGACAGTCATCTTGGAAAGAATGCGCAATTCTTAGAATAAAATTTTGGTTTAACTACGTCCTATTTTAGTGTCTGAGAACAAATTTGTAGTTCTTACAACAGTGAATTAAACATGATAACATTGTTTTTGATTTCTTTTTATTAACGGCGTTAACAAACTATTTAATACAACAGGTAATTTTCGATTTATCTGACTCAACGTTTTGATTTTTTTAAATGTTTTATTAGAACTTTTATTTTGAAATTTTTTGTTTGTATTGATGCTATTATTTTTGCTTCTAAGTTAAGAACCTGTTAATCAGGTAAAAACTGTATGCATTTACTGTTTTCTAACCAATAAACATTTATTTTTTTTTAAATATCGGATTTTGTTATCATTCGCCAGTCATAATCCACCATATTTTTTAGTATTTCTTATATTAAAGTATTTGTGTTGTAGTGCCGTAGTTTTAGGCATTATGTTAGTTGTGCTGGATTTTTATGTTTTTTTCGTCAAGAAGATCGTGTAGTATTATGAATTTTTTTAATTTTTTATAACACATTTTGTTTTTACTTATACTATCTATGTAGTGTTTATTTGGTATTTCAAATTTTTGTATCAGTTTATGCAACAAGTAAGTCTCATACCTTAAATGTGTATTTAATTTTTAAAAAAATCAAATGGGAATAACTTTCTATGTTACTTCTTTACTAATACATATTTTATTTTTTATGACATCTTCAAAGTGTTTACTTGGGTGACGATGTTAAACACATTACATTCACCGCCTTGTTACCTATAACGAAACAATGTCTTATCATTTACTGCATTTGCATTTTTGGTCTTAGTGAATCAACATATTTGTAAACATCTTATACACTTTAATATAAGGAAATAAAATTGAAAATACAAATAAACTAACTTAATTTAGGAATTCGAATTTCTTACGAGTTAATGGCTTCGTGTTTTATTTCAATATTTTCAATTAGATTTAGGCATTATTTTACAGTATAATTAAACTTTACTGGAAGTGGAAATCACACAGTTACTTTTAAACTCTAAAACAAAAACAAAATGAAGACAATTCTAATGCTTTGAAAAAATTATTAAAGGGAAATCTATGTTGTTTTCTAGAATTTAACATAAAAATTGTTAGCGTTGCGAATTGTACCTACTTAGTATTCATACTTTAGTAAAAGTAGAAGTTCTATCTAATCTAATCAATACTTGTTATTTCATGAAATTTTCTATAAATATTTTTTTGTTTATTTTCAGATTCGACAGCTTGAAAAACTGGAATAGAATCAAACTGATCAAATAGGTAAGGTAGTTTCTTTGTAATTTGTTTATATTTACATCAAAAAAACAAATTGAGTAAGGATCGTCTGTTGATTGACAATTTCAAATTAGTTAATTTAATTTTAATGTTAATTTGAATAAATACTTACTTTAGAATTTATTGTTATCTTGGTCAAAATTTAAGCTTGCAACGTAATATTTAATGATATTAAATAATTGATACAAAAAGTTTTCTTACTGTGGCGTCAAATTTACTGAACCTAAATTAAGAAAAATGAAATACTCTGAAAATGTAAATGGTTTTAATTAAGATTTGTTGTTAGGCTTCGTGCATTAATTTGTACATATTTGGTAAATTAGAAAAGTGTTTCTTTTAAGAAAATTATTAATAACAGTTGTAATGAGTTGCGATTACTTGTTTTTAATACACTTTATCAACTAATGTTGTATTTTTGCAATATGCATGTGCTAATGATAAGCTTTATTATTATAATTAGCTTAATTTTTTCAATGGAAATTTAAAAAAAAAAATAGAATATAATTGACATTAATCTTGAAAGCTAATAAAGGTTTTTGTAAATTTGAATAATCTCTAATTAGTTTAAATATTTAATTGTATAGTATAAGTTTACACGAATTATTCGTATCGAATTTGCTTCTATTTGCATTCATTTCAAATATGTATATCTATTTGTTTACCTACCACCAAATAATTTACAATTTAAAAATGTACAAAGACCGTTATTTTTAAATTACGCCCAAAGCCTTACTTTTACAGCAATTTAAAAATCGATATGTGTTACCTACATATTCTCAGTAGTACACGTTTCAGCAACAGTGCTTTAAATGAAATCCGTAATTAACCAACTGACTACCGTTTTGCAGATTTGATTTTAATTATTAGAATAATAACCAAATCTATAAATTCGAAAAAAATTGTAAACATGTGTTATTTTTAGAATAAAAAAGTATTGTAAGTTAAAAACATAAAAACTGAAAATACCTACCGCATATCTTTGAAAAGAGAAGGAAGTTGTTCGGCGCTTTAACACAAGTACAAAGAGTGTCGTACTTATGATAAAAACATATTTAAGCATCAAGATGTTCCTGTTTTGAAAAACATTCGTCTGATTTTCTACTTATTTGTATGCCGTTGTCACCTATTTTGGAAGTTTTAAGAACTAACTTTTTATAGTGAGATTAAAGGTTTAGAACGTAACTAAGCAAAATTATGTGATCTTATACTGGGCTGTAAGAAGAAAATGACTAATAAATCAAGACTTGGAATCATGATAGTTAACAATGTGTCGTCTCTACAAATAATTTTAAAAGCTAAACATTGTTGGTTTGCAATTTAGGTTTTTTTATTTTTTAATAATTTTTTGTTTCTTTGAAACTGTTTATTTGCTGTTGCTTGATATAGATATACTATAACTTATCTATCTATCTAACGTCAGTGTAATTACGTGAAAGGCGAAAAAAGCTCTAAAGTGACAAAATGAAAAGTAAAAATCTACATGAAACTAAGGGTTGAATTCAGAGACGTTCCTAATTTTGCCCTCACACTTAAATCTTACTATCTTATACTAACCTTAAAAACGGTATTTTCAAATAAATTGAAGGCGATGACTAACAAAATGTTACTAACTAGTAAGTCAGAAATGAGCAAGATTTTAGTCAGATTTAGACTACCCTGAATATTCACTAACTCAAAATATTTTTGACAAATTTGTTTATGTCGCTTATGTTTGTAAATTAACGTTTTTTATTAGGTGCACAGCGTTTTTATATCTGTCTATTAGTAATTTGGTCGCAGAATATCTGAGAGGAGTAATCAAAACATGATTTTGCTTTTTTAATTATTATTATTAGTAATTTGTTTATTAGTGATTTTGTAAGTACTGTATAGGGTAGTGTTTTTTTACTCGAGGGGGTATGTAAACACTTTCACTTCGTTACATTGAAGAAGATCTATATTTATAAAAGAAGTAGATAGAACAAACCCACTATAAAAATATTCAGATACCGAGATAATACAGAAAGTAATATTTTCTACATATACCATTAGTAAAATTCTTTTACCCATTATATAACCTCAAGGCCAGAATTAAAATAACCGTGGAGTTCTATTATCAGGTGTGTTAAAAAGTTTAACAAATGCTGTGTTTTGACTGGTTCAAAGGGTTTATGGCGTTGTTGTATCTGTAAGTGAGTCATCAATTTCTCAAATATTACACATAGTCAATGAACAATTATCGAGACATCTATCTAGAACATATAAAATTTTCAAACAGTAATATTGATTATGAAAATTTGAAAGCAGTGTTTTTTGGAATTGCGGAATTTTTTAGGGTGGTTGGTAGTGTCGTTAAAACTGTGTATTGCAACCGCAAATAATTGATGTTGCTAAATATCTTAGACGCTGCTAGTGATTTACCAAGAATTTTGTTAGGTGGTAGTGCATATTAGGACAAGGAATGTTGCCAAGCGTATTTTTGGAATTTGGAAAAGTAGATTTTGATGGTCATGGTCTACAATACAATGTAAGAATAATTGCAGCGTCAGATATTTTACAAAATGTAGCTATAAAGCAATTAGAAGCATTTATCGAGGAACAGTTTACTCAAGACAATATGGTACCTAACTCACCTGCTCCCATCTAACTGCTATGCAATGCCATTCGATTCGACAGATTAAAAACTGTAATTTAAGTATAATACAAATTTGATATTTTTAAAATTATTAAATAGTTATTCGAGTATTTTGGTTTCGCTTTTTTCCTGTTTTAAAATTTCTTTTGCAATCTGACTTCGTATACGTTGTTCCTCCAGTTTTAGCAGACGCTTTTCATCCTGTTCACACTCTCTTTGTGTTCGGGCAATGCGTCAGTCTTTTCTGCTACATCATTCGCAACCGCATTATTGTCACTTACAAGGGGTATGTATGGACCACCACCAGTAGCCATTTAGTTTATCTTTTCCACCGTAAGTTGTTTTTTCTACGGTTTTTTATGTCTTCTCAATACTTACGTAACTGATCGGTAGTTCAACCTCAGACACTATGCGAGGAAATATTCAAGTGGCGCTATTAAATTTGAAGTTTAACAAAAATTATTTCCGCTGTTGCATTTTCGGTTATTAAGTAACATTTCCACTACCAATCGGTCCCCTAACAACATTTTTGACAGTTCCTCCACTCAAATCTAACTCAAATTAGTTACTTATTAACTGTGATCTTTGAATACCGAAAGTGAGGATGAGTAGGATTTGCATTAACTAGAGTCAGATCAGATATTAGTGACTAACCGATTGAGTGTAAGTTGGAAATAAGGAATGTCTATGAATTTGAGCCTAAGGGTTTTAACTCAATTATTATATTAGAACAAGTAAATTTGAAATTCACTTAAAATTAAAAATTAGAAAATAAATGTAAATACTAAAATATTAAATAATAATACCAAAAATAAAATTAAAACTAATGTCATATTTGACAGATTTAGTAATAAATATATTTGTGGTCATTTCAAAAAAGAATATAATTTTACAAAAGGCAAAAAAATAAGGTACGTTACTCTCGTCAAAATTTTTATAGCATAGCTCCCTCCCATTCAACGCTCGGCCGTGCGGTTTCGCTTCGTTATACTATGCTTTACTTTCAACGCTTGTTGCGTATTATTACTATTTCATATTCGTCGCCTAATAGAACAATACTGTCGATAGAATATTCTCTTATTTGAGGTTTTTTTCCCTTTTTTCTCGTATTTTATGAAGACTTTTGTTCTAGTTTTTTATTCATATTGCTTTTCGCAACTTTGTATCTAGTTTAATTTCGTTCTGCTGTCTTTTTCACTTAATTAAATCAAATGCTTGTTCGAAGTCGATAAAAATTTCAATCTCTATTTTATATTTATGTGCTTTTTCCGGTATTTGTTTTCATACACGGATGGCGTATACCGTTGATATGCTTTTAACGAATTTTAACTGGTAATGTATTGTTAATGTTTTTACAATTTTGTATTAGTTTATTGCAGTTTCATATATGACATAAAAGTAACGTAATTTTTCCAAAAAATTTACATATTTATATAACTCTCGTTAATGCACATCAACCGCATTGATACATTAACCATTATATACAAATATACATATATACTAAACGGAAAGGTAGAAATGTACAAAGCGCATTTTAAAAGTGAAAATGAAGATCTACAAATTATTAGCAATAATCTACATCCTAAAATCGCATGTAATAATATTCTAAAAAACGGATTCGGCTACGAGAATATTTAAAATTATATTAAAACCTACATATGTATATAAAAATAGCGAACTCTGGAAGCGTTGTCCGAAGTAGAAAAAATACAGTGCTTTTTAATAAATGTTAAAATCAAGCAATTTTTAAGGTTTATAAGTAGTCGTCGGAAGTGTATTAAAAAATTGCTTTTTATTTATAAATTGCTGGTTATTTTTATGAAAGGCTGCAATATGCGGTTGCAGCTTGCATTCAATATAAATCATGTTTAAATTTTATTGTTTTCGGGCTTCACGATATATATAAAGCATTTGAAACACGTTTGAAATTTAATTTCCGCTTTTATCTGTGATTCGTTCAATGAAGCTTTAAAATAAATCCTTATTAAGCACATTTTGATATTTCGATAACGTTTAAATAATCACGATTTTTCTTTTGTTTGTGCGAAAATACTATTTTTACTAAAAGCATAATGCACTTGTGGATTTGGTCTTTCCATATCCGTTAGAGAATAAAGTGGACCCAATTTAGCCAACCACGGACGTGACTCCATATGTCGTATCCCTTCTTCATCGCGCACTTCCAAACTTAAATTGCTTTCATAAAATTGAGTTGTTGTCCTGATTACACTATATAAAGCTAAACCAGCGCCGAGAAGGAAAACGGAATAATGACGCATACAAATGTGGATTAAAATTGATTTTGCAAGTTTTATTAGAAAAAAAAAATTATTTTTAACAATTACTTTATTTGACGTTTGAACTTATAATTCAGATTTTTAATATTAAAGACATTTATCTTCTTAATTAAATTAGAAATAAAAAACGGTTCATTTAAACTCAGAATGGTAAGCGTTGAATGAATACTTTACTAAAACTTTGAAAGCTTCAGAATTAAATGTTACCCAAACAAGTAAACGAAGAGGATCACACTGACTTAAATTAGGTTACGGAGATTGATTCTTTTTATCGCAGTCTTCGCAAAGACATTCGTATTCTATCTTTTGATGACAAAAGGATTTATAATGAAAAACGACAACTTACTTTTGTGAATTAGAAATTTGTGTAAAATTTCACGAAATATAACTAATTGTTTGGACTCTTATTTTATAAAATAAATTGGTTCAATTTCACTTTATAACTGTTGTCACATAAATCTTTCCTATGAACATGAAACTTTTACGAAAACTCTTGATGTACAATATAAAGAAATGTTTGCTTACCAAGTATTGATTCGACTCATATTTATGACAAGCTGTTAAATAAACTTTGAGCATATAATCTGTTCGATGACCTAGATTCACTTTGATATTTTCGGGTACATATATTGATTTTACCAGTGAGGTTTCAAATTATTGTCATACTTGATAGATCGTCTTGCTTATACTCTTTGTAAATGTGTAATTATAGTTTGATCAGGTACAGAAAAATCTAATCGTGGCTACATTTTGCTCTTAGAAAGTAAGGCGATGGGGAATAAAAATATAGTGTTATAATAAGGTTCGGGAATTACCCGAAAGAAATTGATTTTCTTTGATACTTCAGCTCTTCAGGGAAATGAACTACATACTTCAAAATAAACGGCTCGAGAAAGATTAATTTTAGACTGTAAGAGGAGAATAAATTTACGAAAACGTTCACAAATAAATTTGATATAGTTTACATAATTCTTTGAAATTACTGATGGGCATTGTTAGCGCATATATTAGTATATTTATTAAGCATTTATTTATAAAAGTTGTCAGAGGATCTGCTTTTAATTTTTTGTTAATTACTTTTTATACTAATATATTTTTGAAGGCGATTGAATGATCAACAAATATTAAATTTTTGTTATTTTTCAAAAGTTGTGTATTAATGTTTTTCCGGCGATCGTCTGTTAATAGCAATATTAACGTATAATAATGTATTAGAAATAGATCGTTATTAATGAACGATAGTGAACCTATGAACGAATTTCTATTAATTAACGATTTTGTATAGCAACCAATGAAATCGTTAGCAACCACTGATTTGGCGATATTGCGCGACTACTGGATATAACAACTGACTAGTTCGTATACTAGTATCTTTATCACTTGTCCGTTTTTCTAATATACGATTAACGGGATAACTTCAAAACTAACTCGCTTGTTAATATGCAATAAATAATCTTAACTGTATTAACGCGTTCGGTCGTTACACTCGCTCACAGCGTTAAAATGTCACGATTATTAATCGCTATCATTAATAACCACGTTCGTTTAATAACTGTTAACGTGCAGTATATAAATATTATGCAGTAGTATATAAATATTATGCAGTAATATGCTAGGTGTAATTTTATATTAATTAAGCTACGATTTAGATAATAAGTCTTTTTTGTGACAGTACTAACTACATTTGTTTGTTCTACTTGTTATTTAAGTTACTTTTTTGTTCTGATTACTAATGATGAGTTTAGCAGTTCTTGTTTTATTGTTTAATATGAACTTAATAGACTTTGTATTTTTTCTTGCGTGTTTCGTTTACAGTAAAAACATCATTTACCTCTTTATCGTTCGTTATAGTGTTTTTCTAAAATCCGTAGTGCTCGTGTTAAGTTAAAAGTTGGTACTTCAATTTTCGAGTATAAAATTTTTTTCAAGTATAAAATTTGTCCTTAGCACCCCCTACTCTTTCGTCGACATGTCAAATTTTAGACATCATACTTTATTTCACTTCCTGTGAGATCATCGACGAGCTCTGTATTTTTACGTCCAACGCGACTTTCACCTTTATGGTATTTCACGCGAAGAATTTGTGAAAACTTAGTCGGGGTAAGTTGGTATATTTTTGTTTATTGTGGGTTTAATTTGATTCTATCCTAATTGTCTGTAGCGGATTTCGGTACGCACTACACGTTTACCGTTATCAGTGAAAAGATAACGAATAGGTGGCATGGTTGGGAAAACTTCCATGACGTCACGTTATTGAAACTTAACTATTTACACCGTCAAGGGTTGGAAACTTTCAGGATTGTACCTCTTTTAGGATGAGCTGCTGCTATAAATTATTCTGTTAAGTCGAAGGGAAACGCTGCGCATTTGCGATCTTAAATGATTGGATGTTAAAGGGGAAATTTATTTGTGTAACTTGTGTGCAACTTATATTTGATTCGACCTACGTATTAACGTTTGGAAAATTTACATTTATGTACCTTCTTTATTCTCTTTGGAATTATTGTCTGTAATAAAATAAATATATATTCTGTGTTATTACTTCTGTCGTGTTATTTGTTCTTTTCCAGCTACGGGTAGAGTTAGACGGTATCTCTCTTATCTAATCTTTTATCGTTTTGGCGCCTTTTTTAGATTAAAATTATAATTTAGCATCACAAAGCCTGCGATCCCTCTCCGGAGAAACTGTGCTAGCCGTTGCTTCCGTTTTGTTACAAGAAGACCAGCGTACAAATATTGGTTGTCCAACTCAAGGAACTTGATTTTCTCGTAACACTCGTTTGTTGTTCCTAAACTTCTGAAGCATAGGATATTACTATTATGATTTTTCATAAATATATTACTACAAAGGTGAATCGTTTCGTGTACAAACCGCTCCGACTTCAAATTATAAGTAAAAATTAGTTAGAGCAGTGGTTATTATGATACTATTTTAAAATCTGGTACAAAAATGCATTTGAATAAATTGGGAAAGTTTAGATTCTAGTTTCTTGTCTACCTTTAAGATATATTTGTAATACACGAAAAAAATTCTGAAATCTGCATCTTGAAAATATAAAATTCTCATAACCTATATTTTATAATGTGATTCTCATTGAATTAGGAATTGTTTTTTTTATCGGTGTTCTTAAGCTGTGATACTGTGTGGCTATATTCTTTGGCAATTTTCTTGAGTAGTAGATATGAAGCAGCTTTTATAATATATTTTAGATACTGTAAGCGTTCTCATTTAAACATTTGTGTTTGATTAAAAATTCTTTTTCTGTTACTTTGAAGTAGTAATGTAATCTAACAAAACAGTATCACGGTACAAATTAGCAACCAGCAGTTTCGTCAAAGAGTTTTCTTTCAATGAAATGTTGTTGACCTTCTGCAAAAAATCTACCACACGTTCGTGAAACGATAGTCACGTAATGTTTGACGATTTTATATGGTACACCAATTACAATTACAACAAAATTGATTGCAGGAAGCTGTTTAAGAACAATATCTGTTAATCACAAGTTTTTAAAATTTTAGTTAATGATAATTTGCTTTATGTTAGTTACATTAACTATTATTGTCTAAATTAATTCCAAAATTTTTGAATTGAATTTTCTTATTTGAATTACACATTACAATATAACGTGAATTTCAATGAAACATTGGCAAATGCCGTTGAATGGAAATCATAAAATAAACCAGAATTTTTCTATTTGAAAATATTGTACGGAAAATATGATTTAGTCGAACATAATAAGTACTTTAAAGTCGTACAATCGATCCAAAAATCCAATTTATCATGAATCACATGGGAATATCTGATGTACAACCACATCGCGTGTTTTACGTCACAGAGAGTTGCATCGTAATTTATAAGGACATTCATTTCTTTACGTAGACAGTAACGTTTATTTTTGATTATTTAATCATTAATTAATTTGGTGCATTAGAAAATAAAGGCAACTAATTTCTTTGTAGATTGTGATCGTGCGAATTTGCTAATGTACTACTATTACTTCTACATAAATGAAAAATCTGGGCGTGAGATTAAGGTGACTTCTATGACCTTTAATCTTGTTTTCATGCATCACGACTAAATAATCCTTGACTTGTATAAACCAAGCATTTAATAGATTTCTAAATAAGTAACTCCTGCAATATTCGGTGTGGATTTTTATAAAACGTTCGTGATTATAGTAAACTTTAGCGTGATTTCTCCTCGTTTTAGCATTAAAGTGTTGTTGTCATTTCTTAAACTGGCGACTATGAAATGCGTATTGTTTAAACTAATTAGGTGTATGTCGTTTGAAAATATATCGTAAAACAAATTTAAAGGACTTTAATACCTTATTGATGAACCTGGGGCATGTCTAATATATGATAAATTTGATAGGCTCACATTGTATATGACGAGGTTAATGGGAAGGCATAATACCAAAAGCTTTTTAATTATAGCTCCCTGGAGATGAAGGATATTATCATCAAGATCGTATGCCGTTATACATATACCCCAAAACATACGGAGGTAAATTACGAAAATTCGTATCGTATAAATAATTCCGTAACTGTAAACATCGATAAGAGTTGACTAAAAAAGGAAATAAACGTCTCATTGCGATTGTGTGACTTCTTGTATCAGAAACAATGTATATAAAAGATATTGATAAAAAATAAACGCACTTTTCTAAAATTGATGAGCACAACTAGTAGACTACTGTGAATATGAAAAAGAAAACGTAACCTACTGACGAAGAATAACAACCACTCGTACTCCGAAGCATGCCCTTAATATTTCATACATCTTTAAACTTTGCCACTTTAATAGAAAATTAATTAAACCATATTTTATTTTTATTTGAACATTAAATACAAAATATCTGTACGTGTTTACGTACGTAAGCAAAACTAGTTCTATGAAAGTCACGACCTTCACATTTTGTATACATGACGTATATCATCCAAACTTGCTTTTGACCGAAATTTACGAATATCGTGCAACCGAAAGTTTATTACTTTTACGGGAACCTTTTTTAGAATAACAGTAATAGCGTGCATATAAAATAATAGGTAAAGTTATTTCTAACTGTCCTCTTAAAACTTTGTTAGCTTAATATATTAATTATGTAAAAAAAAACTTAAATATGTAAAATAAAATATAGTGTAATAAATTTGATTATCTTAAAAACAATCAAACTATTAAAAAAGAAATCATACGTTCTAATTCAGTGGCATAAATGGTATTTGCTTGCTGTGACATCAATAAATAACGTTTATTGATTTGTAAAAACTAAGTAAACTGAACATTACTACAAATTTAGAATATATATTTATATAATCATATGTTATAAGTAAGTTATATGCTAGTCTCGTTGCTAGTATTATATAATTTGAAGAATTTTTTAATATAAACGAAACTTTGAGTTTTTGATGCTATCAATATTAAACAGTAAAGTCTTGATTATTTGATTTTTATAAAATTAACAATATACTGAGAGAAAAGTATTGTAACAATTACAGTACTGTGAAAATGAACCGCATCACTGCCTGTTTTGTGATAAATTTAGATGTACTGTAAAAATAAATAAACTCTGACTAAAACAGCTTTAAGTATTTATACCTGAATATGTCTATAATCATTTTAACAAAAAATTAACATTAAAAAAAATTATGCGTTTAATTTTAATAGTAAACGATGATAATCTAATAATTTTTATATTAGTAATTGTAATTTAAAACACAAATAAAGTAAGCAAGTGTTATTTATTTAATAAGAAATAAATTATTAGATGTTATATAATTTACTACTAATAATATTATTACAAATATAATAAAGTTTTAGTATTTTGTAGCACCCCCTCGCGCTTCAATTACAGGTTTGATCCTATCGGGCATCGATTTAACTAAATTTTGTAAATATTCTAAATCTAACTTATTTGACCACACTAATTTTAAATTTTCTATTAATGATTGTTTTGTTAATGATTTCCTCTGTGCAATTTTTTTAGATAACATAAACCAACAGTTTTCAATATGATTTAAATCGGGACTGTTACCTGTCCGTTGCAAGCGCTTAGTACCTTTATTGTTCAAATAATCGTTTACCTGTAAATGTAAATATTCCTAATTATGTTGTAAGTGGAAAATACTGTAAATCAATAAGTAATATAAAAAATACGTACAATTTTTGCTCGGTGACAAGGTGCACAATCATCTTGAAAAATGCAATTACCAATAACTCGGAATTGACTTTTGATGGTCGGTACTAAATATTCTTTAAGAATTATTAAATAATCTTTTTCAGCTATACTCTTTTCTATAACGTGTAGTGACCCAACTCCCTTACTAGAAAAACATCCCCATGTCATTACACTCACTGTAAACTTAACTGTTTTTTTTTTAAACATTCGCCTTTAAGACATTCTCCTCTACGCCTTCGTACTAATTAATTCCATCTGTTCCGTGTAGATTGAATTTTGATTCGTCACTAAATATAACTTTCTTCCAATCATTTTTAGTCCATATTTTATGTTCCTTTGCAAATTCAAGACGTTTTTGCTTCATTTTCTTAGTTAAAAGAGGCTTTCGGCAAGGACGACGAGCGTTTAATCCCATGTTTAAAAGTCTATACCTAAGGGTAGAACTCGATACGGAAACTCCAGTAGCCTGATTCCACTCTGAGCACAATTCAGTAGAAGTAGTAGCACGATTTTTTAAACATAAACGCTGTAGTATTCGATCATCCCTTGCTGAAGTTTCTCGCTGCCGACCACCACGTTTTTTATTTTTTATAGAACCGGTTTTTGATAACTTTCGGTAAAAATCGAGTAATTGTAGAAGGACTACACTTTATTTCTTTACTTACAGCTCTAGCAGACAAATTTTGTTTGTTTAGAGCTAAAATAACTGCTTTCTGTTCGTTAGTCAGCAACTTAAAATTTGCCATAATTCACGTTTTAAACTCAGAGAAGCAACTAATCAACTTAATTTTTTGTGCAGAACATCACAAACAAGTACAGCTATAAACGCTTAAAAATCCTGTTTTTATAGCTACCCTTTTCAAGGACTTAAATAGATTTATATGCAAAATATTTAAGTGGTGCAGTTCATTTTCACAGTACTGTATATGATATCTTCATACCTATTTAGACAATCAATCGATTTTTTAAGTGCTATCGTCTGGAGTCTGTCAATAAATACAATATAATATTATTAACTAGTTTATGAAAATCACTATTTACCTCAAGTAACATTTAATTCACTATTTAGCTGTAACAGTCAATAACATGCTGTCAAAGTATTGCAGCAGTTAAAACAGGCAAACATGAAGCTAAATGCATAACTTGGAATGCTCTAGTAGTGCTGTTACATCAAGGGGAATAGCATCATAGTTCTAGATAGAATGTAGTAACTGCTGCAGTGCTGTAACTTCTGAAGCAACTGCAAGAGTTTATTTAACAATTTTTACAGCTTCAGATTGAGAAGATGATAATGATCATGAAGATATTTTAAATCGTACCGATGGAAATAGAGTTGACTAAGTATGCGATTTACAGCAGTGTTTACGAGATTAGGCTACTACACATAATATAACACCCCATGCTTTGAATGATATTTTATTAATTAAAAAAAAAATATTGGGTATAAAACATTTACCCAATGATGCAAGAACATTAATGCAAACACCTAATCAAATTAAAATAAGATCTTATAGTATTGAGAAATGTTTAATGGAAAGCATGATTGGTTAAGCTTCGAAAAGTTATTTATCTTAATATTAATATAGATGGGTTACCAATTTACAAAAGTGCTAAATATGAATTTTGGCCGATATTATTTAATATTCATGATATGACTACAATTACCAAACCAATGATTGCTGCAATTTACGGTGGAGTAGGAAAACCTAAATCTGCTGTGGAATATTTGGCATCCTTTTGTGAAGAAATTAAAAATATTATGGAGAAAGGGCTGAATATTAATGGAACCATGTAACATATAGGCATAAGATGCTTTATATGTGATTCACCAGTACGTGCATTTGTTAAAGGTTATAATTATATACTATTCTATTTACTTTGAAACTGTTTATTACAGGTGTTGTAAACTTTAATGGACTACATGGACGTTGAAAGTGCAGTTGTGTTGGCTTGTATTCATACATAATTCATTGTAATGTATTTCCAAGATTTGATGCACCAAAAAGAACTAATGCTACCTTTCATAAGCGTGATGATGAAGATCATCACAAATCTAATTCACCTTTGGAATTGCTTCCAATAGTTATGGTTCGGTATTTGCTGAGGTATTACACCTAATTCATATTGGCATAATAAAAAGACAATTGTGTGGATATAAATACGACAATTTTAAAAATTTTAATGTAAAGTGGAGTGCAAAAGACATATCCTCAATCTCCGCATGTATTACAAATTTTAAAATGCTCAAAGAAATTCATAGAAAAGTTCGAGGATAGATTGCATCGAATGTTGTGAAACAATTCGAAATTTTACCACTGTTTAGTGCATATCCATTTTAATTCAAGTTGCAACAAATTAAACGATTACTTAGGACTGGATATAATCCATTACAACAAGCGGCCAAAAGATTTTTGGAACTAGGACAAGTAAGCAACACAAATATTATTCACAATACCCAAATGTATCCACCTTTTGGAAGAAAAATTTCTTCTAAATCTGAAAGTATCACTGGACTGCCACAATTAAGTGAATATTTTTATAATGTTCAAATAATGGATGAACTTGTGTTAGGAAATGATTTTGCAAATAAGTGGTTTTTAACAAGAGAAAAAAGTTGTGGTTTTGAAACGTGTAACTGTATTAGAAAAAAAATAGTTATTGATGGTACTAGTTTAAAAGTTCTTAATGATGTATTTGTAACAACAATCAAATTATCTTATTTGCACATATATAAATCTGATTGTACAGTAAATGAGATCAACATGTATTTTGTAAATGATGTAAAATGGTTGCAGTATATTATGGAAATCAAACTATGTTGATGCCATTAAAACATACGTTAGATTTGTGTATTTGAAAATAATTTCAGAATTATGTAGAATGTTTTATAGTAATAAAAGTATTTGTAGTTTCTACTTTCTATACACAGATAATCAATAAGTTTCAAAATTACTGAAGTATAACAACTCGACTGAAATTACACAATGAGAAGAGTGTATATATGCCAAATTTTAATTGATACTTAAATTAATATAATGTATTTGGTACTAAATTATTGTCATAGACATCTATCATAGCTGCATTTGACATCTTCGATTTTGAATGGTTGCCAATTAATGTTCTGAAAAAAAATTATTCATAAGGAAATTACAAACCTACCGTTTGAAACTATTTTTTAAAACTGACTTAAAAAAATCTATTGTGCTGTGACGTGAATCTGCTTATTTAATAACCTTATCGAAGCAGTCTTTAAAAAATCTATATTTTGAACAAGGAATTTTAGATTCTTTTTTTTTGGTTGCTCCTGTCTATGAGCATAAACACATAAAATTGTTTTTCAATAATTCGATCAAGCAAAAGGTACATAATTTTTTTTGCATCTTTTTTGCCTGTAGTTCCATACTAAGTTGAAAAGTAAGGCTGGTAATCCATATCATTTACTACTGAAGCATTACGACCTGCAGGATTTACTGATTGTACTAATTTTTCAATTGTTAATGTAGTGACTAATTTAATACAATTATGTACAGACTCTTCTAACTTTGACATTCTCTTTTCTAATTTGCCAATTCTCTCATCCAATCTATTCATAAATTTGTGATCATATCGATCAAATGTTAATGTTTTGTTGGAAGAATCAGTTAGCATATCATTAGATGATTGGTGAGTTAAATTATCATTCACATTGTAAGCATTAGGAAAATTAGAATCACGAGGAACACTTTCGTGGGTTATATGAGTAACATTTGACAAATCATCATTTGCACTTGCTTCATTCAATGATATTACATCATTTGTGTCACTACGAATATCATTAGACAAGACATCTTTCATCATTATAATTATTCTCTACTAAACTCTTGGCAGGATGTTTTCGTACATATTTCTTCTGTGCTTCATTACCATTTTCGTCCTCGGTGTCTGAATACAGCCATACGCTTTTTAATACTTAATGCTGCTGATAACGTAGAAATATTTTTTAATAGCACAACTAAGTTTATTCCAGTTTTCTTCTGGTAATGATCTAGGATTTTTTCGTAACTGTGCAGCATTGACTGAAGTAGATGCTGGTGGCCAGTACAAGCATCCATTAATCACCCATGTTGATGGTACTGTGCTTAAGCAATTTTTACATTCCTCTACGGTTTGCACAATTGAATACATTGTTTGTCTAAAACAAATAATGAAGATTAAAATTCAAACATATTATATTCTTTTATATTATTCAGTTTGTTTTAGCTGAAACAGATAATTTTATTTCTGATGTTTGTGTTACTCACGCAAAGCACTGTTATTACTTTCCAATCTTTGTTGCATAAGTATTTTATTTACCTTTGTTGGTGAAATCGTGTTCACGCTAATTAAAATTAAACACGTGCAATACTAAAAAATACCGAACATTTACACGCAGGTTGGAATAGATAGAACTAATACGTACATACAATGCGGTGATTATTTTATAGATTCAAAACACCTAGTCCAATTACAGTGTCTCTAACCGCTAACTAAATATTTAAGTATTTTCTCTAACCGAACAATTATGCGTACTTGTGGTGTTGCCACTTTTAAAATTCTCAATTTACAGATTATTTTGTCATTTTTATTTATTTCATTTACTTAATATTACTAATAGGACAAAACATATTATTTTAATTTAAATAAATAATAAATCTTTTAATAAAAAATATATTTAATAAAGTAGGTAGTAATCTTTGATAGTTTTACTATATATGACGCTTTTGACAATGCGTCTTAGGGCCGGTTTTACAAGTACATATTTAAACGGAGAATAAGTATCCTTAGGTTAAAAATATTCGACGAATAAAGTGTTACTGTTTTACAACTCACTACCTGTAATATTTTATTCTGGAATAACTACTCTCAGAATAACAAAAAAATATTTGATGTTGGTATTTATGAAATCGTTTTGCGCAAGCGTTAACACAACGCGCGCACGAAACATCTGTTGTAGACGTTGTAAACATAACCTTGCGTTCTTTTGTTTGTTTATTTTTTGGTTTATTTTTAATTTTGTTATCGTTGCATACCTATAATTTCCTTTTTAAAAATGGAAAAATCAAAACGTGAGCGATGCACTAATTTTACCAAAACGGAAATGGAAACTTTGCTGTGTGTGGTGGAGGCGCATCAGAAAGTGATAGGTATAAAAGCATTATAATTACCATTATGTTGAAAAGTAAGCGTGATAATAAATTTGTTTATGTTTTAGAATGTAAAAAAACCGATATGATATCGAATCGAGAAAAGGATGCAGAATGGGAAAAGATGACGACAGAATTTAATGCAGTAGTAGGAACTGGCCGAACTGTAAAACAAATTAGGATGAAGTGGGACAGTTGAAAAAAAACTACTAGAAAAAATTATAGCATTTTTAAAAGTAGCTTATATAAAACTGGTGGTGGGCAAGGTGGTATTAGTATTACTGAATGGGAACAAAGGATTTTAGGGGTAATAGGAATATCAGCTACTGGTGATAGTTGTTTATTTGATTCTGATCACACTGGTGAGGTTTGATTGATTGTGATTATTGGGTGCTAACAAAAGTAGTATTGCTGAGTATAAACTAATTGGAATGCCATAACGTTATTTGCTAGTTACTAATTTATTTTTAAGCCGATGCTTGCCGAGCATGTTGTAATTAGCTTATTTTCTTTTACAGTAAATTATTTATAATTGTATGTTCTAGAATTAAATGTTGACAGTGCAATATTAGAAGGAGGTGTCGTTGAGTTTGTTGCGCCCATTGAGGTTTGAACGTTAACTTTATTATAACTACTTTTGTAATTAAAATAATTTTTTTTTACAGATTTCCTTAACACAAGTCGATTTTGTGGATGAGCAGCCTGCTACTTCAAATCAGTTAGAGGCTGAAGATAACAAAGAAAATGAAAATGTAAGTTAACTACATATAAGTAGTTATAAATAATCATATAAAACAAATAACATTCCAGGAAACATGGGAGCAGTGGAGTCCCGCAGCACTTAAACAGCCATTACATCCGGCTTTAACTGCAGGTGTCCAATCACCTTCGAAAAATGCTCATGCTCTTCCACGTTTGGTGAACACATCAACACCAAAAAAACGAAAACGTTTTCAGAAGCCTAGCATGCGAAGACCAGTAACTAGCAAACAAGAGCTCTTGCTTGAAAAAAAGCTGGAACTGGTTTCTTTGCAAATTGAGCTTCTGAAAAAAGAGCATGAAGCACAAGAATCGAGGCGACAAGAAAAACATCGAATGGAAATGAGGTTGTTCGAAAAACAATGTATATATTTGAACAAGGAGTAGGTAATAAGTTTGTAGATTTTTAGGTATGTAGGTAATTATATTTAATTAGTTTAATGTTCAATTCGATATATAGATTTAGTTATATACTTTTAAATAAAACAATATAATATAAAGTTTAATTATTATTGAAATTTTGTAGCAAGTTTGAAAAGTGATTCATTATTAAGTCATTTCTTCGCATATTATTTAAATTATTTTCTTGTTGAACTTCAATGTTCCTATCACCAATTTCTTCATCTAGATTTCTTTCAATTGGAACCTCATTTTTTTCTTCTATTGCAATGTTATGTAGCACCGCTGTGGCCACAATTATTGCCTGTGATTTACGTAAAGAAACACGCATCCCAAGTGATAAAACAGGAAATCTCCTTTTCCAAACACCGAAACAACGTTCGACAGTATTTCTGGTTCTTATTTGACTTTCATTGTGTAAATTCTGTGCTGGTGTTGTTACATCTGCTATTGGAGTAAGTAAATAGTTGGTGTTGGCATACCCACTATCTCCTAATAAAACAGAGTTTCCCATATTACCAGAAGCAAATGTTGTTTTAATTCTGCTACTATTAAAAATATGTGAGTCGTGGCTTGAACCAGGCCATCTTACCACTATATCACGTATATACAACTCTGCATCACATACAACTTGTACGTTCCAGGAAAAGTAACCTTTCCTGTTACGAAAATGTTCTGCATTGTTCCCTCCAGGAGACTGCAGTCTTATATGTGTGCAATCAATTGCACCCATCACACATGGAAATCGAGCAATGTCATAAAATTTTGCAATTACTTCGCGCTTGTCTCTATCAGTACTTGGCATTTTTATCTATCTAGGTCTCGGCATTGCAATTGCTTCACTAACTTGTTTAATGTTAATGCAAGCTGTTGTTTTACTAACACCAGCAAAGTCTCCAGCAACAATTAACATGGATCCAGTAGCAAAAAATCTTAATGCTAATAAAAGTTTAGTTGATGGAGAAACTGCGTGGTTTTGATTGGTAGGTGATCTGATTAAATGTTCAATTTCGTCCAAAATTCTTCGACAAGTTGGTTTTGATAAGCGAAATCTTTCGAAAATTCTGAATCATTTAATTCTTCAAAATAGTCCTTACTAAAAGCCAATATTAACTGCTATTAATTTAAAGTTTATATTTTTTTGTTGTAGAGTACAAACCGTTCTCTAATTTTTTTTTTGCCTCCTTATTGGTCTGTATATCTCTTCTTCGTCAGATGACTCAAATAAGGGTATATTAAATAAATCCATTTTTAGACGTAAAAAGTAATTGATTTAAATTTTACTAGTTAAAAAAGAGCAATATTGAAAACTAAAACTTGATTGGTAGATTATATAACACCAAAAATCTAAGGTTATTCGTAGAATAAATTTCAATCTAATGCTTTAACGGCGGGATAACTTATTCCTTACTTTATACTTGGTATAAGCTATTTCTAGATTAAAGACAACTTGTAAAACCGCTTTTAGAGTTTACTCCTGGAATAACGCTATTCTGTAGCTTATTCCGAGTTTGTAAAACCGGCCCTTAGTGGTCTAACTAGTTAGGAGCTTGGCATACCGGACAATAGCATATGATGGTACAAGGTTTGATCCTCGGAAAGGATAAGTTTTCTAAGACATTAATAATATAGGTACTCTAGAATTCACCTGGAACGGGAAGGCACAACGATAACATGGAAAAATATTAAAAGTTTTAACAAAAAGAACTTTGAACGTGTCACACCCATCAAAAAACAACTAAAAGTAAAATTAATAAAAATGTCTCAAGTATTTTTTTTGTTCAGTTACATAAAGTTAAATGTTAGCTGATAAAACAGCTAAATCACTGCTATCATATCTTTTTGGCTGTGAGAATTTGCTGTCACAAGTATTTACCAGCGCTGTGTCAGTGTCGCATGATGTAACTGCGACAGCAATATCACAGCATATTGACAGCAAAATCTTATAGCTGCTACAGCAATCTGTGAACAGCAATAATGATGCTACCAGCACTGTACTACCAACAATGCAGCCTCTAATGAGGATATCCAGCTGCTGATCTGCTGTTATATCATTGCTGAATATTAAGCTGCCGCAGCTGTAGTAGCATTCAGCTGACTGCGGCAGCACTGTTACAACAAATTTTCAGTAAAAAATGTTACTTGTGACGGTAATTACTATTAACAGATTAGTACTAACAGTTATAATTATTAGTTTAGCAAAACGTGTAAATTTTTCTCAGTGTAGGTTTAGGACTGAATTAGTTTTGGTAACATAAACACTGTAAATAGATAACTTTCATTGTTGAGGATGAACTTTAATTTTTTCAAAAAGAATATTGTCATTGAGAAGACTTTTGGTAATTGTAGAGAAGATTGATGAGAATGTTAACTGTCAACTTATTTAAGCTCTATAGTGACCAATCAAAAAATTTGAACCTTGTTCGCATTTGGGAATAATACTTCGGCTTAAAAAAATTTACGAAAACTTCAAACGAGATAAAACAAAAGTAGCAGTTTAAAATGAACTTTCTGAAATTTTGATGGTAACACGTAGACGTTTGTATCAACAAACTTCTGTAGTAAAATGTACATATAGAATTGGATTTTTTTAAGTACTAGCATAATTTGAATTTATCACGTTATTGGTATACTTAAATTAAAGTACAAGCATTTCTGGGTTAACGAAGCAGTTCTTGATGATTCCACCCCTATTATAAGTTGAAGGAGAAATTAATTAAGCCAATTTGATATATCAGTACGTTTTTTTAGATACCAGAAACAGTTTTTAATAAACAACAATATTAATCTAGTTGTTTACTAGTATGCAAGAGTTAAAGCTTTTTACATTTATTTGTATTTACATCAATTTAATCATTTTGATAACTGTAAAAAATACTTGTTTTTCGCACATTCTTTATTTAAACATGCAGTTACCTTAACAGTAATAAAAAGGAGGCTGCTGAAAGGTACACGTCGTATCTAAACCATAACCGCTTAATTGGAACGTTGTTATGAGTTTCCTCGCCTTATAAGATTTGACATACAAAGAACAAAACTAAGGTAATTTATTATTTTTGTTGTCAAACTTTATAAAACCAGACAAAATCAGCGAACACTTATAAAAAATTTAAATTCTTTCACGAAGTAACGCAATAATTGATGTCTAAGGTTGTAAATATTTTATATCATTTCCTTAGTTACTTTATTGAATTATTATATCGTAAATATTATATATAGATGGAAAACGAATGGCTTTTCCGATTTAGAATTTATAGTTAAAAACTTTTGTAGTTCTATAAATAAGCATATCTATCTTATGTACGTGGCAAAGTTTAATATGATGTTTTCTACATTTTGAATCATTAAATAAAGTTACAGTGATATTTTCAGATACCACGTTAATTAAAATTTCATTTCATATTTTAACAAACATAACAAGTCGTGAAGTGCGCTTGTAAATGAAACTAATAAATTTGTATATACGTATAAAACAAAAAGGAAAATTCTGCGATACAATTTGTTTGCGTTTACAAGAACGTTCTAAATTTTTTTTACAATTAAATTTATAGAACAAAAGAATAAAAAAATTGAAACAATGTTTCACTTGACAGTTGTTTAATCATGATGTTATTACGAAAGCTTTTTGTAAAGCTTAAATGAATTTTGATGCCGTTGAATTCTGGAATTGTTTTAAGTTTAAAATACGAATTATTTATAATTTTGAGAATCTTTAATCATCGCTTTATTGTTTACACAAAATCGTTCTACGGCCTACGTTATTAGTGTTGAATTACTTTTAATGCGATTGTATAAACGTAAGAGGTTATTCAACTTGTACACTTCTACATCGCTTATTTAAATTCTATATTCCTATAACTACTGTAAAATTCAACGAAATTGTCATCGAGATAAATTTTTGATTTATATTCCACCCACTGCGTGATATGTCAAATTTCGTGCAACAGTAGGGAGTTTTTTACAGGAGAGAAAATTAGAGAAATTATTCTATTTTCCAGTTACCAAAAGTGTATTCATGAATGTGAACGATGAGAGAAACATTTTACTAAAACAGTGCGCAGTGCTGATAAGAGTAAAGCGAAAGTTAATGTAGTTTTTATTACCAAACTGAGAGAGACAGAATATATACGCCAGTGTATATTTCCCTAAAAACAATTTAAAAGCTTTTAAAATCACGTATACTGAAAGCTTTGCATCGTTCTAAACGGTTTTTACGAACACTTGGCTGCTGCAGTTTCTTTTCGTATCATTTCATGCAGGATACGTTAGTTACTTAACTGATTAGATACTGCATTTCACTCAATAAAATCGACGAAACTAGGATAAGCATGTCTGAATCCATAATGGTTTTATAAATAAATCTATAATTGGGTTTAGGGTATCGTGCAGAGTACATAGTAAACACCACTTGTCATCTTGTTTTCTTTGCATTGACAAAATAATTATGCCTGAAATAAGCAGCTTAATTCATTTTTCAAACACTTCATAAATTAATATCGCATTGTTCTGTTCATTTTAAGCATAACTTTTAAATGAAAAATATAACTCAATAATTGTGTTGTGAGGAGATTCATTTCAGTTTTAAAATATTTAGGGTTTCATCGTATTATACTAAACTAAAATGTTTTTGAGCATTTTGCCTCTTGTTCTTTTACCTCAGTTCATAATATAATATTTTAGTATATCATCATCAATTGTTTGATGATTAGTAATCGACTAAAATTAACTTATTGTTAAATTTATGTGTGGAAGTTGGTGTTCGTGAAGCAGCGAGTAATACATCATATTAAGCATTCAATAACAGACGAAGTAATTAACTATTGTTTACATAAGAAGGTAAACAAAGCTGATAATACTCTGTATCCTATTATTCACTCTATAGGAATACTAATTATTCGACTAATTTACTTTTAAGCAAGTGAAATTTATAGCAATTAGCTCAAATATGTTGCAGTTTTAGTTCGTCACGATAATATATCAGACAATTATTTATTGATATCAATTACTGTATCTATCTATACAGAACACAGCTCATTGACAAATTGAATGTTGAACATTATTAAAAAAAGTAAGCATTTAATAAAAGTTGACAGTTTAGTTCACTACATAATTATTTGGCAAATTTTTTTTATCGGAAATGTAACGAAAACAAGCCATGTTTGAACATACACTGATTTAACCCATTTCACTATTAAGCCGTCAAATCGTCGAGCGCGCCGTGACTGGTCAGAAACCATAAAACCGTTGATTTCCAGGTTTGTTTTTAAAAGTAATTTCTAACTAAAATCATTTATACAAATAATTCCTTGTTATTTTTTATTGAAAAACTTATTATATTCTTACTTTTTCTATAAAGTGGATTGTGCAATTACATAAAAATAAACTGCATCGCAATTGCAATTAATATAACGGAAACGATTTTTTATTATATAACTCCACGTATGTATAATACTACGAAAATACCATCAAGTACTTAGTGTTTGCGCAACAAAATTAGAATGATTGCTCTAACAACATTTGGCTTAATATAGTAAGAAAAGTGTTTTACAAACAAGATGAAGGCTAAAGTATAAACTGTCTACTAGCTTTACATCTATTAATGCTTTAAAGTTTACTATGATATTCGAAAACTGATAACGACAACGGCAATATCGTAGTTATTAAATTCATAAAATTATATTTTATCATATTAAAATTTAAGTTTTTAACTTCACTGTTAGATAAAATTTAAGTAAATAAAAAAAAAGTAATAATAATACAAATATAAAACGTGAAGTAATATGTACATATGTATCCGTGGCAACCCATCAAAACGGGTACAGTAAATAAAAGCATAGAGATATTTAGAAGAACAAGATTAGGATGAGCAGTTATGGCAGATTAAACTGCATTTCTAAAAACAAAAACATTCTATCACATTGCTACGTCAGACATTCGACCAATGTGTACTACCGGTTTTACCATATCGACGGTCTAGTTCTAATACTCCGCATCTGCAAAAAAATTTAGTTTTGAATTTTTGCGCCAGGAAGCACCTATCGGACTATAAGCTCACCGTATCTTTAAAACATTTGTAAGTGATGTGTTTTCATCACTGTAATATCCCGTAGCAGCTAACACTTTTAATGTAGGCAATAAAGAAAACAAATGTCTCCTGTAAAATTTGGTTTTTGCGAGATACGGGGTATTAGAATTAGACCGTCGATATGGAGTACAAGTCTGGACTTTTCTGAAACATTATATGTACATACTTGCACAGACATCGATGACATCAAATGACCAAATTAGAAACAAATCGATTCGGCAGTAAGGTATAAAAGACACGGTTAAACATGCAAGCCTCCAACTAAATTGGAAATAGGTATGACAATGGAGACCCTAGACCAGAAAAAGACAAAAAGGAAGAACACAGCTACAGCAAGTTGCATACAGAAAGTAGCAGGACTCAACTGGACGTAAAGCACTCATGGCCGAGGCTAATAAAGTAGACCTACGTCTAATACTGAAATAAGAATGACTAATGAAGAATAATTATAATTTTTATGAAAAATTATACAATGCGATGTTAGTAGTTAAGTTAAGTTTCTGAAATCTTAACGTTTTTAGAGTAAATAATAGTTATTTAACGAACAAGGTTGTTAATGATAGCGATTACTAATCGAGACATTTTAACGTCGTGAGCGAGTATAGCGAGCAAACGCGTTAATATTGTCGAGATTATTTGTCGCCGATTAACAAACGAGTTAGTTTTAAAGTTTTTCCGTTGAACGTACGTTAGTAAAACGTGTAAAGTTATAAGAAAACTAATCTATACGTAACTCGTTATTATATCTTTTTGTTTATAACTGTTTATTTGCGAAATTACAAGTAGGTATAATAAAATAAAGAAACGATTATAATGAATGCGCCTCGCTATTCTTAAAGCGAGCTGTTAAGTTACTTAAAAAAACCTGATTACGTATGCCCACTTGATCTCAATGATCAGTAACATAACAATGAACTAAGTTTGTCGATTAAACAGGTTCTCTAACATATCTAGTAGTCGCGCAATATCGTTATATCAGTGGTTGCTAACGATTTCATTTGATGCTATACAAAATCGTTTATTAATAGAAATTCATTCATTGGTTTAAAGTCGTTCATTAATAAGGGTCACTACTTTAGATACATTATTATATGTTAATATTGCTATTAACAGACGATTGACGGAAATAGTTATTTAACGGACAAGGTTGTTAGTGATTGCAATTAATAATCTAGACATTTTAACGTGAGTCAGTGTAGCGAGTAAACGCGTTAGTATTGTCGAGATATTTTATCGCCGATTAACAAACGAGTTAGTTTTAAACAACGGGTTACGTATACTTTAGTTTGCTTATAACTTCACACGTTTTACTAACGTAGGATCAACAGAAACACTTTAAAACTAACTCGTTTGTTAACCGGCGACAAATAATCTCTACAATATTAACGAGATCGCTTGCTACACTCGCTCACGACGTTAAAATGTCTCGATTATTATTCGTTATCATTAACAACCGTGTTCGTTAAATAACTATTAACGTATAGGGAAGTTATATAAATGTTGTTTTATTTACATGCATCTGAGATACTATGAAAACGTCTTTCCGCAGAGGCGTGAAACGATTAAGGACAACTTGATTGCAGCAAACGCTACTCGGTCACGTCTGCGTCCATCCGCTGATTTCTACAAACTCACTAATATTTCAGCTGAAAGAAATCTCTAGCTTTTATTGTTTAGCACACGTTATACTATTTTATTATTATTTTGTTGACATAAATCTTTATCTACAATTTTCTTTAATATACAGGGTGTCTGATTAACGGGTTATTATATTAACAGGTGAAATTAAAGCTTATATACAAATTTCTTCCCCGCGATTTTCTGACACCAAAAATAAAAATAAATAATGTTATCGGATAACCTGTAGTTAAATGAAGTTGCTATTCTGTACTTTTTTTAACTACACTAGCTAATACCTCCTCCATTGGATAAAACACAAACATCTAAACGTCGTCGAAAATAATTCAATACTCGCTTAAATAATTGCACACTCTGTCGAATTGCATTTGCAGCTGCAAAAAATCGTTTTGTATGCTTCACATTTCACATACCTTCAGAAAAAAGCTCTTTCTTATTATTAACGGGGGTTTTGTGTACTTTACCTTTCACATAGATCCAGAAAAAAGTGTAAAAGGTTAATATCTGGACTACAGATTGACCAGCGTCTAGTGCCGATTAATTTGAATCCATCGACCCGTAAACATTATATTTAAGAAATCGCGAACGCGGCGACTTATTTGCGGAGTTTTATCCTGCATAAACCACATTGTTCTGCGAACTTCAAGGGGTAAGTCACCAATTCTTGCGCAAAAGTTTCTTGTAAAAGTCACCTGTAAGTTTTTCTTGTAAAATAAACGATTCAATTAACCTATTTTTAAAATACCCGCCTAAGCATTAATAGGAAACCGCAACTGAAATTTACTTTGTTGAATTTCACGAGGGATTTCTTCATTTCAAACATGTGTGTTGTGAAAATTCAGCACTCCCTTTCGTGTAAAACAACACTCATCTGAAAACGGCACTAAATTCAGCTTCTTGTTGCTGCAACTATTCACAAAAGTCAAGTCGTGGTTCAAAATTACGTCAGTTAACTGTGACGTTGAACGTGGTAAGGGTACTAAGAACAGTTTTTTAAAACACGATGTAGCGTACTATGGGACACGTTAGCTGCGCACCCTATTTCTCTTCCGATCTTTTAGAATTTACAATATCTGCACAAACATTGAAGAAACTTATTCTTTTTCCGTTGTTAATACATGGGGTCTTTCTCGACCACGGCCTTCGTAGGTAGGAAGAGCACCTCCAGTTTCTCCAAGTCCTTGCACACACGCCAAAATAAAGTTTATTGAAGGCAATTGTTTATTAGGATATTGCTGAATCCACAATCTACCTGTGGTGTGGAGGTTATGATTACTGTACATTAAAACAGTATCACTTTTGTACATAATAAAAAAAAATTCAAATGAAATGTTAGCATCAACTAAAGAAAGCAGTTAAAAAATCCAGATAATAAATAAAACAGATCGTCGAACTCAGTTCTAAGAAAGCTGAATTTTGCATTTAATTATTAGTTTTGTTTTGTTGTTGTTACAACCAAAGACGAACGTGATCATGTACACAAAGTACATTTTGCTATGCTAGGTCAGTAATAATGCTAAGAAATAAACATTAGTATTTGTTTTAACTACTTTATTAACAATTTATTTTGTAGATGTTGGAAAATTAAAAAAAAACAATAATCAACACAATACATTAATACGTTTCACGGATTTTATAGCATTTACTTCATAGTTACGATCAACAGTCAATTTCCATTTAGTTAGATAGTCAGGATTAGCCTGAAAACTTTAATTGCAAATATCTCAAAACTGGGCTTCTTTAGACCAAATATTTAAAGGAAAAATTTTCATTTAACGCCACATGGAAAGTACTCCTTGAGTTTGTAGTCATATTTCAGATACACTCTGTATTTTATTTACTTACCAAATCGTGACCGCTTTTAAAGTCGTGTAGTTTTTTTAATGCAATTCAAGTAAAAAAATCAAATCCATTATTATTCATTTTATCAAAATTTAAATGAAATTGTTAATAATATACATACTTTTTTTCAGCTTTATTGCTGCTACGGATATTACTTTTTTTAGTTTTGAAGGAATGGTCGGATCGATTTTAGAGATATCAAGTATAAAAAATGGCAAAAAACATAAAAATTTCCAGTTTACCTCTCCTGATTACCATAAACTATGTTGTATTGCTTTAGTAAGTAATGACCGCTTTTTTTAAAAACCGTTTCTATATTTTTTAATTTGTGAATATTATATTGCCTCTCATTATGAAAATAACTCATAAGGGTTTATTTTTTCGACTAATGCAAGCTAATTCTTTTTATTAATAATTTTTTTAGGGTAAATGATACATATAATTATTTAATACAATTTACAACCAAGCTTTCGGACTTAAGCAAGTTTTGCGTCAGATAGTAGAAATTAAATTAAATTTACAATTATAAAATTAAGGTAACTAAGAACTGGAAGGTCTAAAGGAAAACCATCATAAAAACTCTAGACGTAGCTTAAGTGCAATTGGTGGACAAATAAGATCAGGAAATAAAAGGTAACCAGGTGTCAGATAGTTCGTAACTAGTGTCTCTGTTAAAATTCTTAGAGTATTTAATAATTTCAATTGCTTCTCTTATCTTACTTGATTTTCAGTTCTTTGTTTTAAAAATTGTTTTAGTTTTCTCAAAGCATATATCATGAAGATTGTCAAGTGTATGTTTGGCAATGGCAGACTTAGCAAGTTGGAGTAAACGAAGATGTCTTTTGGGTTCTTTTAATCTCGTATCTATAGTTCTACCAGTTTCACCAATATTTGCCTTTCAGAGGTGCATGAGACTTGGTACGCTCCAGAGGTATTGTATTGCGTCTAGAGTTTTTATGGTGGTTTTTCTTTAGACCTTCGAGAAAATGCTGTAGCTAAATAAATTTGCGTCAGTTTATCTAGTTCTTTAACGATTTAATTGTTTTGTTACCTTAGTTTTATAATTGTCAAATTAATTTAATTTATACTGCCTGACGAAGAACTTAGCTCAAGTTCGAAAGTTTGCTTATTCTGTAAATATATACATCATTCACCCTAAAAACATAATGAATATGTTGTCTGGTGAAACTTTTATGTCTGAAATAATTCTATGTTATTTGTCTTTATTTATTTACAATTGTTTGTTCGTTTTTTTAGATTTGTTTATGATGGTATTAATATAATTTTATTGTTTTCAAATTTTAAATACCAACGTGCAGGTTCTACGATTTGTAAAACTGAAAGTAGTCTGGACAAAAAAATTTAAAGGTACTGTGTTTGTTTAACCTTTCTCTTACTATCACATCTCTCTCATATGAATTCATAATTCTTCAAATGCACGTAACCTACAGTTTAAAGTTGAATCCGAACGATGACAACGTAAGAGAAATATTTTAGCATAAGTACACCTTGGAAGTTTGCCATACCTGCAAATGAAAGCTTACCAAGATGTTATTAATCTTAAACGATCCCTATAGTAAGCCAGCTAAATCGCGGCGGATCTTCTTATTAGTGATAAAATGTAGAATTAGTAGAAATACCGGTATTTAATTGTTTTATACTTATATCTCTGGTGAAGCCCAGAATGTTTTATTTTTTTATTATTCTCCTATAGTTCTTCTGTTGGTAATTAATTATTTTTGGTTTGTTAATTAACTTCTACTCTTTTGCAGTCTAGATAAATTTGCGGGATAGATTTGAGGATAATGATTTACGTTTACGTTTTCTAGTTTCTGATGTGATATTGTGTTGGTAATTTATAGAATATTTACTTCGATGTATCAAGTTTTGAGGATTAGAGGACTCAATAGGTATGTTCTTTGGTTAGAATCTGGTGGTGGTTTTATGTTGCGCCATCTTCGGTATCAGGAGTAGTCTTACGTATTTCAAAACAAGTCTCAATTATTGGAAACGCTGAATTCCTTAATTTGATATCCTATAAGAAACATATTGTATTGGAAAAAGAACCGTAATAAAACAGTAAAAGAAATTCTTTTTAACAAAGTTTAATGAGCTTTAAGATCAATTTGGTTAAAGATACTGTTAATTCAGGACAAATCATTTGAAACAGGTTATTTTGAATTTCGATGCAATCATCGTTATATAAATATATTCTATTGATTATGTTTTGTTGCACGCTCTACATGTTAAATTATTTGTTATATAATTGGATCGTTCTAGTTTTTTTCTTCTACGAATTAAGTTAAATCTACCGCTGTTGTGGCTATTCGTGATTGTGAATAAAAAACACGCACATTAAATACACACAACTATTAAAGTTTCAATACTTATTCACAATAAGGAACATGTGAGTTTTACGAGTGTTTACTTATTTGTTTACATAACATTACACTGATTTGTTAAATTATTTATACAAAGCTACATTGCTTTTTTTGCCTTTAGTCTTAGTAGCAGAAAACATTTTTTGTGTTTTTCCTTTAATAAACTCTTTAAAACTTTAATTGCTAAAACTTTTAAATTATATCTGTTTATTTAATTCATGTTTTATTAATAAGAAATAATTTATTGAATTTGTATTTATCAATTTTTACAATTTTAGGAGAGTTGTATATGTAACTGTAAGGTATTCGCTGCATTTGAATGGTGGGATTATGATGCTCTAATACCAATACCATTTTTGTCTCTTATTTCATTTCTGTGTCTGAAAATAATTACGTCAAATAAGTGTTATACTCAGTCATGGCCAACATTTTGGTAACATTAATAATCTTAGTGAGTTTCGAGTGACCTTAAAAAGTTTGTTTAGTTCCAAAAAATTTAGGTATCTTATTTCGAAACTTTCATTATAATTTTTTTCGTAAATCAATTTATTAGACAATTTAAACTTCTTATGCACTAGACTTTATAGCTGAGATAGATCGTTAAAGGATTCTGCTATTTTATTATTTTTTCTTCTAGAATTATAAAATTTAAGTTTTTGTTTTATTTTTGAAAATCTAGGTGTTTTCACTAAAATGAACTGACATAACTATCAAATATTGATGAGAATTTTTTATTATTTTGCCATTAGCACATAAATAATGTACGGATACAATTAATATTATTGACATTCTTCGAAGTCTTGAAAAATTTTGTAAAAAATAGACTTTTATCTTCATTCATATATCATACCCCAGGTAGCACATTACGTCGATTTCACGTGACTTTTTGGTGACCAATTACGTTGACTTTACGACAAAAACGACGTAAAGGAGACGTCCTATGACGTGAATTTGTCACAGTCGAATTGACGTAATTAAATCACGTCACTTCACGTCTTCTTTTGGCGTCCTATAGACGTTGAATTACTTATTTATTTGTACCAGGGGGAAGGGAGGTAATTAGCATTATATATGCTAAAAATAACTAAATGAATATCATAGTATCTCTTTATTACAAATTAACATTTATCTCTAAAATAGACAAAATGAAAATAAAAAACGTAAAAAATTCTGTGTCGCATTTACATATAAAGTAACAAGTAACAAAAAAATACACAATAACAAAAAAACTATTCTGAGGTATGAAACAATGGTACTGCCACCCACTCACTATCGTTAAAAGGCATAAGATAACATTTTCCTTGAAAACTGTCAAGAGACCATACGCTTAACACTTGTGACAAATTGTCAATCCTATATATTCTAAAATAAAACTACATTGAGAGGTACTGTTACTAATGAAAATGACTGAAATTTGAGAAACACTGTCGTCAACATAGTCAAAATCCGTTCTTGGATTACTAGCCCCAAAAACAGAACTTTGCAACTGGCACAATTTTAATTGTTTCTTAACAACATTTACCTCTTTAGCTACCCTTCTATAAAGTTGACGGGTTGAAATGATTTCCTTTTGTTTTAATTTTTCGCGAATCGACATAATAATGCAAATCACGGTAGTGCGTGGGTAGGTGTCAAACAATTTAGTAACTAGCAATACTTAAAATAAACAAGCTCACGTATTAACATTGAGCGTATTATTTAATCTTGATGCTTTTGAGCATGCTTCCGTTTGATTTCACTTTCAAAACGCTTTGGTGCATGTTTTAACCAATCCTTGGTAAATTTGTCAATGTCACTTTCAGTAATGTCCTTGCAAGCAAGTTGAATGGCCCCTAAATCATGTGATTTAGTGAACACAATTCTCAAAAATCAAAAAAAAAACTTACGAATAAGAACTTTCCTTGTAATTAACTCTACAAACGCTCCTTTTTTTTGACGAGTTCCCAAAAAACTAAATTTCATTGCAAACTCATTTGTCATGAGCTTTCTGAAAACTGCATTTGTCTTAGTCGTTGGATCTCGACCTCCCAAGCCAGACAGATATGATGCCTAAAACATGAGTAGATGTAACACAGTAAAAATATTTTAAAACAATTAATTACCACTGCAGACAAATTAGTATAATTACTAAGATACTCCTCCAATCTTTTTAAATCAGTCAGGTTTGAAACTGGAAGTGTCAATTCCAAGTCATCAGGTAATTCAAAGGCTTTTGTAGAGTTATTGTGAGTATTGGTACTTTTAGTTAATGTTGGAGTTGAAAAGCCAGACTGGGCGTCACCATTGATGTCACCTTTATCAGTTTTGAATGTGGATGGCGTTGATGTACATGAAAACGATTGACTTAAGCGGGAGGAATTTGAAGCACGTGTACTCTTTAAAAAAACAGGACTGCTAGTTGCTGAAAAATAAATACTTAACTTTAACTAATTATTTCAATTTCTTCACTCACAAACTGGACTAGACGAAGGAATAATATTAATTCCACTATTATTTAGAACTGTCGACACATCTCTGATTCTTGGAGGCATAGGAAGCTTACTGGAATTTCTGCAATCTTCCTCATCAATTGATGAAAAGTTTCTTTTTGCATTCAAACGCCTCTTCTTTTTCTACTTCAGGTTCTTCTTGTTCACTTTGTATATCAGATGTGAATTCACATTTTTTCATTTTTCTTTAGCTTTAAAGAAATCGTCTAACAACAAAAAAGAAAAGAGAACTAATTTTAGTAAATATTTTCGTATACTACCTTCCTTGAAAAAACATCTTTTTATTTTGTAAATCGACCAGGTTTCTTCTGCTGAAAGATCTCCTTTACGAAGTGCTTTGTCAAAGGCCTCTCGATGCTTTAAAGGAGGCCACCAAACTTCTTGCTTCTTAGGAGTTAACCAAGAAGAATGAACCAATTCAACAACTCCAGCTCCAGACTCCTCTGAAAATTCTATACCCACGAAAGCCATGTATTAGATATTAATAACCTCTTGAAAACTAAAATACAAACTACATTAATTGTGCTTAATAGACTAAATAAACAAAACCCCATAAGTCAAATAACTTAAATAAAACAACTCAAACATCAATTTGACACGCTTTTTGTGATTTTATCATTGATTTTAGTTGCATCATCCAATGATTTAGTTATAATTGATTTCGAGAATAATATTTCAACAATTTTGAATTAAGTAGGTAGATGCTTACCTGGGCAATAAATTGCAATTGAAAATTATATCAGAACAAATGGGAATACTGTCTATGGAACACTGACTCACAGCGAAGGATTGGCGGGATCATAGAGCGGGATAGCAAACATCAGCACATTGAGGTTCTGTTGAGGTTAGAATACGCAGATACGTTTAAATGCGCAGTGGGTATAATTAGGAAAGCGGGTAATTTAAATTATTAATTTCAAAATAAAAGGTGGTAAAATCCAAGTAAAAGCTAATTTATGATAAATTATCTGTTCAGTTAATTAATTATTGCATGGACTTTTCTTACACTATTTATTTGAACTTGTCGGTTTGTTGAATAAATCAGATTTGTCCTCTCCAAATTCATAATGTTTTTATGTTATATTTTTGAGAAAAAAAATGAAAAATTAAGACGTAGAATATACGTGTACCCAACGTACTTTAATCACGTCGTTACCAAGTCATCCACTACACGTAATATCACGTCTATAATTCGTCGTTGGACGTGGTTGACGAAGAAACACTATATATCCACGTGATAACCATACGCAAAAAATACTGGTAAATTTACTAAGGAAATTACCAAAAATTAAGAACATGACTGCAACCTGAATAGTAAGTTGACGAAATTTGAAGAAATGGTTCTAAAATTTTCTTTGAATTTCGTAAATTTACTACTTAGTTTGCAGTGATATTTTTAATTTTTGGTAGATTTCCTCAGTAAATTTACCAGTGTTTTTTACAGTGTATTTTGAAAAAATATAGATAGATGTTTATCGGTTGAAATAACTTGAGTAGGAAAAATTTTTTACCTCAGCCCAGCAATGAACGAAATTCCATTTTTAGCGGGACAAAATTTTTTTCAGATTAATGTATGTATTTAAAGTGACTTCCCAAACGAATTCTCAAAAATAAAATACATTAATACAAAACCAGATTTTTTCAGATTGCAACTAAAAAATAAAAAAGTGAAAAAAAAACGATTTTCAATTTTATAAGTCGTACAAAGTTCAATAAAAAATGAAAAGAATTTTGTCAGCTACAACTTTGCATAACACATTTATTTTTGTAAATTTTATATTTTCAAGGTTAATATTGAAGTTTTTAAAAATACCCAATTTTTTTAACATTTTTCCATTATGGTGATCCTAATGACGCTAAATTTTGTACGCAAAACCTCAATTTTTTCAGAAAATAACATCTTTCCAAGTTTCATCAATCCGACAATTATTGGGATCAACAGTGGCTTAAAATTTTCCGGAAAGAGGCTATACGTTTTATTTTTCTATTTTGTCCACCTAGAAATAGATGTCCGTTCACTGCAGGTCCTTCCTATACTGTTTAGAAAATAATTGTTTTTACTATGGTTTTTCCAGGTTTGACATAACTGCAAAAATGAAAAACTTCACTGGAGTTTATTATCGAATTTTTACGCTCATTTTTTATGTATATTCGAAATCCAACACACCAAACAACATCGAAAAAGGTGCAAAGTAGAAAGCATACCTTGACAGAAAGCACTATGTTGCAATTTTGTAGTTCCATCAACGAGGCAAATATTGAAGTAAATAAAGGTTCTAGTTTGACAAGTGAATCTTTTGACACTGACGACAAGGAAGTCGATGTCATTGATCAGTATGTTTCAAATAAAAGGGAAACGCTTGAGAATCCTCCATTGTCAAAGTTACTGTCACCTGTAGTACGAACTAAGCAAACTGAGAGTAAATATGTCTTACACTTCGGTTCTGAAAGTTATCATATTAACGATCGGACAAACGACTCAATTGAAGATGTTTAGGATTTTTGTAACAATTACCCTCGAATAATTGCAGTTTACAAACATATTCGAGGAGAAAGAGACATAGAAGAGCTAGAGACAAAATTACTAATCCACCTCTAATCACAAATTTTTATAAAAGAGTTAGGGAACTTACTGGCGGAGAATGAGAAACTGAAAGAACAATTTTTCTCACAGACCAAAACCAAGCATTGAAAATCTTGGGGTCCAATTATCACATTTTCTTGCATGAAAATAATATACAAGCCAGTACGGCAATCACTGAAAGAGATTTTTGTTTATATCTTTTTATTGTTGGAGGAAGACAGTATAACATGAACGACTTGCAGGCGACTAACTACCCCGTAGGTAGAAGGGCTCCGACTAGCACGAGTGGAGACGGCGTGCGGTTAAGGTGAAAAAGGGGCGCCAGCAAACCAAGGCTACCCTTCGACTGATTACCACAGGGCCTGCACTGTAGCAAAGCAGTTCCTACTACGACAGCTCTCGCGCTCAAGGTAACACAAAGAACAACACAAAAAAAACTAAATCGCAAAAGAAATAAATTATAATGCAATTCATAAAATAAAATGTTCGAGGATTATACATCCTTATTTAACTAATAATTGATTACAAATAAAGAAAATAACATAAATTAGAGTACGACTTAAGAAAAGGTTCCGACCAAAACAAAAAAATTGAATTAGCAAATGTGACTTCGACGATGCAACCGAAGTACCCCAACGAAGTAATCTTCTTATAGTAATAAATTCGGGTGATCAAGCTTTATTACGTCGAAGTAGTTAAAAAATTAAAATGTACTTGGGTTACTTCCCAACAAACTGACCTGCAAAAAAAAGTTGCGACGACACTGCTTTAAATTATGCAGTAGTTACTTTAGTTGCTAGTGGTAGAGCTGCGTATAGTAAACCAGCTGCCTTAACCTAGTTATAAAGCGTTAATAAAAAAATTTAATTTTATCAAAATTTGAAAACAAGTTATCTTTACAAGTTGCATGTAAGTTACCCCTAATTAATCTTAAATTTTGTACAGTACAAAAAAAACTTATCGTAAAAAGGAAATTCAGATCGAAACATAAGTCCACTCACAATTAGGTATATACAAATTACTGTATGCTATAAGTAAGTATACTGGCCGTAAGAGTATGAAACTGGTGATTCCAATTTGTGGTCTACGGTTAACACGGTGCCAACTGCGATCGACTGAATAAGGTGACAGATACCTGGACGGTTAACAACGATTGCTCTAAGTACTACTCGTAATACTGACTGCTCCAGTGAAACTGTAAATAAGACACAAAAAAGGACATATAGAAATGGAGCATTTAACGTGGAAAGTGATATTTCAATTTCCTGTTCCTCTAGATAATACTTATCAACTTTTGGGAAATTTTGAGATGCAACCCAAAATGCATACAAGTAATAAAAGACAACCACAACCAAATTTGAATCAAAATAAATTTTAATAAAACCATAACGTTACAACAGCTATACGAAACGTTGTATTCAAACATGAAAAATTCGATACCTTCTATAACAACTATAGCTCTACACTTCAATACATATATTGAACTTATTGAAGAGGGAGTTTTGCGATTCAAAATTTCTTGATAAAGTTATACGGGTATATGTAGACGCAACAAAAAGAGCTGGAAGAGTTCAGTACAACAGTAAAAATAATAAAATTGTCGGGTTTATGAGTCCATTGTCAAATGGCTTGCCATACAAAACAGGGCTGAATACGCTTACGTTATAATGGCTCAAACACCAGTCAATAAAATTCTTTCTTTTTGTGTGTCAATTTTTGGCACCGATAATAGAATTACTTATAAGGATGTGTTACAAAGGTGGCAGCAAATTAAAAGAGAAGCAAAACGATACTGCATCGAAATTTTGGGATATTCCACCGACGGAGACACAAGGTGTTTGAAAACAATGAGATTACTTTTTTTACTTTAACATAAAGAAAAGAAAACCACTAAATGCAAAGAAGTTTCATTAAATTGACCTTAGTACAATATGCCCATAACAGGAGAAATTTGTATTTAAGTTACTATTCATATTGACACCAAATTAAGAACAAGACTGCTTAAACTTAACATACTGTTACCTATGGGCATGTTTTTTGTGTTTCTATATCACCTTCAGGAACTGATACCTAATTTACCGTAACTATGACAGTTATAAGACGTGACGATAAAATGAATTTTTAAGCTGTAGAAAAGTTGTCATCGCTTGAAGTTTAAAATTTGCTTAAAGAATACGTACCCTAAAGCCATGCTACTATTGCCTATTTATAAATTTTTCGGATGGCATTAAAAGCGTTTTTAGATAAAAATTTACAATGACAGAACGTGTTGAACTCATCTGGTACGCCGTATTTTTTGCGTATTTATCAGTTGTTAAAAATTGTATTATCTTAAATTACTGCAGATACATTGAATTGAACGCTCATGCATTTATTAAAGGTATTAGAACATTTAGAAGCGATGATTTTCTTCAAAAAAAAATGCATTACTAGCCACCTGGTTATTTAGTTCACAGCTATGTGAATAAATGTTTAAAGCGACACGTTCTTTAACTTTGACGTTTTCCATAATCGTTAACTTTAGTCTGCAAAATATAATGAATACATTAAACAACATCGAAACAATTATGAAAATTACTAGTGATTTATCTAAAAAGTTTGTTTTTCCAAGAGAAGAAAATAAAAAACTAGGTGACAAAAACCAGTTATATCTTCTTGATAATTTTCCTGAAGATCCTGTAATGAATTGTGTGTGCACGAAGGCTTTCCAAACGGCAAAGCAAGACTATCTAATTATCTAATTATTGGCAAAATTTTAGTATAAATTCTATTGAGCTAATGCAGGGGCAATATGAAAATTTTAATGACTCTGACTTGATAACTCCAACAGTTGACATCGAAGATAAATTAACAGCTGTTATTCAGAACAGGGATAAATATCCTAGCATTAATGGACCTGAATCTAAAATCTAAAGGCTATAACATCGAACAGCTTGCTACGTATATTCCTTCCGTTCATGTAAAAGTAAAGGACAAAATTAAAACTACTAGAAAATCTTTTCTGTGTTGGTTACTTTCTTATAAAACTAAAACGTAAATGATTTTGCTCTTTGCGTTGTTAAACATTTAATTAAGAGCGGTTTAAAATGAGAAAATAATAAAAAGATTTTAATCAGGAAGCCGTTCACTGCAACATAACATGATTGTCTTCACTTTATTAAAGAGTGTTTTTGACCACTCTGTACGTATTAACCCTGATGCACTACAGTTCTCCCATATACGTGTTTTGCAAATTTTGGGTTAATGTGACAGTTTTTGGGTAATTGAAGCAATTTTTCAACGATGGATCAATTTTCTAGCGATTGTAGCAATTTTCTAGGGATTGTGGCAACTTTTGAGCGATTGTGGCAATCTTTTGGCGATTGCAGCAATTGTGGCAATTTTTCAGCAAATTTTTAGCGATTGTAGGAATTTTCCGAGCAATTTTTCAGCAATTGCGGCTATTTTCCAGCAATTGTTTAACGATTGTAGCAATTTTCCGGAGATTGTGGCAATCTTTTAGCGATTGTGGCAATTTTTGGCGATTGTAGCAATTTTCTCACAAACGACGATTGGCAAATTTGATGTACACAATTTATCTTGGTGGTTAACCCCGCCAACCTTTACTTGTTGTCAGGGCCGCCGAGAGGACTTTTGGGGCCCGGGGATATACTTCTTGTGGGGGCCCCTGCCAAGAGCGTGAAAAAAAATATTTTCCCTTCGGACTTTGGGCTATTTATAAATGAAGCGGGAAACCGAAAAATATCCTAATTGTTATTGGAACAATGTATTCATCAATAATTCTCTTACAAAAATGAAAACGTTTAAAACTAAAATTACAAAAAAAAGTACAAAAAACAAATTATTTTTTAGAATGTTGCTTTACGAACCTTAAATCAAGTGATTTAAATCATGATAGATTTTTTCTCCGGGGCCCCTAAAACCCAGGGGCCCCAGGTATTTTCCCCGTCAACCCCCCCCCCCCTCTTGTCGGGCTTGCTTGTTGTTAAGGCCACGTTTCGTTGGCATTAGCGCGCAACCTCATCAAACCAGTCTATATAATTTATACATTAATAAAATAAAATTACATATTACTATAATTAAAACATTATAATGTATGTAGTTAAATAAATTAAACTTACTAAATTAATAATAACAACTAACGATAAGCTCTAAATTAAGTAACAATGAATTAAATAGAAATTTGTATACACATGGTCGACTAAAACTACTGTAATTACTATGAAGTTAGGAATAGTTTTGACCGGTTCCGAGATAAGTGTTCTTCTACTATTTGTGTATGTTACATTGCTTTACTTTGAATACAAATCATGAAACATAAAATTCGATATTTGTTTTTCAATTTTCTTTTAGTTTTTTATAAAACAGTAAACGTTCGTGGGGGTTTCTTTTAAAATTAGCTTATTAAAGATGCTTTATATCTTCGAATTGGTTTAAGTTATAAGTAATTTAATTTGAAAGGAAAATACCGCCTGTGTAGGGATTTAATATCTCATTTTGAGTCTTTCACGGTGTCTTTTAATGTATGTAAGTCATTAAATTTGCAAATCCTGTTTATAGCAAATAGATTATCTTAGTGTAAAAGCACATGAAGATACAGTTCTTAATTAGAATAGAGTTCTACATTTTATGATAAGTTTCTTGTTTTAATTATGTTAACGTTGTAGTTGACGTAATAGTGAAAATGTAATTAAGCAATGCGTAAAGATATCATAAGCCTTTATAATTATAGGGAACCCTAATCAATTCGCTAATAAATTTTGAAATTAGTTTTAGAAGTTTATTACCTAACCAAATTGACTTGTATGGATGAATTTAGTTGCGACAAAATTATTTTTTCTCCTAGAGAAATTGAATCGATAAAACGACGTTGGCAAAATGTTTCCATTCATTCACAATAGCGGTAACTTTTAAAATTCAATAACCTCAAGCTTTGGTGACTCAACTTGTCCATTTAAAATTTATGTGACGGAAAAGGAATAACACAGGCTAGGGATGCGGCATCGAACTGGAAAATATGGATACATGAATGCATAAATCCAAAGGGATACACCCGGACATGGCATGTATGTACGCGTATCGCACTGCTCTCGGCTTTATGCTTTTGGCAGATCAAACATCTACGTAATCAACATGATAACGGTGGCAATGCTCCCAAACCGGACGTCATAATGACACCTGAAAAACGTTCTCGGTTCTTATCATAACAGCCGCTCGAAGCCACCCGATATAATATGAGAATAAAGAACTATGACACATGCTATTAGATACCAAACTTGTTCGTTTAGAAAAGGATTTGTTGACGATATTTTAAACGCGATCGTTCTAAAAATATTCTTTAAAACTGTTTGAGCCATCATGTTTTCGTATTCTCTTGTTTGCTTCTCTTCTCCATTAAACTCAGAGCATCATCGATTGCGTATATTACGGATGAAACTGCTGGATTAAAAACACTCATCCGGGCGTTCGGGTATCTTACTCCCTATACTTTCACTTCACAAATCTCTAACAAAATTTATTTTTTTTTAAGAAAACGCAGTTTCAATTTACTCAGCACGAATCTTATTGTGTTCCTGATTTTCATTATATATACAACGTGTCTATTTACATTAAAATAGTTACTCATAACTAGCAAATGTTAATGTTGATTAAACAAGAACACACCTACTATATAGTTCATTAACACGTAACACAAACCATCAGTTTTTAAGCTACCGTATAACTACCAAATCGGATTTGTACACCACCTAAAATCTATTTAAGCATGACTTAGTTTCTTATGTTAAGCTTATTATAGATTCAGTAATCTGGCTTCTTGCAATGTCGTAAAGATTTATAACATGCAACGGTAAATTTATAATGCTGCAATTTGTATAAAATACAATGGACAACACGGTTGCATTTGAATATTTCGCAATCTTATCGTAGTTTTACTGTAATAAAAACCACCTACTTTCTTCACGCAATTGCTCATTTGTTTGTTATGTAGAATTTCTATGTTACAAGAAATACGTTTTCTTATCCAGGTAAAAAATTGTGAAATCTTAAGGAAGTTTTTTTTTTTATTAAAAAAGAAATCCGTATCCTTTAAACCTAAATCTTGTAATCTCAGTTTTGAAAGCTTTAATTTAAATTTGTTACACAAAGTCGAATTCAAATCTGCCATTTTAAATTTATATATCAGTCGAATATGCGTGGAAAGTTTGCAAGTATTTCTTATTTGTAAGGTTTTAAGATATTTATACGCTTATTGCCTATAGCCGTATTTAGGTAAGCATTATAAGAATTATTTCTTGTTCAAATGCGATAAAATGATAAATACCTTTATTTTAGTATGTGTTTAATAATTCGGTGGATTATAAAGGCTGTTTCGATTATCCTGTGTGAAACGTAATTCTGCGGTATAATTTCAATTTTTTGCTTTTACAGTACAACGCAAAGGATTATAGGAGTAGAGACTATCATTTAATTCTCAGTTTCTGCATATTTTTAGAAAGTTGTTTGATTATCAAAGTCAGTAAAATTTTTAATGCTGCTATTTACATAACGTCGGCTGCTAATTAAATCTTGAATAACTATTGTTATGAACTACCAACTAAAAACGTTTAATTGTGAAAAGCAATAAAGATACAGTGGGCAACTGTTTTGTTTTTTTTGGGATTCATCAACACATTAATAACTTTAATATGTGTTTAAAATTGCATCATAAAACTTTGTGGGTGCCTAAGATTTTCAGCTCTGACAAAAATGAAAATTGATAGTTTTTTTCCCAAAAAATTGTGTTTGCGCTATCGATTTTACTTTTTTTTATAATATTTAAATATACATAGAACTGTAAAAAATGTTTTGATGCTTATGCCTTTGTGTATGTATTCAATCACCGATTGTGGAATTTTCCACAACCTTTTAATATTTTAACAGGTATTTTTAGAAGGTCGTTGCAGTACCTTTATCACCCCTTCACCATTCTTTTTTGTAAACGAATTTACCTGAACGGGTAGTTAGTTGGTACTCTTCAAAGAAATAACTTGTATTGCAAGAAAATAAATAAGTTTGTTAAAACTAAGTTTTTGTTTTAATTATAAAGTTATAAATTAAAGAAGTTATCAACTACTCAAACATGGTCCTTCGTACAGCCGAATACTGACAGCGATTAATTAATCTGGATTCAAGGAACATAACTTATATATAAAACTTGTGGTGAGTCACACTTTTCCTAAATAATTGTTAATCCTTGTCCTATTGTTAAGGCATTGTGTTGTTAGTGTAATTTCAAAAATACGTTAAAAATTATAAAATGTCTACTCATAATCAAAACGTTGATGTTGATCAAAATTTAGAAATAGAAAAAGAATTAAAAGACTTAATCTTCAAAAGAGGTTTATTAAAATCTAAATTAACCAGATTTATCAATGCGGTCAATAATTTCGACAGTATAAATTCAAAAGAGTTAAAATTTCGTTTAGCAAAATTTGAGCCCACTTGGGATCAATACGATGAAGTTCAATCGCAAATTGAAATGTATGTGACAGATTCTGATCAAGAAAATGATCGCGTTAATTTTGAAAACCAATTTGCACAAATCATTGCAAAAGCAGAAAATCTTATTTCAAATTGTGAAAATCACTCATCTTTTAATACACATAGTTCAAACGCTAATTCACGCTGCACTTACCATCATTTAATGGGGATTACGAAAAATGGTTATTTTTTGCCGACACAGTTAACTCGTTAATAAATGAAAATAATAGTTTAAATAACATCGAAAAGTTTCATTATTTAAAGTCGTGCCTAAAGGGAGACGCTTGCAGCGTCATCGAGTCATTAAGCGTAACTTCTAATAATTATGAAACAGCGTGGCAGTTATTAAAAAATCGGTATCAAAATAAGAGATTAATAATTAAAAATCACATTTCTGCAATTTTAAATTTGAACCCGGTACAAAAAGATTCTGCACATTCCTTAAGACAATTATTAAACGATTTAAATAGTAATCTTAGGTCATTAAAAACATTAGACGTTCCCGTTGATCATTGGGATCTGATAATAATTCAATTAATTACTATTAAGTTTGACCATATAACAAACAAGGAGTAGGAGCTAGTATCAATAAACGATGATTTGCCTACAATGTCACAAATGCAAAAGTTCTTAGAACGTCGATGTCAAATGTTAGAAGCCGTGAGTAAAACAAAAATTCAATTTCTTCAATCAAATAAACAATCTTCTCGATCAGTTAATTATATTCAAATGAAAGAAAACTTACCGAGTTGTATGCTTTGTAAAAATGCTCATTATATAAACGAATGTTCGGAGTTTTTAAAATTAACGGCTCTCGATAGGATTAATGAATGTAAAAAACTTAAAAAACTGTGTACAAATTGTTTAAAACGAAATCATGGTGCAAGCACCTGTTTTTCAAAATATAAATGTAATGTTTGCCATAAGAAACATCACAAACTACTTCATGTACCTACAGTCGATACAACTGAAAATATTGATACAACTTCAATAAATCGACCATCTACTTCTACAACAATTAATTATTGTAACAAATTTTCTACAACTAGTCAAGTATTACTTTCAACCGCACTAGTCAATGTATATGATAATAAAGGTGGTATTCATACTTGTAGGGCACTTTTAGATGTAGGTTCACAATCAAACATAATAACAAAAAGCTTATGTGATAAATTAAATTTAAAGTGCAATAAAATCAATCAAACTATTAGCGGTATTACCGAAATTATGAATAAGGTTGCTCATTCAACAAATATAAAAATTAAATCTCGTTTTAATAGTTTCAATGCTAACATTACATGCTTAGTATTGCCAAAAATAACTTCAAATCTGCCATCCTTTTCGTTTGATTATAAACAATTAGTTATTCCAAAAAACATTCAACTGTCTGATCCACAATTTAATATATCAGCACCTATAGATTTATTGATCGGGGCTGAATTATTTTAAGCAAGTATTAGATAATGGTAATATTAAATTAGGTATTAACGCTCCTGTCCTACAAAAAACTTATTTTGGTTGGGTAGTAGGGGGTAACATTTCAAAGATAGGTTCTAATAATGTAACGGTATGCAATCTTTCAATGAATGCATTAGATAAAAAATTGACTACATTTTGGGAATTAGAAGAAATTGAAACTAAATTTCCTTTAAATACTTTCGATAACGAATGCGAAAAACACTTTCAAAAAACTCATACGCGTGATGAATACGGTCGTTATATTGTAAGACTTCCATTTAAATCAAATGCAAAACCGTTAGGACTTTCACGTCAAAATGCTGAAAAACGACTATTAAGTTTAGAACGAAAATTAAACAGTAATTATTAACGATAATCTTTTAGTAGGGCCTACCATACAACACGATTTATTTTCAATACTAACACGATTTAGAAGTTATAAATTTGTATTGACGGCAGATATCACTAAGATGTACCGTCAGATCTTAATTCACCCGAACGATAGAAAATATCAAATGATTCTGTGGCGGAGACATCCCAAGGAGGATATAAAAACTTATCGATTAAATACTGTTACTTATGGGACGTCTTCTGCGCCATTTTTACCCATTCGCACTTTGCAACAATTAGCCTGCGATGAGCAACAAAGATTTCCTTTAGCGTACTCAATTATTTTACGAGATTTCTATGTCGACGATGTGTTAACTGGCGCAGACAGTATTGAAAAAATTAATAAAAATACGTAGCGAATTATCTGAGACTCTAAATAGAAGTGGATTTCAACTTAATAAGTTTGTTTCTAACAGTAAGGAAGTTTTAACTTTTTTTAATAACTCAGGTCAAGAAGAAGCAGTTCAATTAAATAGAGATGACGATTGTAAAACCCTCGGTTTATCATGGAATCCAAGCTTAGATATATTTAAATATTCAGTTCAAATCGATAACCCACCAATAAAAATTACAAAACGAACAATTTTGTCTACTGCGTCACAGTTATTTGACCCATTAGGTTTGATAGGGCCTGTTATAATAAGAGCAAAGTTAGTATTGCAAAAATTGTGGGCTTTAAAATTAGATTGGGATAAACTTGTGCCATCAGATTTAGCTAAGGAATGGATTGAATTTATAGAGCAACTCAATCATTTAAACAAATTTCAGATTTCGCGAAAAATTATATCCAATCATGAACCAAAATTAATAGACATTCACGGGTTTTGTGATTCATCCGAAATTGCGTATGGGGCTGTAGTGTACGTAAGAATTACAGATGTGTACGATAATTACACTTCAAATCTTTTGTTTGCAAAATCTCGTGTGGCGCCACTAAAGAAACTGACGATTCCAAGACTAGAACTTACTATGTGGTGCTCTTTTGCTAGCAAGACTGATGCATCGGGTAATAACCTCGTTAAATTTAACTATTAGTAAAAAATATTATTGGACGGATTCATCAATAGTTTTAGCTTGGATAAAGAATTCTAAAAACTTAAAAACATTTGTAGCCAATCGAGTAGCGGAAATTCATAGCGTAACTGCCATAAATGATTGGCGTCATATAAATACAAAATATAACCCCGCTGATATTATATCACGCGGTGCACAAGCGTCGCTATTACTTAACAATTGCGCTTGGTTCTTCGATCCTAGTTGGCTTTCAAAAGATGAAATAAATTGGCCAGTTAGCGACATAAACATTAATGACGTTGAAGAAACGGATTTCGAGAGAAAAGAGATACATTATGTAGCGTTAAATAGAGTAACTTGTGATTTTATATTGAACAAATATTCGACCTTTACTAAACTAGAAAGAGTAATAGCATATTGTTTAAGGTTTATTCATAACTGTAAGTTTGTAAAAAATAGAATTTTAGGTAGTTTAACTTCTATAGAAATTAATCTCGCAAAAATAAAAATACAGTCGGACCTCCATTCAATGAACTCCTATTTAATGATTTTTTCTATTTAGTGATGTTTTCTTTAGGATATTGACCTTCGGGTTAAAATGCGTGTAAAAACACCTCTAAAATATGATGTTCAAATTCTATATTATGATCTTTTTCAAAGAAAATGTTACCCAACTACTTAAAGTTTTCTTGGAATAACGTACAATTACTTTACTTTTACAATACCGCATTGTTAAATGGATAAGCGGATTATAAGATACTAAAGGTATTAAAAATTCTGTACATTTGTAAATGACATAAATGCATGAATTGTTTAGAGGATTATAGGATTTCCTTTGAGTTTTGAAATGCATTGTCATGTTATTGAACACGTTTCATTGGCAATTTTTTCGTTTCAAGTTGTTTAAGTGTAAAGTTGGTTAAAAATGACAAAACGAAAGTGTTTATAATTAATATGTATTTCTTATGTACGTTTAAATTTGTGTTTTATTTATTTTTTAAGTATAAATTCTATACAATGAAGTTTCTATATAATGATGTTTTTGAAAGGAATTTTGAACATCACTATATAGGAGTTTGACTGTATTTAAATTAGTTCAACTTGATGAATTTAACGATGACATAAATCATATAAAAAGGTGTCAAATGGTATCTAAATCAAGTAAATTATTGTCTTTGAACCCATTTTTAGACGAAAACAAAATTTTAAGAGTAGGTGGTAGGTTAAAAAATGCGGAAATCGCGTCAGATCAAAAACATCCCATTATTCTGCCTCATAATCATCATATAACGACACTTTTAATTAATTTAGAACATATTAAGCAACTGCACGCTGGTCCTCAAGCTACCCTTGCGGCAATTCGACTAAAATATTGGCCATTAAAAGGCAAAACAATAGTTCGAAAGATTCTGCATAATTGTGTAACTTGTTTTCGAGTAAAACCAAAATGTGTACAACAAATAATGGGTGATTTACCACAACATAGAGTTGTACTGTCACGTCCTTTTACCAATTGCGGTGTAGATTATGCAGGACCCATATTGATAAGGGACGGACAAGGTAGAAGTAAAAAAAGAATAAAGTCTTACATAGCAGTTTTTGTATGCTTCGCGACAAAAGCTGTTCACATAGAACTAGTTTGCGATTTAAATCAAAAACGTTCTTAAATGCTTTTAAAAGGTTTATGTCACGGGGAGGAAAGGTACGTCGTATTTATTCAGATAACGCAACGACATTTGTCGGTGCAAATCGTGAATTAATATCAGATTTTAAAACTTTATTTAAGGCAAAAAATTTTCAAACTGAATTTATTGACCCATTGACATTAGATAACATCAATTGGCACTTTATTCCTCCTAGATCTCCGCATTTTGGCGGCTTATGGGAGGCAAGCATAAAATCAATAAAATACCATTTAAAACGAATAGTGGGAAATACTTTTTTAACTTATGATGAGATGTACACTCTCTTAACACAAATAGAAGCTTGTCTCAATTCAAGACCTCTAACTACATTGAGTGATGATCCTAACGACCTTACTCCTCTTACTCCGGCACATTTCCTAATTGGTGACTCATTAACTGCGCCCATTGAAAGAGATATTATGAATGTACCGTCTAATCGGTTTAATCGTTGGGAACGGATTCAGCAAATGACACAGCATTTCTGGAAACGCTGGTCTACTGAATACTTAAGTCAAGTGCAACAACGAACCAAATGGAAAAAACAAGGTCAGCACAACCTAAAAATTGGTACCGTCGTTACAATTAAGGACGACAACTTATCACCGTTACAGTGGCGTCTGGGACGCATTGTGGAGCTACATGTCGGCCAAGATAGTGTCGTTAGAGCCGTTTCTATCAAAACCGCGAGTGGTATTATTAAACGTGGTGCAATAAAGGTGTGTCCGTTACCCCTAAATAAAAACACTGATGAATGTGAACTAGTGTAAATAAACTTTAACTTAGAGTAATTGACTGATATTAATTTAATTAACTTAAATAATTTATTTGAAAGTCACCTTTTAAGGGGGCGAGTATGTTTGCGCTATCGATTTTACTTTTTTTAATAATATTTAAATATACATAGAACTGTAAAAAATGTTTTGATGCTTATGCCTTTGTGTATGTATTCAATCACCGATTGTGGAATTTTCCACAACCTTGTAATATTTTAACAGGTATTTTTAGAAGGTCGTTGCAGTACCTTTACCACCCCTTCCCCTTTCTTTTTTGTAAACGAATTTATCTGAACGGGTAGTTAGTTGGTACTCTTCAAAGAAATAACTTGTATTGCAAGAAAATAAATAAGTTTGTTGAAACTAAGTTTTTGTTTTAATTATAAAATTATAAATTAAAGAAGTTATCAACTACTCAAACAAATTGTTTACAACCATAACATAAGTATAAACATTAGAACATATACTCAATAAACATTTTTCAATTCAGTTCATGTTCAGTATGTATGTCTAATTCTATAGTTAAATAAAAAAACGATTACTAAATAGTAGAGAAAAAGGTCATATTACTTATTTACTGCAAACGTTTGCAGTCGAGCGTGTTTAGCACTAATTAATTTATCTATTAGTTTATCAATTCAGATATTTGATGATAGATCACAATGGGAATGTATTATTTATTGCAATATTATTTAGTCGCATTTGGATCTGGATTTAAACTAGTATATGTTATTATTATTTGGTGTATATGTATCCTTGTTTATATACATTATAGTTAGACAATGACTGCGCTAAAATTGGAAACATTAATTTGGATGCAAAACGCTAGTAGTTTTGGATGCAAACACAAAATTGACATATCTGGCGCTGCTTTTATTAATATTACAGATTTCTAAGTTACAGATCAGTATACTCTCTTACAATAATCTAAAAAGATACAGTTTCAGAGATTTGGAAAAGAAATACGTTCTTTTTATTACATGTAAAATAACCTTGAAAGAAAATTATATCTATATGCACGATAACACTTATGTTATGAAATTCGGTCTACGTAAACAACTGGTATTCTGAAAAACATAATCATACCCCTAATAGAAGACAATTTTATATTTGAACGTACAGTTTTTAATTTGTATATATTTTTTTATAGTATTCGAGCGATCAAAACCATAAAATAAACAACTAAATTTACAAAATTTTTATTCAAATTTGATATAAATTAAATTAAAGTTAACTAGTTAATGAATACACATGCTGATAAAAAATGTTAAAAAATATATTAATAACGAAATGACTAAAAAGGTTTATGAATTTGGGTGGGCAGGCATGTTTAGCTAAGAATGGTCCTTTTATCTCAATAAACAGAAATAGTCTACATGTTTCTGTTCATTAGCATAATAAAAACACATTTGGGGTCTAGTATATTGTAGGCAATGCTGGTATCATTTCTGGCCGAATGCCTGCGTTTTTAATTATGCAGTGCACGCCGCTTAATAGAATCACGTTGGAACTTGAGGTTTTTGATAACAATAACCGAATGATAAGAATATCCGAAATTCAGAAAAAAATGCTTATTTGTAAGAAAGCAGTAAATACATACAGCGTGTATGTGATTAACAGGTTGTTAATTTGGAAGGTGAAATCAAAGCGTCGATACAAGCAAAATTTTTTTATAAAACGTTTAAAAAAAGCAGCATTTTGGACCAACGAATCTGTAGCATTAAACAGTTTGTTGACACCGTTAATAAAAAGAAATCAAAAACAACGTTATGATGCTTTATTCACTGTTCTAAGAACTATACAATTCTTCTCAGAAATTTTTTGATACTAAAAATAAATACAAAATAACGTTATCACATAAGACGTAGTTAATTTAATTTGTTATTCTAAGAAGGCACATGCTTTCCAAGTTAATTCTCGAAGCTAACGTATTATTTACAGATGTTGAAATAATGTACCGTTTTGTAAATCAATCAAATGATTTAGATAAATAAATAACACTGCAAAAATAAGATAAACATGCAAAACAACTATTTTTAGAGTAAAATGATAAAATGTTTCACTCTAAACAAGCGTATTGTGAAAATTCAGCTTAAAAATGCATAGAAAATAAGTTATTAATCATGTATAGAAACAAACCTGAGAATAAATTAATAACATAAACCGAAATTATGATTACTATAAGCGGCGTTTTTTCTATGTAGTAGCATGCGTCCGGATTGTTACGTTAGTAAAGTGATAACATTTTACCCGATTGAAAACATTATCCGTGATTTCCATAAGCGGCGAGCGCTGTAATAGTAATTCATACCAAAATTTAAATCATTAATTTGGTTCTGAAGTCCGAATCTTTGAAGCATCGCCCTGTGTTTATTGCTAAAGATACATCTAAAGTGCTAATAAGCTTGTATATTTATATTTTATGTGCCTTTTGAGTAGTATAAAAATTTAAAAAAAAATTAAATTAGCACATCTTCGTTGGCTTCCGCTTGAAAAGAAAACTAAACAAAGTAAATGAAACAAACCACTCAACCGATTATAATTTTATAGAAACGTTTGCAGGATTTTATTCATTCTATATTGTGTTTATAAACAGAAATTAAAGTGTACGAATTATTTTTGCAAACTAAAAGTTTTAAGAACAAAGCTAGTTAACTGGTAAAACATTGCTTTGTACGTATGTCGCAACTAATAGCGTGTGTAAGTAGCTTACTTGTGTCGCCATCGTTTGCAATCTTTTAATAACCAAAAGCGGTTTGAGGCTTTGCATTTAATTATTACCTTGTTTTCACTATCGCCATCTAATATGAATAAAAAATCTGTTTGCATATAAAACTATATCATTGTCTAACTATAATGTATATAAACAAGGATATGTAAATATAAACTTATAAACATACATATATTAATATCCAGTAACTAAAAGTTCAGATAGGTTTAACAAACTATCTGTTCTTCCATTTAACCCAGAAAATATAAAAATACACTTAACCTAAATTCAAATGGTGAGTAACATCAAGGTCTATCATTATATAGGGTGTATCTGACTAACGGGTTGTTAATTTAGTAGGGGAAATTAGAACATAAATACAAACAATAAATGTTAAAATAAAAGTTCCATTAAAACATTTTTTGCAAAATAAATCATTAATTAAGTCTCCTCAGGTTGTTGACATCACGAATATAAATAAACTGCTCTAAGAAGTGAAATTTTTTTCTCAGCGATTTGCTGACAACAAAAATAAAAGTATATACAAAATAATGTTATCGAATAAGGCATATAGCTAAATTACTCTGGTTAATTCAAGTTGCTATTCTGTACACTTTGAACCCAGTAAACACAAAATTGATAATGTTTAGTAACAGTTTCAAAACAAAAAATTTATGATTCAATCTTGTTTCATACATAAAAGAAACCTAACTGCAATAAAATAGCTATAAGTCCATCGCTGTTTCACTTATTTGAATCAGTATAGTTTCGGTATTTTAAATTCAAATCTGTTGCAAACTAAATGTTACATTCGGTTTACGTTTTAAAAGCTTCGTTCTTGAACTGATACTAAATGATCGATACATGTATGATTTTTTTGTTTCAATAATGAACTAAAACAATTCTTTCAATAATATAATAATACATTTTCGAATGCACGTTTCAAGTTTTATTGCACAATAAATATTTTTAAATACAATATCACATTGAGTTTTTTACATATTGCAACTTTCCTGGATGTGGTCTTTTCACGGAAGCCTCGAAAACTGCATCAGTTACTGTTGGGTAGCAACTTTTAACCGCATCTGTAACATAGAAATAAATATTTCATTTATATAAATACATAATCATAGAGTTACACAAAATTAATTACATTTTTTTAATCAAAAACAACACAAACTTAATATAAATATCACTTTAGCAATCATTAGAAAGTTATAAAAACACTATAAATACCTTTAGCTGTACATAATCGTATAGAAAACTTCAAGAATTGAACTGTAATTATAAATCCTAAAGTATCATCAGATTTACGCAATAATTCTACCTTAACGCAACCATTTGTGTTAATTTACATTTTTTTTATACAAATTAAAACATGATACATAAAGAACAGAAATGATAATAATATCGATTACATTTATGGATTAAATGTTTTGACTTACCGTTTATTGTTCCATTTCGTAATTGTACACACAGCATCACTTATCAAACTGCAACCGAACAAGTGAAAAGATATCAATTTGCAGCGCAAGCGTTGACGACAGTAATCAAAAGTATAGCAACGACTAATGCTGACTAATCACAAAGTATTCGTTTTTCCTAGAACGATTCCACTGTTTTGAAAATAATTCAATCTTATTTAATCGATCTTTAAATCCTTTGATTTTGAGGGTAAGCACCAGCCAAAAATAAAACATGTCGATTTTTTCTGGCTACGTTTTGTCAGCTATTGCGTCAACTTCATCAGGGTAATCTCAACCCCAAACGTTAAATTTTTGCCCACACATACAAGTAATTGACATTATTACTTTTGCACTATCGGTTTTGCGCATATAGTTTCTAACCCTTCTGCAAGTACATTTTTTTAAATAGTTATTTACCTCTTCTTTAGCAATAGACACAAACTTGTCCCGAAATTCTCTATGAGGTGCGTGCTAATAAAATATGACATACATATTTTACAGATGCGACAAACCACCAATTGTTAAAGTTGGTTAAAGTTATATTTTAGCAAAATACCCTTAGATTTATAGGATAAATGTTCAAATATTAGTTTTTTTGTTTGCAGATATTACGTGCTTATCTATGAAACATCGGAATACTAATTTTGATGTGATAGTTTTAATAAGTATTTTCTAAATGTACCAGCACGTCACAGCACACCAAAGCACATGCACCTACTATTTATACTTGTAGCATACTGCATAAAAATCGTCTAAAAAATGGTCAAAGGTCTTATAGTCATTTAGGTTGTAAATTTGATTTGTCCCGAGGTGTCCCATATACCAATGTGCTCCACTCTATTCTACATATTGAAAGGGATATAGCCAATATAAACCGAATTAGATTGTAGAACTTGGAAAGTATTTCTTTCAGCAATTTATCGTCTTTGGTAAAACTTGCCACTTTATCAAAATCAAAAAGAATTTTTTTCGGGATTGTAAGATATCTAAAAAGATTGGGTTAGGTTTTTCAATCATCAATCGTTCTGAAATAGCTTTTTAAGCAATCATCTAGTCGCCGCAGAACATGTCCTGAGTAGCTTTTTTGTTGATAGCTACATAAAATTTTTAATCTTGCTCTTTGAAACCTTCTATCGCGGGCTTTACAAACGCAAGTCCTTCTCTGGATTTACAAAAATCCAATAATTTATCCGTATGCAGATCCAAGAAAAAAAATTGATTGTACATTTGGTTGGGCAAAAGGGGACAAATATGTTTACTTTTGTTTTTCGCTTTATTTTGATGAGGATATAGTATATCTCTAGGCGCTTTAAAAAACTTTGCACGGATGTAATTATTTCTCTAGTAATGTTAGAAGCGTTTTGAGATCTTGTTTGAAAGTAAGCACTATCTTGAATATAACCAAATTGCACAAAATTGGATCTACGTATGTTACAACTCAGAAAATTGGGTTTTGATATAATCATTACACTACAAACAAATTTGCGGCCCCATAAAAGCACTGGACAAGATAAAAGTAAAAAAAACCATATCAAATAGATGCACGTTTCGTAAAATTTAATAGTTTGTGTTTTCAAGATGGGTGATTTGGATTTTAAAAAAAATAATTTGGTTACAAAAATCTAAATATATAAGAAAAAAAAACAAGAAAAAGAACGCAATAATAACATGAAAGTAAGTAATTAATAATTATTTTAGGCACTGCCAAGGGTTATTCGTTTATTATAATCTAAAACTACCAGCTCCATCTACCATTTATTTTCACTTGTTGTATATCCATTTACCACATTTCTAACTCTTTAGAGGTTTTTGGTTAGATTTTGGTTGCTCGTTGGAATTGTTCGATTTTTCTCTTGCGCCTTGATGAAACCCCTTACGAAAGTGGGCGAAACGTTGGCAATTTTCGTTACAACAATGACATGATCCAAACAGAGAAGACGTTCTCATTTTAATGTAGACTCCGGCCGTGGAAGCAAGCCTTCGGGATTTAATTATTGTTTTTGGATTTCGCATACAGTCACATTCTCATGGATTGAGGTTTTGTGTATCTTAAAGCGATAATAAATTGAACATTTTTGGACATCATTAGATTGTTTTATCTTGCCTTGTCTATTAGTACAGTCTTATAACAGTACGTTAAAGTCTGTATGATTCCGGTTATGCGTATAGTTGTATTACAGTTGTGAGTGGGTCTTTAAATTAATGATTACAAAAATGACTTGGAAAGGTAAATGCTTAATGAAGTTGGCATTGACATTGTGGAACCCAGGTAAGCTGACTATGGCATTATCATAATAATATGGATAATTTATTTGATTGACGCTGACTTAGCATTATGACGCGGATAGTTATGAAGTATTTCTAGCTTAAAGATTAACAGTAGTGTATACAAGAAATAATCTAAAATGCACATCGCCTTTGTTTAAATAAAATGCTTGAAAATTTCTTGGATAGTGTACAAAACAAAATTAATAAAAACATGCAGTTAAGACAAAAAATGTTGAAACATGCAACGATTACAAAAAAAGTTTATTTAGTTAACATGCATTTGCATATCTCTTATGCAAATAATGATGCGGGGCTTATTTTTTTCAGAAAATTGTACCGCTGAGCAGAAAAGAGGTTCAAAATTTGTTGAATGTGCCTTACCTAGCACATCTGGTTATACAGATTCAAAACCGAGTGTATCAGAGAATTAATTTCTACATCGTGATTTCTTTACAAATGAAGGCGAATCTAACATAGTTGAAAACATGCACTCTGAACCATACATAGACTCTAGTTAGTCATTCTTGCTTTTAGATTTAGAACTGAGTTCGGAGGATAAACTAATAGTCGAAGAAAAGAAAGAAGAAGGTTGATAAATCTTCTTGGAAAAGAACAGTTATGAAGAGAAAAAGACTTAGTGGAATCGAATATATAAATAGGAAAAGAAAAGAAGTTCTAGATAAGAAACCTTTAATTGCGGTTTGTATGCGAAGTATATATAGATGTAATGAAGCGGTCTCTAAAGAACACATTTTTTCTGCCAAGAATACTGGAAGTTGGTTGGCCGTGACAAGCAGAAGTTACATTTACGTTCCTTAATCACTAATGTGCCAGTAAATAGAAAAAAAGGAGCAGAAGATCATCAAGAGTTTACCTAATGGATGATTTAAAAAAAAAGAGTGTTTGGATTTTTTTTGTAAAACATGTGCCATATCTCATCGGGTTGTCGAAACATACATGAAAAGTGTCAGTAGCAGTGGGGTGTACGTTAAATATAAGAGGAAGGATACAAAGCCACATAATGTTACACTTGAAACAACCGCGAACAGATAGTTCGAGAACATAAATAGTTTTCCTCGTATGAGTCGCATTATTGCAGACGAGATTCGACGAAACAATATATAGGTTCTGATTTGACTATATTGACATAATGCTTACAACAATGCATAAGACAAACTGCCATTAAAAGAAGAATACGACAATCGTAAGAACAAAGAAAAAGTTGTTATGCAAATGAAAAAAGATAACAAAGAAAAAAAAATTGCTGAAAAAGGAAGAAGTTTTAGGGCAGTAACATTTAATCTACAAGCTATTTTGTAAGTATATTTTGCCAGAGATAATCAAAGTTTTTATAAGCAAAAACCGGCAAAAACTTAATGTTTATAATTTTACAATATTCAACGAGACCCATGGAAAAAGGGCAGTACGGAATCTGCATTTTAAAATATTTTAGTGTCTGAAACTGTAAAATTTGTCTCTACATTTAGTGACGGCTGTGGAGCACAAAATAGGAATAACTATGTAATAGCTGCAATGCTCTAATGTATACAAAAAATACGATTTACTGTCACTTCTCCGTGCCAATATTATACCCGAAGATTACCAACCATACGTTGAAGATATAGTACCTTAAGTTTACCATTTCTTTTGTCAATAAACTGATCAATTCGAAATCAGTATAAATTTGACTTGTCAACCTAAATGTTAAACCCTCCGGCAGTGGAAAAAAATTTAGCAACACCAACGGCGGAAATCGGTCAAAAATGACTCTTCACAGAACTGGATTGTTTTGAAATTACTGAGGAGTGATGGAACTAATTTATTCTTAATGTAACTCGAAAATATTGTAAGTAAACATATAAATGCAAACAAGCCGTAACTCAGTATAAAGTAGAAACATAATTAAATTACATTTTCTGTTCATCAATGCCTAGATTTATTACACACTTTGTTTGTTTCCGTTTGTCAATGATCTAGGCACGTAAATCTAGAACATTTCCTGCATTTATTTTTATGTTTGTTGTCATTACCATCTTTCTGATAGTCTATGCCGTCATCTTCAATTTTTGCAGCTCTACGTTCGGTGTTTGAGGCAACTAATACTTCCTAGATGTTCCGTTTTTTCTTCATAGACATACCACCTTTCCAATTTGGATTATTTGTGTACCAAATAACTAAAGCATTGTACGCAGCTACATCACAAAGTTTAGGAACAAGGAAAACGGCCACCGTCGAGATGCTCTTCTATATGTATATACCCTTACCAGTTTGTCTAAGACTTCGATCCCACTTTTAGTTTTATTGTAATATGTGATTATTTACGGCTTAAACTTTGCTTCTTCTCCTAGTATACTAGGTTCAACATGCATATTGGAAAGTAATACGAAGCACATGCGGGGTTTTGGAATATATGATACAAGGGTGAGAATGGTCGTGAAAAGGAATTCTGAAGAGTAAACACTTCGGTCAGGTAAATTGACAAGGGATTTTTGCATTGTCCCAACGATCGTCAATTTATTTTTCAACAATTCTTCAGACAGCGAAATGTCTGTAAAAAAATTATTGTAGTTATATTTCTACCAGAGTTCTTCCAAAATTTGGTGAGTTTTTTTACATCTCGTTGATCTTGATTTACTTCAACTACGCCGCCAACTTTACCCAAGTACATAGATGTCGAAATTGCAACAGTAAAAGTATTTTTATACCGTACTTTCCAGGTTAACTGGGAATATACAATTTAAAAGGACATCTGGCAAAAAACGTAACTAATTGTTTGTCGATTGTTCGAACAGAAGAAGCTTCATATGATTTCCTATAATTGGACGCAAAAATATCGGCAACTGTTCTATATGCAGGTAACTTATTATCTTGTTTTCTCTGAAGCCTTGTCAAGTCATGAAATCGCACGAATCTTAGAATTTCTTTGAACCTATTACAACTCATTGCTGTAGAATATATAGGTCTGCACAAAGCATCATGTTTATTCTACAAAGCATAATTGTCTTCTCTCGCTTCCCTAAATCTTCCTGCCAATAAGAGGATTCCAATAAAAGCTCTTATTTCGTCTGGACCAACATCCCGCCAAGATATACTGACGCGGACATCCTGGAGAACAGGCTCACTGGCTTTTTCATTAATATATTGTATTATTATACCGATAATGTAATTACTAATAAACAAAGAAAAATGACCAAGTGCCCTTATCTACGACATTACCTATTCAATGATGTTCAAATTTTACTACAAGTAGTTAAATGACATAACATAGGAATATCTCAGAAATCAAAATAAAAGATAAATTTATGAAAAAGTTATTGATAACAATTACAAGTCTGGGTCAATTTTGATCCGCTTTTCGCCGGAGAGGGTTAATTACTTTGTCCCAATGTTAACAATAATAAACACATGCTGTAAAATAGTAGTTCATTTGATCTAGTAGCTTAAATTTTTGCACTTACAACATTTCTGCACCATACCATAAAAGTATACCCACATAATTATTATGATTGGAACATCCTTTCTGTCAAGAAAAAAATCTGTAAAAATCGACACGACACGACTCAAGTCCCTAATATTCTCTCAATAAATCACTAAAGATTAAGTCAAGAAAGGTTGAAATAAAATCTCTCAGAAAGCCTACTCTAAATTTGGAACTAAATCAAGCAGATAAAACTGCAATACGTAATTTTTACCCGACATTTTTCTAGTGCAGTTTATAATAAGAATAAGTGGGCATGTGTATGTGATACGATAAATACCTTGTTTTGTTTCCCAGGTTAGGATGTAGGTACAGACTTGATACATTTAAATAAAAATAAAACATAAAGTTTCTGCACGCCATATACATTGTTCAACGGAATTTATCCAAAACATTTTGGTAGTTATCCACATAATGCTTTAATTATATCTGAAAACGTTCACATTACCTACAAGCTTTTTGGAAAATGTAGCTCACCCTAAACTCGACGTCGCGACCCGCCACTGACTCCAATTCACAACTCTGATTCTGTGTTCAATTTTTGCTAGTTTGTGCGTATCTATCTATTGTATTTGTGTTTGAGAAAATCAACAATAATAAACATAATAATAAAAATAATAATAATAGTTCAAATGTAACAAAATTATTACGACTCGAATAATAGAACATAAAATTTATCGAAAACAAACTAAGGAAGTAAGTAACTAAAATTTTAACCAAAATCATAAATAACGTCGAATGATTTATTAAAATGATTAGAACCACGTACAACCAACAGGTAATAAACTTGAAAATGACTGCATATTTTATGTAACGTAAATAAAAGTTTAGTGTCACATTAAAATAGTACATAGTAGGGAGGTTTATTTAGTTACTATCACAAATATTTAACAATTTAGGTTACTTAATTTGCATAAAATTAACATTTGAATGTATTATAAGAACAGTAATTTTGTATATGCAAAATATATATTATTTACTTATCTCTTTAAAAGATTTTTTTTATAGATTGAATTAACACGAATTTATTTATAATAATACATAACTATCATAATAGTTTTTTACTTACTGATTTGTTTGATATTTCAACTGTTTATGTGATTAAATTTACATTATTTACGTCAAATCTTTTTTTGTTTGTGTTTCTGGTTTTCAGGGAATAACAAAATTTGTAGAATAGTTTTTTGTGAGCTAGGGTTTGGTTTTACCTTAAATGTGCGAGCACAGTGTTCTTGTACTTTTAATGCATACTTCATTTACGCATTTACGTAGTTATATTTTTCTTAAGGTCTTCTGCAATAATTACTTATTTTACTCAAGTGACATAAGTAAATGAAAAATAATGAAGCAGTAAACGCAAACTTTGTTTTCGAAACGAAATCATGGTAACGCGTATCCTGAAAATGTACAATATGTATTTCATTAACTAATTTTTATTTAAGTAATGCACGTCAAAATGAAGGTTTGTTATAATTTAAATTAGAGTGGAAGGCAATTAAAACATAAAGAGTTGCTTTTGTTTATTTATTAAATTGAAAATATTAAGTCATGTATCATTAATGTCACGAGATCTAAGAGAAACTTTTTTTTTTCAAAAAGCTTTTTAACTCGAATGAAATTCTTTAATGAATTGCTAAAATATGTAACAGCAAATTAAACTGTATTACGAAAGATTACAACTTTAAAGTTACAAAGAACGTATAATGAATAAAAAGTTAAAATCTTTATAAATAAAAAACCTAAAAAGTTTGTGTAATGCCGTAGGTTATGAACGACGAAAACGTTTTCGAGGTGACATAACCTGCCTAGCGAGTCCATAACAAAAAAATTAGAAAAACACATTTTCTTTAATGTTGAATTAAAAATTTAATTCGGATTATCATTAAAAAACTTAAATCTTTCGCGATCTTTGACAAAAACGTCAAGAGGTAAAACTATGAAACGGGTAAACTTATAACTATGAAAGTTCTCTAAGCTTATTTAAGTATTGATCTGCATTCTTTCGAGATACCTGTTGTAAGTTTTCTGCACATTGCCTTGTCTTAGCATTACTTTATGTTCTTATGTGTGTAAGTTACTTGGCCCAATTTTAATTAATCTATGCAGCATTTAAGTGCTTCGCGCTACTTACAGTAAAAATATATTATCTTATGAAATTGTTTTTTTTCATTGTTCGCAATTAGAAGAATATACCAATACTTCAAATTTTAAATTGAATGTTTTTTGTAAAGCATTTGATAACTAAAGCTATGAGGCTTAAGTTATCATGACTTCATTTGGGTCGAAATATCTCTCAAATAGCTATTAGCAGCCACAAATTTGACTTTCATGGACCATTCTAAGGGTAGAAGTGTTCATAGTTATCTCGTAAATGCTGATAGCAACCGCGAAATGAATATTAACGATTTGTTTTTTATTCAAAAAATTCGGAACACGATTAACGTCTACTTTCTATTGTTCTTGATGAATTGTGAGCGTTTTGCTTTTAACGCAAGGTTTAAATGTTTAAGTTTTCCATCAAGACCTACCTCGCTGTTGCGGTCGTAGCCATTTCCGGTTTCTAGTTCCGGAATTTGTAATCTCGGAGCTTTTATGAGGCGCAGCTTATAATACAAGAATCCAGAATTGCCCGTATTACGTAATATGCTTACAAATGTAATTGCTGTAATACATTGTCTACTTACGTTATAACTATCTCGTATAAAACCTCTGTAGATTTTTAACATTAAATTCTCTTTTTTTCTAAATTTGTTAAGAGAATAAAAATAAATGTCGGAAGTAGTGTTAGAACGTTGTTCGAGCGTCGAAAGAAATCTCTAGAGATATTCGATAAATTCCTCAGCTGACGCGAAACGGTTGGAGACCAACTTTTTACAATAATGTAACAGTAAATTAGACTTGCTTCTAGAGTATTCGTTACTTTGTAGAACAACACGTGATTTATATTTTGTCGAAGAGCGTAACTTTGATGTTTAACTAATGCTATGATTTAATTTATGTTTGGAATCGATCGTATATTAGATTTTTTGTAAAATTTGTATTTACGTTTTATTAAAGTTTCGATTATTTATATAGGATTGACGTGATCAATCATTGTATAATGAATAGAACAAACGCCAACTATTCTGTTTAGAAAATTAAACAAGATCTTTTAAGAGAATACTATCGAATAGATATGTCCTTTCAATGTGATTGATGACAGTCACACCTTTCCGACCAGATAATGTATAAACGTACTTAAATTAATTATTACATTTAACAGCTCAATTTCGTTCGTGATTTTTTGTGTTCGAACGCTCTTTTATATACCATTTCATTTACTATACTTTTCTTTCATCTGAAAGTTTAATAAATTGAACAGTAAATGAGTAATTGTTCTTATTTTATTATAAACTACTTTTATTGTACCTTTTATTTTTACAAAAAAAAACATTCGATACATTTCCATAGCGGTTATCTAATTTAAGCTTAATGTTTCTTAAGCTTGATATCTAAACTAATACATATAAGAAATTGTTTTCTAGAATTATCTAACATAAATAGTCCATTCGTTCATTTGCTAAGAGACCAACCAAACTAAACTAAACAAGAAAGGTGAGAAACTTTATTCTTTTTGTGTTTAATGCCGTTTTTACTTTTTCTGCTTGGCTCGTTCTTTTATCAACATAGACTAAAAGTATGGATCAACTTCGTTATAAGTTGCTGTTGAGATGCTTGGTATAGAGCCACTTATGTATGTTAATTCATCTGCATTAGAGAATTTTAACTGCATTTTTTTTTCTAGATTGCTGTAGATTTGAAAAAGTGACGATTCTTATCAAGTTCACTATTTATATTAATACGTTTACAAAACTAAACAGTTTTTGTTTTAATGTTGAAGCAAAGATCCATTTTGATTATTGGATATTGGAAAAAAAGGTCACAATTACAGTTGAATGATGTGCTTTAACCAAACACAATTTTATATTATGTAACTAGAATTTAATTTTTATTTTGTTACTTGGTAAGTTTTTTCATTAAATTCTTAGTTTCTTATGGAATTTTTTCAGTCTGAGTATGGCTTTTTGTTTAATGACAAACCCGAAACCTACGTAACGGAATTATCCATTTACTGTACAATCAAAATATATTTTATTAGACCGACTTTAAGAACGCTTTTAAGAAGGTCTCTTCTTTTTTGAAACCCTCGACAGTTTGATGTCTCCACCTAACTATCTTTAAACCACTGAAAAGGTGGAGGTGGATCGGTTTGCAGTTCGGCTTCTAATGCAGTTTCAAACCATTGAAGAACCGGTGGTGGATCGCTTTACAGTTTGGCTCCTAGTGCATCTGTAGCTATTCTAGTATCGAAATAAAAGCAAAGCTGGTTATCATTGGGTATTTAAAAGAATAATTTGTATCATTTTTGTATGGTCTCATTAAATGCCATGTTCTTAAGTTTTGCTTTTTTTACTTAAATAAAAAAAAATGGTACCAGTTTGTCGGTATAACTTGCAATTTGTTTTGCAAAGGGGCGTATACGATAGGATGTACAATTACCAATTTTTCTGCCAGAATAATATAAACTTGAAGAAACAATTAAGATAGGAATAACTAAGTCTTTTGCTATTTGAGGAACAGCAGGTTCTGCATTTAATTTCTTTTTCTATCATTATTTTGAGCACACTATGATTAGGTAGCGCAGCAGTGTATTACTATTTTCTTTAAAAGCTTACTTCGCGCATTGTATGGCACAATTAAAGAAGTACTTTTTTGTAATTGTTGTACGCTTATAGTACGTATAAAAATTTCATCAAAATCGACCAACCTTATCATCGAATGCACATCTAAATTTAATAATTGCAAGTTATCTGTGTTACTGTGTTCAAACGGTCACGTTCAATTTGTCGAATCTACTTTTATGGATTTTTTTACATTTTTGGTCACACTTAATAAGTAAAATCATGTCATAAAAATAGTGGTTTAAATGCCTATATACTATAAATAATAAGTACCGTATGAAAATCAAGAGAAAACGTAAAAAAGGAAAATGAATAATGAATTGTTCCACAAACGCTAAATAACAATACCTGCAAACAAAATAAAAAGAAATTAAGCTACCGAAGAGATGCAAATCTAGGTGGTCGGAAAATAAAGTTGCTAAGTATTGGAAGTTTTAAAAATTTGAAAATTGGGTATGTCAACAAATATAAATTCTCTATAATAACCAAATAGGTTACTAATAAGTGACTCCTACTTTGCAGCACAATGTGATGCCACAACAGCAAAATATTTTCCAAGCTGCAAAAGCAAAGCTTCTTTTATTCAAACAAACAGAAAAAATGTAGTACAATCTAGCTGTTGATTCGCGAAAGTTAACTAATGTAATTTTTTGTTGATAATATTCAGGTCGCTAAAAAGAACATTGCATGCTAATATATAACGAGATGGTGCATACCACACTAGTTTCTATTTATGTATATATGTTTTTATTTATATGCGTCTTATTTTGTTTGTTTTAATTTGACTCATTCCGTAATTCGTATGCTGAACCCTTTTTCAATCTGAGATATTTTCGTAGTTCATATTTTCTTTATCAACTAAAATTTTACTTTCTAGTAACTTTATTTTATCTTTATGACTATGTTCTCATCGTGCTTTCTAGAATTCGAAGTTGGCGAAACTCTTCTGTAGCAATCTATTTTTTATAGTTTTTCTCCCAACCACCTGTTGCTGTTTTATTTTATTTTTTTGGGGTCAGAATTGCAGATTCGTCTTTATCTTCTCTAGAAGATATGTTTTCTCTGCAAGATATGCCTGTTCTGGAAGGTAAGCTTTCTTTGGACGTTCCGCTACAATAATGCAAAAAAGAACATTAAAAGAATGCGGACTAGTATAGTTTGGTGGTTGTCCTACTAGCTGGTTGCTAAACACATGGTTGCAGCAGGTTTTCCCATTTTAATCTGCAGCTATCGGCAGCTTTTTAAGATTTTACACACACAAGCAGATACAATACTGAACTATGGTCGATATTTATTTCTATTAAGGTAAATTAGGGTATATATCGCTCTAATAATTCGTTTACCACGATAACGATGCTGCGATTACAGTCAGGATTCATTCGCTATACGTAAAACAATGTAAACTCTTTTTTAGTCACTCAGTATACATCCGGTAATTGGTTTTGGTAGTTTATATAATAAAAATTAGTTTATAAAATACATAATTATGCAGCGTTGGATAACAAAAAAATTTGTGCGAACTACTTATTGTTTTTTACAATCTGTATTTCACCTTACTCTCAGACTAAGGTATCTAATTGAAATGCAGTCGAATTTCTTTTTAACGAAGTTGGTAAATTCAAGGAAAAAAACGGAAATTTGTGAATCGAAAGTTCGTTATAAAGAAGTTCGACTGTAAGTAATGATTTTTGTCACACTTCGAGTATTTTCTATAACGAATAGTTACTTCAGTAATTCTCAACTTTTTGTGTCAGTGTACACTGTTAATAATTCAAAAATTGGTCGGCACAGTTTGACTTGACACACTTTGAAGGATTTATTTTAGAACAAAATCAGTATTACAATAAATATTTTAGAAAAAATTATTATATTACCACGTATTCTTTAAGGATGTTGCAATTTATTTAAGTTTTTTTCCATAATTGCAAACAGAAATCATTAAATAACGTAAAAAATTATTTAGGTACACACATATACACATATATGTACTATTCTGAGCTAAAGCACTGAATAAGCATTGCAAATAATTAATTTTGAATCACGAAATTCTAGTTAGGTTTAAGCTCTCAATGTTTGTCGTAATTATTCGAATTAATATATGTGTATGACAAGAAAGTTTCACGTTCAAGCTTTAATTTAGATCAATAAAGCTAAGGAATATATTTTATGCAACTCTTTTCTGGATTAACAATTATTTAAGTATTCAGTTTTCTTAGATTAACATTTTAGTTATAATAATTTTTATATATGATTATTTTTTAATTTCTTTCACCTTTAACAAATTCAAATGGTTTTACGTATTATTGAACATTTAAAACATATTATGTATTTTTTTCACGGATTTACATTTTGCGTCTGATATATTATCTATAGTTCTCATATAGATTGTACTAAACTACTAAATTTTTATTAAATCTGTTTATAAAATGAAAAACAATTTCTCATCAGATAACTTTTATTTTTAAATAAAAGGCATTTTAAATCTCAATTTAAAGCTTTTCGTAAAAATTGATAAATAAAACGACATACATCGAATCGCTTTTTTTGTATATCACAAAACGTTTTATTTTGGTAGAGAACGTAATTTTGCTCAATCAATATGAAACGGCTTTTTACGTCAAATCAAAAAATCATTTTTTTTTAAATTCGTTTAGATAAGCTTATTTAATCGTACAAAAAATTTATTATAACAATCTTTTGTATAAAAATAATTATACTACAGTAGTTAATTTTCATAACTTTTGACAAACTAGATTTATTTTGTGCCTATGAAAAGATGTTTATGATAAAATATTAAGGATATAAAACCTGTAACTGTTTAGAATGAAAAATATATGAAGGTAGGTAGATCTACATGAAAAATTGCGTTTTCGGATGTAAACCGTTTAAAACCGCATAAATATGAAATATTTTTGTATATAGCAGTTACATAACTTGCTCCTAATGTACAAAACAATGATTAAATCATAACTCTCTTCGTTATATTTTCTATTAATTATGCACGTGTGTGTATTTCTTTTCGTTTGTATGAATTGGAAATCTTATTGTTTACTGAGATAAAATATTATGCATTCACGAAAGCCTCTTGTTAATGTTGAATAGGTTTGTCGAAAAATTAATTAATAAAAAATCAGACGCAAAATAATGATAGACGTTTTTATCGATCAGTTTGCTAATTTTAGTGACCAAATGCTTATTTTAATAACAATATCTGAAATAAGCTTTGTAAGCTTCACTTTTTTAAGTAAACTGGTAACGTTTGTCTTATAATTCGGGTTCTATTTATTTTTTATTATATGTGCTTATGTTAATTCGGATTCGGAATAATGATAAAATTGAAAAATACTTCTAGAATTCTGAGAAATTACAAATTTATGTTTAAATAGTACCGGAGTTTTATAAAAGTCCATGTCACACGTGATCTATATGAAAAGCAACCATTTCTTGTATTGGTATCAAAACGAATGTATTTTTAAGTTTTTAATATTATTAATGTGACTGTTCGCTAGATTAAAATACTTATTTTTGTTGCATTTAGTCTAAAACGAATGAAATAATTCTTTTTATTTCTCATAATTTTCTTGTATAATAAAGCGTCTTTATGTAAGACATCTATTAATCAGTTAATAATTGAGAGTTTTGAGTATGTGGGTCCTTAAACTTTATAAATTTATGTTTTCGTTACGTATATCAATTCTCTGGAAATATATACAGAATGTATGCACATTGCCGATGACAATGCGTTAAAGGGTCTTTTAATGGTATTATTTATTTCCTGCTTAATTGTGGCATGGTATAAAAGCTAATGTTGCGAGTTAAGAAGCTGTGTATCTTTTTGGACAAGCATTTGTGTCAACTTTAAACTAGAACTTCGTCAAAAACCACTTAATTAGAGATTAGAGAAGGCAAAATACAAACATACTAATAATGATTGACATGGTTCGGTGTGAGTTTTGTAATATACGTACAAAGAATAAATATAAATAAATGAACACGAACATTCGAAGAGTATAAGTATGCAAATGCATATAACTTATAATTAACCGGATTTTGTAGGGGTAGGTATTTAAAAAGAAATTATTAAAGATTTTGTAGCAAATACACATGGACTTCGACCACACGGCTCCACCTCCACCACAAGTGCAGTAATGCAAGGCGCATTTTCTAGTATAAATGGATATCCACCAAGCATTCTAACAATTCATAATTCTGTGTTCCAGATTTCTTACTAGAAACCTTCATTAACCATCTTTTAGATCCGAAACTTGCAACGCACCTGGCGTATTCTCTCATAGCTCATTCTTTGATTTACCTGTTTCTCTTCGATTAGAAACCACTGCTGTGTTCTGGCTATCCTGTTTGATTCATCTGATTGCTATATTCACTCATCGTCATTATTTCCATTTTTATTAACAACCACGTCTATATCCTCGCTAACCTCTGTCGTATTTGGTTCATTTCGTCGTTATAATTGTCATTGCCATTATTCTTTTTATCCACGTTGCTCGATTGACAATCATTATTAAAATTCGTCGTAAGAGTTTTACGAATCGAGATGAATAAGTTATAAGATCAATACCTAGAATGCCACGGGGTCTGCGGAGATTTCTTTGCTGTAACTCGTTAATTTACCATCTATAAAATTCATTTAGTTACTACCCCGGGGACTCTGAGCATTTTTGGTTGGGACTTGGACCAAGAATGTAATATAAATCACCCTGTAAATCAAACTTCTGTATTTGAATTAATCATAGTAAGCCTTTGTTAAAGTAATTGATGCTATACCTGAATCTGTAACTTTTTAAATTCGTTTCCGAACCATAGTTCATTAAACTTTTGATAACGCCCTGTATTTCAAATATTTTTTTATATTCTTAAATCCGTTAGTACGTTAGTTATTAACCTCACGCACGTCGTACTATTTCCCTGTAGTAAATTGAATCAAACGCCTTGCCGCTCTAATCACCTCTTGTTAAATAAAACAGCTGTTTTGCCTAAAGAAAGAAAAGTAAACTTGTTCTGGACAGATAACAGACTTAACTTTGTTATGTTATAAATAGGTAGAAATATATGAAAATAAGTGCTCAAAAATATAGAATTAGCCTAACAGGCTTCTCTTTAGTAGGAGATGTACGTTTATTGCGAGTCTACTGCTTGTTCCGAACTTCGACGTATCAGAACATTTTTGATTGGGATTGGTACTCCATAGAATTGAGTAGTATGTAAGAATCTTATTTACAAAATACTGCATATTCTTATTACAGTAGATCATCTTTCAGAACTAATGAAAACATTTCAAAAGATAAACACTTACTAACTTCAAGCGATTTTAAAGTAGAAGATAAAACTATTTATCGGCGGAAAAAATGTGTTCTACAGTATAATTAATAACTTAAGGAGAATTTCAAATTGGAACTCAGACTTTTTTAAAAGTTATGAGCTATGTTTTGTTATCATTCTTGCAAAAATGTTTGTATTGCATACGTTACGGGGTACTTTATTAATGAAATTGGAGAGCTCGAGTTAAAACAGTACAGAATGTATCACAAAAGATAACTTTTTGTTAGCAATTGTTGCATCTGTCCAATTTAATTAAATTAATTCAATTCAAGAACAAAACTTTTTCAAGCTTGAAATCAGATATGCTATATGTTTCAGATATATGTATATCTAATATACATAATTATGAGAAATTTATTATTTAATAAAAAATAACTACTTCGTGCAACAACACATATTTACAAACCAAATATTTTTGTAGGCTAATTTATTGACGGACCCTAAGTTCAAAAAACAAGCTAAACGATTGAGCACTGCAAGAGAAGAGCACTTAGAGGTAAACAGTCTGATTTTCAATAGAAAACTATAGTTAAACATATTATTAAAACAGACCTATAATGTTACTTGAAAACACAAACTTATAAATTTAGTACATGGATTAAGGAATCCGTTTATCTGAGGAATCATTTATTGGGATCAGTATGACAGTTGAATCTGACGATTTCCAGGACCATTCAATGTTGGTCTTCTTCTCGTCAGTCCTTTAGTTCATACATTTGAACATAAAAACTAGTTTACTGGCTTTCTGGTTTTTAACCGATTACGAAGTTCAGACTAGATCAAACCAAAAAACGAAACATTATTTTCATTCTCTGCTGTTAAAACAACTGCAGTGTGTAACTGTTCATACAATTCTTACTTGACCATTCGAGTCTGGCACAGGGAATTATTTTAACTACGTCAGCGGTGGAGTATTTCTAAAATGCTCTCCAAAAAATATTTTGGAAATAAACTAGATTTAGAGATAAGATACAGGAAAATGATTAAAGGAAGTATTATTATTTAATTACTTTTTCTTTCTGGGTAGTGGTTAAATGTACTTTCAGGAATCTGTGGTCTAAAATATTAGCAAGGAAATGAATTGGTTTAAGTGCCCTATTCTTTCTTAAAAAAAAAACTCGTTTTTTTAGTGGCTGCCCAGACAAATTTGTTTGTAATTTATGCAACACTTACGTACATTGATGTAGTAGCGCAGTTCCTTTGCAATCTATCAAGAACTACAGCAATTGGTTATAAACGAGTATCGCGGTACTGTCACATCACGATTTAAAATATATTTTGTTTCTTTCGAACTTCTCCGGCGTTTGACCCATTTCTTATAACTATTATTTTTTTTATTTATACACTTAAAGTGTTTCTAAACTAAATGTTTGGCTTTTGACATGATTATATAAACAGTAAAAGTCACAAAATAGTTAAAATTTGTTAGTCAAACACTCACACTGTAATAGTCAGCAAAGCAAATAGCAAACATCTGAATTAAAAATGTAAAATGTAAAATACGCCAACTAATTCGTCGGATTTAAATGTAATACAGGAAAAGATTAGGCTATTTGCTCATTAATATTTAAAGTTAATGATTATATCGTGATATATATATCCAACTATAACCATCATGATATACATATATCACTTGATATATAATCCTCTGAACTCTGGTAAACATTGAAAAACATCTGGTAAACAAAGAAAAAATGTTTCGAACTTGACGTTCAATGACTTTGCCTTTTGTGCTATCATTAATTTTAGTATTAAAGATTTAGTGCACAGAAAAGATAGAGTAGATTCTAAAAATAACGTTACAAATGATCTGAGAAATATATTTGTATAGAAAAATTTAAATCTGTACTGAACGTGGGACTGAAATCAAACTGTAAGACTTAGATATAGCAAAAAATGTACAACCAGCTTTGCAAAATGCTTTACTTGACTGTAACAAATTGAACATATCTACTATAGATGAACATGGGAAAACTATTATGATTTCTTTATTAAATTTTTAACAAAAAAATGATCTAAATGACAATAACGAAACCGAGAACCAAATGGAAATTGAGAATAATATACAAATTAATTATGATGGGCTCAAAATTTTGAATTTAAAATAAAATTTAGATACTACTGACGTTCATACCGATAAAGTAAAATTATCGGAAATTGATTCTAATGAACTGCATCTAAGAAACTATTCTAATAATGTGAACAAAGTATCAGATGGTTTACAGTTTGTGAAAATTAATTTAAATAGCCAAACCATGACAGTAAAAAAAAATTTATGGCTGACTTCTAGATGAAAACAATGGAAGAGTTGGTACAGATAGATTATATCGAATTTTAACAATCAAAAATATTCATCAATTCTACTTCTTTAACTTCTAAGATATGTAATAAGTTCAAAAAAGTACAAAAACAATTAGATATTAAAGATAAGCGTAAGAATAATGTAGCCTCAGATACGTGTGTGTGGAAAAAGTGTGCATACATTTTTAAAATAATTCTTCTTCTACTGATCGAAACACAATATACTCAAGAAATTCGACTTAAAAAGAATACTATGTAGGTTTTTACGACGAGAAATGGTCCATAGGCCAGGTAATTAGTAACATAAATCATGAAAAGTTTGAAATTAAGTTTCTAAAACAAGAATTAAATAATTTTGTTTGGTTTAAATATCCGGATACGATTGTTATTGAAAAAGAATTATCTTTTACGGACCAACCCAATTAATATAATCGTTGGATAAGCGCTTTTGTATAGGATCGGAATTAATATTTATACGTTATCTCTGTAACGATTATTAAAACTAATTTATTTATACTAAAAATATTTACAAGTCTATAACTAACCGAACCTAATTAAATCTAAGGATATTTAAGAAACAGTTACACTAATTTATATAGTACTATCACTCGAAAGATAATGTCCGCGGACAACTTCTATTCATCTAAACACTGGCGCTTGTTTACATTAAAGTCACGAACTTTTTGAATTTGTTGTATTTATCTAGGCACGCGTTAATCACTTATTTATTTAAACTTGAATAATCTTCTTAACACTACCGACTTCGAATTACTGAAATAACTGACCTATGATTTGTTTGTACCGCATTTACACATTTTTGCAAAACATTCCAGAATCTTCTATATTCTTTTGTGGACGTTCTAGACGTGAATAAAAACTACGGGAACGCTCTCGAAATTTACAAAAACTTTGCGAATATTTCATCTCTAATGCGACTGTACTCTCAGTATAAGTTTTGTAAATGTTACAATATTTTTGTACCTATAGTGCAATGATTCTAATATTATTTTTAAACGGTTTGTTGTTCATTCTATTTAGTGTTTTGACAGCGATTTTCTATGTTCTATGTTTAGTATGTATTATTTTGTGTAACTGAACTACAAATAATTAACATGTATTACAATGAATTACTGTGTATTACAAAGAATTAACATGCATTACAACGAATTGCTGTGTATTACAATGAAATACTTGTGTATTACAATGAATTGCTGTGTATTACTAGGAATTACTTGCGTATTACAATGAATTACTGTGTATTATTCAGAATTATTTGTGTAGTACTAAGAATTTATAAAGAATTAGTAGAATTACTACACACTTTGAGAATTAGTGTACACATTTTTAGTCATCGGTTTATCCTTCGGTTCGAAAAATTTAGAATTCACCGAACAATTATGTAAATATCTTATTCGTGCTAACATACTGTAAGCAAAACAAAAAATTTAACTCTTTTGTAAGTTTTTGGAATAGTATACCAAACAGAATTTTTTTGATGAGTCTACGTTTTGGAACTATTTAAAAGAACCTTGGAGGAAGTAAAACAGAAAGTAGAAAACCGTAAAATTTGGGTGTCTCTGGATGAAATTACCGACGTAGAACAAAAATTTGTAAAAATATCGTTATTCGAATTTGGCCCCTTTTTCAATGACAGCTTGTTTATTTTGTGGCCGGAAGGTGTTATACTCGAAAATGTGTTACTAGTGTGTATTGATGCTGCGCCGCATATGTACGAAGCAGTGTAAAGACTAAAAGTGTTGTTTCGAAAAATGATTCGTATTATGTGTTTAACACATGATTTACAACGTATTGCCGAAACAGTTTGTTTACTTATACTAACGTATACAACTTGATATCAAATGCTAAAAAAATATTTCTGAAAGCGCCTAGTCATCTCCAACTGAAATTGCCAAAAATATACCGATTATTACTCGATGGTAAAGATGCTGCAATTTTAAAAAATTCAACGACATAATTGTAAAAACCGCTTCTGCAAAACCAAACATTTTAGACTTTAATTTCATTGACCTGCAAAGTTTGGCAGTATTACCTAGAACTCATCTAATTTTAAACATTGCTTTTTTAGGTGTTTGCGGTATGGGTTGACTGAACTATATTGCGGGAGAACATCTTTTGAAAAGCACGACTAAGGTTAATGTTTTTTATATAAAAGAAAGAGTTGTCTCTAGTGTTGTCTAATGCTGAGAGTTGCCGAAGTTCTTTAGGTAGGATCATTGTCGTTTCTATTTAAAGGTTTAGAATTCAAAAAATGTATCACCTATGTAATAATAATTTGATAATATATATCTAAACGTATATCTTCAAATTAAGGCAATTCTAGATTCAATTGGTTTTATAGATATTAGATCGTTTGCAGCATTTGCTAAATTGAAGATAGGTACAAATTCCAGCGAAGAAATCATCTTTGCAGAAAGAGAAATCTCTAATAGCAACACATTTTTTGTGTACATACACTCGAACCAAATTGCAAAGCATTTTCTTCTAATCAAAAACTGATTTTTGGGAAATCGGCGAAAACAAGTATTTCAGGGAACGAAAATTGATTTCAGTTTGTAAACCAAAAAAATCACAAGCTGTTGATCAAAATATGAACAATGCACATACACCAGTTAAATAATCGGGACAATGAGTATTGTTATAACGAATAATTTTTTTAAATTTTTTCAATGATTTCTAATTAATCAATTATGGTGTACCATTCTTAGTTCACGATTGTTTGAATCCCCAAAGCCACCTGTTTTGTAATTTTGAACAAAAGCGATTAACACTGTGTTAACGAATGAAGTTTTAAAGTAACTTTTACATAAAAATTGTTTAACTATTTCTCTAAATCTTATTTTGCTGTTAAACGACTAATCATGTCCTAAAGGTAACGCATTATGTGAAGCAATAGAAGTATATGTTGTAATAAATTGCAATTGCCAAAGTGATAAAACTTTTGATTTTTTTATATTTGAGTGTCATAGCTCAAAAACGTCTAATTGTTAATATTTTTGAAATGTTATTTGTTTATAACGTCAGTGTTTTAACTAAGTTTAATTTGTAATAAAATAATTGCTTACTACATATTATATCAAACGTGATTAAATAAACAAATAGCCAGTTTTTGTTAAAAGAAGGATCTAATACGCACGGCAAATTAAAATCACTTATAAAATCATGAGTCTCAAAAACTTAAATACAAGGAAAGGAATTATTGAATTTGTTAAATGAAGATATTTACTTTATAAAAGAAACTTTCTAAAAGCACATCGACATCAGCAAGAAGTTATAAACTAATTTAAAAAAAAATTAATTTCTGATTTGTTTATATTGCAATCTAAATTAAACATTGTTAAAATTAACAGTTTCCAGGTGGTTCTATTGCACGGTTTGTTAAGAGTACTTGTCAACGTCCCCTATTTGTATTTTTTTTTCATTATAATGGTTTCAATTGTTGCTTCGGTTTTTAATAGTCTCTGAGTGAGTATATGATTAATGATTTTTACCTTTATTTTTCTGTCAGGATTATATATTTTATAGACAATTTTTTATTTTTTTCTACGTACATGAAATTAGTTCGTGTTTACACAAAACAACTAAAACCCTATACTTGTCATAATGTACAAAGTATTTTGGTTACCGTATTCCTAAAGCGTCTGCTCTTTTAAAGCGGTGATCAATGAAAATTGAAAAGAAGGCAGATGCTCGTTACAAAGCAACTATTCAATGAATCCCATAAGTAAGCTTATCAAAATAACGTTAAGAACGCTAATTTTGAGAAATCTATACAACGTATCTTCTCATAATACAAGCAACGTTTTTATTGTAATGTCAACCATAAAATGGACAACCAGTTTTCCTTGTTCTAATTTAATTTAGAATAATTGTACCTTACGCATGTCGTATGTAGTTTACGCTTCATATCTTTTAAGTTGATTTCATGTAACAGAACGGTCCGCAATTTTAATGTCGCTCCATTTTCATATAAAATTAAATTTCATAATAATGACATGTATTTAATTTAATTAAACAAGGTTTGTAGTATTTTTCAATTTATTTGCATTGCTTTGAATTATACGAATTATATTAACAAATTTTAAAATTTAAATCATAATAATAAATAATAACCTCTTTAAAATTAATTAACAAATAAATGAACTTGAAAAGTAAATAAAGTTTAAATACGCAATGGGTTAAGTGTGGAAGTAAATTTCCGCCAGCGATTTCCAAAAGGAAAACAACCAGTTTATCGGGAAAGTACAGGAACAGTAAACTCCGTTCTGATATTTGTTTGGGCATCATTTGCAAGAAGCTTGGGAACGTTTGCTTACTAGAAAAGAGCTTTTCAGCAACATGAGTATATTGAAACTGGGAAATTATTCGTCCGTGCCTTTTCACAGATACCTTCCTACATTTTCTAAAGTAAAGAAACACTCTTCTTTTACTATATCCCATACATAGAACAACCCTCACATAATAAATTGCATAGTTTCATTGATTAAATTACACTGTCTTTTTTATGTTTCGCTTAACGTTTCGTATTAACATAATATAATTTACTATTAATACGTAAACGCAACTCATTGAGTTTTTTGGTGATAATAACATAAAGTAGATTTAGTCGAGTAAAGTATCGTTTGTTTTTGTTATGCATAAGATTTATTTTAAGTACTACATAAAACTGAGTTTTTTTTTACATAAATATAGAATAGCTAAACAGATTGTTTTGTAATTGTTCTAATAAAACAACGAATTGTAAATTGAAAAAAAACTATTTATTTGACGCGTTACTGGAATTAAATGAACTGAAATAACAATGAATTACGGTTTAATTTACTAGACTGTTATAGACAAAACATAATGAGTTTATCCTAATTCACACCATGAAAATCTACTATAATCATAACAACGTTCTGCTTATAGTACACGGCACTTCTGCAACATGTATTTTCAGTTACAGCATATCAAATAAAAGGAACATTTTCTCTAATTTATTAGTGTCTAAAATATATTGCATTAAAGTCTGGATGCAAAGTTAAATTGATTTTACGGCATATTTGATTTGATTCTTGTATATTCTATTTAGTTTTAACACGCAAAAGCTATTAGTTCTGATTGATATCGATTTGAAAATAAATTGTTACAATGAATTTGAATTTTTTATAAAAGATATGAAAAACAATATAGTTCTGAATGACAAGATGGCCACAATTTGATAATACATGCAATACATTTTTTATCGCCACTTATTGTTACAGTGAATAAATTGAGCATGAAACTCAAATTCGGTGAATTCTGAAAGAAAACCGGTCATGCATTACTTCACGATCTATTATACATTAATGTGTTGGAAAAGGTTTATTCAAGCACCCTTCATGTATAATACACGTATTCGAGAACTTCGCTAACAGCTCAACGCAATGCAACAAATACTACACTTTACCTCGGAATAACTTTAATTTTATTTTATCGGAGCAGTTGTTTTACGAGAATTTAAAAATCAAAATGAAATTTAGTTATAAATTTTATAATTTTGGTCCTCGAATAACTTAAAGGAGACAAGTAATTTTTGTATGTACGATAACCGAAGTAGATGAATTCTGTTATAATGTAACATGTCTTCAGTTAATTTACGAGCAATTAAATTCAAGTTCAACTATTCCGTCACGGGAAGTTTAAGTTAGAGAAGTTAATATCGAATTCACTATGATATAGCGTATGCTAAGAAGAGAAAGTTCTAAATTAATTAAACACCTTAAGAGGAAAGATGACGTGAACGTTGGTTATATTAGAATTAATTTCGGAACTAGTTTAAAATTAATTGCATGGCGTCTGCTGATTTGGCAATAAATTTTCAATTATCAAATTTTGTTTTGTTCTACAAATACTAAAGTACTTTTGTTTTTCTTTTCAGAAATCGTTTTCTATTGTAATCAGTTTCAACAAATCGACGCAAGAATAATAAATAAATTCTTCAGTATAAAACGGTAAGATATATATCTTTGTTTTATCTCATTTAAGATACACAAATATGCACTCAACTTTACTGAAAAATCTTACAGCTGACATATCCTTTATACGTGACGCGAACGAGTGATACTTGACTTGTATCTTCTTGATATTTTCTATACCAACTTCAATATTTGAAGTTATATTACGAAATTCTAACATTTGGATTTAACTTCTAAATGTAAGTTGCTTGACGTCCTATATGTATTCTGTAAAGCAAGCACAATTGTACAACCTTATTCAATTTAATTGAACAAGCAGTTAGTGTAATTAGTAATAAAATACACCTAGTAAATAAATAAACCGCAAGAAGGTCACTAACAATTTATATAAGATTCTTTATAGAATAGTAGTATATCGGTATTTGTAAAGAATGAAATTCCACTTGCGAATTTTTCTGTTTTATAACCTTGAGCTTAAAGTAAAAAATATATCAGTGTATCTTTTTTACGACAGCCAAATGATTTCGATATAAAGTTACACCTTCGATGAAACTTTTCGATGAGGTGAGGTAATTCAATACTCGAGTATTCTCCATTCACAGTTGAATTCTAAAAATATAGTTTTTTTTATTGTTGTAGATTTAGTATAAGAACTCGTCATAAAAGTTTTTTGTTCTTTTTCAAAATTCAAGTTTCAACTTTTTCTTGTTCATTTTTCAATATTAAATTACAACTTCAACTTTATTGAAATACTGATTTAGTTTGGTCTGAATCTAAATACGTATTATAATTACTTGTTAAAACACTTTAAATAGACTTTAAGCGTAAATACATGGGCGATTTGTATTACAAATAGGCGGATAAAATTAAGGAATACGAATAATTTTGTAAGGAACTGACAAGGGTAGGTTTTAGACATTGTTACGTAGTTGAAACGTGACGTATTTTACTTACGAATTTCATGAAATATGCTGTCTTTTTTTAGTTTCATTTCTTAAAACGTATTTGGGTTAAATTTATTATAGGTAATAATTTGTTTTATCTCGTTTCTGTAAATTGCAGACGTTTTGTACACATTTTTAAATTGGACATATTTGTGTAGGCGAATTTTGTGAATTTTAATAATAATCGAATTAACCTGAAATAGTATTTAGTTAGATGTTATTTTAAGTCAATTAAGATTTTTATTTTATTGGTTAGGTTATTTTTATTCGGTAGGTTTTTATATTAGTTTGTTTTTAAGATAAATAAAAAGCATTTTTAAGTGACGTTATTTTGTGACTACTTTGTAACTTTGTACACAACGCTATTGTTACAATTGTTTATTTAGGAAACCAATTTTATTTGAAAATATGTTTTGATCATTCTTCTGAATCTTGGCAAGTCTTGAGCCAAATGTTTATTGCAAACGAGCGATTTAACGGTGTTTGCAATATATAATGTTTATTTATTCACCAGCGATATTGTCGACGTATAGATTGTTTCATACACTTTTTATTATTGTAAAGTTTTTAAAGCTAAATTTGTTTTAGACGTATTTATTTACACAATAAATATAATTACCTTTAACTAACACTAACATTAATTAATTAATATTACTAACATATGATAAATAAAGTCAGCGGATAACTTCTGGTTATCCAAACCGGTATTTGTTTATATTCAAAGCACTTACACTTACTTATATTTATTTTAGTACGCGTGTTAAACACTTAATTTACTTAAACCGACATAGTCTTCCGATTCAATTCGAAAGCTGACCCCAACTTTTTCCAAACAGTTTTTATATTCTTACGTTATCGGAATCCAGAATATTCCATTCTTTTCGATGAGCATTTCAAAGTTTCTAAATAATTCGGGAACGCTTCATTATGTTCTGGTGTACAAAATTTTATGAGATTATATTTATAAGTGACAGTTTACAACAATCATAAACTTATGGAAGCTTATACGACCCTACCTATGATAGATACATAACGCACAACATTAATCTACTCTAATATGTAATTCTTAAACTTACTCGGCAATCGTCGCTCTCTTATATGTCTCTATATGCTATTTCTTTCCAAGAGCTGGTCATTTTGTGTTTTTACTATGCAAGGCCTGAGTTCAGTACGGTTTTCAAGAATTTTAACTGACTCTCACGTGCCATCAACATTTATCGTTATATTGTCTCTTGCTTTATAGTTAGTTTGTCGCTTTGAGGTTCTATCATAGTAATATTTAGCCAAAGTTTGTTTATCAATAATTTTCTTATAAGTTGGAGATGTATTTTTATGATTTACTATTAAATATTGACTAATTGGAACTTTTTGATTAAGTTGTCTTCCCATGAGCAATTCTGTACCTGTTCCCAATGATTTATAATTTAATATCCAACTATTCAGATCGCATCCTTTCATTATTTTAGTTACTTTGCATTGCATATTAACATATATCTAACGAATTAAAAAAAAGTTTTATTTGGTATTGAAATTGTTTTTTTTATTTTCTGTAATGTTCACAATACTTTTAATATTGTGTACTACTTCTAACATCGCAGCGTCGTCAGTCTGTTTTTTTAACTGCAAGATTTCTTCATACGTAGTCTGTCTACACAATATCTGCAGATTTCTTATTTTGATAGCTACCAAAGGGTTATGGTCTGTCCACAGGGTAACCTTACGCTCGTAAATAAATTTGTAAAATTTTGAAACAACAACGCCATTGTCAACTTTTTTTTTCAATGTCGACTCGATTGTTTTTATTATCCGTTGGGAAGCAAATGAGTTTTCCCTCCTGCATTGAACAATAGCGAAGATCGTGTTTTGAAGCATTATTTGAATTGTGTTTTTCTTTACATGATCAAAATTGACTAATGCTTCTGTTAGTAATTTTTTTATTTGTCTGAAAGCTAAGTCATGCATTCTAATCCAACTGAACAAAAAGTTATTCTTTGATAAATTACCTCTGATACCTCTGACAAATTTGGTATAAAACTTCTGAAATAATTGAACATTCCTAGAATCTTTTGTAAACCTTTTTTGTATGTAAAGTAAACACCTTCAATGTTATCAAAATTTTTTTGATTTTTTGAAAACTTGAGGGCTAAATGGTAACCTTTAAAATTCATAAAATGTAAATGGCATACTGACAGTACATAAATTATTGCTCATGTTATCCAATTCAATATGATAAAACACTAAACCAACTTTCGTCATTTAATTTGAAGCACCTTTCCACTACAGTACGTATTAAGGTTCATTGAATCTAGACATATCCGCGGTTGCTCACTTAGCATTTTGACTTCTTACTTTTTACGACCACGCCCATAATATCGTCTGCTTTTCTAGCACCGTTGTTGGCTCGCTTGATAATCTTATAACATGTATAATCGACGATTAACATCAGATCAATTTAAGGCTAGGCGGCCGATTTTCAGAGGCGGCCGCAACGCATTCTCTTATATAAAGTTTACGTCGAAGCAGTAGTTAGAGCTCGAGGCAAGGACAAACGAATAATATGCATACTACAAAACTTGTAATCTTTGAGGTTCTTCACAAAACCGTTTCAAGATTTCGCTTGCAATTCTTTCCGCGTTTGCTTGTACCCCAAGCATACATAAACCGTTTAGACGGTTCTCTAGCATTGTTGATCTCAGCCACGTTTTAACACGACACAGAGGAAGGAAATTAGAATTTTGTTTCTGGTTGCCGGAAAGAATATTTTCGCTTCTTTTGACACTTCCATTAAGTCTGTTTCTCTTAGATTTTCTCTTGTCATACCTTTGTCATTCTAAGGTTTCTACCATAGTTTGGCTTCATTATCGAAAAATTCTAAATAGTAGTATTGGCAGAAACTTTTTGATTTTTCTTTAAAATCAACCAGTGGCATACTTAACAACTAATGTAGCTACATCAAACCAAAAACAGTCAAATTTTCTTCAGCAAAACGCTGTTCCAGTTAGTGATGTGGAGTGGGTAAATATCCAGTGGATAAACAAATAAACAAATTAATTTAAGTATTATTTAAAAAAAATGACCAATAGGTACCGAAGAAATAATTTTTTTCCTGAAAAAAAAAAACTTTTTTTAACACTGTTGTAGTAAAGAACAGTAAACAAACTGTAATTTAAATTTGGTGAAACTGAGAACAAAAATAAATTCAAGATAAAGTTATCGCGTTACGTGTGTTATTTACTTCATTGTTCTAGGAATTTCATATTTGTTCCAAGTACTTTGGTTAAAGTATCCCCACACTTTTTCACATAACACTATAAAAATTTAGTTGAATGTGTAATGAAAAAAAAGCTGAATTTACAAAAACAAGTAGTATATACTTCCTTAAAAATTTTCTCGCAATGTCATGTTTCATTTTCATTTAGTTCTTGTTTTGATTTCTTGAATAGTGAATGTGAATAAGTGAAAAGTGAAAGAAAAAAACAATGGGAAAGAAAAAAGAACCTGCTTGGAAATTTTTTATTGTTAAAAAAGATAAAAGTGTTCAATGTAAGTACTGCAATGCTGAGTACAAACATGTCAATGTAAAGAAAATAGAGAAACTTATATGAGAGAATTTTCAGCACTTTTAGTTTGATTCACAGTAAAAAAAAGAAACCGTTTAAGATCTAAAAGAGCAGCTAAACTCACATTTGTATCATATAATTGGAAGATTATGCATGTAACCAGGAGACAATGGCAAAGAAACAAAAAAAGAATTAACTAACGAAAAAAATCCAACACAAGAAAAAGAAAATTTACAATTATTTACAACTGAAGAAAATTACACGGAAACAAATAATTTGTGCAGTTTGTCTGATAAGTCAAACTCTGAATCCCATTATGAAACATCTGAATCTGATTCAGATTAATGTTAAAATTAGAATTATAAACGATCTTTATTTAAATTTAACTAAATACATTAATACTCTTTTACGCATTGTGACTAGAAAAAAAGTATTTTATGTAAAATCCATGATGCATTTTTATTTATTATGTTTGTTTTTTATTACTTTAGTTTTATGCAATTAAAAAATTGTTGAACGTTTATAAATTCTAATTTTCGTTACCATACCTTACACCAATTCATCTGTTTTGAGTAGTTAAAAGTAAATACCTAAGTAAATACCCGTTTTGGGTATTTACCCGGGTATTTACCTATGGTATTTACCCTTAAAAATAAATATCCGTGTAATTTACATCACTAGTTCCAGTGCAGGTATCAATGAGTCTAATAAGGGATAAAAATCAATCGCTTCCAAAAATCACATGGAGATTCAGTAGGGTGATTGTTGGCGAGATACAATGCGCAGGGTTGACTTATTCCCCTTTTGCACCAACGCCTTCAATTTCTACCTCCCGCGATGATTACTAGCCGTGCAGGTAACTGTAGCGAGCCAATGTAAAATGTGCGAATATAATTACTTTTTTAATCATTTTTTATACAACATTACTTAAAGTTATTTATTTTTTGGTTCAGGTTCCAATCCGTATCCTGCTAAAAGGGGTGGGGGTGCAGCTGCTACCTAAAATAAAGTAAATGTCTTTTCAATTGATAAACCTTTTATATTTTACTTCGTCAAAATGAATTAAAGCATTCTAATAAAAAAGAGTTAAACAAAAATTACTACGTAAGCTTGCTCAAATTTCATTGTAATATTTTACTGAGTGTTTAAGTTGTCTAACGTAACTTGTTATTTCTATCGTTGATGCTTCTGAGTATGGGTTCTGTTTCAGCAGAACCCTTTAATTCTTCTTTGCTAAATTATTATTAAATCAAATCTTCTAATTATTTGTAATAATAATCACTATAAACTTGCTATGAACATGCAGAATATGACGTCGGATAATTTCAATCTCACAAGAACAGGTTAGGTTGTTCAAATGAGAATGATTGAACTGCTGCAGATTAATGAACATCTATGTTTATTAATTGGGTGAAATCTTGTTTGAATCAATCACATTTTTATGATTCGTATTTTTTTTATTATGTAGATTTTTTATTTTTGCAGTTTAACGTTAAATTTGAAATAAAAAGTGCAAAAATTGTCAATTTCTAACGCCACATATCGAATAATAGTTACACTTTGTCGTTTTTTGAAGGAAATTTAATGAATCGTATTGTTTGTTAATCTCGTTTACGCATTGCATCAATTCTTAATATAAACAAAAATTGTTGTAAATTTTTCTGTGTACTTAATGAAACCAATTTTTTTAGAATCGTATTTTATTGTCTGGTTTGATACATATTACAAAGTTGTTGTATTATTTAGATACATATGGAGATCAACTTTATTCAAAACAAAGCTAATAATTGTTATAAAAAATTATTGAACAAATAATACGATTAGCCCCTGCACATAGGCAACCAACAATTTTTCACCGCCTTAAACGCACATAAACGAAATTTCAAAAAGATTTGTATAAAACTATGCTATAGCACTGTCGGATTGCACAAAAACAAACATAACATGTAAGCATATCACTAGACAAAAAATTCAAATTTAAACCTATTTGCGACAACTATCGGGAAACGGTTCTACCAAGACATTATACAACGTTTCTGAAAGGGGACACCATGTATATCACGTACCTATGTAACGGGTATAGGAAATTTTGGATCAAGGTTAGAAGTTTGTATTCCCCATTTGGAAAAATTATGCAATAAAAGGTTAATTTAAACGGATTTGAAATCTGTTCTCTTTAGTGTCTTTTCATTTTATTGTTTTGCTATCATTATTGTAGTTTCTATTGAAATTACTATCAGTTTTATAGGTTTTTTTGTATTGCTTAATAAGATGAATACTTGATAATTGAAATATCGTACTGATCTAACATAAAATTTACTTTATAGGATCAAATGGCACGCCCTATAACGTAAACATTATGTAAAGCTTGATAACGTAAACATCAGCTTGTGAATTTTTTCAGTTGTATTTCAACTTTAGTCAGCAATTATTTCTATTACTATTACGGCATTAACTTTCCACAATTTCAACATAGTTTGTTTTGAAGCGTGGGCAGTAAACTGCCACAAAACGACCAACAGATATTTTATAGTATTACTAGATTTAAAACCCACTTATACTCCAACAGTAGGAATAAAAAACTTAAAATACACTCTATACAAAAATACAAATACAAACGAACGATTGTTAAGCTTCTCGTGTTCATTTTATCGACCTTTTATCGTGTGGTTACAATTTTTCCAGTAACTGTTAAGTATCGCTTATGACATCTTTAATGACCGTTCTAATTTTGTGTTTTTTATGCCTATGATTACTTGAACTTTGGACGGTAATGGCGTTCATTCTTCTTTGGAAATGAAATATTCTTTTAGCTAGGTAAACTGCTGTTTGAACATAAATAATTGTTAGCCTTTTTAATTAGAAAGAACACCCAACATCTTAGTTACCACGATAACTTTTTAATAATGTCGATATAAAATAAGGGTTACATTCCTTCTTACAAATATATTCTGCGCGAGTTAGTATGCGCGCATTACCACGCAGTGGCTTACAGTTTTAACACAAAAAATATAAGTAAGCGGCCTAAACAACTGCAATATTGTAATCATCAAATCGTTCAAATAAACGACAAATACGGCGAAAAACAGGTTCGTCCATTTTCCAAGCCACTATCCTTTTCGTTTCTCTTAAAAATTGCGACGATTGTCTAATTCTAAATCCGTCAATAGCATCCTTAATTGTTGTTGTTAACAACGGCATCGGCTACTTGTGATGCTTGTAGTATTGTTGGCTCTAGTACGACAACAACTGTGTAATATTTTATCACCTCGTACACCTGTCTGATAAAATTTTAGCGTCGACTTGGGCAAACCGAAGTAAAGGACGTTTTTGCCAAAACGATGGAACTTTGACCTGTCGAAGTTTTGGCGTAAAATTCAATTTCTAATTTGTTGATCGCCACATGCTTATGTTTTTTAAAATTGAGTCAAATATTCCGATTAACCGGAATCGTCTGTATCATATAATTCATTATTGCAGTTTTTGAATGTTTAATTATTAATTAGGTATTAAAACTTATAATTTATTCTATTAATTGTAATTTCTTGTTTTTGGTTTGTCAAATGATTCATGATTCCTCAGATTTTGTTTCAATTTCATAAAAATGGTTTTATGCGGTTGTCTTCTTTCTGGGTAACACTCGAAATATAATTCGGCGGCAGCGTCTAAATGGTTATCACTTTGATTAAAGCATTCTGTCATATCGTATTTTTCATAATTTCGAAAAGCCATTGCATTTTATACCAATTAACTTGCAATTTTTCACATTTTCAATGACAGAAGCCTACTGTGATAAAACTACAACAGAATACGTGTATGTTAAAAATATCGATTTTTTAATGAAATAAGTAACATATGTAATCATAGACCCCACATGTTATTATGTATCACTGAAAAGAGAAAAAAAAAGATTTTTACTGACTAATATACTAATATAATTTGCATTTAAAAAAACACAACTAAGGATATACCATAACTGAAATATAATGAAGTTATTCAAAATTATACAACGCGATTGCATTTTACCCAAAAAAGTGCCTTAAGGTCACGTAAACCGTTTTTCTCTACTTCGAAAAATAACCGAAATATCCCCATGTGTCGAAAATTGAGAAAACTAAACTTTCACGTATACCTGGAAAACAAAAAACTCAATTTGATTTGCACCATCGAGTTTTTCTCGAAAAAAGAGATTAAGGATACGCGGTTCATTTTCTCGTATCTATTATAGTTTCCCTACCAAAACATCCAACTTAGGACACCTGTACATATGTACATACATGTTTAACGCAATAATTTTTGTAATGGATACAACACATTTAGTTCTACACTAGTATTTGATGTCATTTTTGTTGCTAAGTATTTGCAGGTCAAATATATTGAGTTTATTCACATTCTGCGATTGAAATCGTTGGAATGTACGGCGGGATTAAAAGTATTTTGGCATTTCCAATTATACAGACAAAAATGTTTATGTAGGTAATATTCATAAAATTGTTTATCACATACTTCATTTTATTCGAATTTTATTGGTGTTTGAATCTAAAACGCTTATATGTAGATAAAGCGTTATAAGATACAAACTCATATTACCATGTACTCAACATACAAAATTGTATCCCTGAAGGTATATCTCCATAACCAGTATCGTTTATTGCATATTAAATGTTTGTATTAATAATTTAATTTATATGTTAATTGAAGGTCTATGTATAGAATGTTACAATTGAAAGGCCAGTTGAGCAAGAAAGGGTCCTACAATTTAACAAAAATGATACGGACAACAGTGTGCGTAAGGGTGTGATTTAACTATTCTAACATAGATGCTAACTCACGCGAATATTGATTAACTTTGAAGTATAATTTTATCTAAAAAAAAATACCGAACAATGAATGAGATATTTAGTGCACCTTAAAATTGCGTGTGTTGGTCGCTCCTCGAAACAATTATATCGAAAATTATTTAATGAAGATATTTCACCACTATAATTTTTCTAATAAATTAGGATTAAAATCGATACTATACGCTTGTGCGAGTATTTAAAAAACTAGTTCGTAAACACATTACTTTCAGACAACATTTAACAAAAGCAAACAAAAACACCAAAAAGTAAATGTAACTTCTATCCTCAAGTTCCACCGAGTACAATGAAACTATAACTTGAAGAAGATGAAGCAAGCAATCAAAAGGGCAAACATTTTTGTTTGCCGTGAAATGGTCTGTTTGAAATATAGTTTCTAAAAATATCTTAAGTATATGAACCCATAATATTACACATTACATTAAGCTGAATGCTTTATATTTTGACGCGAAAGTGATGGTTGTTTTACTTGAAGAATAATAATGAGCTAAAGAAAAAAGGACTTGACATTTAAATTATTTTAAAACGTTTTATTAATAAATTTAGAAATTAAAATAGGGAACGCTTTGATGTGCTACATATATAAATTACATTTCTTGTTTATTACATAAGCTTTCCTGGGGAATTTACATTCGCTTAATACAAGCGGTGGTGTGGTGTTTATTGTCGGCGTTCGACATCACGTCGAGTTTAATGAAAACACGGAATACTTCAGCTTCAATATTGAGCTCGCGTTTATCAATTACGTTGTCCCGTAGTCCTGACAAATGGTACCTTTACAGCGACGCTATCCATGATATCTGACAGAAATGATTTACTCATTTAAATTTAGGCTATTTCCTGAAAAATAAGTGTGAGCGCTAAACGCAAAATTACAAAAGCCGCTTATTACGCAAAATTTTATTACGTTAATGACTTTTTTGACTACCTCATTTTCACTTAATAAAACATTTTTTTCGTAATTGGGGAGTGCATTTATTATTATTTGTGTTTTTTAACGGTTTAAAGAAAATGTTTTACGATAAACAATTCTACACAGCGTATTGCATTGAATCATTTATATTTAATGCGTTGTTGGATGTGACCTAGTTATTAGTATATAAATCGTCAAAGCTAGACTGTAGTGTAAAGTTTATAATGGAATGTAGTCAAGTAAAGGAAAATGTAGGAATGAATAGGAAAGTTGCAAGAAATGATTGCCGATATCAACTAAAGCAATTTCAAAACAGTACGTTACACTTATGATAGAGGAGACAAAAGTATCTAAGAATTCAATAGTTATGTAAGACTGTATCGCAATAGGAGGGTTAAGGAAAAATTCAAAAATTAACAGGATGCTTAATGTTATTAATTTCCATATATAAGATAATAACAATAAATATTTATAAAAGAAAATTTAGTAATGTTTCGTTGTGTTCTAGTTATAAATGTACTATGTGTTATTGTTTTATAATAAAAAAAGTTTTATAAACCAGAACGACATTTTCTTTCCCATGTAACTTGCGGTTATTAACTTTTTGGTGTAGTCATATTTAAAATAGAACGTTTTATTATTCAAAAGTTAGAAAACGTCTAGGTTGTAGAAGTGTAATAGACTGTTGTAAATAAAGCGTTTATACCGGTTATGTATCTTAATTCGTTCATAGATAAACCACGATGATATTAAAGAACAGCATTACAAATCAGAACTGGACGAGTTTACGGAAAAAATGCCTAAAGAAATGGGAGTTAATGAAGCAGCAAGGACTTAAGTTCATGGTTCAAGTTTATGAGTAGTATGATTAAGAATAATCCAAATAAGATTTCTATCACGGATGGAACTAGAATAGAAATTAATAACAAACAAAGCAGTCATTGCTGCAAAATTAATTAGTAGTTACACATGCACAAGCTGCGAAGAAAGTGGGAATGTTGCAGTCATACAATGTTTTAATATGCATCAAACCCAATTTTTTAAGCTTTTCCACTATATTTACAGGTTTTATGAACAAATAGTCATCCTATATCAACACTAATATTTTTATGAATTGGTTTAAAAAAGTGTTTTTGCATAAAAAAAGTTTAGACGAAGCAGTGTTGATAATGGATAACCATAGCTCTCGCAGCACTAATAGTCGTTTTTTGGAAGTTGCTAAAAAAATCACGTTACATTGTTGTGCTTACTAAATCACTTTACGTAAGATTTACAAAAACATACATTGTGCTATTTGTTTTTTTTAATGATAAAGATAAATTCCATGTTGTTATTGGGATACTACAGTTTGTATGTTACCAAATCAAACTAGGTTTGACAACTTTGCTGTTTTATTGTACTCTGGAACATTGTGAAGCAACCAAGCAAACACCAATCATCTCATCATTTTCTTTGCTTAGTAGTTCTTTGACCTGAGCAGGTAAATAGAAGTTTTAATTTGCTTTATGTCATCAAATGTAATTTTCAAAATGCCGAAAGAAAAAAGATGTGTGATTGCGATTTTAAATTGATTTGTCAAAGATTTTAACGACTTTACAACTAATGGAAGTGTATTGTTTTGCAAGTACTGTAAAGTGACTATAACATCTACTAAAAAATTTCAAGTGACACAATTTTTGCAAACTGGAAGGCATCAAAACAACATAATTCGAAAAAGGAATGGCAAACAACAGCAGATGTTGATCAACACGCTATCAAAATCTAAGCTAAGGATTAAGCGTTTAATGAGGGTTTGTGTGCAGCGTTTATTTCTGCTAATATATCATTGACCAAATTGAAAAATGAGGTTTTAAGAATATACCAAAGAAAATATACCGGACGAGTCAACGTTGCGAAAAGGTTGCGTTTCACATTTGTACCAAACAAAAACTAAGAGAGAATTCAGAACAAACCGATTTGAGTTCGTTACAGTCAGAGAACAGCGAACGAACGAACGAAAACACTGAACGAAGCGGCATAATTATTTACCACATGAAAAGACTTTATGGAACTAATAATGGAAAGTTCCTTGAAGTTAGAAAATTTTACTCGTTTTTATTTTTTTCGCAATCTGCATTAATATCATTTAAATCATTTTCTCTATTTATGCACTTTTTTTTGAGAACTGGATGAAATTTCTTCGTGATTATATTTACATACATACATACATAAAAGTATAATAGAAGGCTGCAAGAGATTGATCTCCAGCATAAGCACCTAACGTATTATTAATTTCAAAATCATCAAAATAGAGTATAAATAGAATAGCTAATTTATCACACAATCAATCTTGCGAGGTTTAAATTCAGTATTCTTTTTCAAACTATTTGTACAATTTTCAGTATCTTTAAAATGTTTTTCAAAAACTGATAAGTATGACTATATAGGTACAATAGAAATCGTCATAAGGATTTAAATGCTGAAAAAATGCTGTTGAAATTTTGCTACGTATCGAAATATCAATACGTATCGAAATATCGATACGTATGAAAATATCGACACGTATCGAAATATCGATATTTCCATATATCGATACGAGCTTGTGGTTTGTATCGACGTATCGATACGCCCGACGTATCGATATATCAACACAACGACCCAGGACTAATTATAAGTGATTAAATTGACTTATACGTGCCTGTATCTAAATAAAAATTTAAAAACGTTTTGACTTAAAGTTTGCGGGTTCCGCATGTTAAAGCAGCAATTTGCACACCAACACAAGGTTTTATCTATGGTTTCAATACTCACAGTTTTATCAGTAAATATAGACATGTGTTAAGAAATCGGGAAGGATTTAAACCGAGGAAGGGGAAGTGTGCCATGTTTATTTTTGCAATCGGTCACACAGAGGGCGATATTGTAAAAATATTCTTACAAGCAACCCAAAATACAACTACCTACCTACCCAGGCTGAAATTATTTTAATTTTAGTGTTCAAAACAGGTTGAGTATTAAGCGGTTAAGTATTTATGCCATATCATTACAAGGGATTACGGATTACCTTTATTGTTTCCTTTTATTTGCAAAATGTAAACAAGTATAAAAATGATGTTATTTTATTCTGAATTGGATACCATAAATTTACAAACTAGATTGGTTGTACAATAATAAACGTAACATAATAATGTTTTACATACACATATATAAAACGTTTTTGTTTTAGTATAGCGCGGCTTTATCTAACGCAACTTGTAAATAGCTTCTAATTGATTTGCATATACATACTATGTTTACATATTTATACTTGTTACTAAGTACACAAAGAATTTTGAATTTATTATAATAAAGATTAAGTATATATTCTGATTTTATGTACATTATCTGGTTTTCATGTTCCTTGGAATACGCGGATTTGCCAATTCTGATCTTCCCAAAATTTATTTAAAGTTGTAATCATTTTTTGACAAAAATTTTCATCACGTTCAATTTTAATATATTCCATATCTACATCAGTATATAATACTAAATAACAATATTTTTTTTACATACATACATTTGCCCTTGGATTTGATAGTAATAATTATGATTTTTTTTTAAGATAAGTTTCTCATTTTCTACATATACACACATTGTTCTATTTTGAAGTGAAGCTTCTTTAATTTTTAAGTGTCTTACTGCATATAAACACTTAACTTCAACTATTGTTTCTTTATCGATCACACCTTGCACCTAAAAATACAAAATTGTTGTCCACGAATAAACCACAACTTTCCACTTTTAAACTAGTTTTCACTGAAAATATTTTAATTGCATTCTCTTCATTTTCTACTCCATAAGTAATAGCATTTGTTTTTAAAAAAATATTTTTGTAAAATATTTCTTTTAAAATTCCATCTGTTGGCGTATTCATTCGGCGCTTACAAATTTTTCCAAATACAGACGCTGTCAACCTATTTCGTCTTGCTTCGAACCACAAAATATTTTCACGTTGACCTTTAGTTGTAATACAAATTGTATTGATATCTGTTTTTTGTAATTCATTCATTATTTTAATTTTTGCTGATTTGAATTCTTCCTCAGTAATATCTGGCTGGGCAGCTGCATTTCTGTAATCCGAAGAACCGTTGTCAATTATTTTTGTTTTTTTGAATTTTTTTTGAATCACATTTTCTTGTATATTTTTTCTTTTTTTTTGAGCAGTATCTGTTCAAATAAACACTTTGCTTATTTTGTTTAATTAATGCACTGTGAAAATTGCCACGTGAGTTATAGCTTAGTGCAGCTCCAAAGCATCTTGTAGCGTTCAAATTTTTTTGTACAAGGTTAATTCTTTTTCCTCCGGTAAATTTAGCAATCATCGACATAAAATCTTCTGCAAAATTTGTTGTATAATTTCCTACTAATCGGTCTGCTTTTTTTTCAATGTAGCTGGTAATTTTTAGAATTTCATCCCAAATTCCAGAAGATTGCAAAAGAGGAACTTGATTTTCACTTGAACACGTTTCTTGTTGACACACCTTTTTGTTGCATTGTGAATGATTTCCAAATACATGCATAGGTGCATTTTTAATGTCCCTCTGTAACTCCATTACTTCGTTTGAACGAGATATAATTTTTCTAATTAACGTTGTGTAATATGAAATTTTTTTCTTAATTATATTCCTTGCAACTACACTAAATGATGTCGTTTTAATTAATTTATAAAGGTTTGACGTTAATGCTCGTGTAGCGTGGTTTGCACATTCAAGTTTTATTACGGTTCGTCCATACGAAACCTTTTCAATAATTCTTGCATAAACACTTGAATCACCATCGCCTACAAGATATTTGTATTGCAATCCATAATCAGATATGCTACGATTAAAACCGTCGACTATAATGGATTGTTCCATAGAAGTAGAAGATCCTTTAAAATTTTTGTAACATACGTGTTGCTTTGTAGATACTGCACACATATAACAAAATTTATTTTTCACTCCGACATACAACAATTTTCTTGTTCGATGTCCAATAATGCATGCCACTCCTGATAACGATAAGTAACTATGACCATAAGATCTTTTGGCCCATCCTCCATCGACAACAACAGTAATATACGGAATACCGTTAATAACATTACCAGCTTCTATAGCTGTTTTTCTTTCTTCCATAGCATTTGATCGCATTTCACTGATTAGGCGTTTTTCCCAATCGGCAGATAAAACAGATTCTACTTTTTTATACTTTTTCCTTGTCATATAAGGCATATTAAGTACTGAAAATAATTCTTCTTCTTGACTATAGCCTGCACCGATTGAAGAAACACCCCACACAAAAGAAAAATTAATATCATCTTCAGAAGGATGCGATAAAACAGTAATGTTGCGTTGACAAAAATTGCACTTAAAAATGAATGTTGATCGAAATCCGTTTCTCTTTTCTTTAAAGAATCTCATTTTGCCTCCAGTACACTGTTGATTATGAGTTTGGAGAACATCTATTTGCGTAAAAATGAAAGATATATCCACGATTCGGTTTCCGTTCAATTTTGGTAGCGTAACAGGATCTTCAACTTGAATATCTAATTCTGGAAGATTTTCGTCCGGTAAACTACAACAAACTGTTGTTTTTATAAGAATAATATTAATTGTAGAATACTTACTTTTTAAAATATTCAACATGTACATCTTCTGGAACATAGTCGGAACTGTTTTCGATAGCACGCACAATTCTTGTCCTCGTCCACCGTTTACGTTGCGCTTTAGAAGCTTTATTAACTTTTCTTTTAATAACACTACGCGGCATATTTATACAATCGTACAAGCACAAATAAATATAATAGTATAAAACTAGAAAAGTGTAATAAACTTTTCACTTCACTGAAACGGTTCAGTTAAATCGTAATTCAAAATCAAAACGAAAATTAAAAACCAGTGAAAACGCTCTATAACAAATAAATCGGAATACAAAATCAAAGTCCAAAATCAAGCCAAAAATCAAAAACCAAAAGCGATATCACAAGAAAAAGCAACCGAAAGCACCGACAATAAAAAAACGAATGTAACAACTTTTATTTTATTTCAGGTAAACATAAAATGCATTATTTATGTATTTGACAATTTGTAAACGACCATATAACCAGTTTTGTTGTATTACCGGGGATTATGATTTTACAGTATTGTTATATTGAATAATAATAGAAGTATGTTGGGTTGTCTATAGTACAGAAATTTAATTTTTATAATTACGAAATTTTAATTGTCATTTTCTATAAAATGGGTTCATTTTAAAACTTGAAATTTTCGCAAAATATCGAGAAACACTTAACTTAGGAATTGTGATAGGTTTCAATCGATTTTAGCTAATAACTAGTAAAATATTCTCATTTTTATTGAAATCGGACGTAATTATGAAATTAAAATAGTGATACCGAAGTTATCAAAAAACCTACAGTTATAAATTATAGAAGAAGTCCTACCAACAATATCCATCACCACATTTGCAAAAAAAAAATTTAATATTTTTATTATTAAGGCAGATAGCCCCCTTAAAGTCTACGATTTATTTGGCGTTCTCTAAGCTACATCTATGTTTTTGTGTGTATGCCATTTTATGACAAAGTTCACAGTTAAATTTGAGCAAATATTAATTACGCAGGTATACAATCAACTTTGTACATCTCTATAGCAACATACTACAGGTTCACAGAGCAAACAAGATAGTTGGAGAGGGGATACCGGCGCTACAGTAGCTTGTATGGTACAATCCCAAAAAAAGTATTTGCGCGCTTAATTTAAATGTATATTGTTGGATACACATAAATGTATTGTGTGCTGCATAACCAGTGTAACTTATTTTTTTCTTTACAAAATTAGAAAGAAACATATCTATAAAATAAATACTTTATTAAACTTAACTTAACCCAAAACATGAATATACAATTTTTAGTAACAATATTAAATTTTACAGAAACAGTTTTAAATAACTTAAGATTTATAAAATTCCTTTTGCTTATCTTAATTGTATTCAAGTTTGATATTTTGTTGAATTAACGAATAAGTTATAAGCTTGGCAATTTTTAGTAACACAAATTAATCCTTAAATTGAAATCAAAATTAATTGAACAAGTGCCTATTTAAACAGATTTATTAATCACTTTCATATTCTTCTAAACTTGTGTCATCTTCCGATGAACCAGTATTCACTACAAATTTAAAGTTTTCCACTACATCGTCAACTAATCCATCGTTCACCCACATTTCTTGAGCCAACTGATCCACGTGCATGCACTGTTTTTCCTAATCTAATGCTGTGATTTCATCAAACGCATTTCTTACTAACACCTCGATTTCCTTGGCGCATTGCTGTACATTATTCATTGCGACCTTATGTTTAGCCAAACTCCATATGAACTCAATGGGATTAAGATCGCAATGATATGGAGGCAAACGTAACACGGTATGTCCATGTTTTTTTAAAATTTCGTCTACATAAAATGTTTTAGTGTAGCCAATCTTTTTTACCAATTCTAACAATTCCGCATATCCCCAGTTGTTGAAAAACCTCGTTACTTTCAAGCCAGTCTCTAATTTCCTGCTTTCTTGTGGCTTGGGTTGGAGGTTTGTTGATTTGAACACTGTGGTACGGTGCATTATCCAAAACAACGATTCCTTTTGGTGGCAAATTTGGGATTAACTGTTTTTCGATCCACTGCATAAAATTATGATGATTCATGTCATCGTGGTAATCTCCTGATTTGCTTTTAGATTTGAAAATTAATAACCCGTTATTAACAAATCCACACGCACCAGCAGCCGCTGCAAGTTCGGTTGCCTTGTCCAAAGGAAATGCCCATTCACCAGCAGCTTTTTGACTATCGAAGAACTGAATAACATTTTTGATAATGTTTCGAGCCTCAGAATAGATAGTTTTCTTCGTAGTTCCAGCCATAATAATGATAACCTTCAAACATAAAACTTACATTATAATTACATGTTATTAAAACATTTGTAAATACATACCTGTATTTCACTAATAAACCAACAAAGTAGTCTTCAAAAAAACTGATTTTAATAAACAAGAGTAACACTGGAACACAATAAAAGGAATTAGTAATTAATTAAACGCACGCGGAAAATGTCAGCTGTAAACTGTCATAATTTACTTTTAACCAACTTTTAATTGTGATTGTACCAACTTCGAATTCTCAATTATGATTGGACAAATTATTTATAGCGGCAAAAATTTCAAATTAATTTTTTTAGTTGACATATTTTCCGACTATCATGTTTGCAAAGTGGAGCTGTATTTAATAGGCGATTCAAATCTTATTTGCACTACTGCTTCTACTTCCTGTTTTAGTATTGTCAGAAGTTTTTTTCTCAAAAACCAAGCTTAATTTATATACTTTATAAACTAACAGATTTTTTCAGTATTACATAAAAGGTTTACTGCTATGTATTATTTGCGATTCTAAATTAGTTTGTATACAGGTTAGAAATTATGGTTTGTTCTTTTATTGTTACTTTATAGTTTTATAAAGTCACTTTGTTTTGTAAAACAACACGATAACTTTTCATAACTCGATTTAGGATCAGCATAGTTGAATTGAGCATTTTATATTGAAATTAGTCCTTGAGCAGCAATATTATCCATGCGATAATCCTTTATAAAAAAGAGTTGTTAATATTATTTGTAAAATCCATTATTTTGAGATAATTACTGAAGGTATCAAGCAAATACTTAAAATATATCCTTAAAATTAAATGCCAGTTGAAGAATTTTGTTTAAGAGATGATTTTTCAGAAAATCTTTGTTGAACTTAATGAATACAAATTGAATCTGAGAGAATTTTAAAAGCGTATCTAAATAATAAGTAAACTTATAGAATAACAAAATTAATTGGTAAACAAAATCAAACTAATAAAATTTGTTTAGTTCGTAAAATATTAAGTCATTCTCTTAAAGAATATAGCAATATTTTTTATTTAAAGAGGAACTTCAAATAAAATTTCTTCATAAACAGTTTGAGTAAATAAAGCTAATTGAAAGTTATCATGTTTGTAAGGCAATTTAGTAGTATATTTTTATGAAACTTTATATTTAATTATTGTTTGTAATGTTTTGCGCTTCTAAAAATCGTCGATAAATTCAGGCATAATTGCTTTTAGTTCAATAAAAAACGATTTTACGAAAGTCGGTTAATATTGAAGGAAAATAGTTGATTTACATTTAAAATTCTGTTACTTAAAGATAGAAGCTTTGTATGTAGTTGCATATGTAAACAAATCGGTAGGTATCTAATTTATTTAAACAAATATTAATTAAGACAGGTTGTAGTTCAGCTAGTTGCTATACGACGGGCAATAATTGATTAATGTTTTAAATCTAAACACATTAAATTCTAGCAAAACTATTGTTTGTTAATTCTAACAAAATTGCGTAGTCGCACTAACAACAGCATCTAGCAAGTTAAGAAATAAAATGAACACTGGTCAATCAAAAAACAACATTTCTAACAAAGTGAATGAAAAAGCGTACGCGTACTGTATACTTTTTCTAAAAATCCTGATTATATTAGTGTTTTTTTAGTTGCCTACGTTGTACTAACTGAAATTCTGCAGGATACAACAATAAAAAAATGTCTTTGTATATACAGACTAAAGGCTGGACTACACGATGTGCCATGTTAGGTCACTAAAGACAATTACTTTTGCGTGGCATAGCGGTGGTATTACTACAGATTTTAATGTTTTTAAATGTTTTGTTTGTAATAAAATGTATTACTGCTATGTCTACGTTTTTTTTTAATGTTAATGGTTTGATTGTGTATTCTTCCTTAAGAGATGTTTTACTAAAACAGGGTTAAGATACTAATAATAATTTAACACTGATGTATCGGTTAAAATTACTATTAAACTATTCTCCCGGATTTTTCTGCTTAAAGAACTACCGACTTTTTTATGAAAATCTATTTTTTTCTTGCATACGTGTCTCATGAATTTTGGCAACACTTGATGATTCTGATTCTGGATGTTTGTATGGACGAGTTTATCTTAAATAGTCACATCATACAAATATAGTCATACAAACTAAATATTCAAATAACCACTTATTTTTTCTTATTAACTTTTTGTATTATAAATTTTACATTGTTCGACCATATTGGTCATACTTTTGTTTAATTAATGAAGCTAGTTTATTATAATCATTGATTGTTGGCAACCTCAAATGCTTTTATTAAACAAACATATTAATGATTGATGAAAACGCAAAATACTCCAGGTAAGCAAATCCAAATGCTTCTAAATATGGATTTCGTTTGGATTACCTTACACGCAACAACATGCGCCTAGTCAAAATCAGTTTTGACAAGTTTTTTCAAATTCGAGTTGGGGAACAAAAAGAGAACTCTTTCTCTCGAACTAGGGCACTTGGTGTTATATTGTAGAAATAACATGTTCTTTAATATATATTAGCTGTTTCTGTTTTTTTATAATGGTTTTAGATACAGCAATGATTTATTCTTTTGTTCAGTTTGGTAGCAACTGTTTTGCTATTTGGTGGGACAAGCACAAAGCTGCTGGCTTTTTTGTATCTTTTATGGTACAAAGTGTAAGAATTTTTATTGTTTTTATTAGATCTCAGTATTCACTGTATTTATTTTCAATGTTTCATCGTGTGTTACGCTACTTTGCAATTAGATGTTAATTTGAATAAGCTTATAATTAAATTTTAATGACTTTTGAATTTTGTTTAAAATGCAACGTATTGACTGTATTAAAGAGTGAGTTTATATTGTTAGGTAAAACTTTTATTTTGTTAAAAATTTACCATGATTTTTAAAACTACGAATTTATTCGATATTACGTATTCATAATCAATTAAGTTGAAAGTTTCTAGCTGTTACAGCTCTTAAAGAATGCACAAACCATTTGGTTTATTCAAAGATTTGGAGATATATATTTAAGAATTTTCAATAGTTGTAGAGGTTAATAAATGTTTAGTAACTCGTTTAATTTAGTATTCAAATTACTTATTGAATAAACAAATTTATACATCTAAACATATATGTAGCTTTGTAGGTTTATATTATTCGTTTAACTGTCTTAAATAAAAGTTACATTCTTAAATGTTGAGACTAATTTCCAAAACTTTAAGTACTTCATGTATTACAACTTCGAGTTATATTCTTCAATAAAATTTTATTGGATTAAAAATGTATTCTTTATATCTATCTTGTTTTTCTAATAAACAAATACATTTGTACTTTTTAAACGAACTGTTGTGATGAAATATAAAAGATAGAAAGATTATATGACGGCAAATGATAAATTGTTAACATTGGCGACGTTAGTATATAAAGTAGGTATTTGAAATTTGAAAATTCTACCTTTGTCAACACTAAAGATTTAACCTTAATCCGTCAGATACTTTGTTGTAGCAGTTATTTAAAAGAAACTTATAAGTATAAGCATAGAAAATTTTCAAACTATTTTGTAAGTACGTATACAAATGAAAACTCGGTGATGTAATATTGTAACTTATTAATTTAAACTACCTAATTTTTGAATTTTGGTGGGTTAAACTTTGGAATTATCATTTTAGTTTAAACGCGCACAGTTGAAAAGACCTTTGCAATGGCTACACAGTCGTAATGTACGAATAAAATAGTTAGAGCTATTGAAGCAATTAATGAGTAAAAATTATAACCATTTATTGTTAACATTAAAATACCAATAAAAACAAATGGTCCGCACAGAGAGAAATCTTTGTATATTTTATCTACAATTGTTAATCAAAAGTGCACAAATTGGGTCTGAAAAAGTGACAAGACCAATTTGTGCAGTTTTATTGCATTCATTTGTGTAGAATAAATTGTACAGCTTTTTTAACAATTTGCAGTAAAGTTTTGCACAATGTTGTGATACCTTTTTAAAACTATGCTTGAAGTATTTTTACCCAATGGTATGTTAAATGTCTAACAGCGTTACGTTATCTAGACCCATATTCTCTTTGGTTAATTTTGCACAATATTGTGCAAATTATTATTATTTCGTTTAGCTTCTTATTGTACAACTTTATGCATCTTGGTTAAATGTTATTTACTTAAAAATAACATATATTAGGTAAATTGTCAATAAAACATTACAAATCTTAAAAGCATTATTTATTTACATTTAAATGGTATACTTATTTTATATACTTATTCTTTTCGTCGAGGGATATCTTAAAATTCCATTACTTGTTATCGATTCACACAGATTTTTTTATAAATGTGGTTGATTTGCCCGCTACAGCTACAGCAGTTAGCAGTCACATTTTTAATAATGTTTTTTGCTTCGAAATGATGGTTTCTTCAATTTCGATTTCATGTTGATAAATAACAGCTGAAACAATACAGAAAGTAAGTAATGTAAAAATCTCCAGCAAAAATTAGCTGTTGTTCGTAGAATTAAGTTAACACTGGAATTAAATACAGATTTTAAAGCGATGAGTGAGGTTATGCAAAGGTTATACTTAAAAAATGTTATAAATACACTTACCTGGTTCAAATAACAGCGTTTAAAAGTCTTGACAGAAACTGACTGAATAACTACGAATTTTTCAGAAAACAGGAGGTAAAGATGTAAACAAACCCAACGCAATCAAGGAATTTTGATTGTAGACATTTTTTCAAGCGGATATACTTGCTAATTGTGATTGGTTGAAACATTTATCTCTTCAAATTTTTAAAGTTAGTTCACATATTTTCCGAGAACTTTGTTTACTTCGACGCTCTGCATGCGGTCTGTAAGTGTCAACATACAACGCGTTATCGCTTATCGTTATCGTTCAATTTTTTTCTTTGTTCCGAGTTTAAAAGAATTGCATAATCTTATTGTAATTATCAAAGCTGTACGAGAAACTAAAACAAAATTGTGCAAAATACTAGCACATTGTTGTCGAATACAAAACATACTAAAGTTTATAATATTTTTCAAACAATTTGTCAAATAAAACTTCATAACCTATTTATCCAAACGTATTAAATAAAAGCGTGCAAGCCTATGGTATAAATATAAACAATTGTAGTAATATCATCAACAATACAGTTATGCACAATGTTGTGCAAAATTGTGATACAGCATTTCTCTCTGTGCGTCGACCCGCATATATTATAAATTAGGGATTGAATTTTACTAAAAATAGTGTTCGCTGCATATGCTTTGCTATAAAGCAAGAGTTGAGTGAGTTCGAGTTTGAGAAGACAATTTCTTTGTTATTAGGAGTAGGTACCCTAAAGCAGCGTTTCCCAAACTTTTTTGACCGCGGCCAAGTATGTGATTTTAAAAAATTTTCGCGACCCACTTTATGAAAAAAAAACATTCATTTACAAAACAAATCTTATTTTTTAACAGAAATCAAGTTATTTATTTGTTTATTTCATACACAAAAATTGTATAATAATTATATAATAAAAACAGAAGTACCTAATTAAAAAAATATCGATTATCTTCATTTAAAACTTTAGTAAATGAAGTAAACTTTGTTTTACAAAGTTTGTCCTTAGTGTAAAGAATGATGTTGTTTGTCATCACATAACAATTTCAATTTAGCAAGTAATGATATTAATTTTATTTTCAAATTAGGTTCGACATCCAATCTGTTTCGATACTTTTTTTTAAGTACACTAAGGCTGATAACGCAGCTTCACACGTATAAGTGGTACCAAAAGGCATTAAAAATTGTATCGCTTTTTTTCTTACGCTTGGATATTCCTTTTGACAGCGCAACCAAAAATTAATTAGTGGTACAGTTTCAAACACTTTTTTAAGATTGGTGTCGCATGAAATTTCAATTAAATTATCAACTTCTTGTTCACTAAGATTAAGCGTTTCTCCCTTTTCAATTTCGACAGAAAAAGGATCTTTAATTTACCTATTATTTGAAGTAATATCCGGAAAGTAGTCTTTAAAACTATTTATTAGCTCCAAAAGATGTTCTTGAATTAAAACTGATAGTGTTTCAAGATGTAAATCTTCTTCATTGTAGTTTGAATGGATTTCAATAAATTTGTGTAATGTTTCAAAAGATTTCAAATTTCTTTTTGAAAGTCGTTACTTCCACAGAGTAATTTTTATAATTATTGCAGCGACTTTTTCCGATACTTTGAAAATATTTAAACCAAAGCCTTGCAAATTTAAATTCAATTCATTGTGTGTAGCAAATATGTCGCACAAATAATCTACTTTTATTAACCACTCGAAATCGTGAAATCTATCCTTAAATGGAAAAATAGCATCTTTTTTAGATGGTGGGTGCTCATTCGGAAATACCAAAGCTTCGTCTTTTAGCTCAAACAGACGTTTTAAATCGTTACCGCCAACGTTTATGGATACTACAGTGCACCCATACACAATTAATTGCTAATTCTTGAATTTGTTTAAACAAACCTTTATGACAGCCTGCCAGTGCACATGCTCCGTCGCTACTTAGACTAACACACTTCATTCAATCAATACCGTGACTAGGGACAAAATCATTGGTAGCCTTAAAAATCTCATCTGATGTCGTTCTTGTCGGTAGCCTTTTACAAAACAGAATTTTTCTTGTATGGTGTCGTCGTCAATATATCTGATAAAACACATTAGATTTGCATTATCTTCGATATCTGTGCTTTCATCTATTTGCAAGGAAAAAATTTACTTTTTTTTTTACTTTAGCAACTAGTTCTTCTTCCAAATGTTTTGCAAAGAAAAAAAATTACTTTTTTTTACTTTAGCAACTAGTTCTTCTTCTAAATGTTTTGCGCCATCAATTCTCCGTTTAACTGTATTATTTGATAATGGTATCGCCGAAAATAAACTTTTTTACTTTATTCCGCATAAATTATTTGCCACAATTTTTAAATCGGTAAGTATTAATTTTTCTCCAGCACTATGAGAGTCCTCAGAATGGAGTGTGTTTAAATGCCGTTTCAACTTTGAAGGTTTTATACTTTCATTTGATAGTTGCTCATTGCAAATAACATAGCGGCAAATTATTTTGACTGACGCCGGCAATGCATTCGAAGCGTAAATATTCGTCACAATATTTGCGAGTCCAATTAGCTTTACGCTTGTTATTTTGGCGCTGTATATTTGCTTTAGGGGCTTCAGGCAAAGTATCTTCGCGATCATGATGTTCAGCTTTGCTCGTACTTGGTTGATCATCATCATTTAAATTACTGGTTTTCTTGATTTACCATTTTTCAGTTTTATAAAAGGTTGGAAACTTTAATAGAAAGAATTTGTTTATTGATGATTTATAAGAAAAAGTATTTTAATTACTTACCAATGTGAAGTTGCTATTAATAATAATAACTATTGTCAAATAAAATTAAAACACAACAGCTTCTTTTGACACACGTGAGTTTGTGGCGCATGCACCAGAGAAGGCATTATATTAAATGATGAAATTACAGGCAAACATGCGCAAGCAACTAAAGCGTGTGAACAACAGTAAATATGCGTGCGCGGGAAGGGTAGACCTGGCAACGTTAGCACAACGCGCGGGAGCAAGCGGTAAAGTTCTATATATATGCTATATGAAAGAGTACAAATATACACTTCGGCACTATTCCTAGTGACTAACCAATGTAATAATATGTAAAAGAATTTTTTTTTGTTTTTATAAGTTGCCGCGACCCAGATGAATTTTTCTGCGACCCACACTTTGGGAAACGCTGCTGCTACAAATCCATAAACGGAAAATTTAAGTGAACTAAGAACGACCTTATCGCTATTCGCCGCCAACTTATCTTCAACAACTTGGAAACTGAGTTCACGTTGTATTTGTGTTATCGTTAGAAACGTAGTATTTACCCAAAGAAGAAAATATTGATGAGTATTAAGCAAAGCAATTCCTAACTGAATAAGTATATCCCTTTATCCATCATGAATACAATAACACATAAATTATGTTTTGTCAGAGTTTAATATGATATTTTTTAGAGTAAATCCTGGAGTAAGATCATACGAGTTTACTGCACTTTGTATACATTTTGAGTAAGAGATTTGATGTGTATTGATAGCATTTTTGTGAGCACACATTACTTATATTGATATTAATTTACGGATTTTGTTATATTATATATTGAGAACCAATATTCTTATAATTACTCCGCAATCGAATTGCATTCGAAAATATCAAAAAAGAAGAGCAACATAATTAAATCTGAAATGCTTTTTGACGATTCAAAATCAATTATTATTATCGCATTAAAAAACTTTTTGAACAATTTGTAATAGAATGTAATGATTCAGAAGTAACTGAACAGGTAGTAGAAGAATTAAATACACCTGTTAAATAAGCAATATCATTGTTATTAGAGTATGATGATCTTTATGATCAATCTCATTATTTGAGATCAATTGTATACTAATGTTGAGTTTGAAACGTCAATACTTAAAGCCATAAGTAAAGTTAATTGCATTGTAAAGAGATAGATAGAAATCCACATTTAGCCGATGATCTTAAATTAACTTACTTACATGTTTAAAGGTTCCGGCCTCAGAAATATTAATTCGTTTTACATAACTTGCTTTAGATCTTTTAAAAGAAATATTGCATAATAAATGAAATAAACAATTAGAACAATTATTTGAAACTTCAAAACTAAATAGGGAAACTAGTTTGCGGAATGTTTATGCTTCAATTGTCAAGGATCTTAATAGTTTGTTAACAAACAAGGTTGTTAATAATAGCGATTAATAATCGAGACGTTTTAACGCCGTGAGCGAGTGTAGCGCGCGAACGCGTTAATATTGTCGAGATTATTTGTCGCCGATTAACAAACGAATTAGTTTTAAAGTTTTTCCGTTGATCGTACCTTAGTAAAACGAGTGAAGTTATTGTAAATTTTTCATAACACTGCGTAGAGAATACCTAATTTTAAGGAGAATCGAGTTTGTTTGCGATAGATTTAGATTAAAGATGATATTAATGTTTGTCTGAAAAGGAGTGATGCACCCCACAATTGTTATAATAGATCTAATGGTCGCAATTTGTTTGCTAAAAGGGAACTGGTTATGTCATTTTTTGTTTCTAACGTTAATAATTGTAATTATTTCCTAAGTAAATGTGAAGTTTTTCTAAATTAATCTGCTATGTATAAAAAAATTAAAGTAATTGTACATATGTTTTAATTACTTGCGACATAATTACAAAAAAATTGTCCTTCAACGTGTAATTGTAAAAGTTGTCATAAAATGCATCATGCCTTGCTTTGTTTCTCATGAAAATAAAATGATAGCAGTTCAAATTTAAAAGCTGGAGTCGATTTTACAAAAAACGAATAACCTTCAATCAGAGCAACCCTTCATTGAAGAAAATGGAACACAGAGTTAAATAACTGATTCTAGTAGTTCTAAGAGTTGTAAGTTCTGCATGAATTCAGATGTTTTGTTGTGTACTGCAAATGTATTAGTTAAAAACAGGACTCGTGGTTTACAGTCATTTTATCACAAAAAAGTTTAGTAAAACGCTGGGTTTGAAATTTAAGTCAGTTGACCAAACAGTTAAAGGTGTTGGTGGTATAACAGCACAAGTGTTTGAAATGGTTTTCATTATGATACAATCAAATGGAAATAGTTATCAGTTTGTTACGAATTGTTTAGTAGTTAATAAACTAACCGAACATCTGCCGGTTGTTTCGTTTTCTAAAGAATATTTAAATATACTTTCTCATATCGCTCTCGATCGAAAGTTTCTACCAGTTTATTTAAAACCCATGTTAACTATGTTGTTGTAATGGTGTTGAGAGTATTTACGATGTCAATCAATCATTGACTAAATCATAGGAAATTGACGAAGTAAATGTCAAGTCGAGTTTATCATTACTTCCACGTGAAGAGTGATTTTGTGAAACGTATTTTATGAATACGGTGAAACATGGGAAAAGAAGGTTAATTGCTTTTATTCCTTTTAAACGAAAACCTCTCTGATCTAGGAATATCAGATCCGTCTGCTAGATCTCAATTTTTGTGTCTAGAGCGACGTTTCAATAAAAATGTTGATTTCAAAGACGAGTACATTAGACAAATGCGAGAGTTTGTTACGCTTGGTCATATGAGTAGAATTTCTTCTATCGATCAACCCCCGCACATTTTAACAGCCTTGATGGTTCTGTATTTGTAAAAGTCACGCTTAGCTTTTTTAACGCTAGTTTAAAAACATCAAGTAATATTGCTCTTAATGATCCTTAGATCAGTGGTCCGCCAGTCCAGGACAAGTTAGTCGATATTCTAATTCGTTTCCATCAAATTCAGTCTGAGGTGACATTGAAAAAATGTACAGCATGATTGAGATTTGTAAGAATGAGAGAAGATTTCTTGCTGATAAATTTTCAAGTCGGTACGCAGAAGCCTCCCGAGTTATTAAAAGAAATTTCTACATGGATGATTTGTTATATAGTAGCCAAACCGTAGAACAAATCTCTTTAATAAAAAAAGCAAATATCTAAAATGCTAGAGTCTGGTTCTTTCACAATTCGAAAATTTATATCAAACAGTAGTGATATTTTAAAGAATGAGGAAACTAATTTTCCTTTGGCGTCAGTTCTTCTTGGAGAAAGAACGAATGCTAAGGCTTTAGGAATCAATTGGAATTCCATAAAGGACAAATTATTTTTTAATTTTTATTTAAATTTCGAAGAGTCTAATTATACAAAAAAAGAGTTATTGTCTAGTTTAGCTGAATTATTTGACCCCTTGGGCATTTTAACACCCGTCATTGTCAGAGGAAAGTTGATTTTGCAGTCCCTATGGCGATAGAAAATTGGGTGGGATTTAGCATGATTTGGCCATTATTTGGTCAGTTCAAACTTCAACTTTGAAGCATTAACAAAATTAATGTGCTTCGTTGTCTAATAAAATAAAATTTTGTTAATTTACAAATTCATGGCTTTTGTGATGCTAGTTCCATAGCGTACGCACATGCATCTATGTACGATGTATCACTTTAGATGGCAGAGTTTATTGTAATCACGTGTACCACTTTCGCGTTCCATAACCATTCCACGATTGGAATTGTGTACAGTAAGTTTGCTGGCAGAGTTAATGAACGACGTTTTAAAAAATTTTGAGGTTACATTCGATAATGTATCATATTGGACAGATTCCATGGTAGTTTGTAATTGGATCAATTGTGCTCCAAATTGTTATAAGGTTTTTGTAGCTAATCGCATAGCTGCAATCCAAGAGTTAACTGCAGCCGCCGACTGGAGACATGTTAGTTCCGAGCTAAATTCGAGTGATTTAATCTCGCGAGGGATAAATGCAGAAGATTTGCGTGATAATAAATTTTGGTTTAATGAACCTGTTTATTTCAATTCGCTTGAGTATAATTTCAGGGTCAACCAGCATTCTGTCGAAAACCAACTCATGGAGTTTGAAGAGGAGGATCAATTATGGTTCCACGCTAACTTGATCGAATTTTTTCACATTTTTCATAAATTTTTTTGTTTTTTAAAACTAAAATGTGTTTTCGCATACGTTACCAGTTTTGTCGAGTTCCTAAAGTTGATAGAAAATTTTCTTACTTAAGCGTAAATTAGTTAAAACATACTACTGAAAGGCTAGTGTATATTTGTCAGAGAGAAGAATTTGTCAAAGAAATAAATTGTCTAGAAAGGAAATTCAACATAAAACATTCTTCAATCCCATCATTGAATCCGTTTCTTGATGAGAATGGTTGTGTTCGAGTAGGTGGTAGACTTAGACAGTCGCAGTTTAACTTTGACAAAAAACATCTTATTGCTTCCGAAAGATTATAAATTAACTTTATTAATTTTTAAACATTTTCATGCATCCTATTTACATTGTGGTCCCCAATAGATTTTGTCATTAGTAAGAGAACATTTTTGGCCAGTATCGGGAAAAAATACTGCAAAATTAGTAGTAAGAAAATGTATAGTGTTTAAGAGCAAACGCAATATTTAATCACCCACAGATGTGTAGCTTACCGTCAAATAGAGTAATAACTAATGTACCAGTATTTTATAACGTACGAGTAGATTACGCTGGTCCTATTTTAATCAAAGATCGGCATACCAGAGGCGCTAAATTAATAAAAACTGATATTTGTATTTTTGTCTGTTTATCGACTAAAGCGGTGCATTTAGAACCTGTTACCAAATTAACAACCGAATATTTTCTTGATGTTTTGAGTAGGTTCACTGCTAGGAGAGGTGTACTTTGCAGCATATCAAGTGATAATGCAAAAAATTTTGTCGGTGCGAGTAATTATTTGAATGATTTGATTCATTTTTTTCTAATGAGTCAGTTAAAAATAATATTGTTACATGTCTTAGTCGGCAACAAATAAAGTGGTAGTTTATCACTCATAGAGCTCCGCATGAAGGGGTTGTGGGAAGGTGCAGTAAAGTCGGTGAAATTGCATCTAAGAAGACTACTAGGTAATACTAATTTAACGTTTCAAGATTTTTATACGGTGCTGACAAAGATAGAATCTGTGTTAAATAGTCGATCTTTATCCTGCATACCGAGTGACTCTGAGGATTTGAACCTTTTAACTCCTGGTCATTTTTTAATCCTTCGTTCTTTAACCGCTTTTCCAGAAGATGATTTTAGAACGACGCATCCAGATCGTCTTCGATTGTTCAATATTATCAACGGAGAGGTAAATGGTTTAGAAGGCTTCTTGATCTTGCTACTAAGGGAAAGGTAATGTTAATACAGGAAGAAAACATTCTACTCCTTCAGTGGCCACTGGGTCGTATAATCGCTGTGCATCTCGGTTGTGACAACGTTATCCATCGTATTTTCGTATTTCCAGATCAAGACTTAAGAATCAAATTTTTTTTGGAGTTCATTATTTGCTATTTTTATAAGCATACTTATATATTTTATACTTTTGATTTATAGTTTTGTTACTTAACTATTTGTTAGTAAGTAGGATTATTGTTTTGTTTTGAAGCTCAATAATGAAATGAAATATTTTCTTGAAATGTTTGTGGGTCATTTCAAACGGGCAGTGTAAAATAGTTATAATTTAAGCTACATAATTTTTTAATTTTTGGTGGGTTATATTTTGGAATTCTTAGAGTTGAAACCCGCGCAGATGAAAAGAGTCTTGCAATGGCTACACAGTCGTAATGTACGAATAAAATAGTTCAAGCTATCGAAATAATTAACGAGTAAAAATTATAACCATTTATTATTAACATTAATATAGCAATAAAAACAAATATTATTGTATACAATATTTTATTTTATAACGATTTTACATTTAAATCTGCGTTAATATTTAGTTTTGTGGTATTGTAATTTGGAGAAATAGTTTTCTAGTGTTCATTTATGTTATCGATAGTCTGAATGGTGTCTTGGAGTTAACATATACTAATTGGTCATACAAATGTCACAAATACTATATTTCGTTCTTCTTGGCATTAAATTATTCTGTACACGTTTCGGAAAGGCACGAGTCGGTATTTTTCTGTAAATTATAGTGTATTTAAAGTTATTTGTTCTTTGATTTTGTGCAGACACTAGTAGATTTTGGTTGCAATTAAGGCAGCAATGCTTTTTTATATTGTTAGTATTAGGTTTAGAAGGAATATAGATTTACAAATAAGTTATACGCAATCTGACAGTGAATATTATTATTCAAAATTTTATTTTAAAAAAAGAAACTACTACAGTTATTTTAAGGGACATAATTCTGTACAAAAAAATGAATTCACTAAAATAATTTCACCGTTAGCATATAGACGTTTATGTATAAGTAAATTAAATTAAGAAAATAACTAAAATAACTTCTTCGCCTAGCGTAAAAGAAATAATTAATTATAATTGTAACTTTTATTGGAAAAAAATAAGTTTTAATTATACAGATGTAATTATACAATTATAATGAATGAAATGAAATGACAAAAAAATTAAACCATTATAATTACAGGACACTTCTTTAAACGACATTCTTTCAAAAGTAAAATAAAACATTTTCTTTTAGTAACATTCATAAAATAGCAAATACATAATTACATCTTGACGTTATAACTGAAATTTTGCTCAAAAGAAAACTAGTCTTATTTTCAGAGAACGAATATAACTAAGAGAAGATGTAATTCTAGAAGAAGATATCACATTTGAGCATAAAATACGCGAGCATCTTTCTTTTAATTTAAAATTAACTAAGATTTGCAACTGGAAGCAGCGGTAATGTGACATGTCGTTCTTGCTTAGAGACTAGTAATTATTTAATCATAACTTTGCTATTTTGTAATTATTCGGAAGACAGTTAAACTAAAATTTGATTATTTAAATTAAATACGGCGTAGTTGAAAGCAGTTTTCTTAACGTTATTAAGTAAAACTTTAGGAATAACATTTTTGAAATAGAATTTATAGTCCTACGCCTTGACTAAATAGTATTAATATAATTAAATTATTTTTGAATAAAATTTATATCTAGTATTGAATTGATGTAAAATTGTATTGTTTTCAAGCTTCAACATTTCAAACACGCGCTTTCTGTAAATTATATTTGCACGTAATATTAAATTATTGACGATCTAATGCAATGTAATTTAAACAGTAAAATCGTTACTGAAACATTACTAAAATTTATTTGACAAAAGGCTGTTGACTAAAATAAACAAAAGGTCTGTTAAATGAATTATTATCGTGATCTATATTGTTTGAAGTATTCTTGACAGGGTGGGACCATCGGCCACTTGTTGAGAGAGTATATTGCCAATCGACAAGTCAAGTTCGAGTTGAATGAGTCAGGACCCAACCGGAAATATAGCGGTTGGTTCAATTCGGTATTGAATTTATATCGCAAAAGTGGTCTCATAACTGGTAATATTAGAATGCTGCTGTAGAACACGTATCTGTTAAAAATTCAAGCCGCAACTACAAGATGATTAATGATGCTACTTAGGAAGCTTTCAAACATATAATTTGAATTTGTGTTCGGATTTTTAATGTTAAGTTTCTTTTCGTTTGAATAGAAAACTTTTGTTTTTCTATAGATTTCATCCCAGATAACACATTAAAGGGGGGATTTGCTACTTGATTTATTGTTTGTTGACAACTTTAAATCACCATAACAAAGAACAAGAGAAGTATTGATTCTTGTACTTTTTCTCTTTAAAGTATTATTGACAGACAATCAATTACGTTTAGTTATCTTGTAGCAACAAAAGTCAGTATTCATTAGTTTTAATCAATTTCACTAATTTGAAAACGGTTTGTTTGTACACTTATTAATAATTAACGATTTTTTGTGTGTAACTGTTGGACATAATACTAATAATTATAATACCATTAAAATATTATTTTCGTGTTGTACACAAAAGTACATATATACATTTATTTCATATAATAAATACGTAATCTTAAAGATAAATAGCTCTTTTAACACTTTTGTTGCGACCTGTAAAATGTAGTGTGCCCGAGGGGCGTAATCATGATTTTCTAAATAATTGTTATTTTTGTGTTGGAAGATGATTTTTGTTTATTAAAAATGTACCCAAACGATTATTTTTACTCTTTGGGAATATTTTGATTTTCAAATCTTTTCGGAGTTATGCGCACCTAGTCTAAAACTTTTTGCTTATTCCTGGCCGATTTTTACCGTAATCGCTCAATATACTGCTAGTTATTTTAGTGAAAGATTATACGCGATAAAAAAACAACATTGCGGTAATAATTGTGTATTATTAATGGAAAAACAACGCCAATACTAACATAAAAATATATATATATATTGTAGTAATTTAGTACCACGAGGCCGATGTGTTGGTATCTTATACACAACCGCGATGCTTTAGTAATTTAATTGAATATATAAACACACATAATCTTAAATTCGCCATTTCATAATTGTCCATAACGTTTATAACATCTAACTAAATCGCGCACCTGCGCACACATAATGACAAAAACGATATCTAAAACCTAACTTCCCATCCATGAGTTGGCGCGAATTCAAAATATTTCGCCACAGTTCGCCTTTTCTGACCCAAGATCGTCTCGATCGGTCAGTTAAACAAAAATGCTTAAGTACATAACATAAGTGCTTAAATCAGAACTGGGCAAGTTACTTTGTAAAAATAGTTAACTACTAACTAAAGTTACTACTTTTTAAAAGTAGTGTAAGTTACTAACTACCGTAAATCGAAATGTAGTTAGGTTATTAACTACTCAACAATTGTATTCTAAAATATAAGTTATTTTTTTCAACTACTCCTAGAAAAAGTAGTTCTAAGACAATTTATTCTACTCTCAGTCATATAAACTTAAGTACCTATAGACACTGAATTATTATTGCATTAAAGAAGACAAAGTAAATCACGCTCACAAGAAAACAGTAAAACAATTTTAACGTAAGTACTATTATTCTATTACCATTGTATATCTGTTTTATTACAAATTCTCAAAAAAAAATTAATAAAAGAAATAGTAAGTAATAAACATTATGTGGTATTCAATATTCATTTTCTTTTCATAAAAGTAGCTTTTCAAAAAGAGCATCAGCTGATGCATTTCTTTTGAGCAAATTTATGAGTGAAAAACGAAAATAATCGCTCGACAGCAGCTGATGGTAAAGTTAAAATTGTACTATGTCTAATGAACAGTTTTTTAGTAATCTTATAATCATCTGACATAGATAGAATTCTGTTATCTTCCAGGTGTTTTAACAATTCCAGCTCTATTCTTCTGGCTTTGTGAGCATGTTCATTCTGAGTATAAAAAAAAATGTGTAACTTTTTAGACAAACCAGGATCATCAAAATCAAAAAAACCTTCATTTTGTTGAAGTAATACTTTATTTACGTTTAGATCAGTGGCATTTAACATTTCGAAGCAAATTAGGTTTGGTGCATTTATAAATTTTTTTTGAATAGTCTTTACATCCATGTTTACTTCTGCGTTACCGTTCATCACAGGACACATTTTAACCTGCGAAACTGCAATGCAAGCTGAATAATTGTAGCCATATTGCATGTAATTGAAGCCGCTAATAAACTAGTTTAATTACTAGTAAAGTAGTTAAGCTATTAACAAAGTAGTTTAACTATTTTTGTAGTTAACGACTTTTTAAATGCAATTACACAAAAAAAGTAATTTATTCTAACTACAGTTACATTATTAAATTAAAGTAACTTGAATATATAGAATACAACTATCGTCAACAATAAAATAGTTAGATAGTAGCTTAACTACTTTGTAGTTAACTACTGCCCAGCTCTGGCTTAAATGAATAGAAATGCATAACAATACAACATAAATACATAACATAAATGCATAAAGATTATAAGCGACTTTCGGCTTAGACCGCGTCGTAGTTAAACACCCAGACTTAGGCTTGGTCATAGTCTCTCCTTAAGAGGCAAAACAAGAAGTAGAACTTGGCCTTTGCCGTATTGTCGTTCGTGAACCCAAACAAACTGACGTTTGGCAAGACATTGCAGCTTGCATCTTCAGAGTGGTAAATGTCACTGAAGGAAAAAGTGTAAGTGACGTGATATTTATATCAATTGCGATTAGCGTAATTAACGGACCTTATCTTTCCGTTACCGCTTGACTGACTTCGTTATTACTCGGAGTAAGTGTTTGTGTTCTTTCTAAGAAGATTGATCTTTTTAAATGTTTTATGACTTCGTTTGTTTGAGTGGATTTGCATGCAAAAATCCTTGAGAACTTGGTAAAACCGTGAACTACAACTAAAATATGTTTAAAACCGTTTAGACTTTTCTCTAATGGACTACAATGGTCAACATGTAGCATTTCAAATGGCATGTCACCTTTTGAGATAGGGTGTTACCACTCTGCCACATTGAGCGAATAAAAAATACATTTCAAACGACTGTTCATATAATCTTAAATTTTTGCTCGCATGTTTGGGAATCAATATACTCCAGAAATGATTTCCAAATATTTGTCCACGCCACAATGGCCAATACCATCGTGATCTGACCTTAAAATACCATTTTCTATGATGCTCGGTACATAAAAGAATAACTTATCTTTATTCTTTCTACAAACTTTGTTTTCCTTCGTTTTTAATCCCCCTTTAATTTCAACAATTCTAGGATCGGTCAACTGTTTGATTATTAATATTTGTTCATAACTGTGATTTTCAACGACAAAGACTCCTCAGATACGACTCAATGCATCAACGCGACTTATTTGCGTTCCTGACCTATGTTTAATTTCAAATCATACGTTTGAAAGAACATCACCTATCTTGAAATTCTAGGGTGAATGTATTGCTTAGACAGTGTGTGTAAACTATCACAATCTGTGACAATAGTGAATTTAATACCCGAAAGATATATATGAAATCGTTTTATCGTGTAGACGACCGCTACATTCCAACTCAAATGAATGATATTTTGACTCGGCATCCGTCGTCCTCTTGCTAAAATAGAATACAGACTTCCAAGTATTGTTATTCTGTGTTTGCATCAATATTGCATCAAAACCCACAGAATTCGCAATGGAGTTCTGTCATAAGACATGGAGAATAAATAGCAAGTACCGCTGGAGAGATAAGTTTTTTTTACAAAGAATCTCAAAAGCATTTAACTCGTTATCACCAAAATGAAAGTTTACATTCCTTTTGACTAAGTCATATAGTGGTTTCGCTATAATCGAGAAATTCTGTATAAATTTCCGAAAACAGCAGCAAAAAAATACGTTTTATTTCTTAATGAATCGATACAATCTTCTATTAATGGTGTGGAAAATTAATCTTTTCAGATATACTATTAAGATTACGATAATCTACACAAAGTCTCAGTTCATCTTTATTTTTTTTCCTAACCAGAACTATGGGACTGCAACATACGGATGTGCTATGGGTAATAATACTTCGACATAAATAACTATCGATAATTCTCATTAATTTATGTTTGTCACTATAAGCTAGACGTCGCGGTTTTGAGCTAACAGTTTTATCTGATTTTAACTTAATTGACATTTTTAATATTTGTTCTGGATTATTATTAAAATTGGACAAGTAATTTTCATACATATGATGAACTTCATTGCAAACTTCAGAATCATCGCTATAATCACACTGTGAAATACTAGGCATTCTGTTTTTTGAGTCATAACTAATTGAGAAGCCAAACTTATTAAAGAAGTCTTGTCCTATTATGCAAGACTCTCGCATGTAGGTGTCACGCACGACATAAAAGGTAACATTATGTAACTTATTAATATCTTTCAATGTAATATCTAAATCTAGAAATTCAATAATTTCTCCCATTTATACCTGTAAACATGTGTTCATCTTCAAGAGGCTTTACTACGTCCCTTAAAATATATTTCCTCTTGATTATATTATTTAGACTACTACGTGAATGGAGCATACCACTAAGTTCAACATTGAATTTGGTCTGGCAAGAATTGACTAAAACAAAAAACAAATTAATCACATAAGGGTTTGTTATACCTACTTTATTTTCGATACTACTTTCCTCAACTACATTCGTAGACTACTGCTGACTACTGCTGTTACTAGGTGCTTGTAGAGTAAAACTTGATTGTGACCTCCTCCGTAAAGTAAGTGCATGACAATCAGACACTTGATGACCTGGACGTCCACAATTATAACAACTACCTCTTTATTGAAGTGAAACTTCTTTATCGGCGTTGGAAAAAAATTTACCGTCACATTTTTTCCGTTACGCGCCATCTTTTTTTTCGGTTACGGAAACGCAATAGCGACGTGATAAATAATATATCAATACTAAAGTGATCAACAAAATCAAAGGCTTTATTTTAATTCTAATTCCAGTGGATTTTTAACAAAAGTAAGTAATTATATCTATTTTTCTAATACTTGGGTGGAATTAATTGACATAGAGTATAAATTCTGAAATATGTTATTAATTTAAATTTAAAATATTTAAGGTTAACCTCAGTTTCTGATTGAACGATGACATTTTAAATTTAAAATATTTAAGGTTAACCTCAGTTTCTGATTGAACGATGACATTTTAAATTTAATATATTTAAGGTTAACCTCAGTTTCTGATTGAACGATGACATTTTAAATTTAATATATTTAAGGTTAACCGCAGTTTCTGTTTGAACGATGACAATGATAGTAATAATCCTATTTCAATTAATGAAATGCTGTAATAATCTTAGTAGCAAAAAGTTAAAGTGAAATAATTGTATTATTTGTATTCATGTCTATTATAATAAAATCCTTTTGTTTAAAATTTATCTAATTTTAAATTTAAAATATTTAAGGTTAACCTCAGTTTCTTATTGTAACTATCGGTCAATGTATATGATTTCATTAAAATAGTATTTATTAATTAATAAGACTGCTAATTTAATGAACATCAATTAATTGATATACATGCAACTTTTCAGAAATTGGTTAAATAAAGTTAAATTAGATAAATTTTAAACAAAAGGATTTTATTATCATAGACATGAATACAAATAATACAATTATTTCACTTTAACTTTTGCTACTAAGATTATTACAGCATTTCATTAATTGTAATAGAATTATTACTATCATTGTCATCGTTATTATATATTTTTGTAATTAATGGCTTATGGTAACTGAAATATGAAATTGAATCTACAAAAATTAGTTAATTGATTTACAAAAATTTGTATTCATGTCTATGATAATAAAATCCTTTTGTTTAAAATTTATCTAATTTAACTTTATTTAACCAATTTCTGAAAAGTTGCATGTAGATCATTTTGCGAAAAATAAGGCCATAAAGAAGTTTCACTTCTTACATGTGTACACTAGTACACGCCCTAATTTTTTTTTTAGGTTTAGGACACTCTAAACACTTATGATCTTCTTGGTTACAATTGTAGCACACAATTTTCTTTTCAGGCAGTTTGACCTGTGGTTTCACATGTACTGAAAATGATCTTGAAGTAGATTCTCTTTAATGGTAAAGTAGTTTATCCTCCTGTTTGTTAAGTTGTAGTTAGTACTAGATTTTATCTTCCTTAGGAGGGGCAATAAAAACCACTCTAAACTGTTTTTATGGCTACGTTTCGTGCCTCTAGTGTGCACTTCTTCAGGCCACTGAAAATTTATTTACGGTAAGTGAACAACATTACACACGTGTTATATATACCAAATATATTTTTTTCTTTAAGCAACATAGAAAACAGAAAATAAAAACTTTTACCTGTGTCGGAATTCTCCTCCTTTTCGGAATTGCTCTCTTCGCGTCTGAATCGTTCCAGTCATCAAATAAATAATTGTCTTCATCACTTAAATTTTCTAACTCAGCTAACAGCTCCGCCTGTGTTAGTTGATTTGGATTTTTGAATCTCCTGGCACGCTATCAGCAATATTAAAAACGAATTCAAAACTGCAGCAAGCGGTAGCCTTGTATCTTCATATTGGTATCTCTGAATGAAGTTGAACGCACTGCAAGAGAACCCTATTAAACTCCTAATATTTAGTATAATTAATATTTAATATTGTGCGGAACAACGCGATTTGCAGAACTATTAATCAGATTTCGATAGAAGTAAAATGATCTCATCAGCGGTTATTATTATTCTATATGTTTAGTGATTATAAACTTTTGAGGAAAAACAATTAATTACACTGGTCTGCATGAAAATCGGGCCTGATACCATTCTTGACGATTCTTATGTAAAATGACCTCCTGAATCCAAAAGTGAGCTCCGTTTTTACCCATCACCTACCTATTTTGGGGGGACCCCATTTTTATTTTATTTTTTGCATTTCTTTTTAGAATTTTAACTTATAGCCGTTAAACATCCCAAAGCAGGTAATAAAATTTATACCAAAGTATATGGCAAAAGTTTTGCTATGAATTGTATATAGAAACAACAATAAAATACAAATATATAAGAACAGTAAATAAATATCAATAAACAGTTAGGAAGATTCACTGCACGACGCTGGCGATCTCAATACCTCATGCAGGTTTGAATAGGAATTTTCGACAGGCTTGAACTTGCATTACTCTTCTCATCATAGTATACTACATTGTTTGTTTAACTGCTTCGATCAGTACATCTATAGCTGTTGCAGAGTTAACTTGTCGACGCTTTAAACGTGCTGGATTTTGTGTTCATTTTTGTCATTTGTGTAAAACAGTAAAACTACTTTTACTCCGGATAGCTTCTGCTATGCCTAACTTTAAAAGCGCAACGAAAACCCCTTTCTCCGCTTGTTAAAACAGCTTATAAATTGTACTCTGATTGACAAGTTGGCGACCAGGACAAGACTTGGGCTCCATCAGTTTGCTGTACGACTTGTTACAGTAGTTTGACCAAATGGCTCGAAGGTACCCGTAAATCAATGCCATTTGCTGTGCCCATGGTTTGGCGTGAACCTCGCTGTCATCTTATAGATTGTTACTTTTGTATGACTTTCACCGTCGGATTTTCGAGCAAAAGTCAGCATACAATTCGGTATCCCAATATTCCGTCAGCTCTAAGACCTGTTTCTCATAACGATACTTTGCCAATCCCAGAGCCCCCAAACACTTATACTCTAGAGCCGGAAATTGATTTAAAAGACTCTGAGCCACAACCTGGGGCTTCGAATGATACGTTCAATGATGATGAAGAGTATTCCGTAGATTTTGTTTCTCGGCAACCTCACCTCCTCACTCATTTGGAATTAAATGATCTTGTCAGGGATTTGCAGTTACCCAAGACTAAATTTCAGCTTCTAGGATCGCGACTTCAACAGTGGAATCTCTTAGAAAATGGAGTAAAAATATCTTCTTACAGGACCAGACAAGCAACCCTGAAATGTCTTTTCTCAGAAGATAAAGGTTTAGTGTTCTGCCCTAATGCAAATTTATTAATGACAGAGCTACAGATGCCATGTGACCACGACAAATGGAGACTGTTTATAGACTTATCAAAAACAAGCTTAAAAGTTGTCCTGTTGGCAAATGGGAATGACTTCCCATCAGTTCCAGTTGCATACTCTGTTGATATGAAGGAAACGTACGAAAACATCTTCAGAATCCTTGATAAAATTAGTTATCATGATTATAAGTAGAAACTTTGCGCCGACTTAAAAGTTGTTGCACCTGTCTGGTGGCGCATTTCAATTTTTGAAAACTAAATTTCCTCGTCTTAGCGAAGCTAAAATCAAAGAAGGCGTTTTTGTTGGTCCCCAGAGTAGACAACTCTTCCAAGATTCGACGTTTATTGAACACCTAAATCGAGCTTGGCTTCCATTTCAAAACGTTTGTAAGAACTTCCTGGGTAACCACAAAAGTGAAGATTATGTCGCTCACGTCGAGGAACTGCTTTTAGCGTACAAGGACATAGAATGTAACATGTCTCTTAAAATTTACTTCCTTCACTCGCATCTGGACTTTTTCCCTGAAAATTTAGGAGCAGTCTCGGATGAACACGGGGAACGGTTCCATCAAGACATCGCTAAGCTGAAGAAGAGATTTTCAGGGAAGTGGAATGCAAGCATGTTGGCGGAGTACTGCTGGTTTTTGAAACGAGAGAGCTGTACCTCAGGGTATAAAAGGAAAGCAAGCACCAAGTAACGATGAATATCTTTTTATTTATTACTGTTTATAGCTAAAATAGTTCTTTTTCCCATTTAAATTAAATTCATGTCCATATATTTATTATTATAATTATTATTATTATCGTTCGATAAATAGATTATAATTAATTTATCGAAAAGTGGTAAAATTAGAGACTTGGAGCTCCCTCGAAAATGGTGGGTGATGAAAGAAAACGGAAGACCATTTTGATTAACAATCATCTTCTAATATTCAAATTCTTTTACGTGTTGTACTTCGTTACTTAAAAGAATTTTACATTGTGTTTTACTATTCATTCTTTGTATGTTAATTTGTGTTTTCACTACTGATATTTACTGTAACTATCTCGACATAAATTCAATATCATATTTTTTTTAAAATATTATATATTTTTTTTAGTAAGTCGTGATGGCAGAAAAATATTTATTTCAAATGTATTAGTGCAAACAAAACTGTTACAGTTAGCGAACGCTCCCATAAATTAATGAATAAAAAATAATAAGTTTGTCTTATTATCCAACAGAAACAATAAACGCTTAGGTTTTTGTTTTCACGAATATTTTTTCTTCTATGCTTTTTTTACACTGTATACTAAGCATAATTTCTTATTCTTGGTTATCAATCAAACTTGTTTTACCGTGTATGTAGTAAGATGTTTTCAGTTCTTTCTTGCCATCGTTCTTAAAACCGTGCTCAAATTTAAATTCAAAATTGAAATAGTTTATTTGTAACATTTACACAAGAATTCGGTAGGCGTGAAATGGGAAAAGCACATCATGTTACTTTTATCTTAACTTTAACAATTCTTTTTGAAAGAAACGGTTCTTAAAATACAATTTATTGTTGGTAAATGTACAAGAGATTAAAACTTTAGAAAGATCTTTTCTAAAACGTTATCAAGTGCATAAAAAACTGTTTCTCCTTGTTAAAATTATACCACACATTTTGTGAAGCTCATAAAGCATAAGTATTTAGAACATGGAATTAATTATATATTAAATTTAATTTGGAGTGTAAAATTAAACAGATCACATCTATAAATACACAAAAGGAGTGTATATTGGAATAACGAAAAATTTATTAAACAAAACGTAAAACTTTATAATGCACTTGTATATTTAAATGCACAATTTACATCACAAATTTGAATTTAATTTCGAATGAGTTTATAACAGGAACATAAATTATCTATCAAAGAGTTATACATAAAAGCACATGTGTTCATATACAATTCTCGTTTATTCACACTCTAGTAAATAATAAAGACAATTTATTGCAAAAATCATAAAGCATGCCCACAAACAGTATTTTGTGGTTTGCATTCTGTGTCTATTTATTATTTCTTTTTTAATTTATGTGTGTTTAGCAAGAGTTTTTGAGTACTTAAACTTTATTTATTAATAACAATATACTTTTATATCTGTCAAATTTTTAAACAAGATACTGAATGCATTGTTATAATAAATATTTTCAGATAGTATTTAGTTATTACAAGCCGTAAAAAATTATAAAATTGATGACTTCAAATAAATTCTATTCATTACTATTACAAGAAATAGAATTTAAAAAAGGTTGATATCTTATTCATATGGATTCTTGTTCTTTTCTTGATACATCCTATAGACCTATACAAGTTCAATCATAAAACGGTTGGTTAGTTAACTACATCGTGAAAGTTAACAATATTTTATGCAACCGGGTGTTAATCTAGTAGTACGTAACTAAACCTTAGGCCACACGTCAAAGCTAAAATCGGGCATCTCATTGCTGGAAAAAAATTATAAGTTATTTCAGAAGTTTTGATAATTACACAAAAAGGAAATTGTATGACTGGAATTAACGGAACCAATTTTAATCGAACGTGTTACTAAATGTACCCTAAAAACAAGAATAAACAAACTGACCAATAAATATTTGAGTTAATGATCAAACTAATGATCCCTTCGTCTAGGAGGAACAAGGAAAACAAGTCCAGTTAATCTGCGACGTTTCGTGCTATAATTAGCATTTCATCAGGCCGCTGCTTTATTTAGTAAAAAACACATGAAAACAGTATATAAGTAAATAACAAACATCAAAAACAAGAATCAAAGAAGAGCAAAAAACTAACAGCCGTTATACTATTGTAAAAATTATTTTATGATTTAACAAAATTGAAAAACATAATTTTTATATTTAACAAACTAACAGAGGTAAACGACAAAGTTTAAAACTTACCACTGAGTCAAAAAGAATAAATTTTAAAAATTAAGTGGCGTACTAATAAGAAATTAATTTGAAACATTTAAGGACATGATATGACATCACGAGAAACAACAAATTACGATTTTTGGTAATGAAATTAGCACTAGGTGAAAGATATAGTATTTGATAAAACAAGTATTTGTTTGGTAAGGGTATATAAGACTAGCATAAAATTAATATAACTAACAACACTAATTAAATAATTTATTATGAAAAACTTTATTTTAGAGAAATAGATTTAATTTATATAAGTTAGTAAAGTTAGAACATAAGTTAGAAAATAAGTTAGGTGGAATACACATATTAGATAAGTTACGTAATTGTACATGTTAGTTTAGGATCTTCATGTTCATTTTTTTAACAAGATTATTGTAAACAGAACTAAGATTTTGAGTGTCCGTTTTGAAATTCACGTTGTATTTATATAGGATGATAAAGATCATTTCTGCAATTAGCCTTTTTTTATAATTGGGTTCCAAATCCAAGATAGTAGGGTTGTCAAAATTGAAATTGTGTGTAACTGATCATGATGTAAGCATAGTGTCGAATTTTTGCGCCCGTAGTATTGTTGTTTTTATTACAGTCGTACTTATGATTTTGGAATTTGGTTTTTTAGTTTTTGCTTGGTCTTGCTCATACATTATTTATCACAATCGTTACAATCAATTTTATAGATGTGGCCTGATTTCTCTAGATCATTAGTTTTATCTTTAAGTTTCGTATAGAATTTGATATATAAAGTATTGTTATTATGTTAATGTTAATGGTGTCGTTTTTAGTAGGCTAGTAATTTGGTTACTAAGACCCGGTACGTTAATTAATCTTAGTTCCGTTTACAATAATCTAATTAAATAAAAATAATAATAAAATAAAATGAATACAAAGGATCCTAAACTAACATGTACAATTACCTAACTTACGTAATATGTACACTTTACCTAACTTATTTTCTAACGTATGTTCTACCTTTACTAACTCAATTAAATTAAATTATTTAATTAGTGTTGCTAGTTATAATAATTTTATGCTAGTCTTATCTACCTTTACCAAACAAATACGTGTTTAGTTCTTTATCAAATATACATTTCACTTAATGCGAATTCTATTACAAAAAACCATAATTTGTTGTTTCTCGTGAAGTCATGTGTTCTTAAATGTTTAAGTACCAAAGCATTGCATTTAGAGTTAGTCAGTGACCTAACAACTGACTGTTTTATAGCAGCCTTGCGACGTTTTGTATCTCGTAGAGGAAAACCAAAAACTATGTTTTCTGACAATGGTACTAATTTTGTAGCAGCCAATCGCGAGTTAATGGAATTATCGTCATTTTTAAATTCAAATTCTTCTATAATTCACGAAGAAGCTGCTAATTCTAATATAAACTGGAAATTTAATCCAGCAAATTCTCCGCATTTTGGAGGCATTTGGAAAGCAGGGGTAAAGGCTGTTAAGGCTAATTTAAAACGAATTATAGGAGAAACAGTACTGACTTTTGAACAATTTTCGACATTACTGACACAAATTGAAGCTGTCCTTAACTCCCGACCTTTATCTCCCTTAAGTAACGATCCCTGTGACCTAAATCCGTTAACTCCAGCACATTTCCTCATTGGCAGAAGTTTAGTAGCAGTTGCAGACGATAATTTACTGCAAATTCCAAATAATCGATTATCGCAGTACTAACAAATTCAAGCCATGGTGCAACATTTTTGGAAGCGATGGCACAAGGAATACCTTCATGAACTTCAAACGAGAAGAAAGTGGTTAAAACAAACAACACTTGTGAAAATCGGTGATTTAGTTATACTAGTAGATGACAATTTACCTTCATGTCATTGGAAAATGGGACGAGTTACTAAGCTGCATCCAGGAGCTGATAATGAAGTTCGTGTAGTGACTGTGAAAACGGTGACAAGTGTAGTGAAAAGAGCAATTAATAAAATTTGTGTTCTACCGTTCAATGATAATATTAGTAATTAGAATAGATTTATTTAGTTATATTGTCCTTCATTATAATTTACAATTATATTCATTAATCAAGAGGGCTTATTTATGTTAAAGCTTAACTTTCGATTCTAAAAATACCATGTATTGGAAACATCCCTTGGTTTAAGTTTGTAGAATCCTTAAGTTTTAGTTAGTGTTAAACTGTATCTGCACACATGCAGTTTGTATTATAAGAAAATAAATGTTTTATTTTTTTATACATATTTATTCAACAATTCAGTGCACTCGATAAGTATTATACGTAACAGTTATATTTGAATTTTTTTTACATAATGACATAATGATGAATATAGAATAAAACTTCTAATGGTAAATAATTTTGATACCAATACTGATAATAGGGCGTGTTAGTATATTTCTATATATCGCTTCTTTTTTCGAATGAAAATTTTAGATTTATTTGCAGAAGCTTGATTCTGCTAACAGTAGACACTATTTAAACATTTCTTGATATAAATATATCTACAGATCGCAGTCCTGTTTTTGTAAGGTTTTCATGTAGATTATCTCCAGTCAAAACTTATTTGTGATTCGTCTTATGAAAAAGTAAACACTTGGCATTTTCTCAAAATAATAACGTTCACAAAGCTCGCAAATACAACTAATTTACATATTTTTTGTTGTAACAAATGAATTCGCCTACAAGGTAATAGGCGCCACTAATCCATTCAATCAATACATAACTTATTGTCTGGTCATGCATACAAAATAGCTAACCAGGTATAATATTATCCCGATAAGGATTAACGTACTCGTGGGTATATCCTTAAGCTATTTAGGTATACTCGTACGTACACTTCTTATCCAATAAATATTTAGTGATTTAAAACGTGCGGTTATAATCGTTAATGCACACACTGCTCTTCTCTAATTAACATCGTGAAAATTTTACGTAACAGTTGAATTTGTGGCACAATTCCGTACATAGCGAATTTGTATAATTATTTATTTTATATTATCTTGATGCACTTATATTTTTATGTTTGTCGATGAACCGTTTTAAGTGTATAATAAATGTTAAATAAGCTATTTTGTTACTGAAATTTACTTCTTACTTTACACAAGTCTATTCTTTTTAACCAAAATCTAATCACTATAATTAATTGCACAGTATTGGTAATTGCGTTAAACTTGTACTACAGATATGTGCACATGAACTAAATTGGCGGTAAAATTACAATATCGACTGACATTAGTAATTTCAGTAACAGTAAGACAATTTAAATTGTATTAAGTATATATGTGTTATCGTTGTGTATTAATTATTCAGTTACAGAGCGAAGTACGGTTTCAAACGTTTTATTAATTAAAAAATATGACAGATTGAACGTTGTTTAAGAATCTGAGATTTTTTTTATTATATAACTACTAATAATAGCAGGTATAGGGGAAAGTCGTCTTACAATATGAACTACTTTTTTGGAATGATGATAAAAATTAGAAAAATGATCCTATATTGCTGTGACTGTACAGAGGACTTTGTTCTAGTAATAGCTAATTTTTTTGTCAAAAACTTGATTTAAAAACTATGTATACCTCACAATAAAAAGCTGCAAATACTCTACATTAGGCCATGGTCTTTGTTTTTATCAAATGTTGTATTCATTGTTTAATATTTCATATTCATTATCTCTATTTTTATACAATAGTATTTTTCTGGCATAATCAATGTTATTGGTAAAAATAAGCTAGCTGAAACATACAATCTGGACACTGTATAGATCTTATGTAAAATTTATATACTATCAATATTTTACATATGTAGTATGATATTTTTTTATCGTCTTAACAGTTAGTGGAAAATGCTTGTTGTGTTTTGGAATTTCAAAATTGAAGAACTTCTATTGGTATGCCGACAAGCTGAAATATAATAAACAAGGTTTGACGACAATTTTGTTGCTTCGGTCAACCGAATACCGAATTTTGCATTTGCTTTGGCCAAAGCCAAATATTTTTTAAATCGTGACTGTGAAATGACTGAAACTGGGTTAAAAGCAAAATGTCAATTACGATCGTTGTAATATTAATAGCCTGTTAAAAAATACAGGTTCGTATTTAAAAAATTGAGTTCTTGTTTTGATTTGATTTGAAGAAATAGTTTTCTAGTGTTTTTTTTTAATGAATCAGATAGTCTGAATAGTGTCTTGGAATTAACATACCTATGTATACTAATTGGTCATAAAATCTATCTTTCGTCTTCTCGTTAATAAATTATTCTGTACACGTTCGGCAAAGGCACAACTCGGTATTTTCCTGTAAATTAAGGCAACAATGCTTGGAATTTGTCAGAAGCAATTATAGTTATTAGACGTGATTGATGCTAAATAGAACTAACAATTTCTGTTAACAATAAGTGAACCAATTTCAAAAAAGGATCTCAAAAAATTGTTTTTTCAATTTACTAATAGGGATGGTTTGCGGTTGAAATTACTACTAGGGATGGTCACGGTGCGACTTACCCCGGTTTAATTTTGAGTCGGTTATTTTTATTATTTTAGCAGATGAAATTACAGCATAAATACAAGCAAAAAACGTATAAATAAAAGTTCCATTAAAACATTTAAAAAAACATAAATTTTTAGCAAAATAAATTGGTACGGACCTGTGCTCTACTAAGGTTGTTGACACCACAAATAAAAATAGATACAAAAATAATGTTATCGGATAATGCGTTGTTAAGTCTGTAATTTTTTTGGTTAAAATAAACGTTCCAATTAAACTATTTCTTAAAATACCCGCCCAAGAAGTAATAAAAAAACCGCCTCTAAAAGTTATTTTGTTGAATTTCATGAGGGTTTTCCTGATTTCAAACATGCGTGTTGTAAACTTCATTTCGTGTAAAACAACACTCATCTGAAAATAATATTTTAGCATTAAAGTCAGGGTTAAAAGCTTCTTGTTACTGAAACCACTCACAAATCTCAAGTCGCGGTTCAAAATCAACGTTGGACTTTTAACCATGGTAAGAAGAATTTCATTAAAACAGGATGTAGCGTACTATGCGACAAGTTGACTGCGCGACCTATTTTTCTAATGCTATCACAGTGCTACTTGCTGTTCGATCTTCTACAATTTACAATATCTGCACATACAAATAAAACAAATATTACAGTTTTGATTTTATTGAAAAAAATTATTTTTCTTTCATTGCTAATACATGGGATGGTCTGTCTCAACCACGGCTTTTGTAGGTAGGAGGAACACCTCTAGTTTCTCTAAGTTCCTGTAAACACGCTAAAATAAAGATTTTTTTATTAGGATATCGCTTCACCTACAATGTACGTGTGGTGTTTAAGTTATAATTACACTCACTATACATTAAAACAGTATCACTGTGTTTTGTAATTGTACACAATAAAGAAAATTTAAATTAAATAAATATTATTAGGTACGAGTACGTTTACACGAATTACTTAGCATCTAAAGAAATCCGTTAATAAATTGAGACAGAAATAAATTAGATTGTCGAACTCAGTTCTAAGAAATATAAATTTTGCATTTATTTATCGGAAGTCTTGTTTTGGTTACAACCGAAGATAAACGTGGTCGTGTACACAAAGTAGGTTTTGTTAAGCTAAGTCAGTAATAATTCGAAGAAATAAACATTTTTATCTGCTTTAATTATTTTATTAACAATTGATTTTTTTATATAATGGAAAATTAAATAAAACAATCATTAACACAATATATCAGTACGTTTCACGGATTTTACAGCATTTACTCATAATTAACCGCATAGTTACAATCAACCAACAATTTCCATTTGTTTAGATAGTGAGGACCGGCCTGAAAACTTTAATAACAAATATCTCAAAACTGGGCCAATTTAGACCAAAAGTCTTAAGGAAAATAAACATTATTTTTATATTCTACAGGGTGTCGTAAAAGTATCAAAGTTGTTTTTTTAATGAAACCTTCTGTATATTGTTGCATTTTTGGATTCCCCGATCAAAATAAGTTTATGTTTTAATAACGTTAACCTTAAGGTTGTAAAGTTTATTATAATTGAGATATCAAGTATGATCTATTGTTACACTTTACTGTAAAATTTGCTCACATAACTTAGAGACTTCATAAGTATCTCAAACATGAAAATTAGGTTATATTTTGACAAAATTTAAATTATTTAATAAAATCTTCAGTACAAAAATGTAATAATATACAAGGAGTTTTATTTAAAAAAACGCAACTTTGATACTTTTACGGCTTTTGCAATACTATGTATAATATGTAAACAATTTTAAAAAGTAACCATAATAGACCCCTATATATCCCGAAAGTGAAACTTTTTGAAACTCACGTATTTTGGCCACAATATTCAGGACTAAAAATATCATTTAAATATTAACCAAATTTTGGAATTTTTTTCACTGCAAGATCTTACTTATCTTTTTTTTTTAATTCTCAAGTGTTTCTTAAATTTAAGCCTTAAACATAATTTGGCAATTATGATTAGTAAAAAACATATCGAAACTTAAGCAGTTCTAAAAACACTTCATTCTACAGATTTACCTAATAGTAACAAAATTAGATATGAAATTTAAAAGAAAATAAATTTCAAAGTTTTTTCCAAAGATCCAATGTCTCGTATTTGTTCTTCTTTTCTCTCATGCCTTTAATCAATTTTTAAATCTTTTTAAAATAGAAATATCTATCGTTTGAAACTTATAGATCCGTCGACACCACTTTATGGTTTACCAAAAATATCATAGTAATTGGAACTGTCGTTTCTTTTTGCAATTCTCTGCGTCTAACTTTACTAATCAATATTCCATTTTTAATTCTTCTGATCTTGCTTCTAAGATAAAAATTTTACTTTTGCCTCTTCATCTATTCTTGTATCTTTTAATGTTGTTAATCTTTTTCCTTATATTCTTCGCGAAGAATGTATTTTTCTTATTCGTAATTTACTTTTTTCTAATGGTTCTCTGAATACTTACTAGATATTATTTTTGATTATCTTTTCTTTTTATTTGATTTTGTTTTGAAACGTAAGTAGTAATGATTTGTATTCTAAATCAGCAGGTTAGCTATGGGATCTAATATTTTACCTCTTGTTGCCTAAATTTTTATGAATAATAAATTCTTTCTAATTATACTGTTCCTAATATGATTAGTTTTTGGTTTTTATATAATTTTATTAATTCTCTTTATCACAATATTAAATTTACTTATGAAATTGAATATAAGAATTCTGTTTTTTATTTAGATATTCTTCTTTCACGCGATAATGGAAAATTTAATTTTGAAATCTATCGTAAACCTACGCATACTGGTTGCTTAATTCCACATAACCATGAAATTGCTTGTTTCCGTTCTTGATTAAATCCTCTCTTTTCTGTTCCTCTTCCTAAATTCAGTTTTAATATGGAATATGATGTTACTATGCAATTAGTATAATGGTTACTAGTTTCATATTTTAAAAAATGTTTTTTATAAAGTTTGGTCTTTAAGAAATCATTACAAAATAAATCTATCTATCGTTCCATGCCTTACGTTGTTATTCGTATTCTCTCTTTCTTCATTTTTTTTTTAAGTTTAATATTTTAATTTTTTTTCTACTAATCATAATTTAACATATTTTATTGTTAATACTAAAGGTTCTGTTTTCTCTTTGAGCGAATTTGGCGTGTATACAATTTCTTGCTCTTCTTGCATTTTTTCTTATGTAGGACAAACTGATAAAAAATTTAATTTTAAATTAACGGTTTTCTAAAAAGGTATTTAAATTCTGGTATATCTAATATTTGTTTTTGTTTTGCTAATCATATTCTGTCATTCTTTTTCTTCTTTTGACCTTAATGTTAAATTTCTTCATTTTTGTAATAAAAGTTAAAATCTTAAAATTCATCGTTTTTATAATAAAAATTCATGTAACTATCTTAAGAAACTTTTGATGTGAAATTTACTCATCTTTTTAATAATAAGTTCAATTTTTTCGTTTCTCATCACTTACGGCTGTGCGTTTAATGTCGGTTTCAATTTCAATTTTTACTTTTTTGACATTTATTTTGTCAATAACTTTTTTTTAATTTTGTGAGCTTTATTATATATTTTTAAATAGATTTGTTATTACAATTGCTTTTTATATGAATTGATGATGACAATCTATATTGTCGAAACTTGTTTCGTTTAATAATAATAATAATATAATATTTTAGTGTATTGACCTTGTAACTACATCAACTTTTATGTTGTTTATTTAAGTATTATTTATAATAAGACTCAAAACTGCGGCGTTTAATTAAAAAAAAATAATCCGCATTTCAATTAAATATTTCGGATTATAAAAAAATATTAACTCAAATTGTACTGTTTATTATATATTTTCATATATTGCACAATTTTAGTAAAGTTTGGACATTGGTAATCTATTTATTTTTAAACAAATAGAGCATTATTGATTAAATTCTTAAAGAAAGAAATCATCTGAAGCGCACCGTTTACACACAATTTTTTTTCAATTTCTGTACCTGATACGTTATCTAACGCGATTGTTTTCATAAACATATTATAGTGCTATTACCGTAATGTAAGCATGCATATAACTTAAAATAACAATTTTAAAACTCGGTAACTAAATTTTATGAGGTTTGTTTGCGATTAAACTAATATAAATTTATTAAGGTCAAAACTTTCGAATATGGATTTTACTCTTAGTAGTTCCTGTTGATACCAGAGCTGTTTTCTAGACAAATTGCTCATGGTGTCCAACAAACGAGTCCCTTAGGATTTATAACTTCTTGCACCATTGACTTCACGCTTTGTTCCATTCTTCATACTGTGCTATTTGATAATTGTTCCCAAACAACTAATGCCTTTTACTCAACCCTAACATTTTTTATGTAATGTTTTTGATATAGCATTTTGCATAACGTGCTTGTTTACTGACAATAACATGACCTGCGAATTGGAGCTATAAATTATTTAGCAAATATTTAAAGGAAACGTAAAGTTGTAATAAACAAGAGCTTTATATTTATCGAATATATAATAATGGTTGTAAGCCGGATTATAATAATCTACTGTTGCCGACTACTACATCCCGTTTCTGTCAAATAGCAAGCGAAAACAATTTTAACAGAAACATTCACGACAACTGAATAAATGGTTAAATAACTTTAGCGGGGGAAAATTCTTTAATATTATAGGCGAAGTTAAATTAATATTAGTTAGGTTGGAAGAACATCAACAAAGTAATGAAGCAATGCATTTTAATGAAACGGTGCGGATGCGGGCGTCTCAGAGCATTAGCTCGCTTGTTCTCACGAATATGGCGCAAATATTTTCCTCCTCGTTGAAAATACATGAAGTTTTTAAATTGCTATTATTATAACATACTTTGCGTTAGCGACTCTGTTTATATTCATTGTTTTAATGTTTGCGATCATCTTTTTTAAGATGCAAATAAAGCAAGGTTCCTTACATAATTAAGTTGAATTTTTATATATCGTACATTTTTTACCTTTACTCTCTTTCTTTGCCAACATTTTTATTGGTTTTTATTTGCATAAATGAAAAGTCTAATGAACATATTAACTTTTTTATTACTTCTTTTTGACAGCTTTACATTGGTGATTATTTTGTATTAGTATTTATTAGCAGGCTGCAATACATCAGTGTACTGTGTTGTATTATATAAAGTTACAGCGAATAATAAATCTATACACATAAAGTTTCGGATTTATTTATTTTTATATCTCATTATTCCTTCTTTTGTTCGTACAAGATTTAAAATGAAGTTATATTAAAAACTAAATGCTTTTGAACGTAATCAACGTTACGGTAACTGTTACATCACTTTAAGTTTATTTTTTCTTTTTTGTTTATTGTTTTTTAACTAAATTATCATATGTCTTTTATATTTTTTCGTCTGTATGTTTGTTCTATATTTAGTCATTGTACAAGTGTTCACTTTTTTGTTATCATTGTCTTGATGAACCCTAAAGCGATGTTATTGCCTTCTTAAAAGAAGAACCCAAAAAGTTGGTAGTAATCAACGTTTTTCTTCAGGTAATAATTGCTAATATCAAATGAACGCAACAAAAAACTGGACAGTGTAGGAGAACTTGATTTAATAAATATTTGCAACAGTTTCTTTACTCAAAGGTATAAACAAAAGCCACGTGACTGTTAGCGCCATTGATGGAAAAAGTCAAATCAGGAAATAACAGGGAACCGGCCAATTCGGAACGATTTTCTTGATTAAAATTATTAATAGAAAAATTCTAATTGCTTCTCTGATTTTTCTTGAATACTAGTATTTTAGTGTTTTCAAAGCTTACGTTGTGGAAAGTGTCTATTGCAAGTTTCCCAGTGATGGACTTAGACCCGGTTACATAAAGCATTTGACGATGTAGTTAACTATGTTGTCATATCGTTAAATGTCTCATTAGTACAAAATCAATTGCTTTGCTGACGACAAAAACAATAGCTACGATTTAGTTAACCACAGCGTCAACTAACAAGGTAGTTAATTTTTTTTTCGTTGATCGCCTGTTAATAGTAATATTAACGTATAATAATGTATCAGAAATAGATCGTTAATGACTCCTATTAATAAACGATTTTGAACCAATGAATGAATTTCTATTAATGAACGATTTTGTATAGCAACCAATGAAATCGTTAGCAACCATCGATTGAACGATATTACACGACTACTAGATATAATAACGGGATACCTATACTTTCGTTTCCTTACAACTTCATGCGTTTTACTAACGTACGATCAACGGAAAAACTTTAAAATCAACTAGTTTAATTATCGGCGACAAATCATCTCGACAATATTAACGCGTTCGCTCGCTACACTCGCTCACGTCGTTAAAATGTCTCGATTATTAATCGCGATCATTAACATCCTTGTTCGTTAACTAACTATTATGCAACCAGTTTCTCCAATGTATACTTTGCCACAATCGCATCGAACATGGAATATGATCTTTTTTCAACACATTTTTGTTTTAGTATTATAAGCAGTTTTAATGCTATATTTTTTAAATATTTGTTTAATTTTATCACTTATTTTGGCAAGAAATGGTGGAATACTTAAAAAGACAACATTAAGGCTGTTTATAATACAAAAGTAGAAAAATAAAACGCTCTGGTTTTCTATAATATTTATAGTCGTCAGTGTTCCTAGCAAGAGGTAAATTCTCTATTTTATGTAATAATTATGTCTTTATTCCCAAAATCTTAAAAAAATTGTTTGAAAATTATAAAATAATAAAATTTTGTCCACGATTAAGACTTCTAAAGTTTTAACAACAGAACACTTACGACATGTATTTTGCATCTATTTTCATTCGATAACAAGTGATATAATGAATGTTTACACACTGCTCAAACAAAATTATGTAGCTATGTATCAAAACTGTCAAATATAAACGCGACGTCCTAATTTTGACTTTTTTTGTGATTTATATTTGAATAAATCTATACAAAAATACAATACAAAAATCTATATAAAACAAATTACAATAAAAAAATTTATATACCACTTTTTAACTGGCAAAGTTTAAATATGCATCTAAGAAAATGCACTGTTTGCCGAAGATATTGCTGAGACATCAGCGCATTTTAACATATTCATAATCTAAAAAACGTAAGTCTGTGTTGATAATGTATAACAATTGTGCTGCAAAAGAAGTTATTTACTATCAAAACATAAGTTGCATAGTTTTGGAACAAAATACATATTTTTATTTGAATAAATATGTATTATGTGTTATGTATTATTTAAAAAAATAAGTAATAATTTATTTAGTTTGTTAAATTGTTATGTTAAAAATATTTGGATATAGGTTGCGTACTGTATGAATTTTGTCCCCGAACGCCACTTTTTTAGATTCAGAATATTAACTGTCATTTTTTTTGGACATATGCATATTAATAAAAAGTGCATTTTCGGTCTCGATGTAAGAAGGTTGTATGTCAAAATCTAACGCTCGGGGACATCTCCCTTTTTAAATATTTGCACACCATCCACGTAATAAATTTGTGTTTGGAGTAAGTTTACTATGTGTTGCTTGTGAAAGGGTTGCTGGGGTAACAATTATCGTAGAACCTTAGCGACTGGGGTTACCGCCACATCTTTGTCCCTTTGGGATGTTATATGTCTATTAAATACATCTCGTTGGAATCGATAACTTGGAGCACGTACTAAGACGGACATTGGTTATTAACATCAATTTCTCAAAGTAATTTGCAGTCCAGTTGTTGAAGTACTTTGTGTGATGGTGTAATAACCTTTGAGGCATACCTGCAATATTGACTCTTAATTGATAGCATCTACGTAGTTTTACATCGCTTCTCTTTTTTTTCCTCGTTAAAATAAATATATTCATAACCTGTGTTTTGTCTTTAGTTCTCTTTCAGTGTTGGTCCGATTTAAACACTATCTGCACTTGATAGTTTTCCGACTGTTTGGTACCTTTTTAATTATTTTATGATTAGCACACCGAGTATCGCCTGCGATCCTCTCGCCGAATTGTATTGAGCTAGCCGCACTTCTTAAGTTACGGGTAACTCTACGTAACAAACTAAAGTACAGCAATTATTTTTACAGCAGGACTACAAAATGATTCTACTTGCCACCTGTGACACGCATGTTTCTGCATTAGTTGAATTCTTCATCAGCGTTGTAAATTGTATAATTTTATTCTTTTAACGGTTATTTTAACTGTGGTTGCGCTGGTAATTTTTTTACTAGATATTGCCAGCACTCAAATTTTGAATCGTTGTAGTCAGTTAAAATATTTATATTTAAAACTTTAGTCTTTTTTTGAATTATTTTGTCCTCAATTGGAACGTGGTTTTTCTGTCGTTTTAAAAACTATCTATAAATGTCTAGAAAGCCTAATTTTACAAGTGGCTGTTTTTAATACTCTTATATTTTGGCTGTGTCATTCTTGTGACTTGCAACTAGTGCACCTCGTCTGTGACATAGTAATAATCGACTAATACACATAATATAGCTGCTGAAGTTTACAACTGAAATAAATACATAAGTTGCTGTTTGCGTTACCAAGCTGTATCTACATATAGTTCACATTATCGTACGTTCCATTTGTTTGTATTATAATATGAATTTTATGTTTAGGTACATCAGCCTAATGTTCAGTTAATTACTTGATCAAGCTTCTTTTGAATAGCTTATTGATGAGTGTTTTGGATTAATTTTTTTTTATATTATAGAAATTGGTTTTATTATAATAGATACGTTTTTTATAGCTTAATTTTTAAATCAAATACTGTATTTTTAGCGACTGTGATAGTTAGGCGCTTATTACGTTTTTGAAATCTGCTTGCGTTTATGTAGATTGTAGTTACACTCCAAAACTAATATTCAAACGAGATTTGAACACGTGCGGCTCCAGAAACCAACAGTGAACTAATAAAATATTGTTTTTATTTTGTCGACAAACTTAATTATACAATTTTTTAGTATTTACATTAAATATATATTATTTAATTTTGTATTTTAAGAAAGTACTGTCAGGAGAATTTTGTTTTTGAGATTTATTGATTTTAGGTCAAAAAAATTGAAAGAGTACAAAAAACAATCTAAAACCGTTCTCAACCGAACTTGGTCATATTTCGCAGCGGCGAGTGTACGAAACAGTAGTGATTAAAACGTGTTCTATGTCGTGTGTTTTTTACTATTTTCTCTATCTCGACTAAATTCTAATAGTTTTCCTATTATTTTAACAACATAGGGAAACGTTAGTAATATTTTAATTAATTGGTAACACTTACACTTACACTTTGATATATTGAAATGCGCATATGCAACTATTTGAATAAAAATCGTTTGCTGATGATAAAAAAATGTTTGAGAAAAAAATGCAACCCTGCAAATAAATAAATAGTGCAGACATAAAACATCTCAAGATAATTTTTCCATAATATAAATTAATGTATATTTCTGTTTATGTTTGGATCACGTTTGATTGGTTTGTTTTATATATTGTGTTATCAGCATATGTGCTTTTATTAAAATCAAAAGCGACTATGTTTGCTGGGAATGACATTGTAATTTCACACGCATTCCTATTCCCATATAAGGTAATCTTACAAACTATTTATTTATTGGTTGATTTTAAGTTATTAAGTTAACAGACTAAACATTTTAAACATAATTTATCGCAACACAAAAAGAACTAGTAAGTAAAGTTTGCTTCTGGGAAATATTTGTTTAATCGATCGATGCAACTTTGAAGAGAATACAACCAAGTTCCATCGGGATTCCGAGTACCACTTTGAAAATGCACCATTACAATAACGGTGTCTTGTTCAGCGGTAAACATTGTAAAATTCAATGTCAAATAATGTTACTAAACGTTAACAGCTGTGGTAACAGTACCAACCTAAAATAATGAATCGTTTTTGGATGCGTTTCCAACATTTTTACCAGCAATTTCACGAATTTCCGAAAATGAAAGATTACTTTTAACCTCAGATCCTTTAAATGAAACCTATTGCAACTCCAATGAGCGAATAGATGTGCCAAACAATAGTCAATAACCTAAATTATATAAATTGAGAGATTTTTAGGCCTATAAAATTGACCACCGACAATGTGCTCGTGGTGTAAGGTCTTGTTTTGTACGAAGAGAGTTGCAATCTGTAATGACGTTCTAAAAAATTCACGAAAATGTTTTATAGCTTTGATGCCAGCGTTTCAAAGTCGTAACAATGTTATCGAGATTCTCGACCAGTAGTACGTTTACTAAAATACGCAACACGGTGAATTTTTGCTTCTCTTTTTTATAAACGTACAGCACTACAGCCAACCGAGCTAGCATACGTATGAAGTTCTATTGGCAAATCAGATTAAAAAATAGTTAAAACGAGTTCGGACGTTAGACAGCAAATTACTATATGATTTGCTTCATCACATTAGTAAAACCAATTAATTTTTTCGTTGTTTCACTGGTAAGCTGATATAAAGGCGCGGCTATAATCGAAAATTTTGGAATAAACTGATGGAAGTCAGAGTCAGTGTTTTAAAAATGATTGAATATAATAGTACAGACGTTGTTTGAAGATTAAGGCAGTTTTTCCACAGAAACCAAGGTATTCGATTTGCAATTAAAAAATTTAAATTTGTTTCGGGTAATGGAAAAACCTGCCTACAAAAAAGCTTTTACGACAGTTCAGATGCGTTATAACATTTAAGCAAGAAAGGTTTTCTTTCTTACCTTTTCAGAGTTTAGATTATGGCTTGTTTCACAAGTGGATAACCTAACTTTTGAGAAGTTCTTAGTTAGATTTCGGTTGCTTGTTCGAGTTTTGCGGTTTATCTCACGCCCTGATAAAGCCCCTTACGAAAGTGGGCGAAACGTTGGCAACTTCGGTTACAACAACAATGACATGTTAATGATAAAGTAGTTTATCCTCCTGTTGGTCAAGTTGTATTTAGTTCTAGATTTTTATCTTCTTTAGGAGGGGCAATAAAAACCACTCTAAACTGTTTTTATGGCTACGTTTCGTGCCTCTAGTGTGCACTTCTTCAGGCCACTGAAAATTTATTTACGGTAATGTTGTTCACTTACCGTAAATAAATTTTCAGTGGCCTGAAGAAGTGCACACTAGAGGCACGAAACGTAGCCATAAAAACAGTTTAGAGTGGTTTTTAATGCCCCTCCTAAAGAAGATAAAAATCTAGAACTAAATACAACAATGACATGGTTCAAACCCGGAAGACATTCTTAAGTTAGTCGAGATTCCGGCCGTGGAAGCCTTCGCTATTACAAAACTGATATTACTCAAATTCGTGTAAGAGTTTTTAATTCTTACACAGATTTTAGCGTACGAATCGCTAATCGTATTATTGGATCACTGCCTTTTTGTTTAGAAACAATTTAAAATGAACACTGATAAATTTCATTTTATGATTTTTGCAATGATTAACCGTTAATTCGCTAATCATTGGCAAATAAAAATCACAAATCCGCGAACGCACAACGAAAGTAAAGTTTCAATTGCTTACTTTTGGTTTGCTATCGCCATTTTGTAGTAACATCAGTTATACTCTTTTCAAATAATTTTTAATAAATACAGTTAATAAAACTACCATTTTTCTTAGTCGTCAATATAATGAGAATATTTAAAAATTTAAAAATTAAAAAATATGCTTCGTGTATATATGTCTAATTTTCCTTTTGCAATTTAAATACAACTCCTGCAATCAGAACAAATATTACTTCATATATCATTGCTGTAACGTTGGGCTTGTATGAGGCGTGTAGTAGAAGAACGCATTCTATATTCATGGACTACGGTTAGTTCTGTTTTCTTACTAAATCGAAAATGTACCCGGTAAATATTAACATGACCTAAAAAATGAAACCGACTGTCGTTTCCATAGAAATTTACATGTACTTACACACGTGTTCTATAAAGTAGAATTACGTTACGTATACACCATGTTTTCAACAATCGTTTATTTATTATTATTATCTTTCTTTAACAATGTTTTACTTTCAGGTTTAGAAGAACGTAAAACCCAGTTAGGTTAACAAAGGTAAGTTTAAATTTATACCATAAATTGTACTTGTTAACTTAATAAGTATATTTATTATTTTTCATTGCAAGCATATGCTTAAAGGCAAAGAAAGTTACGGATTGTAATTTGAAATGTAGATGTAATTTTAACGGAGGAAATACTTTTTTAAAGGAATACAGGTTGTGCATTGAAATTGTAAAAGTTGGAGAACTGTTAAGTTGTTAAATTACAAAGTTGATTAATATTAAAATTTGGTTTATGAAAATCTCGTTTAATCAAGTATAATTTGTAATTAGTTTGGGTCGTTTTTTTTGTCGAAATTTACTTTAAATCGGAAAAAACTTGTAGTTTCATTAAAAATTCTTCAATTGTCGATTTAATTTAATGAAGAGGTTATACTAATGATTCTACAGTGCAGCAAAACTAATTTCGTGCTTTCCTGAACATTGTAATAATTAGTAATTTTATATGTTTTAATTGTTCTATTAATTTTAATGCGTTAGGTCAAACGTGAAAGATTTATTAAATTGCATGAGGTTTTTGTTTATAAGTATTTTGTAAGTTAGTGGAGTTTTGTTTCTTATTCATTACCTTGTTCAGAAAGCTCCATTTCTTATTAGAACTATAATTATTATTTAATAGGCAGAAATAGTTTTTGTTTTTTTTTAAATTAAACTACAGTAGTCTGAGATTTGAAAGAAGTACACTGCTTAATTTGGGAGAAAATGACAATTTGTCGAAATTTTGTGATACGTGTCTTTTGATAGAAGTTTTTTTAAGAACATGTCTTTAACGCGATATCAAAATATATTTAAACCACCATCAACATAATATATGGAAAATATAACTAAAATTTAGAATATGCATTGATGTGTGTCGATAATAACATTTAAAAAACATAAAATTTTTTCAATGTTTTATTCAACTAATCTTCGCGTCTGTAGAACAGCTATAAGTGCACGTTATTTCAAAAATTTCATGTTTATGTACAAGACTACCCGGTGTTCCACCAAGATAACAGTCATTTTCATTAACAAATAGTCTACATGGCTTAATTTATTGTACGAACTATGAAAACTCTTTGTTAGCCGTTAGTTTATGATGAATTCCATAAGCAGTATTTACCGACGAAAAAGTTTTGAATAATTGACTTCTCGTCTTAACTGGATCAATAAAAGGTATACGTTTATAAATTTTTCCAAAAAGACAAGCTGTAATTCTTTTACGTTCTTTTTGAAGCCAGACTACTGATTGTCTCTGATCTTTAGTATCATTCCCAACTTCTCTTTTGTTTTACTTTCTATTTAGTAAACACCAATCGCCGTAATTTTTTTAAAAAGTTGTTGACTATTTTTTCGAAAATGAGTGTTATAAAGATAGGACTAGCCGACGATTTTAAACTTTTTTTTTATTGAATAAATTAAAAAATAAAAAAATTCTTATAGTCGGTCTTTAATTGAAGGCATAACAAAAAAAAATAAATTTTCGTAACGTGTATACATTTTTTTATGAGAATAAAATTATAGCAATAGAAGCGGAGGGATAAATAATGAGAAGCGGTTAAATCCGCTAACCGCACGGTCCTCAGTGGAGATGGTATCAATCTTATCTGCGTTAAGTAAATTTTCTTTTAATAATATAAAGGAAATGATTAATTATTAATAGTTATTAATGTGCGTTTTAAATAATTGATTTGTCAGGAACTAAAATTATAGTGCGCTGTTATCAAATCGATCAAATTTTACTAAAACTTATGTTATATGCTTAAATATTAGGAGTGGGGATAAAAACTATTGATAAGAAAATAATTGACGGAAATATAACACTCCTGATAACAGTAACCAATTTATTGATCGATAGAACATTACATATTACCACGAATATATAGTTAAGGAAGAAGGTCAAGTAAATGGGAGTTTTCGTGTTTTGTTTTGCCGTTTTGAAGCGCTGTAATTGGCCATCTGCAGTGGGGACAAATATAATACACAAGTACAAGTACATCTTAGGTGTTTAACAATGGTTCAACGTATATAACTAAAATTATTCTAAAATATGTCTCATTTGGTTCTATTTGTTTAATTATTGCAGCGTTGTCATATATTACTACGACGGCTGTTACATGTAAATAATCCAACGAATTTGGAATAAACAGTGAGTTCACCAAAATAGAAAATAAATTTTGTATTTTGCAAGATAAATAACTTTTTTATTATAATTATCACTGATACCATTGTGGAAACAATTTTGACAATACGATTGGATGGTCTATGTTAAAATGAAATCCTTGCTGATTGTCCATAATTTTTAAGTAACAATAAAAGTACACTCAAATATAGCAATTCTTCCTTATTTTTACATAAATCAGTATCACATTTTTCACACTTACATTTCTGACAGCACTTAAACACTAAATATCCGGTAGAATACACAATTGAGGAATGTTCTAAGCTTCAAGTCTTTTTGTAACATATCTTTAGTCAAATCATCCGGTTCTTCATGAACCAGTAATTCTATAGAAACGCTATCACTTCAAAAATTGAATCAGTGAGTATAGTGGTCTCTAGTTGTTCATCATAAATTTAAATCATGAGTCTTGTAAATTACGCAATTTAAGTATTCTACTGGAATTTGTAAACACATTTGCATGTTGCAATTCAAATCGTTCAATAATTGAAGCGTTCCTTCAACAGTTTGTTGTAAATCCTTAAAAGCAATAATTCTTCCCTTCCACATCACTTCTATTATATGCTTTAAACGAGGAGTGTTTCACTCTTGTAAAAATGTACATGTATTGCGGCAGTCGCGGGTTTTTTAAGCGAATGCGAAGATTGTTTAGTAATCATCTAGCGACTGCCACAGCTTTAACCGATTTTTAGTCAGTTGAATTGGGCCGTTAAAAAATGAATGTTTGTTCTACTGTTTGAACGTCGTCATCTTTCGGGCAAAAGTACTCATCTAGTTCGGCTTTTAAAAATTTCGTTCTGGTTCTCCCAATGTACCATGTGTCAGATTTATCTAGAAAACAATTTATTATTGCTCTAGTGATTATTAAAACGCGCTGTGTGGCTGCATACCTTTTTTTGTTTTCTAACAATTTGGTAATACATGTGGCACACATCTTGTCAATACTGCTAAAATTTATTTTATCAGGACCTAAAAGTAAAATAAACAAATGATCCTTGCAATATTAATTATATACGCAAACAGAGGATACAACATACCGTCTAAATCTTTAAGGCACAACATATGAGTAGATTTTGAAAATTCTACAATTATGTTTTCTAGATAGGTTTTTGATATACAATATTTTGCCATGGACAACTTAGTATTTGTTTTGTATCAGTGTGAACCGTATCTTGAGTTGCAACTGGTTCATCAAATTAAAACTTGCCTGAAAAGTTAATTATTTCAATCCGGTCAATTGTTTTTACCACTAGGAGTGACTGTTAAAATTTAAACAGGTCTAAAAATAAATTATGACATTCACTGACGTTCAAGAGCGTCTATAGTGTATTATAGAAGATGAGAGAGAGATAACATAGCGATAACATTTTTTGCTTCCTTAAATAGGTACTTACATCTAGCCGAAAATTTGTTGTCGGATCCAAAAAGAGTATACAAAAACCCGGAGTACTATAATGCTTGGTTTAACGCATCTGCTGCTTATTCTATGAAGTCGTCGCATTATGTGTTTTATTCTTCTTAATCCTACTTATCAAATCGCTATTATTCAATTAGGCTACAGCTCTTCTTTTGCTCATCTGATTTTGGTGTGTTACCTTCTTATCGTGCTTCTTACATCTACCAATTTGTACAGTAACCGGCGATGTCCCCTCTACAATTTTAAACAAATTTATATTAGTATGATAGATTCCGAAGAATTCTTTTTTCTGTTCTTCATTCAGCAGCTCTTTAAGATCTGTCTTTGCATATTCTTTTAGAATGACATATTTTTCTTTAAACGATGACAAGACGTAAATATTTCCAAATCCAGTTAAATATAAAAGATTTAATAATTATTTTGGAAATTAGGAATTTTTCAGGTCAAGATCTTTTAACAATTGAAGCATCACATCTTCTTTAATAGCAGTCATGTTAGAAAAGAAGTTACTCTATTACTCACTGTCGTGGTTACTTGTTATTAAATGTTTTTAAATAGTGAAATTTTGCTTATAATTGCAATTTCTGTACAGTGCACACGACAATATGGATTAAAAACGCATCTAATATAAATCACATGCTATCAAGTTGTTATAAAAGAAAATGTCATCAACAACACTCCATTTACAGAAAAAAACACGACATCAAAGCGCCTTTGGAATTATGAGCATAGAGCTTGGTTTGAAGCATCCGTAACAAAAATCAATTATGTTTCATAGTTATGTTGGCAGTTTATATAGTAATTCAGTCTTGCGTTTGCATTTCCAACGGTTTTTTAAACTTGCGAGATTTTGTACAACCGGAATCTAGAAATATATTACAAGCGCCAACGCTCCAATGAGTTGTAGAAAACGATGACGCATGTCTACTAGTACAACGCGAAATATAATACCTATGTATATAAAATCATGAGTAGGGGTCGGATTTGAATCTAAAATGTTTTTACGCCAAATAATCATATGCTTATTCTCATTTATCGACTAATTTCTCTAATATAGCAGCAATCCTACTCAGTGCTTTGAGCCGCAACTAATCTTTGGGCAAATGATAAGTATGAAATTCTACTTACATAGAGAATGGAAATTTACAGTTTAATTAAATTACCCTTGCACACCATGTTACTTGCGCCTTTCCTGTCCGATTATATCTCGCAATACTAAAAATAACTATGAAACCGAGTATATAGCATTTGTTTTAGATTCGGCAGTGTAATGACAGTTAACTTAATTTACAATTTCTGGGCGATTGCGCGATTACTTATCCAATTGCGTATCAATTGCGGCGCAATTTTCATTGATTGTTGCGCCTGCTACAGATTGCGTCGAGATTGTAGTGACTGCGTAAATATTACGTGATTTCTAGGACAATTCCGGTTAATGCAGCCTATTTTGTATATGTACTGCGAGAGTGAAACACCCCTCGGACGATTTAATCCACTACATTGATTGTTTTATTTTATCTTCCACTCTTCCACGCACTGTCGTTTAAAATATAACGCACATCTCTTTACCTTAACATCGTTTACTTCACGGCTATTTAAGTGATCAAACAGTTCATTGACATATTCAATTAATGTGCCAATTCCAATATCAGTTAGTTCAACTGATGATGAATTTGTTTTGTTGCTACGACTGTTCGCAGAGTAGTAGCTACCGACGCACTTAATACTTGCACTGCCAATTTGACAGACATGTTTTGAAAAGAGTTTGAGTGTATATGTTTTCATAATAACTTAGGGACAGCAACAATAAACTCCTAAATGAATATCAGTACACATTAAATTATTCCGTAAACTGTTTATGAGATGAGGTGAATCAAATATTGCAAATATTTTATAATTGCTTAGCATAAAAACGGAGTTTCTAAAGTTACATCTAGTTTTTGAAACACGCTTCGGTTGTTGACACCTTGACTATCATAGCTAGCAACAAATCAACAACATTTCAGCTTTAATAGAACCCTCGCAACCTAAATACCATTGCTTGAGTACCAATTTTTGACCTCCGTTCAAACTTACCAAAATCTTCAAACCCTTCGACTAAATCTTCTTTAACATTATGATCGAGGGAGTTTTGTATTGACATTTCATCGAAAAGATTACAGCTGGTTGAATATTATATATTTTTATCCACGACTTAATAGTCGACACGCTAGGAGGAATAAAATTCAGATTATTTAACATATGCTTGTAGTTTGCGGGAGATTTATAATATAATGAAAGAGATAAATCTTTTTTTGACTTGGTTCACTTTGTCTTAGTTTTGTGGAAGCGTTGACTCTTAACAAAAGTTTTTACAGAGTTTGATGTGCGTGAAACTAAGTTGTTCACTACTACACTGGGAGAAGAAGCAGCTAGCTTTTTATTAATCTATAATCTTCACTGCGTTTCTCTAGATAATGATTTCATGATGAAATTTTTTTAAAAATTGGTTTTTGGAGTTTCCGATTTAAGCGGAGATGCCATTTCTAGGCTTTTAGGAGATTTGTTTGGTTTTTTAAGGACCGAGTATGATGTTTCTACTAATTTGCGTTTCAGTACTCTAACCGAAGTTATTGTCGATGGTGAAAATATATTTGAACTAGAAGAAACATTTGCTGAATGTAGCAGATTGTGAGAATTTGCTTCTAAATAAGGCATTAGTATCGCATTATGCACTAATATTTTATGAAGTACTGAAACTAACTTCAGTGAAATATTTTCCACACAACAGTTTATTTCGCATTTCGGTACACTTAAAAGTTTCACGTTTCCGTTACAAATTATCCATATTTGCAAACGTTCAGAATGTTTAGGAAATTTAAAAAACTATTAATTTTTGTTTTGTTTCTGTTACACACTTATATAACAAGCTACACTCATTGTAAATAATGTACTTGAGCATATATCTTAGTAATAAATATAAATTGTTCAATACGTAAATAGTACGATAGAAACCAAAACACAATGAGACACTTTATATAGGCTGTAATAAAAATTTAAAAATATGAAGATTTATTTTACTTTTCTTCTCGGAATATTAAGTTGCAGCTGCGTTTAGTTTTAGTAGAGTATGAAAACAACCTAAACCTTAATTTATTACCAATAGGAATTTTTTTTCAATGACCGAATTTTCAGTAATTTATAACGTTTCGTAAGTGCGTTTGCACATAATTTATGGTAAATTATCACTGATTTTTTTCTATTATCAGAGTAGTTTTCTATTGATGATATAATTGCTAGTAATAGGTGTTATTTTTGATTATGAGTTTCGTTGGGTTTTCGTATTATTTATTCATTTATTCATTTTCATTTTTTATTTTAAACAAAATGTCTAACCCAACACACATGCCCAATGAAGCTCGATTATCAATTATACCTCTCTGTCATGTATTTATTCTTCCTAAATATGTACTACATCTACTCGAGTTAGGCGTTTAATAAAAGAACGAAAAAGTGCAACATTATAAACTAAAACCTTTATAATTAAGATACAAAAGAATCAGTCGTTTAGGTATAAACATTGAAGATTATTTGAATGTATTAAACAATGTTGCTTGATGCGAAGTGATAACATTCTGCTGAACTTTCATTGTTTATTATTTTGAAAGGAATATACACAACGTTTCGATTGCCACAGCAATAATAAACAATGAAAGTTCAGCAGAATGTTATTACTTCGCATTGAAGATTATAATTGATAAAAAAAAAATTTAATGCTAATGGTTTAAAACTTTTATCTTCTTTGTTTGGAGGCAAGTTTGGAGGAATAATTAACAGCCAGTTTCCTGAAGAAATCCATTTAATAAATTAGTTAATGATAAAGATGAATAACGTTTCGTACTACTAGTACTTTTTCAAATTCAATTTTTTTTATACCTTACGTACTATTTAAGACGGCAAATCAAGTAGGCAACCACTCACGTTTTCCTTAAGATTAAGAACAAAAACTCATGTTATTCCGAATTGTTTGAATTAGTCAGGCAATAATTTAACTATTAAGTTTCCCAATTTTATTACGATTCTTATTTCATTTGTAAACACGATATTAAAATCAAAGATTACATCAATCTATTCTGATCGTTTTTCCATTTCTAAAATATCTTGATGGAATCAGGAAATAAATTCAAATTTAACTATAAAAAATGAATTTTGAGCGACCTTCGACACGATATCTGTCTAGTTTTTACTATTTTGATTTTCCAGAAAATGTTTGCAAACGTTTTTAAAATAGGTCCATGCTGCCAGTTCTAAATCATTTATGATACGTTCAATATTTTCGTCTTTGAAAAGTTTTCTAATTTGTGAACCAACACATATTTCTTTACGAACTTTTGCATCAGATAGTTTTGGAAATTCATTCCTTAAATATTTAAAACAGTTGCCTTTTTTATAATACTTCCGTAGTTTAATTAATCCTAATTTAATGTGTAGAGGGGGTAGAATTACCTACCAAATCAGATTCTATTAACGACTCAAATTTTATATTAAATCTTCAAAGGAGCAATGTTGGTCGGTGACTGCCATTCTTCTATTTTTTGGTAATGTTGCGGTTATCTCACAGACGCAAGAGAACCAGAATATTTCCTAAACCCTTCTTCGAATTCAAATGATAAAAAATAATACCTTTTGTGTTTGTAGCCAATGGAGTTGACGGTTTCGAGTTGCCATTATAAAGTAAAACGGCTTTGAGACTTATTTTCAACGAGTCGATATACAATCGCTATACTTATATTCATTTCATACAAAAGTCAATTTACAACAGTGCTGTAACAGCAATTTCTCTCAACTTTGTAATAAGAACTGAATTTTTTGTGACGTCTTTTCAATACCGAGATTCTTGTAGTGGAATGTAAAAGATTTCAATATTTTAATCGAGATCTCAAAATTAAAATCCCGTATCCAGTCATTGAGTTTTGATTAAGTAATGAAATGTGGTTCGTTAGAAGGAACATCAGATGGCTTGAAAATTACACATTCAAAGCATTGATTATATGATCCCCGTTCGTGGAATTTGCAACGCGTTGGCGTTGAAAACTCACAATCAGTTATTTTCAACGGTTTGGTTCACAGATGGAATGTCTGGATACGTTACTTTGTGTTTATTCCTTTTTGTAAACCCTTCAATTTTTACAAGACAGAAGTAACATACGCGATTTGTTGATTCACGCCAAATCATCGACCTTTGTGACAAGACTTCAGAATAATTCTTGTATTTGTTCTATTGAGTTAATTTTGAAGCCAAAATTTTATTCATAACATCTTTGAATTAACTCACTTAAAAGCTTCTTTTACGATTTTTCTAGCATAATCCACAAGCATAACAAAAACTGTCCGGAGAATGTTTATAGCTTTTTGCATTGTTTTGTATTCTTGAAAATTACACATAACACAAATTGTGGAACACTGCTTCAAACTTTCTTAACTAAGTGACAGTTCAGTCACATTTTATTTGTCTCTTGTCAAACTACGTCAATAACTAAACAATAATTAAATCAACCGTCAGCTGAAACCTTTATATTTACACGTATCGTAAACAGATACTATTATTTGGAAAATGTGACGTGATACCCTAGGTTAGAAGACAGTTTTTATGTTTAAAACAATGCAATATATGAAAATTTCAGATTGTCAAGTCAAATATAAAAAATGGTGTCAGCTAGTGTAATAATTTAAAATATTTTTGACGTTAAGAAATAATTAGTTGTACAACATACATTTAAAAAATCTAACTATCAATTTCTTGACGAAGAATTATTAAATTAGAATTAGTTTTAATTTTTTTTAAATTAGATTTGAAAAATAAATTCTACATAGTATAGTCTTAGGGTTGTAATATTATAAAAGATGCGTATGCTCTCTTATTCTATATCTGTCGTTTTCTAAGACATCAACTACCTTGAAAGGACCTCGAAATTTTGGTAGCTATTTCTTTCTCTCGTTAGTAGCGGGAAAACTGGAAATTTTTGTGAATACTAAGTCTTCCACTTGATAGAAGGTTGCGCGCGTTTTTTGTTAAACGTGAGGTCTTGTTTAACTCAATTTAGTTTTAATTTTTTGGGCTGCATCGAATTTTGGTGATATCTATGGACTGTTTTTCGTGTAATTCTTGTTTGTCTGTATCGTACGTAACCATTTCAGTTTCCATTTCGTAAAACGAAAAATTCATTTTATTTGCATCCTCTTCACGCAATGTTACGCAGCTGCTGCCTAGATCGATATAACTTCTGCACTTTTTTCTATTCACATAAGCATCTTTGAAAAATTTTGAGTAACTTTGTTGAGGTTGAATTATCGTAACCTTCGAACTCGTACTGCTGGTAACTTCATTTGACGACAAAGTTTCTTGTTTCTTTTGTGGACAAATACGCGCCAAATGTCCCTATTATTTTCATTTAAAGCAATTAAACTTTGACAATTTTATTGTGTTATTCCGGTTACTATCGACAAGAGTTTGTTTAGATTTTGATTTTTTTGAAATATTTTTGTTCACACTTAGATTATTAGATTCAATTACATGTTTAGCACCTAATTTTAAATCCGCTAGCAATTCTAAGGGTTTTTTATATCGCGACAAAGATCTTAAGTACTTTTTAAATTGAACGTTGTTCAAACCTCCTACAATCCATTTAATGAATTCCCGATTGTCCATTTTACACTTATTGCATTTCGAAATTTTTCAAAATAATACTCGACTATATTTTGTCTAAATTTCTCTTTATAGTTTTGAGCATCCATTCTTAAATGAACTGTACTACTCTATAGAATTTTAAAATTTTCTCTCAGCAATGTAATCTATTCTTGTCATGATTCTGGAGGATTCACAACACTATCACGCTATTTCGCCGTTACACCGACTAATGTCTAATAGCAAATCATCCCAATCATACATGATACCAAATTCGTCCATCTTATCCCACTACGCTTGAATAGATAAGTCATTTTTAACTGGGTCAAATTCTGGTAGAACTTTATTAACATTTCCAAAATACCTTGGACTAACTTTGCGTATGTCAGTCTCCAGTTGATTAATTCACGTTCGTAGACATCTTAATTTTAACAGTTAACGCGAAACATATCAAATTCGTATTCGTCTACAAGAATTGTACTACACGACTCCAACTCACTAAGAGCTTTCAGCAGTCAATGTTTATATCTACGCACGTATAAGTTCACAATACGTTATCACACGTAGATTACCAAAACACCCTCTGTTTTATTTTCAAGAAAAAAAATCGTGAAAGCACACACCGTATCGATGAAGACTAATAATAATAATCCCACTTCTGAAAGTTGTAATAACTTTTGTCGGATTCCGAGATTTAAAAAAAAATTGCTAGGACTGAAGGGAATGATTTTATTAAATAAAATGAAAACATAAGGGTTAATCATTTAATACAATGCAAGGTTATACAACTGTTCCCAAGTAAAATCTTATGAATACTACTTATTTTTGGTGAACGATAAAATGTTAAAAATAGTTCCTTAATATTTGACGCCACATTAAACGTGTCTAAAAATATAAAACAATGAACACTTCTTAGAAAAAGCGCTAACACTATATTAACAATACTTCCACAAAAAAACTGTTAAAATAATAACAATTTAAAAAAAATTCATTCAGGGTAACCTTATAACGACTAGCAATTTTTTACACAGTTTTCCTTTTTTTTAAACAAATGTAATAGCTTTTTAAAAATTTTGAACACCAAGGGATATAAACCACAATTAGATGTACCATGTGTTACGGTAAAATATATTTTGTTGCTTAATTTAATTAATGTAGCCACAATTTGTTGACCAAAACGTTTCAAAGTACATTCAAACTAGGTACTAACTAAACTAAACCATTGGATTCGGTTACGAATATGATAGTTTTATTTCATCAAACGACAAAAGAGTATAAGTGTCTGTGCAATCATCAAATAAATTGAGATTGCGATTTGTGATTTTCTGGCAAATGCTCGTTTAATTGTGAAATTGACAAAAAAGTTTTAATCGTCGTCACAAGATTTTATATTATTAAAAGAATGTAGATATAAATATTTTGGATCAACTAATTGTTGTCTTCAAGGAAGTACATACATTACTGTGAAGGTCATTAGATAATGTAAGTTTATATATTAAACCACACACTGCGGTCATGATATGGCTTTTTCCAATCATACTATTTTTGCCATTTTAAAAATAGAGTTTTGCAGTAGTTAATTTATAAATAAAACAGATTGTTTTGAAATGATTTAATTATTTTTACAGTTATAGGCGATATTCTAGAAAAATCACGTATTTATACAACATTCAAGTGAAATTTATATTTCATAACCGTATCTTGTTCGGAAAGAAACTTAAAATTATGAAACTGTTCCGGATATAGAACAACAGAAATTAAATAATCTACGTTTAGCTGCTGTTAAAATTGAGAACAAACTAAATTATAATTATTATTAAATGGCATGTTATTATGTTTTACTTCAAGGTGTAATTAGTCATTGTCAAGAATTATTTACTTAACAATGTTTCTAATTTTAAAATAAAATGGTGTAATAGTTTGTTGGGCATTACTTACGACGATCTTTTTTGATTTTTTAATAATGGATTGCTCTTAGAAAAACAGAAAGAACTGATAATGTATAGTAGGTACTTACGTATGCATGTCGCGTATATCGAATAAAATATAGAAAGTGTCCCGAGATGCGAAATCCAGAATCCCGAAAACACGTTATTGTCTAATTCATTTTATAAATCTTTAAAAGAAATGATTTCAGTTCACTGTTTCTTGACAGGTTTATTAGATTTTTTATGTATGTAGAATATATTTTCTAAGAAGACGTTTTATGGTAGATACGTATTTTTTTTCTGCGACAAAGCGATTCGATTGTATTTATGTTTTATAGTAAATTTTGAGAAATAGATAGCAGCATAATATATTAAGGAACTCGAATTTTATTATAAAATTATGATCGTTTTCTACATTATTGGCTTATGGCAATATCTATTGTTTATTAGATATTATTTAAACTAAAAATTGCCACTTTCTAATTATACAATACTAAGTAAGTTAATATACACATTATCAATTTATGCTTTACAATTGACTGTTTAGCTTGTTACGTACACATAATTGGTCGCAATTGTTATCATACTATTGCTCAATAGTGTTAAATGATATTTCTTTTCATTGCTTATACAAATGAACTAAATCGCTATTGTTGTATCTATCACATCGCAGACAGTGAACAATTAAGCATTCATATTTCCTTTGGCCAGTAATATATATAAAATTTTTAATCATACAATTTAATACAAATACACTGCAATACTGTAATTTAAAAAAAAAAATCTATGTGAAGATCGCGAATATTATATTAAACAACCTTTTATTGACTTGAGTTAATACGTTCTAGATATTTTTTTGTATTATTATGATGTGATGATATTGTAGGGGCAATAAATAAGTGCTTATTTAGTAGGTAATAACGTTGGTTTTTATTTAACTGTCTTATATAGTAATAATATTTGTATTGCTTTTTGTACTTCATTGCATTTTAGCAATTTGCAATTAAGTTAATGGTAACGAACGTTTATTGATCTTGATTGTACAACGGATTTTGTAAAGTATTTCGTTTGTTTTTGTATGTTTATTTGCGATTAAGCAACGTTGTGCATTGTGCTTGACCAGTTTCATTTCTGTACAGGTCAAAGTTATTCCGTACAAGTCGAAGTTATAACCGTATAGGATAATGAATTATGAAAGCATAATTTAGAAGACTTCCGTCCCCACAATTATTATAAAATTTGAAAACGAAATCATTTAGGGCCGTGTAGAGTAAAAAAGGTTTGGCTTGTAAACTAAATATTTTAGGTTATGTTTTCATACTTTGGTATTCAGTAGTGACTTTCTCGTAATTAAATGTAAATATATTTAGAAAAACTAAGTTCAAGGTCATTAGAATAAATCAATGCACCTAACTTACAGCCCTCTTACTAGTTTTCTTATGATGAGAAAAAAGCATCAACAGTAATTTATCTGACTTTTTCTTGTAAGAAATTATGACTATAAAGATTTTTAATCGATTGTTTAGAAGCTTTGCAATAATTACTGAAATTCGCATGTTCGACAATTACTCAATTTAAAATAAGAACATGTTCAAATTAACTTGCAGAGGTCAGTTTTTTGAACTGCATGACAATTTAGAAAAGACCAAATATGTTTTGTCATTCATAGATAGTTGCAAGATATCAACATGCCTAATATGTGTACGTTACTATTTATGCTTATGTTAATGCAGTTTTCATAAGTATATAGAATGTATATACTTATACTCCGTACTACATTATAATCCTATGAAAACAATATATTCTCACAGTGTCGTTACCTTGTTAAAAATTTAATCATAAATACTTTGTTTAAACTAAGATGAAAACGTCGTGCGGATTTGGACCGTGTCATTGTTGTAAACGAGGTTAAACTTGAAGTTTGTCGTTTTCGTTGTTACCTTTTTAGAGCTTAGAATCTGGCTTGGTTTACAAGTTGATTACCTAACTTTTGAGAGGTTCTTAGTTAGATTTCGGTTGCTTGTTTAAGTTTTTCGATTTCTCTCGCAGCCTGGTAAAGCCCCTTACGAAAGTGGGCGAAACGTTGGCAACTTCGGTTACTACAATGACACGGTCCAAACCTGGAACACGTGTTCATGTTAGTACTCCCGCCGTGGAAGTCTTTACTATTACATTAAAGCAATATAAATATTACAAAATCTATCAATTGTTACAAGGTTACTGCAAATCAGAGGTTTATACATTAAAAAAATTAAATATTTAAAAGTAATTGTAAGCAAACGCGCTTAATGACCGTTAATTTATCTTGGTAATTGACTACTTCTGTTCTTCTACGTTATCATTTTCTTAAGTAACAAGATTGTTACAATGGATATGTTTTGTTGACAATTTTTTTTATGGCAATATACCTTAGATTTGAATGAATTTTGCTGTAAAGATTGTTGTAGCATATTAGATCTATTGGGGTAATTAACTTTATCTTGCATTTTCTAAACGTAAATGTTTGTTATAAAAAGATTGAAACAGTTTTTACTCTAAAAAATTGGTATTAAAACTACAAATTCTTTAACTGCAATTTTCTTATTACTTTTTGAGTTCGTAAAGCTCTATTCCCAAGAATAACACTTATTAATTACTTTTAAACATTTACAAATTTACTTTATGTTCTTTGTAGGTCACATTCTGTTGCAGTTTCTAAGAAAATAACGTTCACATGCCAACATCGTATTTATCGGAAGAAAATATAGTAGAAATTTAAAAGGGCCGCGGCTACTAAAACGTTAAGAACTACAGCAATATACCTAACCTTTGGTTTGTTGTACAATTGTTTTGTTTTTGTTTCGTGAAGCAACACATTTTTTATCTTGTGTTCAAACAAATTTCTTTTAAGGAATTCGTTAGTGTGTTGCATAGTTGTAACAAGCGATGTGTCAGTATTACATTGAAATATTATTATTTCCAGGAAAAAAAGATATTTTTGGCGCTAAACGTGTGAAAGAGGTTTTTTTTCCTCAAATGGTTAAATTAATTTTTTACGTTTACAATTTACCAATCCGTCTAATTTTTCTGCTAATTGACACTTATTTTGGATCATCTGCGTTTTTTATATTGTTTGCAAGGAAACCGATCGTTTTCTTGGATTTTTATTTGTTTCTTAACTCGTGGTCATTTTTTTGGAATCGGCTGAAGATAGTATTGCGAATAATGATAATAATTTTGAGACAATTTCTTTTTCTGATGTTTTTAAACATTGTTTAAGGAGTAGGTACAACAGGTGGGTCTTGTTCGTCGTTTTTTCTTGCTGTTTATTTAGATTTTATTAAAACTCTTGCACTTGTTAAAAACTATGTTTATTCTTACTGAAGTTTATCGTTACAACATTCAACCGTGTTGTCATCATCGGTATCGTGTGTCAACTAGTCACTAAATAACCACTTACTTTTTATGTAACACTGTAACTGAAGATTTACACCGTTCGGAATAAGACAATTGCTGTCACATTTATTTATACGACACGCTAGTAAAAGGACTGAATCTGCACTTATTTATTTATGTAACACGGTCGCATTATTCTTTAAGACTGATTGAGTTTATAACAAAAAATGTGATTAACTTTTTTTATAAACTTTAGTTTTCTTCTCTGTTACTATTGCAAGTACAATAGCTTTTGCATAAGCACATAACTTCAAATGTTTTGATTTTACATATAGCGCGCCAGAATGAATCTATCACACTTTTTTTGTTTTGCAAATCCGTTTCTGTCCAAATCATTATTTATAGCCTGTTACTTTGAAAATTGAGAAAAAAATATGTGCTATTAATTTACCTCAAAAAACTTTTTTTTTAATGTAGTTTATTTTAAAAATCTTTATTAGATCTAGTAGTACAATGCTTTTGCAGTATCAGACACAGAAGGTTGCCTCTGAACACATTAATATAAGTAACTGAGCTTTGTAAGGTATAGGCGTTGCCACGAAAGATGATTCTTGCGTCATCCCCGTGCGCATTTATTTTATTCAAATGAAAAAACTGTGAGTATATTGATTTTATTGTCAATTGACATTTGTTGATATTTGTCATACTTTGCTTGTTTACATTTCATGGTTTCAATTCTATCAAGTATATAAAGCATACGAACAAACGAATAAAGCACGTTAACAGTCGATTTAAAGCACCGTATGTGTAATTATCTCAATTATTCATCTGAGTCGTATTTTTGGTTTAATTGTAACATATATATTCAAAGCAAGTTCTTTAACAAATCGTAATTTTGTAGTAGTATTTAGACAAAAGTAATCAATATTACCAACACTAGATATTTAGTAAATTTTACTTTTTAACCAGAAAACAGTATATAGTAATCAGTAAGCAAAACAATCACAATCAATAGGATCATTAATAGAATAAGGCTGGTATGACTAACAAAATTTCTGCAATCACCGCAATATAAATGACCAATGGGATCTATCAAGAGAAATAAAGATCCGAATACCAAAAGCTAGAGCGGCTTTTATTAAAATTAAAAAAGTGTTATGCAAGCACGACATATCTTTAAAACGAAGAATAAGAATGGCCCGCCTCCATTGTTATGTTATACGAGTACTGCTTTAATTGTGAAGAATGAATTTTAATAAAATAAAATTGATGTACGTAACATTTCCAATTTTTATAATTTTATAAATATTCTTTTCAGTATCTCAAATCCATTCTTTATAACTTCTCTAGTAGCAGAATATTTTAACAATATATTAACAAACGTTTTAAACGGTTTACGAAACTACACAAAAAGACGTGTGGGGTATCGGACATGATTACAACCAAAAAACCTAGTACAGTGCACGCAGCTTAATAGAATCACGTTGGGACTTGGGATTTTTAATAACAATAACCGAATGATAACAATATCCAAAACTAAGAAAAATACAAATATAGGTTTATTGGTAAGAACGCACTAAATATATATATATAGGGTGTGTCTGATTAACAGGTTGTTAATTTAGAAGATGAAATCATAGCATAAATACAAGCAGAAAATGTCAAAATAAAAATTTTGATGAAACATCTTTAAAACCAAATTTTGAGTCAAATAAATCAAGAATTAGTGAACTGTAACATTAAATAGTTTGTTGACACCGTTAATAAAAAGAAATCAAAATTAACGTACGATGTTTAATTAACTGTTCTAAGAACTACACATTGCTTCTCACTAATTTTCTGACATCAAAAATAAATACAAAATACCGTTAACACATAAGATGTAGCTAAATGAAGTTGTTATTCTAAGAACGCATATGCTTTTCAAGTTAATTGTCGAAGATTGTGTATTGTGAAAATTCAACTAAAAAATTCGTGCAAAATAGGTTATTGTTCATGTATAGTAACAAACCTGAGAAGAAAATTTATAACATACGTCCGATTCGTGCTTTGATGACATTACCCGATTGATAACATTATTCGTGATTCCAATAAGCGGCGTGCACTGTATTGTCATATGTATCAATGCTTAACTTAACATTATTAGCATCAACGGTTACAGTTTGTACATAGGATGTCAACTGATAACACGTTTTTTGAGTTTTTGAAAAATTAGTGCTTTTTTAAACCACACCTTTCAATGCTTAACTTAAGTCGAAACGTAAAATATAGCACTACGCAAGCCTTGGAAAACAACGATCTCAGTCGCGAATCCATGGGAGCAGCAACGCAGCTGGTGCTGTCCCCAGACGCTTTGTCAATTTAATGATGTTAATAAACATTTATAGCCTCAATTTTCGTGGCACACAATAAGAAAAAACATTCTTAGACGTGATTTTGTAAGTAAAGAGCACGAAGTCAAATACGAATGCCATCACTTTTGGCTTATGACTTCGATTTGTCTTTCATACTTTTCTGACTTCATTAACTGCTTTCAACATAAGTTTCTGGATCCGCGCCTGAACGATCTTTTTCCAACATTTTTTGAATGAGGTCTTAGCGACCACTTAAAAAAGAAAAAAATTGAAATACGTATTAGTTAGCAAGTGAGAAACTCTAATACAAGGTTATCAAGTACCTAATCAAATAGCATTTGTTTTGAATAGGGAGCAAACGTTTCTACCAACTACATTATAGTGTGTGAGTACGTGACAAAATTGTAAAAAAAATAATCTAAAAATAAGATTTATGTTACAGTTCCCTTTTTTTGATGTGTAAACAAATACATATTAATACTTAACTATACCTTATCTAAAAACTATGAGGAACAATGGGACGTTTCCATTGACGTCACAACATGGCGCGCAAACAGCTGTTCATGGGGTAAACAAAGCAAATTCATGTAATGTGTTAGTTGAGATAGTGTTGCTTGTAATAGAAAAAAACTAATTTGTGGTGTCATTGCATTGTTGAGTAAAGCAAAGCGTATGTGTCGGTGTAAATAAATAGATATTTCAGGTAAACAAGACAGTTCAAGTGTTATTTCATGTGTAATATCATTACTAAGTTCAGTTTGATTTTACAAGGAACTGTAAATACGTAAGATTTACACATTTTTAACTTTATTATTGTTACTTATCATTGTAAATTTTTTTCGAGGTAACCATGAGAAGTCAGTATTTTCAAAATCTGTCTGATCAAAATAAGAAGAGGTATCTTGAAAAAATTAAATTAATAGGGGACCAGGATCCTTATTGTCTGACTTCCCAAGATTTTACTAACGACTTTAATAATTTGCCACAAATTAGAAAAGAAGATATAAGTGAGTATCTGCTTCTTAGAGCAAGTCCATTTACCCAGGAGGCAATAAAATGTCATAAGAGTTTGGCAGCATTTGCACAAGTAGTGTGCAACTGGGTTAAAGATATAAGAACTGTTAAAATCAAAGACAAATATTTATATATTGGAAAGGTATGTAAAATTTATGTTAAACTACTGAAAGTGTAATTTTTTTATAATTTATAGATTCTCCATTCAGAAAGACTGAATGATGTACCTTTAAAACCATGGATAATTTTAAATTCAAAACCGAAAGTTTTAGCAGCACATTGTGACTGCAAAGCAGGACTTGGAGAAGTATGCACTCATATTGCTGCAGTGCTTTATTCGCTTTTAGAGAGGTTGCCGCAAGAATCAGTTACTGATAGACTGGCATATTGGATTACTCCACGACTAACTGACGTTCACTTGTCTGTAGGAGAAATAGATTTTCGGACACCTACGTCATTATGGAAAAGGTCTATGAAAACTAGTAGACGTGAGATTCCAACAAAGCAATGGAAAAATGTTTTAACAAAGAAAAAAGTCAATCAGTTTCTTAAAGAATATAAAGAAGTTGCTTTTGAAACGGCATTACATAAAATTTTTTACTGCACCTTCAAGTTCTGAAACAGGTAACAAATTCTTAAATGTTTTCTTTTCATGTTGCAACCTTGAACAACTAATACAACTTTGAAATTCTAATGTCAACTGCTCTCAACCATATGCAAAATTAAAACATACACTGTACCAAAATGTACGTGATAATTTGCACATATTAAGGCTATTAAAATATAAAATCATTTAGAGCAGACTTAAAAAAAAAGTTTTAGTAAAATGAACAAAAAGTAATTGTGCCACTAGTGTATTTTAATGTAAAAGATAAAATTTAAACTTTATTTTACAATTTAAGGACTGCTCAATATGATTTTTTAGTTATGCTCTAGTCTAATGGTTAGTTAATTTGATTAAACTGATGTCACAATAATTATATTTGATCAAATTAACTGATTGTCTGACATGTACTGCGTACATCGAAATTGGAACTAATGAATGAAACAAGTTCATATGTACGTGCATTTCTAACATAGGAGTAAAGTTATGTATGTAGGTGCATATCCCAGTGCCAAGTCTAGACATTCAACTGGAAAAATTGTCTTAGATGCATTAAGATTAAATTTGTCTTCTCCAGTAAATGTGGATTTACCCTTAACAGCGCAATGTATAAAAGAGTTCGAATATTTTAACAAAAATATTGTAACTACTTTAGAAAACGCATTAAATATAGCTGAAAGAACTATGGATCAAAACAATGCAGAGTGGTTAAAGGAAAGAATATGCAGGATTACAGCTTCGACATGCTACAGCTTATATACATACTGTAGTAATAAAAATCCAGATTGGGTTACCAAAATTGAAAAGTTTTTAAACCCTAGTTTTAAAGGAAATGTATTTAGTTCTAGTTTTTTATCTTCTTTAGGAGGGGCAATAAAAACTGTTTTTATGGCTACGTTTCGTGCCTCTAGTGTGCACTTCTTCAGACCAAAGAAAAGGTTACGAGTGGTGGTAGTCCACTGGTCTAACAAGCATACCGTCTAATAACTTACTTAATCTAGTTAACATGAAATTAAGTCAATGATTAAAAGAATTTAAATATATATACAAAGAAAACAACGGACATTAAAGTTAAACAAACAATATACACTGAATGTTTGTTTAACTTTAATGTCCGTTGTTTTCTTTGTATATATATTTAAATTCTTTTAATCATTGACTTAATTTCATGTTAACTAGATTAAGTAAGTTATTAGACGGTATGCTTGTTGGACCAGTGGACTACCACCACTCGTAACCTTTCTTTGGCCTGAAGAAGTGCACACTAGAGGCACGAAACGTAGCCATAAAAACAGTTTAGAGTGGTTTTTATTGCCCCTCCTAAAGAAGATAAAAAACTAGAACTAACTACAACTTGACAACAGGAGGAAAAACTACTTTACCATTAGAAATGTATTTACTGCACATGGTAAAAAGTATGAACAGTTTGCAAGGATCAGATATGAGGCTCAGTTTGGTAAAATAGAGAAGATGGGTCTAGTGGTGAATCCATCGATTCCATGGATAGCTTGTAGTCCAGATGGGTTGAAAATGTTTCAAGGGCATTTATACCGTCTAATTGAATTTAAATGCCCAGTAGCAGGTGCCACTCAAGGTATACAACAACTTCTAAATACTTTACCATATGTTAAGTATGTTGATGGTAAAGCTTTTCCATACCATTTGAATCGAAAACATATGTATTTTGCACAAATTCAATTATCGATGGCAATATTAAATATAAGTTTATGTGATTTTGTTATTTATAGTAGTTTTACAGATGAAATATTAGTAATAGAAGTAGAAAAAGATCAGGAATTTATTTGTTCACTAATAAAAAAACTGCATTTTGTATATTTTACATATTATTTAAAAAAAATTGTAAGTACATGAATCTAAAGAACTAAATTAATCGTTCGTTATAACTATGTAAGATTACATACTTGTTATACAGCAAATAAAATTCAAGAAAAAAATAGTCATTGTAATTATCTTTATTTATTACTGAACCACTGAAGGACATAAATTAGTCAATGCACATGTCACAGTTAACATTTGGTCTATTGCAGGAATATCTAAATCTAAATGTTTTTTTACCGAAGTTATGGGAAGTAAGTTGTGCAGAATCCTATATTTCCTTCGCACGACCCCGATGACTCTTTCTACGTGAATCCTAACGCTGGCGAGATTCCTTGTTCGTTCAATTTCTATTGGATCTAATTGTTTTTTATTTTTTAAGAAATCTGGCGTTTTAACTTCTGCTAGTCGGAGTCTTACAACATCATGAATTAAAAAACCCCGATCAGCTAACACCAAGTCACCAGGCAAAAGATGATTTAAAATTCCGCATTTTTCATAACCATTCGATCACTATTACGTCCACCATATGCTTTAGAAATAAATGTAATTGCACCTTGAGGGCATATGCCTATTAAAATTTTAATGGTATTACTGTGCTTGTAATTTGACCATGTAGCTGCTTAAGCTTTCAAATTTTTTGGTTTTTCAATTTTTACTTCAAAGCAGTCGATCACCACAGTTACCTTATTTCCAAAGTGTTTACGAAAACATTCTGGCATGCTAGCAATGAGTTGATCTCTGTCAGGCCATATTATAAAGTGCTTTAAATATTTGTACATAATATTTAAACATTTATAAAATATCCTAGATGCTGTCTGAATACTGATATTAAATCGATATGCAAGATCTGAAAACATCAAGTCTAATCGAAGACGCATCATAGTTAAAATAAACTGTTGAAATGGAGTCATGGATTTTATAGGGCCAATATCTTCTTCAAATAAACTAAAAATTTTCATTAAAGCCATGAATGTAGGAATACCCGTGAAAAATTTTGTTTTTTTGTTATTATTTGCAAAAGTAGCTTCTGAAATTGTAAGTGCAGTAATTTGATTTTTAAATTTATAAAGTTGCTCTTGTAAATAATGCACTTCTAGAGACAGCTTCAAATAATTTTCCATATTCTCTTGATTCAAATGAGTCTGAGTAATTTTAGTTTTATTCGTGTCATCCTTAATATTTAATTGCATTCCATCTAAGCATAATGATTGTGGTTTTATATCAATCACTTCTTCCTCTTTATGTTCCTTAACGCTGTTGTCTTGAATCTGTAAAAACAAGAAGTAATAAAATGTCTGTATAGATGAAAAAAATAACATTAATACTTCAATAACTTATGTGCAGTTACCTTCTTAGATGCTATTTTAAATGGTTTCACTTCTCTTCTTTTAGCTCGAGCATATCTTTGTGCAGCAGCATGCGAACTTGATTTATTAGTTTTATAACCCATTTTTAAATGTGGTACATAGTCAGGATTGTTAACATTTCCGAGTGGTGCTGGTTTTCCTGCAAAAAAAATTGCGTATGGTTAGGTAACTCTCCAAATTATGTAATTCCCTACGTACCCGATAAGAAATGATCGGAGCATATTTTCATATATTTTATTTTTGAAGCAGTTAAATCACAACGATGTAGTGATTGTAACCAAGCTTGGCGTCTTCTAACACGTTCTTCTATTACTCTGCCTCTGTTGTCATTTTCAGATGGTAGTGCAAAGTATTTTTTTTTCCAATCCCTCATGCTATTATTGCTACAGCCAACTACTGCACAATGATGTGGCACTATAATCACATTATTAGTAATGCACAAGCTAATGTAACATTTCCTTTTTCTTCTTACTTTTTGTAACGAATTCCAACTAGAAATTCCAAACAGTATATTTCACAACACAGCTGTCAATCTTTGTTTACCCCAACAGCAGACATATTGCTTCTCCCACTTCTAGTTCGTGACGTCACGTGGAAATGAGCAATTGCAAAAGATTCATTTACAGTGCTAAAAGTCACCATATAAATAACTAAATAATTTGAGGCGGTAAATTCGAAAGTAGTAAGCTTCCATAATTTTGATGATTACATATATGTCTAAAAAAAATTCTTTGTAGTAACTAGAGTCAAAATTAAAATGCTATAGCGCTGTCAATTCATCATAGTATCATAACACAAGTAACAAAATTACAATTAATAATGTCGTTGCATTCCACTAAAATGCTTTTACGGCTTCTTTTCAGATACCTAAGATATAACAAATGAGACTTTTCATAACGGTTGTTTTCAATCAAACTTACTTGAAATTCAACTGCTTCAGAATAGTATATAACGATGAACGAGACATTTGTCGCAAATTTGGCTTGTTATGCTAATCTTATTCAGTGTCGGAATTTCATTTTCAAGAAAGAATCCGTGTACTATTCTTCGAATATTGTTTTTAACTGTCTCGTTAAGTGTTAAGGGCTGCAGGTCGGTCACCACAATTTTGAGGACTTGTAACAGTTCTTCTACTTTTACAGTATTTGCGGCTGTGTAAAAAAGGCTGCAATTTGATCAATAGAATTGCAGGAATTAAGCGCAATAAATTTAAATCGCTCCTCATAGTTATTAAATGAAGCATAATTTTATAATTACACGAAGGAGTAAATAGAAAGATAGTTTTTTAGTGTGGGAGACCGGATGGTTCTTATACCTCTTTATACCATCTTAAGCGGATTCAAGTGTTAAAAAATTAAGAGAATGCATATTGCTTTTAAATAGAAATGCCGTCGTTATAAGTGCATATATAAGTGCGTTAATAAAAAAATTATGTCTAGTCGAGCTTAAGATAGGAGTTCCAATTCTACAATTTAGAGGCAATTTATTTTTTTCTGATGTGCGCTAATTAATTAACCAATTAATCATGTAATAACGTATAAAATTTATAAACGTACATGCATTTGCAATGAAAAGGTTATTAATATTTCTAAGAACTTTTGTTTACGGAAACGTGCACTTGACTGTGTTACATAATTAATTATCATATGTCTTGGCGTTTCTAAAGAAAACATAATACATGACGTTTCAATTAGCACTACACTTCTCGTTATAAGTAATAAACAATAAACGCTGCTTCGACAAAGTTCCTAGACATTTCTAAACAAATATTTGACTTTGCAACATTACTGTAGCTTTTTTTCAATTGTCTTTGCTTATCTAAATTTTCCCATAAATTGTTTTTCTTTTTTTCATAAATAATAATGGTATTTGTATAATATTGAGAATAGCTCATTAGTTATTTAGGAGTATTTTTTGCTTATAATTCCCTTGTTAATTTGAATTCAAGATGCTGACTAAATTCTTATGTTTACTTACTACTCGTTTCATTATTAATACGGTTATTACCGTATTGTTTTATGCTGTGTATATTTTCAAAATAAGTTAAGCATCAATAATACTAAGTACATAATTATAAAATAAAATAAAATAGAAGTGCCAAGGTTTTATTAAATTTTCTTTGACAGTAGTAGTAATAATTATTGTGAAACTTTTGTACATGTTGTTTGAATTGAGTGGTAAATATTAACGTATACGTTTGTTAAGTGTTATTGTTCAACTATTTGTTATAAATAGGCACTGGAAACAAATAAGAAAGGTAGGAGGGGTTGTAGCCTTATTAACGCTATTATCCGCTTAATTCCCTCTCACACGAACCGCAATAACTACGGCATTGTCAACATCAAAAGTAGAAAAGGGGGTAGCGAGAACTGCCAACAACGTAGTGGTACTTGCAAACTTCACACACAGCACTCACTCTGTACATAACATTAATCTATGTTCTACAACCGCATGGGACCGGAAACACACGGTTGCAAGATTTATAAAACACCAACTTTCACATTCGAATTTTATATGCGAAAATTTCATTTTAATTCAACTAACAAAAAACAATTTAAAACAAATAGAAACCAACTGACATCGATTTTCACATGATTACAAATTTTATACATGCATTTTGCATTCGTTTTTCAAATTATATCTATCTCTCCTCTTTTGATGTGAAATAAATAGATCTTGAAATACAAATACGCTATAGGTAATTTAAAATGAATATTTCGTCTGCCGGAAAATTGAGATCCAGATTTTGCCATAACCACAGTAAAATTTGTGCACACTGTAACGTATTTTAAATAAAATCTAAAATTCAAATTAAGAGATTCTTGAAGTATATTAACATAAAATTATAAAGCACAAAATAAAAGCTCTAAAACTAATTCGCGAATATTTCGTTTAACAACACAACTTGTTTTATTTCTCCAAAATTATTTAATGAAATAACAGTACCTTCGTTCGTTGTTAAATCTGTTAAATGTTCGTAAATAACAGCTAAATTGTTGTTTAATCCATTTACAATCGAAAACGAATATAAAACACTAAAGGATCAGCAAAAACAGTGTTGGTTCAGGGTCTTATTTTACCGTATTTTTGTATAAAGTGTAGTAATGCTGCTAATTCATAGGCTTAAATAATCTAACACTGTTTTACGTTTAAATTTTTTTCGACCCAGTATATAGTTGAACATGTCGACCATCCACTTAGTACAGTGTTGTACCATTTATTAATGGAATAACTTATTTGGCAACATTACTGTACATGTATTGAGTAATAAAGCAGGATGATATATAAAAAAGATATGAATCGTGAAACAGAGTTATTATCTATTAACAATAATTATTGTTAATGTAATAGCGAAGGCTTCCACGGCCGGAGTCTATACTAAGATAAGAACGTCTTCCGGGTTTGGACCGTGTCAATGTTGTAACCGAAGTTGCCAACGTTTCGCCCACTATCGTAAGGGGCTTCATCAGGGCGTGAGAGAAATCGAAGAACTCGGTTGCTTGTTTGAGTTCTTCGATTTTTCTCACGCCCTGATGAAGCCCCTTACGATAGTGGGCGAAACGTTGGCAACTTCGGTTACAACATTGACACGGTTCAAACCCGCAAGACGTTCTTATCTTAGTATAGACTCCGGCCGTGGAAGCCTTCGCTATTACATTAACAATCTCTACGGGGAGAATTTTTCTTCCAAAACCTCCGTATTTTCCTAACTTCGCCACAAACTCGTCAAACTTTTGTGCACTTTAACCTTTCTTAGTGGCTGTCGTGACCACAACATCATTCCTGCATTTCTCAGAATCAAGTTTCACATTCAGACACGTTCTTTGAAAAACATCTTACACCGTGCTAGTCTAGCGTTGGTACGCGAACGGATTAAGCAAACTAGGCAAGAGTTAGACACCATTACGAAACTGTTTTACCTTCATCTTGAGTTGGCCAACACTCTTTCCCCGGATGATTGGAATCTCTTTGACAACATTACTTACCAGCAGTCTGATACCACTCTACGACTAACCACTGAAGGTCATCTCAAAAAGTTTCAAACATTGGAATCCAAGTATCGTAAAGTTTCATCTACTACTAACTCTTTAAAGACGGTTGTTTGGTCCTCACTTCAGAACATGAATCGGTGCTATCTAAGGGTTTGAATTTTGCTGTTGCTCCCAAACGTATTCCTAAAGAAGATATTTTATGTGCTGTCGAGTCTTCTATAAGACACCTTCCTCGCCACATCTCAGATCCCATTCGTATTAACACTGGCAAAATCCTTGAATCTTCTAAAATTCTTAAACCCAACCTTTCTAGGTCGGAAGAGTTAGCCCTAAAAAGTCTTCGTAAGAACCCTGATATTATTGTTCTTCCCGCCGACAAAGGCAATGCTACTGTCGTTTTGAACCATATTGATTATGTTGCGAAAATCCATTCTATTGTGTCTGAGGAAACGTACGCTCTTCTAACTCGTAATCCCACTTCGAGGATTGAACGTGAGGTCAACCGAATCATCAAATCTTTCAATCTACCTCCTGAAACTAAACGTCGGCTTACCCCTTCAGATTCTAAACCACCTCGTCTATACGGACTTCCCAAAATTCACAAACAAGGTATTCCCTTTACTTCCAATTTGATAACAAGTTTTACGAACAGATTTCTGGTGCTGCTATGGGTTCTCCTCTATCGCCGGTTGTAGCTAACATTTTTATGGAATCTTTTGAAACGGTTGCTTTGGAATCATCAATATTAAAACCCAAGGTTTGCTTTAGGTATGTTGACGACACGTTTATTGTTTGGCCTCATGGTCATCTCGAATTGTCTAAGTTTCTTAATCATCTTAACAATCAACACTTGGATATCAAATTCACTATGAAAATCGAAAGTAATGGTTCTCTCCCATTTCTTGACGTTCTTGTGACTCGTAAGCCCGAGGGACTTCTGGGCCATTCTGTTTATCGCAAACCCACCCATACTGATAGATACCTTCATGCTTCGTCTCATCATCATCCTGCACAGAAACGTTCTGTTATTGAATCTTTGGTTCATCGCGCCTTTTCTATTTGTCAACCTGAGAATCTAGACTCGGAACTCTGTCATCTTACTAGAACTTTAGTGAACAATGGTTATATGAAGCGAGATATTCATAGAGTTATTAATCGTCGTCTACATCCACGTACTCGATTACCTAAGGACATTTCAACCCCCAAATCCAATCCGAAATTGGCCTTTTTACCCTACATTCACAAGGTTATAGATCAAATAGGGAAACTTCTTCGTAAGAATGGTATCAAACCTATTTTCAACTCGACAGGCAAAATCTCTCAGATTCTTCCTTCTCCCAAGGACAAATTTCCTACACTTTCATCTCGAGGTGTATACCAAATTTCTTGTACATGTGGTTTAGTCTATATTGGTGAGACCGGTCGTTCCGTCATTACTCGCATTTCAGAACATGATCGTTGTATAAGGTAAAGGCATATTTCTAAGTCTGCGGTTGCTGAACATCATTTCATTTCTTTTTAAGTCACTTCTATGGAGTTAAGAATCTGGCTTGGTTCACAAGTTGATTACCTAACTCTGTAGTGGTTCTTTGTTAGATTTGCGTTTGCTTTTTCGAGTTTATCGTTTTCTTTCTTACCTTTTCTGAGTTTAAAATCTGGCTTGCTTCACAAGTTGATTACCTAACTTTTGAGAAGTGTTTAGTTAATTTTCGGTTGCTTGTTTGAGTTCTTCGATTTCTCTCACGCCCTAATGAAACCCCTTACGATAGTGGGCGAAACGTTGGCAATTTCGGTTACAACATTGACACGGTCCAAACCCGGAAGACGTTCTTATCTTAATAATTATTGTAGTTTGATTTAATATGCGTTTCAAAAGATGGTTAGCTAAATATTAACTTATAAATTTTTGTTACGAGAATTTTTTCGCAACTTTATTGTTGGCCACTAACTCAGTTGTATCGGCAAGCAGGGCTAAGCCTCAGTGTGCCTACACTAAATTAAAAAGACGCCAAAACGGTTAGAAATTAGAATGGTAGACACCGTTTAAATTTATCTAACGCTGATATAGAATAAATTACAAAACACTGTTATAACGAATAAATATATTTATTTCTTACAATGAGAGAAGGAGTGGTTAAAGAATGTAAGCAAGGCAGAATTACATATAATGAAGAATAGTTCCATAAATATCACCGTTTTAGCGTTGATACAAGTCCTGGAAGGTAGGCAACACCCCACACATACAGTTATTGTAATACCTACAATATAACAATATTAGGTAATACGTAAGCTCAAAGTTAATACGAAACTAGTGCATTTAGCGTAAATTGAAACCGTACAAACAAAAATCTGCCGGAGTTAATTATGATAATATCTATATGTTGTAACGCCTAAGTTTGAATTTTATATTGTCGCTCGAACCCATACGTTTTATAGCACGCCCATCGTTAGATACCTTTTAGTTAATTTAAATATCGTAGGTCGCGCAAGATCGTCATGCGTCAATACCAATCGTTCGTTCTTTTTCAATTGTGTTTTTCGCAAATCAACACGTTGATTTAGCTCTTAAGCCTTCTTAAAGTAATTAAAAGGGTAAGAATTCGTTAAAATTGTTGAATTTATTGTAATTTCGTTTTGTCGTTAATAGCTTTTAAGATTTGGTTGTTGAAAATCGATTTGGATCGAGTATTTAATCGAAAATTGAAATGATGCATGGCATATTTGGTTATAGAAAAATGGCGTCGTCTTCCCCTTTGTAATATCGATCTAATTTCGTAAATCGTAAATCTCGTTAGAATTGGAAGTTGCATCCCAATTGAGATATCGTCGTAGCATAATTAGAATTCGCTTTTATGTCTACAAATCGTTGTTATTGTATTGAAGAATTACATTTTCTGGACTCGCAGAAGTTGTAAATTTCCATTGAGTATCGTACATACAAAAGGTATGAAAATTCGTTATTTCGTTGATTGTATAAGTTTCGAAGGATGTACATTGATTGCATCTCTTTACCATCGCTTTCGTTGAAATTGAATTTTAAAATTTAATAGAAGCCTTTGTCGTCAGACAAAGATAACGCTAATTTGTAAATATGATAGTAATAGCTTTCGTTGTAAGACGAAACAACGTAAAATTCGTAATATTTGCTTTTTGTTGTTCGATCGTATAGATCGAAATTGATTTCGATAAATTGGCATCGTAATATTGTAAATAATTTAGTTGTTAAGCTTGTGAAAGACAGATCTGATCTTTGTTCAAAATTAGAAAATTTAGTAGCAGTTATTTGTCTAAATGATAATTATTTGATTTATTTTCATGTATATAAACTTGTAATCTTTGTACATATGTTATAAATTGTTCGATTTATATTTCTTTTGTTGGTTATTGAATTTGTGCATTTAGTAAATAGATTTGTTTATTTGATATTGTGTTTATTAATTTATTGCAACAGAAATTGAATGCACAAGTTTTAATAAAATTTGTTATTGATCTGTTACCTGAACATGCGAATTTCCCTATACATAAAAAGAAGTTCAATGATCAAAGTTGTTCAAATTGTTGTTTCGTATTAGTTAATATAGTAAACGATATTCTTGTTGATATCGGTGGTTATAATGTAAGTCGCACTTATTTTACGTTCGACAAATACACAAATTAATAGCAAGAAAAAAGGTATTTATGATTATGCAGGACATGCGAATAGCTATCTGCATGTTTCAATCATTCCCTAAAATTGTTAAGAAAAATTCGATATAGGATTGCAACACAAGTAAGTTGCTTGTCGACAAACAATGAATCGTCATAATCAAACGCGTCAAGCATCCGAATGGTTTCCACTATTTCTATCGCAGGTGTGCCTCCAAGGTTATTCGAACAAATATTACAACGATTTATTCCCAGATTATGTTTCAGGAGTGGTTTAATTAGCCCCCTTAAGTTCGTGCTTCTAGTTATAGTTTCCAGCGGAAGGTAATGGATTGACACGAGTCACTCTAAATTGGCTAACACGTGCTGGTATCATTTATTAATGGAATTATTTAGCAACAATGCTGTTCATATATTGACTAATAAAGCAGTATGATAGATAAAAAATATATGAGTCGTAAACACAGTTAAATCATGACTTGGAATTCAATTATCTATTAACAATAATTGTTATAGTTTGATTTAATATGCGTTTCAAAAGATGGTAAGCTAAATAACCAAACAGTAACTTTGAGTAAGCAGGTCGCTTTTGGATTTATAATAACTTATAACATAATAAGATAAACAGCATCAATGCAAATGTGAAAACTCCACCAGAGTGAACTATTTTCGCCCGCGGTATATTCAAAACTTATTTGAAGTACACGGCTATAAAATCAGTTTTTTTCTACCTTTTACTATTATAGAATTAATTACCTAAACAATGAATTAAGGTCCTGTAAGTAAGTTTGACATTTCATTCGCATTGAGTAAATTGTCTATAATCGTGCACTTGAACTAGTGTTTTGGAAATTACGTATACTTGAAATTTTAATGTTTTTCGGTATTGAGTTGTTTAGTGCTTCGGTTTTGCGCGGAATACAAAAACACGTTTGATTGCAGCTTATGTTCATTCTACTAAACAACCCAAAAATGTCATCATTGTAACAATTTCAAATTTAACATTTTATACTTAACTATTGTTTTTGGGTTTCATTTGTACTTTGTCTCATTATATCATTAGCAATTATGTGATGATATAATACCATCACTTACACTTTTTCAGTGACATTCACTACTTCGAAGATGCAAGCTACAATGTCTTACGAAACATCAGTTTGGTTGAGTTCACGAACGACAAAACAGTAAAGGCCAAATTCTACTTCTTGTTTTGGCTCTCAAGGAGAGAATAGGGCCAACGCTAAAAAGTCTAGGTGTTCAACTGCGACGAGGTCTAAGCCGAAAGTTGCTTATAATCGTAACCAAATAAACCGCGAAAGTTTAAGATTCTATAATATTGACTGTTGATCAATTAATTAGGTTTTTACGTGTTTCATTTTTTTCTTTATAGTGGCGGAATGTAATAGAAATGATTTTTCAAAATTCGAATATACAGGTTTATGATGCCTCTCAATATTCTTTTTTTAGCAACAGACACAAAAAAAAACAAGTATAGTTTTTCTCGTTCCGAATGGAAATTCAGATTCTCATTATTGCTGCCATTATATTTTTTATTGCTTCTTCATTCTCTACTATAAACTACTGAACGTGTGAACTGAGTCCAATGTAGCCGCGTAATGCGTATTTATCCCGTCAAAGCAACTCAGATCTTTTTCAAACATCAAAGCGCTTATCGATTCTGCCAATTCTAGCACGGTGACGTTGGAGGCAGGTCGTTCACTGCAGTGTTGCCGCTGCTTATGTTTATTGTGAGAATTTGCAAAATTTACGGAAGATTCTATGATTTTATGTTGTGAGCTACTAAAATTGCTTTTGCGAGCTCCGAGATATTCATCTTGGTCAACATTTTTTATTTCATTTTTCACGTCAATGTTCTTTATCACTCTTTCCTTAGTAAGGGAGGGTTTATACTGTCTAAGGTAGAGTTTATATAAAGTCTTAAAGTTTGCAAACGTTCTATTAAAAGTTTCACAGGAAAAGTCAATCGTTTTGTTGATTTGACAGTCTCGCCGACAAAACTTGGAGGTGGTAGCTTCACGATATCTTCTTGGGACACCAATAATTGATCTTCTACGTCAGGGTATACGAAATGGTAACCAGGTTTCTTTCGCTGCATAAAACTTATCAAATATTATATCATCTATTTCCTCAAAGTGATACTGTGGTTTCTGTTCATCTTGAAGTAGGGATGATCGTTGGTTCAAAGTGTTAAACGAAGAAAAACTTTTCTTTTCCACAATAATTTTATTAAATAATTTTAAAAAAAATTAGTTGAGCTATGGCTTTAAACTCATTAATTTGTCATGATGTTTTTTCAACTCATGATTTATTTTTGAATTTAAATACTTAACTATTTTTTCAAATTTTAGTTTCTGTGTAATTAACATGTTTCATTAACTTATTTTCAAAAATGTTTTCCCTATAAACGAATTAATGTTTTAATGTAATCAAATCAAAATTTAGTCATTATTTATATGAAGACGAAAATTGTATTTTTTAAACATGTCATAATCTCAACTGAATTTTTTGAAAATAATTTAATAAAATTACAATAATGTGGGGAAGACTTGAAGTTTTTCTTCGTTTAACACTTTGAATCTATTTTCTCCATAACTTTTCCTACATGATGTCTTGTCGCAAATCGCAGTACATAATCGTTTACGTTTATAATTCTTGTCATCAAATTCACTTATTCATTTTTCATTTGTTCTTCTGTATCACTTACTTCCTCAGACGATAATGACTCAAACGAAGAATAATAAGATTCCGATCTCATCTCCATAATTTTTTGCTTCTTTTTCTTTAGAATTCTGCTGGTATTGACTCGTTCATTGGATTTTTTGCTTGTAAGATTTTTTTTAATGGTTCTTATTTACTTTTTCTTCTTTTTTTTGTTGTTGTTTTTTATGTCTTTTATATTTGGCGTGTCTGTGAGAATTTTTGTTTTTGTAGGCTTTTTTCCTGTTTTTTGATGCGATTTTGATGAATCTACAGGGATAATTCCATGAGTATGTTGCTTGTCTGCAGAATGAACTAGTATTGTTTCAGGTGTACGCTCTCTCTGATAAGGGCCAGGTCGGTCACCAACCTTTGCGGTAAGGAAATCGAGATCGGCAAAGAGATCTGGATTAAAAGGCAAAACATCTGTTTTAGAAAATTTTTTAATTATTAATATTCAGCGAAGTGAAAGCTCATTGATGTGTAATGTACAAGGTAAGCATAAGTTTTGCAATATCTTCTAACGAAATAGTCTGGCCAGGATTTTAGCCATAAAATCTTTACAGGTTTTATTAAAATGTTTTAAATGGCTTATGAGCCGCAAAATCGAGTGGTTGCAATCTATTGCTTATTTGTGGTGGTATAGTTAACAACGCTATACCATTTTGCTTGCAAATATATAGACAATTGGGCGATATGTGGCTGTCTAAAATTAATAAAACCTTTTTATGTTTACTGCACATTTTATGACATGCAACAGAGATTACTTGAAATTATCTGTTGTCATCCAACCACGTGAATGATTTACTACTTTAGATCCCGGTGGAGCCCCGATTGTAATATAACCTTGTTTACGAACACACGGGAAGACTAAAAACGGAGGAATCGAATTCTCTATAGCGTTTATTGTACAAAAAACGGTGATGGTTTTGTTCCCCCGACGTAGCTTTACACACTTGCTTCTGTCCTGTCGAAATGATTTTGGTGGGTTTTTGAACAGTTTGGACTCCGGTTTCGCCACAGTTATATATCGAATCAGGTTCAAACTGCTCTCGACGCAGCACTTCCTAAGCAAATTATAGTTTCCTACAGTGTGCCGAGTAAGTGCCATTCTCGAGAAACACTTGTCGGTTCCGGTGTTTGAAGTGACATTTTTATTTCTGTTCATAAACCCTCGAAGTCACTTATATGAAGCTATTTGGTTTTCATTCCTATTTGAAGCACCTTCTTTTTATTTTCTTTAGCAAACTATGCAAACCGTCTCGTCACTTTTAATGTGAACCCGTAATTCATTCTGGAAGCAGTTAACAAATATTCGGATTAATTTTTTTGTTCTTTGATGCCGAAGATTTGTGAAGTCACAAAATTTGGAAGAAACTTTATCTCTTTATCTTTTTCTTTAAACTTAGCAACATACCTTTTTAGGGTCATTTTACCTAAATTGTATTTATTACCAGTTGTTCTTAATTTACATCTACAACTTCACTTACAGCTCTTTGCATACACTCTGGAGAAGCATGCACTTTGCACTTGATAACACTTCACTGCTGCCAATTTACGAAGCAGAATGCACTGTTGCGTATTTATTTATTATTAACTAATTTATTTAAACTATTAGAAATTATGTTTACTTATTCTAAAAATATGTACACTTTTAAATTAACCGAACTAATAAAATCTAATAATATTTAATAAAAACACTTACACTATAATTTATATCACTTACAAGAAGATAAGATAACGTCCTCGGATAGCCTCACACTTATTTGTTTACACTATAAGTCACGTTCACTCGATTCGATGTACACTGTTATTTATTTAAAACTTCGCACGTGCTAATCACTTATTTATCTTCACTTGAATAATCTTCTAAACACTGCTGCATTCGCATTCCAGCAATAACTAACTTACGATCTGTCTCGTCAATATATATACAAATACGGAAATCCTTCTGAAGCGTTCCCTATTTTTCGGTATATCTTCTAGAAGATGGATAACAGCTTCTAGAAGAATCTTGCATTTGCAAATAATTGCATTTGCAAATAATTTCTCGAACGTTTCAGCACTTTAAGCGGCAATTAAACATGTGTCAAGTTTTTCATAGTATTCAAACCTTTCTAGTGACTTAGCTCACCACTCTCTTTCAACCACAATAATTGGTAGAAGTCGTGGTAAAATTTAAAATAGAAAATTTTATGGTTACCGTGGTTCCTTCTGCTATGATAAATTAGGTAATTTGCATTAAATGCTTATAAACTCATAACATTACGATTTTGCGGTATCTGTCAAATTTGTGATTGTATTATTACACTTTTTATGTGTACAAAGAAGCAAAATGTTATGTTATTTTACTATTACTACAACATAGTAATAATTTTAATTTAATAAAGTTTCCAATTATTTCATTGACTCTTATACTCATGAATTTCAACATCACACGTTTTAATTTTATCAACATATGCTATTAAGGTTTATTTGATTACATAATTAAATAACTGTTTGCATAACTTTATGTAACGGGCGACACAAGAAATTGTGTATTACACCTTCTGAAGGTTTTTGTGGGAACTCGCTTTTTGTTGGCATGTGTTTCACTTCGTTCACAAATTTGCTCGCATACTAGCAATTTCTGAAATACTGACAGCCTATAATTATTTTAAACGTCAGTTTAGAGTTTCTTCAAATATTGTTTATATTTGTTTGCGCTGTTATACAATAAAGTAATGTTATTGACAATGTTCAACAAAAACAAAACCAAATATAAAAATACTCTTTGTTTGTTTATACTTTTAAAAACATTTTATTCTTTAGTTTAATGCCGACCATTCACGTTTGAATTATTTTATGTTTTCTGCAAATGTTTATTTTAATTAAGGAACCGTTAAGTTGTTACAATTTAATTGCAAGAACAAGTTTTTGTAAGTAAAATGAAAAAGAAAATAACAGTTGATACAAGTTCTTCATAAAAATGATTTATAAAACACACAGTTTAAATGTTGGGAATAATGTTAAAACTGCTTGTAGCAAACTTCTTGTTTACTTTTTCTAATTATGGTTTGTTTTATTACGAAATTATAAAATGTGAAATAAGAGTAAATAGCTTTATAGCATCAGTGCTTGTGGATACAATATTATAATATTTTTGAGATATGACATGCAAACATTAAGTTAACAACTTTGATAAATATCTTTATTTATGTTTATTGAAAAGTTGGATGTGTTTTTGTACTTGTTTTGTTACAATCTCAATTTTAGTATTAGAACAATTATTGTTCCGTTTTCTTCAGTAACTTATCTGTTCGCATAAAATATGAAATATTTGTATTATAAAATGTTTGGATTTTTAAAGAAATGTCGTATGTCAAATAGTTTTTATTCAATGAATTTTTAAATAAAATGGTATTATGTTCAAACTTAAACTAATAAAATTTATATTTGAATATTTAAGTTAGACTTTGAGGGTAGCAGTACAAGGCATCAACTTACTGTAGTTAAAAATTCCATTCATACTGTATTCTATGCAATTGAAGACTTTCATGTACAACGTAAAGTTCTTAGAACTTCAATACCACTCAGATCTAGTAATTTTCTATTTACATTAAAGATGAAAGATAAAGTTATATGTTGCGCTTTTCTTTGAACTACCTTTTAACTACAAAGAGTCAGGGCAGCTCAAATGCAACTGGAATAAATTTTTAAAAATTTAATATTTTTACATTGTTTAATGTTTTATCCTACCTATACATTTGAAAAAAAAAAGGATTATAGTGTGCTTTTTAACCTTGTGTTGATTTTACGATAAGACGAATGTATATAAAGAGATTGTTATAGTGTTAACGTAATTCATATCAACACGCTAAATTTCATTATGATGTAGCTTTTATTTAATTTAAAAAATTAGAAATCTATTTTTTGTTAACGCGATTTCTAATTAAAATTACATTAGTCATTTCTTGACTTGCGATGGTATTATAATCTTTTCAATTCGGACATTGTTAAAATATTTTTAAAGCGAATATCATATATGGAATTTTAAATAGAAAATCAATACTTAGGCAAAACCAAAAATAATACATATTTGTAAATACTTATGTTAACTATGTTAAACTATTCATTCCTATAGGCATACTGTTGCTTTTTATGTCTAAACAAAACTTTATTTTTACAGGTAGCCATTACGACACTATTATAACTTGTAAGCTAAAGTCGGATTTTTTTAAAGTGGCGTTTATCGGATTAAAAGTTTAAACGCCTACAGAGATAGATTTCTTTCTCTTTTTGTTTCATTATTTAAATGAGAATTTCGTAACGCCTACAAAGACAATCCGAAAAACGTTACTTTAAAAAAATCCGACTATAGTTGAGGTGTATTCACAATGGATAGGTTTATGGTTCACTCACAGCACTTTTTTAAGTTAGTTTATTTAATTTAAGTGTATGTATATTAACTTAATATATTACAAACAGGGCTGGGCAAAGTACTAACATGCAGTATTTGAAATACAAAATACAAATTACTACGTCAAACTAAATTTGAACTACAAATACTCTTATCACATTCTATTTGAATTAGCAAAATATTTGAAATACTTTGGTCACTGCAAATGTAGAATCCGACTTGAAAGTCTCAAGTTGTAAAAACGTGAATTTATTACAATTTTACCATTTACAGAAGTTAGGTATTTCCTTTCAAAAATACAAGTTTTCTAAAACCGTTGTCAGAAACACTACCTCTACTAGGTGAGCGCATATGAAACCCGCAAACTAGAATAAACGCTTTACAGGAGCAGACCAGCGAAGGTTTGTGTTAAACCTAATACATATTAACCTTACTAATGGATAATGATTTAGATATTGTAAATATTAGCTCTTATCGCTGAAGAAGATTATCAGTTGTAATTCCACATTTTATTGCTTTTTTTTCAGATTTCGCCATGAAAACACAAATAAAAGATAGAATTAGAGCATTTTTTCTGATTCTGTGACTTTTTCAGGTAACGATCTTAATTTAAAAATCAGATGAAACCAATGGCTAAAGTTGATTCATTTATTTCAGGCGATAATTTAAAGCACTTTAGAACCCGTTTCTCCGTAATCTACTAACAAAAACATCGGCGTAGCAAAGGTTTTGCTCAAGTACATCTCATAATCTTCTTTATGATTATTGGTAATTTAATCCACTTGTTTCCAACTCTAACGCACAGGTGATAGGTCAGTTTAAGGCCGATTTATAAACTTGACGTGGAAGTTGTTTGTTGACAGTTGCATTGATGCTCACTCTGCTAGACCATTTAGTTTACTAATTATAATTTTTCTAGTTTATCAATTTTATGCTCGAGCTTTTCTTTTATAGCTAATGGTACTGTTTTTTGAGGCACTGCATTTTTCTTAATTTCAATACTAAGTTTTGATTGAAATGTATCTATACCCGGAAATTCATCATTATTTTGATTTATGAATTGGTTTTTGTAAGAAGGCATTTCAATGTTATCAACTTTTTTAAATAAATCTAGTTACCGAACGGTTCCCCACTTAAACCAGCAATAACAAAATCTGAGTTAGTAGTTATAGTTAGACTTATATTTACATGGAATTCTAAGACACTTTGTTACGTGCAATAGATGTTATTAACGAAATTTCTGAATTAAAGCAGCATAAACGATGACTGCTCGGTGCTCAATAGAAACGGGTTAAATCAAAATCAGTAATTCGTAACGATTTGGAAAACATAAAATAGTTAAAATCAAACGGGCGTCAGAAAGATTTGTAGATTGAATAGGCTTCTGGACTTTACCGACCAAAAGCCCGCTATCCTGGTGAACACACTTCAAATAGAGCTTACCTTTTTAAAGTGTATTAACATTAAAATCTGAAACTAAACCGAATTTTTGGTTTTCCCTACTGTATTTGAAAACTATGACGTACAATTTTTCAAGAAGGATACCCAAGAAACAAATGAACCGAAGAAAGATACAAAAGAAAAAGCATTACGCACAACACGTCCTACGAAAAGAAATGTTACTCACTAGTGTCAGCGAAAAAGTGAAAATCTAACATAAACAGAACTTACTTGAAATTGAAGCAATTTTGAATTACAATCCAAATCATTACGACTAAATAGAAATATTATTGACGGAACTAATAAGTTATAAAGTGCAATCTGAATTTACAACAACAATAACAAGTCTAAATGAATTCTGGTGCATTTGCACTTAAGGATTACTTAAACAATGAAATTAAAATTATGATGAATTTGAAAACGTTAAATAACTAAAATTACTACGCGAAATTGTGCTAAAATGCCATTAAAGAATTAATAATAAAATAATTTAATAAACTAAAGAAACCAAAATACAAAATCAAACGTTATTTTGTTTTTGATCATCATGTTTGTTTGCTTGACTTTCTTCTATAGGCATTTATTTCTTGTTACTCTTCTTTTAAAAATTTTTTTGGACAGTTCAGTCTAAAAAGTAGCTTTTTCTTTTCCACCAGCAATTATTTTTTCAATTTATTTTGATATCACAAAACTCTTAATATTTTCTATTTGTTCAATTCACTTTATTTAACCTATTTATTTTACAGGCTGCTGCACAGTGATTCTTCTTGTGACATTTATTACAAATTTTTTCGCTTTCTTTGTGAATGCTTTCCTTTACATCGTTTACATTGTGTTTTATTATAATCATCAATTTTGCTTGTATCTGATTTTGAATAAACTTTGTTAACAACGTCTAGTTTATAATCATCACTTTTTTTCTGAACTGTCTTTATTTGAGTTTTAGTTACTGCTGCTGCTCTACATGTGTCAATAACAACTTTTAAATAAACAGTTTTTATATTTACAGTTTTTTCTTGAAGTGATTTGCTTTCAAACACCATTGCTTGTGGATTACGTACGGTTCACTCTATTTTGAATTTTTTATTTCAGTGTTATCTTACAATTTGGTTTTTTCTTATTTTACAATTAACTTACGTTTAAATCAAATATTCGACTGCGTCAAGTTGTGTCTAGTTTTAAATAATAATATGATTACCAAATAACTTTATTTTTACTGGTGGCTAGTATCTAAGTCATTTCGTTTTTAATTTTTTCATTAACTAAATATTGTAACTGTAACACCACGTTGTGTTCTTGAAATGCAAAAGATGAAGTGGACGATTGAAATACTATTTTGTGATAGTTTTGGTATATGAAGAGTTCTGGCTACTTGTTTGGTTTGCTCTGGTATAGCGGCCTGAATACTGGCTGAGTTTTTTCTAAATATCGAAGCTGAAAGACGAATGCCAAGTTGCAACTAGATGAATGTATACCAGTATGTGACTATATAAACAAATATAACAAATACGTGTATACTACAAGAAATAAAGTTACCAAACGTAACCCGTGGAAACTTGAATTCTACTATAAGTAATATTCGTTATCTGAATAATAAATAATGCGTTAAGTCTTAAAAAAGAAACAGTTTTTTAATGGATATTATTGTTTATTTTTAATTTCTTTGTAATGTATTTACGTGTTTGTTGTTTTTTAACTGTAGAAATATATACATAAATTTTAACAATAGAGAATTTATAGCATGCCTGGATTACTACTCTGAGAAGGAACGATATTTTACGTAGACTTTGAACTAAAATCAAATAAACTATCTAAGACATTTTTGTAAAACTTACATATATGTATTTGTTTGTGTCTATCGATATTTTTGTTGTATTATAGAAAAACTTTGATTTGCTTTTATTAAGTTTCGTAGTAAAACAGAATAAAAATGCTTATACATTTTTAGATTGACGATTTGTCTCAGTCATAAATTTTAAATTACTTAAATAATTGTTTGCTATGTTTTACGTTCTTTTTTATTTAAAGCAAGTAATTGAATTGAAATTCAGTATAAGAAAAATACTTGATGTAATGGATGGCGGTACGTCTCATTATTTTTAAAGTTGTCTGAGGAAACCATTAAATGTTGACGTTGAAAAGAAACTCAACAGTAATGTATTTTTCTATATTATATAAAGTAGCAATGTTATTGAACACACATACTTATTGGCAACTTGCGCAATCAACCTTCGTTATTTGAGAACTCTTTCCTAACAAAGAACTTAACAGAACTCCTCAACGTTAATGATTTTGCATAAATATCATGATCAATAACAACCGTGAACTAAGTTTAACGTTTTCAAAGTTTTAGTTTACAAAAGTAATTAGTGGAAAATGTTTATTTATTCATTTGTATCAGGATGTAGTAAACACGCTAGGCAAAAGTTGCATTTCTTTATACTTCGTTTTAGTTAATAATTCATTTTGTATTACAGTTTCTTATGTTATTTAATTGTATACTCAACACTAATAAGATCGAGTTGCTTAATAGCATCAAGTATACATACTCATAAAAATTCTTATAATTTTCCCTACATATATTAATAAAACATTAAAGAACGTTGAAAGTATTATAATTTGAAATAATTGTTATTTAATTTCACTTTAATTATTGCATATTTCCTCCAAGTAATTTTTGTTCAGGTTTGATCCATTTTTTAAATTGAACTTTCGGGAAACATGATTGTTTTTTTAGTATAACTTATTCTTTTTAATTAGTATCTAATAATAAAACAAAATCATGGTTAAATTTTAAAGTTGATATTAAAAGTACATTTTATTCTTAGGTATTTTGAGGAAATGCGAGTTTACTTCCTTTTTTAGAATTCAGGTCAAAACCAATTCTTTATACAAACAAATTATGTATAGACTGGTGCGCATTTACATTGCTTTTGTTCTGACAAATACAAGATGTAGATATTAATATTACTTAGTGTGTCATTTAATTCTGATTCACACTTTTCTTTTTACTTGTAATTTAAGATATCGTAGGTCAATTACAATATGTCATCTATTAAGGTGAATTTATACAGAGTGCAATTGCAATAATAAATATATTGTATATACAAATTTACATAAATTTCATTGGTATTGTCGAAGTGTATATTTATGTGTTGAGTTTATTATACTACTATTACTTGTAACAGTATGAAATAAATTTAATATTTGTTTGTAAAATTTTTTATTTTTACTTATATTTTCACCTAACGATGTTATATACTATATAAAAGGAAATTGCGCAAGATTACAAAAGTGTGAGTACCAATTAAACCACAGCTACCATTTTTCACCGTTATAATCAAAGTGAAAAAAAAATCATCATCGTAGAAGAACCTGTACCGGTTGTCTTTGACATATTTGATATTATGCTTGGAGAATGGACAGAAAAACTAATTTGTTTGTCCAAAACGAAAATGGTTTTTACAATATGCAAGTATTTAAACTCGGTTGCTTATTTATTATAATACTCAAATAGAAATTCAGGTAAGTAAGAGTTGCGTCTTATTGATAACGTTACGACGTACTTCAATGATAAATAACCAACTAGACATGAGCGTTCAAATACTGTACGGACTATTTGAATGGCGTTTTTATTTAAATTTCTTTCGAATACACATAATATTTTATTAGTTTCGTAGACAAACTACATCGATTAATCATATTTTGGGATAAAAACAATATAACAATAATTGTCTGTTAGGCAATAACTAATAATTAGATCACGGCCAAAATTATCTCTTTAAATTCCTTAAATAACCCCATTTAAAACGCAAATTTTATTATCTCCGTAACATGCATGGTTCAAAATATATGAAGATGCTTGCTTCTACACATTTCCCTAATCCGGTATAACAAAGTGTAAGGCAATAAATACACATTTTGTTAAAAAATTAGATCTAATAAAGTCTAAGATCTAATAAAGTCGTTGTGTCACAGTGGTGGCTCGTGAGGTCGAGCTTAAGCTGGGCTAATTTTTTAAAAATGCTTGTAGGTAATGTGAACGTTCAGATATTCCATCGTAATAAAACAATAAACATGGGAGCAAAACAATGTATTTATCGTATCACATACCCATTTATTCTTCAAAAACGAGGCCGTTCTCTATTCGCTGGAATTTTTTTTAACTTATGCGATCATTCTTTACGACGCTCACCGATTTCGCTTATTCTTTTTTAGAAAGATGGTAACTTAGTAGTGGTCCCATTTTAGTTTAATCAAATTCTGATAATGGGATCCATGAGAAAATCATCAAACCCTCAAATTTACATCGGCATGAAATTCTCTAGAACGATGTGCATTTTCAAGCTTTTCAGTAACTATAACCACTATTGTTAACATCACCGAAAAGAGAAAAATAGAATACTTTTAACAAACAAAAAAAAACTATTAAAAAAATACATCAAAGAATGCACTAAAAAAAATAATGATTTAATTTATTTACAATTAAGAGACGAAGTTTTTATTGACATGAAATTGCTTTTAAAGTCGATGCCAAACACATTTCAGTTAAATGTACGTATGACAACTGCCATAGGCAGTGGCGCACCCAGAAAACACTTTTAGTGGGGACAAGGTCAAATATCGACTATACGCTAGAGCGACCGATAATTTTACACTTTAGCTACTTTATTTAGTTACTACATACATATTTTATGAAACAATTAAAAGGGTGCAATATTTTATTGAAGATAAGGTCTATAATTGCTCTTTGTAATTTTTTGTCATTACATGTTAAGCTAGTAAAATTGGCCATAATCACAACTTTTGTTCTAGTTTGTGGAGGGGGTATGGCTTCTTGGTCACTCCTTTGGGTGCGCCACTGGCCAAAAATGATGGTTAAGAATTAAGCGTAATTCTACGTCAATGTCGTACATGACATCGACTTCAAAAATGTATTTTATGTAAATAAAAATTTCGTCGTTTAATTGTAATTAAATTAAAAATATTTTTTACTTTTTAGATAATTTTTAGATTTATTGTTTAAAATGTATTTTACACTATTTTTTGCATTTTTCGAAAATTACGTACGACAAATATACCGTTTCACTTAGAATACGTTGTACACCTTCTACTCCTCAATCACTACTAAGCTGCGGGCTATAGCAGCGCGAGCACGTTAAATATGCATATGAACATCTTCTAGTGGAGGTCCTGACATCACGCTCTAGTGCTCCTAACATAAAGAAACGCATATTTAATTTACGTTGCTTTGAACGATGACTGGGGGGGTCGCACTCAAGAGCAGGGGCCCCTATGAACCAGCCGCTACTGATCACGAGACTTTCTGTTTTTTTTCAAAGAACACCTTTCAGAGCTTATTGACTGTTCTAATAGAATTAGAATTTTTGCACGAAGGAGGGTTTATGAATTGCGCTCTTTTGCAACAAACTGAAAATAACATTTGCTTGTTGGTTGACGGGTAGTTTACAACCACAGTTTTAAACATGCGAGTAGCAAAGGTTATATGTAGGAAATCAGTCATCAAAAAATGCTGTCGTGCGTTTCGGAAAATAAAGTCTCGTCTACAATCTATGCGGAAGTGAAAACTCAAGTGTGGTAACGTCGATGTTATACAGCTATACCAACTGAGGAATAGTAAACAAACACGTTCACAGGTTATTGACATGTTAACCCTTTCATGCGCCCACCAATGACTTTTTATATTATTATTGTATTGTTCAGGAGTATATTTTTAATATTCTTATGTATATTTTTGTTTCCCTCCTACCTTTTTGTTTTTTTATTAATTGTGGGAATATTTCCCACTGCCCAATGCAAGCAAAAAATTATATCACAATTGAAAACGGACAGAATTACAAAATAATACTTATTCCATACAGAAAATAAGGGTTGTATATTTATGAATCTTAAAATATATAAGTTAACATTTACAAACCATGAATATCTGGAAAACAGCGGTTTATACATAAAGGTACGCCATACCATGCCTTTTTTCGGATAATTTTCTGCTACACAACCTGCAGCGCCTATAATTTTTCTCTTCTATAAGCCTATGCTTGTCTACATTAAAGAACGTTACTTTATCTGGAAGGTTTTTTTTGTTTGCCAAAAATAGCATTGGTTCATTTCTTTGTTTGCGAGATGAAAATCCGGAAAAGAGCTGTCGTGCCAAATTCAGTCGATAAGTAAGTTGATCTGCATTGTTTCTTCTATTTGTGTTTATCAAAATGTTCGAATTTATGATGGCCATATCTACTAAATAATAAAAAATTCTATGCCAATATTTTGCTGCCCTGCGTCCAATTGAATATCGTTCCAAGAACTGGTCGTATTTGTCAACACCACCCATTATACGATTGTAAACATCTTCTGCATTTGAGGCCATTACACATAGTTTATCACCTTTTCTGTCTTTTCTTTGAATAGTTGTTGTTTCTGTAGGAGAACTATAATTTGTTAGAAAACATATATCCCTATTACCCATCCACTTGATTGCAAAAAAATTCCCTTTTTTCTTGAACATAAGTTCTTTTTGTTGCAATTTCGTTTTGGCTTATCGGGTAACCCTTTCCTGTCTGGACGATTTGTTCCAACAGCAAATATTTTATTTTTTTCTAAACTAACTATCAAAGGGTAAGATGTAAGAAAATTATCAAATGCTACAATACAGTTTTTGTTTTTTAGGAATCTTGTCAGGCTTGTAACCACCTTTTCTTCTAAACTTTTTGTTGCTTCTTCGCTATCGTCCTTTCCAGTATAAATTAATGTTGAACTAACATAAGAATCCTGTAACTTAATCCGCAAGGCCTTATAACCTCTTTTTACTGGTTTTAATGGCATTACTGTTTCAGTGAAGACCTGCATTTGAAGACAATCATTGATTCGTCAACCAAAAAGAAAATTTGAATATTGGCTCTCAATTTGGTATTGAAATGATCAACAAAAGTTCTGTTTGAAAATTTTATCATAACTTGGTTCACTCTTTGCTACAGCATTTCCATTGTTATTAAAGATTCTCTAGAATTTTTTACATCTTTTAGAAATCATGGTTTTTGCTACAGAATGTACATGCAACATTGGGTCACTAGACTAACAATTGACTAAATGTGGCAATTTATTAATGTCCATTTGAATAAGAACTCCAATAAAAGCTTTCAGCTCTTAAATACTAGTGTCTTCTCAATTTTTACTTGGCGTTATGTTTCCACCTCTCCGCTTTATCTTCTGTTTGGCATACAAATTTGTTTGATCAACAATTTTTTAGAGAATATCATCTAACATGCTGCTAAAATACTGTAGTTCTTTAGCCTCACGGTGAAGATCAATATTGCACTTTGGTTGTCTGGTACAATCAAGTTGAAAATTGTCAAAAAGTTAGTATTTTTGTTCCAGTCATATTCGACAATTGAAAATTGTACTCACAACTGATACACTACCCTAGTGTCACTGATAAAGCTGATGAACAATTAGATGAAACGGATGATCTACTTTCAACTTGGTTTAGTGCTTGTAATTCCTCGAGCTCTTTTGTTGAATTCGGCATCCGTGTTTCTTCATCTGTTAAGTTGTAGAACTAATCGAAAGCAGCTTGGGCCTTTTTTGGATTGGTCAGGTTCTACATCCGCAACAGGTGTATAACTTAGGTAACCAAATTCATAAGAAAATATTGTATTATTTGGGAAGATAAAATATAATGCCAGTCTATGAAAAAAATAAAATTGCATGTAACAATTAAAAAAATAAAATAGACGTTCGATGTGTTCAAATATGTAATTTATAAACATAAGGAAAAAAACTAATAATACGCGATTTTCGTCAAAAACACTAAAATTATAAACTATCACGCCACTGAACACGTGTTGGTAGTTGACATACAAACCGCTACTCTGACATTTGTAACGTTGTCATTAGATGAGACACCGGCGAAAGGTGGGCACATAGTTCCCACTGCTCATGAAAGGGTTAAAGTGAAATAAGAGTATTGTCACGTTACTAATTTTTCAACGTTCTCTTACAACTGACATTATTTGTAAATAGTTTTAAATATTATAGTATTAGAATATAAACATTTACTTACGAAGGTAAATCTTTTTAAATTAAACGTTTTCGATCCGGATTACTTATGATGATTATGTTTTAAGTTATGTTACAAAACGATGTTAAGCTCGAAAATGAAATGGTGTTTACAGCTTGAAATCTGGGTGAATTATTTTTAAGTAGAATCCGAGGTTTACAATTACAAATAAAATTTAGTCGTACTTGGTCGTACATATCACATTACTCATGTCATGTCACAACATATTGTTACAGAAGTTAACTTTTTTTATCTGAATAAAGATTAGACACTCTTTGCTAATGTTATTAATAAATTCTGAAACGTTATTATTTATTTCTTAGTCCATGTTTTGAGTTTTTTTTTCAATTGGTAAGGACAAACACTGCCAATTTTAGTCAACTTTTTCTTTTGCTTATGTTCCGCACTAAAACAGAATCTTCTTCAAAGATATCGTGTTAGTTCACACTATTGATCACATTCACATTAATTTTACTATTCTCTTCATATAAATTTTTAAAAACAATTCCATTTAGGGAAGCGATGGGGTTGAGTTGTTTTTAAGTCTTGCTTAAGTTCTAATACTTAACTGCTTTAAGTCAGAATTTCTTAGGTAAAATACTGAAACGTTCGAGAAGTTATTCGCAAATTCTCGAATTTGTTATCCATCTTCTAGAACGTATATCGAAAGATATGGAACACTCGAGAATGATTTTCAAAATGTGTGTATATACCGAAGAAACAAATCGTAGGGCAGTTATTGCCGTAATGCGAATACAGCAGTGTTAAGAAGATTATTCAAGTTGAAATAAATAAGTCGTTAGCGCGTGTGTGTACATAAATATACGGAGAATAATCTTGTACGTGATTTTAGTGTAAACAAGTGTGTGAAGCTATCCGCAAACTTTATCTTATCTTAATTAGTGTAAGTGTTTTTATTAAATATTATTAGATTTAATTAGTTCCGTTAATTTACAAGTGTACATATTTCTAGTATAAGTAAAACATATTTTTAGTCGTTTAAATAAATTAGTTTTAATAATAAAATTCGCTACAATACATTTCGATTAAAGTTTTTCTTAAAGTTTAAATATAAGTTAAGTATAACTGTATAACTTAATTTTTGCCGTTGCAAATGGGCATAAATCATTCTTGTACAATAGCCATTTCATCGTTTTATTTTTAAACTACTTGAAATTTTATCATCTGTATTATCGAATATTTGACGAATGTAATTTTGCAAAACATGCTTACTTTTTTTGTTTTTTTGCGTAACAATAAGGATGTATTACCTATAATTGAAAAACGTGTATACACCGGAAGCTAATCGTACTGTTGTAAATCTGGAATCAATAAATAAGTTGCACAACCCTGTTCTGTTTCTGACTAAATTTAATGAACATTGTTGTACTTTACTGGCAAAATAAGTAATGAGTTTAATGACATTTATAAGATTGTTTTATTTTTATTTACATAAAGTAGTGTGTATATCGTTTGTGTTCATTTGTAATTTGCACATTGTTAATTAAAAATTAAATTTAAAATAGAACAATGACAAAATAAGGTTTTAAAATATATCCTTCTAATTGGGTTTGGACACGTGTAAAATCGATTATTCTTAGATATTAAATTTGTTCTGTATTTTGATTTATGCGTCCAGACTTTGAACAAAGACTATTGAGACTGAGTTTTTTTACAACTGCACATATATAAAATCTAGAAATTCTTACAATCATAATCATATTCAAGTAAAAGTAGTAAATACGTGAAAGATTGTTTTCATTTAATGTTAAACACCACGAATACCATTATCTTTTTAAAATAAAATGTAGTTAAAGAGTCTCTAAATCTAATATTGTCGTTCAATAAATATTGATTAAACCATCAGTAACTTTAATTATGTAGTATTAAACATTATTGTAATAAACATCAATATCTAAGGATTGATGTTTCAAAAACTGTACAACAATGCGATATGAGACTTTCGTTTGTGTACAAAACCATAATGAAAATTTATGTAACCTTACGCGATAAGATTATTTATGTATATGCAATGCAAGTCAAATTTCATTTTTCTGTTATGCCATGATTTTAAATTCATTATATAACGTAACACGATAACATGAAACGGTAATTTGATTAATGCCTGTAATTAAAGGTAAGCAGTATTATTAAATTTATGAATAAGTTTTACTGACCGAAAACTGCTTTTGTACAAAAAATTTTGAGAATGTGTAAGGAAATAACATTAAATAGCAACGCAATATGTAAATTTGTAACTAATTTAAATTTGTTTCGCTTCACTTACAATCCTGTAACAATGAGGTTTACACAATTTAATATATACTATGAAACCAAAACAATTATAAACGCAAGAACTACAATTTTTACATATTAGTGTATCAAATCAAAAGTTTAAACTTTAAAATTTAATTTTTTTATGAAACGGAACGAGTTAAATACGAAATTTTGAAAGTAGAACTACTTTAAATTTTATTAGTTTTTCTTTGTCAAATATTCATAAATATTGTTATATCTTATTTCAAAGTTTTAATTGGATTTGAACGAAGTAGTGAGCATTGTGTAATTTAAAATACAGCGTTTGAGGTAAATACAATGCAGTCAACTTGGAAATGAATTTTCGAACTTCTGTAATTTCACTGGCTAACACTTAGAAAAATAAGAAAGATAGGTAATTTTTAATCGATTTTGCACCTACAAAGACATTTTTATTACTTACGTTTTATAATTATTCTGTAATTTTTTAATCGCATATATCTTGTATTTCAACTTTTATAGAAGTTATCTAAAGTGTCTATATGTTATTTTTGAGAGATTAACGTTTTAAATTGTTTTCGTTTCAAACAATCTTTTTGATTTTTCTTTTGAAAACCTCCTTGAGTTGATCCTTCAATCTTCTCATTTTCTAAAGCTTTTTCGTTTAGTACTTTCTATGCTTTAAATTCCTTGTCATTACCAGGTTTTTTCTTTGAAAATTTAAAACAACATATAATAATGCGTAGGCCATGTTCTTTTTTAATTTCTTTAATTCTGCCAACACAATTTTAGTTAATTGAAACTGTCTACAATATGCAGCTTGATAGAAATACAAAGTTGTTAAATAAACTCTGTTTTAATCTGCTTGTACTTCTTATTCAACAAGAACTCGTATTGTGTTACGAAGGATCGTATAAATTATATTTTATTATATTACATGTAGCAATAAATATTTTAGGTTTTATTCGTTTTTAATTTTCGTGAGTTTGTCTAAAAAACAGTACACGATTAGTATGATAATGTAACGCATTTTTAAAATTAATTTGTTTATAAACTAATTATTTATAACGATTTAATTTAAGTACTTTTAACTAATATGCACGGTAATTAACAAAAACAACTTACACTCGGTATCTTCTTTCTGCACTTTTTATTTATCTAAAACTGGTCTTTGTTTTTGTTTACAACACGTTCACGACGTTTATATTTATCTTTTTACAGGCACGCGCGTTAATTTATTTAAACCGACAAAGTCTTCTTACTTAGGACTCGATTCAAAAAACTGACCACAGCTTCCTTTGAATACTTTTTATATATTTATGTTATCTGTTTCAAGAATTTTCCACATCCTTCGCTTATTGTCTTGAAGTTGACAATCATTTCGAGAACGTTTTACTGTCCGCTTAAGACTGTTCTGTTCCAGAACAGGGAACTGGGTGCGACACCGGTAGAAAGGATCCGGGCGATAGCGGCAGCTCTCATTTTGGCAACTTCGTTGAGCATAAAAGTAGCAATCAGTGGAGTTTTTCTGATCCGATACTCTACTTGAATAGTAACTGCAGCCCCACACTTGTACATCTGTTCCTCGGAAGACGACCTCCGACATATTTTGAACTGTCCTCCAATTTAGTTGATCTAAGTCAAATCAAGCTTGGGTACTGATAATTTCTTAATATTGTCACAGTTTAAAGCTTACAGAACTAGTAGGGTCACTCGCTGTGGGTACCTTTGAAGTTTTGGAAACAAAGTTTGTCTGCGCAACTAACCAAGAGTTGATATCTAACGTTACGGGGAGATCCGATTACGCACCGATTATGGTTATCATTTATCCGCGTAATTCAAATTAAACATGTTTCTGTCAAACAAAGATAACCTTGAATTATCTTAATGTTATATGATGAATCTGGATGCATTAGTAGCTGATTATCCTATTATACTTGCTATAATGTAAATTGTGTCATTGAAATAATGTATTATACAACTTTTACAAGTGTTTCATTAGATTATAGTATTTATTTACATATATAAAATTAAGAAATTAAGACTCTGCGCCACTATCTGGGAATTTATCATGCGTACTCAAATATGAGAAAAGTTTTAACCCTAGAGTGATCTTACTGGTTTTATAAGCATTACATTGTGATATTGTGGAACTCCATTTCTCTTTTGAGATTTCGTAATGCCTGCCACAGTTTTTCGTATAACAGATTTGCACCTAAATACTTCTTGGTGACCAGGTAAAAAATAAAATACGACTGCAGCCCCTCTGGACATTTCAAGATCTTCGCACAGTTATTGTGCGATGTCGTAATGTTTTCTTGTTTGGAACAGGTTCCTCGGTTGTAACTCCGAACCTAGCCTTTTAAGAACCCCCGTACATGCTCACAAACTTATCGAAGTCTATTCCATCGACTTGATTTCTGGTTCTGCTTGTGATTACCCTGGTTTGAATCTGGGCTTGCATAACGTGATTATCGCCAGCAAACGGGGCTAGACTTTTGGCTTGTCTTTGTGCGTTTTTACAGACCGCCCCATATACTTCGTCGAGCCTTTTGGTCAGCTTGCTGACGTAGTCTTCTCTAGCAACTTCTTCCGGTTTTTGTTCAAATTAGTGGTCGCATGGTAGTCGTATTTTGCGACCGAGCTTGACACAGGATGGTGTTCGGCCTGTGCTTTTGTGAACAGATGATTGGTATGCTATTAGGAAAAGATACAAGTACTGATCCCAGTCTCTTTGATGTTCGGACAATACTTTGCTAAGTACTTTCCCATTGTTCGATTCATCCGTTCAACCACGCCATCAGATTACATACGTGTTACACCGCTACTGCGCGGTCTAAGCAGATGAGTCACTTAGTGTCTGAATTTTTCTATTCCTACACCTTAACAAACATTTAACCAAAAGTTTTGAAAGTGAGTAAACAAATTCAAACATACTGCTACCCAAGTAATAATTTTATATTTTATAACGTTTGAGAGAACGTTTACAAAGCAAAATTTATAAAACACCTTTTGTCCTAAGAACGTAACTAAAACGTTCTTACAGTAGCTATAAATGCAAAATGGGCACATATTTATAAAAAATATTAGTTTTTTAACGTGTTTTATAAAGCCAACAAAACACTGTTATGGGATAGTTACGTAAACGTTATATATCAATTACAAAACAATTTCATGAATATTTTATAGTTGGTTGGCCCTATAGTACCATAGCTTTGATTTTTGTAGTGTAGAGCAGTTTCAATAAAATCAAACAGTTATTAAGTACTACTTCTCGGAACTTAATTATTCCTATTATTTACTTAAACTAAAACTGATGGCTATTTCATAAAAAATGGCAACGTATACAAGTATATATTATTTACACGAAATTAAATGAGATAATCTACACGGACGTCGTTTTTTGCTAAGAAGGAAATTTTACTGTCAATTATGAAGTAGATAGGTCGCAAATTTTAAGTCCGCCGTAGGTTTAATGAGTATTTAAACAAAAATTTACAGATAATCAGATAAAAAACAAAAAGTTTAAATTTCAATTTTTTATTATAAAACTACAATAGTAGATAGATACCAGTATAAGCAGCTTTAATTGATGTGTATTTGTCAACTAGTCAACTAGTGAAATATAAGTTAATTTTATGTTTTTCGAGAATGGCGGCCATGTAAATATATGCGAGTACATTTTCAAAATGGCCCCTTTTTAATAAAACATTTTTATTACCAACTTTACTCTTATACAACAATTATGATGCATATAGAAAACTTATAAAACGTTCTAATTTAATTACCTTAGCTTATGTAAAAGTTAACACGGCAGGATCGTATTTTACAAATGTGATTAGTGATTATATTTTGATGAATTTTTAATCGTGTATTGAGTAATAAAAAGTTATTAAAAATGGTGGAGCAAGCGAATCAAATATAAAGTAGGGTAACTTAACAATAAGCTGCGATCTATTCATCATTAATCCTTCTGAAAGAATTATTTTAGCTTCTTCGACTAACGGTTGTAAATATGCTGTCAAATCAGGTGGTTTTCTCTTACGCCAGTATATCCGAATTGTTTTATAACTAAATTTAACACATTAATTTTGCACTTTAATAGCAGTATTGCTCTATAACTGCTTTTCTCTTATTTTATAACTGCGGGTTTGTGTCCTTTTAATTAACAGTTATATTGGAACTTTCGTTGTGAGTAATCTGATGCAGAAAACAAAATTGTTATAAAATATTACTAATACAACAATTATATAACGTAGTCACATACTTTATTAAAACAGTTGTATAAAACAGTTCTAAAGTGATAAATGACATAGCTACATAGCTATTAGAAAATCAATTAATATTTGTAAGGGGTGAATGTCTTATAACCAATATTATATAAACGTTTACAAAACACTTTTATACTTATCTCATAAGCAGTTTTATAATTTTGTTGTAAGAACGTTCTAAACATCGATTTAAAAAACAATTTTGAATAGATAACAAAATAATCTTCCAGACAACTTTAATAGAACCATTTTACATTTAGAGAGCAACAACATAACTACAATAAAATTGAAAAGTTTTCTAACTTAAGAATTATAAAACCACTTTGTTACTTGGGTAATCTCTATATGAATTTATTGAAGTGTATTCTTTAATACAATAGTATTCTTCAAATGTTGAAATCAAATTTGCCAATCTTATAATGACTTTTGAATGGAAATTCATCAGGACAAGAAAAAAATTGAACTTGAAACAAAAAACACTGAAATCTAACCAAATTTTGTGAGCTACGCTATATTATAACCTCCTGACCACTCGTTTCACTTTTTTCTGAATTTCACCGTAAAACTTTGATTTATTGCAAATGAAGACCCTAGTATATATATTTAAAAATCTTAATTTATGAAATTTTGTTTTTCACTATGTCATTTATACAGAACAAGAGTACAGTATGATGATGAGTATAGTCGTACTTTGTATAGGACATTTATATATAAATAAAATAATATTGTGATGTTATATTGATAGTGTAAGCCATGAAACTATTTCAGATTTAAGAAAACGTATTTATTACTTTAGAAAATTTAAAAACCAGTCTTTTAACTAACTAACAACAAAAAAGCCTAATTCTTGGCACAAATTTATTTTAGCATATAAAGAAATCAGTCAGTGACTTCAAGTTAAAAAGGCCATGTTAAAAAAACATTTTAACTATTTTTACGCTTATGAAAACTAGTGAAACAGTTCTTATTTGGTACGAAGCAAAGATAAAGGTTGCATACTTACAAAAAACCAATGTTTTATTTGTCACAGTCTGGGTTACTGCAACGAGCTTGTTTTGGTCTATAATCGCGAAGGTGGGTTGCTTATTGCTGATTTATTTGTAGTGAAAGTGAAAGCACTATAGTGATCTTGCTTTTTTTATGTTGTAGTCTTAATTCGTCTAGTTCATTTGGGTCACTCTCTTGGTCACTGCTTTCGTCATTATTTTTTATCTATATGCAGTCTAAATTGAGCTTATCTCTGATAATTTCGTTCATTGAACAAGTTTTCTGTCCGGTTCTGTTAAGAGTTGAAGACAGCCAAATCAAAAAAATGAGAAATTGCTCTAATGGTCAATTTTTTGGTCGGTTTCTAGATGAACACAAGCATTCGATCGGTCAAGACAACCCCGCCTATATTCTTATTATAGACTTATACAACTTCGGATTTTTGGACGCGTTCAAAAGTTTTTTGTTTGCATTTTCATTGCAGTGCCGATAGGACGGGTTTATTGTAAAGACACATCGTGGCTGCTAATTTTTCATCACGGAAATACGTACTTAAATCGTTCCTTGAGGTTGCTTTTTATCTTTTTCATCCGTGAAAACACAATCTCTTGAGAGCTTATTTCTCATTATGGTTTCAGTACCATGACAGCTGAGACTCATAAGCTCATCACATGATTTTTCTCAGTTGTGAAATACCGATCAATGGATAAATTATGTTCAGGTACCAAAGAACGTGTCAGGTATCATATATGTACTATCCTATAGCATTGAAAGTGTGTGCAATCAAAATATAGTAGTCTGTAATTGTACTATACAAATGACATCTAATAACCACGTGTTGTGGGATGACGAATACTGTTTTGAAAAAATATTCAAAACTTGTTACGTTAGTCAAACGAGCAAACTTTTAGAACCTAATTTTTAACTAAGTTTATAGTAATCACCATGATTAAACTAGATTTTACTTACCGGCCTTTCGGCGTGAGCGTACCTCTTTACTGGTCGACGCCATTTTTCGAAAATTAACAGACAGATGTCGCTATTTGTTATTTTCACCGCAAGCAAGACTAACAACCGTCAAATATTATTTGATTTTTGATGCCCTATGAGTAGTTCGAGGGCGGTCAGGAGGGTAAACTTTAAATATGTAAGAAATAAAGTAATGAGTTTAAAAACAAGCAAACGACAACTCTTACGAAACTAGGCGAAACGTTGGCAACTTTGTTTCAACATTGATAGTCGTATTAGATTACATTTTAGCTACTTTTCTTATATTTTTTATTATTAAGAAATTAATAAAATGAATGAAAGTAAATGACAATAATATGAAGTTGTAATAATATAACGATTAAGTTGTTTTTATCCTGTTTAAGCTTGAAGACTCATAATTTTTTATTGATTTTTATTTGTAATAAGTATTTTATTTAATAATTGAACTGTTATGCATTTTATAGTGTCATAAAATCTATTACTTTTATGGCTATTCATTAATAGAACGTTTTATATTACTGTTTGAATATGACATTAGTATGATTTCTTAGTTAGATCGTCTTTAGTACTTAATAACTCCCAATTAAGCCCAATTAAAATTCTTTTGCTTTTAAAAACGAGTATGGAAATATTTTCAATAAATATAAATTTTTTTTATCTTATTGTGTGATGCACGAAATGAATTAGAATAAATGAAACAGGACTGTATGTAGAATTATGAAATGAAATTAGTTATAAACTTTTTTCATTATTTCAAAGCAGTACAAGTTACAATTAATTAAGCTTATAGATTTTTCACATAGTATTAACACAGAAATTATTTAAATTAATCCGACCATTAATTGACCATCTAAATAAATAAGTTACGAACGTAAGTGTTTAACGCATGTGCCAGTATAAATAAATATTGTATATAAATAAAAGTGAATCTTATAAAATAAAATAAGTTTAAAAGTTGTTGCAATACTACCAAACTGTACCAAAAGTTAATAATGTTTTGTCTTAGTTGCTATCGAAGTATGACGTTTTATATATTAAAATTGTAAAAAAAAAATTTTTAACGAATAATGAAAATAAACAATAATTGGAGTAAATAGTTGGAAATTAATCAAGTTTCACGTTAGATTATACTAAATTTCAGAGAAATGAGTAGTAAACATATTTGATTTTTTTCATTGTTAAGTAGCATACACCGGCTGAAGAGAAAAAAAATGTTCTAAATTCGTAAAAACATAGAGTATTAAAGAACAATTATATTTTATCGCACCTGGCCCAGTTTAAAACACGAGCCACTTGAAATTACGAATTATTATCGTAACTATGATTAATGACTATAATGATTAATGCGCGGTGGTTTTTTGGTGTAACAATATAAGCACTGTTACATATTATTGTTTGCATTCCTAAATATGTGACGAGACGATTTTAGAAATCTACTGCGATTGTACTTTGAATCGACGTTCTTTTTAAGTTTATATTATTTATACGAACAAGAAAGAAAAAAAGAACAAAATAGTACGTTAAGGAACGCATAATCAGAATATCAGATTAGAAGAATAAAAATAACAAACCAAGAAAGATCTTTCGAGAAGGGGGTAAGGTAATTACAATGATGAGATGGTAGACAATATAGTGTGAATTTTAAAAGTGTCAAAGTGGTGGCAACAAAAATAGAAGAAAAAAAAGAAACAGTGTACGTAGATGGATAAAATAAAAAGGAATAATTGAATCTCAGCTTTGCGAAGTTTAGAATTGCAGGAGGAAGAAGAACAGAAAGACATCAATGGACTGAGGGAATGACAAACTAGAAAAGAAAGCTGAAATTAATACAGTATATGGATTTAACTAGTAAGATAATTGAAGAAAAGGAAGTAGCTATATAAAATAGGCAATAAAGAAAACAAATAAATGTTGTAATATTAGAAAAAGTGGAAGACAGTGAACGATAGAGGTTTTATATATTACATATGGGCAGGAATAGAATCACTGTTAATGTTTGCAATACGTAACATAGAATCTTTCTCTCTGTTTTTATCTTGCGCTGTTCTGTCCTGTATCTGTTATGAGGAAACTGATATATGTATGTGTAAAAATGGGTACCTGTGCAATTTACATTACACTTAACTAACTAAATTATTCTAACTCAAAAATTTGTTGGTTTCGTACAGTAAGCATCGTTGGTTAATGCGGAACTGATACATTTAAATTTTTACAACAAATAAATTAAAACTACGTGACAGTGCAACTATTTATTCAAAAAGCCTTCATAATTCAAATGAGCCAAATCCTTCACATTATAACACAACACATTACGTTAGTAGTAGTAACTTCTTTCGAAAATAGATCGATTTTTAAATCAATTTGAAACGGAGTATAAACAATCGATTCAGAAAAATTGAAGTCTAAAAGATCGATTTCTCAATAATAGATCTTATAATAACAATAATCTTATAATAATTTAGTCAGATATACCCCATTTTTCTATCATGGCTGAACATATCTTTTTCTAATAAAAATAAAAACGTGATTTAGGCGTAACTCATGGAGTTTTATACATACAATATAATTATAACATACACCTAAAAATGGAGTATACATTTAATACTTACTGATGGTAGTATTATTAGTATCACTAAGTATTCTATTGGTCTATGGCATTATTGAAGCCAGAGATAAAACCAGTATTTCCATCTATTGAATAAAACTAAGAAAAAAACTGGCACTTTTTTCCATGTGTTTGGGTTCGTTAACTAATTGCAAATATTTATAATGTTGCAATCATGTGGAAACAAAAAAAATCGAATTTCGAGTGTATGATATCGATTCACGTGATTGATTCATTTTAAGATCGATTATAAACATTCTTTAATTAACCGATTTCGGATTGCCATCCCACAGCAAGCTATAAACACAAGCATAAACACTACAGTTACTAAACAAAATTGTTTTTGCAGTCATCGTGAAATACAGAAATTACTACTTTACACAATACGATATTGAAGAGCTTTTAAAATATATGGGACATTCGAGGCGATTATCAAAATTACCGCAATAATAATTATTAAAAAAAATAATTCATTCATCAAGTAGAAATTAAAAACATTGCTGCAACCGGCTAATGTCTAGTCAAATAATGCTGAAGTGAAAAATAGGAATCCACTTTTTGAAAAACTTAAAAGATCGATAATAATATACTAGTAAGAAATATAGGTTGGTAAGTGTAAAAAGATTTAGAGGCAGTGTAATAATTATCTTAAAAATTGTTGTTGAATCGGTTAATATACTAACAACACAACATTGATGTTTGATGAATAAAGGGAGAAAAAGAAAGGTTGCCGAAGGCTTGGGAGACAATAGGAAACACACTGTTGTAGCATTGTAACATAGGAGATTGAAAGGCTAAGGCAGGGATCGGCAACCTTAGGCTCAGTAGAATAATACTTGTGGCTCTTAAGTAGTTTACAGTTTGACCAAACTTACAAAAACCCTGGGTAGGTGTGTCTGGGGGAGCGCGTATCGTACAAGGTATAGTCTGATGAAAAAGTATTTCGGCGCTAATTTTTAAAATTAGGCAAGCAAGCAAACGAGTAGTACTCGACTGCATAATTGGTTGCATAAGTTGTAGTTCAAAAAATTTAAAAAAATGTTCGTATAAAACATGAACAATTTTGATCACTGTACAAATATCTCATTTTATCTAATCATTAATTTAAACTACAATAACTACAATTAGTACGGTTTTTAATAAATCTTTTATTGAAAAATTTACAAAGCAGAAAAGTAAACACTCATTTTGGTATAAAATACAAAAAAATGCATTATCTCTTATTTATTAAATGACATAACTCATTAATTGTCATTACCTAAAGATTCACTCTCACTTTCATCAGTTTCTTAACCGTCCTCATCTGAATCATTATTATTTACTGTAAACGTCAAACTTTTAACAACCTCATCAACTAAACAATCTGCGTTCCACATTTCTTCACGAAGATGTGACACATGATTACACTGTTTTTGCCAATCTTCATTTGTAATTTCAGAAAATGCATTTCGAACTAAATTTTCAATATCAATTCCTTGTTGTGCCACATTATTCATTGCGACTTTTCTTTTTACGAGACTCCATATAAATTCAATTGGATTTAAATCACAATGGTAAGGAGGCAATCTAACAACAGTATGTCCATGATTACTTAGTAATTTATCAACAAAATAACTTTTTGATGTAGGATGCTGCTTGACTAAAATTAATAGCTCTGCTTTTCGCATTTCACTTGTTGTAGAAATTCCATTTGCTTCCAACCACGAACGAATATCTTCTTTACGATTGCTTTGAGTTGGAGGTTTGTTTATTTGTTTCGAGTGATAAGGTGTATTATCCATTATAATGGGACCATTAAGGGGTAGATTTTGAATAAGTTTCTTCTGCGGACTGCCAACACTTGTTAACTCCATATGATGGGCGAATATAGGTTTTATTTAAGTACGTTACTGGTTGTTTATTGTTGCCTTTAGCATCATTCTCTCTCAGCTTTCTCAAATATCGTGAACGCCAAGCTACATAATCATTTCGTTCCATTAAAAGTTTACGTTTATTACAGCATTTCTTGTAACGAAACCCAAGTTTTAAAATATACTTTCGTAAAGTTTCACGTTCTCCCATGTAGTTGACTTTGTTTTTCATTTTTTCTACTAACTCTTTCACTGTAGGTACTTGATGATCGACTGTATACATTTCATGCACAGATCTTCTTAAAACATCTTGATCAAAATCATCCAACTCAATTTTGTTCACTGCACCAGACGCTTCTTATCAGGACTTCTTAAGAGTGATTCTCCGGCAACATTAGATTCTTTACGAATTTTCTTAATAAAACTTAAAGATTTCTCTGTTGCAACAGCAGCAAGTTCAGAAGCTTTTTCGATTAGATGTATTCATCATTGACCATCTGCTTTTTGTTTATCGAAGAAATCGATGACATTACGAATAATGTTTCGTGCTTCTAAATGAACGACTTTTCGGGTTCTGCTTTCCATGGATTTAAACTGTAATACAAAATTGTATTTGAATTATTTCTGTTTTTTTACTATAACCACAATAAATAACTTTTTTTGTGTTACAAATTAATTAGAAATATTTTTACGTAAAAATCCTTACCAACTGTTTTAAAGGTAAATTGGAATATATTGTTGTAAGAAGAACAGATTTGATCTCAATCAAGACTAAAATTCAAATATAAAAGCAATAAGTAATATGAACAACGTAAATAGAAACCAAAATGTTGACAAAATTAAATAAATGCTTATGATTTTAAATGTACTTTAACGAATCGCGCTATATGATTGGTCGACACAATTTGTCCTTTAATTTAGTTCGCATATTTTTCGGGGTTTTTGCAAGCTTGGTAGCACAGCAGATAACGGTTATATTATTTTTTCTAATACATATTACCGATGTATGTACTTATATGTGGCTCTTTAAAAAAATAATTTATCACATCGGGAGAAATTCCAGAAAGGTTGCCGACCTCTGTACTAAGGGAATAACGAGTTAGTAATATATTGTAATCATAAATATTTGAAAGAGAATTTTGTAAAATCAGGATGAATAACGTTCAGATATGAATATTATGAAGGAGAAAACAAATACTGGATGAAGAAAAAATTCAGAATCTTTAGGGACGGTTGGGAAGCACGAATAAATATAGTCAGTAGGTAGGATTTACTTTGAATCTGGAAATTTTTCGTCAAATTTTTTTCATGGTCTCTTATCATCTTTTATATGTCACTTTTTATAGTAGCACTCTTGTCTCTAAGTTTATGTTTATGTTGTCTATATTTCCATATTTTTATTTATTTATAGAACTCATTTGTAATTACAGATTGAAAATTTTCAATCACGTTGCTAATCTTACCCACCTGTATAATCCATCCCGACACTCCTTGCATTATGAATTTGAAATATAATTAAAACAAATTTTTGATGATTTAAAATAATGAATTGAGGAAGAAACGTATTATGAAATATTTTATTCTGAATCATCTTTAGCTTTAGGAAGAGTATACGTCTTTCATTTAACAGGAAAATTAACGCACTTCTGCGGATAGATAATTTATCATATAAATAAATAATTCTATTTTTAAACGATTTATTAATTTTTTTTTAATAAATTGAATTTGTAGTGTTGAAATGTAAACGGACGTCGTAATAAAAAAGTAAATCATTTTTGTTTTGACATTTTTATTAAAAGTATAATTAAAATGTATCATCGATTAGCTTTCATTCGTCATTAATACAGATACGGCACGGTTTTAAAAAGTAATTTATATTTAATATATTTAAAGTAGTTTTCATTGACTGTCACGCCACTTTGCAAGCACCAGTAGAGGTTGTTGATTCGATCATGTCTATCAACAAAAATACATATTCTATTTGTCAAAGTTCAGTATACTTTTTAAGGCATTGACTTTTGTCGAGTAGTTAGTTTATGTAGATTGTAGTGATACATTCCTCGTATATTAAGCTGCTGTGTAATAGTTAAATTATGCATTAAGACACTTGTAGTACGATGCTAATCAGTGCATATTGTCAAAAGCGCGTCCTCGAAATGTCGTCACCGTCGCTGATTACGACCATTTGTTGAATAAGTCGTGATAGTATGAGTCAGTCTCTCAAACGCCATGTAGTTGTAGATAGGTGAATTTTATCGGTGTGCTGCTTATTCTCTCCGCACCTTGTGGATTAAATCAACGTGCTCTTATAAACGTGGTAGTGGGTGTGTTCAAACATCTATAGTATGTGATGGTTTTTATTATTAACAATTACCGGTGAGTGAATTTATTTAATCCATTCATGCTTAACAAAAACGGAAATTTATTATTATTACTGACTTCAACGCACGTAAAATTATTTAGCACAAATATTAACGTGATAACGTATTATCACTATTCAAACTTAAATGTTATCACCTTTATTAGATTAGGTATAAGTTGGGGTTAATAAATGCATCTACGTTTAAATAATTACTCTGTTTGAATCCCGCAAAATTCGTCAAATGTGTGTTAGAACCATGAGCATTCGTTTACTTTTGAATTTATTTACTACTGGGAAAGTCGCGTCTTCTATGTACTCGGCTATCGCAATTGCGTTTTAGTATAATTATCTTTGCAAAACTCCAGCTTGCAAAATTCTCTAAGTGAATATCAAGCGTCTCTAAAACGGTAAAACGTATTTATGTTACCTTGCCAACTGATTTAAGGATTTTATATAAGCATGTAAGGTAAATTGGTTTAGTTATTTATAGACCTATGCTACGGTATGCACACCTGTGTGTTTTAGTTGGATTTCAAAAATTGAAGGAAACTGATGTAATAAAATAATTTTTTTGTAATTTAACCTTGAACTGGAACATTAACGCAGGGCGTTTGAATAACGTTTGTTTACTTCGTAGCAAAAAAATTACATTTTTGCTGGTTATCCATTTTATGTGTAATTGAACGCGAAGGTTGTATTTAAATTACAGATGAATTTGTTTATATTATTTTCGTGTGGTTATAAAATAGGTTAGTTTACTTTCATTTTCACGTTTGAAGCAATTGTGATTATGTGAAGGTTAAATATAGAAAACATACTGTAATGCCATAACCTTGATCGTGTGTAATTATAACACTTGAAGTTTTTATGTAGGGAATTTAAAATAATTTTATAGTGGGACTGGAAACTATCAATGCGACATCTGACGTTACACTCAACATGAATAAGAACACGTTTAGTAGTATTTATATGAAAATGTAATCGGATCAATACACTGTTTAACAGGTTTTTTCGTTTTAATGATTGTTTATTGCGCCGCGTAAATTAGCCTTCTAATGAGACGACACTTATATATAACTTTTACACAATTCCGAGCATCGGGAAAGGTCTGCAATTCACAACTTTTGGAATAGTCTGAAAACGCTCTCGGCATTTATTTGTTGTTGAATGATTACATTGAAAATAGAATTGAAAATGTTTCGTCGTAGTATCAATTAAAGGGGTTCCTGATTTGACTGAATTGGAAGCTTTTTACAAATATTCATTAGTTTACCTCTAGTCTATGGCTGATAAAAGTGTATTTATACGTCACCGACGTTTTATAAATGATTTTAGTTTTATTATTCGGAAACATGCAATTTTTCACGTAGGTATGTATACTCCAGACTACATGGAGAAGATTGACTTCGCTATATATAAAATATGTTTTTAGAAAATTGACATTGCTAATAAATTCACGGAAGTCTTGTATTCTATTAAAAATTTGTTTAGCTGGAGTTGTCATAATTTTTTTTGCTAGAAATGTAAACTCATATTGAAACACGTTTTCTTATATAACTTCCGATAGGCAAATGTAGTTAATATAGGTAATAACTTACTTATCATAAAAGAATGCCACCAAGAGATTCCTGAGATATGAAAAATGGAATTCGTAGAATTCTTACTCAAAATTTATGTTTGAACAAAATTGCAAAGAAAAGTGACATACGAAACAGTTTATAATAATGAAACAGTGTAACAATAAGTTTGGGCAGTCATTTTACTGTTTGCGACTTTTGCATCCAGTGGCGGCTGGTTCATAAGGGCTATAGGGCGCGAGCCCCCCAGACGTTTATTAAAACAAAAACGACGGTACAAATTATTATGAATTAAAATATTTCAACATATTTATAGGATATAAGCATCAGATACTTTTTTGTTACTCAAAAACATTAATTTGATATGGTCGTCATTTAAAGCAACATATTAAACAGGTAATTTCTTATGTTGTGGCTAGAATTATTTGAGCCTATGACTGCGTTACGACCTTCACTACGAGATTTCATATGCAGGTTTAACATGCGAAAGGGCTCACGCCGTTGTAGCCCGCGATGGTTTTAATTCATTAATCATGAAGCGGGGAGAGTTGTACGACGTATTGTAAGTGAAACGGTATATTTTTCGTGCGTAATTTTCGAAAAATGCAAAAAAGTACTGTGCGTTTTTTTTAAATTAATTTGTGAAGCTGTTGTTGCAGATTGAAATAATATCTCTCAGAAGACTATAAGTACATAAAATTTTATCGAAAATAAAACAACACAATAAATTTGATCGTAACATATGTATGCGTTGAATCATACTAGACCAGCGTTTCTCAAACTTTTTTAGACGTAGAGCACTTACAAAGTTGAAGTTTGTTTGACGGAGCCTCAGTATATTCTTTTATAACTAATTGATTAACAAAATAAACGCAATCAAAACTTTTACTTTTAAGAAAATACATAGTAGATTTTAGATAAAATTAATAAAAACAATTTTGAAAAACGATCTTTTTTGTTAATTGTTATTATAAGTGTTGGTATGTTAATGTCATATGTTATATTGAGACTTATTTGCGCAAATTACTGTAATGTTCAGATTTATAGAAGAGAGTTGGAACCTCATATCATGTTCTGCATCCAAGCGATTTCAATCCTTGTTTTAGTGGCCACGTACGTAGAAAGCTTAGTTTTGCTATATGCTGACGAATGGAAAACGAACAGAAATAACTTTTCTTGACAGCTGTAGATACTTCTGTTTAAGGCTATACTAAAATTCTGACAGTTACCGGTTCTCAAATTTCGCTTTTAGTGTATAGTCTGAAATCAAATCTATAAATGTTTCATACTCTTGTCATGAAAAACTATGTGGTTTTTCTCTGACGCCAAAAGGATTTTGTATTCAATCTTTCATTTGGAAAGTATTGGGTCACAGAAATACATAGGTGTGTAAGATGCTCAATAATCTCATTTGATCGTTCTTTAGGTAGCTCAACTGTTACCAACTCTTGACTAAATTCCTTTAATGTTAGAAAGCAGTCAGTCTCCACTTTTTACGCTACTAAGCCAAAGTTATGTGATATTTTTTTTTGTAGAGACAGAATTAACTTTAGTTTAGAAAATATTTTTTTCTACGACTAACAGATAATACGATACATTGTATGTTTAATTGCGATTAGGCAACGTTGTGCATTGTGATTGTCTAATTCCATTTCCGTACAGGTCAAAGCCATTTCCGTACAGGTCAAACGTATTAACGTACAAGATAGTGAATTATGAAAACATAATTTAGAAGACTTTCACAAATATTTTCTGCATCACAAATTATGAAATTTGAAAACGAAATCATTGAGTGTCATGTATAAGGTATTGCATTAGTTTATAGCTTAAAATAAGTGTTTTATAAATTACATATTTTAGATTATATTCGTAAACGTTGACGTTTAGTGGTGACTTTCTTGTAATGAAATATAAATATATTTTAGAAGTTCAAGGTAATTAGAACAAATAAAGACTTCTAATTTGCAACCCAACTACTTATTTTCTTGCAGGATTTTGTTTTGATGTGAAGGAAATATTAACAGTATTGTACCAGATTTTTGCAGTGTTATAAACAGATTAAGTAATTTAATCCTTAAAATAAAATTACTCATTTTATGGATAACATGCTCAAATTAAGTTAAAGAAATTAGTATTTATTAGAACATTTATCAGTTTTTTAAACTGCATGACAATTCAGAAGTATTCAATTATCTTTTGGTGTTCATCGATAGTTGCAAGATATCAAAATGTTTGTTCCGCACATGCCTGATATCTGTTTGTTATTATTTATCCTTATGTTAATGCAGTTTTCATAGGTATTTATGTATACTTTTACTACATATTATATTATAATCTTGTAAAAATAATGTATTCGCACGTTGTCGTTAACTTCTTAAAAATGTAATCACAAACACTTTGGACTTACGTTCTAATAAATAACACAAGATAAACATAAATACAATCAATTGTTACAAGACTAATGCAAACCACTGGTTTATACATTGAAAAAATTATATATTTAGATGCAATTATAAGCAAAAGCACTGAATCACTTGTTTCTTTTACCTACAATGTGTTTTGTTAACAATTAATTTCTCATATTTAAACTAATTTTGCAGTAAAAATTATTACAGCATATTTGATCCATTAGAATAATTAACTATTTTGCATTTTCTAAAAGGTATTTTTTTCAATTCTTTAACTACGATGTTCTTATTACCTTCTTAGTTCGGAAAGCTTGATTCTTAAAAATAACACCTATTAATTACAAATTATCTTCAAACATTTACAAATTTACCTTATTTGCTTTGTAAGTCGCATTCACATGTTATTTGGTTGAAGCTTCTAGAAAAAACTCACATATCAACATTTGTCAGAACTTGACGACATTGTTAACAATTCAGGCTTCGCATGAATAGATTTCTTTTACTTACTGGCTGCAAAAGCAAAATCTTGTCATTGAATCATTAGTACTTTTCAAACTATTCTAGCTCATTCATATTAGGTTATGCTTGAAATTAATGTATTAAAGAAAATTTAAACACTAAATCATTTGAAGTTAACTAAAATTGCATGCCTTTAAAGCAAGTAAATTATACTTACCATTTCTTTAACTAGAGATGAGTAAAAAAACAAGAATAAAATAAAAGTAACAGATAACTAATAGTATAAACACTGTCAAGTTGACATAAAATAAATACAAGTTTTGACATAATTTTTTAATTGTCATTTTAGGTATTACCAATACAAATTTTTAAATTAGTTTATTTATTTTCTGCGGTATTTTTTTCGTAAAATTCTGTATAACTTTGATTACTAATTAAATATAGAGTCGTAGAAAAAGTATAGTGTATAATTCGTAAGGAATGTGTATTGCCAACTCGTACGAATTGCCAACCTCGCCTTCGGCTCGGTTGCAAATTTTCATACTCGTTGGCAATGACAACCATTCCCTAAATAACCATCGTACTTCTGTGTGAAGTAGTAGATATGTATGCAGGTTACCTATATCATCACACAATATCTTAAATACCGGCACATTTAAATGTTGATACTTTATAAAGTTTACTATTTCCACTGACTCGTCAAGAACAGGTTTAAAAAAAATCGTAAATTTTTGATAAATGCGTTGTGGTGAATTATAAAGTGACTACTACTACAATTTTTAGTAATGTTTTTGACATTTGCAACAGCGCTTTTGTTCCTTGAGTGCAAACATCGATGCAATAATCCCACGGTAATAGTTGGTAACAAGATTCAAAAATTTTACCCCCTGTGGTTTTACTTTCTAACGGCTTACAAATAAGTACACAAGGAGGCATAGCATCTTTGTATTGATACCGTACAATACTGCTAACCCTGCTACATCAGTGGATTTGTCCATTTGTAGCCAAAATGCATGAGACTTTAGACAACAGGATAGCTCAGATTTTATATTATCTGAGAAATCTTTTATGCGGGGAGATACTGTATCATTCAAAAGTGGCCTCGTTGACAGTTGTTTCGTCAAACATACATTTTATTTTTCTGGTATTATGTGAGCCCCTCCAGCCATTCCAATTTCGTATGAAACAATGTAGGAAGCTTTAGTAGCATTTTCGGTAACACCTCGCGTATTTGCGTCAAAAATTTTCCCGTCCTATTTTTTTATTTCGGATGCAAAGATAGGAGATAACAAAGCGGTTTAACAAACTGTTTGGAAAAAGTTTACTACACAAAACACACTGAGAACAATTATCAGCATCCATAAATTCAAAATCTGAGTCTAAGGACTAAGATAAAGAAGTAATAGTTCTATAAAACACATTTTGAAGAGGCAATAAGATCCTGAAGCTACTGTTTTTTGTTTTTCCTAGGCCTGAACCTTCCTTGCATTTAACTCGATTTCGTTAAGATTGTTTGTAAATAAACATAAATTTTATGACTACAAATTAACTATTTGAAAAAAAAATTAGAATCAGTCTTTTATATTCATAGAAATTAAAAAAAATAATTTGTTCTAGTCTAATTGTGTTGCATCAAAATGTTATTTAAAAAGAAACAATAACACAGCTGTTTCACTTTCATTTTTATATTAGTATCGTAAGTACTGTTGTCTTTTGGCCCTACAATAATTACATAATTAGTTTAAGATTTTGTTTGCTTTTAAAAGTGTAATTAGATGTCGATATGTAATGTTATTTGTTATTGTGCAATAAAACCGATCAAATTCATTAATTCTTTTTGTATTCGAAAATAGTACTTAGTATTTTTTAATTTGCCTTATTGTATAAGATACGAACTTGGTTGAGTAATTGTTTCTAGTGCATAACGTTCAGGTCGTTGCCCGAGTTGCCCTAAATATTTACTTACTGATTTCATTGTTAAGTAAACACGTTAAAATTAAAATACACTGTAAAAATGGCAACAGTCTTAAGTTATAGGAGCGTACCTATCGACAATCAACAAAAAATCTAATATATATTTATTTTTTCTGCATGTAATATAGTTAAGCATTTTGGTGCAACGTACCTTTTTCAAATATCTTTGAAGTATCCCATAAATTCTTCTACGTGTTCAGTACACGTCATTATAACAACCTCTAACCTTCATTCATAATTGTAGACTTGTGCTAAGTAGCTAAGTATAGAACAATTGAATTTTTGTCACTCAATAATTGATATAGCTTAAGTTATGCAATATCTTAAAAAGGTGCATTTTATACGTTGTAATTTTCTTGTGTATTAAGGCTTAGTTTAATTTTAACATTTCATAAGAGGAAATTTTTAAACCACAAATGTTTCGACATATATTGAATATAATGTTTTTATGTTATATATGCAAAACACATCCTATAGTTCTAAATTATAACAAGATATAAAAAAAATAAATTTACGATTGATACTCATATTTGTAGACGAAAAGTGAAAGTAAAAAAAAAACCGGTACCGTAAACAACTTGTAAATGTCAAAGTTTGCTTTTTGTAGGCCAAGGGTAAAGTGTTAAAGATTCGATGAATAGACATTAATACTCAAGAGTCAATGAAATTGTCTTTTACGTATATCGTAACATAAAACTAATAAATTTTCATCAGCAAACGTCTTTTGATCAACTTAAAGGACATTAAGAGATAAAAGCGCCTGTTTAAAAACCATTCTAAAGATGCTAATAATAGACCCCCCATATATTTAGCGTAAAATCCTACTTTGTAAGTAAAACATCAAAAGATTTTTCTCTTGAAAGCGCGTAGCGTGTGCAAAAAACAATTTCAATAATATGTTTTTGTTTGCTAAATAAGCTATTGTCGCAATAATTAATACTTAAAGTTTTATCTAGAAATTTAAGATCAAGTACATAAATTGAATGTTTCAGTTGTGATATAACGGCTAATGATTTATTGAAGTATCAAACATTCCCTGTGTGATTTGTAAGAAAGGAATTAATTAAAATACCATGATTTTTAAAAACAATTTTAAATTCAATTATAATCAAAGTTCATATGTTTCATGTTCCGGTTGTTAACAATACTTTCTCAAATATTGATTTTGATAATTGTGTAATTCAGTAGATATTCGTTTATAATGGTAAGAATAATTCTCACACAGTAAAATCCGACAGTCAAATAGGGTTTTTGAAAAATTATCAAAGTTATAAACGCGATGACATAAAAAAATAAAAACATATAAGTCGTTATTGATTTATTTTTATGCGGACTCTGATTTGTTAGCTTTTATGCATCAAACACATGTTACGGTTTATTACATCTATGATATGCTTTTATATAAAGAAAACACAGTGCTGGCCAATATTTCTAAAAAGATTACTTATTACCAATAATAACAATTCATTGTTTATAACAAAAAACTTAAACTGGTTTATTTTGTTACACTTTGCGTTAACAAACTCTCACTAAATACTGACACATAATGGTTGTGACTAACTAGTAATACGTAAAAATGGTTTAAATCAGAGGTTCCCAAACTTTTTTGTGTAGTAGACTTCTTGCTATGTTTTTTGGTTTTGGGTAGACCCCCTACTTACCTGATATTGATTTTTTTTATAAATTTCTAACTGTAGTGAAGTTTAGTGTTAAAAACTTAAAGTAAAAACATATGTTAAGTTTTATACATTTATTAATTGAATTTAAATTAAAACTACTCAAAATAAAATTTTGTATGTTATATCAAATATACGTAACATAAAATAAACTAAGCAATAAGTAGTTTTTAGTGAGAAGGATGAACTTGATGCTTTAATAATAAATTATCAACATTTGGCGTCAATTTTGTAATGTTTAATCTTAAATCTCCTCGGCTAATGATATCCAGTCTGTTTTTTTTTCGTTAGGAGATTGGTAACAGCGCTGAATCCCCTTTCCACTAGGTATGACGATAGAAAGGAAATTAAAAATTTTCTCGCTATATTCGATAATACGGGATAAGTAACGGGTATGTTGTTTTGCAGCCAGAGTTGCTGATATCCGTTTTTAAACTGAACCTTAAGTTCTTCGTTTGTATTTAGTTCAGTCAGTTCTTCTTGTATTATGACATTCGTTTCTTCTATGTCACCATATGGGTTAATTATCCACGGTGGCATTACCATAGTCAAAACATCCTCAAACCTAGTTTCAAAATCTGAATAGAGAGCATTTAAATGTTGAACGTAGCTTGAAGCGTAGTTTTCCTGGCAATTTGTCTGTGACAAATTGGGGAACTGGGAAATTTGCCCCGTCCAATATTTTGTTTCATTAGTTTAACTCTGACAAGAAACGCTGATAAGGTAGATAAGATAAATGTAAACTGTCGCCTTGTAACTGCAAATTAACCATATTAAATTTTGTAAACAAATCTGTTAAATAGGCGATATCTGTTTTCTACTTCATTAAATTGTCTTTTAAAATTTTACCTTTAGTATCCAGAAATTCTGAAGTAGTCTCAAAAAGTGCAAAAAATCTTGTCAAACATAAGCCTTTCGACAGCCAGCATACTTCAATGTGAAGGAGTAATTGATGAAAGTGTTCGTCATTTTCTTCACACAACTGCGCAAATAACCGCGTATTCAACACGTTGCTTCGGATTCGGTTTACTGCATCAATGACTAATTGAAGAGATTCATGCAATCTAACACTCAAATTTTTAGCAACTAAATGTTGTCGATGGATGACGCAATGTATTGCCAACACCCCTGACACATTTTGTTTTAAATAGCTTATAAATCCACGATAACGTCCAATCATGGCAGGTGCTCCATCTGTAGCTACTGATATGAAATATCGATTCACTTTTAGTGTCGGTTGTCAAAGTTCTTGCGAAGAGCAGTTCTTCGTAGATTTCTTAATTGATTGAAAAAGAATGTACTTTGCATGATTTGAATATTAAACTACTAATAACTGAAGTCATGATTGGCGTAATTTATCTATCTTTGCTAACTACGAGTACAAAACTAAAATTTAAATCATACTCTGGTCCTTAAAGAAAACATTCACGTCGTCAACGTAAGCCAACATCTCAAGTGAAATAGAGGCAAAAGAATCTGCTGTAGCTTACACGACAAAAACGGAAGATAAGAGAGACAGCATTTATACGTTGCGTTTTGTGAAAATAAAGGGGTACTTTCAAAGTGATATTGCCGACATAAAATGCAATGCTCGTCTTAGTGCTAATGCAGATTTGTTAATAAAGGTTAAATGTAAGTCACTTGATTATTTTTATTTAATAATTTTAACAGAAGACATTGAAAATAAATGTGAATTTTAATGTGTTTTTGTCGTATTTTCTTGATTTTTTGTAAGAATAACTATCACTTTTGTGGCTAAGTCAAGCAATTAGCGACCTTCAGTTATACTTAGCATACATGTGTTTTTTGCCCATTGGATTTGGTGATTTGCTTTTGCTATAAAGTTTATCAAAAAATGGGGATAATTTTGCTTGATTTTACATTAGAAAGAATCCCTTTAATAGAAAATAATGTAGTTATTTTTCTCCGGCACTCTCAAACAAAATAACACTGATTCACTATAATTTGTGTGATAAACTACTAGTTTATATTTTTTTAATATTTTCTTAGCACTTTCCTTTTGATTCAGGAAACGAATAAACGTATTTGTCTCACATTCGTATTTATAAAGTGACGAATTGAACAAGTCAGTGCAAGTTCGCGAAGCTCTGAGACTGCGCGTATATCATTATGTGCAGGTTTTTACAAGTTCAAAATGTATTGCGACCACAAAGCGAATGCCTACATCCAACAACTTAATAATTTTATAAACATATATAATAGTTCTTTTACTTTATAGTTACTTTTATAAATAATGTATATGTTTTATATTATGAGATAGTATATAATGTAAGTAAATAGGTACTATCAGTCATTTCATGGACCCCCCAAATTTTTTTTTCGCTGTCGTAGACCCCTTGCAGGTTGTCATAGACCCCTGATTATCGATATAGACCACTTTGGGAATTACTGGTTTATATTATTATAACTTTTTGCTTGATTAAGAACACCAGAATCTTTGACGAAATTGAAGTTAAAAGGTATAGAAACATGTACAAATCATCTAAGAACTTTAAACTTCTGTCAAAAATTTACAAGTTTTTTTTGTACATAGCTCTATTGTCTTAGTTTGTTTTTTTCATAATCAGTAGTAGTAAGAATTTGTATTTCTCTGACTGTACAACATAAACTATTTTCCATAGTTTTTAAATATTTTTTATATTTTTCTAGAATTTGTTATATTTACCTAATCGGAATATGCCGAAACGGTTCAGCTATTGCTGCAATTTTAGCAAGTAGTTGATTTGGTTGTAATTTATATTAAATATAAGTATGGTTTGATTTATTTTACTTCAGGCTTAGATATAGAGCTAAAAAGTGGTGCGTCTAGGACTGCACTTGAAGACAATCATGAAAATAAAACAACATTAAGAATAAATTAATTTAACATAAGAACAATTACAACACAACAATAATAAACCTGGACTTTTTAACAATTACAACAACAAATATTAGTTTTCAGTCTTATTGAAACACAAAGCAACATTGCATTTTGAACACGAATTTTTGCGTCCTTGATTTTTACACCGTTGTCTTTTTTTAACCCATTCGGAAAGATGTATAATGCATTATCAAGTCTTACATCGGATGTAGGTAATACTGGTATAGGTTTTCTAAACTTCTTACGATGAATTTCATCTTGTAGTAGTGTACTTGGTCTTTTCCTTTTTGGGAATGATTGCTTTTTGCGTTTTGTGAAGCTTTCTGCAACGTTTACTTTGAATAGCTTTAATGGCATGGTTTTTCTTGAAGTTTGAGGCCAAAGGAATGAAGTATTTACGATTTTCAAGTCAACGCAATGAAAGAACAGGTGATCGTAGACATTTTTTAGACTTAAGCTTGATCTTGTAATATCCCAATATTGAATTTAACTTCTGCCATGTAAGCATTATAATTTTGTTTGGTGGACAGTTTACAAGTTGAGGACGTTTATCGCACACAAAAAGCGTTCAACTTTACATTTTAGCTCTGAACTTACAAATGTTGACAATAAACTGTCAATTATAGGTATAAATTCAACTTTTTTAGAACTCAGTTTAACAACTTGCTTAATTTATGTTTTAATTCTGTTTACTGAAGTGATTTATGTAAAATGCCTTCGATAAACTTTATTTTTGGGAATAAATTTTACATTAAAATAATATTCTCAAGAGTTTGAAAGCTTGTGGTAAAAGCTTGAAAGCTTTTCTTGACTAATCTTGGCTTGATATTTCAAAAGCTTGGCTTGATTTCAAGCTGTGAATCTTTAAAGGTTCTTCTTTCCAAGGGACCAATTTGTGCATCTACAATTGTTTTGCTTTAGGAATAACTGCACGTTTTTCTTTCCACATATTCAGTAGTGGTCGAATCTTGTAAGTTTATCATATCCTGTTTAATCCACTGGAACAATTTTGAAATGTTGTTGAATTGGAGAATCTGCTTGATGGTTTCAAATCTATTAAGTGGCATGGCATTTACTACCAAATCATAGCGCAAGTTTATGTGCGAGTAATCCTTTGTTGAAGGTAATTGCATAATAGAAATGTAAAGACAAATGCCAATAAATTGTTCTCATTTTCTATTATATGTTGTGTTATTTAGATTTTGCTGGAAAGAGTATGAAATTGTTTCTCTATTTCGACATGAGAATTAGCGATTCTTACACTAAAATCCGTGTAAGAATAAGCAAAATCAATTGTTAATAAATAATTAAAGCAGATAGTAAAATTTATTTCTTAACATTATTACTGACCTAGCTTAAAACATTTGTGTACACGATCACGTTTATCTTTGCTTGTAAGATAATTAAATGCAAAATTCAGTTTTCTTAGAACTGAGTTTGACAGTCTGATTTATTTATGTCTCAATTTTTTTACGGATTTTTTAGTTGATGCTAAGTGATTCGTGCAAACATACTCGTACTTCATAATACATATTTAATTTAAAGCTTCTTTATTATGATACTGCTTTAATGTATGGTGAGTGTTATTATAACCTCCACACCACATCTACATTTTGTGTTGAGCAGTATCTTATTAGACAATCACCTTCAATAAACTTTATTTTGGCGTGTGTGCAAGGAGAAACTGGAGGTATTGTAAAAGATCGGACACGAAGTAGCACCAGAGAAATAGGTCGCGCAGCTAACGTGTCCCATAGTACGCTACATTGTGTTTATTTAGGAATTATTTTTTGTGCCCTTACCATGTTCAACGAGTCCAACAGTTACCCGACGTTGATTTTAAACTGCGACTTGAATTTTGTAAGAGTTTACAATGAGAAGTGTTATTTAGTGTACTTGCTAAGAATATGCAGAATAGCTTTATAACATAACATTATTTTGTATTTGTTTTTATTTTTGCTGTCAGCAAATCGCTGAGAAGAAATTTGCAGTCCTAAGAACAGTTTATTTTTTATTGGTGGTGTCAACAACCTTAAAAGACTACAGGTCCGTAATTTACTGTTTTTTTTTGCTAAAAATTTTGGTTTTTAAAAAATGTTTTAATGGAACTTTTATTTTGACACGTTTTGCTTGTATTTATGCTCTAATTTCACCTGCTAAAATAACAACCCGATAATCAATAAACCCTTTATTACTCTACAGTGATATTTTCCGATCATTTCCTAGTAATCTACTTCAAATACATTACAGAAAAGACTAATAATTTTTGGATTTATAATTTTAAATTACAACATTTTAATATCGATTTTAATGTACCAGATGTACTACAGTATGCGGTAAAGGGGTAATTATTTATGTTTTTTTAGTAAACTATGCGTTTGATAGTGAAAAAAAAATTGGGTGTTTGAATCTGTCATACATTTTTAATTATATACCATTAGTGAAAAGTATCATAACTTTTTATTAATTAGGGAAGGTAGGGAAAATATTGGATGCAAAAAGTGATTCAAACGAATATCACATAGTGAAAACTTAGTTTTTTTATTATACTAATTTACGTTCTAAAAAATTACTATTATCGATTCAATCGAATCTTGGTCATAAATGTCTTACTATATATTAACCATACAATCAAATTAAGCTTTAATCCATGCAAAATATCGTGTTGTTTAATCACATAAGTATATGTTTTATTCGCCAATGTCACACATCAAAACAATAAAGTAATTAGAAGGAACACGAACGATTTAGTCAATGTGGTTAAGAAAGTAATTGGAATCTAAAAATACTTTCTTTCAAAGCTATAATTACTTATTGTATAAATAACGATTAATTGCCAGCTAATTTATTGTTTTTTTCTAGGACATCTCAATATACTCAATTAACACTTAACCGATTTGTTTACTAGTATTTTTTTAAGCTCTTATTTTATTCGTTTGAGAAAAATCTTAGCTTTGCTAATAAAAACTTTAAATCCTAAACATTCATGTTTCTTGGAATTATGACACTGAGCCATGACTTCTAACTAAAGGGTATGTAACATAGATAATGCAGGTTAAATGTCGCGCCATTTTAGTACTTTCATCGATATCGCGTTTTATGACTTCTATTACTTTTGCACGACTGAATATTAAATTTCTCTTCAAAAAAAAAGTGTTACTTTTTTTTGCAATATAACATAAAAATTAACTTATTTTAGTTTTTTACAAAAGACGTGCACTAATTAAAACTATATGGTTTAGTCATTACTATTTCTTTAACGATAATGAACGTGTGAAGCTGTCGTAGAACATTCCAGTGATTACGTGAAGAAACATCTGCTTGCACTTAAGGATGTCACTACTGTGACTACCTTGAGAACGTTTAACTTTTAAAGCAAATGCAATAAATTTCAACTTTCTGTGTTCGTAAACATGATTAAATCGATATCAAAGTTTAAAATGCAAAGGAAAATCTATTTACTACCGCGTTTTTATAAATAACTCTCAACAGAGAAAACCTTGTCCGTACTCCTGATAAGCGAATAAATGAATACTTATCTGTGATCAATATAACACGGATTTTTAAGCGTTTATTAACGTATAAATAATTTTAATGCCAACAATATGCATATTACATTAAACAAAAAATATAAAAATCACGATAAGCTTATATAAACTGGAATAATCCACATGTAAAAAAGCTTTGTATGCTTATTTAAGCGTAGATAAACCGCAGTCCAGGAGTAACTATTCTACTTTATGTAATTTTTTTCTGTTTTTATTATAATGCTAGCTTATAATGAAAAGGTAAATAATATTTTGTTACATTAAAGCTTGTGCAGGTATTAAAAACTAATAAAGAAAATTTTCTTTTACGCTTTACAAAGAACTTCAAAGGTTTGTTTATTAAAGTTATTCTTTGTCTAATTTAAAATTGCTACGTACGTATCTTTAATCACCTATTGTTCAAAATTCTACTTTTTAGTACTGTATTTCATTAGCACGCAATAACGTCGATTTAAATATTTAGTGGTGTCAAAAAACGCATTTTTTAGAAAAATGGGAATACAAACATGAAAGATTATAATTAAAAATATAAGTACCTAGTGTACTTGCCTTCTTATTGTCCGGAGGAACATTTAAAGTTATGCACTCTCTTTACAAGTTACTTTCCTGAAAATACCACATCAACTTTTTATGAAACATTTCGCCCTAAACAATCTATCAGTTTAGCGAAATAATTAAATTAAGTATTAAATAAATTATTGTCATCAACCTGATATTGTTTATTCCATTATCGCCAATGTAAATACTGATATTTTCCAGAAAAAAAATAAACTTTGCTATAGATTGAATTGAACTTATTCAAGTTTTTAATATTCGTAAGCCGAGCTTTTTTATAGTTCTTCACAACCTTAACCGACAGTTCTTAAAACAAACTTAAATTTAATTGAACTAGTACTTTAAGTTAATTAACCGTTATATTGTACGCTTAATTAGCTTCCTAAACATTGTCTTTAGTAATATCTATGTTTATTAACGTCGCGTCGTAACGATTAACTTAATACGCTCGTTATTCTACTAATAATCTTTTTGATTTAGTAATCGTTTTGCTTATATCTACGGTATCGGTTAGAACTCTAAAGTTATTAAAATTCTCCAGATTTGTGAATAAATTTGCAACAATGTATTGATATGTATTGATACATCACAAAGAAGATTTATTTAAGAGAGATTTGTAAACGACGAAAGATACTAAATTTTCTTAAAAATATACTCAATAATACAATGCTATAATTGATCAACATCTTATTGATGTATTGATATTAAAATAATATCGGATTTTTTGTTTAATTACGAGCTTTATTTCAATACAAATGTTAAACATTTAGATTCAATTAATTTGATTACATAATTTGTAACATAAATTGAAAGGTACGTTGCTCATCTTGTTTTAATGTCAATTACTTAAAGAAATAGTTTAATTGCAAATGAAATGATTATCATTATCACGTTTTTACGATGCAATTACTGAAAATTTAATCTTCGTTTATTTCACTTGCACAAACTCGTTTTCTTCATTGTGCTTCAGCGGTTATGCTAACTTAGAAATTCAATCAGATTATTTCATACCGCCTCTTGATAATTTCGTAGATTTTTATGCGATTTCTCTTTATACTGTATAGGAATTAAATAGATTTACAGCTCCACAACTACGAAAGGGTTGCTTAACTTTTATTGCACTTTTTCTTCTTTATTAACATTTTTAGAGCTACGATATTAACTTGTTTTAACGATAATGAGAAAAAGCTTTGCTCTTTTGAGCCATTTTTATGTAATTGGAAATTTCACGGTTAGTATTTGATAAAATTAAATATTAAATTTCTCAAGCAATTTGTTTCGATGCGTTCCGTTAAACCTGAAGAAAAATTTACAGGTTCAACGAGGTTGAATTAATGTGCGCCAATAAACGCAGCACGTTTCTAGTTATGATGGCTTTAAAATGAATATTTTTTAGAATTGTAAATACAAAGAGGTTTAGAACTGCTTTTAGTAATAGGTAAACATGTTGATTAGAAAAGTTTCGTCGTTTCTGTAGTGTTTTTTTAATGGAATTAGAGCTACTAGTTGAAATATTTTTTTCAAAACGTACGTTTGGAAACATATTTTGTTGCAACTTATTTTAAATCTTTCTACTGATTCGGGCCAATTTATCAACGTCTCTGAAAAGTCCTAAGTTGCTAGAAGATGTAAAAAGTTTGAATCACAATGACAACTTTATAATGACGTCGTTTAGAAAAATAAATTGTTTCTGTTACGAATTAACAAACTTATGTTTTATGAATAAACAACTTCAGTTGCAAACTTTCTTGTTTTTGTCGTTCATTTAGAAATTTTTCAAGTATAACATGGATTGACAAGAAACTTATTGTCTTTGTGTTTAGCAAGTTTATAAATTCTTTTACAGCGACTGTTGTGAGTTTTATAGTAACATGTTACTTGCTCATTTTATAGACAAAAGTATTTTAATACAAATAGTATGATATCTTAGATAAACAAAACGTTATTTGTTTATGAAACAAAACTGTTAATTTGTTAAGGCGGCGGTTACATTGGATAAGAAATCGTACGAAAATTTATTCTTACGAATTCGTACGAAATGTGTTTGTACGTATACGTAAGAAATATTGGTTACATTGGATGGTGTGGCTCCAACGTAGAAACGCAGTAATTACATCAGAGTTTAATAATAATTATATCTGTTTGTGGACAAAGAAAACAATGATGAATCTGCGGAACACTTTTATGAGACACCTCTTTTAAGTTTTATTAAGCTTTCTATTACTAGAAAACTCTACACATGTTTGAGTTGAAGATTTGTTTTTATCTAGAAGTGAAAGCGGAGAATTTATAAGATAAGATCTTTTAATCCACAATCCGTTCCTACGAGATGTCGATTAGCCTAAGATTTATTAAGATATTTTGATGAACTTAAGGCAAATAATCAAAAAAAATTTGAGTATACTAGAATAACGCGAACTACATTCGATTCGAATACGTTAAGGTAACCACCGAATAATCCGTATTTACATCTAAGCAATGTATTACTTAAACTAGAATCAAATATAAACTATTAGGTTAAAAATGTGCAAAATATGATTGTGTTGATTGTACAACTCCATCACTGTCAGTGGCATTATCATAGTTAAATGTATTGAATGTGGAATCATTTGCTGATTGAATTGAAGGTGGTTGTGAAAAATCTGTTGAAGTAGAACTATGTGCAGGCTTGGGTGTTGGAGTTGAAATATACTGGCGAAGTTGAAGTGAAACTATTGCTTGCGTGGTATCGTTGGTTCGAATTAATTGTTAATGCTTGTTCACAAGTAATTACTGAAACTTTGTTCTAATAAATAGTTTGGATGTTATTTCATTGATGAAACAAGACTTAAAACAAACTGGTGATCATCATCGTTCATTGTGTTATCTTTGCCAGTTTTTTTTGGAAAACTAGTTGGTTCTACTAAATTCGTCGCAATCGAAGGTTGTGTATCATTCTGGGACGATTCGACAACTAAAGGTTTTTCTGTTTCCAAAGCGGTTATTTTTTCCATTTTGTGATAGTTCATTATCACTGTACACTTCTGATGATGTTTCATTTTAGTTTGTTTTGTACGCTTTTTGATTTTTGGTTTTGGAATATTGCCGCTTGTTTTTCGGACTGCAAATTGAAGTTTAATGTAGAGCATATTGTCAAAAAATCTCCATTTTGATAATTTTTCGTCAGCATCATCTCCGCTATCTCCACTTTCTTTATATTTTAGTTTACCAAGATTTTCCTAAAAGTACCTCGCAACCCCCTTCATTTCTGACGTGCAATATCGTCTGTCACTAAATGATATTAAATGTTTTGAGAAAGTCATGATAAGTTAATTCCTAACAAGTTAAAAGTTATGCACTGAAATACATAACCATTTAAAATTTCGGGTACCTTGCTACTTTTTGATCATTGACCTTCTCATTCCGAATGTCTCACACGACAATCAGAAAAATTGTTTATGAGACCTTTAATAATAAATGGCATACGTTATAAGAAAAACTTACGCTATTTCCAACAGAACTAATGTTTAAATCTATTGAAGAACAGTTATGGTATGCTATGGTAAACAAAGCGGTGGTGGTATTTTTACAAATTTATCGTTATACTATTGTCTTGCACAGATACAGCCCAAGTAGCAAAAATCAGTTACAAAACGGTTGTAAAACTCTCTTGCAACTATGGTTTCAGTAACGTATCTAGTTACAGAATAGTTGCTGAGTCTTTCCTGATACGTTGTCAATACCGGATTTGGTCAGTTGCAAGGCAACTGCAGTAATATTATAACCGTTTTACAACGTGTCTGAAACCGTTGCAATTACTACTTTGTAACTGTTTTGCAGCGTTGCTATAACGGTTTTTTGCAAATCATGTTTACCTATTCTGAATCGTTTCTGTAATGGTTTATCATCACGGTTTTGTTATTGATTTGTAACATTGTAGTTACCGTTTACAGAAACTGCTATGTAACTGTTTTGAAAACATGCTTATTACCATTATTTGAAACTACTTTATAACCGCTTTTGTTAAGCAACTTATCCAAGATTTTAGTTACTAACTGCATCATAAAGATTAAAACAAAAGTAGAGATAAAAATATATTAATAAAAAGATACAGATATATAAAAAGTTATAATAAAAGTACATTATTTCATTTTTTATAGTTTCTTATAGAACTAAATTCAAACAAAAAAGATATAATAAAAGAATTTTTACATCTGTTGCAAGTAGGTACCAGTAAACAGGTTTTTACGGCAAATTTTCAAGAAAAGCGGATTATGTCTATTATTTATAAATTTTGTAAATAGTAAATGCATAAATTTTGTTAAGAGAAAATGTCTTTGTGTTAAAAGACCATGGCGGATTAAGATATTCCTCACATATAGTTTAATGCGTCTACGTAATTCTTAGTTAGATATTTGTATTAGGCTACAAATGCACATGTGCATTTATAATCGGTTCAGTGATCATAATCTCGACTTCTTTTTTAAAGATTGTAGGTGTTCGCAATGGCGATCTAATTTACACGTTCTGATCACTGTGTCTAATATTGTAATGTCCTTGCAATCAAATTCTATTTTATCCTAGAAGAAAATAAAATCAATTTAAAATTTGCTTACTTATAATTGGCAACTAATTCTTCAACGTTGATTAAATTAGGAACAGTAGTTTAAATGCACGATTAAAATTATAGTAATATAATATACCAATAATTGTACCTACGTAGTTTTGAATTAGAAACACTTTCGGTACTGTTTATTGGATAATGATAATGGACTATGTGTCTTATAAAAATCTCGTAAAATGCACTTCTTCTGTTGCTGTTTGAAAGCATAGATTAACACTGTAGTGTAGTTTTAGAAATTCACACTTGTAACCATAGTTTCAAGACTGTTACACTCGAAACCGAAATGAAGGTTTTAATGTCACTAAATTGACACTGTAGTTACATAAGGGTTTAAGAAAAACTTACTTATAACCATAGTTGTAAAATGGTTATTTCTGTAATAGATTTGAAACCTCAGTAAATTACGAAAGTTGCTGCTACCTTGCTGCAACGGTTTATTTACCATGGTGCTAATGTTACTAATTTGCAACTGGTTACAACGTAACCACGGTTACAAAATGTTGCTTGGGAGATGTTACCGTACCACATGTTTTTGCACCAGACGCTGCATATTGGCTAGAAAATTATTTAATGAGGCTATTTCCAGAACAAGAATTTTTCAATAATCGTGTTTCCCGAGATTAAAATTCCCCAAACAAGCTTGACTTAATTGTAAAATGTATTTGATTATTACGTAACATAATTATCGACTTTGAGGGTAGTCAAGATGTTTTGCAAACTATTCGAAATCTACAGCTAAATGAAATCAAAAGAAACGGACGACGATGTTTCAACAGAGCTAGTGACAAAGCGTACGATATTCGGAACAAGTTTGTACAATACTTTATGAATGGTGTTAATTAGAATAATAAATATGTTGTCAAATACATTTTAAGTAATTAATAGTTGATATAATTCAGTGCTAACATTCTAAACATTATTAAACAATTTAAAAATTACATTCATTTTTTCCCCAATTTGACACCATAATTTTTTGTGAAGTTCTCTATTATGGTACTCCTTACTTTTTTGGTTCTATAAAAACTGTCTTTCTTGGACCAGTATTATTAATTTATCACAATTCATTTTTATGCACATTCAAAAACGACCATACAAAAACTTATTATCCGTACGTTATTATAAATATATAAAAACGAAACAATATTTAACAAACAATTGACAAGTAATTATAAATTGAAAAATGATTACACAACATAAAGAATGATAATATCAATAGATAAAAATTAACCATGAAATAACATTAATTAATAAAAATCAACTTGCAATTTTTGGAATTAAATTATTGCATATACCTACTGCATAAATGACTAGTATTGTTGTTAAAATTAATTTAAAGTTTGGCGAACCGTTCTGTTAAAATTAATGTATATTATTTCAGATTTTTTAAAATTATTTCCCACATTCAAAATCGTGGCATTGTTAAAAACAAAGTTATGTCCACTATTTATGTTATATGTTATATTCTAATATTGCATCGGTTTTTTTTGTATTGCAGTCATGTTTATGATTTTACCGTCTCTTTCTTTTGACCAATATAACATACATTGCACTTAGTACAGTCATTGAGTAATAATTTAAGAAGAGGCGCAACTAGTGTGTTAAAAATCGTACTGTAGTTTTATCTCTCTTGTTTCTCTTTTTTTTACCCGTCTGTACCCCCTCTTTTCATAAACTAATAGACTAAGACCTGCTGCCATCTGCAAAATCGTGGTTTCTATTTTGCGAACTTACTTATTTCTTATGAAGTACCAGTTAGAACCTTTTGTTATATTTGTGTTTACTTTACCGTTTACCTGTTCAAAACAGGTTAATATCATAAACAATAGCTTGTATTGTTATGACACAAGTCAATGTCAAATAAACTTAAACAATATCATGCTTTATATTTAAGAAAACAAAAAAATATGTATATTCAAATATTTATTTATTTTTGTAAAATATAAATCGAAAACATAGAAATAACTAAAACAATGGAAATTAAATTAAAATTGTTATGGGGATTTATTGTTATTATTCGTCAATTTTTAAAATTATTCAAATTACCAGTCCACCAATAATAAATTATAAAACTTATAAAAAGTTAAGATTACAAAAAGTTTTTTAACTTACATTTTTTCGAACAATCTCAAATCTAAAAATTTGTAACTAGATAATTAAAAAAATGTAAGGTTTACAAAATGTTAAATGTTAATTATTTTAAAAAAGGAAGATGGTGCAATTTAGAAACAAATATAAAAAAATTTAAGTTTAAAATCGTAATTGAAATTGGTTTGCTAGTTCAACAAAAAATTATTTGATATTTTAATATAAATGAACTGTAGTAATTGAAGAATTTCCCAGTGAGGAAATTGCAGCTAAAACCGGCTTTTTTATAACTACTTTAGCTTTTAAAGTTACTCTTTAGAACACTTTTAAGTGGTTTGTGAAAAAACTAAAACCTCCATAAAGCGTTTAAGTAGCTAAAAATTCCGCAGTTATGTTGCTGTTAGGTAGCTCCTTTAATGAATTAAAATCGGGCTTATACAGTTCTTTGTGGTACTAGCAAAGCTTTAAAGAAGCTCTAAAGGAACTGTAAACCACCTTTCAGAAACAACTATACAGCTTAAATAGCTTTATTTTTACTACCTTTAAGTAGCTTAAAAATTAAATAAATATTTCATTAGAAAAAAAATCTTGAAATCGTTACCTTTACTTAATTTCTTAAAAAAATTGAGAAAAGTGATAAAGGAGAACCCATTGAAAAACCTAGATTTTGTTTAAAAAATTGATTATCAAATTTATCACTTATTTTTACTGAAATCTTCTTAAACAATTTAGAAAGTAAATATATTTCTGAACACCAAATTTTCTTACAAAAAATAATATTTTGGAAAAGATATGTTGATGACATTTTTTGTATTTAAAAAAGTTGTAAATATTTTTTGTAGACTTTTCTGAAGATGAGCATCATTATTTTAAAGCTCGAAACATATGTAAACGAATTTGTTATTAGTGGACTGGTAATTTAAATAATTTTAAATTAAAATTAATGTTAAATTTCTGAAAGAATAATTGACCAATTAATCCTTTAAAAGGATTTTTGACGGAGAATCCATTTGTATCACTATGTTGCGTAGTTTAGTCAAAACTTAACGGCTTGACGAATTTGAGAACACACTGTGGTTGTTCCGATATCTTCAAAATATTATAGGACGTATCTTCAACTATAAAACATATATTAAAAAAATTACGTATTATTGCTTGTCTACTTATAGCTTCGTTTAGTGAACTGGAGCTGTAGAAAGAATAAATTTATTCGTCTTCACGATCGTCATCAATAAATAACAATCGACGTTTTCTTCCATATGTTTGAGAAACTACTACATTTGAGTATCTTAGGTTGATGTTCATATCAACAATTACAGCTTCTGTAAAAAATTATACTAAATAAGCCCAAAAAGTAAAAAAAAAATTAAGTTAGTATTTTAAAAATAAAGTTTTGAAAATGCAATTAGTATTAGTATTTTCAAAATTTTTGCGATTTTTTTTAAACAATTGTAAAAATATTTTATGTATTGTTGGATTTGTATTGAAGTGCTTTCAGCATGCTAAAATAAACATAAAAAAATTTTGTTTATAATTTTTTTTATTTTTTAAATAACTAAGTATTTATTAGACAAGGTGCTACAGAAATGCTGCCCTAACATTTACAAAAACGATATTTTTATTCGACATGCCAACATCAACAAAAAACATTTAAAGCAATGGCCAGAGCGATTATGCAATTACGATGAATCGATCATTATGCAAAATAATGATCGCGATATCGAGCGTATGTACAATAACGATCGCAATCATTGATCGCTTATAAAATAACAATTGCGGTTGTGGAAAAGAAATTAATACTTTTAATTGTCGCATAAACAAATAAGACTAATATAACACTATAATATTTACTTTAATAAATGTATAATAAACTTTAAGTTAGTTCACGGAAATCGTAAATTTTTGTAGGTAAATAACCCCTTTGCTCTTTTCCTCGTAAGAATTTTAAACCACATACAGATTTTTTAATAAAAAAGTAACATGAATTTAAACATTGAATTATATTTTTTTTGTTTACAGAAATTTAACAATGCATTCTTTTTAAAGAAAATTAGAAAACTCTTCTAGGAAAGAACGTTTGTAAAATTTTTGTCACACATTCAGCATTTTGTAAATATGTATTTTTTTTAATCTAAATACGAATAAATTTTAATTTATTTATTGTTTAGAAACAATCTTAAAAAATACTTGGATATGTTGATTTCCAATACTCCAAACGTTATTGTATCCCGGAAAACGAAAATCGAATGTTTATGGCTAGATTTATGACTAACTTTACACGAGCGACTTTTTAGCAACAGTCGATTACTAATTAATTCTAAATACCATGATTGCGATCATTGATCGTAGAAAATAATAGCGATCTCAGCTACTGATTTACAGTAATTATTTTAAGTTATTGTACAATTAAGTCCAACAAGAAGAAGAAGAATCCGAACAAGGAGATTGTCCGATGATAATTTAAACCATTTTTAAACGTTTGGTAGAAAAAAAAATTTAAAAATATTTACCTGATTGAAGGTGTAGAACAAGAACTGCAGTGTGTTTAAAATTTCCTTTTGTTGTTATACATTATCTACGCAGATGCTTCTCACAAATCTTCTTTTGTTTTAAATCTTCCAAGTCCATTGTGGCAATGTTTATATTTCCACAGTTTTTCTAACATTCTTTAGCACGCACTTTATCACTAATAAAAAACTTAAGAAAACTAGTACCTTTGTTTTCGGTATTATTATTTTAACAATTAATATAAACACAACCGTGATCTGTAACTTTTCCCATTTTAAAAATAAATCAATAATATATTTAAACTAAACAAAAGTTCAAACAAACATTACTACTACCAGAATTAGAATTTCAAAAATCGTATCGCAATGTTAACCCAAGAAAAACTTTCAATTCAATTCCGAAGTTTACAAGTCGACAGACACGCAAGAACTGAAAAATCTCGATCCAATACGAACGTGGCGACCTCTATATCTCGATCCAAGCAGTCGATACGATATCGCCCCTTAAGTTGCATTTCTTCTTACATTTATTATTCAATGGTACAGTCTAGTTTGTATACTAGTTCGTGTTTTTTTATTATGTTTGTTTTATCTTTAGTTCAACTGTTATTTTAATATTATTTGTTTTTAAAACTGGAATAATTGTATTTGTTAGATTTGGGAGATTTATTATTTTAGTGTTGGTATTATGGTTAGTAATAAGGTTAGGGTTAGGGCTAGTGTTAAGCTTAGTAATAGGACGGTTAATTGGTGGTGAAATCACAATTAGTTGTGTTAGTATTTAAGAGTGTGTTTTATAACTGTTATTCGACTGCGGCTTAAATAAAACTCTAGATAATATAGGTTAGGAAAACCACTAAGCAGGAATCTATGGCTGAGCAAACTTGTAATCTCATTTGGCATTTCTTAGCATGTGCAGGTTTAACGTCAAGTCATTTCATTTTATTTGTCAACAAGTTTCAAAAGTGGACTACACAAAACTATGCAATGTGCGGTTGTTTCTTGTGTACTTGTGATATTGTACCGGTCGTGCTTTGAAAATACAAGGTTTCAAAGCAAAGAGAACGAGAAGCACACAATTTTCAAATGATGAAAAAATGTTGTGTTTGGTACTTGTAAAGAAACATATAAATGTGTTAAAAGAAAATGCATGCCGTTGTCACAAATGGATATGTCGCTTTGATTTTCCGAACAGTTTGACAAATATGTACATGCCATATGGAATCACACGCTGCTCATCAAATAACTCCAAAACCTTCAGTGTGCATCTTTGTGATAATTTGAATCGGTTACGAAAGTTAACATCATTTGTTGTGTCAAAATAAATATTTCGCGGGTAAAGCTGTCTTGGTATATCCAATTGCATAACTTTCAATTACAAAAGATCTTTAATTTCTTCATTTTCATTACTCAAAATTACGCATTGACATTTAACACGTTAATAAATGTTTAATTTTAAAATAAATAAAAATTTACCGTGAAATAGTATGAATGGTCGCTTTTATTATACGTTACGCGTTTTTTCCTTATATATATCCGCTTAACTTTAAGCGAAGGTTTATTTAGCAAATAATTATTTTCGGGTTTTGAACCGCGTTCCATATTTACACTTTTCACAAAATTTATAAAACAAACTGAAAAATTTACAATGTTTGACGTTTTGACAGTCATGTTGCTGTTTTCCTCAGAAAAAACTGAAACTGAAGATATAGGATCCTGACAAGCCTTTATATTACGCCGTTCGGGTCAGTGGTTCGTGACGGTTCCGATTCATTCGTTTTCCGGACGGAACATGTTTTTCCATATTGGCGCTAGATCGATTCCATTATTCCCATTAAAATTGTATAAACAATAATATAATATATATAAATAATAATAAAATTTTAATAGGGATAATGGAATCGATCTAGCGCCAATATGGAAAAACATGTTCTGGAAAACTACTGAATTGGAACCGTCACGATCTACTGACCCGAACGGCGTAATATAAAGGCTTGTCAGGATCCTATATTTTTATATTTTTATATAGTATGGTTTTATAAATTTTGTGAAAAGTGTAAATATGGAACGCGGTTCAAAACCTGAAAATAATTATTTGTTAAAAAATCATGGCCACGAAAGCCTCAAAAATAAAATGTAAGCGAAGGTTTTAAGCGGTCGACTACGTACCTCTAAATATTTTACGTACCTTCCCTGTACAGCTCGGTGCAACGAGTTTAAGGATTTAAGGGACGCTTAAATTTTAAGCAAATGGGCATTAGTTGTAGTAATCTACGAATTGACTTTTGTCATGGTCATAAGCATAACAATTCGGATAAGATCGGCTCCTCGATTACCAGCACTAATTTTTGCAGTAATGCACTTCAAAATTACTAGTAGTTTTTTTTGCTAAAATTAATATTATATACATTTCCTAATACAAAAATTAGTTTATTTAGATGCTATTACAAGCACATAATAAATACTTAATTTATTCATTAAACAAGAGTGTTTCTAATATATATGATTCATACATGATACATGTTTAAAGATTGCGCACTCACATACTTATAATATTTTTTATCCGCTTTTTTTGCCTAAATTATTGAAAACTATTGATTATTATATATTATAAGTTTCTTCTGTCCTGTATTTATTAAAGGTATTCCATTAATAAAAATTAATGTGTCACGCATAGGGAATGTATCATATTGTCGTTTCAATTAACAGCCTTTGACAGTTATTACATTCGACATCAAAGCTTTGGCAAATTTTACTTATAGTATTATATATCATGTTTCAAATAATAATAATAATGAATTAGTTAAGATATAAACTACATATATTGAAAAATCAGGTCTAATTATTTACAAATAAATGTTTTTTTTTGTAACAAAAGTGTTTAGAAACAGTTTTTGTTCTACGTAATTTGGATAAAAAAGTTAATCATTTCGGTTTTGCTTTTATTATAATTAATGATAGTAAGATATTTTTTTTGTTTACTAAAAACGTTTCTGCAAATATGAGGCATCAGTGCAGTTTTTTTTTCGCAAAAATTAAACCATTTGTACTAGACGTTTTCACATTTGGTCGTATACAACTATTCAAATATTGACTATCCATATGTAGTCTTTAAAAAAGATTTTCATGTCTGTTGCTAGTTTCAACTTCTCACTCACATCTCGTCAACAAGGTTCTAATTAAGGTACGAACACATTATTAACACGTGTCGTTTGCTCTGTTAATGCAACTAAAGAACATTGGGTTCATCTAATAAACTACTGTTTAATTTTCATTATGTTATCGGTAATTTCTCGATTGTTCATTGGGTTCTAATTAACACACGAGGTATTGAAATCAAGCGCTTGGTATCGCAATCCTCTGGTTGCGTCTTTGTTTTTTTTTTTACAGTGAAATATGTATATGTAAAAAAATTGATTTACTTTAGATGCACGTCGGATTGTAATTTTCAGTTAACCTTTATCATTTTATGGTTGTTACTACTTTTTTTTTTAAGCAGTTCTGAAAGTATAAAGCTTTTTTTCTGACATTGAATATAAAAGTTCTGTATTTTGTAACAATTTTGTTTTTCTTTCTATTGTCGATCTTCGTTTCCTTCTTTAGCCACATAGCGGAGCACGAATCTTCTGCGGATCAGACCTTACCGCACGCTGTTTTCATTGTGCTAGCTGGAGCTCTTTTAAACCCATCTAGGAAAGGACTCAGGAAAAAATCTTCGTGTTCGAGAAAATAAAAATATTTATAGTTTATTACAAGTAACCTTTGTTGCTTATTGAACGATTAAATTTTATTTTTTTAGCATGACGAAGTTATTAAGACATAAAATTCTTAAAAATTAAAAGAAAACATTGTTTTTTTAAATTAAAAACACAAACTTTTTTTACACTAATCTGAATTAGTGTATTACGCTTAGGCGCGACGCGACGTTTGCTTAATTTCGAGTAAACAATACTGTTTTCTTATAACGAGTATTGCTTGAATAGTATTATTTAAGACATATTGTGAAAATACATATTTATTTCAAAATAAATACTTAGCATAAGTATATACATACAATTAACTGTTTTTGTTCACGTTCACTACTAAGTTTGGTTCAACTTTTACTTGTTTGATTAAGAAATATTCAAGGACGGATATATTTATAGACGGAATCATTAAATGATTAATGGTATGGGATTTTAAGTATAATGACTTAGTCAACAACTATATTGCGTATATGGTAGACCAAATGTTTTTTGATATATGTTAGAAATCCAAATTTCTACAAAGATTAGCTGTATTAAAGTAAATAAATTCATATCGATGTATGTATTGAACTTACATTTTTATTAATGCTGATAAACAGTTTATAATTGTTTATTTTTAAATAACAGTTTATAAATAAAACGTTCCTACACAAACAATAATACAGTTATCGTCTTATTTATTAATTAGTATAAGTACTTAAAACTTATTTATTCTAACGTGTTTTATATACTAGTAATTATTGTATTATAGTCGACTTTAGCTCTATGTAACCTCTAGGAACTGTTTTCAGAATTTAAAAATAAATAAAAGCTGCAATTTTGCTTACTAAGCTATAAATAGTATGCTTTAGCAGGCGAATCTGTTCCGTATCTGTGTGTGTGTATGCCATCATAGTATCAACATAATCATAGAAAGTTTCCACTGTATTTTTTAAGTTATACTTAGTGCTAAGTAACATTTAGTTAATATAGAACTGTTTGCTATAACAGTAAGTAAGCATTACTTAGTATTAAGTATAACATAGCAAACTATGCATTTGAGCATAAGCAATCAATTTTTTTCTGTATTAGTTGAAATGAAATTACTAACTATGCAAAAAAATTCAAAAATAAATTGTATTTGACTGTTTTTTTAAATTTTTTTTTAATTCATGGAGAGAAATATTATACTGAATTTAATCATTACGATTTCATATTTAAAGCGTTTGCTTTTTTTCTAAAATTGATCCACGTTCAAATAACATTCAACGTAAATGTACTAAAACTTAAACTAAATCTCTTATTGCATATAATTAAATACTCAAGATCTTGACCGCATATTTATAACAAACAAATTAAATAACACAAAAAATTATAACAGCTGTGATGTTTTTATAAATATTGGTTTAGGTAACCGGGAAATCACTTTTATTTCCTTCAAACATCGCTGATGGCTTGCATTACGACAACGAACTAAATCAAAATCTAACTTTTCTAACAAACTGGTTCTAGTCATCCTTTCACTTAAACATGTATCAATTCGTAAAAGAAAAACATTGAACAAACGAGAAAACAAAGATGAAAATTATAAATAGCCACGTGAATTTCCGCACGTACTTTGTTCTACAAATCGCTGATATTACTGCAGGTGGCAATCAAAGTGTAATTATCAAAAAAATGTAACCCACGGAAGTCGTAACTTATATTGTATTTACAAAGATACACCAGGTAAATCAAAAACAAAACTACGGATCTGTATGTATTTAAAAGAAAATTTCAATAACGATTGAAAACAAATTGAAATATCATTAAACTCAAACCACAAACAATAAACAAAACGTTCTTGATGCTAATACTAAATTAATAAATCGAAACACACAAAAAAAAAGTAAACTTTATGACAACGAAATTCAAACGCAGGTTACACTTCCCCTAATTAAAGAGGATTTCTTAAATCACTCTAAAAATAGACAAAAAACAAACGAAAACCCATAACCCAAAAAACTAAAACTAAACAAAACTAAACCTATGGTTCTCGCGTTCTCGCAATCATCGAGAACCCCTAACAAAACTAAACGGAACGAAAACTAAACGATAAGAAGGGTAGCATATGTTTGGGTTCGACACAGAGCACTCGATCCTGCACAATAGAAGAGGGCGCGCTGCACTTCACGAGATCCGCGCATTGCGTTTTTCCCACAACTACTGCCCTCACCGAGCGATGGCACCTAGCCGCAAACACTACAGAAATAAAAGATAAGGACAGACAAGATAGCAGAAGAAAGAAAAATGGAAATAAAAGAACCGTTGTTTAGTCGCCTCTTACGACAAGTGGTGTCCCCACTGTAGAGAAATATTCTTAGTCCGTCTCTACACGGAACCCAAAAACGAAACTAACTAACCTAAAAAAAACGAAAAAGAAACTAAAAGGTAAAACAAAAATCAAACGGTAAAACCTAAAACTATTTATTCCCAGTCGAGTTTAACTTTAAGTCCTTGGCGTTCCATATGCCTTTTGATGCTCCCGTGTCATCAGACAACTCATAGGTTCATCATTAGCTTGAGTGCGACGCTTAATTTCTTCAATAAGACGTTCGTCATAATCGGTAGGCTGGAATTGTTCACGTAAAAACTTAACTAAATCTTCCCAAGAATTAACTGAACTACGAATGGATCTAACGAAAATCAATGCATGACCTGTAAAAAGATCAGTACACTCCAAAAATAGCTGATGGCTTGAAACGTTACGCGATAATTGAAGTTCGGCAACTCGCTCTAAAAATGCGTTCAATGAAATTGACTTTGCGTCACCTGAAAACTTTAAATTCCATTTTGAAACTGAAACACTCTTAACATGACTAATAAAATTTTGACTAACAGCAGAAGACGTCGGTAAAGCGGTATCAACTACAGAAGGTTGAACGACAGGTTCGATGACTTCATCGGCGGAAGTAGACGGATTTGAAACAACAATTTGCTTATCCAAAAACTGCGTTCTATCATCTTTTGAGAATCGTCATTTTAATAGGAATTGAAAAATAACAAATATTTAATTTTGTTTTAGAATTTTTAGTTCTTTAATCTTTAAGCTCATCGATACCTTCACGAATCGCTATTATTTAATGAAGCATCAGCTCTTCTTTTGAAGATCTGATTTTAGTGTATTACCTTCTTATCATGCTTCTAACATTCTTCTACCAATTTATACAGTAACAAGCGATGTCCCTTTACAATTTTGAATAAATTTATATTGATACGATAGATTCCTAAGAATTTTTTTTCTGTTCTTCATTCAGCAGCTCTTTAAGATCTGTCTTTGCATATTCTTCCAAAATGACTATATCTTTTTGTTTAAATCTTGACAAGACGTAAATGTTTCCAAATCAAGTTAAATATAAAAGATCTAATAAATATTTTTTAAATTGGGAATTTTTCAGGTCAAGATCTTTTGACAATTAAAGCATCACATCTTTTCTGTCATGTTAGAAAGGAATTTGCTCTATTACTCACTCGTAGTTACTTGTTATTAAATGTTTCTAAACCGCTTGCGGTGTTTATTATTATATAAAGAAAATAGATTTGTGATTGGAGTAGAATAGAGTTGAGCTGAAAGTGCCCGAAAATTACCTTTTCAGTTTTCAGCGCTTGTTATTAAAGTTATGTAGTAATATAGGATATCAAGGTTTGTGTAGCTAACTTTTTAATGGTGACACAATAATAGACATTTTCGAATAGATATCTAGCTCTTTTTCATGAAAATAACAGCAGAACTTAAGCAGAGGTTTTGCTTCGTTTGAAAAAAACGTAGTCTCAGTTCACCATGACAAGAGAAAATTTAAAAAAAAGTGGATGGTTAAAAGGCATGTTTTTATTTTATTTTCAACAGCATTTGTTGAGCGACCTCCTAGCAGACAAAAAAGAGAGAATGCTGCTCAAGGAGCAAAAGATATAAAGAATCTGAGTTTCATACCCTCAAGGCCTGATAGACGCTGCTGATGCATCTTCAACGCAAGAAGATAAGACACCTACCGTTTTTGACCGCGATTTTGTTCTATTACTTATAACGTAAACTAATCTTTCGAAGTATCAGTATAAAGTCATTCGGAAAACTACTAAAGACATTGGTCATAAACTTTTTCCCAGCTATAAAAAAATGTTAGAACAAAAAAAATTGTTATCCCACAATAACAAAGATTACTTAGACATCGGCTGAAGTCAGAATTTACTAGACTACACTGTATAAAGAAGACACAAAAAGTGACAATGAAATTGAAGAATTGCTTTTAATGCAATCAAAATGGTGTGATGGCGCATCTGTGAATTAAGTGGGTTCATGCAAAGGTTATCAAGCGGGAATCAGATTGGAACCACCGCATTGATAACGAAATAAAGGAGTTGCGAGCAACCGAAATTGCACATAACGGGCATACTATCGTAGTAAAACTATATTTTACAATAATCTACGGAAAAGTGGCTTAAGTTGTTAACAATACTACGTAAGACCTAAACCCCGTAGATGAACAATTTAAAAGGACTTAACACTAAGTCACCGAATGTAGAAACTCTCCAATTGGGAATGTCAACTCTTCATGCACGTATTCAGTTTATGGAATATATATTACACCTAAGCTACAATCTTAGCTTTCCATCCTGGAGAACTAATAAAGTTACGCGTCTTGTCAAATAAAACACAAAGAAACTAGTACAAAAAGAATTTATGCAGAGGCTGGGACTAAAAGTTGACATCGTTAAACAGTGATAATGACAACAATACACCAAGGAGAATTTTTGATAATCTTACTATTGCGGCCGAGATTACCAATGTTTATGAAAATTTAATTCATTTACTGGCAATAATACTACAGCTAATTTGTAGTAATTCATCGATAGACGCAATAAAATTTGAACGTGACGAAGCAGTAACGACAGACTTAGCAATTTCTTTATATCCGTACAACAGTTCACAAAATTTTGATGCATGGAGAGGAAATGATACAGTGCGCTTCTTTACCGATTGGTTTACTTTCTGAAGAAGTACATCAGAAGAGCAGAAAAAAGGACTACAAACATTACCGATTACACTATTCCAGAAAGCATTCTCGGGTAGGTATACACAAATGAGGATATTTTTCATATGCTTCTTGTATCATTAGATCCTTTCATTACTCGTCTAAAGCCTGAATCGAAAAAAAAACAACGTTCCCTAAGTAAAGAAGTCCTCGAATTGTTGCTCTAAAATTGATTATATTTATGTATTAGCTAAATTGCTCGTTATTCTAGTTTTCTTGTGCCAATCGAATTTTGATTCTTTTTTATCGATGTACTAGTTAATTAGCATACAAAATTAATTGAATTTTTTTATACATATATTTTAATGTCTATTGGCTGCTCTTTGCTTCGCTCACTATTTAGTGTTTTTTGCGGTTACATCCCAGTTTTATAATTTATTTCTATTCGTGTTCAGCGTAAAAAGTTGAAGATAAACTATACTGAAACAAAAATAATTATTATTTGAATAGTAACAATAGCAGCCGTTTTAAGAGGACACTTTAAAATTTTATACATTTTGAAAATAGGAATATAAATTTATCAAAACAATGTATTTCTGCATTGGACATATTTATAGGACGATGTAATTATGTATATATAAATTTAAGTACAAAGTATTTGTGATTTGTTAGCCCCTATCTATTGTAACGATTCAGAGGACGTGCATATTTAGCGGAGGTTTATATTTTTTGGCACAAATAATAAATCAATAGAAACTTATTTTTAGCAACGCGAACATGTGTTTATATTTTATGATACTCATTAATAAATTGCTATTGTAGTTGACGGTTTACATAGTAAAGGGTTAAATGACAGCTTAACACGCTATTGTTCATGATAAAATTTGCACTTTGATTATTTTTAATTTAACGCAAATTATCATACATTATTTTTAAATGTGTGTTAATTGTTTTCTATTTTTTTTATTAAAAATTTTCAATCATTTAAATTATTTGTGTTTGTTTGCAAAAACTGTTTCAAAATTTATCAATCCTCTATTTCTTTTTCATTCGTACTATTTTAACATCTTAAGTATAACCTTGTCATTCATTGTTGAAATAGATCTTCTGTTCGTTTATGTAAAAGACTTTATATGTAAGTAAAATAAATCTCAAAGATCTCAAAAATAAAATATAATTTAAACGCAGGATAACAGTAACGGTTTTTACGTAATATTGTATTTTCTTTTTGCTTTATTTTCTTTGAATTGTTTACATTTAATAAGTTAAACTATCTGCGAATGTATTTCTGCCATGGAATTGGTTTAGAACATAAAGGAATTGAGTAGAAATTATATTACAAGATTGATTTTAAATTTGTTTACGAACAATGAATTACAGTTATATTCAAATACAACAATATAGTAAATAGTACAACTTTGTGGTTGTTATCGAAAATTTATTTAAAATTATGTTTCTTATTGTAAATTAAGTTCTCTCTCTCTTATATACATTAAAACTAGGCATTTATAAAGACTTTTGTTAACGTTTTTTTTCTCAGCAAATCATAAACATAGTTATATTTAATAGCTTTAAAAATATTAGTCGTCATCTTTAAAATAAATGTAATTTTTTAATTTATTTTTATGAGATGAATTTTAACCTTTTGCTTTTTATTATTTGATAGTTTGGCTATAAACTTAAAACCGATTTATTATTCTAACTAAAAGAATATACTATTCATTTTTATGCTAGACATAAATGCAGTTTATAATAAATGGGCAATTTTGCACGTAATAAATAGTAAAATTAACCGACATGTTTTATTCACGTCTATTTTATTGGATTCTAGTTGTTTAACTATTTTATAACCACCTTGAAATGTATATTGTTGTAGTGCAGTTGTGAAAGATATTCCTGTTGGGAATAGAAACTAATATTTTGTTAATTGTACAACCGGGATTCCGAAAATCGATTTATTTTGCAGTACCCACTGCAATTCACAAGTTGATACATAATTTGTTTGTTTAAACGTGTCAACAGAAAGTAAATAAATATTATTCAAGTAAATTATTAAGGGTGATTTAAAAAATAAGTTACGTATTCGTTCTATAATATTTTATCTTCTGACTAACAGCTTATAAACAATAGATAATTGTTCCTTTTGAAATTAAGCGTTTGAAATGAATAGGGCAAATTCATCAGATAGCCTGAAGAATTGAAAACAAACTTTAATGTCGACTCATTTTGAAGTTTATTTGTTTTTCCTTTAATCTATTTTATTTGTAATACGTTGAAAATTTGAGATGAATTTGAATAATTTTACTCTGTTTTAATGGCGTATGGACTGTGTTTATCTTTTTAATTCCATTTTGTAATTTTGTTTGCATTCTCTTTACTTTATAACTGGACAATATTTTAATTTCTAGGGATTAATTATTAATTAACCTTTTTACATGAGTTTGTATGCTTTTCAATTATCAACCTGGATGTAATATTTGAACGATTTTTAAACTCTCTAATGAACTTACATGTTATGTTATTCAATTCTGCATAGTTCATTTGTCTAGTTTAAAAATTAACATTGTTAAATTATAGATTTGGATTTAAACTAACTTCGTTGTCTGTGAAGTGCGCACATGAAAAATACGTATAAAATAGTGATTCTGTGTTCTATGCACGTAAATGATGATTGATATAACTTGCCGAAAAGTAAAAATTTTACTCATCGATCTTATCAAGTTTAATTTTAAAAAAATTCTATTATAATCTTCTAAATTCGAAAGTACACCTAAATTAATGATTATGCTTATTTAAATTCATGGATCTATCATTTACATTTATATAACAATATTTACATACACTTTTTAAGCGTAAATGCACATCAATTTTGATCAACGTTAACGTCTGGGAATAGTACGGAATAACTTTATTGCATGTTAGGGTTTCTGACAGTATTTTTAAGAAGAGTTTTTGGGCGAAATCAAAATATATAGCGGTTATATTTGTCACATTATTTATATAAACATATACATATAAAATACACATTCAACAGATTATCGATGGATAACGATTTGTCGAATACGTTGGTATATCTTTTGTTATAATATAAAATCTAAACAAAGAGTATATCGTAAAAACACAGAAAATTAAAAATGTTGTAAACTACAGTTTTCTCTGTACAATAATCTGTTTTAATTTCAGGTAAGGCAAAGTGACGTTACGGTCTATAAACTAAAAATAATTATATGCTGAATCGTACCTATGCAAAAGTTTTAAAATTATTTGACTGCACTATGATTCTAGTTAAAAAAAGAGAAACTAACTTTGTTACTTAATGTAAATAATGATTAATGGTGCAGAAAAATTGCGGGTTTTCTTAGCTGGTAAAAAGTTGTCAGATTCACTTGTCATCAATTAAACATTTTTAAATAAGCAAATGCGAGTTTCCCTTCTTTAGATTGAAATTCTTGGTGTTTTATCGAATTCTGCAATAAACGATTTGTGTTTTGAAATATGGTTTCAAATATGCGAGCAACCTGTTCTAACAACACCCTTTAAATTGCGGCATTCCGACCCATAAATCGTGTTAAAATTGAAGAAACCTGAAAATCGTTTTAGTGTTTTAAAGTTATTTGAAACAACTGTTTTAATGTTGTTTTTAATAGTAGTACAGGAATAAAATTATGGATTTTGTTACCTCTTCCATATGCAAGTTAAAACTAAATTGCGATTATAAAAACGTAAAAAAATACTTTATTTTAACTACTATTATTACGTAAACAAGTTTGTATAAAATAATGTATTCCTCTTATTTAGTATCGCATTAGCTTCACATCCATATTTTGATAAAACATTTTTGTAGTGTCACTTTATAATTTTGGCATTTTTTATTTATTGTGACTTTTAAGTTTGTCTACGTTTTATTTTCAATGGAACGCCGTTTTGCTTTTTATTACTACCTAAATTTAATTTCGTTGCATTCAAAGAAACTTCAATTTTTAAGTTTTTTTTATGTTCGTCTATTTATTTTAGTACATTAAAACTATTTGTTAAACAAACTTAACACATTTAAATTTGTTAGATGAAAACGTATTTACTGATGCAATGTATTTTGCTTAAAGATTTCTAACAAGTCATATTTGAAGCTTTACTTTAAACCGAGAAATAACGTGTATGAACAAACATTTGAGTTTATGTAACATTCTTTATTTAACAACAAAAAATAACAATTATTTAATTTGTAGAGTTAAAATGTATGTCTAATTAAAATGTTTGTTGATACTTTTAATTCTTTAATTTTAAATAAAAAATTAAAATTACCAACAAACATATTAATTTTGACGTGTTTGTTGATCATTTTAAGTGTTAAATAAATAGATAAACATGAAAATAATCTTAATAAAGATTGAAGTTTGTTTAAAATGTAGCAAAACAAATTCAGTATTTAATAGTAAAACAACAAAGTAACTAAAATATTTAATTGAAATATATATTATTGATTTTTACCACATTTAAAATGTTGGTTTAAAAAACTTGATGTTTTTAACTGCTAGTTGATTTAAAATGTTACTTGAATAAAAATATGTGTTAAAAATAAATGAAGTAATGGCAATTTCGATTACCAAGAGTTGGCTCTGTTCGCCCTCTGTGGCAGCTGTATAAACTAAAAGATACAGTATTCAGTAATGTTTACGGTTTTTTCCAAGCATTGCATATAAGATTTTTAAGTGGCTTTTTGTAATTACCGTATTAAAATAAACTTATTATTTAAGAAATAAAGTGTAGTTAATACACCAGATTATAAATAAATATAAATTAAATAAACAACAATTAATAATTAAGGACATTCACAAACTATTAACTTATTTTAAATTACAACTACACATCATAACCTAACGAACATTTTAAACTTTTAATATTGTATGAATTGAATAAAACAAATAACTACTACTTTAAGAAAGTCGTTTGCACTAATAAATAAAATCACTATTTCCAATTAAAAATATGGATAAATAAAAACAATAATAATTACAATTCAGGTGCACATAAGCTGCACAGCTTAATATATATAACACTCACAAATAGACTAAATTTAAATAGTAATTCAGAAAAATCGATTACCTGTAGATAATTAATAAAAAATGAAATAATTTGTACCAAAATTTAATATGATTATCAACTTTTATGCAAAATAATTACTTTGAAAAAGAGATGTTTGTTTACGGGTCAGGTATATAAACAGATGGGATTACTGTATCTTTTAGTTCATAAAGTTCCCACCAGAGGGCCTATATGATTTTAGAAATCGCGAATAAATCAATGAATTTTGATGAATAAATTAAAATGCTAGAATAATTTTTAGCAACTTACATTTGTTAGTATTAAAATGTTAGTTGATAATTTTAATTCGTTGCTGTAATCGATGATTGCTCTTGTAACTATGTCGGTATCAGGAAATACATGTACATTGTAGTTCTAAATGACGAGACCGATTAAAGCGACCAATTGTTACGAGAAAGAAACTTTATTACTGACGACTAACTCAGTTGTATCGGCAAGCAGGTCGTAAGCCTCGGTGTGGTAATCCTACACTAAATTAAAAAGGCGCCAAAACAAGTAAATATTTCTTAATACAAACTTTGCTTAAACCTGTCTATCACTAAAAGAAACAAATTGACAAAACACAACTTCTAACAATAATATATTTATTTCAAGAAGAGATGGTCGTTAAAACCAACAAAGAGAAATAAACCAATAACAATTAGAAATTTGTCGATTAATATATTAATATCACAGCTATAGTATCAATATAGGCCCCTTCGTTCAGACAACCCGTCATACAACCAATTATATTCAATTGCTAACAAATGTTTTTAATTTAAATATAAATATTACTCGATCACACTACCTCGTCTACTATGCAGTCGCGAAACAAGTAGACAATCGACAATGATAAAAATGAATTGAAAAAGTAAAATATGAGTACTAACTTTTCAAACCGTCACTTTATCGTCAATTGTAGTGACTTTCACTACTCCTATTTATTTGATTTAAAATGTAAACTTGATGTTATTTTGCCTTTAGCTATGACTGCGTTCAAAAGAGCAAAGAAATTTGACGGACGCCATTTTAACGTACTCCACGACAATACATAATGTTACAGACGATATAACGTTTGCGACTGAAAGTAAATTGAAGTCAGTATGATACGTTATTATATGAAACAGATTAAACACGCTGAAGGCGAGGATTAATGAATACAATTAAAGTAAATTACATGAAGCAAAATTCTACGTTACTAAAAAATGGTACGTACAAGGCTGACACAAGTAAAGTAATAAATGTAAATGTAAGAAGATTTATGGTATACCAAATAATGTGCATACAGTAATTTAATGAAATGCGATACTGATATCGGTGTGAGTTTTCTCTCGACCCTTCCGATTATGTTAAACGAGGTGGACTACACAGTTTACATGCATATCCCTAAAGACAGCCGGGTACAAAGATAGCATAATACTCGCTGAAAAAAATACAAAGATATAGTGAGGACGCCATCTTTGCTATCTGGGAACGTCGCGTAATTAACCCAAAACGCCGAATTCGATCTGGAATACGTTTTCGTTTAGCACATCCGCTAAAAGCATAATAGAAATCACTGCCAAGGAAAATTCAACAGAAAGAAAACTACTTACATGTCTTAAAATAACATCCAGATACACGACTGTTGACCAGCGATTTTCAACTGGGAAAAGCAAAAGCGAAAAATGGACGTTTGAGAGCGATATACCGTTTATCCCTACTCATAAGGTGGATTAGTAGCGTACTTAGACAGTGCCGTGGTTTTTAATTCAGAATAAATATTTTCGATGAATACACAATACCGACATGTATCACAATTAAAATTATCAACTAACATTTAGATCCTATCATTTAAAATGGGAGCTGCTAAAAATTATTTCAGCATTTTAATTTATTCATGAAACTTCGAGGATTTATAAGGTTACTTACTTCAATTTTAACATATATGTATATTTATTCAAGTAACATTATAAATCAACTTACAATATAATACCCCAAAAATTTTTCAAAGCAGCATTTAAATTATAACAAACATTTTTAACATACACAAGAAGTTATTTTATAAGTTACATATAAAAACGGACAATAAAAAATAAAACGGCGTTTCACAATTTTCATTATGTGGCATGTTTTTAAAGAAACATAAGTTGAAATGCTTCTACGTTTTTGTGTCTTTTACGAATATTCGTAATTGTTTAATGCGTTTGTGTTTTTTTTTAAATTATTATTTTGCAATTATTTTCTATCTAACAAAAGAGTTTTAATTTAATTTCTAGTAATAGTTTACTAATAGCATATTGTGCAGCAAGTGCGGTAAGTTGTCGATTGCTTACGACAGAGGCGAATTTTCAGGTTGAGCTCACGTTTGTATTGGGCCTTTACTATTATGTATGAAATCACGATATACCTACCTACTTAATCGAAAATCAATATAAAATACAATTGTCAAATTAAGTGCAACACATATTATAATAACAAAGTTGAAAAATAATTAAGTACATGGGAACAACAAAAATTATAGTGTATTCTACATCCCTACAAATAAACAAAACAGAAAAAAAACTGTGATAAAACATAAAAATATATAAATAAAATATATGTAGGTATGTCTATTATAATGCAATATATATATTACAACAAATATTGGAAAAAGCTAATGAATATGACATAACACTACACATATTATTCATAGACTTCAAGCAAGCATTTGATAAAATAATACGAGCTAACATACCGACAGAAATGAAAAAAATGGAAATACCACAAAAGATAATAAAATTAGTTAAAATGACATTAGAGGACACAACGGCAGTAGTGAAGGTGGGAAATATAACAACAAAAAGCTTTGAAGTAAAGGAAGGAGTAAAGCAAGGGGATACTCTTATCAGCTTTAATATTCAATATAGTGCTAGACAATGCAATTAAAAGAACAAAAATAGAAGGTACAATAAACGTCAAAAATACACAAATTATTGCTTACGCCGATGACGTAGTAATCATAAGTAGAACTAAAATAGGAATGATAGATGCTGCCATAAAAATAGACGAGGAAACAAAAAAATTGGGTTAAGAATCAACGGAGAGAAAACAAAATACTTAAAATATAGTAATAGTAACAATGAAAAATTTATAAAAGTAGGAAATCATAAAATAGAAAGTGTGCAAAAATTCAAATACTTAGGCACCATTATATACAACAGAAAAAATAAAGATAATGACAAAACCAAACAAAGAATACAAGAGGGATACAGAAGCTACTACGCAAATAAAAAATATATTAACAGTAAACATTTAAGCATAAATGCTAAAATCCAGATTTATAAGACTTTGATAAGACCAGTAGTAGTATATGCGTCAGAGACATGGACAATGACAAAAAAAGAAGAGGAGGAATTAAGAATTTTTGAAAGAAAAATAATAAGGCAAATTCTAGGACCAATCAACACGGGAGAGAACGAATATAGACCAAGAATGAATTTCGAGATAAGAGACCAAATGAAAGGTGAGGACATCGTTAACTATATAGAATCACAACAAATAAAATGGTTAGGCCACGTAATGAGAAAGGATAAAACGAAAACAATAAGAATAGTAACTGAATGGAAACCAACAGAAAACAGGAAGAGAGGCAAGCCTATTATAAAAATTATTTTGTAACAATTTTTTTTCTTTGCTTATTTTGGATAAATATTTTTATAATTTCTTCAGAATCCAATTATTTTAATAATCCATGCTCGATTGAACAAATAGATAAGTCTTGGAGTCTGTTATCTCCCATTGTTGATTTCAATCCATTTTTAATGAGACCCACTTTTGAAAACAAGTGTTCGCAATTGGTGATTGGAATTCTTAAATAAATTTTCAGCATTATATACGTATTGAGAAATACTGAAATTATATCATTTTTTAAAATAATATTGGGACGGATTTTCAAGTTTTCTGAATTTAGAAAAGAAATCAAATAACAGTGAAAAAAGTCAAAACAAAAGTATCGTCGATATATTTTTAATAAATTTCTAGCACTTGATTTTAGTTTTTCTTTGTCCGCTTAAAATTGCCAATAAAGCCAAAAATATCTATAATATAACTGTACGTTTTACGACGTTTTTCTAATTCCGATGTTAATCTGCCGATTGATACGTAAAAAGTTTTTACTCTAAATTTATTTAAACTGTTCAATAATTCTGACACACCATCAGGAAACTTTATTTTAAAGTTGGTTCTGCTATAGGAATATTTGTACTTTACATAAGAACTTAAATATTTTGCTTTTTCTTCAAAATCTTCAAACTTTTCACGATAACCTTCTACATTTTTTCGGAGGCTTTCTAAAAGATTACTAGCCGTGTTCAAATTTATTCCAAGCTTTTGAAAAATCGTTCCAACTGCAGAAAGTTGATTCAAAATATCATGCCAAAAGACAGTCATAAATGCTGTTTCAAATTTAGTTAAAGATTTTGCTACTGATTTATGTTTCAATTTTGTCTCCTTCTTTTTTAAGGATTAGCACAAATGTTAATAAGAGCTTTATTTACTTTATCGTAACTTGTAGCTAAAGCTTTTGTAACATCTTCTCGACATGACCAACTGTTATAGAAGGAACATTTAAACTTTATTTTTTTTTACTTTCCTGAATTTTGCGTGATATCCATGAGTAGAGATCACAAAAAACGCATATAGTTTTTGTAAAAACTTAAAATATTGCACAGCACTCGTAAAAGCATCAATATTAGATTGTCCAAATAAGTTCAAGGAATGTGCCGCACATAAAAAGCAAGTTCGTTTTTTCTACGAATATCGGCCTGCATTCCATTGTATTTTCCTGATATATTTCATCTTACTTCTCTGCCCATTATCTTTATATACATTATATGTAAATCGTTTTTGATAAATAAGAAACATTACAACTTTCTGCGTTACCCTATTTTTTAATATGCAGCTTAAGAAATAGATCAAATTGAGAAATGAGTTCTAATATTCCTAAAAAGTTTGACTGTATCGTCGCGAAACGCTAAGCCTCCTTTCCTCTATAACAGTTTTAGTAATGTCAAATGCGAAAGAAGTAAATGCCAATTGTGAATTATCTGCATCGTCTCCATCTAAATTCTCATTCAAATTCAAAATTGATTAATTTTTTTTGCAATCATTTTTAGTCACTAACGTTTTATCACTGTTTACCGAGAATATTTTTTCTCTATGTTCATTTTTGGTAAAATATGTTGTTAATTTTGGTAACTTACCTAGAGATTTATGTTTTTCATCGTTTGCCTAAGAATTAATAGTGTAAGAAAATTATGTACTAATACGGCTCACGAGAGTGAAGTTGAGCGTACAAATGAAGTAAGTGGGCAACCGACAATACCGCCCGAATCGCACATACGGTTTTTATACTAATATTGTTGTTTATTTATTTAAATTTATACAAAAATCAAAAGATGGCGTTAGTAATTATTTGCGTGTAGTAAGTAAAATTTGCAAGTGTAAATAAAATATGATTTTTATATGTCCGTGGTAACAGTTTTAACTTGTGCAGGATTTTTTGTTTGTAAAGTTATCATTTTTCTATTCAACTGTTATAACACAATTGGCGCACTATAACATTTTATTTAATAAAAAGAAAAGATATCGGTTTTTGGAACAACCGGAAGTAGAATGACCTTGACAATATTTTAGGACGAATCGTACTGATTTTTATTAAAAATCACATTTTCATAGTTCTACAATGTTTAGTTTTTTAAGTTCCATTAATGACCCTGTATAGTAATTGTCGAAAAACAGTTCTTGCTTAACGGTTTTATTTTGATAAAAATATCCGTGCGAGTGACGAAAAGTATCTAAGCTTTAGAACTGACATTTTTTTTGCTCTAACATCACTAAACTTTAGTAACATATAAAAAATATGAAAATTCTAAATGAGATCACCACAAAGTGGGCAATCCAAAAAACTAAAAGAAAAAAGTAAAAAAGAAAACGTATACTATTTGACGAAAACTTGTTAGTTCTTGTTTCTTGTCCATGTCGTAGGCATAATGCAAAATTAGGCTTTTTGTAAAATGTCTAGGGATTTTATAAAAAGCCGGCAAAACGCGAACCAACGATGCAATTTTCGTTATAACTACACCAATTCAGGCAAATTGATAAAACGCCGGCAAAACGTGAGCAAAAGAATGTATCTCTCGTTCTGACTGATTAGTTTCAGGCACTTTATAATCTGCCAAAAGCGATGTAGTCAAAACCAAAGTATAAAGATATTAAAATTACTAGGTAGGCATTTTGTAAAATAACATATCAAATTATCAAATGATAACAAAGAATGTTGGTGTTTACCTACAAGCAAAAAATAAAAACAAATCCTTTGGAAAATAATATAATACCACACATATTTTTTATGGTAGGTACATTACAAAAGAAAAGTATAAGCTGCTCTCAAGATTATGTGCGCAGTGGAAAACTCTCGTGTCAAAGTCGTGTTATACCACTTCCACACTTATGAACAATGACTTCTTCTCCTTTACTCCTGTGCTCATTTATTTAACCTTGATAGCAGTTTCCATTTTTGTTCTATTGTAGGTACTAACACAGATCTTTGGTACTAAGTTTACTTATTACTGCATGTCGATCTTCCATGACATTTCGAAGAACATAAATTGTTATTTTTTAAGTAAGCACATTTTTTTTGTATTGCACTGATTGCTACTAGCCTTACATGAACATTTTTGAGACCCCTGACCTCCGAATCGAAAATGATATGCAACTGGCTTTCTTACAGTTATTAGTTTATTAGGAACTTCATCTTTAAAACCAACTAAGGCTTCTTGAATAGCATTTCTCGAAAACCAAGTTTTGAGAATATTATTAGATGTACCTAATTTGTAAAGACCATTTTTCAGGTCCAACACTTTTCCAGTTAGATTCTTTGAATCGATAGGTCTTCGGTCTAACTTCGGAACTGCCAAATAAACATATGATCCGATTTCTAGTGCCTTACATTTTTTATTAGACGTCTCAGTCATTTTTTTCTGCTGCTCTTTTTTGGCCAAAATAAGAATTCTGTCTTTCATATTCAATTTTGTTCTCAGTTGTACAAAGGGAACAAACTCTTACTTCCGGTTTTGAAGACGATCTTGAACTACAATGTAAATGCACTGTATCATTACATATCTTACATGTGAATGTAGATGTATCTGTGATTTTGTCACTGCACGCACAACAATACATAATAATATCACTGAAAGTATCATTAACATTCACTTCTTCATCACCCAGTTGTTTATCATGTTCACTGTTACTTATCTGTGAAGAACGCATTATATCTTCAAGTTCCTCTTCTGTTCGAAGCTCTTTAATTAAAGAGCTTGGAAGGTTTGTTGATTTTAATCCAACTTTTGGGTCAGCTCCAAATAATGCACGGTACGGAGTCCTTTCAATAATGCGATGTTTCGAGGAATTCTTTTGCCACTGTATAAAATAGCAACCAAGGGACCAATTTGTAGAAGAGTTATCGGACATCCAAGATTGAAGCATATTCTCAACGTCTTGGTTACTTCTTTCCACACTACCCTGGCTTTCAGGGTGACGTGGCCTGCCGTGAACAATTTTGCAATCTGGCCAGTAGCTGACAATTTCTTCTATTACCAAAGCAGTAAATTCCCGGTCGTTGTCACTTTTCAATATGTGCAATGCTCCAAAATCCAGAAATATTTTCACCAACTCTATAGCCACTTCCGCTGCACGTTTGCTATGTAAAGGACGAAGATGCAAAAATTTTGTAGCATGGTCCTGGTAGTTAAGAAGCCATTTATAATTTCCATCAGGCACAGATTGAAAATCTATCAAATCTATTTGCCTGCGAACATTAAAATCTTTAGAAAGAATTGGACGTACCACTAATCCTTTGTGGGGTTGCGATTTCTTAAGTTGACACTCTTTGCATGGTGAAATGAAAATGTCTACCGCTCTTCTAGGAATGTTGTATTTATGTTTTAAGGCAAATAGCATTTTATCCTTCCTACCATGCCCTGTAGTTCGATGACATTCTAACAACACGTCAAAATACTGTTCTGTAGGTATTATCAATGTGTTGGTCAAGAGAGTTTCGTGTAACCACTAGATGTTCTTCAATACCGATATTGAAAACGTCGTATTTCTTTATGGAATGGTACTGCTTATTGCTTTTTTTGTTACCTGTTGAAACAGCTAATTTACCACTCTTGATGTCTTCAATAACTTGTTTAACTCTATCAGCAGTCCAAGGCTTTTTAATTACATCTTTCGCCACTCTTTCACTATAAAAAAAAATTTGTAACTGTTTGTTAAATTGGAATTTCATAACTTCTAAATCTCCTTGGTCATTGTTAATTGTTATGTCCTCGCGGTTAACGTTCATTTTAATGTATTTAAGTGCACTTCAAAATTAAAAACTGCAAAACAACGGGCACGTTTCACGTTTTAGGTTATGTTCGGTGCAACTGGTTGGCGCGAACTGAAGCGGGAAAGCAACTTTGTACGTTTTGACTACATCGCTTTTGGCAAATTATAAAATGCCTGAAAATAATCAGTCAGAACGAGAGATACATTCTTCTGCTCACGTTTTGCCGGCATATTATCAATTTGCCTGAATTGGTGTAGTCATAACGAAAATTGCATCGTTGGTTCGCGTTTTGCCGGCTTTTTATAAAATCCCTAGACATTTTACAAAAAGCCTAATTTTGCATTATGACTACGACATCCATACAACAAATGAAATAATGCAGTTACAAATTTAATGGTGCTTATCATTAACCCCATTTTTTTATCAGTATTTCTATTTATTTCTTTCGATAAACAATTAATACTTTTTAATTTTTCTTATATAAACTATTAAGCAAATGCGCGTTAAGATTCTATGTTCAATCCTAAATTATTCCATATCTTATCAAAGTCGTTAAAGCATATACAAATAATTATTTATAGCGATAGAAATCATCTACAATATACACATTTTTAGAAAATTACGTGTGCAAAAATTAAAATGCATTACATAAGGGATTTTTTAAATGGAAAAATGTAGGGTTCAAGTGCTAATACGAGTTTGTTCAAATCAATTGCTATACATAACATACTTGGACTTATGTTTTATCAAGTTTTTTTGTTTTAAACTTTTAAATTTTTGCGATTTATTTTTTACGTGTCTTTAGAACGAATTTAAGATGAGATTTTATTTGTAATTTCTTTACTACTATTTATTTAAATATTAGGTTCATTGTCAGAGATGTCATTTTCATCATTAAATTAAATGAGTTTGATATGATAATGATAATTTATTGAGTGCTCATCACATGACATAAATTAGAATTGTTTTTAATTTTATGATTTATTCACGTTAACCTTCTGGTAGAATTTTATTTTTAAACTTTAGTTGTTTTTCGCGCGTGTTTATAATTGTGTTGCAGTTTTAGATAGGATAAGCAGTGCACGGTACATAAGAAAATTAATTACTTTGTTAATCCTTGCGATATTTTTGGTAGGTCTGTTACTGAAGTGTTTTCTTGCTGAGAAAATGTAAGTTTACTTGAATACCTTTATTGCATTTAGATTTACACTGAGCTACTAAGTTTCTCTGATGTATTTTATTAAATAGTGTATTGTAATATCTATTACACATAACATTATAGTAGGGTGAAAAGTACTTGTTGCGTCGGACTTGGAAATCAATTACTTCAGGTAAATCAATGTAAACTGAGATTATATTAATATTATAATAAGTAAAATAAAGCAATAGTTAACTAAACATGAAATGTATCTGCATAATGTTGAAGTTTAAGATAACTTAAACATTTTCATGATTAGCAAGTATTTTTTGGTTTCATAGGATTTGATATCTCACATTCATTTATTTATGCCAATTTTACTATAATAGTAGTTACTACAACATTGTTTTTCGCAATTCCATTTCAGCCATTCTGATCTTCATTGTATTTGCTTGTAATTTTTCGGAGTAGGTTTTTTCAGCATTCTTTTGCTCTTAATTCTCACAGCATGGTGTGGCAGTGATGACTGATGAGAGAGGTAACGTCTTTAATTCAATCGTTTTATACTTAGTATACGAGTACTCATTTTGTCCCGAATTTGTCTAGTATTCCTTAATATTAATTTGAAAGTGTTTCTTCTTCAATTTTTTTAAAATTTTCTGTACCTACTATCAGTGTTAGTATAAGTACAAGCTTTTTAATTATACGACATTAAACTCCATTAGGGTGTATGTATTAGTAGTATACACTTATTTATTTTATTTAACCAAAAATAAGATAAACTTTGAAAGGTAATAATGAAACGACAGGGTCTTCTGATGTAATCGTCATTTATTTTATGGTTGTTGCAAATTGAAGGATGTCGCCATTTTGTACAAAAATAAAATAAATATTAATTACTTGGAGAAATCTTACACTTTAATTAATACATATTAATACATATTTACAAAAAAAACAGACTTTGGACAAATTTAAATAAATCAAATGTAACATTATCACTTACAATATTGTTATGAGTATATTAATAGTCGTTAAAAAAAATGTTTTTTGCCTGAGAGCAGTTATAAACATTTTCAATTTTGTTTTGATATTTAAAATTAAGACAATTTGTAACTATAAGTTTTTTGAGTTTAGTTCAATTCAAAATTCAATTAATAACTTTTGGGTACTGAAGGAAGTTTTGCATAGTGTTGTAGATATTTATTGCATGTTTCAAAGCATTCTTGTTACCACCCAACCACTAAAACCTTCATAGAAGGAACGATAATGCCGTTGACAGTAAGTTATAAGCAGAACACAACTTTGTTGAAGATATTGATTGGGATTTAAGTGCTGTTAAACTTTATAAGTTACTTGCATAATCTTACGTATAGATGTACTTATCAATTCTATACATAAGCAAGCACATTAAAAGTTTGATACTTTTTCATTAGCATAAAAATGTAGTTACAGTGTTAAAAATACTTAAATTTGAAAGTTGTAATGGTAGTTTGTATAATTACACTTGAGTTTTAACGTACAAACTATGTGGCAGACAGTATACCCTTAAGCCCTCTCGCCTAAAGAACTCCATGCATTGAAAATCGGCACTACAAATTCTACTAGATTTTTTAAATTTTGGTTCTTTCGTTTATAATGATTGTTAATTATCGAACCGCGGTGATGCATAAAATAGTATTTGAAGTAATTTCCATGTTTAGGACTGGCAGCAATCAAAAGCGGAATGCCGAAACCACCAGTGACCTATATCAAATATAATCGCCTGCAAACATTTAACACATTTCGTTCGAAAATACTGTCTACTAAAGGGTAATAATTAATTGACATGAATGAACTTGTGGTTCTACGGAGAGTTAAACCGGGTAATAAAAACTTTTAATTACTTTAGGGAAGCAGTTTTAGTATTTCTAACAATGTTGGTATTTATATTTTACTCAAAACTTAAATTCTTAATAACAGTATTGTGTAGTCAAATACCATTTTATGTAACGTTTTACTTATGTAATTTGAACAAGAAACTTTGTTGCAGGCAACAAAAGGTCCGTTTCGTTTCGAACAACTGTAGTGGATATTCTTGTAAGTATTTTATGAAAACATTTATTATATGTAATTGAATTATAAGTTTTATTATACTGAATAGTACTTTCATATGTTTTTCAACTTTTCATGTAAAATGCAATTGCGTCAACTTTTATCTATCTTGTCTAGATAATAATAAAAAAGTAAGTTTGCAAATACATATTTATAAATAAACGCGAAAGAAAATTATTGTAACTTTCTGTTCTAACAGTAAAGTAATTTTGTAACAATATAACAAAATTTGTATAAAAACAATATTGTGTTTTTATGACGGGTAATAGCAAGTCATTATTGGAGTACATATAGCATTTAATAATTGTAAATGATCTCTACGATGCTTATAAATTTGTAAATTTAAGTAAAAATGTATGCGCAAACGAATATAGATTATCTGTTTACTTAAACAAATTGTCTTCTGTAGTTTAGCGTGTTTAATTACATTTCTAATAGAGTTGATATAAAATAATATAAACTGATCAAAACGTATTAGGTCAGTGGTGGTTTATGTTTAAAACTACATGCCGTTTTTTGAAATTTAGTTGTGGCTTTATTGTTACTATGTTTTATATTTTGCTACAAATTAGATCGATTATCTGACATATTTATCCGAAAGTATGTTCATGCTCAAAATTGATACCTAACTTAAAATACTATTTTGACTGTACCTCTGTACCTCTCAGCACCGATAAAATAAAACAAAAACAACAGACTTCTGATATCTTTATAGAAAATACTTTTTGGATCAGAAATTTAGAGGGGAGATAAAAGAACTGGTTTTAAAATGTTGCTGGATATCTTTCCAGAATATTTGAAGCAAGAACAAGAAAACAAATCTCTATTACGACTCAATAGAATTTTGATGAGGATTTGATCCGTTGGCAGAAGTGAAATTTATCTACATTTACCTAATGTTTAGTGGAATTTAAGTAATTATCATATAAATCGTCTTCAATAACCTAAAAATTTAAACTAGTACATAAATTTAAACTTTTTTATACAAAGGAAAAAGGTTTTTTTATTTATTCTTGTGTTAGAAAAGATTAATTTAAACTTTACTACATAAACCTCACCGAACGTCTTTAAACCGATCTAAGTATGTTTTTGTAACTTATTAACAACAATTATGAACTCTAATATGCGTGAGTTCTTTCGTATTAAAGAAATTCATGAAGAATTCTGTATTGTTTATATATATACAAGGACACCTACACAAAAATTTCCAAGTGTAGGTACAGTGTAGACTGGGAGCCGGTTTTTCGTCAGGAGTCAAAAGGTGAAAATTTGGCTACGAAATTACTTATATTTTATAGCTGTTAATTATGGGTTAGGGGGCACAATGGCCTTTTTCTGCATCTTAGCTCATGCTTACACACCTCAACAAAATGGTGTTTGAAACACTGTAATCGTACATTAACGTGCTCGGTCAATGTTTATTCAAGCAAGTTTAAATAATGTATTTTCTACAGAAGTAGTTTGTGTTTGCAAAAACACAAGTCTTACAATTGCTATACCATGGAAAATTGCATACGAAGCATTGACAGATGATAAGCCAGATTTAAGTTTTATACGCACGTTTGGATGCAAATCATTCGTACATATACGTATGTTTTTTGGTTTTTTGGAAGTTTTTGTTTCCTAGGGTTTTTCTGGTTTTTTCATTGTTTTTTTTTGGAGTGTTTATTTTCTAGATTAATCTCGGGGAATTAAATTGTTTAGGAATTGAGAGTAAGAGAGGTTGTACTAATGTACTTACAATCCTTAATTAGTGATAGGCAAATACAGATAGAAAATAATTTTGTGCAAGTGTACTTAGAAAATAGGTAGTGCCTGAAGATGTATGCCCCATCACTCAAACGACGGGAATGTTATGTCAATACTGTTCTAAACCTTGGAACTACATATTGAAATGCCGTAAAACGTGTTATGTGCTATTTAAGAGGTTCGGCCAATTCACAGTTAAAGTATTCGAAGCAAGAATGTACTAAAATTATTTGTAATTATGATTTTGATTTTTTTGGATGTCCAGGGTTTGTTTTTCAGCTTGCAAGTGCTGCTATTACTTAGCAAAATAAAAAACAACCAACAATAGCATGCTTGACAACTGAAGTTGAGTTCTATATTTGAGTGCACGAAAAACCATTTGGAAATTAACGGAAAAGATTTGTTATAACGAGATGCCAGTGGCCACAGGTTTTACAAATGTAACATATGTTTTTTTTTTTTTGAAGCGGTCTAACTATACTCTCCATTTAAGACCATTTAGGCGTATGCCTTTTTGTTTGGTTTTTAGTGCCACCGCTAGTTTACTGTTATGAAACTATCTATTTTTTTTAATGTAAACTTATTGTAATGTGTAATTTAACTCGTTACGGTATACTCAAAGTAGATAAACTGGTCCGCAGCCACTCGTATTAGTTATCACCGATCATCGAGTCTGTAAATACTTTGCTAATCACTATCGGTATTATTTTATCTATCGGGTTTTATGACCGCTGGGCTTAGTTAGGCGTGTAGTTAAACATATCTTGCTTAAACAAATCATAAGATGTTTCCTTTGGCACAAACGTGACGACGTGGACGGGTTTACTAATTGACGTTTAAATTTTGATATTTATTGACTTACATATATACACTCGTCAACACTACATAAATACTACAGGTTTCCTTTTCTTGTGTCGTTCTGTTAGAATATTTAATTGCAATTCTTGTTTTCTACTGGCATTTCTTAGTACGGAGGTAGGGTAAACGATACACTATTTTGTACACCAAATGCTAACACCTACGCACTTACGACTTTCAACAACTAGCAGGTAAATGCTTTTCTTATTTTTTTACCAGTAGCACGTAGCAAGTTATGCTTAAATTTTGTACCTTACTTACGATAACTTAGTTATCTCAAAGAAAGCAGCGGCAGCTCATAATTTTGCAGAATGGGTAGCTGGTGAGTAACTAATAGGATTTAGTCTGTCTTCAATGTGTCGATTGTAATTCAATTTAAAAAGAGCGCCAAAATGGAAAGAAATAAAACTCCAGATGACTGTTTTCACCTGATAACGCTGAGGGAGATAAATCTAACAAGTCTAACAACGAGAATATTCATTGCATCGCCAACAATAATCAGAAACAGAAATGCACAAAATATAATAGTTTGCAACCAAGATCAAAGTAAAGCTAGTCTTAGCGGATCCTTAAATTAGGCAACACCTCCTACCAGTAAGTCATGAGAGAATTGAAGTTTGTGGATACAAAAAATTAAATTATTACAAAATTACACAATAGAAACAAAACGCACCGTTAAAACTTATTAGATAAGCACTAAAAGGTTGCGTAAATTAATCATGATAACAGGTGTATATGTCTAGTCGTTTGTGCATACGACCGATACTAAAACAAGTAATTAAATATTAAAAACGTGCGTACTTAGTTTCAAATATGCGATTAGCTAATGGCATATCCAAAACTTTCCATCTTTTTTACTCTATTTTCATTCAACTTAATTTGTTTCTTCAAATTTTGTTTACTAGCCAGTCTTTAAGTCAACGAGCAATGTATACAACTTTCTTTTTCGTGTTTTTCATTTCTTTATCTTATAATTGCTTTAAGATATTGTAACGAATTTTAAAATGAATTTGTTTAAAACTAAATAGAGGGTGGGGCAGTCAAACCTGCATTTTTGAAAACGGCTAGAGAGGGAGTGAAAGTGGGCGGAACAAGTTGACAAGGTTAACGTTGCGTTCCCAACTTTGAAGCGTTTCTTTAGCCATGGAACAGTGGACCAAGCAACAACGGTCGTTCGCCGTGAAAGCATTTTATCAAAGCGGTAGTTATGCAGCCGCTCAACGGAACGGATCGATTTCTTGGCCTCGTTCACCCGACCTCACCGCATGTGATTTTTTTCTTGTGGGGCTACCTAAAGAGCAAAGTTTTCCAAGAACGGCCGCACACTTGAAGAACTGAAGGCGAGAATCTGTCAGGAGAACGAAAGAATCCCTCAGAATATGCTACGTTATGTAATGAACAATTTTAGACATCGCCTGCAAGAGTGCATCGATCGAGATGGAGGACATCTTAATAAAAAATGAATAATGTTTCGTAAATGCTTTTTAACGCAGATTAACATGGTGTCAATATAATGTTAAAAAATGCAACCGTTTATTTCTTACAGTAATTTCAAAAATGCAGGTTCGACTGCCCCACCCTGTATTTACACGATTAGAACCACACGTAACGATATTTAAGAAAAACACAATAATTTATATTTTTCTATCACTAAAAAAATGCCCACGGATAACTTCTGTTTATCCAAACCGGTATATGTGTATATTAAAAGCATGTACACTTAACACGCCGTATTTATTTATCTTACTGGCATAGGCACTTTATTTATTTATCTTAGCACACACGTTTATCACTTATTTATTTAAACCGACAAAGTTCTCTTTCGACTTTATTCGAAAAACTCTCTCTTTTTGAATACTTTTTATATATTTCTGTTAACTGTGTCGAGAATTTTCTACATCCTTCGGTTGTTGTCTCGAAGTTGACAATAAATTCGAGAACGTTTCAATATGCTTAATATATTCTTTAATTGATCAGGACACAATTTCTAGCAGTCGAAAATAATTTGTCTTCTTAAAAGTAACATTTCGTTAGACGCATTATAAGCAACGTATTGTAAAGAATTTTATTAAAACTAATTAATTTATTTATACTAAAAATATGTACACGTTCAAACTAACCGAACTAATTAAATCTAAGGATATTTAATAAAAACACTTACACTAATTTACATATAGCGCGATCACTGGCACGAAGATACGATAAAGTCACACACTTGTTTAACACTTATTGTTTGTTTACACTAAAGTCACGTACAAAGTTATACTCTGTATATTTATCTGACACGCGTTAATCACTTATTTATTTAAACTTGAATAATCTTCTTAACACTGCCGTCTTCCAATTACGGAAATAACTGACCGACGATTTGTTTGTACCGTATTTATACGTTTCTGCAAACATTGTAGAAGCCTCTACATTCTTTCGTGAACGTTCTAGACGTGGATAAAAAGTACGGGAACGTTCTCGAAATTTACAAAAACTTTGCGAATGTTTCAGTATATTAAATAGGTATTTCTTTATATTGTGGCTACATTTATTGGACCCCTTCCTACATATGTAGCGAGCATTGTAACGTGACGTCGCGATCTTCCCTACGAGGTTTTTATATGCAGTTTTAACGTGCGAAGAGGCTTGTTCGTTTGTAGCCCGCGATGGGTTCAATCGTTTAAATTCAGTAATCATGAAGCTGTAGTATTTGTATGACGTTTTCTAAGTGAAACGGTATATTTGTCGTACGTTACTTTCGAAAAATGCAAAAAAAGTAAAGTACAAATTCTTTTTTAATGAATTTGTAAGGAGGTCGTTAAAAGAAAAGGTTGAAATAAAATCTCAAGGAAGACTATTAAAATACCGCATTACAGTTTTATCGAAAGAAAACAATAAAATGAAGTTGATCGTAAATGTATCCCAACAAGCACACTAATTGTTATTTTACGTTTATTGTTAATCAACAATGAGGTTTCTTTAGCAGTTAGATTAATATCAAATATCAATTCACACAAAATAAAAATCTGTGGTTTTGGATTGTGAACTCCAAAACTTTTTGGTAATAACTACATAATGCTAAACGTTTATCGATGGTGATAAAATCCTTCAAAGTAGGAGAGGGCGCTTGATTACACTACTTTATGTAATTTTTAAGGCGACGTTTCGTGGAACAAGTGTCCACTTCCTCAGGCCACTGTATTTAAGAAAACAACAAATTAATACAACAATCGAACAAAGGTGAATATAAACAATACTTAAAGCTAATACTGTACAATTGTTATTATCTTTTAGGATGATTAAAAAACTGATGTAAGAAAAAACAGAAAAACTACTTACAAAAAACTTTCAAAAACAAGTAGCGATAACATCCGCCAAAAAACAGTCAATGTTACAAATATATAATAAATAACACTAAACATAAATTATAATTGATTTAAAAAACAAACAATAGTTGGAACAACTCACAAAACATCGCAAGGACCAAAAACAAACTAACCAAAAATGTTGGCACTGAAAGGTAACAGATAAGCTCGAGGTCACGACATTTTACTGATTAAGTTATTATAAACAGTACTAAGATTGTTAGTATCTGTATTAAAATTTAAGTTGTTGTTATGTTTTGTGATAAAAATCATCTCAGATATCAATCTCTTATTAAATTTGGGTTCCACATCTAAGATGATGGGGTTACAAAAATCGAAATTGTGGCCAGTATCAATATGATGCAAAGCAAGAGCCGATTCTGCTTTTTTGTTTTTGCAATCGTATTGGTGATTTTTGATTATCGCTACTTGTTTTTGAAAGTTTTTTGTAAGTAGTTTTTCTGTTTTTTCTTACATCAGTTTTTTAATCATCCTAAAAGATAATAACAATTGTACAGTATTAGCTTTAAGTATTGTTTATATTCACCTTTGTTCGATTGTTGTATTAATTTGTTGTTTTCTTAAATACAGTGGCCTGAGGAAGTGGACACTTGTTCCACGAAACGTCGCCTTAAAAATTACATAAAGTAGTGTAATCAAGCGCCCTCTCCTACTTTGAAGGATTTTATCACCATCGATCAATATTCCTAGGAGGTTTAATTTTTTTTTAGCTAAACGTTTACTTTACCTGCAAGCATTTTAAAAAATGTAGCCTACCTTAAGCCCGATCTCACGAGTCTCCACTTCTTCTATTTATCATAAATATCCCGAATGTCGCCCTATATAAATAAATTATAGATTTTTTGTCATTTAAATTAATAGTTTATTAAAAGCATTCTTTAAATAAACATCAAATAATTTGGTAGAATTCATATATAAACATTAATTTTTTTTTCATAAAATCTGGGATGATAATTTATCGAAGTCATACGCTAGACGTATCCCATTTAGAAACTGTAAGCGGTAAATGTAAAACGGTTTTAAGAAAAATTACATAATTAAATTGACTTCCGTAAATATGCAGTATACGATAAATTTCAATGTTTTAATAGATTAAAAAATATATATGTATGTTTATCGTGAAACATTTAATAAAATTTTTTGTCGAATTGTAATGAAAAGTATAAAATTTTTACTCTTTCGCAGGTTTTCGTGATGAAAACCAGGTCTACATTAATGCGAAAAAGCTTTTAATTTTATTTTAATGGTCCATTAAGTATTGAGATTTTAAATAAAAATTTTTAATATTTTTTACTTTTGTAATACGTGCGTGCATTTTGATTTTATTTCGTTAACATTAATGATTTTAAAGAATATTTTATATTACGTTAATTCGTCTTTAAACAAATTAATACGTCTTTCCACACTATAACCTTGTTGTATAAGTAATGTTTTAATTTTATGGACACTTGAAGCATCTGTAATACCCTTTAAAGTGCTCTTCCAAGACCACCCGTACATGTCGTATCTTTTTATAGTCTTATATTATAGTAGATAAAATTAAGACAGGACGTAATGTCTACATGGAATATTCTTTATGTTTTGATCACAGTTTTTAATAGGAAATATGGTCTAAGCTTGTCGCATATAAAAGAAATGTTCTTTTTATAATTAAGGAAATGTTTGGAATTATATTGCATATAACAAACGTCTTTATAGTTTTACATTTAAAATGGGAAATTATTGGTAAAAACTATACTTTTTTTTAATTTTCTGCAGTAAAAGTATTACAAAGTTTAAAGTTTACATAAATTAAAACTTCATTTTGCTTTCGTGTTTATTGTTTGGACTTGTCTGAAATAATTATTATAAAAACTAAACCTGCAAGTCGTTGCCGATAGACACCTAATTTCAATTTTTTCAATCTCCCTCTTAGATGACTAATGTTTTGATTATATTGTAAACGGGATATTTACTTCTGCTTTTAATTAAAAAATATAACATGTTGATTGCAGTAATCTATTATTGATTTTATAAAATATTTTAGTAGAACTAAAAATTTTCAGTATATGTATGTAATATAATCTGTTAGATGCTTTCTTAGCGTTTATCAATAATATGCTTCTGCACGATATGATTACATTTCTCTTGATATCGTCTTCCCATAATTAATATATCTTAATGGAAGCGCTCTAGGTGTAAATCGGTAACGTATTCCGTATTTTCAAACTAAAAGTCTAAATATACCGACTTGTAAGCAACAGCCCGAGGCGCTTTTAACTACCTAAATTTATAGTCTTTACATATCTATTTATCTAAGAAATGTTTAAAGCTTTTATCGAAACTTTTTCACTTTCGACAGATTTTTTTGTATACGTGTTTTGTTGTTAAAAATGTATCGCTAGCAAGTTTTTAATATTGTTGTAATCTTGTTCTAGTTTCATGTGAAGAAATGACATCCAAGGTCGAACTTTGTATGCACTACTATTTATTTTGGTTTTATACTGGGACATTTAACTAAGTATCAACACTTAATTTCTAACACGATTTCTAATTTCATTCTCATCTTGAAAAACAAAATTTGTATTTATAGAGTAAACATATATCTGATTTTAAGAAAAGGTAAAGATTGTGGTTAAGACGAGGTTGAAGAGAAGATTCTTACGCAGCAAAAATCATATGCTTGCAAAGGGATACATAACATAACAAATCAATTTACGGAAAATATTTGACAACCGCAAGAAAAATAATTGAGAATAATTAAATTAATAATAAATTCTCACTAGGTACTATGTCAGGCGACACTGTTTCTAATGTTATTAGCTCGTACGAAATAAATAAAAAAGAAATATTTACATGCTGTTGGAGTAAGGACAAAATTACAGAAGAACAAATTAAAACAATTCACAAAAAACAGTTGCACAAAATAGTATATGCGTAATATAGAGAACTGCTTTTGTTATCAAACAAAATTTAAAACAATTGATTCTTTTTTTTTCTTCTTTAATCAAATCCGTAACGATACAATTGTTTATACAGGTCACTCTGAGAAAGGTAAATTTTGTTTAACTGATTACAACTATGGTATTTTTTGGTACTTCGAAGGGCTAAGTAAAGAAATTATTGTAAACAACCTTGAATTTACTTTCACGACAAAAACATTTCATTAAACGTCTTTAACAACATTTTGTTATTGCGAAGTACTTCCGAGAGGACAGTTAACATTCGTTGGGTGCTTGATATAAGCGTGTTCAATATTCTCTAACTCACAGGTACATTCTTGTTTGGACCTGAGTATGTGCCAAGCTTAACATATAGAGTTGGTACTTTTATCTATCTAGAAAAAAATATGTAGGACCAGGAATTTGAATTCTAGGTCTAATGGCTAGATTAATTTTATGTGATATAAATCATCTCTTGTAAAATCATAGTCGTTGGATAATAAACAGTGATAAGCGTTTGCACGTATAATTTTTTATTTTACTCTGTATAGAACAATGTCGTTATCTTTACAGTACACAAATATTTATATTATGAATACTAGTATTCATACATAGTATCATGTTGATCACATAATATAAAGCTGTAGGACTCAATGCATTTGTGAAAGTACAGTAGAGTGTTCTCCTACTGCTGAAGGGCCCAAAAAGGGCGAAACGGCCGTCTAGTGGTTCACTCTGGTGACATTGTCACATTTGCAGTGACATTGTTACCTTACAATGCTTATACGTTGTGATTTTGGCCTGCAATTTATTCAAAACTCATCTGAATTACGCGGGTATAAAGTCAGCTTTCAACGTTTTCATCTCTATAGCCATTTACATACTAGTATTCATACATAGTAAATTTTTACTATGAGATGGCTCTGCCATCGTATTTCACTTACTTAAATGAATGATTGTATTTTTTTAACACATGTGAAGTTAGCCACAAATCTAGTCACAAAAATATGTCAAATGTATTTGCAGTAAAATAAAACGATAAATTATCGGAAATATAAATAACTGTTTTTTTTTAAATTTAATTCAAGAGGTTGTAACGTAAACAAAAATAGAAAGCACACAAGTTCAAATACTCAATAAAAGATCTAGCTCCATTTTCAGAAAATTCAAAATGCCTAAACAAAATCATAATTACTGAAGTCGTACACAGAAGATAAATTATCACAACAATGTAATCGTAGCCAAATTAAAAATTTATATCAATAACGAAATTAGATCAATCATATCAAACATAATATTTCAAATCGTATCGTAAACTTGAATTGAATCGTATTTTACCTTCGTACAAACAAGTGATAAACATTACATAACATATTAACATAGTTACAATACACAAAACAAAATAATAAAAACATAAACAAATGATAACAGATAAAACAAAATTCATAAAACATCAAATACAAAAAAATCAAATCAAAATTTCTAGTACGATAGAATTTTCTCTAGCCTCACACGATGGGTGCCATTTATGTAACGTAATCATAATTAAAATAATGCACCGTGCTAGCTCTTATGGCTTTATTAACATATAAACAACACACAAACATTAAATTAGAGCGATGAGAAATATTACTAATTATAACCAGGGTAGGGGTATTCTAATCGTACACTAAATATTTACAATTCTAATTTGACATAATTTGAAATGACATAAATTGGACGCCACAATATTTTTATATTTATAATGCTTAAATATTGAAACCAAAAAAAAGCTAATTTTAAAACTAATACTTGATTAAGTTATTTGCATACGTGTCATTGAAGGTTAGTTATCACTTATTGCTGTTTGTAACTTCAGCGCATCGGGCGTGGTCATCACGTGACTTAATTGAATTACGCAATACTTGGAAATCTTCCGGATTTACTTTCTATTGTATAATAATTTGATTTATTCTATCACCTTAGATTGATGATCATTAACTATACTTTATAAAACGTATAGCGGGAACGTACGTATCATAAATTTTCCATAATCATATCGTACATAAATCGTAATATTTGTATTCAAAAAAAAAAACGTACACCATAAACCATCGTAATGGTACGTATTCAAACAAATCAAATCGAACGTATTGAACAAAAACATGTTGTAATACAAAAAAAAACTAAAACGCAAAATCCGAAGGTTACACACCACGTGTACAGAACAAAGAAATCACTTACCCCTTTAGATTACGGGTTTCTTTAAAACAAACGAAGGCGAAAATAAAGCGACGAAAGCGGATATTTTCAATGCATGACTACTAAAGCAGATTTCCACAGTTCAAATTTAACATGAGGAAATTTTCTGCACGTTATGCAGGAACGTCCGCTTCTTTTGGGAGTTCAACGGAAGAGGACTCAAAACAATGGCTACGAATCATGCACGAGTAATGTGCATTAGCGATTTGCGCACGCAGAGACTCCAAAAATGTTAAATTAAATCAGAAGTATTTAATCAAAAAAATGTAAACGTTACAAGGTGATTCGTCTAGCGCTCCTGCACTGCGACCTCCTTGGTTCTTATGTGCACCTCTAATTTATCACTGGTTCAGCAGTCCTGTTTCGTCAATGAAATCCAGAAGTTTATTCCAAAGGGCCCTTTTCAACTCATTATCGGTTAGTTTGGGTTTGCCGATAATCGTTGTGCGTTGCATTTGATGTGTTTCGCATTTACACAGCAGAAGCACGATTTCGAGTCGATAATGTTCTTGACACACCAGTCAATAGCAGCAACTTAAGATGGAAAAACAGACGCATCTATATCCAAGATCAGCGAAAAATTGGTTCCTATGCTGCCTGCCTCCATATACTGCTGCTCTTGTACCGTTGCGATTTTTGACCCCATCTGTTTACTAGATAGTTCCTTTAACCGCGCCCGGGTAAATGTTTTTTGTCCATTCGTCTCCTGACGGTATTATCACTTTAAACTTCTTTAAGATGTGATAATTATTTAGTTAGTCGGATCTCATAGTTAAGATTGTTTCTTTACTCAGCACGTTGTATATACCCTGTTTGTTTTTCACGATAATTGACGTGTGTTCATTAATCTGCAGCCTGTATGTTGCTTGTCTTGCTTCTATCATTACAACGAGGTGCAAGGGTGGAAGTAAAAATAGTTCTTCCATGCTGCTGTGGGCGTGGTTCTCATCGCTACTGTCATCAGCAGTTTGTCATTCGATGGGTCTTGTTACCGCAGTATATAACCCAAATGGTTAACTATTGTGGCAACAAGACCCATCATTGTGGGTTTCATCCATATGTTTGTTCGACCATATGTTTGGTTGTATTAAGAACCCTGATGGCTTCCGTTGTGACTTTTTCTAGATGAGCATTGTCAGTCTAGTATCAATGGTGAGACTCAAATATTTTTTCCCTCTACTTCTTCAAGTAGTTTTAAGATAAAGGAAATCAAGCTGATCGGTTTGTAAGATTTTGCTTGGGCGTACTGGCATTGGTATAAATACCACCTTGACAATCCGCCTGCTGTTTGGTATATGTAAATAACTGTTAATACTTGTTTGTTGTTAATAATTGTTTATATTTAAATAAAATAAAAATTATTTTAAAAAATTCACATGAACTGCATTTTTTTTAATATACACCAAAATGACATTGTTGGCTTGGATTAAATTTTGTAACCAATAGAATAAACCATGACAAATATCATATTCCAAAATCAAAATGACACTATTTTTAAAAAAATAATTATTTCGTTTTAAAGTTGCTTTGATCTGCTGTATTACTCGCACGTGAAACTTATGTTCAAACCCTGCTTCATACGAAAAACATTTGTAATTCTAATGTGTAATGAAAATTTAAATTTGATTACGTATATCTTAAAAAGTTGCAATGAGAAAGTGTTATTGGTTTTTGATATTTTTTAAAAATTAATTCAAAAATTAGGAAAAACTTCAGGAAAAGGAAAATTAGGAAAAAAAATTTTCATTTTAAGTGCCAAAGTAAAAACATTATGTGATCGATTATAAATTAAAGTTCTAAATATTAATTGTCAAACACACTTTAAATAAGTACTTGTTTATATCATTATAACAATTTAAACTAAATACGTAAGTAGTAATCAACCAAAAAATGTACCCTGCTAATCAATTTACTTGTTTAGTATATTTCAACATTTTATTCCTGCGACAAAGTTTTCCAATTTTGTAATAACGTAATACGTAATTATACACAAATAATATTTTCGTATATTTTAATACAGTTTGAGTTTACAACATTTTTTAATCATGTACATATTTGTAAAACTTGAGTCTTTTATGCAACGGTTGGTATAAAAAGAAAATTAAGAAGTGAAAATACTAGTTATCAATATGTACTTACAAAATGCTAAATTATTTTTCTTTTTTGGTTACTAAGCATACCATATAATAAAAAATAAATAAACAAAAACAGCGATGTTGACAAATTATTGTTTTATTTGATAATTATAACAGTTAATAATTTGTTTAATAATTAATCGATTTATCAATAAATACAAAAATAGACATGAAAGATTGAAAAGCAGTTTGCTAAATTATATTTTCCACATTTAAACACAAACGTCTTAAACAATCAAATACTTAACAAAAATGAGTAGTCAATAACGTTTATTACAATAAATTAATTGAGATAATTTTAATCGCTTGAAGAATAACAATCTGATTCTTTATTGTCATCTTCTTCAGAATCGCTAATGTTAATAATAAGTTCGGGGACATTGCTACTCACTTCTCTGTCAAGGTACTCTGCTTCGACTTTGTCTATATGATTACACGATTACATACATCTTGCCATTCGGTTGCATCAATTTCTTTAAATTTTTTCTCGACCAACTTGAAAACATCAATCAATTAGAATGATTCGTGACATTCTAGTAATTTAGTGTTTTAGGTGCAGACTTAAATATTAATAAACAATTTAATTCAAAACCTTTTTGGACTCCAACATGGAGAATTGTTAAACGTTGGGCTTTTGTAACTAACTACTAAGTATAACATTAAAATATTTGCGCAAGCGGCCGTAATTGATTTAGTTGTGATTAAATTTTAATCATAATTTGTACTCAAATTGAAGTTTTTCCCCAATCTGACCTATACTATCGTGTTGTAAAAACCACGGCACACTTGATATCTACTAAATAGTACTATTGGTACTATTGTGCAGTATTAAAGTTGTTTGCGTACGCTTCGAATCAAGATTAGAAAAAGAAACAACAGTTATTGAATTCGTTTGTAAGAAGCAATGGTCTTTTTAGTTGTGTGTTGTAAAAATTATGTGCACTGGAATTTTTAAAGCTCAATAAAATTTATTCTATTCAGTTAAAAATATATATATAATTAAAATCTTCATTACTATGAACGACAGAATATTGTGAATTTTTTATTTATATATTCATAAAGATTAACTATATATGTATAATCGGCTTTAGTTTAATTTATTTATATTTTATACGAATTTAACATAATGAATTTCGCACGATTTGACCTTTAACGAAAATAAAATTAATCGTCATATCTCATTTACTGCTTTCAATTTCAGTATAGATTAATGACGACAATCAACGCATTGATAAAAACTGTTTAACTACTTACAACTACCCATAAATTCGAATTGATTTATTTGCAAAATCGTTACACCGACAATTCCCGGCTTTGGGTTGACATTTATGTTTAATCTAGACAGAGTTAACCAGGATAGTGGTTGTTGTTAATGAGCGTGAACATCCTAATTGTTTAGCGATAATCGTAATAGCTCTTCATGAAATAGGTTTTTGTGTTTGAAAAAACGACACTTTTTATAAAAAATATTATCGAAATGTTCGATTTTATTTGTTTTACGTTATTTGAATGACGAATAAATGCGCGGACGTGCATTTACAAATGCATTTAGAATCACCTATTTACAATATCAGTAATACTATATCCCCTATAGTCTCATTATTATTACTGACGTGCATTATCAAATGATTTATGGATTACTGATTAAACTTTGATGAATAATGTATTTTTTCCTAATGAATTGAAATACCTCATGAATATATTAGTGTACAAATATTGTAAAGTTAATGAAGATATATTAATTATCACTTCTTAAATTGGTTTAGTCAATATCGATTCTCCGCCACAGACACTTCAATTTATCTAATTTACACACATACTTAATTTATTGTTGTAATGTTTTAGGATTTTATTCGTGTTAGTTCTATAAACATTATTTTTATCTGGCGTTTTAAACTGTTATGTGATTTTTATAAATTGTTTTGTCGAAATTTTGTCATTATGGTTTTAACGTAGAGAAATTATACGTTTGCGCTAGATTAAAACTATCGTTCCCGAAAACTGTAGTTTTGACAGCTAATTATTACCGAATATTCTAAATTTTATACATAACATAGTGGCTGTTAAAACTGCAGCTTAAAGAGTAACTGTAGTGACTATTTTTTCTATGAAATCAAAATATCAATTATGTCTTTGCATATAATTTATGAACTAAATAAATTAATTTTTTTATAACCGCTCATGTTGTTTTGTTTTAAAGAATCCTTTTTGTCAAAGTTTCAGCTGTGATTAGAATACGAATGTAAATGAATCTAATAAATTTCTGAATGTGTTTGAGATCTATTTGTGTCACCGTTTTTGTATAATTCCGTCAGAATTATTTTATTTACAATATATAATTAGTTTTTTTATATTTTGATTTTTCATATAAATATTGGAACAGCGTTGTAAATATGCATTAATTTTCGCAATACAGCATTACTATATTGATGTATAATTTTTTTAAATTTAACCATATCAGGTTTGTTTTTAATTATTTTTTTAAAAACGTTTCTGTAATAAATTGTGTGCATTTTAAATTTTATTAATCGTTCAATGTTTCAAATTAATTAAGACACAAAAGTTTCGAAGAATCTTGACACTTTAATGCTTACTTAAAGAAGTGTAGGTTAAGTGAGGTAATTAATAGCTTTAAGATGTCGTTGATTAGTTAGTTCGTTAAAATAAATCGACTGAGCGTAAAAAAGAAGTGATGCATAGTGACACATGTTTAACACCTAAGGTATTGAGTTGTCATCGCGTTACATTTTGATGAAAGGGTTGTTACAAGAAGCAAAAGCGTTTGGAAAGCTGCCATTACGATAGCAAAAAATCTTAAATTTATCTTTCAACATTTGACTTGATTTATTCTATTTCTAAATAGATAAAACAAAAACTCGTGCGTCGCTGTCTTCGAATAAGTTGATTATTTTTCTTTCGCACAAACTGAATTATTTTGTTGAACTTCTCTTGTATTGATCTATGTTTCCCTAAGTGAGAAAATGTTAGTTTTTTTTTGTAATTAAGTAATGTTCTGTGTATACGGAAAAATGAAAAAGTTTTTTTAATTACCGCGAACAAAACAATTTACAAGTTGAATACGTAACCGTTTTCATGAAAGTAATTCGCATTGCATTCTTTCGAATTCTATTATACATCATTTTGTATTATGCGACCATTTACTTTAAATTGGATTTGTTACTGTAAAATTGCACTAGAGAGTAGTAGTAAGAGTGTGTCAAGATTACAAGTGTAAGTGCACAAAATCTCCAGAGGAAACGTGCAGAAATGCAAGTTCATTTAAACGAACGAAGTAATTTATATGACGATAGTGCCCTTAATATTGAACCGCTTTTGTTACCATTATTACACGAGCATTATTTGTCATTGTACCTATTGACCTAAATGTAAAGGTGCGTAGTTGTGGTATTAATTACAATGTCGTAAGGATCGAGTTACAGACACTCGAAGACTTATTTACGCAAGAAGGTGAAAATTAATCAGGAACAGAAAACAAAAGTGCTTTGTGTATATACTGAATAAAAATAATGAAATGATCTCTTATAGTTTATTTATAACCGCTTTTAATTTTTTTTATTAAGTAAACAAAAAAGCATGTGAAAAAAAACTTCTTGAAGTTAATTTGAATGAAATTTTATTTTATCTTATGCTGTTAATTACAATAAATGTTGAAATTAACTTTTCAAGCGAAGCTCTGTTAAATTTGTAAACGTATTCAAAATCTTACAAAGGAACGTATGTTGTATATGAATGAAAATTCGGGGATATTACGAGAACCAGTCGTATCATTAGACATGCTGCAAATATTAACACAAATTACTACTCTTATAATTGTGCATTAAATTATTTATACCTTGACGATCCAGCGCTACAGGTTTCTCATTTGTATGCATTTTTGTTGCATTAAATATTTTATTCATTCAAACAAAATATTGATATACAATTTTACACAAGAAAAATTTAAAGTATAAACCTACCATTTGTTAACAACAGAAAAAAAATTCGTATAAATTGCAAATTAATTTTTAATAAATTAATAATTTATTTATTAAAACAAGAATAACAAAATAGTGAAGGCATAAAAGTAGCTTTTGTGTCACAGTATTTTCGAATTTAAGGAAGTTTATTAAAAAAAAGTTTTTTTAAAATCTCGTAATACAAATTGAATTTTACGTAGTTATTAAGTGTTGTACAGTTAAACACCAAATTTTGGTAACTCGACTTGTTTCTGTGATCTATCTTCAATTTATTTAATGCCTATTCGGTTTATACTATTTTCCAAATTTTACTGTTTGTTTTGTAAAAATTCTGATATTGATTTACAATGATAAAATATTTGCAATTAAATAGATTTGTCAATCAGTAACGACATGAAAAAATAGGGAGACTTAAGTTCGAGTGGGAGTGTTTTTATCTCTTTAAAAAAAGCACGCACCTGTTTTATTCCTGTCGAATTGATAAAAATGTCACTGTCCAGTTTTTATATAGGTGATAGTTAATCCATGAACATTACTTAAAGTAGTAGCCTTTAAGCAGTACCGTACTTTTTGTTCATGCAGTTTAAACCAATGTAGTTCTAAAAAACAAAAAAAAAACGTTAATAAAATACTCTTAATAGTTTTTTTTCGTTGCGGTTGAATACTTACTGCAGTTCTTGAACAAAATTCAATAAATAGTTTTGACATTTTGCGATTACAAATTAATTTTAAGTTTTTGAAAAATGCAATGTATTTGACTTCTAAATAAAATTTTCTATCTTTTTCTCATAGGAAACAAGATTTTATACTTACTTTTAACTCATTCCTTTAACAGCAAAACTTTTAATGTACTTGAAAAACGCAATAAAATATGACAGAACTAAGTACTATTTAATATATGTACATACATAATGTGTAAATTCAAGTAGAATAAGATTATACAACCTCAAATATAATTCTCCACTCTTTAAAAACGACTGATTTTATTGAAACGATGACAATCAGTTTTGATGTGACATTCTTAAATTGAATTTGATCTAGGTTGTTTTTTAAGAAAGGAAAACATAAATTGAGTCAAAAACTGTTAGTCATATACATAACTAAAACAAGTTGATGTAGATATCAAAAATGTAACACAATATTGACGTTTACGTTGGAAAATTTTATAACTGTAATTTAGTTACGGACAGAATCGGTTAAGGTAATAAAATATAACATACGTTTTTATAACTTATTATAATATTTAATCTCCTTATAATACACCGAAGTGATTTTTTATGCAACTTAAAGTGTTTAGAATTTTACTTTTTGACATTGTTTTCTGAGCTTTTGACGTGATTTATTCATAATGAACAATAGACAACACTAAATTGCTTTAGAAACAAATGTATTACTTTAACTGGCGATTATGACAAACATGAAAGCTTTTAATTGCGAGTTTGTATCTGTATTTAATGCATCTACCATTGCAACTACTAAATAAAGTCTGGAAACAATAATAATTATTAAATCATATTTTTAATTTTAAATTATGTCGTTTTATTTGTGACGTCAAACTGTTACATACTTGAAAAATATAATTAAAAAAGGACTAAAAAGCTTTTTATAATTAGTACAGATTGAACTAAAGACATTTTTTACTAAACGTGTGCACCGTAAAATAAAATTCTTTTTATTCTATTCAAAACATAAAAGCATTTTAATTAATTTCTTGTTTATACGAAAACGTTGTTACTAAAATCGTACAAATACGAATCAAACGGGGTTACTAAATTTCTAATTGTTGAAATAATCAGAAAAAACGGAGCATTTGTGCTTTTGATGTGTAATTTACTTGATGTCATTAATGTTTATCTGGAAGTTTAAAACAATAACGTACTCGTTTTGTTACGGTATTGCTGAAATATTTCTATATGTTCTAACGAAATACAACGTATAATGGTCTTACCTTTTAAGTAAAAGCCAATTATGTTTATCTATAAGTATTTAAACACCTTAATTTGATTAGATCTTTTTGTTTAAATTTACACTAAAGTTAATCATAGAAATTACACATACTTTTAATATAAGTAAATTTGATGTAGACTGGGAATTAAATCGATTTACCATAATTATGTCAGTTTATTATACCCAGCCAACAAAGTTAACAGCAGGCTGTTATATAAACACTATAAAACTAGACGACAATTTGGTTTTACTTTCTTATCGTTTAGGAACTGTATTTTATATTTACGGCAGTGTGACATTAAATTCGATGCTATTTTTCAAATATATATTCTTAATTGTTGATGATTTTTTATCTACCCAACAACTTTCCTACAACTTTAGAAATGATAAAACTACAAATAGAAGTATTTTAAGAAAGTGATAATTTAAACACACAATCAAGTTATTTATAACTTGTGTAAATTAACATAAAATGTGTAACATATAAAAACAACTTTTAAGTGTTATTATGAATCTTATGATACTACACATTCTTATTTAGTCAAGTTTCAATAAGCTTTAATTGACACTACTATATAATATACCATCTTTGCTTAATTCTTTGTCATTTTGTTTATTACAATATAGGTGACATGTAATAAAAGTTTCTCTAAAATGTTAACATCCCAACATCCCTATTTGTGTTTAAGTTTTCTTTAGTTTAGAAAACTGGTCTATACGTTCGTCTTTACATTTCTTCAAACCATTCTAGAACCTTGTTCAAGAAGAAATAAAATATTAATTCAGTAGTAGCCGCCATATTTAATAAACTGCGGAATAGATTTGTGACCTTATTATACAAAATTATTAATTTTTTTAATATTGGTTTTGTTAGAAATTATGAAGAGAATGTCGCAAGCTTCATAAATTTGAAAACAATAAATATTTTTTTTACAGAAAGCTTATACATATATATTATGTACATAGGTTGCGGCACTTTTTGAAATTAAATAAACACATTTAGTAAAAACAAAAAAAATTAGACCTTGGTTTTTGCGTAAATGTGAATATCTGTAAATTTAAATAATATATAAAATGCTGCCAGCTACAATCAAGCAAGTAATTTCAACTAATACGATTTGGCAACATAGCTAGAAATTTTGATTGTTATAACTGGACGATTACTTTCGTTGATAACATTATTACCACAACATCTTTAGTGACTGTTTAATTCGTGTGTTTGCAAACCTTAAATTGACTTGTGTTTTAGTTTTAGCGAAACATGTAACGTACATACTTAGAGCCAATTGCTTTGTCATTGATTACCGATGAAGGTTTGGTAGTTCAGTTTAAATACTGCATAACGTAATAATTAACCGGAAAATGCATTTTTTTTGTTTTTTTGAACAAATTACATGTTTTGTCAGTTTATGCTTTTTGGCATTTTTCGGCTAAATTTTTACCCAATTAAGAACATTCCATACATTTATCTCGAAAGAGAATTATGTTAATATTGTATACATTTATCTAGAACGAAGATTAAGATACTTCTCACACGTCGACCATTTAGTTTTTAGCATTTTTCTCCCATGATTTGTAAAAATTTTTATTATTTTTTCTCTTAAATTGTAGCTAAAAAGGTTCTAGTATCGTTTTTGTTTTTTTGTTTTTAATTAAAGCTTGACTAATTGGCCAAATCATAGTTGACATCATTATCTATGTCGCGCAGTAGCTATTTTTTTATTATCTCTTTTAATGCTATGTTTTAAAAATGTAAGTTTATATCAAAGTAGATTTCCTAATAGGTCGAATTTTAGATTCTGAACGACATAGAGGTTACCAATGTATGTACAAATATTAGAAGATAAATGACGAACATTTTCTTTTATTACCTACAAATTTACAAAAGAATGAGTTATAAGTATCTACCGTATTGTTGTTTACATTTAAAACCAAGTTATGACAGGATTCAAAATTAGATGCATGTTTGCATTGATAACTCCACGTGGACTGAGTTCATATGTCAAAACAGTCTTAACCAATGTGCTCGTGTAAATGACCTGATTATATCCATACGCTTCTGATTTGCTAACGCTGAAAACTGTGATCTACCTGCTTAAAAACTTTTTTTAATTATTGCGCCATAATTTCTTTGCAATGTTTGTTATTAGAACCGTTGTTGAGGTTATGTTTGTTTCTACACCATATGTTTGATGCAATGTTGTCAGATCAATATCTTAGGCGAAACACAGAATGGAAACGTAAGGGGTCTGTTTATTTAAGTTTGCAAAAATCACTGCGAAGTCATGCATCATGTGTCGAAGTTAGATATTTTCCGAATGGCTCACAAAAAGATCTAATGGTTCTAGTTTGTATACACAATAAGCTGGATGTGAGAGCATTTCTACCCAATCATTTTTGACAAGTTCAACCGTTTTAATAGCTAAATGTGACGAATGGTTGTCCAACAATAATAAAATGGATGCTTTCTGGGTTGGTTTTAAATGGTAAAATGTTGAATGTTACCCAACCGTTTCCATTACCGCATCTAATATAGACAGGAGGTTGATTTGCAATGAAATAATCTTTAAACTTCTTCCGAATAAATATAAACATCACAAGAACTGTATTGCCAGTTGCTGACGCAACTCCAATGACAGTTATACTCGTGGCCTTTAGGTTTATTTTCGCATATTCTGGACGGCGAAAATTTCTACTTATTCATAACCGTGCCTAGGTTGCCATCAAATAGTTTGACATTTGTTTTATTAAATGATGTTGCCCCTTCTAAGCTAGTAGGCTGCGGTTTTCTAATTCTATGTTCTATATTTCTCTTAAAAAGCGGATAACCAGTCTTTTTCAGCCAATTTTTTTGTATGCCAACTGTCAGAACTTTCTGTTCTGTATATACATATAATAAATGTAAAACCTTTGCATCCAAAAATTGTAAGTGTGGTAATGTAGTAACTTTTAGAAAAATACTAAATGTGAATCTAGTTCAAATATAATTTTGTTAATAATTATATTTTACATCTTTTACCAAAGTTTTATTTGATGATGTTTTTGACCCAATTCTTTTTCTTTCCATTTTTTATTCTACTTTGTTTTTCCTCATCTACTTCCTCTTTAATTTCAGTTTGTGTACCGTGTATTTGTTGCATACTTTTACGTTTTCTTATATTCTTGTGCCTTACTATTTCTTTTATTTCTATATGGCTTCTGCGGATTATTTTTTTGTTTTGTGATTTATATATTTTTTGGTTCGCCACCTGTTTGATATTTTATCTCTCTTATTTGTTGGTAAGGATTTATGTGATTTTTCTCTCTTACCTATATGTTTTCTATGTTCTTTCTTTGCGTATTTCCAACACTTTTTTTCATCGTTACTTTCTAATTTAGCAGTTTTTTTATTGGCTCTTATTCTTGCATGAAGTTTTCTATAATTATTATAATTTCTTTTTTTGCATCTTTTAATTAGATACTCTAGTTTTTTTTGTTTTTCGTATATCATACATCGTTTGTTTGAATGTATTAAACAATGTTGCTTGATGCGAAGTAATAACATTCTGCTGAACTTTCATTGTTTATTATTTTGAAATGAATATACACAACGTTTCGATTGCTGTGGTATCTGCAATCGTCATCAGGTGAATACTAACAAACTTAGAAACTACTGGAGCTTATATACTAAAGACATGTTCGATGAAGCATTCAAGCGTACAAAATCAATTTAGCGTAACAGATTAATTAACAAAATTACTTACTAAAGTTTAAGTTGTTTTAGAGGTTCGATAAGTGGTTTCCATATGTTGCTTATCTCGACACTTGGCTGGCTGAAAATTTCTTTGTTGTTGTTGATGAATGCCGCTTCTTTAAATTTCCGTTTGTACCAATGTTCCTCCCTGTGTATGATTTTTGCTTCCGACCATTTCATTCGACGTTGGTTATCCCATGAATGTTGCGCGATGCCGGACTTAGAAGTCTCTCCTCTCTGTGTGTGCGTCTGATGTTCTTTCAGTCTGATGTCAAGTGTTCTTTTGGTTTCCTCCACGTATGATTTGCCACATTCACATGGAACTTGGTAAATACAGTTTTGGGAATCTCGACTTGTTTGTGGCTTTGTGTTGGAAATTATACTCCTAATGGTGGTCGATGATTTGAACACTGTATTTAAGTTGTAGCTTTTCCCTATACGTTTTATTGATTCTGATAAACCTTTGACATATGGGATGCTCAGCAGTGAATTGGGCAGTTCTTCTGTTTTAGGTTGTCCCCTGGTGTTCAATTGCTTTTTCCGTAAAAGCTCTCCTACAATCTTTTCTGGATAACCATTCTGCCTTAGATCGTTTCTAATGTTAGAAGAAATCAAAAACATTATTTCCATTATTTTTGTTTTCCTTTTTTGTTCTTTTTTATGCAATTTTTCCCATTTTTTTTATTCCTGCGATTATGTTTTATGATCAGTTTGCTATAGCTGCTTTTTTACTTATAATTTTTCATCAATCTTGCTTCTAGATTCTTAAGTCGTTTTCATGACTTTTTTATCAATGTAGTGCTTATAAGTTTTTTTTGTCATTATTTCTTCTTTCTCTGTCTATTTCTCTCTCTGATCTAATAATTTATGTCATGGAATGGTTTGCATACGGTGTCAATCATTCGTTGTAAACGTAAAATAGTTTAATTTTATAAATAATGCTTATCTAGTTAATAGTACTTTTTGTGAATGGATTGGATGTTTATCTTCGTACGGTTTAGTTTTGCTTTGACAAATAATAGGACATGCCTCGATCCGTACTAAACTCTAGGTACAGGATTTTATAAGATCAAGGGGCGACGTAGTTTCTCAGTTGCTTTTGATGATTTATTTAATTTTCTTAAAGGTGGTGTACGTTCATGCCTCGTAATAAAGTTATGGACTCGATGCTCCCTTTTAGTAACTCCATCGAAATTTCCAGAATCGCCTGAGGTATTGTCATTCTACGGAAAGGGTGCTTGCAGATGTTAGCCCGTACAGGTAGAGTATGTAAGCCACACGTGGAGGTGCACGTGGTGCTAAGAAATTCACATGTAAATTACACTAAATCCGAAAAAAATCTAAAAAGCTTACCCTGTGTTGAGTAAACGATTTAATTAGCACTGTTGTCGAAATACATAACGTCACAACACGTGGATGTTATAAGAAATATTATTTAACGCAATCAGGCATATTTTATGTAGCGAACAGTTTGACGTCTCGAAGGGAAGTGAGGAGAACGAAACTCGTTAGAGGGCGTCGAGAAGTAAAACCTAGCTTCAAGTCAACCAAAAATATACAGGGCAGCACAATTTAAATTTAGAGCACGTAACATAGTAATTTTGATGGTGAGATGTGTTAGCATCTGTCTATTGTTAAGAGTTTAAAGGTACCTTTGGAATCCAAGAAAGCTCTTGTATTTTCGGTTTTTAGGAAATTTGTAGGTTATTTAAAATTGAAATAATGTAAAATAATAAATTTGAATCGATTGTAAACTGTCTACAAAGACATAAGACATGAATTATTTAAGTAAAAATACTAACGGTTTATACGTATAACTATAGTTACGTTGTTAACGACTGTAATTACAATTAGTAATTAAGGACAATATTTATGTGTTATAGTCTACGTTTACACAGATGATCTGACACTTATGGGTATAATGTTTTGATAAGAACTGCTAGTACAAATACAAATTATATTACGATGTTTGGTGCAATTCAAATGTCTTATATTATATTTACGTTAGCTCTGCCTATTGCATGTTACTATAATATTTAAAATTCACACTATTATGTTGTATTTGCATTGCAAATGTAATGAAACGGTATGTAATTGCGAGAAAGTAGCAATGCTTTTGCTACCGTTTTTTACCAGTATCTTTATTGGTATTAGATTTAACGTTTCCGCTTCTATGATCTTATCGTACAGTTTTCATTTGAAGTGACGTAAGTTGGCGCACACAGATAAAAAAATATTTGAATTTTTAAAACTTATTTCACACTTTATCGCATTATCGATTGTTACATATACGCAATAATTCATTTGACAGTTCGCAATGTGTGATTACATTATATACAGTAACTGTAATAGACTGATCTCAGCTAAATAATTGCGTAGCAAACGAATTGTTCATATCGGTGTGACGGTCCCCCTGACCTTTTATTCTTCTACTTCTGTTTTTGTGTTCTTTTATATCTTATAACAATTTTAACATAATCGACATTGCTTGCTTGCACTAAGGCATCGTTTCGACGCTTTAACAGCAGTTAAAAATTTAATAAAACATTTTATAATGCATGTATAAATCAATGTTTTTGTAATTCCAGTATAAGTCTAAATAAACATGAAGACATTTTCGTGTAGCAGGAAATGCATACTTGCACGCGATACGGTTAAACACAGATGAATATTACGGTGGTAATTATTGAACTGGACTGTTGTTCTGAAAGTGTTAATATATGTAAGTCTAAACGTAAAAAATGACTATAGATTTTTAGAACATTAACATTTTTATAATTAAGGTTTCTCATTTATGAATCAGCGATATTTTTGAATTAATGCATTTTGATTTTTGCATACTTGAGGATGTAGGAAGTTGCGTGTTTAGAAAAAAAATATATGCGTTTTGCATGTGATTATCTAAAATATTCCGAATATTGATTATTCCGTCAAGGACATAGCTAGATACCGTTCGTGTTGCACAGTGTATTTTTTTAATACATGATTCATTCGTTTGACCTATATTGTATTTTTTTAACGCGCGGCGTTCACATAAATCTTAGAAAAAATTATAACTAACTTGATTTTCCAGAAGTAATAAATTTACTTTAAGAGATAGCCTAGTGTATGAGGTTGGAATTTGAATTAGGAGTACATATAGAGATAATATATATATGAAGTGACTTATCGTTAATGAACTTGAGGTCATTCACCATTATTGAAAACATGACATTAAGTGACAAATGATGTGAGTTATTAGAAGTTTGTTTAAGATTAGATAAATTCTTAAGTATTTTCCAAACCTTATGAAATCAATACACGAAGACTTCAAATATTTACAAACCGAAGTGTGATTATAACTGGTTATTATTTTATTTCCACAATATGTGTGTCTTATAATTTTTTTCTTATAATCTGCACTTCTTAACGTTGATAAAATACAAAGCATTTATCAGAGCAAAAGTTACCCAATCACTTTAGTATATAAAACGACGGGAATCATATTTAGAAACTAAAATAAACTCATGATTTACGAACATAAATGAGAAGATTTAATGAATAATTTGAACTTTTATTAATTTCACAGAATTGAATAAATCACGCTCGTTAGATATCATTGTTAGATTATGATTCATTCAGGAAATTACTCCTTTAATATTATTATACTAAAATGATATTAATTCAATTAACAATTACAATATGCCTTTAAGTTTTGTTGGATAATTTCTTGTGCTTAATAGTTTTTATTTGTTTTGAAGCTTAAGATATTAATATTATAACGATTTTTAAAACTAAATTTATTTTACACCTGTTTATTTACACGTTTTAATTTAGATATGATAATAGTTATTTAACCAACAAGGTTGGTATATATAGGTCGACTTTTTCACACGTGAGCGAGCGAGAGCGTTAATATGATCGAGATTGTTAATCGCATATTATCAAACGAGTTGGTTTTCAAGTATTTTTGTCGTTCGTATATAATTAATTTTTGCATTTTCTTATAATTTTACAATTTTACCTACTTAAAAAGTGTTTTATTTTTTATAAACTGTAGCGTAATTTTTATGTAGTGGGAAGCGATCGCTAATGGGAATGTCTAGGTTTATCGTTATGGTTTCGCTTATATTTATTATCTTTAATAAGTACGTTAACGTCAACTAAATTTCAATTTGATTATAATTAGTTTTTAAAATCAATTGTGAAACAGAGGCGTGGATATAAAAAAAACGTTAGTCCACTCTCAACTCAACACACAAATAATGGTCAAAGAAAAGAAATTCAATTTAGATATAACATATACATCTTTATTTACGTTACTTTCTTCGACTACCTTTCGACTTTGTCCTTGTTCTTCACTCTTCGGTTGGTTTTTGTCGACCTCCTACTTTTCTCGCGACAGTATCTGGTGTTACACGATTATTTTCCGCATCAATTATTGCTTCATTTTTTTAGTTTTATATATTGAACAGTATGACTAGTAAAATTGAAGAAAATGACACATCGAAACATTATCAAAAAGGTTTCTTCGGTAACATTAAGTGGGAAATCGGAATGATTCATAAAGCCAATAAGGTAAGTGTTCATACATTGAAAAATAGTTCATAAACAAATATTGTTATTAAATATAAAACTATAAGCTGCGCAGGAAACATTAAAAATCTACGGTAAAAACAGTGGTAATTTGAAAACCCTTATTTCTGTAGATAAGAAAGTTTTAACAATGAACATTTTAGTTTGGTTTAGTTAATTGTAAGTGAAAGTTAATTACAACAGTGAACCAGATGTCATATACAAATTCTTACAGCAATTGGGATTAAGTACTAAAAATGCTACGATGTTTTAGTATAGTGTTGTCGCTACCAAATGATGCTTTAAAGAGAGCTAGTTTAACTACTTATAAATTAAATATCATCTCGTGGTGCTACCTTTGTACATTGCAATTTCTACATAATGGCAATTTAAAATAAGATTGTGGTATGTACCACTCAAAACTGATAAGAGATTCATAATCGTTTGTCGATAATATATATTTGTGCTGACATCGACCATAACACAACGTGTTATTGTAGTTTCCAAATGAACAACATGCAAGAAGCAGAATTTATAGGTTTAATGACAATTGAATGATATTAAAATGTATTTTATTTATGATTTCCTAAAATAATACTGTTGATGAGTGTTTAGCAAAGCATAGTCAGCGATGTTTAACAAATTGGTGAGGATGTAAGAAAATTGGATTCTCAGATGAAGAAAGTAATGTCGATGAAAATAACAATGGCTAAATGTTTTTAGTTAGTCTTGAATTTTTAAATATGCAATTTTTTATATGTAAGCTAAGGAATTATATAAGTATCATGACAACATAGTTGTATGATAAGAATTGCTTTGTACAAAATTTACATTGTTATTTATTGTAATAAACTAAAATTTGTTTATGATTATTGTCGTAACTGTGATATTAGGCATATTTGAAAACAGCAACTGAAAGTCTTCATCATCGATAAACCCTAAAAGACATTACGTGTGCACGTAAGCGTTCCAAAATTTCCAAATACTTCGGGAACGCTTCACTGTGTCCTTTTTAAGACTGTTTTGTCCTAGGACAGGAAACTGGATGTAGCTCCAGTAAAAAGGGTTGTGGCGATGCCAGCAGTTTTTTCCGGCAACTTCCTTAAGCATAAAAGTAGCAGTCAGTAGACTTTTTCCGACCCGAATTGGATGGTAACTGTAAACCAATACTTGAACGTCTGTTCATCGGAAGACGAAGACATATTTGTAACTGTCCTGTAATCTTTTTGTATTTGTAACAGATTTTTTCAGTTTTTGGATGCGATATATGGCGTCATTAATATGCTGCACATATTTATAAGGGGCTTCCGATTGTCCTTGCAGCTTCGGCAACAAACCACTTCTTTTTTGGGAATTATACAACCACACCATGTTGCCGGGTTAAATCCAATCGTTTTGTGCTTTGACGTCATATCTGGCTTTCATTCTGTTGCTGACAGTTGTATTTTTAAGGACCGCCTCATATACTTCATCTAGCCTCTTTATCAACTTTCTGACGTAGCCTTCGTTCAAATTGGAAGTCGCATGGCAGTCGTATTTCGCGGCCGAGCATGACACCGGGTAGTGTTTGGCCTATGCTTTCGTGAACAGATAATCGGTATGCCATTAGGAAAACGTGCAAGTACTGATCCGAATCTTTTTCGTGTTTGGAAACTTCTTTGGATAAGTCCTTGACTTTGATGTAATTCCAACTGCGCTCAGTAGCTTTCATGTTTCTGCACAAAGCACTCACTTCTTCCCAGGTTTGTCGAAGGCCGTTTACTTTCCAATTTAGGAGTACTTTTACATCTTGTTCGCGACGTAACTGTTCAGATTCCCACTCGTTATCAATCATAGCAGTTCCTTGGAGACATTCGATCTTTTCTTCAAGCCGCGAACAATGGCTACAGTCTGCCGGACATGTTCTTCTTGACGAGGCATCAGCGTTCCGATGACTGCTTCTGGCACGATGTTTTGTCATAGCCGTACTCTTGTAGTCTCTCGATTTATTTTGCTACTTGCTTTTTTGGATTACGAAACTGCAATAACCATTTGAAAATGACGTGTTCGTCCTTAGTAAAAATTTTTGGTTATACAAATATTTGTAGAAGTGTCCTATGGACTTGAAGTAAATAAGTCTTGTTTTAGTTGATGGAAAACGTTTTCGCAGTCTTCATTCCATCTAAATCCTGCTCTTTTTTGATCAGCTTTGTCAAACGTTTACAAATTTTGGCAGATCCGCGTACAAATCGTGTATGATGCAGAACCTAAGGAAACTTTGGACCTGATGTTTATCAATTGGTCTTGACCAAGCTTGTAATGATCGCACCTTGTCTGGGTCAGTCTGTATTCCATCTCTACATACGACGCGGGCAAGATCAAATGGTCTTCAAACGACCCTCCAACCACAATTTTGCTATCTTGATAAACCGAGCACGACTTGCAAGACAGTCCTCGCAAGATATTCTCTATCATACGCTCGAACGTTGCAGGAGCGTTACACAGACCGAAGGGCATAACAGTCCTTGGGTTCCAATATCACCTGCCAAAAACCACTCTTCAAATTCAAGGTAGAAAATCACTAGTATCTTGACACGGTGTATAAAGTATTGTTAATTCTCGGTTAAAAGTAGCTATTCTTTTTGGTCACGTCCTAGTCTACGCAAAACCTCGTTGATCCACCTTTCTTCTTTACTGGTACCACTGGGGACGTTCATGGACTATTTGAAGATTCAATCACACTTTCTCTCTCCATATCTGTAATTATCTGTTTAGCTTCTCGTTTTGCCTAAGGAAGTCAGCGTGGATGTTGTTGTATCGGCCGAGCGTCTTTGGTAATAATTTTGTGCTTTACCACGTCAGATTTTTCTTTGGAACTACTCCAGCGCAAACGCATCTTGATACCGCTGAATCCACGTAACTTTAACCAGCTAATTTGTGCTGAGGTTTTAGCATAATTACTTTTAACTAACACTAAATGCAACGGTGTTTAAGAAAAACAACTTACAAGTAATTTATATATTACTATCGCTATAATAGGTATTTACTGTTCGCAATTTTTGTGTATGTGTAATTTAGTTTCACTTTATGCACTTATACATATCTATCTAACACTCTCGTTAAACACTTTATTTACTTAAACCGCCAAAGCCTTCTTAACACTCAATTCGAAAATTGACTCCAACTTCTTTCAAATAACTTTTATATTCTTCCGTTACCGGAATCCAGAATATTCTATTCTTTTCGAACAGTGTTCCGAAGTTTCCAAATAGTTTAGGAACGCTTAAATATAATAAACTCTCCAGTCGAAACTATTCAAAATTATTTATTATTGAAATTCGGATAGTTATGCAATAAAAAGACTTGGATTAATATATGAAAAACAATAAACATATGTATTTAAAATATGTGTCTTATAAGTTTTATTATTTATTTTCTATGAAATACATTACTAAATAAACGAGCAGGGTTTGATTTAGCAATACTATGCTTTCAGCTGCTGATAACCTCAATTTTTTAATTTATTTATATTTTTTTCCAGTTTGTATAAACGATGTAGTGTTACTTCTTCTGTTATAGAAAGAAATTTTGTTTCTTTCAGTTTGGTTATTGGAAATACTTTACAGACAAATTTGCTTGGATAAATATCAAAACCTTTCGAATTCTCATTTTTTTTTTCTACAATTATTTCAGCTTTCCTCTGTGCTTCTTTGGAGTCTAATTTATCGATTTTCCTGATACTTCCTAACTTTTTTGTATAATAAATTGCAGCTGGAGTGTAGGCGGGATCTCTATATTGTTCACAATTTTTCTATACTTAACGCTTTCAGAAATAGTTTTTTAACGATTTATATCAAGCTGTTTACGTTAGTATAAGTAACCCGAACTGTTTGTGCAACTTGCTGTAAACCATATACTAGATAGGTAATATGTATAATTTTTGGAAACAACACTTTTAGTCTTTACACACATACGGTGTACGCTTCCGTATATACATAATATCTTCCGGCCACAAAACACACGAATTGTCAGCTAACAGCAATTTTATTATGGTTAACTTTATCTAACACTTCCAAACCAAACAAATACGATTCTCCTTTTTTTCACCAAACCCCAAAGTTTCATAAACGTGATTTGCTACGCATATTTGTTCTACATCGGTAGTTTCATTCCGATATCTTCAAATTTTATGGTTTGCCACTTTTGTCTTATTACATTTTTCAAGGTTCTGTTAAATAGTTCCGGAACGTAACCTTTTTTTATTGCGAACTTGTCAGGAATGTTCTGTTTTGTATTTTTTTTTAAACGGAATGCGTTTAAGGATGGAATTTGCTTTGATTTGATAAGGTGGTTTAAAGATACTTTCTACTTGAAAAATGGAAAGTTTTTTGTAGAACAAATTTTGTCAAACGGTAATTAGAATGTATGAACTTTTTCGATTTTTCACTGTTACGTATCATTTAGTATACACAGCTACAGAGTAATTAAATTATTGTGTTTTTTATTACTTATTTATAGAAAGTGTTTTACTCTCCCACTGATACAAGTTAAACAATCAAATTAAATGAATCTCGAAATAGCTTATCGTTTTCTATTAACGATATTACTTGTATAATAATTTATTTTACTGTATGGTTAATGCTTTTTAGAAAATATCTATTATATGATATACTCGTTTTTTTAAATTGATTAACAACACTCAGCATACGTCTTGAATCCATTTGACGCGTCGGTATTATAATTATACAACTTAATATACAAAAAACTACTAAATAAAAGAAATAACAATCAAAATTGTTTACGTGATACTTTTTCAGATTTGTAAATATCTGAGGTGTAAAGGTATATAAAACGTTTTCGTTAATATGAAACGCTCAGAAATAATCTCATTGTTGAAAATCTGAAATTCCAATTGATCAAATTTTACTGTTGGTTTAAAAGGAACGTATTATATATAACATCTTGCTTGAATGCTTCGTTTAACTGTATCACATACATTTTCGTTTCAGAAAGGATCGTTTCTAATGCATTCAATAAGTTTGTAATATGACTATTGTCATGTAAAAGCGTATTTTCCGGAAATAGTTTCAAGCACCAATATCCTGGTGTGCATAAATCGCATACGGTAGAATACATCATTTCTATATTTTATTTAGTTTTATAAGATACGTTTTTAACATTATATATTTTATCGTAAACTTTCGTAAAATTATTGTTGAATAAACTAATACGAAGACTTCTGTTTGCGATAGTTTCTAAACTTTTCTTCTTGTTTTAATACACTGTTGTCTTGTATTTAAGTAGGGCGAATTTGCGTTGACTTTTTCGTTTATTTTTTAAAATGCATACATAGCTCGAACTCGTATCTATTTGCTTAACTTTTTCTTAACTCAACGTGAGGTATAATGAGTTTTTGTTTTACATCAATTAATGTAATGAGAACAATAAAGATGTAACGAAGAATATGTTGAGGTATTTGACTATTATGAGTTTGGTTTTATATAACAAGCAATAAACGTGAATTAAAAAAAACAAAAATTCATCATGGCAGTGAAAATGATATAATACGCATAAAAGCAACGATAAATAAAGTAATACAAAGATCAATAAACAAAGGAATAGAAGCACGAAACGAATTGTCGGGAAAATAAATCGTATGCTTGATGGAAATTTTCTGTTCTCTATCGGTTCAATTTCAATCTGTTATTGTAAATCGTTGTAAAACAATCGATTTTATTTTACTAAAATGATTGAATAATTTAATTATTTAGTTTTGGCGTTAAAATATTTTATTTGGTATTATAATTGATCGTGCACATATTTGCTTCTATAAAATGATATTATCTTGAGTGCATGATTTCGAATTAGAACAACAGTTCTTGTTAATATATTTGGAATTAACATTAATAACTTCTATGTTGTATTTCAAACGTATTGCACTGCAAATCTGCCAACTTGAACCAATTTGAATGTCTGATCTACCGAAACGTCTTTAACGGATACTATGAATTGTCTTACAAACAGATTTAAATTGCTTTAATATTGTTCAAAGTGAGTTAAACTGTACTGTAAACTTTGTAATGCTGTGATTAATTTTTTTTCGATTTAGGTTTCATACACATAACACAATAGTAACACAGTACGTGTTTTTCTCGTTTTTGCAACAAACTCACAAAATCTTAGTTTTTTCCAAGCCAATCCAAAATAAATATACGATTGTACTGTTATCAAACAATGAAAAGTATTGTATGGTTTTGTAGTGCTTTTTATAGGAGACCCAAATTTTTGGGTAATAAAAAAAGTAATGCATGTTTCGAGAAAAACGTCAAAAACTATTAGACAAGACAATGTAAAACGAAAAAACATTTCATTATATAAAGGTCAGATATAGGTATGCAAACAAGGTGTTTATTAAAATTTGGTGCGTTTAGTCAGAACTTAAATGTTAAGGTCGGAATTGGCCGCGTTTGCAACCAAAATGTGCAAATCAGTGTACTTTTACAGTTTTGCAACCGAGAATAAAGAGTATGAAAATGATAATGGAAAACAACTACAAGCTGAATAATAATTTTATTTTTGTTAATGGATGCAGGTCTTCATAAATGATTGGATCGCACGTGACATATATATTAGGCAACCAACATTGCTTAGATTGGTATAACGTAAAAAAAATTACCAAGGCCCGGTTTCACCATTAAGAATTTAACTCTAGATTAACTAATCTACGGTTAATTTTAAAATTCTGTCATATTATTGGTTAGCTTAAAACCACTAACTAATGATATGACAGGATTTTAAATTTAATCGTAGATTAGTTAATCTCGAGTTAAATTCTTAATGGTGAAACCGGGCCTAAATAAAAAAATTGATCAGTAACGTCTAAATTAAGATTAAGTAATTTATTAAAAACGGTAACACATTAATAACAATACATGTTTATTTGAAATAAAAATAGGTAATAACATTTATTTATAATTTATAACTAATGTTCAATATGTTGTTCTTTAGCTGCGATACATGTGTTAATTCATCTCTTTAAATTTTGGAAAACATTGATAAATCATAATCTGGTACGGAGTCATTGAAATGTTCTTTTTTATTGCTTTGTGGCAAGTTTCTACTAAAACTCTTTAAATTTGGATGTTTATAATTTACAATTACAATTATATTAATAATAATTAAAGTGATTTTATACCTGTAGCCCGCAGATAATTTTGCCACCATTTTATTAAGACTTTGTTTCGTGCGATTGCGAATTTCTTTGATAACAGGTGCAGCGAGTACAGTAAGCCCTCCGGTAAGTTTCCCTTTGCAAATGCAATTTTTATTTAAAAATCTATTAATTAAAACTTGTTTACGTCGTCGGAAAGCATCGTAAGTTTAATAGTTTCCTTTTGGAAATTGTTTGTTGAATTTAAGGATGCAACTTTGAAGAGAATACGACCAAGTTTCATCAATCTTCAGGATTGCGAGTACCACTTCTCCGTTTGAAAATGCGATGACGGTGAGTTGTTCATCGTGAAATGTTATTACCTAATATAAAATTACAAAAATTAGACTTCATAATTACAGCTGTTATTCAGTACTTACCAACAGAAACAAAAAAATGTGCTGAATAGTTATGATTATAACTATTTTAAAATATGAAAAATAGAGAATAATGAAAATGACGAAAAATAATATCCAATGCCAACAAAACGTCAAACCAGAATGTCAAAAAAATGTTACTAAACGGTAACACCTGTGGTAACACTACCGACCTAAAAACAATGTTGATGCTCAACTCATAGATCACGTGGGAAATGGGTTTTAATGAAGGTCCTGCACAATGCAAAATAAGAATGGTATCGTATTGCAGACATTTCTTCCAAAAATTAACAAGTTGGGCCAATTTCATCCTCATCTCTCTCATCTGGTACAGTATAATTGGCACTTTCACTTTTAAGAACATTTTTGTAAAAGTCGAGATTCGGCATGTTTGACCATTCCTTCCCAAAATGAATATTGATTAGAGTTTTGACATCTTTTTTTTTGTTTCCTTTAGCAAAACCCTTCCATGTAGTTCGGCAGGAGACATTTCAGATATTTTTTGGTAATAGACTATGCATTTGACGTGTTATTTCGATAAGTCATTTTTTCAGACACAAGAATATTGTTCTTTTTTGAACGCTTTAGGATAAGTCGCTTTACAAGAGAAAGTTTAAAATGAAGAGAACTCGGTCCTTAAATCGTTTTTCTAGTTTTTAATTACCAATCTTGCACAGTTCAATCTTTTCTAAATTGTAATAATGTCGCCCCTTCTTCAAAAATCATGTGATATTCTTCTGGCAAAATAGTAGTGTCCATCTTTCTAAGCTTTTTTTCTATAACTACAAAGACTCTATCTGGTAGCATATATGAATGTCCTGTCACAGGAAATATCATCTAAAGCTTCTTAATATTTCCATGAGCTTCTTATAGCTATTTAATACACATTGTTGAAAGAGTGCAGTTTTTATTTTGGCCAGGGCATCTATCTGTGACTAAACATACTGTATGAGTGTGTGTCATTGTAGGTTCATGTTTCTTGAGACAGTTATAAACTGACCAAACAATTTCATTAGATTTGATTTGAATCTGTCGTGTTCTAACAATGAATAAGCAAACACATTATCTTTGTTCAAATGACACTGAAAAGAACATTTAACAACTGTGACATTGTAACAGTATGGCTGACGGCTATAGCTCGTTTATCGGGTACCTTCGGCAATACAAAATTTTTTTCACAATCGTATGAAAATGTTAATTATCCATCATTCTTCTCTTTTAATAGATAAAAAAAGCCTTAACACGCATGGTGTGGATTACTTTATCAGTTTGTAGCTTTTTTTTGTTATCAGGATGTTTTTCTCTTTTAATTCGTTCTAACAATTCAATGCAGGCTGAACATGTATATGTTTTCAGAGAGCCAAACACAACATTAAAATAAATTTTTAAAACATAATGAAAATAGCTAAATTTTACTCGTTTATCGATCTCAACCGTTTCCATCTACATTTTGTGCAGTTTCGTGATATTCAATTTAGCCTGAAGTATTTTCTTAAGGATCTTCTTCGGCAGTAGTGAGATTCGTCAGCTTTTAGCGATTTGGTAAAAAATTTAACAGTTTTCAACTTATGTTCGAACTGTTTTCGTCTTCTGTCGCCTCCTGTTTTTTCTGTCAACTTTCCATCAAGTTGAAAACGGCTTACAACGCCAATTACACGGTGCTTTGTTAGACCCAACAATCCAAGGAATATAGCTCTACAAACTTTCACTTGTGTATGATTATGACGTTTTGCTGCCATCTCCGCGACGTTCACGCTTTGGTAAATAAATAGCTTACACAAAAACGTGAAATAAGTTGGTCTTACCTATTTTTACTTGAGTTCTTGTAAAAATGTTCATGAAATTCTTTGATGTCTGGCATCGTAAGTGTAGCACATTTTAAATTTCTAGATGAATGCCCACAGTTTGGATACTTGGGCGGACCGGATTTCTTCCACTTGTGTTTTTGCACATGTTTCTTACTTCCGCCACTGCTGTGGTCCATCACAGAAAGCAACACAAACGTAATTAGTAAAAAATTGCAACTGATTGCAACACGTTAACTGGTGCGACAACTTGCAGCGATCTGATTGAATCTTACGACTTACGGACACGTTCGAGTTTGCTGTAAAAACATTAGGGACATTTTGAAACCAAAATCGATTTTCAAGTAGTATTTTAACGGCAATTGGAGGGTTTTGCAACCAAATGCTCATGTACATTTGATAGAAAAGCTCACGAATATGACTATACGTAAATGAGTTGCATTTTTCAAATGTCCGGTTTCGCTACTACATTCCTCATATATACGTAGCATCTTCAATTTTAAAGAAATGATTTTATTGTCGTAGAACCTGAGGTTCATAGTTGGAACTTGATCTTTTCATAATTGTACTTTATACAAGTATAGTCGCATGTTTTCATTTGCATTGCTCAGTTTTCTTCAAATATGCGAATATACAAAAGATTTACGTTTCACAAAAATAAAGATACTTTTTAATTAATAATAGATTCTACTGAAAATGTTAAATGTGGTGGAATGATTTTTCATTGTTAAAAAGTAGGATTAGAAGTCACTCTCCAGGATGAGGTCTATTTTTATTGTCTTTAAAAACTCGATTACTTAAAACCAACACCTGTTTAGATTGCTTAATTGTAAATCTTGATACAAAAATATAACGTTAAATGGAAACGACCACTTTTGATAAAAGACAATAAAATTACACAACTTCAATTAATTAAATAAAATTTCTTAATAATAAAAAAAACTAAAACGTTGTATTCTTACCCTAGTTTCTTTTCCCTTGTCGAAAATATTTAATTTCCTGTCTACAAACTCACGTTAGTAAAAGAATAATTTGTTTCCTTCTTATCTACATGATTTGTAGTGGCTGTTGGTACGGTACATATTAAATCATTCTCATAATTTGCACTGGAGCTACTTGCAATTCTCTTCCTTAGAATGGAAATTAAATCCTTTTGTATTTTTAATTATAACGCTGTAATTACAAATTACACGAATTTGTTCTACTTCAATTAAACTGGTATGTTTATTTGTTAATAATTCTGTGGGTCGTTGTGTGCGACACAAATATTTATAAATAAGTAAGAAAACTCATTTGATAACCGAAAACGTTTTGCCTTGTCGTTTTCATATAATAGCATTCTATTGTTCTCTCATACAATATTAGTGCTTTGGTCTTTTTCAAAGGTCTTATAGCCTATTTGCAGCTTTCGTTCTTCGAAAAGAAAAATTAAGGTTTAATATTCCTTTGAGCAATTTTGACCCTAAGCAATGAATTAACCCGACTGATTGCTTATAGTATCTTATGTAAAAATGTACATGGTATCTTTGTATAATTAATTTACGAATAATTACTATTTAGTTAAAAATATTACTTATTAAATAGATAAAGGTTAATCATTTTAATTTACGTACTTAGAAATTTCGATCGATCATGGTATTTTAAGTTAATTTTTATTTTTGTGTAGACCCCAAAGTATATTTCAAAATCACAATTATTTAAAAATTTGCTTACGAGCGATTCAAAAGACGGGGCACTGTTTTGGCACTATTTGTTTCTTTATTATTAATATTTTGCTAAACAGGGACCAAGACCAAAAAAAAATGCTTAGGAACAAAACAGGTCTGAGGGCTTTTATGGACAAATTTTTATCTTATAATAATTTTATATCAAACATGGAATAATTATTTGTAAAACATTGGCACTTTTTATTAAATAATGAAAATACATAAGTTGACAATGATGTTTCACTATGAAAAACATACAAGTATGTAGCGAACTAAGCCTTTAACGACTACATAATGTGCATTTATGCAGATACAGATTCTTAATTAATTTTTTGTATGTACACTCAAGTAAACAAAAAACAGGACACTTTCGTTAGTTCAAATGAAATAGCGGTGTAAACAAGTCTTGTTAGCGAATGCGGTCATTCGTGGCCATTCGCGATGCTATTCAAGAAATTCTGATTAAACAAATAATAAAGATTGACCATACCAGAAGGCAGTGGCGGCTGGTAGTCAATCATGCAAGAGGGTGATTTCTAAAATATTTAAAAAAAGCAAACAAAAAAAAAACTTTCTTACAATAAAGCGATTTATATTTAAGATCAACTCGTCTATCTTAACAATTAGCAAAATGATCAATAACAAGCTCATTAAAATGTATGTTTTCAATTAAAGATTTTTCCCTGCTTAGCATAGCTAATGCGCACAATCTTTTTTGACTCATAGTATTGCGTAGAAACGTATTAATTCTTTTAACGTAGAGGTAAATTGCATAACAGCTTTAGAAAATTTATTCTCTTCGAAAACGTATCGCAAACGTTATTGTTTATAAACAGCTGAAGCATCCATTATTACGAAAATCTTCTTGATCATATACAACTTCCGGTTCAGTTTTTGATTTAACATTGTTAACAAATGTAAAACAGTTTTTAACTAATTTAGAAATAAGGTCTGGAAACTTGTTGTTGTACTCCTCAAATCGGTCACTATAAAATAACTGGGACAGTATTAAATGGTCACTAAAACTAAAGCGATTTTCACCCATATCCTGCTTTACAATAATACGATAAATAATTGTTCTTATTGTATTTTTCAGGAATGTCAAATAAGAACCATGAAGTATTTTACATTTATATTCATTGACGATTTTTAACTTTTAAGTCGCCGTGGAAGAAATAATGTAATTTAATTTTTTTTTATTGCATATTCCATATCCACTGCAATACATAAGTCATTTATATGAAATGCATTACATGGAATAATTATGTGCTATAACACTGTTTTTCATATATTGAAGAATCTGAAAAACCGTATTATTTATCACTATGACTTTTTACAAAAATTTTTTTTGTAGCATAGTAAAATATTTTGTAAAAAAATTAAGTATGTGTTTAACAATATAATTTTCTGGATTTTTAGTATTTTTTCTACAGTTGACCTGAGTAAACAAAATCCCTGAAGAGGCATGGCTGATGTCACTTTAATTCTAAAGGTACACTCAAATTAAAAAGTATTTTGGTGGGAAATTCAAATCATTCATATGTTACCCGTGTAGATAAACATTAGACCTTGTTGAAGTTTGAGATTATTTCAGAAAAACACTTTCTGACTTCAATATTATTAAATAAATTGTAATTACACATTTGCTTTTCTAAAACATTAGGTACAAATATAATATTTACATATTTCTAAAACTAATTCTAAAAATTACTTATTACACCGAAAAGCACAATTATAAAAATTCAATCACTGTCACTTTCTCCATTACAACTTAAACACCATAAACGACAGACTTTCCACAGTTACATTTAGCAGTCAATCACATTGCCACATTTCTTGCGTCAAGTGATTCAGATGTTGAATTTTCGTTCGAGTCGGATACAGTTATCCAGAAAATGCATTTCTAACTAAGGCTTTTATCTCCAGACCACTATGTGTAACATTATTTATAGCGATCTTATGTTTCGCTAAACTCAATCGGATGTAAGTCGCAGTGGTAAGGTGACAAACGTAACACTTTATGAACGTGCTTTTAAGGAGTTTGTCTACATAATATATTTTTGTATAAGTCAACTGTTTCACTACCATTATTAGTTCAGCTTTACACATTTCATTCAGTGTTGTTACTCCATTATTTTCGAGCTATTGTCGAATGCTTTCCTTGCGTTCTGCTTGCGTTGGAGGTTTATTAATTTGCACTTTCGTAAGTTGTATTATCCATGACAACACCGTTAGGAAGCAAATATGAAATCAATTGTTTTTCTATCCACTACATAAAATTGGTATGGTTCATGTCGTTTAAACCACTGGACTTAGTTTTAGATTTAAAGATTAAAAGTCCAGCGTTAAGAAATCTGTATGATCCATAATAATGTACCTCCTACCTACTCTTTCCGTATGATAAACGATAGCTTTTTTTTCGGATTTCCGGTACTTACTAAACACCATATATGACAGTTGAATGTATGTTTCATCTAAATACGTTATTGGCTTTTTGCTTTTGCCTAAAGCATCATTTTCTCATAACTTCTGTAAATAACCAGAACACTAAGCAACAATATTGTTACGTTCGATCAATATTTTTCTTTTATTGTGACAATACTTATATTTAACACGTTAATCGTCACGTTAGTCGTATGTGTCTGACACTAAGAAGTTCTACATGCGTCATGTCATATATGTATTTCTGCCATGCAGAATTTTGTAGAAAGTCACGTCACTCACTGATATCCGACGCAAATGACAAATTTGCTTTATCTTTTGACAATTTGGCCTATTAGAAGGAAAACCTAATATTTTTTTGGCATCATAGGGAAAAATAAATAAAATAGGCTTAGTTATATAATGCTATATTGTTACTCATAAAAAATTGCATTTCAGTAATTTTTATTTTGATAAAAAAATTACATTAACTTATTATGTTGCCAAAAACATTCTAAGCAATAGAAGGGCTGTTGTTTGCAGTCTGAACAATTTTTTTTCTTGCTGCTTCCCGACCTTTGTTTCTTTTATTTGGGCGTAACATCCAACGCACATTCTTCTTTTTTTCTTCTTTTCAGAATCAAATATTGTTTTTAGGGTATAAGTGAAATTTTTTGATTTTTCAGTTATGCCCGAGCTTAAGCTAAGCATATCAGTGACCAAATTTTCACGAAATTGTCGAATTCGTATATTGCTTTTCGTAGACGTTTTGTATATAATATAAGCATTTACGACAGATATTCCAAAAATATGTTCTATCGCTAACTTACGGTACCATTTTATACCTTTTCTAAGAGTTGTTGCATAGGAACCTATTTGATCCGAAATATCTATTCCTACTTTACCTATATTATAAGCACAAATCAGAAGTGGTTTTTGACTATTATTTTTTTGCTTTCTTGTGCTGGCTGAATTTACGTTTATATTCACCATTTCTGAGGCATGTTTAGTTGTTAATATTCTAACATTTCGAGTGTCTAGCGAGTTAAGTACTACAATACCGTTTTTATATTCTTTTGCTACCATTTCTCCTTTTTTCAATTTAGCGTTCATAACTTCCTTTGGCATGAACTTCTTATTTGCTCTTACAGTACTCACAACACAAACATCTGGCGAAGATATGCCAATGCTAGTGGGTAGCTGGTATATAAATTGTCTACGTACCACGTTTTATCTTCATTCAGAAACCCTTGTGATAGATCTTTGAAAAGTTTTGCGGATCAGCCGTAATTTTTATCATAAATCTCAGATTTACCTGAATAAATTTTGCTTGCCCATGTGTATCTTTTTGGAGAACACAATTTAAAAAGTTATATTTTGTACTTGTGCGCTTTATTAGGTATTATATTGGCGAAAAATTAGGCTGCCTCTCCAGCACAGAAAGAAAAACCTATCTAAATATAATGAAAAAAGTGATTGCAACAATGATTTTGGACCTTAATTTTCAACCGATGCTCGAAATTATTAATACAAGGCTTTGCTAGTGATGGACGTTGTTAATAGCACTTTGCCTTCTTCAAATTCGTGCGTAAAGAAATTTAATATGTAGATCCATATTTAAACGACCATTAATAAAAAAAATTATGTTTTCTGTATGACTTTCCTGCTCTTTTCAAACTGCCACATCAAGTCAAATTTTTTAAGTTTCTGGTAAACATTGTAAAGTTAGGCTGTCGTCTTTCCGGATATAAAACAGCATAATTTTCACATGCCAGAATAAAATTTCTATTATATCGGATATAAACATAAATGTCTTGTTTTCCTTCTATCATATATATTTTATTGTTTATGTATACCTGCAACAACAAATTAGCTGTCAACCTGACATAAAAGTTAAAAACACCTCTGACAATAAAACATATTTTTACAAATATTTGGAATTAATTTTTTTTCTAATAGCGTTGAAATTCAAAATCTGGGAGTCAAAAGTGTTGAAGATATTAAATAAAAATTAAAATGAAGTTTTTTGGATCTTTCAGGAACGAATCAAGATAGTCAGCATTTCTTGACAAGAAATCTTAGAAGTAGCCCAAGTTTCGTTAAATTTAACCAATAGTTATCTCTTATAGTAACCGAGATGGCAATGGTGGGCAACCAACTAGTCACCACCCTTTATACCAACGGCATCTAGTATTTTGAAACAACTAGATCGCCTTGACACTTTAGTAAAGTATCAGTTAAAGCTACAGTAAAACTATTAATTAAAAGTACATCTAAAAATGCGCCACAATGCCACAAACTAAATGAACTTGATTTATTATTTCATTGTAAATATTGTCTAAAAGGATATGTTTTTCAATACATGAATAAATATATTTTGTATAGGCTAAAGATGACTACAATTCATGCGCTGATGAAATATAAAAAAAAACAAATATGTTTTAAATCAGATATAATAAATTACTATTTTACTCCGCTATACAAGAGTATATCATTAGTCAGTTAAGACATTACGGATCCAAATTAAATCGCAACACGCGTTCTGTCTTATATAAGTTCCTCGATGTTAGCAAATACATTGGTGCAATCTAATTCGTTAATAATAAATCAAAGGCTTCTACGTTGTTGTGTATTCCTGATGCTGACAACATAACACATTCATAACATACTAATCTCCCCTACGTACATGCTTTATTCTAATTAAATAATCTGTTTGTCATAATGAAACGTGCACACGAGTCGTAAAACCTGATTAAAAATAAACCTTTTCGTTTTTGAAACACATTTAAAAGCGTTTATATAGTAAATTTTACTTTTCGTGTAAAGCTGTATTCAAGCCTGAGGCGTTTTGCCAACTTTTTCGAACAATAACAAGTGGGGCGTAAAGAAAGACTAAGGACAAGGTTTGTTTTCATGTAAATTAAATGAATTGGATGAGTACTTAAGCAGCTAAAATACCGTCACAGTGTAATTGCACTTAACATACTTTCCTCTTTACATTGACAAAGAGATTAAAGTGCTGTTCCCACATAAGCTACATACGATACAAAAATATGTATATTTATGTATATAGGTACAAATTAATTTTTAGGTTACTTTTAGATATTCACAACCTAAACAGTTTTTGATTTTTCATTATTCATCTGCACGATACGTCTTACAATGTAATGGAAATCGATTAATTTGAATGCGTTAATTTTTATTAAAAATAAGTATAATTAGGAAAGCACTTAGACTTTAAAAGGACCATCAAGCGAAGTTGTTGAACGGACGCGAAATTGTTACTACATTCTCTATTACAACATAGGTGTCACATGAGTATGAAAGTTAAACTTAGAAGCAACTAAAGTACTAATTACGGGAAACTAGAATTACAATGAAAAACGGAGTTTCAACACGAAAACGAAGTGTTCAAAAGAGAAAAAATCTATTTCCTTACATACAATTTTAATTAACTTTAAACTTCATTGAATTGTAAGATTATTTTAAAACTTATTTTTACGACACTGATATTACCACCGGAATTAAATCTTACAAGAAGTAACTGTTTTCTGAGCAGTTTTCTTTTTCTTTGAACTTTTGTAGTTTTATAGAAATTTTATACCATTGTAATGAAGCTTTTTATTTTGTTTGTGTTAATTGTATTTGTAACATAGTTTTTATTAAAAAAAAGTTTGTTAGTTGACCTAATCGTTTTGTTTTAGAAAATGATTCTTTTACTATATTTTTTTTTGTTTCATCATGACTACCTATTTGTTTTGTCATATATTTTTAATATAACCATTAAATTAATTAATTCGTAGATATTTAAAATATATTTTTTCTATTTTGCGACGGTTATAGCCTTATATCCGTACTGTAAACGATACGGAAAGAGATTCTCTTTCCGTACTGCTGTAGTGATTAAATAAATTTAAGTTTGCAATACTGTAAACCCTATCTGAGTGTAAACCATAACCTAACTAAATATATTACAGCTGTATTTTTTGATTAATAAAAGTTATTTTGCTTTAAATTACAGTTAATTTTGATATTTAAAGGTTAGTTTATAAAGTTATATTTTGAAAATACGCGAATACCAGATTTTCTGTAATTGAATTTACATTGTTTTGATCGCACCAAGTTGTAAAGTTTTCATATTCTTTTTGATATTTTGCACGGGATTTCGTTGGCATTAAGTTATCTAAAGCTTTATTAGCTAGTTCTTTTACGTCAGGCGGAGTACAACTTAGAGATTCCATTTTTACAACTTTTTATTAAATTCAGAAATAATTAAAAATTTCAAATTTGAATTGTCAAATGCCACAATTACCAACATAATTTAAAAAAAATCACAAACAATTAAGATCTTTATTTATTAAAAATTTTAGAGTAAATGCACGCGAAATAGAAAAAATAGTATGAAAAACACATGTCACAACTTCTTTTTGCCGCACTCGACCATTTGCAGACCTCCTTTCAGTCGGTCTGCAAACCTGGTCTTCGTGCGGCAAAAAGTCTCATTGTGACATTTGTTTTTCAATATACTATTGCAGTGGTTCTTAACCTTTTAGTGCTTGCGGACCATTTGACAAAATTTTTGTCTTGCCGCGGACTACCGACCTTTTGTAGGAAATATAGGTGCAGTAAACGTAAATAAATAATAATTCTAAAAAATTATATTTAAGAAAAATCGCCAAAAAATCTAATATCTATTTAATGAGATTTTTGCGCCTGCATACTCTTTACCAATTTTTCAATTCTCGGCTCAGTGTTACTCAATGCGACCCGAATGTCTCCACTTGCATTTAATCGATTCCTGTGTTTGTTTTTGATTGTGAGAAGTGCTGAGAACCCCTGCTCACATAGATATGTTGATGAAAACAAAGTTAGGTAACGTATTGCAATGTCTCGAATCGTAGGAAAAGAAATTGCCTTTTGGCTCCAAAAATCTTCAAAATTAATTTTTGCCTCAAATGTATCTTTCAGGTTACTATCATGTTGCAATTCCAAAAATTCTTCTTGAATTTCATCTGGCAAACAAAAACGTTGACAGTGAAAGGATTGCGAATCAGTTTCCGAATACCTTTGTCTTCGCAGTCAGGAAAATAGCGATTGAATTCACTTTTTAAATTTTTCATATGCAGTGAAATATTTTTTTGCATTTCTTTTTTAAGGTCAGCACAATGCCCGTCTACAATTTCATTCAGTTTTTCAAACGCAGAAAAGTTTTCATTATCTACTTTGGCAATCCAAAGGTGACAAATATTTTTTTTCAAGATTGTTTTGCGGACCAACTCGGGTGCTTTCGCGGACCACCAGTGGTCCGTGGACCACAGGTTAAGAACCACTGTACTATTAAGATGCGCTTCATTAACGGGGACTTATGTACATTTTATTGTCTGTACGGAAACAACCAAGTTCAAAGCAACTAATGTAACATTAGACGTGTATTACTGTCCTAATTTAGGAGACAATATAACGGCTTCTATAATCTTTTAACGGTATCAATAAAACTTTAATCGAAAGAGTGCTCAACTGTGCACTAATCTTGCAGCTTCGTCAATTCTAAGTTATTGTCAAATGAGAAATTACAAAAAAAATGTATATTAGAACGAAATTGTACTTTTCAAACAAAGTTTAATGGTAAAATAATTAACTTTGTTTCCAATTTCTTAAAATGATAAAGATACAGTATTGGTCAAAATAACAATATCTAATGATCATGTTATTGTAATCATATATGCGATTGCAACTAAGCGATACACCAATTCGCGGCGAAAATTTGAACTACCGCTGCAATGCACACACTCAATAACAGAAAAAAAATTATGTAATTAACAATTATGGAACTGAGAAGCTTGAACAACATGCAGCCTGGGCAATGAAATTAAAACTGTTACTAAATATTAAAAGTTCGCAGCATTTGTAATTTATTTTGATTATTTTTATCAAACGAGTACATATTAAGGTGTTATTATAATTTTACATTAGCGTCAACTATCAAATTTCATTTTTAGGACATCTCACAATTAAAACCACAACTGATAGCAAGCGAAACGTTTTGAAATAAACTTGCTGACCATCACTATGATCACTGATGAAGTTTGCTATGAGGAATCAACGTACCTACATGCAAACTGAAATTGAAGCTTATTGGTGACCAATTGCACTATTATGGGCCTGATCCCACTATACTAGCAGTAAATTGAGTTATAAGGCTTGAAACGAAACCACAAAACCTTTAAACCGCAATAAAACGACTAAATACAATTTCTAATCTATATATACACACTAATTTAAACTAACAATTAAAAAATTAAACTATAAAAAAAATTAAAAAGTACATAAAATAAGCTTTGGTTTTCAGAAAAAGCTTGTAACACAAACACACACACAACACAAAAACAAGAAGCATAAAGGTGATAACTTTTGGCATGTACATAAGACATGGACATTTTTCGCAAAAACTCATGAACTGTTCGTCGATTGTAACATATGTACCTGCAATATTATTTTTTTTGTTAACATTTTCCAAATATTTAAAAAGGCAAAAGTTTTGTCGAATTGATTAAAAAATTCAATCCGTCTTTACGCATTGCTGCTTTATGTCTCAAAGCAGAGTAAGGTGGATCAACATAAGATCTGTTGGTAGATAATTATCTTTTAAAGCTGCCGACAAAATAAGTCAGCCTTTAATTGTGGTACTGTAACGTCGGCGACTGTAATTTTTTTCGTTTTATATTGGTTGTGCAATTCCGTTATTTTTCAGTATGCCAATTATATTTATTTTTGTCCTGAAACAGTTCTACATCAAAATGAATTGTGGGGTTTTCTAACACTGCTGTGTTGACTAGATATTTGCTCTTTTTCGATCTTTACTCTTTAACTTCATCCATATTTCTCGGATGTGGTACAAAATCTGGATCATTAAGAGTGTCATCACTGTCTATTTTACTGCCAAAATTCACCACTACCATGTAACATTTTATCGAACTCTTCCTCAGTGTAAATATATACCGCTTGTGCTCAAAATTACTATTAAATGTCACATTTTGCCGTATTACTAACGTATTTGAAACGCTTACAAATTTCCACATAAACTTTCTTAACCTTTTCTACCTAGAGTTATGTTACAATTTCTTGTGGGTTAGAAAACAGGTGGGTTAATATAAAATATTAATGGCGAACTTTAGCTATTTAAAAATTGAATTTACTATTAAACTTTGTTAAATTTTAAATCAATTCGTTTATCTCTATGATTACTGAAATGGTTAATTACTTGTTCAATAAAATTTTCAATTGACATCCTGTTGCGTATGAACGTTTTTTATTCTGTTTAAAGTTAAAATACATATTTCACTTTCCACTGCCTTCATTGGAAGTGTACAAATAATTTCCAATAATTTTTAACTTTCTGAAAATGTTTCTGTTAGTTTCATGTTTAAAAACAATTGTAGAATTGCAAGCGCCCCCGCTCGATTTAAAAAATCTTCACGGCTGTATATATATATGACTAGGGTACGTTTTTTTAATGATTTTCTGGAAATGTTTTTTTATAAACAGCAAAATTGTTTCTAAGAAATTTATTAATAGTCATTTACATAATAAGTGCGGGAAAGTTAAGTTCCCGAATGAACGAGTTGGCAGCACGGGCTTGCGAGTGCTGCCTTGAATGAATTCAGAAACAATCTTCCCGCAAGAAGTTTGTACGAATACTATTAAACTTGTTTAATTTATATTTTTATTCATGTATATGAGTACTAGCTGTACCCTGCCACGCTTCGCAGTAGCACATTGTGATTGAATGGTTGACATTTAATGTAATTATATTTATATACATTAAAAGTGAGGTTATTCCAAAATAAATAATATGATTACTAAATAATATCATTAGGTCCACGTGTTAGATGTAATAAAAAAGATATAACCACTCACTTCTGTTAGAAATTCACTTGAATTATAATAAGTCCTTTTATTTTGCCTGTCAGTTAATAATATTTTTACTGTCCATTTTTGATATAAAATATAACCTCTACTTACGATTTGGTGAAAGGCGCAGTTCGATCACAACACTATCACACCAAAAATTCTTGATTTAAGTGAATATTTAATTCAGATTGTATAATAATCAGAATCAGATGCAAATTTTTTTGTAAATAAACAATGTAATTGGGAACGAAATTGTTTCTCATGTGACTGCGTCATTATTATTGCGGTTGTCAGCGAGTGTTTTCATCGCTTATGGCAGATGGCGCGGTCACTGGTACACAGCTGATCGTTAAAAAAACTGTTTTCTCTCGGTCGCAGATATGTGACTGATGCAAAAAATAGATAAAAACAATCCTTGATGCGGATTTTATATCATGTTAAAATTTCAACTCAATCGGTGCAGAACTTTTTGAGTTTTTGAAGCGTACACAAACCAACATAACATTTTTATATATATACTAGCTGTACCCTGCCACGCCTCGCAGTGGCACATTGTGATTGAATGGTTGACATTTAATGTAATTGTATTTATATACATTAAAAGTGAGGTTAATCCAAAATAAATAATATAATTACTAAATACTATAATTACGTCCACGTGTTACATGTAATAAAAAAGATATAACCACTCACTTCTGTTAGAAATTCACTTGAATTATAATAAGTCCTTTTATTTTGCCTGTCAGTTAATAATATTTTTACTGTCCATCTTTGATATAAAATATAACCTCTACTTACGATTTGGTGAAAGGCGCAGTTCGATCACAACACTATTACACATTTAAGTGAATATTTAATTCAGATTGTATAATAATCAGAATCAGATGCAATTTTTTTTGTAAATAAACAATGTAATTGGGAACGAAATTGTTTCTCATGTGACTGCGTCATTATTATTTCGGTTGTCAGCGAGTGTTTTCCTAGCTTATGGCAGATGGCGCGGTCACTGGTAAACAGCTGATCGTTAAAAAAACTGTTTTCTCTCGGTCGCAGATATGTGACTGATGCAAAAAATATATAAAAACAATCCTTGATGCGTATTTTATATCATGTTAAAATTTCAACTCAATCGGTGCAGAACTTTTTGAGTTTTTGAAGCGTACACAAACCAACATAACATTTTTATATATATAGATAAAGATTAAATAAAATCACCATAAAAATGAAATTTGTGAGTTGGCAAGTTTTTTGTTTTGTCGATTTACGTAATTATTCAATTAAAACTTTTGTTGTAACGTGAATAGCGCGTGATTTCGGTTATATATTGTCATTAACTTAGGGGTTAAATAACCTAAATTATGAGTGATAGTGAAAATGTTATGGATTGCACACCGCCGGAATTGGCATATTCAAAATTTGTCAATTGGGCCCAAACAAAAAGTTTCCAATTTTACCGAAAATGATTTATTAGCATATTTCAAACGCATCCTAATGAAAAGTCTTTGTGGTCTACGTATTCGATAGGCGTGCTTAATTTTACACGACAACGTCAATATTTCGAATTACTCAAAACTAATTGGATTTTTGAAACCAGAAACGGAGCACTATCACCAAAAAAAATCTAAAGTTTTAGAAGAACGGCAAATTGCCAAATTTATAAATGACGCACCCAATAATGATTTTCTTTTAATGAAGGTATAGATAAAATACTCATATTATTTATAAATTTTAAAATGTTAGGTTGTTTTAATAATTGGTGTAGCTGGAGCTTGTCGTCGCGAAGAGCTATGTAAAATGGCATTAAAAAATATCGAATTTAAAACTCATATATCAGTTACGATACCAGATACCAAAACCTATACCACCCGACGATTCGTAATTGTAGATCCTGAATGGATTTCTTTACTGAATGAATATAAAAATATTATAATTAAGTGTAACCAAAAGCAGGATAGGTTCTTTTTTACTTACCATAATGGTAAATGTATAAATTCCGCATTTGGCATAAATACATTTGGGAAAATTCCGTCAGGCATACTATCTTAAGCTTCAGGATTCCAAAGAGTATACTGGCCACTGCTTTCGTAGAACCTCGGCCACTTTGTTAGCAAATCACGGAGGTGATTTGGTGACTCTGAAGAGGCATGGAGGTTAAAAATCTTCGACTGTAGCTGAAGGGTACATTGAAGAATCTGTTAGTAGTCGCATAGCTACAGCATAAAAATTGACTGCGGGTACATCCAGTACAGGTTCAGGCAGTTCCTTTGAAATTCCTGTCATCAATGTGAACCAACTCCACAAATAAGATAAACGCAGTCTTGAAAAGAACTGTTTTAGAGTAGTGACGGAAATAAGCAAAAATAACAGCGATTTTCAAAATCACAGGGTACAAGTCGATACAAAATTGATTGATATAGAACTTATGGATTGTATCACCTTCAATTTCTTAATTGTAATTGGTCGAACGTTTTACCGGTTCATAACTTTGGTTTCAATTCGCATACTTTTCGTGGTTTTTGTTTACTTAATGTAAATATGCGCCGGTCACGCTCAATGACCAATTATCAGTTTACAAAATGTACATTTTATCTAATTTTTTCACATTTTCTCATATAACTATATCAGTAACTTATTTGCCATCAGATCTCAGTCCAACAATTTAAAATTTGAGCCAGATGAGTACGTCTGTGCACAACAGTGCTAAATAAGAACTATTTGCAAAATTAATTTATGTATATTTATTAAAATTAAGTATAAGAAAACGCGTGTATATTTACGTGAGCCGTATTTGTGGTGGGATATTGACCAAATGACCTCAGTATTTTATGGTTTAATGTTACTACTATTGTCTTATCGTTATTTTTTATGTACGTATTCTTCTTTAGTTAATATTTATATGTACTGTGTTACATTTGTTTTTTTCTGATTACGTATTCCATACATGCGTTTATACACTTTATAATAATTTTTGCGTATTTTGTTTTTCTTATACGTTAATGTTAAGTAGTAAATTTGTCATATTATTCACTTTTGTTCTTATGTTTTTTCGTCTTTTTGTTTTATTAAATTTAAATAATTTGAAAAATGTTTTTAAGTATTCTAAATTTACATACTATGTTAAATAAAGCACATTACATAATGAAACATTCGCGAACAAACAAAAAGTGTTAAATGGTTATCCGCGGACTTATCTTCGTGTAAGCATTGACGAAGTATATATACTCAATGGTGTAAGTGATAGTGTTATACATAAATTATAGAGTAAGTGTTTTTATTAAATTTCGTTAGATTTAATTAGTTCGGTTAGTTTAAACGTGTACATATTTTTAGTATAAGTATAAATTAAATTAGTAAGTAATAATAAACGTTACAATAATATATTTTTCAATTGATGTAGTGCGTTTTATTTTAAACTTATGTTTAGTAGCGAATTCAACTTAAATTTAGTTGTAAACCTATAATGAAATATCGAACAAAGATATTTACAAAATCGTTTTTTATACATTTTATCGTAATACCATTTATGGACTCAAATATAATATAGAATTTAGATCAATTCTTTAGTTTAATAAAAAATATATTTTGTTGTGTTATGATTTTGATAAAACATATTTCATCTCGAGAAAGCTAAGCTCTCCTGTATCGAATAATTTTTTTTTCTATTTTGTTTCTTTGCAATTATAAATTTAGACCTCAAAAGGGATTCTTCAAAGTTGAATATGTAAATATACATACCGTTATAGAGTAATCGTTTATGAATGTAAATAGGAAAAAACAAAATAGTAGTACAAAAGATTTGTAGTTTGTGATTCATGTACATACTTATATCAAACAAAATACTTTTTAGCATTAATAATTTTATGTTTTTTAAGTGTTTATGAAATTATTTTCTCATGCGAAAACGTATAAAGGATTTTAGTTCAAAGCTATATGCAGTGGTTTGCAACACGTTTCAAAATTATCACTATTCTCTCGTGCTTTTGAATTCGACTATTAGCACATATACGTTTATAACTGGCACTTTCAATTGTGGATTGATGCGATTCCATATTTAACATGTTTATTGTGCGTCAATTACTTAAGCTTAAATAAGCATAAAATTTGGATTTTCTTATTGTTAGTCGTTATTATAAAATACTACTATTCAGTCCTACATTATTGATTGAGATCCAAATTGTGTATCAATTACAAGCAATAAAATCGTGAGAATATTGAAAGTGTATCAATCATAAATCTTCTTGTTGGTATATAGTACGTATTTTGTTTCTACTGTATGTGGTCAGTGTTTCTAACGCGCTTAAATTTACACGTTTCGCTTTTGCAAGCACCGGAATGTAATTGTTCTAGAATTGCTATTTTGGTATCTACAAAAATTACTTTTTTTTTAATAAACGGTAGTCTTGATGTTTGCTCGTTGTATTGATTAATTTCCATAATCACTTGTGTTGTTTGATTGTTAGTATTTTTGTTTCTTTGTTTAATAAAATAAAATCACTTATTATTTCATTTATTACTGATTGTACACAATATGTCTAACAACATGCCACCCTCCTTGGAAGGTAATGGCTTACAATAAAACGTAACTAAAACGTAACGACACTACTTAGTATCTACACTACTTTTTATGAATTGTTTAGAATTGTGTTTTGTTATTATAAACTGTATCAAACTAGTCATTTATTGGTAATGGACACACTTGACAAACAAAACGTTTAATTACATCTCATTTCCTGGGTGTAGTTCTATAACACGGTCCAATCGCCACTCGCACGGTGGTAGATTATTTTCCTTCACAAGATCCAGTGTATGTAATTGCGTATTGTGTTGGTTCTGCTTCCACTTACAGCGCTGTTGAAGTTCTGACACGTACTATTTGGCCCATCTTTTCCAAAGATGTTGCTGCAGTTTTTCTGTGTATTGAAACCGTGTCAATCAGTTATTTTTGTTTCTATAAGTGTTTGGTCAGGTAAGGAGCTTAACGTTTTTCCAATAAGGATATGAGTGGGTATTAATGTTTGTGAGTCATTTGGATATGGAGATAAAGGAACTAATGGTCGACAATTTAAAATACATTCTATTTTTACAATAAAGGTATAAAATTCTTCAAATGTTAATTTTACTAAAGAAACAACACGTTTTAAATGATGTATGGTAGATTTTACCCCAGCTTCTCACAAGCCTCCGAAATGAGGTGAAGAAGGCGGAATTAAATTCCAAACAAAGTGCTCGCCCACACGTCATTTTGCTATGAATTTTGAATTGTTTTTTAAAAATGCGTCCAGATAATTACGTAATAAAATTTATTGGGTTGTCGCTGTATATAAGAGATGGTTTTTCTCTACGAGAAATAAACCGTTTAAATCAAGCAATAAATGCTTCTGTAGTCAGGTTGGTTACAAGTTTGAGATGAACTGTCTTTACTGCAAAGCATATAAAAATGCATATGTAACACTTACTTGTTTTTGCTCTACGACCTATGCGATCTACAATTTCAAATGGACCGGCATAATCTAATCTGGTTACATAAAAATGGTGTTTCTAGAGTACAACGATGCGTGGGTAATTGTTCCATGATAGGGTTTAAGGTTCGCGAAGATAATTTATAGCATGTAATGCATTTTCTTACGATGCTACGCGATAAAATGCGACCACCGAGAAACCAAAATCTATCTCTAATTCCAGAAAGTAGCATCTGTGGTTCAGCATGTAAAAGTTTTAAATGCATCGATTAAAAATGAGTATACAAAGTTTATGCTTACTTGATAAAAGCAAAGTATGTTGTTCATATGTATTAAAATTTGAAGTTTGTAATCGTCCGCCCACGCGTAATATAGTACCTCTGCTATGAATAAAACGAGCTAAAGCTATGATACGATTAGAAAGTTTAACGTTGTTTTTAATTAAATCCGTTTCTTTTGAAAATGTTTTATTTTGTGATTGTTTGACCAGACGTATTAAAGATTCTTTTAATTCATGTTTTTAAGAAATTACTTTCTGGATTTGTCGTATTAGCTCTGCAATTACGTACAAAACGTTTACAATATGGTACGACTCGAATCAGGATATTTAAGTCGTTAAAGTAATCTATCATCAAGTGAAGTATTAGATATACAATTAAATTATTTATCTCAAAGTCTTCTCCACAAAAATTTTTTTTAGTTTTAATTAATTTTAAACATGGATCGACATTATAAAATGTCATCATCAGTGTGTCTAAAAACAGTACAAAATATTAAAAATATAGCTAACACATTATGCTCTTTTATAAGTTAATGTGTTAGCTATATTTGACGTAGAAATAAATTTGGTTGTTTAATAATAAACGCTTTGGTCATATGACCGAGATTTCCATATTTATCCATAGATTTGTAATAAATTTCTTTAAGCATAGGGTTAGACTGTAGTTTATGTTCTAAATTATAAAGTTTAGAATGAGGTTCTTTAAAGGGAATTGCTACAATAAATCTTTCATTAGAATCTCGAGACAAAGTATTAATGAAATGTTCTTTGCAAAGGTTTTCTTCGTTTGAATATGCTTTTGTTTGGGTAACTTCTTCGACTTCCCAAAACTTACTCAATTGATGTCGCAAATCAATGATGTTAAATGAATGTACAAAGTTAGAAACAGTTATATTTTGTAAAGAAAGAAATAGATCTAGATAGTTCTAACTTATTGTGCAAAAGAAACTAAAAACATTGACAATAGACTCTGCTTGATTAAAATGAGGATTCGCCAATGTAATACGGTGTGGACTATTAATTAATGATTAATGAAAATATTTAATTGGTAACCAGAAAGTGTAAATTACTTGAAAATTTGCACGAGAATGAATTGTTACGTCACATTTTTTATTAAGATTTGATACATTTTGTCTTATTCATATTTCTAATATTTGCACGTTATCAGGCAATCTATTACTTATTTTAGTTAGTAATTTAAGAAGGAATGACTTTATTCTTTTCTTCATTACTTCACGATCATTTGTTGATGTATCATATTCCTTACAACTTTAATTTTTAAACACCTACCCTAAATAAGGGTTTGGATCTAAATATTGCTCAATATCATTATTCATTAAATTGATTTTTGATAAACGAGTTGAGTTAATGGTCTTAGATGCAATAGATATATTAGTTATATAAAACTGCTTTAAATCTTTAACGAATTTCAACGAATCAGCTGAAGTTGATTAAATTTTTTTAAATTTTTTTGAACTACTTCCAAAGTTGACAACAAAAAATTTAAATAAACCCTGTTATTATTGTCTAAATACATATGACAGAGCATTTCTGCTCCATAAGAATTTTCTCTATATTGTGTAATCTCAAAATTAAGTTTTAGTGTATCCCACTGATTTATAATTCTCCTCACTGCAGATTTAATGGACAACCAGCGTGTGTTGGATAAATGCACCATTTTAAGAGGTACTTCACCTCCATTCAGTAAAGTATAAATTTGTAAATAGACCACTTGTCTTACTGATGAATGGCTGAACCAATTTTGTTTCTTTCATTATGTAATCAACTTTTCTAGGTATAGTTTGCTCTGATGCTTTTGAAACTGCTAGTTGTAGGGAGTGACAAACACATCTTATTCAAATGAGGAACTTCAACATTTAAGAGTGTGTATACGCTATGATTTATTCCAATCATTGTGGAAGCATTATTGGTTCCAATGCCAATTTAACCTTTTAAAGACAATTTATATTTTTGCAAAACCTCTTTAATACCAAGCACAACTGTTTTTGCTCTGGCATCTTTAATATGCACTATGCCACTATCACAAGTTAAAAAATCTCTAGTTTTAACGACAAATTCACTAATATGGCAACGCTATTTATTACTTTCAAGAGGGACGCTAACCCTACTTAAACAACCTATACAGGTTTGTTTATATAATTTTTATCTACAATTGGGAATTTTTGTTATCTGCAATTGTTTCTGAGTTACGCCGTTCTGCGTAATTTTTTTCAAATGGGAACATATTACTTTTACTTCACCATTCGATAGACTATTTTTTTCGCTTTAAAACAGCACTAGAGACAGTGTAACGTGTACATTTTTTACGTTTGAATACGTCTGTTTTTAATTAACATTTTTGTATTCACTGTTATGTAAATTCTTTTGCGCAAGCATTTGGCGCATGGCACATGCGTTATGAGCCTTCTTCTTAAGTAAGAAGACATCTTACGTTTAGAGATGAGGTGAAGTAGACATTTTTTTTGCGTGCTGCAAAAAGTGGAATTACCACTTATTTAATTTGTGCTTGTGAATTTTTGCCCCAATGGTGAAAATTATTTAAGCTGGCGTTCGTTGTAGCCCGCATTTGTTCGTAGCACCGCATTTGTTCGTAGCACGCATTTGTTAGTAGCATTTGCATTTTGTTGTATTTACGAAAATTAGAATAAAACCCGTAATTCGAAGGGGTAAGTCATTTTTGTTTTGATTCGAATTGTATAATTCATCGCAATTTACGTTCTAGTTTTTTTTCTTTGTTCCGGATTTTTGGTTTCGTTCTTATACGATGTTTTTGAGTATGAAAGTCTTATGAATACGATTTCGATCTTTATACGTCTGCGATTATGGAAATTACGATCTACGATTATCAATTTTATTGATTTCAAAGGCAAGATATCAATCAAATCTTCGTGAAAGATACGATTTACGGAAATTGCATCAGATTGCATCATTCAATGAGTCATGACCACACCTTAAATAAGAAACTGCGCAATTCGTACGTTATAAAACCTTCAATGACACGTATGTAGATAATCTGTAATTATTAGTTTTAAGTTTTGTTTTGGTTTCAATATTTAACCATTTTAATATAAAAAAAAATATTGTGGCGTCCAACTTTTAAAATCTTTTGTATTTATCACAATCAAAATTATTAATCTTAAGTAACGTAAGAATTCCCACGACTCTAATTAAATAAATATGAAAATTCTCATTGTTCTTATGTAATTTGTTTTTTTTATGTGTTTGTAATAAATATTTTTGTGAGCTGGCTGGTGCATTAATTCATTTATTTTGTTATGCGTTTATGTTAAGTAAGTTTATTGTCGTTACAACATTTTTAAAAAAAAATATTTTAATAAAATTTTTTTAAGAAAACGCCGGTTCAAGCTTATAAGCCTTACGAACCTTGCACTCACTCACACAATCGGAGATAGGGGAGGTTCAAACAAATAAGAGTTAAAGGGCGCCAAATTTTTTATTAGTAAAACTTCTGTTTCGATCAGGACAGAAGGTTCAAACTTGTCACGAATTTCAGGTTTGCAATCCTTGTTACACTGGTTTTCGTGTAATCAACAAAAAGAAAGATATGTTATCATAAAGGAAATATAAAATATGTATAACAACTTTAATTTAATAACGTAGATTATTAACGAGTCTCAGAAATTTTTTAGTACATTCTCAATCCATAAATGCCGGAAGTAATACATAAGTTTACACGATAGCAAAGAAAAATTACATGCCAAATAACTATGGTCGCTTACATGCCGAATAACTATGGCTCACAGCATGCGATAACACAAAATAATTACTGAAAATACCTAAATGGTGTTGAAACAGCAATTGTAATTGCGCAAGTTAAAACAAATTCCGTGAGCGACTTTTCTGACAGCAACAAAGTAGTTAAATAAAACTTACCCACAATCCAGTACTTGCCTGAAGAAAACGTTTTTCTCGTTGAGTAGTTCTGGAATAATTATTAATAGCAAATCGTGTCAACACAATGACTCACGAAAGCAAAAATCTACAAAATCATTAATTAATGCTAAAAGAAATTAGATGTAAGAACCCGATTTATCGAATGCTGTTTCACGCATTTAGTAAATGTTGGCATCGCAATCGATTGACGCGTAAGAAGTAGTATCTCGGAGAAAAGTTCTTGTGGAGACTTCGTTTTTAATTTAAACGTAGGCCTTCCACAATTATAATCGTTTCATGAAGGTATTTGTCGATATTAACCCCACATCGATCAATAATACATCGAAACATACAGCCAAACACGTACTATCAAATTAAGAAGGAAATTACCAAAGAATTCTAAAAACTTATAGAAAAAGCGTAACCTGTAATGAATAAACTACACGAAATGCGTTTTCAAATTAGAATTTTATTTACAATAACGCCGATGTTATAAGATTTAACAAGTTATCCTCATTACAAGCACGATTTTAAGTAGTTGACGGTTTGACGGAAATGCAATAAACTAAACTCCCTAGCAATGGCGAGTTAAGTGAAAGTGAAAGAATTGAAACACTTATGATGCTGGATTACAGAGATAGACGCAGAAGTTTACAAGACGTTTGTAATTTATTCAATCATACGCATCCATATAGAAATCTAGTTTCTAAATCCGTTGTTGCTAATTCAACAAACTAGTAGCGTTAAAAATTTTCCAAGGAGTGGTAGACCTGGAACTGTGACAAGTGATGATAAAAAACTGGATTTGTTATTGGCTGTATCTAAAGATCCTTATTTATCAACCAACCGGTTAGCGGCCAATTTGAAAATTCACAGTCATCGATCGTTTTAATTTTGAAAAGTGAAGAGTATAAACCTTATAAGGCAAATTTTGTTAACAATATTCTTTTCTCTGACGAAGCTACCTTTTCCTAAACGTTGAAGTAAACAGACATAACTGCAGATACTGGTCATCGGAAAATGCTCATTGGTTGTTGGAGCACCATACGCAGTATCTCCAAAAGATTAACGTTTGGATTGGGTGTCATTATTGGTCCCTTTTTCATCGATGGGAATTTAACTTCGGCTCTATATTTGCAGTGATTAGAGAATCAAATTATACCTGCTTGTGCTGTGCTCTATATCCACATTAATTTCGATTTTTTTATTGGGGATATGTAAAAAACAAAGTCTGCAGAGATATGTCTAATGACATTGAAGATTTAAAAATCGGAATTACTAGAACCATACAAAAAATTCCCCGTGAATTTTTACAGAATTTTCTTCGTGGTTTTATAAATCCACTAAGTCATTGCTAAATGACCAAATATTAAATTAAGTTTTAAAAAAATTCTTAGCATGAATAAGTCGTAACAACTTGTATACCGTATATGTTTTTCTAAATAGTTTTTAGAAGTCGTTTCCTCATCGTCTTATACTATGTGTACTGTAATTTTTAATTTTGTTTCAATTTCAAGGTTTTGGTTTCCATTATATGTAGGTATAGCAATTTTATATTATTTCGTAATTGCGAACGATATCTAGAAAATTGATTAAACCGGAAATGTATCACTATGCAATGTATATTAATTTAAAACCAATTTTTTTTCTATTTTACTCCAGCTATAAGTATCGTATTATTAAATTAGTTTATAACCAATTATAAAATGTGATGTTTTATTGGTCAAAATTCTAACTGTACCAAACCGTGTTAAGTTGAAGTTGCAATTTGGTCATCTCGAGTGTCAAGCGTAGGAAATAATGTCAACAGAGTTTATAATCTAAGCATTTGGTTTTCTGACATTTAATTTTGAACGTTAACTTTAAACTTAAAAATCGATTGTAATATAGTTTATAATTAATATGCTGGTTTATTATTTGGTGTAGAAGAATAATGACATTGTTTTATTAATCGATTAATGTTTTTATTGCTAATCAACGTTTTTGCACAAGACACTTTAAATGACATTTTGTTTATGCTTTGTAATTAGGTACACACAATTTAAATTCGTTCGTAATTGAAAATACTATTTTATAATAGGTTTTTGATTAATTGAAAATCTTGCATTGAAAAGGTTTTTAATAAAAAGTAATTGCTTTGTTTTTTGCGATTAAATATTTTTGTTAAAACTGTTACTTCCTGAAATCCGTGAAAAAACGGAACGCAGCTTCGAATAAAGTATGTACAACTTCCGGTAGCACAATATTGATAGAATTTGGTCAGGAACGAGATCGGATGCTATAACTCATAAAGACAAAATTTGCTGATTGTGGCTTTAATAGCGTAGGTTTAGTTCCGACTACGTACGCACATTTCGAGATTACAATATTTCTCTTTTATGAAAGAAAATAAATACAAAATGTTATACATTCAATGCTGCAACTTCAATTATTCAAAATAAGAATTTATTATTATTGTAAAGTTTATTTTTTATCAATCTTTAAATCCTTGTGAAACGTAATAGAAGAATTGTTTATCTAAAAAACTAAACAGAAGCTTTAAGGGTAGAAGAACATAAAAAATATTAATCCACCAATGTAAAAATTTATTCTATTCATTTATTTAGAAAAACAATTTTATTTATTAATACAAGCATCACAAATAAATTTTTAATAAAAATATGATTACATTTAGATTTATAAAATAATATATATAGTCGCCACCTCCTTTTCGACAAGAAAACCAATTTTCATTAAGACAACATCATTTATGCGACGAGTCCCTAACGTTTGCTATGAATTAAATGATCGTTCCGTCCTAATCTTGATGTGATTAACGAAGGTTTAATTTTATGTAATGTAAATGTGTTCCTTCAAAATTTCGAAAACACTAGGGCTTAATGAAACAAATATTTGTCGAAATTTATTATGAAAACTGCGAAAATTTGTTATATTGGCTAGTAGAGAATCTCTCTATATTTTGTTTATTGATTACTTTATATAATTAAAGAGTTGTACGAATTATTCATTATTAAACGTGTTTTTTAATATATTTCTTCTTTAAATAAAAACGAGAATGAAAATTATTTATGTATGTGCGTTGCACTATACTTTTTATAAATATTTGTAATAAAAGATTTTTGGTTGACTATCGTAGTTGTAATTAATGATTAAATTAAAACGTGATATTTGTGTAGTGATATAGTTTGTAGAAAAACTTATTATACATTCGCATACAAGTCGTTTTAGTTGCTTCATTTTAGTAACCACAATTTTAAATATTATCGCCGAAATATTTTTTCATCCTACTATACCTTGTATGGTACGAGCTCCTTAGCTTTCTTCAGCTGAACATGTATTTAAAGATTTTTTAATATTGTAATTAAGGGTTTGTGGTCTGCTTTTACTGTAATTGTCTTTCCACATACGTATTGATAAAATATTGTTTCATGTTACTTGAAACTTTGGTGATTTATGATGGCCAACCATCATCCTTCTTGTATTTTGGCGTCAGCATCTCTACTATTGGGTTTAATGTTTTTTCGTTAATGCTTATGCCGTCTTTGGAGAATTTAAATTCTAAATATGTTATTTAGTTTAATTCTAATTTGCATATATTCAAGCTAAAATGTAACGTTGTTTTCTTTTGTAAGTTGTAGTACGTTTTCTCATGTAGCTGTTGTCAACATAAAGTTCTGCTCCTAGTAATTTACAAATTTCTTTAAAGCTCTATTTAAAAAATTCACTTGCTGTTTTTATGCCAAATGGTACTTAAAGAAATTTAAGTCTACCGTACGGTGTTCCCAATGAACATATATTACCTAAATTTTTATTCATAAAAAATATTTAAAAATCCACTTGTATTTAAAATATTAAATTTAGAAGATTCATTAAAGTTGCAAATTTCGTTAAAATTAAATAAAATAGTTTAAATTTTCTTAGTTTAATTGCATTATTAATATCCTTGGGATCTAGACAAATACAAAAGCTTACATCTGCCATCTATACATACGAATTTACCATTTGGTATTAACATTAACTCTTTCAATTATTTTCTTGTTTTCTAGATTTTTTAAGCATTTGTTAAATTGATTCTGTAGCATAAATGGTACTCTTGTTGTAAGATTTATCACGAACTAGCAACATTCTTGTAATTCTATTTTATATTGTTTACCAATTTATTTATTACATTTTGATCATCTTTAAATTAATTTTTGTTAATTTCGTTCGGCGTGACTGTCTAGTTTTCTGATTTTACATTATGTCCAAACCTAACAGTAATTTATTATTTTCTTTGAAAAGAAGAAAAGCTTACATCTGCCATCTATACATGCGAATTTACCATTTGGTATTAACATTAACTCTTTCAATTAATTTCTTGTTTTCTAGATTTTTTAAGCATTTGTTAAATTGATTCTGTAGCATAAATGGTACTCTTCTTGTAAAATTTATCACGAACTAGCAACATTCTTGTAATTCTATTTTATATTGTTTATTAATTTATTTATTACATTTTGATTATCTTTAAATTAATTTTTGTCAATTTCGTTCGACGTGACTGTCTAGTTTTCTGATTTTACATTATGTCCAAACCTAACAGTAATTTATTATTTTCTTTGAAAAGAAGAATGTATGAAGCAATATGAAAGTCAGATTAAAACCTTTGCATTTCCAAAATTGCAAATCCACCGGGTAAAAATGATTTGACAAGCTTCTAATATGAGTAATTTTGTCTTCTGGCAGATCTGCTGGCGTTGAACTTGGTGTTCTTCTTTGACGTGCTGCTTTCACAATGAGATAGAATACGAGGGAAATTATTTATGTGGTATCTGATGATTTTTTTCTCTCGTTGTCTATGATTGAACCTGTTTCGACTTTATATTCTTGACTAGTTTGTCTTAATCTTTTTCTTATAGTTTTTCCATTCTACTAGTTTATGTTTTCTTTTTCTTGTTTTAGTTGCGGAAATATGTGATTGGATCTTCCTCATCAGACCAGTTGTCGTCAAAACCAGTATTAAAACAAGAATTTAACCAAATTTTTTTTAAAGGAAAACTTGATTTCAACTGAGCTTGATATTCTGACCCGGGTTTTTTAAAGGAATCGGACATGGGTCTAATATTTGCATCCTGTCGGTTACATGGTGTAATATGGTTATAACTTTTATAATATATGGACATAGGATACAATCGCTTCGCATAATCTACAAACTTGTTGGCTAAGAATACAGTGGCGAATAGAGTTTCGGACATACAGAAATTTCGCACAAAAATGTCAATAGAAATTTTTTGTTCGGTGTATGCTAATGATACGTCACTGTTTTTTTAAGTTTTTTTAATTAAATTCAGTCTGCCTTAAATCTAGTTAATAAATCAATTTTATTATTTATAACTAAGTCTGCACAGTAATTACAATTTTTTGTATGCTATCAATATTTAGCGAATCTGAATTTGTCTATTTTTTTTTGACAAAAATTAAAGAAGTGATTTTTATTTTTGCAAATATTACAAAATCTGCCATATGTTGAACGTTTATTAATAGGGTGATTTCTGCCGCAATTATTACAATTAAATATATTTTTTTCTTTTGTACCTGTGTTTGTATTTTGTTTGGAATCTGCTGCTGAACTAGTCGAAGTTATTGTGATATTGTTAATTAAGTTTGTACGTTTGTGAAGTACATTGACATGCTCGAGTTGGTTGTACGATTCTAACTCAACATCTGTTTTCTTAGATAACCTCAAGTTGTTCTCTGGCGACTTCCGTAAGCATGCAGCATTCAACGGGTTTTTCCGAGTGTTATTTTTTCGAATTGCAGCAATTTTTCTCTAGGGCTTCTCTGTTTATTCTGATTATTAACATTGCAGTGGTTAATTCGCTGGTTCTTCGTATTGGGCTGCTTGACTTTTTATTTGACATTAATGAATTGTTTTGTTGCTCCATTTCTTTGTTTTAAAATTTGTAACTTTCATAAGTCACGTTTCTTTTTGGAATGATTTATCCCTGAAATTTTTGTTTCAATACGCCGATTTGATCTTATTTTTTTTCGGCGATTGTAAAAGTGTAAATATCGTTATGCACTCGTCTCCCAAAGGATGTAATAATTGTGCGCAATTGTATTTTCTCGCGTTTCTTGTCTAATTTCACTTCTATGCAGTCCATTATTCACTTAGGTTATCAGTTAAGCAACTTTTTGTGCGTTCATTTTGAAATTGTGGAGTGATTATTGATTTAAAACGTAAGGTGCGATACCTTATGACTGCGCCATGTTATAACTTACCTTAATTAATTTAAGTTAACGTAGTGAGACCATTAATTGAACGCGTGCTTTCTGTATGAATGTCAATGGTGATCCTGTAAGTAGGCAACATACCTTACATCTACATACATACATATAACACTCACAATTCTTTATAAAGATGTAAAATATGATTGCGCAGCTGTCTACAAGTACCTACTGTATATGCATTTCTGAACGGACGGACTTTTTTAAAACACCTTGACCAAAATCATCAAACTCAATTTTATACAGTACCAGTTTGATGAACTTCATTAGAACCAGTATCCGGCAACAGTAGATTCTTTAAAATTGTCTTAATAGAACTCACATATTTCCTGATTGCAGCAGCAATAACTTCAGCAAAATTCAATAACAGAGCCATCTCGTAGTATAAATTTACTATGCATGAATACTTTTTCTACTAACATCATTTATTAATATAAAGCTATAAGTCTTTCAATGCATATGTGGAAGTACAGTAGAGTGTTCTCCCATGGCTGAAGAGCTCCAAAAGGGCGAAACGGCCGTTCAGTGGTTCACTCTGGTGGCATTTTCACATTTGTATTCACATTTATTACCTTACCATGTTATACGTTGAGGTTTTAGTCCACGGTTTATTCAAAACTTTTACGCGTGTAAAAAATTAGCTTTTCTAACGTTTCATTCTCTATAGCCAAAAATGTTTTTTCGTTTTTGAGTTCTGCTTTTGTAATTAATAATTATCATTGTTTTTTACGAAATGAATCACATACTTTAAAACACATGTCACAATGCACGGTTGTATGAATAAATATTTTCTGAAAATTAATTCTACTATAAACACAACCAGTGTTTCTGTGTTATAAATTAAATATAAATAATTGTAATCTAAAAATACTTCCAAAATGTTAATACATTGAAATACATATATTCTTTTCTAAAGAACAGGTTTGTACATAAGAACACAAAATATAAAATATAAAAACCAAAAGGTATATGAAAAGCCACAATACTAATTTCAATTTAAAAAATGTCGACGAAACAAATGGTTCTGATTTTCCATGTAGTTTTATGTCTTCGAGAGTCAGTGCAGAGACGCTCTAAGTACTGAAAGTGTTTATGTGAATTTTCTCTTGCAAATGCTATGCTTATTTTAAAAACGATTAATTAAAACTTGTTTATGTTGCCTGAAAGCTTCGTAATTAAAGTTTGCTTTAAATTGATTAATGCAGCTCTGAAGAGAATACGGCCAATTTCTATCAGTGTCGTGCGTTATTTGATAAAAAAGGGCATGTAGGTTGTAGTAGTTAAGGCAAAGTGCATGTTAAACAAAAGAGTTTTACTTTAACGTACTATGAAACATAAGTTTGTTTTATAATTGATAGCTATTAAATGGAAGTAGAATTCTGCACTTGGTTTGCGACAATTCAAATTTATGATTCGATCATTTCTTCAATAATTTATTTAAATAATCCTGTTTGTTTCTGTAGATTTATTCATTTCTGGCAGTGTTAATAAAATTTAGTTTTTATTATCGTTACTCATTTATTATTATTTATTATACGTGTTATACAATAATCAATGAGTTTTATAAAATACTGTTTTATTATACGAGCCAATTTGAACAATAAACTTAAATGAAATTGCACTTTGCAAATTATGTAAAATGTACACCAAATTGTTTTAAAGAATTGGGTCATCTTTATTATTTTCCCATCTTTAATGGTTTTACTACTTCTTTTACTGCTTAATTTTAAATTTGTTTTTGTGTTTTCGTTTACTGTGACATGTTCTATTGGTAACTTCAACATCCAGAAAAGTTAGAAATTGGTATTAATGCTTGTCATTTCCTTTGCACGAGGCATTTGTTATTTGTTTAACATTTCAAATGATAACTACGTCCTGTTCAATAATTGTATTTCATTTTGAAACAATGAATCTTTTTAGTTTGAAATGATATTTAATTACGTCGTTGCAATACATTTTGCTATGTTTGCTTTGTCTAGCCGTTCAAGTAAATAAATGCCATGTAATAATTAATAACTGTTGTAAACGTACCACCTCTGTAGATCGTAAACATAATTCACTTCACTGCGTGTATTTGAGTTTGTGCAGGATACACCAAACCTCTGCTATGCAAATCGCGATCATTAAGATTATAAACAAATTCTTAAATTACAGATTTAAAAGTTTTACAAGTCGATAAAAAACTATTTATTGCTCGTCCAGAAATAACTTTACGAGCATTTTCTGGACTGGATGATACAAATTACTGTAGTTCATCTATTTATTATTATTTATATCTATATTTATTGTTACAGATTCGCAGTAAAGACTCGACATTGGCAGATTTCTACTGAATTTAGGTAAGCTTCGCATTACTATATGACAACGTAACTAAATTGTTTGCCAGAAATCATAAGGCAACGTCGTGTCATGTTTGGAGTAATTATTACAACTTAATTTTCCCTACAACTCTCAAAAAGTAATTAACGTTAGAATTACATTGAGTTAGTCTCATAAAATGTATTCTTGTTTCTTCGAAGAACAAATTTATATGCAATCTAAAATTTAGATTGAAAACCCAAAGAATAAGATTCTGTAAACGTGCGAAGTTAATGAGGTTGAGAATTAACTAAATCCAACGGTAATTAGTGCAAATCACTTTAGGTAGCTTTGTTACGCCTAAAGGGCCATTTTCAGGATTAAAATTTTAGTTTTCAATTATTCCGTCTGTGCTTTCTTAGTACGTTATTACGTTTAAATATTTTGCTTTGCTCGTTTCATTAATTTAATTTTTTACTTGTCGAACCATACTCGTTATTAAGTTAAAGTCGCTGTTCACATAGAATACAAAATTTTTCTTGCTAGTCTAGTAAAACGTTTAGTTAACAAGCTTTTTTAATAACGTTCTATGCAAATTTACAATTCATTACAAAGGGTATTCTATCTTCAATAACGAAATTTGTACTTTGTAATTTTTTAACAAGAAGGTGAATATTTAAGAGGAATAATGTATATTTTCTATTGTACCTGCTAAAAGTTTTTGTAGAGAAAAAAAAATAACCTTTTTACTAGTGTTGCTGATTTTGGTTTACATATTAACGATCTTAAATTAGGTGTCAACTGTTAGAGGCGAATTTTTTCGATTATTCTCAATTTACAGACGATTTATCTTGTTTTAAATTAAAATATTTTAAGATTACTTTATGTACGTTTTTGTTGTAGTTTATATGATTGCGTATAGACATTCTAGAGAAAGCGGGTGTTCAAAATATACTACAAAATTTAATTTTATTTACATTTTGTTGTAGAACTTAAAAAACTTTAAGATTATATTCTAATTGTTGGTATTATAATTTACATTTAAGTTTGTTTGTTTTTGTTACTTTCGAAAAATTATTACTCTAGCAACACTGTATAAAAGTATATATACAAATGTGTCATCTGCCGCGTTATGTAAAAACTAAATGTGTGTTAATATACAAATTACATAATTAAATTTCCTGTTATATTTTTGTGATCCAAATACTGCTAACAATGGTTATGGGCCCAGGTGTTTAATCACCTGTTTTGTTTTTTGATTGCCGTTACTTATTAATATAACCTTAAGTTTTTTTTAAGAAACGCGTGGTGCACGTTTAATTATTGCGTGATTCGGTTGCAAAAGTTGTTGGTTTTGTGTTTTCGCTTTCGTATTCCGTTGCGTTGTGTATTTAAGTTAAAAATAGAAGCAACCTGCATCATTACAAAATGGATGCACAAAAATATCAAATTTCGCAATTAAATGCTAGTAACTATTTTAATGTGCGATTTAAGATGGAAATGTTATTAAAGCGAGAGTGCATTTGGTCAGTTTTAAGTGAAGTAAGACCCCAAATTGCTACCCATCTGGACAAAGCAGAGAAATGGGATGCATCTAATGACAAGGCACTTTCAACGATATGTTTGTTGGTTGAAGATGACCAAATCCACCATGTCCGTAACTGTAAGACAGCCAAAGATGCATGGGAAGTTCTCAAGAAGTATCACGAGCAGGATACCCCAAGCAGCAAAGTACGAATTCTTCGTGAAATAATGCAACAACGTGCGATAGACAGCACTGACATTGAAACGCACGCAAGTTCTATGCATGAACTTTTTCAAAAATTATATGCTCTTGGTAGAGAGTTAAATACCGATTTCCTTATGAGTGCCACTATGCTGGGATCCTTGCCAAGCAGCTACGATGGGCTCATTACTGCTCTTGAGGCTTGAGAAAAGGCTGTCTTGACTCATACTTTCGTGAGCTCAAAGATTGTTGAAGAGTTTCGACGTCGCAGAGATGGTCAACGTCAGTCCGTTATCGATCCGGTCGCCATCGAGTCTGTCAATGCTCTCAAAGGGTCAACTGAATCAAGACGAGACGTAACATGTTATTTTTGTAAGAAGAGAGGCCATCATCGTAACAAGTGTACGAAGTACCACGATTGGAAGCTGAAGAAGAACTCTGTTGATAAAGCAGCTGCTAATGTTGTTGAACAGGAGTTATTTCTAGTTGGCCCAAACATACAGGGCTGGATTCTTGATTTAGGGGCAACCTGCCATATCAGCTGTCAACATGAAGCGTTTATTGATTTTAATGAGAAACATTGTGAGTCAGTTTCCGTGGCTAATGGAAAATCAATAAGTTCAAGTGATAAAGGAAATATCATTGTTAAATTTTTGATGGAAGATGGTATCGTTAATGAACTCAAACTGGTGGAAGTACTGTATGTTCCAGAAATTGTTGGAAACCTAATTTCAGTTAAACAACTTGCCGAAGAAGGTTTGAAAGTTACATTCACAAGGGCCCAATGTGAAATTCGATCGACAGTCAATGGTAACCAGATTGCTGTTGGTGATATTTGTGGCAACTTATCAAGATGCGCATTCCCAACACTATCAAGATGGTAAGCAACTTCAGGAAATTGTGTGTTCATGACTGGCATCGAATATTAGGCCATCGTTGTCTGGATATTGTAAAGAAGATTCCCAAAACTTATCTGGTGCGTGATATGGAACTTGCCGACTGTAATGTATCATGCAGCCATGCAGCTGATTGCACCGTTTGCATCAAAGGGAAACTTACACGGTTCTCCTTTTCAAAGGAATCAAGGTTTCGTGCATCATCACCATTAGAACTAATACATTCTGACATTTGTGGTCCGATGCAAACTACAACTCAAGGTGGTAAGAGATTTATACTTACATTTATTGACGATTTCTCTGTTTCACAAATATTTACTTGTTGAAGGAGAAATATGAATGTTTTAATAAGTTTGTTGAGTTTCATAAACTTGTCCAAAATCTATTCAATGCGAAAATCAAATGTCTTCGCTCTGATCGAGGTGGCGAATACATGGACGCCAAGTTTGTATCCTACCTAAAACTCAATGGAATTCGAATCCAGAGAACTGTTCCATATTCCCCCCAAAGTAATGATGTAGCGGAACGAAAAAACCGTACCTTGGTTGAAATGGCTCGCTGCATGTTACTAGATGCCAGTTTGGAGAAAAATGTTTCGTCAAGATACCTGACCAATCCAGACGTAAACTCGACGACAAGGCCATTTATGCAATTTTTCTTGGCCACGATTATGAATCACAAGGTTATCGGTGCTATATTCCAGAAAAGAGAAAGGTCGTCGTCTCCAGGGATGTAAAATTCTTCAAGGATGTTCCATCTGTCAATTCAAAGCCAGTTGCTGATGATAACACTGTTTATAAAGATCCAGAGAATGAAATTGAGTACGTTGTTACTCAACCGCTCATCTCTGATGATTCTACTGAAAGTAATGAGCCGATCCATAATTCGTTCGTTTCTATGACTAATAGCGAAGAGGTTCAGGAGGAGGCCACCAACATTCCTAGATCAACTTCAATTGAACTACTAAAAGTAGAACAACCAATTCCTATTATTCCAAGGGTTCCTTCTCGGTCAACAAAGGGAATCCCTCCAAAAAGTTACGATGTTAATGTCGTAATCAATGTCGAGCCTTGTAATTATAATGAAGCCGTCACCTGCCCTGACAGAGACGACTGTATTCTTGCCATGGAGGAGGAGTACAAGTCCTTAATTTGCAACAATACATGGACGCTAGTTGATTTGCCCGATAGTACAAATGTTATTGGGTGCAGATGGGTTTACAAGCTTAAAAACGACCCTAATGGTGATCCTACCAAATACAAAGCTCGACTTGTGGCACAGAGTTTCAGTCAGAAGTTTGGTATCGACTATGATCAGGTGTTTGCTGTCGCAAGATTGTCTACACTACGAGTCCTTCTGAGCGTCGCAGTTGCTCGAAACATGTTAGTACATCATTTCGACGCCAAGACCGCTTTCTTAAATGGTAACCTAAATGAAAAAAAATTATATGCGCCAGCCACCCGGTTTTGTAGTTGAAAATAGTGAAAATAGGGTATGATCTTTAAATAAAAGCATTTACGGCCTAAAACAATCTGCTCGTAATTGGAATGTTAAATTACACGTTATATTAACGAACGCCGGTTTTAGCCAATCAAAGTCAGAGAATTGTTTATATGTTTGCAAAGAGAATGTAAATTGTATGTATATTTTAGTGTATGTTGACGATCTTGTTATAGCAAGTAATTCGCATGATTTTATCATGAAAGTGGAAGCATTATTTAAATCAAATTTCAAAGTTGAAAATTTAGGTTTAATTAGCAACTAGCATATGGGTATGTTTGGTTTTGGAATGTTTTTTTAACGACGTAGTGGCACCATTTTTATTTTTAGTGTAGTTTTCTTTGTATAAACGTCAGGTAGCACCCTCCACATTTGAGAAATTATTATATCTTAAAATAATCATAACTGCTAAAAAACGCATCCTTAGAGGTGTAGAAAAGATGAAAAGAAATGTGTTTTCGGTTGATCCTGCAGTTTACAGAACTTAAACTTTAAGCAATTAAGCGGACGTGTGTGGTCTCTTCTAAAAACTTAAAACTTCAATCTAGGAGCAACCAGGAAATCGCATGAAAACGACGCAAAGCGAAAACTCTTATTGTCAGAAAAAAATAAGAAAGAACGTTTAGAGTGAGTAAAAAAACATAAAAATTGGACAGCGAAGGAATGGGCTGATATACTTTGGTCCGATGAAACTAATATCGAGGTAAGCTAGATAAAGGCTTTAATGGTTATATAATCACAAAAAAAACAAAGAGTTTTTACAATTTTAAATAAAAAAATGTTTTTCATTTATTTTTAACAGATTTTTGGGACCCCTGGAGCTACCTACATAAGAAGAAGGGTAGGAGAAGCGTATGTTCCAGAATGCACAGTGACTACGGTAAAATTTGGAGGCGAAAGCGTCATGATTTGGGGATGCATGTCGGCAAAACGGGTTGGAAAAAAAATTGTATGTGAAGGACGAATGACTTCAGCAACGTATACGACCATGTTATCTGAAGTTTTGGAGCCTTCCATTGAACAATTATACAAAGAAAGTGAAAGAGGAAATGTTATTTTTCAACAAGACAACTCTCCTTGCCATACTGCAAAAATTTGAACATTACGCAAGAAAAGTGGCCTGCTGGAAAAAGGACAAAGTAAGGCAGAGATGCTTCATCTAAACAAGTTTAATCCAAATAATCTCGGAAGAATGGAAAAAAAATAAATGTAGATGTATGCAGTAAACTTGTAGATTCTATGCCAAATGGTGTAAAAAGCGTAATTAAAGCCAAAGGGGTGCATACAAAATATTAATAATAAAGCATTTTGAATATATTTTAGGTTTGTGTTATTATTTTAAACATACACTACCTATAATTTAAATAGACACAAAATATTACTCTCCTTGCCATACTGCAAAAATTTGAACATTACGCAAGAAAAGTGGCCTGCTCAATCTCCGGACCTAAATCCCATCGAAAATTTGTGGAAAAAGGACAAAGTAAGGCAGAGAAGTGCTTCATCTAAACAAGTTTAATCCAAATAATCTCGGAAGAATGGAAAAAAAAATAAATGTAGATGTATGCAGTAAACTTGTAGATTCTATGCCAAATGGTGTAAAAAGCGTAATTAAAGCCAAAGGGGTGCATACAAAATATTAATAATAAAGCATTGTGAATATATTTTAGGTTTGTGTTATTATTTTAAACATACACTACCTATAATTTAAATAGACACAAAATATTTAATAATATTATGGTATATATATTATAAGTTTTAATTTTTATAATTTTGTCTAAATGCAAAAAACTTGCTCTGAATCTTATTTAATTTTTTCTGTTTGCATATATTTCGAATTTTTTTTTTTTACAAATTTAGCTGTATGCAAAGTTCAACTTTATATTTTGCCTAAAACTATAACTGAAAAATATTCAAAATTAAAAATTAAGCTGCACTTATTTTACACTTACTCTTTATCCTAACAATCTCAAGTTATTACTTAACTTAAGCAAATGTAATACATCGATTTTTTACCACTAAAACATATTTTATGAAAATGCTGTATGTGACATTATGAACACAATAAAATAGTGCGGCGATTATACTGAAAATGACTACAAACATATAAATATGCAGGTGTTTTTAATACATATTTCATTTGGAAATTAATTAATTAACTGGAACAAATTGTAATTTAAGCATTGAAAAAAAAATAAAATTTTAAAATATTTCTTTGAATATTTTTTTAACGTTAATCAATCGGACATCTATGTTCAGATGAGTACGTTATTATAGGAAAACTATAGATAGGTTAGTTTATTATGTACTTATACATTTCATGCGGATTAAAACCAAAGAAGACATTCTGGTTACCGCAAAACGATATTTTGTAATAACCGACACACGGAAATGACTGTTACCACTGTTTTTTTTTAAATTTATGCATGTATTCTTTAGATAGAAATGTATGCAATAATGTAAATTTAAAGTAGAATAACAAAAAAGTTATTAAAGTTCACTTTAATCATGTCTAGGTATATGTAACCCTGAAAGCAATTTTCCGATTTACATATGAACATGGTGTGTGTTTTCAGTTTGAACATAACATTGTTTATATTACACAATCAGAATTTTAATTTGTTGAAATCTATCATAGTTATAGTTTAGAAGCAACCATTTTTATTTAATAATAAATTAAACGTTTTTATAAAAGCTTTAATTTCTAATTCATGGTAATAAGCTTATATTTACAATTTAAGAAAAAGACTTGAGAACACATTAAGAAACAAGCAGAAATAATACTATGAATCCTAAATTTCAACGACTTGCAATTTAGAGTATGCACTATGATCGAGATTGTTTTTAATGCACGAGACTTTAATGTTATTTGGAACATTTATTTTTTTGGACTTTACTTAATTAACTAATTGTTATGCTACCGTATCTTTGGCGAGTGTTTATTGTTTATTCTGCTTCAGTTTATGAACCTTATTAGCAACAGTTTTTTTAGAGCTCAATTTATTTAATTAAATTTAACTAAGATATTTTTTTCGGATATTGAATACAACAGTACTATAGTAATTAAAATTCTAGGAGAAATCATATTTACTCCTGATTAAAGACTATTTATTTTTATGGTTCACTTTATCACTGGTGCAGAAAATGTTAATGGTTCCTGGACTTAACAATTCTGTATCGAGAATATTAGGGTAAACTACGAAACGTCTATAAATTATAAATATTGTCTTGGATTGGTTTAATAAGAAACTAGAAGACCGATTTTATAAAACTGACGAAAGCCTTAAAAAATTAGTTTGAAAATTATCCTCATAAATATGCAAATTTTAAAATACTGTAATAGCTTTAAATTTAACAAACATTATTGAAGATCTGTAGTAGGGAACCTGCCAGAAATCATTAAAGAAGGAATTTTCGAGGGCAGAATTCGTTTCTGGTGGATTTTCTATCTTGTGTGAGATTTAGGTAATGATTTAGTGCAAACTCTCGAAGACATAACAATGTTTTTCGAAGAAAGAATAATTAGTGTACGCTACCTAAACGACATATTACAGCCAATTATCAATCAATTGATGAATAACGAGTCATAATATTAGTGATGGCCAAACGAAAGACCCAGACAAGATCACATAGGTCTTGGTCTTGCACCAGTTGGTCTTGCTCTTGGTCTTGTATTGATATTCTTAATCTCGGTCTCGCTCTTGGTCTTAAACATAGAGTTTTGGTCTTGTTCTTGGTTTTGCACGCAAGACCCTTGCAGTCTTGCATTTTAACACCGTACTATGAATGAAACTTCACGATGAAAGTCAATGCTGTTAAAAAAAAATTAATGGATATTTGGTTAATAACGAAAAATTAACTTACTTTAATAGTAAAGTAAACTAAAAAATTCTCCACATAAATTATAATAGACACGACATGTTTCGGCCTTTTTAATACTTTAACCATCTACAAGTACAACTGCATCTGGAAATGACTTTATTATTAAAGAAGTGGAAACACGTATTGCTTTTATAATTTTTAATATTTTATTATTATTATTACTTTTATTATTAAAAATGTATGTGGATTAGTCAGAATTTTTTACTTTTCATTAATCTACTAAACCTGCAATAAGAACGATATTAAGTTACTTAATTTTTAACTTTACATGCCAACGATCAAAGAAGAATTAATTTAATTTTATACACAATAAACTATCAATATACAAATACATAAATACATAAGTAAATGTTAATTAATTTCAATTCTTAATTTTTAAGTATCTTAAAATTTGATATACCTACATTTTTTATTGAATCGCTAAGTTTATTACAGACAAAAATAAAAAAAACATTAAAAATATTTGTGAAGGTACAAACGTGTTGAAATGTGCTAAAAGCTAAAGGATCGACAATTTTTTTCCCACAAATATCAAATAATAAGCTATTGCATTTGCAATACGTCTGTTGTATTTTATAATAGATGTACTTGTTTTGAGAATCCGGTTATTTTGAAAAAGGAACAACGCTTCGGCATGTTTGAGGAATTTGCATAAGTATTACAGGCGCCGTGTCGGCTTAAAATCCTTTGTCGGTGCTTTTATTGTAAACTATACAAAACGTGCTTTTTGGTACAGATTTAGAATTAAGAATTTGGGACTTTTCTACAAGTTGTTATTTTACCAGTTATTTTATTACTTGTATATACTTTTATGAGATTATAGAAATGTGAAGAGTTTATATTCGATGAACTCAAAAAAATAATAAATTAATTCAAATAAGCTAATGTTGTTAAAATTCGTAACAGCGTCTTTCAACACTTTAGGAATCTATGAGAATTAATATTTTACTGGTACCTATCTACATATATGGTTTCTATTCATATGTGACAGAAAAATATGTTTTATTTGATATTGTTTTGTTTAAATACAAATTTACTGTAAGCTTTCTTCTTTTGGAAAACTAAATATAAATTACATTTTAGCAAAATTTCGAATAGTTTTATTTGGTTTAAGTAAATATTTCATTTAAGTTAATTATAGCGGTTACCTATTAGTTTTAATTTTATTTTTCAAACAAACATCATTTTACTAAAGTTGAAATAACCATTTTTAAAAAAAAAACTTTTGCGTATACATACAATAACATTTTTGGGAAAACAAATAATTTTTTTGTATGTGGAATAAATAAAAAAAGATAAATAATCGTTCGTAATAAGAAAAAAATTGTCTTGTAACGTAGTCTTGTTCTTGCCTATATCTTGCAGAGCTAATCTTGTATCTAGCCTTGGTCTTGCAACCTTGAGTCTTGGTCTTGCTAATGGCGTTGTTATCTTGCTCTTGGTCTGGGTCTTGCAAATCTTGTGAGACCAAGACAACACCAAGACCGATTTTGGCCATCACTCCGTAGTATACATTTTATGTTCTATTTATATTTTAAACCAAATGTTCTAATAAAATAATCGTAGTTTTAAATGATCCGTAACCCGGTCTTAAACCTGTACTGCCATTACAAAGCCGGGGATCGATGAAACGATTCAATCCGGACGTTAAAGACGTATTGCTAACAAGGAAGCTAACAATGGTTATGAGGTATGCGGTTTATTCCAAGAAAAAATCGCGCTTTACATGAAGGAATAAAAAAGTTTTTACGCAGCCATGTTTGGTCGCAAACAAAGAATGTGACTTGCAGATTTTAGAATCGAAAGAAGATATAGAAAGAATCATGCATGGAATGGCACACGGAACAGATCACGAAGGAGACGAAAGTATAACCAGCCTAGTATCAGTGTCGCATTATGTTTTATATGCGACAATCATGGAGTTCTCTAATCTTAAAAGAATGCAGTCTGAAAGTACGACATGTCATATTAAAATTGAAGGTCAGGTTATATTCAGCCTTTGCAACAGACCGGAAGCAATGAAAGAGCAGCATGGAGATGTTAAGCTAAAAAAAACGTTAATGTTAGAAATGTTCTCAACGATAATGAGCCTGGTCTATATACCTTAGGACTTAGGCACTGCAAAGACTACAGTCGAAATAAATTCACTGATCCTTTTTTTTACTTTTTAAAGCATTTAAATGTGACTATTTGAAGAAAAAATATGAAAGAATAGTTGTTGAGTTTCTATTTTGGGCTCGCCGTGTAATAAATAGTTTTAACATTTTCTTTGGTGTAATGCTATAATATTTAGTTCCACTAAACAGGTGTAAAGCCTCGATAATTGTAAGTTTTCTTTAGTTAATTATTTTAACTTTGTGTTAATTTGGTACATTAATTTTCACACTTTGTGAAAACGAGTGTTCGCTATTGATTATATCGTCGCTTCTGAAACAAACTAAGATTGATTGATTGCAAATGACGTATATCAAATTTTATAATAAACTTACAAGTGCTTTGTGCGATTTCACAACTTTGTGCTTAATCAACAAATTTTCTTGCTAATGAATATATAATCAACCAGAAATGGCTAAAAACATGTAATTTCTACTGTACAATAAATTAATTACGTTCTCTTTACTTTCGTATTGGAATTTAATACCCTTATACGGTTAATTTTAAGGTTTTCGTAAGTTATGCATTAAGTATTTCAGGACTGCAATCCCAGATGAGATCTCAGTCTCTGGATTCATTACGAACTGCACGTATTTCATTATTAAACTTAAATAGTTAACTAGTGCGGTTTTAAGAATTGCGGGCTAGTTAGCTGAAAGGTATTTTTTTATCAAAATCTTTGTCCGCCTTAGTACTTTAAGTAAATTATTTATTTAAAACATTGGTTATGCGTTTAGGATCTTCCGAAAATAACAGTAATTTAGCAAGTTCATAAGTTCCAAACATATTTAAAAGCCCTTTTAAATGATAAATGTGCGTAGAAAAGAGCCAGGTAAATTTATAAAACGAATAAAACTTATTAAAACTTTTTAGTAGAAATTTTCGTTTACGTTAAGTACAGACTTCAAAACGTAATCGTATGTTTGAAAAGTCGAAATATTGTTACGTTTTTATTTTTATTATGTCGGTATCTTTAAAGCAACTCTCAGTTACTTAGTATATTATTTTGATATTTATCTTTGTAATTAGTTAGAACATGTACTTCCTGGAAACGTAGTTTAAGATATATTGCAATCAGATAAGGGGAATGTCTGAAGTTTATTTCTCTTTCCGCAGTTTCTGCACGTTTGTTAGATCTGTTTTAGTCTTCGATGGTTTTATTCCAAGCAGGACTGGCGGTAATAAATGCATATTGTCTTCTTGCAACTGCCATTGCCAACTCGTGAAATTGTCTGTAGAACTGTAATTCCTGTAATAAAAGATCAAAAGCTCTTCTAATAGTAAAGTAAAACGTTTTAACAAAAACTTCTAATGAAGTATTTGTTAAAGTAAATTAAGCATCATTCTCTTATAATTTTAGTTATAACTTACTAATTTTTTGATATACCTTTTTTTGTATTTATTGTTCAATACGATATTTCGCTTTTTCTTTCGATACACTTTTAATTAATTTTATTGTTAAATTTCATTATTTAAAAACTTAATGAATAGAAACTTTGTAAATTGTTACAATCTGTAGAAAGTTAATTAGTTTTATTTGAGATCGTAAGCACGAGTTGGAAAAGATTGACGATTTTCTTATTTATTGAGATTCAGTTACTTCCATTGTGTTTATGCACGAGGCACTTAACCAACCATCATTAAATACGATAACGTGCAATGTATATAGGGACTACTTATTATACAGCAAATTCGTATTGGATCAACTTTGTTACTTCACACTACTTATATTTATAAAAGGGTAACTATAAAACTTTATGTGCTGCTAAATTTATAAGAAATGCAAACTACTAAATGTCGTTAGCGAACATTTAATTTATAAAAATATAATAAAGTAACGGGTACTTAAATTAACATTTTCAATGTCAATTGCAAGTTTCAGAAATAAAACTATGTATACGAATAAATGCAAAAAAAAATTATTTATGTTTCTGTATAGGCCACGCGTCAGCTAAAATTCAACAGTGTCTGACTTGGAGTGAGAACTGAAAATGAATCTTTTGCTGGTAAATACTTGAATTTTGTACTTGGTTATTGAAATTCTGTATCAACTTTTGAAGACCTAGTAATACAAGCAAAAAACTTTTTTTTAAGATACAAAATTTTCACCATGAAACATAATAAAATAGTTTTTGGGTAAAAGGTGTTTATATTTATTAAAAAACTGACAAGCTTTCGAACGTGGTCTACGTTCTTCTTCAGGTGACAATTAATAAAATGACAATTATAAAACTAAGGTAACTAGAAAACACAAATGTTTGGAAAAATTGATAAATGTTATAAGTTCTTTTAGTTACAGCATTTGCTCGAAGGCTTAAAGAAAAACCACCATTAAAAACTCTAGACGTAGCTTATAGTGTGTTTGGTGGATAAAGTAAAGATCAGGAAATAACAGGTAACCAGGTGTCAGATAACTCATAACCATTGTCTCTGTTAAAGTTGTTAGGTACTTTTTTAATTTCAAATGCTTCTTTGATCTTTCTTGAACGCCAGTTTTTGTCGTTATAGTTTTTTCGAAGTTTATGTCATGTAAAGTGTCTAGCGCATGTTCGGCAATGGCAAATTTAGAAGGTTGAAGTAAACGAAGATGTCTTTTGTGTTCTTTTAGTCTAGTTTCGATAGTTCTATCAGTGTCTCGAATATATACCTTGCCACAAGCGCATAGAACTTATCTTTTATAGGATTCAACAAATTTTCAATTTTCGTGGTAGTATTATAAGCAACTTTAATGTCATTTTTCTTCAGTATTTTTGCAATTTTGTCACTTATATTGGCAACAAAAGGTAGAACAATAAAATTGTTGCTTATAGTTGAATCATTTGGTACAGTAGGTCTAGTTTTTGCTCGAAGATACTTTTTAATTTGTTCTTTGTTAAAACCATTTCATATAAAAACTTCCTTAAGGTAATCTAATTCTTCTAGTAATTTATCTTGATGGCAAATTGTCATCGCACGGTTGTATAATGTGCGAATTGTTTCAAATTTCTCAAATGGATGATGATGAGAATTTGCGTTTATATATTGATCTATATGTGTTCAAGTAACTTGATTGTATTGTTATCAAACTGCCGTTTTAAAAGATGTAAAGTATCAACTATTGGTACTTTAGTGAACAATGAGGCAACGTCAAAACTAACTATTAAGTCATTTGAAGATAATTTCTGTTTACTAATTATTTCAATGAAATGCTGTGTATTCTTTATAAATGAATTACTTAATCCAATATAAGGTTGCAATATTGAATTTAAATACTTAGCTAATTCATAAGTTGTCGATCAAATACAGCTAACAATTGATCGAAGAGGTGAATTTAACTTGTGTATCTTAGGTAATCCAAAGAACCTTGGAATAAGAGTATCTTTTATTAAGTTTTCCAAACATTTGTTTTTTCTAGTAACCTTAGTTTTATAATTGTCATTTTATTAATTGTCATCTGAAGAAGAACGTAGACCACGTTCGAAAGCTTGTGAGTTTTTTTAATAAACATATACACCATTTACCTAAAAACTATTTTATTGTATCAAACAAATAGAGTTGGTGAAAAGATGTACTAAGGGTTATGTGAGCCACGCATGGAGACTGTTCAGTCATGTTTCCCACATAATCGGTATGCGGCGAATGCAATTGTGGAAGGTTTTGTGAAAGTAGGTAATGGGTACATTTCCGCACCCACTTACCTAACATTACTTTTCACAGCGAGTTTAACGCTGTACTCAATGTTCACCAAAAACCGATTTTGAGGAACCTAAACTGCTTGGAGAAGTATTTCAATGCTGTTGAATCAAGATCTAGGCGACAATGGTTTATCAACGTTTGTGATCAAGTCAAATGAATTAAGTCGCTCAAACTAGAGAGAAACACCAGCAATTTCTAAATAGCTCATACCTAAAAAAGTGTAAAAGATTACCTTTATTGAAATATGTCTGCGCATAACTCTGTGATCAAATGAAATCACCTTAGTCGTTACCGATTTTGAATAAAACAAAGAAATCAAGGAAAGAGAATCAGACAATAGTGTTAAAGATACAAAAAACAGACGTTCATTAAGAAGTGTTTGAAATATTCACTGTCGTTTTCATCTGAAGATGACGTAGTAGTTGCTTTACTGGCAGACAAAGTACTTCAAAATTACGACGAGAATAAATGCTGCGAGTGTTTGTAGAACTTGAATTAAACTAAATCGGACTGAATTGATTGTATGGAGTGTGAAAGATGGCTTTATGAGACGTATACTTGGCGTAGACACGTGTAACTTGTATTTTGTGGTGAAATGAAAAGTAATAATTTGATAATGGTCAAAAAGTTAAACCGAAACACAAGAACTGAACCGTAATCTTAATTATTGCAAAAAATAGTTAGTAATTTTTCCTCTGGCGAAATTTCTTATGAAATTACAATGAAAAACTAAAGAGTTACAAAAAATATCTCTTACTATACAATAAATACCTTTAAATTGGTTTAAAATCGCACTATCTTAAGTCGATTTATATAAGTATTCAAGTTGTAATACATAGTAAGTATATTACAGGTTTTGTGAATGGATGTTTTTGGAAATAAATTTACAATTTTCTATTTCAGTTTCATTATATTAGTTTTGAAAAAAAACAATATATGTTGATAGCAATAGTTTTAGATATATTTAAAAAAATAAGTTTTATTAAAACTTGTAACAAATGCAAATACAAAATTAATGTATATATAGTATATTATAGAAAATGGATGAGGGGATTAGCGACGTTGTATATAACTTGATATATATAGCGTCACCGTAAACGTGATTGGATTAACGCACACTAATTTTCAATTTAAGAACTGAAAAGAGTTTCTAATACCCAATTAATTAGTCTTCATTGATGACATCGTGTATTTTTTTTCCATAATTACTAAAACCTTTGGCAATTATTTATACAAACAACATTTCGTCTTTATTTAATTTTGTAATTTACGGCTCGGTCTATTTCATTATGATGCAGTTAATTAAATTTTAATCATTGGATCACGTTATTAATTATTTGGTATTTTGTTCACATGGCGTTTAAAAAGGATATTTTATCATAAAACAATACATTATTCGAGAAGTTATATTACTATTTTTTAATTTGTAATCGATTCAAATTTCTAGATTATATATAGCAAACTTTATAAACAACTCCGTTAGTTGATGCGATGGGTACGACGAAGTTTTGAAATTGTTGTGAAATATTTTGTGTCAAATGCTATTAAATATTAGTATTAATAAATACACTTGTAGTACACCTCGAGGTAGTCGAGCGTATTAGATTATTTAAAAGTTTTCTCTGTTGTTATTCTTCTAGTATTTCTCGAGCATTTTTAATTTATCTTAATCGATTCGCTAAGTAGCTTATAGTATAGAGAAGGAATCACAAACTTTTGTTAATTAGCATTATTCCCAGAATCTGTTGTTGTTTATCATGTTCATTGCAAACGGGTTTGTAACAGTATGAACAGCATTGGATTTTGACTCTTTCTAATGTTAGTCGTGTAACAAATGTAATATGGTCCAACAACTTTTATTCTTTCTGGAATTTTTTTTTGAATACGTTTCAAGATAATTAGCTAACAGTGTACTTAGGAATAATACCTACTTTTTTATTTTAATTTCTCTTACAAAACTATAAAAAATCGATTATATTTCTTAAACTAATTAAATTAATGCAATATTAGTTATCTCTATGTATAAGATTAAAACAATCAAGGCAGTAACGTGGTTTTCCATCACAATCATTGCACCTTTTTGATACGGCTTCTTGGAATTTCCCGTTTTGCTTTTTTTCTGTAGCATCCTTTGCAATACTTGCGACCTTGTCGCGCACTTCCTGGTTCCTTTTTAAAAGCATGACCTGCTAAATGGTTTGTGGATTTATTTTGTTTAGGATCCATTGAAATATTTTCTGTATCTTCCAAGAGTGATTTAATGGCCAACTCTCTAAATTTCATAATGGATATACTTGTGCCGGTAACTAATTGATAACAAAAGTGCGCATTTACTATAGCTGTTCCTAAAATTACTTCAGTGGCTACTTTCTTATACCACTTTACTGTTTTGCGGAAGCGTGATCCATAACTCGCAAATTGATCTGATAAGTCAATTGACATCTTTCCTTTGTTGTAATCAACGACCATTTTCAGTTTTATTATTGGTTGTCTTCTGCGGGAGATTGTAACTGTTTCGTTGCCATGATTCGTAGACAACATTAGGACATCTGTTTTATCCTTCCATTTTAAAATTGTTATACTTTCTGAATTTTCCTGTGAAATAGTTTCTCTTTTCTTGAGTTTTTTACTTCTTATACTAGGTGGAATACCGATTCTATTTATTCTAAGGGTGTCTAATATATGTGTGCACCTATTCAGCAATCTGTTGGCGAGTTCGATACTCGTATAGTAGTTATCTGTGATAGCTGTTCTTCCTTCATCCAGTAATTGCTCACTGAGACCCATCACCACGTTTGTGGGAACTGATTGCTTAGCATCTGCCTCTTTTCCGGTGTAAATTTTCATATTCTAAGTGTATGCTTTATTGCAACACAACTTGAACACTTTTATCCCATATTTATGGGCCTTTAGTGGTATGTATTGTTTCATTTTAAGTCTTCCTCTAAAAGGTATTAGACTTTCGTCAATGCAAAAAAATTCGCCTGGTGTTAAAGTTTCTTGGCTGTTTTTAATAAATTGGTCGAGCATAGACATTAACAGTTCAAATCGGTTTCTTGACATTGTACTGGTGCACACTTTGCTATTATAAAAGCCATCAGTATTCCAATAGTTTTTTAATGACGACATTTTGACCAAACCCATGTACCCTAGCAATCCAAATAACTTCTTTATTTCCGTTCTACTTGTTGGAAAGAATGCGTGCTTTCGGGATTGTTTTAAAGCATATCTTGACGTTAAACACTGTATTGCGTAGAGATTGGTTTCGTTGACAATTAAATCCCAAATTTTGTCGTCGATAAAAATTGAAAAAAAATTGTAAGGCGTACCATCTTCAAGTAGAGCTATTGCTGCTTCATTCATGCCATTATTGCTTGAAAATTATGCGCGTTTGATACATTCACGCAAATTTTACCATTATTAGTGTTTGGCACAGGTGCGGGATCAGGTTCATGTTCAACTTTATCACCAATATTAGTCTGTTGAGATTCCTCCTCATCGTTTTCGCTTAAATCTGAGAATTTGAAAGAAGGTGGGTTTGAGTATTCTCTAAATCCAGGTCCACTATTACCGGTACTTTCTCCGTCATCTGAAGGTTCGTAGGTTTTATCATAAGAATCATCCGAATCGTAAAACGAATTTGTAACAAGTCAATGCTAAATTAGTCCATTAATCTGTTTCCAATACACAGGGTGTAAAACTGAAAAGGAATTTCCATGCAAAATTGAACATCCGTAAGGCGTAAATATTAGTTGTCCTAATTATTTGGTACAAAAATGTTCAATATAAAATTCCGTACGTCTTAAATTCAGCTTTACATCCAGCATACATTTGGAATTCAAAATTCAATGAAGATAGATACAGTTATAAGAATTATATTTTATCACCACGGGACTTTTAGTCCATCCTACTTCTTATAAGAATTATATAGTTTGACAATATTTATAACTAGATATATGATACTTTTAGATTTAACAAACAGCTAAATATTTATAGGTACGTACCTTAAACATCCAAAGCAAGTTTCACAATTTTTGCCGCTCGCCTACTCATTGTTTACACTGAATCGCACAACTACAGAATATAAAATAACGTTGTTATAAGGATGTAGCAACCATACTGATTGAGTTAATTTATTGGTATTGTCTAAAGGTTTGTAAAATGACCATTTAAAAATATATAATAGCAGTATAAGCTAATTAGTTCAAAACAAATCGATACAATGAATAACAAAAATTAATAAACAAAAATACGCATTAGCAATTTATTGTATTCAAACGTGTTTCTTCTATTGTTGTAATGTTTAGAAAGTCTATACGAACATTCAATAAGGATTAATACATAAATAGAAATGAAAGAATTTCAAAACAATTATATCGGATAAAATTTACAATTATTGATTTTTTCAAAACACAAGTATTGAATTTATAGCCGTTGGCAATCAACCAAAAATTTACGTGTGTCTGCTAATATTTTGTGTCTGTTATTTGTGTCTGCTACGACTCTGTATAGAAAATACTGTGTCTGTATTTCGTGTCGGAAGGATTTTGTGTCACAGGACCACGGCCGACACCGGTGACTGTTTCCTGTATACACGGCGGTCCTGTGGCAAAATTTGCAAAATCATGCTTGGCGCTAAACGTGTTAAGAGTTACAAAATTTTAATGTAATGTGAGACATTTTCGTGCAACTTTGCACACTTGTATCTTCTCTAAACTATTGTACTCTTCCGCGGATTGTTTTATAGTAAATTTTGTCCTCGATAAAAATGTTTGTGCAACTTTCTTCTATTTTGCACCGTTTTAGGGTAATAGTTTATTGGTTATTTTAATTTATTAAGCAAATCTTTTCAATACAAAAATTGTGGCGGTTTTAATGCAGGCATGATTTACAAGAAAAACAACTCCAGATGCCTGGTGTAATATGACGACACCGACAAAGCTACCCTTAGCCGCAAAGAAAGCCGCGGTGGTCACCAAAAGCAACTCGACCGAAACACAGATGTTCTAGTAAACCGATAATTTATGTTCAAATTTTAAAATGCGTAAACGATGTAATATTTTAATAAATCTGATTTATAAAGTTTTATAATAAAAACTATCATCAATTACTAGTTTAAGTCATAAACGATTTCACTGTAAAGTTATTAGCATAGGACGAAAGTGAAGCAATTGTAAAGATTATTAGCGTTATAAATCTGTCAAGACTAGAGAAAGGATTCGCCCAGTAACAAACCGTCGTAACATCTTAAAGGTAGAAACAAGCATAACGCCGCTTTCAACAGATTGAGAAAAAAAGGCAAAACCAATTGGCAGATTTGGTACTGAGAGAGTTCGTGAACTTAACTAATCAGAAAAAAGCGTTTTATGAAATATAGTCCAAATTGCGTGCGAAGAAGGAGGAATACGTGATCTTCAATTTGAGGATTAGGCGCCATATAAAAAGTTCAGAGATTAGTTAAATTTATTTGGATATGCGTTTGTAAGTTTTTTATTTGATTATTGTACGAGAGATGCGATTTAAATTTAATTCGATCGTTTAAACGAGGTATTTTGTTTGTTTGTTTTTGTTGCAAACGGAGAGACCAATTTTAATATTTTCTTTTTTTTTTGTCTTTGAAAATTAACAAGTCGCCGAAAGATTACGCTAAGAACACCTAGAGAATTTAATAAATAGGCATGACGATTATTCCGCGTCGCGAAATGTTTTTATTGCGAGTGCAATATGCTGTAAGTCTTCTTTAGATATGACAGGGAATCGCGAACGCGACAAACTGTTGAAAAAAATCTAGTTTTTAAACGAATGCACATTTCCAAAAGTGAAATCTGTACTTTGCGGCTTTTACATCTGAAAGGATGTGGCAACGTAGCTCGAATTGTGTCATAATCTTAGAAGTTGTTGGAAATGCGCGTCAATTAATTTGAGTGTGGTCAAACAATTTTCAGTGATCACGCGATATAAACTGTTTATTTAAATATTGAATGATTTATTTAATCCAAGCGTATTCAATCAAAGTCTGGCTAAATTTCTGAAAGTCCCACTTTGGCTCTAAAATTGATTGTGTCTAAAGAAAATTTGACATTTATCCGAATATTCTCAACCATATCTAAGACAGAATAAAATTACAGTCAGTGGACGTGAATCTCAATTTTTCGACTTTTCCTCGCATAACACGCTTGTGAGCGTAATATTATTTGAGCTTTGCGAAGGTGACTTTTTGCTTTGAAAATATTTTGTGTCAAATCAAGTTCGATGTTTTGAGATTTTGTTGCTTGCTTTGTGTTTCTTACCGTACATCACTTGGAAAAGAGAACCTAAGCGTTACCAACACAACCCAAATATTTTCTAATACTTAAACAAAGCTTAGGTTTGAGAAAGTAAATAAGTACGGTCATTCACGACATTAAAGCTTTACAACCAAAACATCGGGTCTCAATGTTGGTGCCAACAGTTGACTGCTGGTGGAATAAACAAAGTCGCGAACTTATGACAGAGTTTACTGAGCATTTTGTTAACGAAAAGATTAGCCCAAAATACTCATTTTTGTGCTTCTCTAGAAAAATTTTCTATAAAAGATGTACCTTCGAGTAGGCAATCATTTCGCACTAAACTATTACATACTACTCAAGTATGTATAATTGAGAAACAACAGTCGGAAGGGTTTAGATTTAAAGTTTTTAATAATAATTCAATGCCAAGCACAATTTCCGTTCTTCTCGGGGAGATAAAATGCAAACAAATTGAACTACAAAAATGGAAAAAAATACTGACGCCGGCCTATTTACATGCCATGATGTTTGTTCAAGTGCATGGATTTAAGATAACACGATCGGGTTTCTCTTTAGCTATGACACTGGAAGCTATGTTTTTTATCAGCGCGCAGCAATTCTTGATAATGAATGGTATCGCTCATAATTTGTTATTACAAAAAAATCTCTATAAGTCATTGGTGTTGCTGATTCATAATCTTCCAGCAATGAAGAGGACAAATGTTAAATACAAACAATTAGTGAATGATCATACGTCTCTATTCTCGTTTAATATGTACCTAGAATACTAGTTATCTGTGTTTTTTTTTATTTTCTTATTGTTTATGTATGCATTTTTATTTATATTTATATTGTAATAAATCTCGTTCATTATATTACGTAGGTAATATTGTGTTTGTTTTCACCATCTGCCGATAATTGCAAGTTTTCCGGTATCTGTGAGTTTTTGTTTAACTTTTGTTCAAGGTTGTGAAATCTTCTTATAGCCAAATCCTTTGTAAAATGTGAACACAAAAGTTTTTATTCTTGATCGAACATAAAAATTTCCGAATTCTACTTTGTTATTTGTTATGGTATATTATTTTTTAAAATATAGATCTTAATGTCTCTAGGTGTTCTTAAATTGCAATTTAGATAAGTGACCTGTGTTTTTACCAAACTCCATGAGCAACTATCGTTATCCGCAGAAAAATGATTTGATCTTTCATAGAATTTACCGACATGGTTTCGATTTAGAAAAAGAGCGTAAATTATATTTTGCTGTTTGTCATTTTAAAACTAAACATCAGTTTTTGGCGCAATGAAGAACAATTACTTATTTCTACGACGCTTGGAAAACGTTGATGTAATATTTAACAGATAATTATCCCAGTCTATATAAATTGTAGTGCTATCATTATAGTATACCTAATCTACAATTATAAAAGATTAATAATTGCGGTTATTAGACTGAAATTTTGTTTAATTTACAGTTTAATTTTACAGTACTTAATACATTTTGGCAATATCATAATTTGGAAATTGTTTTTAGAAGTTATTGATAAACTTTAATTTTAAATTTTTATTAAACGCTATTGCGTTTTAAACCCGAAAAATGTATGCTTGTGTCGCACTTTTAAAATACATAGTAAAATACCATAATTTTATCGTTAATGGTTGTAAAATGATAAATTTATGCCATTAATTCTAACAATTTCACTTATTTTCGATTTTATCTATAAACGGGTAATGTTTAATATTAAATAATTCTGTACTAATTGTCGTCGCTTTATAAAAGGGTAACGGAATTTAATATAGTCCTAATAAATGTAGCTGATTTAATTTTGAATGGGTGAAATATTTAATGAGATTATAAAATGATAAATTACTATATAAGCTTGAAGATACAACTTAAATATAAATACAATTACTTATGTTTGATCAAATGGCACTTTGTTGCATTGCACGGTTTAAATAACTTGTTGTGATGGAAATTGCTATTACACTTCTCATATTATTTAATTTTCCTGGCGGGCTTTGTAATTAAGTTAATTAGATATTACGCAGACGATTCGAATAAATTCTCAAAGCTAAAATTAACGATTTAGACTCTTTTTAGTTTAACAAACAATATAATTAAATGTCTCTCTTAATTTTATAATGAAAAATTAACTAATTAAAAATTAACTCAATTTAAATAATTTCAAACAGTCGTACTAATTGACTTTAATTTTATTTCAGATGGATCAGGCGTGACGGGCACCTAATTAATAAGATGGAGTTTGCGTTAGTTGGAGTTCTTCTCGTTACATCAATAGTTGCAGCTTCAGAAGATGATTGGATTTCAAAATGTGGCCAATGCAAGTGTATGTGGTCGGACGGGAAAAAAACTGCGGATTGTAGTAACAAGCATTTAAACTCCATACCAACAAATTTGAGTGATCAAATTCGATCACTCGATTTGTCAAATAATCCTTTATATGAACTAAAAGCAAATGCGTTTGTTGAAAGCGACTTACAGAATATACAAAAATTGAAATTACAAAATTGTAGTATAGAAGATATACATGTATCGGCATTTTCAAATTTAGGAAATCTTATCGAACTTGATTTGTCGAAAAACAACATTAGAAAATTAGATCAAACTATATTTCGGGAAAACGCTAAACTCAGAATACTATTTTTAAATTATAATAAATTAAAAGAATTGCGAGGTTCCCTATTTCACAATAAGCCTCACTTACAAAGAGTGTCTGTAAATAACAATAGGTTAGAAAAAGTCGACGCAAACGTTTTTGATAGCGGGCCTGTTTTGCAACACATTGATTTAAGCGAAAATAGACTGAAATACTTAGACTATCAAATTATACAAAATCTTAAAAAAATAACCAGCATTAATGTACAAGGAAATCCTTGGGTGTGCGATTGTACTTTAAAGAAATTTAGAGATTTAGCTATGGAGCAGACATTAGTCACGGCGCCTACAACTTGCGCCGAACCTGAACGGCTTAAAGGAAGACTGTGGAGTGATTTGCAATCAAGAGACTTTGCATGTATCCCTGAAATATTAGAGCCTACACTCGACAAAAAATTAGACGTTGATGCTCATACTAACTATACCATTAGCTGCAAAGTACGCGGTGATCCGTTGCCTGATGTAGATTGGGTAACTAATGGCCGAATTATAGACCAAGATCCTCGTCAAAACCAACAAAAATATATAGTTTCTAATAACCAAAAAGGAGACTTAATTTGGAGTAATTTAACAATTATTAATGTCAGTTATCGAGATAAAGGAGATTATAAGTGCGTTGCAAAAAATCCAGGTGGTGTTGAAGAACGAAATATTTCTCTGATAATTTACGGCGACTATAAAGGAGGTTCTGGATTTACAGGCGGCGCAACAACCGGTGATCTTATTCTTTACATTGGTTTGACGGTTGGTGCTGTAGTACTTTTAGTAATAATATTCGTATTGATTTGTTGCTATTGCAAACGTTCTTCGCGTCAGCAGCATTCTAAAAATAACGATCCAAATCAATCGACGGACTATATCAGCTTAAATGGCCGTCCAGAACACGAAAAAGCATTAATAACGGAAGTAAACCCTCTCGTGAAACCTCCTAGGCAATATTCTGTTCCACCATCTGTAACTAGCGGCGTAACCGAAGTTAGCGATATTAAAAAGACACTTTTAGACGACGATTCAACTTTTGGAGGTAATTTTTTTTAAGTTTAAAGTTTTTTCTAGCGTATTAATGCGGGTTTATTTTTAGCCGGGGATGAAGATTCTCGTTCTTTCGACTACGATAGCAGACCTAGAATACCTATTCATCATTTGGACCCTGATTATAGAGGAGACAACCAACAGCCAGATTTATTAGCATTCCCTGCATGTGGAATACAAGTATCACCAGCTGGTAGCACCGCATCTACAGTTGCCGATCATTCGCGTTTGCCACCACATCATGGACCTCAATCGCCATTACACAGCCCTATTTATGATCATATAAATTTATACAGGACACTTCCGTATTCTAGATCTCAATCGCCATTTACGACTTCTTTAGGAGCACCAGTAGTCACGCCTCGTGCTGGAGCATACGTGACTATTCCTCGACGACCTAGAGCGAGTTGGAGCAGTGAACCTTTGAATCCTATGTTTGTGGATCCAGTATACGATAATTTAGGTCTTCGGACAACTGCATCGGGTCATTCGGCACTTTCTTTGAATAAATTAGGAGGAGAAAGTACACCAAAGACTCCACGTGCGACAGCAACAGCAAACTATGCTTCCATACCATGTGATCCGATTGCGGAACACGATAATATTGGAATACCAACAACAGTACCTAGAAATGCATCTGTTGCTTATCGAGCTCTTAGTCCTACAAGCGAATTAGCTCGTTGGAATAGAAATGGTTCGGAAACAAGTAGCATACGAAGCGTAGATCCAGATTCTAGGAGGCAATCTACTTCGTCGCTTTTGCCAGCAACTCCTGATGGTAAAATTACTAAGATACCACCAAGACCACCACCAAAACCTAAAAAACGTGTATCGACGGGTCCTCTATTTGAAGATGAAGGAGAGGATGGAACGGAAGTGTGAGGGTGGCTAAAAAATCCAGTGCTTTTAGCGCTGGTAGTGTGTTAATTCAATATATGGTGCTATTGCGTGGATCAAATAGATTGTGAATTGCCATCACAGGGTTTCAACGAAAAAATTTAGAACAAATTTGTGCCTTTTTAGACTAAAACGTTTAAACTGTAAATCTCTTAAAATTACTGTGCTTTACAAGTTCGACTTATTTTTGCGCGTTTTTGGGCTTCCAAATAGACAAAGTTTATTGTATGTGTTTTGTCCTCTTTTTTTTACCTTTAATCTTATCGTCGTAATTAGTTTATATAAATTTATTTTTGTATCTATTAATAATTACTGTGTAAATTTTTGATAAGTACTTGTGTAAGAAATGTGTACTTACGTAAACTGACTACAGACGCGTAATACTAAACTTAATAGTGCCAGTGCAACTTTAGCTTACATAATATTCGCGGTGACCGACAGTGCAAGTGCTTATTGAGTAAGCAAACTGAACCCATCCATGATTGATAACACCGCAACAGTATTATTAATGTAGATAATCGACAAGGACGTCTTGAGCACCGACTGTATTATATAGTTCCAGACCTCTTGGATTATTGTAGTGTAAGCTGTGATCTTATGACAGTTTGGAATCGTTTAGGCTCAGTCCCATTGTAAAGGCTTTCACGGCAACAACTTTTTATTATGCCCCTATAAATTAAGAAAATATGATTGCCCGCATAATGTTTCTTCCACCTCAAATTATACAGTGTTGTCGTGGGTGCCCCATAATTTATTATTATTAGATAAAATAGCTTTTTGGTGTTTATCGCAGTTTATAATTACATCAAAATTATATATAGTTCTCAATGTCGAGAATGTTTTATTGCTTTTAAACTAATCAAATTATCAAATTGTACATATGCAATATTTTTAAGAATATTTACTATTGTGTCTCTTATTATTATTATTCAAAGTAATAGGCAAACACATATTTATAATGTGTATTATAAATAATTACAAACTTATGTCTTTTATGATGGTTGTCGTTTATTGACTTAATGTATTATATTTTTCAGGATTACAATTGCATATTAGGTATACTGGAAAAACTGTGAAGCATTTATTAAAATATTATTTTTAAAAATGCATTTGACGATAAATTAATAGAAAAATGGGGTTGTTAGTTTATTTTTCCAATAGCAACGTGCACAAGAAGTTATTAGAAACCTCTCCTTATGGAAACACATTGTAAAAAGTTTTTGAAAAGAAAATACTCAAAATACGTAGTAACAAAGAAACAACAAATCAATAAGTTACTTACATTAAAATAAAAAAGTAAAGTGACAAAGAATCTGTATGATGTGATTGAGATCCATAATTACAAAAGAGACTCTTTAGAATAAAAAAAATAATTAAAGAAAAAGTTAAAAATACTTTATTCTACATTTTTGTAGAGCAGCGACTTTAAATTAGTTAAATGTTATCTAAAAGAAGATTGTAGTTTTTTGGTTCCGCTGTAATTGAGTTGTGGTTTACATCAAGATGTTCAATCTGCTATTGCAAAATTTATATATAACGCTTCAAGGTTAATTTGTAATACGATGAATAATCACGCCGCTTATTTAAATCACGGATAATGTTATCGGTCGGGTAATGTTCTCGCTTTATCAAAGAACGGTCGTCAGTGAATGTCAACAATTTTCTTCTCAAGTTTGTTTCTGTACATAAACAACAATCTATTTTCATTTTTTTTTTGAATTTTCACAATACGCTTGTTTACAGTGAATAATTTTATCATTATACGCTAAAAATAGTTCTGCATATTTAGCTTTATTTTTGCAGTGTCGTTTATTTATTCAAGAATTTTTAAAGAATGTGGGCTCTTAAAACAACAATTTCATTTAAGTACGTCTTATGTGATAACGTTATTTTGTATTTATTTTTAGCAAATTACTGGGGAAGGAATGTGTACTTCTTAGAACAGTGAATTAAACATAAGATTGTTTTTGATTTCTTCTTATGAACGGTGTCAACAAACTTTAATCTTTGATTTAATGCTATAGGTTCGGAATTTTTGATTTATTTGAATCAAAATTCTTGAATTTTTAAACTTTTTTTTGCTTGTATTGATACGATGATTTCACCTTCTAAATCAACCATTGATAATTAGATACACGCTTTATATATTTACTGCTTTCTAACTGAATTTCGTATATTGTTATCATTCGGTTATTGTTATCATAAACTCCCAACGTGATTCTATTGAGCGGCGTGAATGTATAATGCAATACTACATAGTTTGTAAACTTATTACAGCTTTAAAAAATATAGTAATAAAATTGTTTCAAAGACAATTTCATGAGAAAGTTGCGTTTACCGTTGAATATTATGGCCTATATTTTCTTCAAAGTTGCACAAATATTTGTAATATCTGGTAGGTACCCACGACCACATAAAATTCCCCAAACGTTTTGGAATTCGGAATTCCACTACAAGCTACAATTAGTAACACTAATGGAAGAAAATATAGCAAAAACATATGCTGACTTCCTATGACGATTTCATAATTGAACATGGTTGAACTAAAATGCCCTTCAAAGACATCTCATATTCACCATGTAGATGCAATAAATAATAAGATCGTCACATTTGCAACACGATAAATATAGATTACAAATGAAAACATCGCATGTATATTATTATTCCGTAGCGGGTTATCCCTTAGGTCATTTGGTCCATTACTCTCCAAAAAAAGTAAAAATTATGTTACTTTATATTAAAAAGATTATGAGCGATAATAATCATTTCGCATATGGATAAAATATAAATTAATAGATAAATTAATCTTAAATATAAATTTTTCATTCCTCCTGCAGCAATGGCCACCAGCCGCCACTGTTATTATTATGTAGGTGCAGCGCTCGGCTTTATATGATATTACCAACGGTCGTTACTATTATCTCGTACTTGACACTCCAATATAATAAAGCATTAAAGGAATAATACAGTGTGGCGATATGTGAACATGTTTTTTTAACCCAATTTAATTATTATTTAAAGCTGACTTAATAGCTTAGTTGAATAAAGAACAATTGTTTATAAAATACGAATTTTAAAACCACAAACGCAAAGTTTTTAGCATTTGCTTTCAAAAACAAAGCTTAAGTTAAGAATTAAATGTATTAATTAGTACTAACTAATGTTGTAAATTTGATGTTAACAGTTCTTATTATTCAAGGCCATTTATCGCTAACACGCTAAATAAACACTTTACTATAGAAAATAGACATAGGTCTGGAAAAACATTGTTTTTTAAAATTAAAACTAGTACCTATTAGATTAAATCATGTTTGCGTATCTTAGTTTCTTTTTCAAAAAGAAATAATACTGTATTTCGTTTATGTATTAAAAATGTTGACCCCAGTTTGGGCGTTCGTCTACGATGCAAGATTGTATTTAACAAAAACGTACAATAAAACTAAACATAAAACACATTTCAAGAGAATAGGTATATAAAATATGGTTACAAGTTAATCGTACAGCAGCGATCACACGCATCTCTTCCACTCGACTGCCGATTCCCATTTTTGACCTTAAAATCATATATTTTTTTTCTTTGGTGCGTAGTAGCGCCCTCGTATATGCAACAGCACATGGATGATTTCTTCTCGGGTGTCTTTTTTTTTCGGGTTGGGATTACAGGCTGTACGCTATTCCCAACTTCTCTTCCTACGTAGGGTGTCAGCTCACCAACGAGATATTTCCCAATAGCTACAGAGGGTACTTTAAAATCTGTTATCTCATATGTGGTTGGTGATTATTTTTTCAAGATCTTGTATGTTCCTATTCTCTTGGGTGCTAATTTACTAGGCATGTTTTTACCGGCGTTACTCAAAATATGACTTTTGCACAATACCATTTGCATACTGCTTTAAACATTAAACAAATTAAATAAAATTAAGTAAACAGTAGATATGCTGCAGACTCTCCAGTGGTTTGGCAAAAGACACTATTAATCGAAAAACAAATGATGAATAATGCAACGTCCCATCTGGTATGGTCAATACTTGAGAGAATAGCTAATTGGGATTTCATGTCCGTATTTTTACGTTCTACGGGATTAGCTTTCGGACGAAATAAAGGAGTTAAACTTTATCTCATGTTCAATACATACATGGCTTGTTGTAACTTCCGACACAAATTGTACCTACTCCGTTGTCAGATATTATTTTTATAGGAAATCCGTAGGCAGTGGTCCAAAAAAATCAATCGTTAAAACCAATACGTCGATGATATATAGGCGTTTGTAGTAATCTGTCCGGCTTAACGTTTAACTATTTGTACTTTAGATATTTGCTGCAATTTTGAACGTAATTTTTTAATGAATATTTGCATCTCAGGCCAATAGTACTATAGCAATGTGCTGTGCTGTGGTACTACATCACTTCAGACTCCGAATCATGAAAATATCTATATGCATCGGATTTACTATCAGATAACCTTCATCGGTCCAAGATTTCAGTTCCTTACTGAGTGGATGCTCTTTGAAAGATCTGATAATCTTGGTAATCTCTTGATCTTGACATGGTTCTTTTCTTAACTTTTCCGGTGAAACACGTGAGATGTCGACTATGATAGTACATACTGCACACGCAGTCTGTTTAGTTACACTGCAAATAGATCTTGATAAGCTATCAGCCACTATGCTAGTTTTTCCAGGAGTATAGTTAATTTTTAAATTATACGTTTGCAATTGCAATGTTCATCTTGCTTATCGACCTGATGGTGACTTTAATTCCATTAACCATTTCAACGGCTGATGGTCGGTTCGCACTAAAACTCGACGTGACCTCTAAATTTAGCCAAAGTCCAAACAACTAAGAGCCTCGCTTTCGGTAGTACTAAATTTTTTTTATGATGAGGTTAATAATGTACTGCCGTACTCGATAAGGTGTTCTATTCCATTAAATTCTTGAAGTAAAACCGCTCATACATCGTAGTGACTTGCTTCGGTGTTATGAATAAAATGCTGATGCTCATTTGCTTGTTTCAAAATGGGCGCAGTTGTTAACAATAGTTTTAAATACTGAAAAGTGTCATTTTGCTGTTGGTTCTACTTCCATGAAACATTTGTCTTAAACAGTTCAGTTAATGGCTTTGCAACATCTGAAAATTTTAAACGACTTTGACTTTGTCGTGATCCGCTTGTATTCTTTTGCTAGTTATTACGTGTTCTAAATACTTTACACGCGAACACGCCTTTTCTGCGATTTACATGTAACTTAAATTTCTTAAGCCTGTCGAAAACTACGGACAAGTCGTCAAGATAACCGAAAACCACATTGTTTTTAAGTCCCGATCTAAATCTATTTATTAGTCTTTGAAAGGTAGCATTTCGTAACCCGAAACTCATTTTTGTAAAGCAAAATACTCCAAATGGAGTCACAAAATCTGTTTTGTCTCTATCTATTTAGCGAACATTAACTTAACCCAGATCGTAGAACTACGTTGTCATAAAACTGGTTTGTTTAGCTGCTTGAAGAATATCCTTTCTTTTAGGCAAAGGGTATTTATCTGGTACCGCAACAGCGTTTAATGGTCTATAATCCACGCATATACGCGTTTCTTAATTTTTCTTTGGAACTAAAACTACATTTAAAGTCCAAGGACTTTCGCATTCTTTGATTATGTTTTATTCTAAAAGCCTATCTATTTCTTTCTTCAGCAGTTCTCTTTTTGTTGGCGCAACTCTGTAAGGTGGAACCGAAATTGGAGGTTGATTGTCTGGCACGATAATACAATGTTTTGCATAATTCGTTGGGTCCCCCATACGTCAAACTTATGCGTCTGTGTTGTAATAAATTGTGAAAGTCTTTTACGCTGATCATCATTTAATAACATGGCTTCATCATCTCGTAAATCAGCTACATGAACACATAGCTCAAAAGATGCTAACGGGTCGTTCAACTTGCTTAGAAAACTGTCAGAATTATTTAATCCATCCTTGAAAAAGCATGAGCAGATTCGTTCAAGAAGTCTAACAATGTTTCGTTTTTCACGCTTGTATCTAACACTATAAAGCTAGTACAAAATTGTCGATTTCCTATTTGAACCTCAGGTTCTGAAAGTAATACCTTTTTAGATCGCACAATATGGGCACCAACTTGTATAAAACTTTATGGGTTCCTAGGACTTTTTGTTTCCGTTCTTAAGTTAAGCAGGACATAACACTATTTATAATTTCAAAGAACTGTTGTTTATAGTGGTCTATAACATTATCATTCATGTAGCGTTCTAAGCCAGCATCTAGCTCCCACAGACCACACGGATGAGGACGAAGCTTCGGTGGATGTAGTTTAAGAGAAGCGTTTTTTGTGGATACTTACCCAAAACTCTAAAAACGAATTTTGTTTTCTGAAAAGTTCCATTGCATTCTTTAAAGATGCAAGCATTAATTCAAATGTAAAGATCATTTTCGTAATTAATGAGGATGTGGGTTTAGGAAGTAGCTTGAACCCACTAATTCGGCGCCTATGTTGCACAATACCATCTTCTAAAGGAATCTTTAAAGTTTCTGCAGTTTTTTCCAAAAATGGTAATTGGTTGCAAGGGCCGATACAAGGAGTTTCGCATCCGTGACACTTAAAGAACTTCTGAAATGTTTCTGTATTTGAAATCGCGGTTGGTTCAATGTAGCAGATTTCTTTTCGTTCTTTCGTTTGAACGTTTCGTATTCTGTTTTTTCATGGCAAAAGTTTTTACAGTAGTTGCACTTAGGGCGTTTAGTATACTTTTGAGTAGTCAACCCATCCTTCCTGCTTGATATTTATTTTCATTTCGTTCTCTACTAACGATTGTTCTACGCTTCGCACGAATTCTGTTAATTCTTTAAATCAACCAACCTTTTCCCGAGGCACACGCTTACGAATTCTCCTGTGTAAAAGGTTCTAGATCACATCAATTTGTACATTTTCTGCAATATTATCGGGTAATAGCATTTACCTACGTAATGCTTCGTCATTTCATTCTCACCATATTCATGAGAGAACAACTTGCGATATACACGATACGGGGGTCATTTTATTCTGTGCGCAGTACGCAAAATCTTGAACGCAGTTGAACCGGTTGAACCTTCAGATTTTAAAGAAAACTGCAGCTTGCCCACACAACACCAAAGGCATCTGACAGATTGGTACAGTCTTTATAAATAGTTCTCGTAACTATAAAAGCATTGACATTAGACTTTTTTGATCCATCAAAACGTGCAGTACATTTAGAAAAGTTACCTGACGAAATAGATGTTGGCACATGTCTAAATTGATTTAGAATTTCCTGTTGAATTTCCAATTGTGACTTCTGCATGCTCGCAATAAGCGTTTGGAATTGTTTACTTGTAATGGTAAACGATCCGGAAGCATGTGCATCCGTTGGAGATGCAGGTGATTCAGAATGTAGACTAAACTTCGTTGAGGTTGGAATATTTTCCAAAGATATAAAGTACTGGTAACCTTCTGAACAGCACGATTTCTTAAATTGTAAGTATTATCATAGCATAAATGTATTCTGTCAATACATGTGAAACACGCAAAAATGTTCTGAATAGTTGTCTGTTGTGCTATTTAATTAAATATACATTGTAACTCTAAAGTAACCGCACCATCAAACTTCACAGAACACGGTTTCACAGAAAGGATTTATTAATTTATTATGCAATAATAACTTGCATCACGTTGAGTGCCATTTGTTCCAGTTGGGGTGTTGGGGTACACTATGCAAGATTATATTTAACAAAAAGGTACAATAGAACTTTAAACATAAAACACAATTCAAAAGGAAAAGTATATAACATATGGTTACAAGTTAATCGTACAGCACCGATCACACGCATGTCTTCCACTCGACTGCCGATTCCCATTTTTGACAACTGATTAACTTAAAACTGTATTTTATCTTAACCACAAAAACCATACAGTTCATCAAATAGAATTTAAACAGCATTAAAAAAAAGTTTTAGTTTGAAAACAATTTTTGTAAAACGTAATAAGTAATTTTGTTCAAATTACAGGTTCCACAAAAAGATACATACAAATATTGGATAACGCACTGCTACTCGAGTCGGCGCTGTCTTTAATTAGAATAGATTTAGTTTCCAACAATTATTACAGTTATACAGATATTACTTGTAGTAGGTATATTGAGTGACGATGGTCAATTAGATAGATTGCCATTCTAGTATTTGTATTGAAATCCAATAGAGTTGTGAGATTGAGAGGAACTAGGAAGTTCGAGAAAAAGGTTTCAAATCAGAAATTCGTATTGATAACTCAAACTCTGCTCAAACTAATTTAGGTCTCATAAACGTTATTAAAACTCATACTTATTTTGATCGGAGAATCCAAAAATGCAATAATATACAGGGGGTTTCACTTAAAAAACACAACGGCGTTTGCAACATCCTGTAAAATATAAAAATAATTAAAAAAGTAACCATAACAGAACCCCATATATCTTAAAAGTAACACTTTTTGAACGTCACGTATTTTGACCACAATATTCCAAGTCGTATACCGTGAACAACCCTGTATATATAAGAATATATTAAAAATGAATCAATTTAAAACAAGTTAATTGATATTTCAAAACCTAAAGAAAATTATATATATAGTGGTTTTGTGATGAACATTGTGCAGAATAAAAAACACTTTTGATAGCATTTGGTCTGTTACACTAAACAACCTAAATACAGCCATTGCAAGAATTTCAAATTTAACATGTCCTACATAATAATGTTATTGGGTTTTATTTATATTACGTGGTATGAAATGATGCACAAGCGCAATTGTGTGACATCGTGTATATAACATAATCAAAATATTCTACTTAAATTTGAGTCGTACTATAAGTACGAGTACATTCAAATAGACTAGATTCAAATATAATTTAAATTGTAGACATTATAAATTTATAAATTAAATAGAATCAACAAGTACTTGGTTGAGAGACAAAATGCCATAATCGACATATAGTTTGTATAATAGTTGTTAGAGTGCGGTAAGAGAAGAAAGAAAAAATACACATATTTATCATGTAGTACATAAACATTTATGGTGCCAAAATATGTACGCTAATCAGGGACGGACTTGACTATTGTGCCGCTCTATGGCTTTAAACATATCGTCTTCTGTGTGTCCTGTGTTTGGAATAAATTGCACAAATCGTTCCACAGGTGAATTATCTTCTACATATCGAACAACTAACGTTAATTGATCGACATGCGAAATGTCGGGAGTAGAATCTGCTATTATTGAAAAATATTTCGCCGAACGTAACCGAGCCATTATGTCTTGGGTGACTTTTGTGGCCATTATTGTTATGACTTCGTTGCAGGTTGTGGAAGACAGATAACTAACTCCGCCTGAACCCGAACCTTTATTGCCATATTTTGATATATGTGAGGCTAAAAATGGATCGAATTCGGCAATGAGCTCAAGGCACATTAAATAATTGCCATTATGTGGCGAACCAAAATCTTCATCGCGTCCTCGAAACGCTAGACCACGTGAGGCTAACGATTTCACTACAGCAACAATTCGTAGCAAAACATTTTTCCAATAGCCTATCTCTTGTTGCAGCTGTTCTACCAATTTTTGGTCTACTCGACCACAAATACTGCCTCTTGTTTTTAACTGTAAAACAACAGACTTGTGACTATTGGAATTTTCGTGAGCCATTATTCGCGCCGATGCATTTTTCCAATCGTTGAAACCTTCTTTAGTTCCAAATTGTGACGACGTATTGTTGAACAGAAGACATGGACCACAAAATACTCTCCCAGTTTTCGGCGAATAAACAAGCCAGCTGCGGGGCATTTTCTCTCCATTCAGCATACTTCGAAAGAACATATTTATTTAAATATCTAGTCACTCCGTCAAAATCTATAATTAAAAGATAATATTAATAGTGTTCTAAAAATAAAAAATACAAAAAAGATTTGTTTTATTTTACTCAAAAATGTTAAAATATGTATTTTTTGCCATTTTTTTTGTAAGAAAAAAATAACAAAAAATTTTGTAAACTTTTTTTCCAATTTTAGAACATTCTGTCCTGTTATGAATAGTTTAGATTAAACAAAAAATGTTATTCCTTTGACGTTTTTTTTTAAATAAAAAATAAAAAACATTTTTTTTGTAAACGTAAATTTTGTGAAGTAAGTATTTTGATTTTAACGCATTACAAATAAAAAAAAATTAACTTGAACTTACCTTTAATGAACAATAGATGTGCACAACACATAACAAAACACTATAAAATCTGTATATACTTATTGTCAACACACAACACACAGTTCACTCACTCGAGATGCTTGGTCTTTGGTTTCCAAGTAAAGAATGAAAATTCAAAGAAAAATCTGCAGAGTTTATTATTTTATTGCGTTCGTCTTTGCGGCACCCAGACGTTGGGATTCCCAAATATTATGGTCAAAACTACTCTACATTACAATGTCTGCATGAACCGACAAAGAAATGGGTTGACAATAAAAAAATAATGATAACTTTCTCAAAGCAGGTCTAGAAGCTCATAAAGTCATAAATTAGGAGTTTTAGATTCGACCAGATGTTACTTGGTTTATCAAATTCTTATACAATTTTCAATTTTATAATTTTATTAAGTTCTGCCAATTTCTTTGAACTTAAATGATGCCGCCCCTCTTTCTGATGCCGCCCTAGGCACGTGCCTACTTTGCCTAATGCTAAATCAGTCCCTGATGCTAATTAAACAAAAAGCCAAGTACACAAAAAAACAACTCTTCAATGTGGAGATCATTTAAGGAGTTTTAAATAATATAATGTTATTAATTAATACAAACGTTTATCAATAACTTTTAAAACATCCTCAAATAGTACCTATGCGTTCAAAATATAAAAGGTAGTAAAAGTTCTATATAACTACAGAAATATATTTTAATACGAAAGGTTATTCTTTTATATTTTATGAATGTTCTTTTCGTAATAAATAAATTAAATTAAATTTATATTATTCATTTGTTATCTCATCGGATTACACGCGAGCTTTCTACTTTCTTTCAATAAATCTTTTGTTTCAAACTCAAACTTTATGTTTGAGAATAATCTGTTTAAAAAAATTCCTTTTGATACAATTGCGTTGGCGTAGATTACAATTTTTTGTTTATAAATAAGATTTTATATTATTTATGTGGTATTATGAAACACTCGGTTTACGCATGAAGAAATAGTGATCGAATCATTAAATTATTCATTTTTTCTTGCAATAATATTTCAAACGACTACTATAATAGGTCAACTTTATTTGTTTTTTAATGTGATTAGCATTTCATACATATATTGCTTCTGTAAACAAATCGCTTTGCTTTCTTTTGCAAATACAATTGCTACTTAGTGTAACAGTTTCATCAAGAAACACCATTACAGACTGCAACTTTCTCTAACCAAAAGTAGTTATTTTTTTGTGTGTAATATATAAAGTTGGTAGTACGCACTGATCTCTATAATAATATGGATAACTGATACTGAAAATTTTATAATATGGAGTTAGACTGCGTAGAAAACAATGCCACATAATACTGAGATTAGAACTAAATTGAACGAACTTTACTTTGTTATTTTACTACAGTACCGATATTTTTCAAATCAAAACAAAAAATTTTATGATAATAGTATTTTGTTGAATGAAAATAATTTTAACTGGCTTAAGAATTAGTCGCACAAACTTAACCTATTCGTAGGTAACTTAAAAAAATGCGACAACTCTTATGCTTAAATGTTGTTACGAGAAAATTATGTCCTTTAAGTTGGGTAACCTACTACGTGGTTTCTTCGCAACAAAAGCAGAAGCAACGGCTAGCAACGTTTTCCCGGAGAGGGAGTCGCAGGCTATGTGATGCTAAATTATAACTTAAATCTAAAAAAAGGCGCCAAGACGATGAAAGATTAAATTAGGGAGATATCGTCTAACTCTACCTGTAGCTAATAACACAGAATATATATTTATTTTATCACAGACAATAATGCCAAAGAGGACAAAGAAGGTACAAAAGTATAAATTTTCCAAACGTTAATACATGGGTCGAGTCAAATATAAGTTGCGCCCTATACTGGGCAACACGCTGTACAATAAACTGACCTTGTCGGTTTAAACTTTTACATACAAAGAAGGAATGAGTTTATATTCGCAAATTTTAAATCGCAAGAGTAAATAACAAAACAAATTGAGCCTCCGAGACTCAACGCCCACTACATACGACTTTGTGAAGCACAAAATGATATTAATAATTGTGTTAACCTAACATGCACGTACGGTCAACAATCGACATTACCACCGAAATACAAATCGTAGAATTTGAAATTGTAATACTCACAGTAAGGTTTTATCCAGTAGGGGATTAGGTAATTCCGTACTTGCATTACCTAAAACGTAATATTAAATCTAACACAAAATATACATACGGCTAGCACAAGTAAATTTAGTTTTCAAAGCATACAATCATGTGAGATAGCGGATGCGCAGCGTTTCGCTTCGACTTAACGTAATAATTTATGGCAGCAGCTCCTCTCAAAAAAATACAATTTTGAAGGTTTTCAACCTCTCGACGGTGTGAATAGTAACGTTTTAATAACGGTCAAGTAGATGTCGAGTAGAACGATCGAACGCATAACTGGGAATTGCTAAGAAATCAAGAAAATTATACAGTGTCACTGAAACTAGAACAGACATATTGAAATGAGAATCTAAAGTACAAGGCTACTACTGATGCGTCTAAACAATTTTCTAAATAGTTTTAAACATACTAATCCCTTTAGAAAATATCTTACAAAAATATTAATATTTAGACAATTGCACTGATAATTAAACTGTCACAAAAAAGTATGGTGTTTCAGACCGCGTGTTATGAGAAGCGCTAGATTTTAGTTCTTGTCTCATTAATGAGTGGCGCTGATGATTTATCTAAAAGATGTCAATGACAGACTACGGTATCAGCTACCCATATTATTATAGAGATATATAGACATAGACAACGTATCGACTTTAGTCAATGTCAAATATCGAAAAATGTGTTACAATTTTTAATCAATAAATGTAAATGAAAACAAAATAGAAAAAGCAGTATGAACAACATGTGTACAATTCCTTTTTTGTAACAATTGTCGTCATTGTAACACGCTTTAGAAACCTTGAAACTTATTAAAAAATTCTTCATAGCGTAAAAATAAATTCTTTTTCAAATGAGATCAGTTTTTTGTTATATGTAGACTGTTAAAGTAAGGGGTCAGGACTTTTTTCTTTGATAGTATAATTACACGTAAGCATTTGCGTCTTACAGTAGATGTACTGTTTCGATATTAAGAGAAATACTGTATTGAAAATGTTGTTTAATATCAGTTGGAAAATTGAAGCACAATAATAAAGTAACATTTAAGAAAGATAAGAAATATACTGTTGCAATTTTAAATGAGAAAGACGTCGCGATAGCAATCGGTAAATGCGAAGATGGTGTATTTGCAGTAAACGGAGAGATAAACAAAGATGAACTGAAATAGTTATTGTAAGTGAAATCATGCAGATTTATGGCAGATAGAGATAAGATTTTAGATCAAAGCCGGGGTATTATCAAGACTTAGTTTCTTTAGATTAAAAGAAATCTTATGACAAAATTTTGTCACACATATAAACAATCAATACAAAGACAATTATTAATGAATGAATTATAATTATGTTCAAAGATTCTTGATTAATAATAACACTATTTGACGATTATAGACAGAAAAAAAATATGGTAGTAACTGGCTTAAGCAACGCTTCAGCGATCTACCTGTGTAATTAGTAAAGAAGTTGATGTAAAATTAATAGAAACGTATTATACGCTTTAAGATGGGTTCACACGATATAGCATATACGTATAAAGACTATACCGATACCATTACATTGCTGCAATAAGTGTAAAGTGAAGCAAAGATTGTGAAACAGAGATATTAAAATCGCATAAGTTCATGTCTTAATTTCCCAATATCGTTTATGCGCACACGCAAATCCTCCTTATTTAGTATTACGCAGAATGAATAATATTTTCTCTGATACAAGTGCTTTCTTCAATAATTTTTACATAAAATCAAATCGTTTACAAACTTTGGAAATTAACATATTAAGGTGCAGTGGCGTACCCAGACTGATGTATTGGGGGGGGATTAACAGTAATCAAAGTATAACTAAAATAAGAGAGAGGGGGGTTTGTCATTCATATGGAAGGTACTGTTTTTTCTTTTAAAAAATTGTTTAAATTTAAATACTTTAGAAGTCATTTTGATGTGTCCCGACACCTAAAACAAAATTTACAAAATGGACTTGTTTTTTTTTCAGAGTAACAACCAATTATACTCCAAAAACCATTTGTACTGAATTTTCAATCCTCGTTTATTAAATTTTTAAGTACTGGAAACGTATAAGACGGCGGGAGGCACCCATTATGATTCGATGATCTCAGTTTAAATTAAAAAAAATTGTTTCTGAATTGTTTTTATTAGTGCTTTTTTCAATGTTCTGATTCTTATTCTCTTGATCATGTACACCTTCACTCTGAGAAACATTTTGAGAAGTTGAAGTTATTGGTAATTCAAATACGTATGTATCCACTTCCCAATCTCGATCTTTTCTTTTAAAAAAGTTAGTCATTTTGCACTGCTTACACATATTTTGTAAACGCAAATTAAATATAACAATAGAAACACAACCATAATGCACAACACTCTTTTCGTATACACGCGAAAAAAACGCACAACTACTAGCTGGCTGTAGTTTAGTACAATAAAGTACTCAAATACCGTAGAAACACTAACAAAACGTGGAGTATTTTGGAATAAATCGTCGCGCAGTTTAACAACGTGGGTACGTGTTTATAATTAAACAGTGCCTAAATAAATATAAAGAAGGAATATTGCAATAGTCTTAGTCGGTGTTTTTTAGTCAAAGTAGCAAGTACAGCTGTATGGTTTCGATAATAATAATCGGTGTCGCTGTAATGCCGATTTTAAGTTTTTATTCGAAATAAAAACTTTGATTCCTTCTTAACCCAAATGGCTTTTACAATAACAAACTTGTTTTTATTTTTGACACGTACACCATATTTATATTTTTCTTTGATTTATTTATTTACTGTGTATTTTATTAATAATAATACTCTAATTTAATACATTTGTTATGTCATATGTATTATTAAAATTTAAATGCATATTTAAAACATTGTCAATTTTAGTTTCTTTTACTTCAATTTGTACTTTTATTTTTATGTATATTTTAATTGAAGTATAGCAGTGAGAACATTAAAAATAATTTTAAATAATCATATTAGTTAATTGAAATAATGTATATAATAATACATATATACATTTGATGTACTAGTAATTTGGTATATCTATCTAGATAGTTACTTTTTTAAAATAAATTTACGTGCATTTAAATACTAAAGTAATAAAACCTACTTATTACATTATAACAATACAGTCGACGCCGTAGACCGACGCATAAGAATTCACAAAGAAGTAGATTAATATATTAATAGATCCTTTCCCAATTTTTATGGCTGTCTTGGGGGGGGATCTATCCCCTTCATCCCCCCCCGTGGGTACGCCACTGTTAAGGTGTGGAGTAGGTATAATTTCTTATTTTCCAAAAAAGTCACAACAGAAAATATAACCTAAAATACATTTAAAAAACCACTTTTTTAATTCATGAAAATAGCCAATCAACGTTCAAGTTTTTACATTTGCGCTTTCAATGCATTGAGTATTAAGAGACAGACTTATGCAAGATGTATATAGCTCCGTTTCAAGATGTTTGCTTCACTAATTGTCATACATGCTCGGTATAGTCTTTAATACGTATATGCGATATAGACTTTCATCAACAAAACAGTACAGACAAACGTATGTGTATCAGAAAAGTCGCAAGTCTGCATGATGTCTTCGTATTTGTGGTACCCAAATAATTAATTCTTAATTAAATTAATTACCTAATTAATAAAAAATATTCATTTTAATTATTTTTTAAAATCGTAAACGAATATACTAACTTATCTCGTGAGCTCAATCATAGTATTTTGGTACAAAAATGAAATTTGATGTACTACTGATAAATTATTTTTAATAGAAATAAATCCAACTCTCAATGTAAAATTTTTGAAGTTTATAACAAATTCTAGGCTCTCCTCTAATCAACTCATAAATTTGTATTGCAAAAGTTAAAGAGAAATAATATTTTTGCATATAATAGTCTTTTTTCTCAAAACAATTGGTACATAGCCAATGAAACCACGTTTATTCGTAATGTAACAATTGATTTCAGAAATAATCACTTGCTACATTTTAGAATTTTGGTTTTTATTTTAATTGTTTTTAATTAGTATAATCGGTTTTACAATATGAGTGATGTAGAAATTGCAAATATATATATACGACATTGTTTAATATGTATGATATCGCCATTATAAAACCAAAACGATAATAAACCATCAACTAAAAAAAAAGAAAATGTACCGCAGTCATATGCGATAAATACGCGTAAAAGATAAACGAAGTAAACATTGCATTACGCAGGCGAATGACCTTCGGCGTATGATCTCAAGGAATCATTTGAGATAAATATTTTCTTTTTTTTATAATATGTCTTTCTCACTCTTGACAACATCAACTTTAATTTACCATTCGTATCCAATACAATTCATGACAGCACTTCTCCATGACCCTCGGGCGTTGCGCTTGTATTGAGAATATAAATGTTACAAATCTTTAATAATTGGAAATTAATAATAATAATAATATTACCAAGGTTGCGAAGTGTATGATTACAACCTAAGCGACAGATTATATCCCGAGACGCACAACTTTATAATCTTCTTCTCAAGCGTGGTCTATATACAATTTTTTCCACTACTAGATTTATTAAAACCTTTTTACCTGTTGCTAAATCAAATTTAAAATTTAAGATGTTTATTTCAAATTAAAAATTAAGTGAGTGATTTTGACAGTTGTCATTAGTTTAATAGAATGAATTTTGACCTAATTTGTAATTGTGATTTATAATACAGTAATAAATAGATAACCTAATTTTTTTTTCCTAAATCGTTTAAACACATTATTACTTTCGGCATTGATTATATCTAAAGTACCTTGAATTCAGTTCATTTACATTTTTAAAATCAAATTAATTTGTTTAATAAACGATAATTCTTAAAATAGCACTAAATAAAATCCCTTGCCTGGTAAACAATTTTTTAAACTGTTTTTCTTGAAAACTGTTATAGAATTATCAGAAACTGTAAATATGTTCAGTATTAACCGGTGTTTAATGATGAAGTATTATTTACCTACGCTTAAAAGTACAACTTCACAACCCTACTATTATACGTAACAATGAAAGCCTATGCAACTAAAGATAAACCGTACAAAGTAATAACCAAAGTGTCGTCAGAATAACAAAAGACAAAACAAATGGTTAAAAACAACAATAATTTATATAAAAAGAAAAGGAGGTGTTAAAGATTATTCATGCTCATTAAAATCGTAATGATTTTATTGAACCTTGAAATTCGCTTATATTCTTTTAAAATGTTACTTCTAATTTTATTGATATTATTAACTGGGTTCTTGATACCATTGATTGTTTTTAATAACGTTCTCTAATATGCTTCTTTTGCTTTCTTTATGTGGCGACTACCTAATATTTAGTCCAAATTGAAACAAAGAATTTTCTGAGTTAACTAATATCGAAATAACTTCTGTAAACCGGGTGTAACCAAAAAGAGCTTACTAAAAGGAAAAATTACACTGTTGATGTCACAATTGCCTACACGTAGTTTAAAAAAAATGAAGTCTATATACACAAATCAATCCTATACTATAACTAACTATCAATTTAACTTTAATTGAAAAAATGAATTGCTGCTGATTTTTTTCAAGCTTGACAAGATTGACTTTACATTTGGAGGGACAGTTCAAGTTCCACATTTTAGATTTTTGTTCCTCATCAGCAACTGTCCATCAAATGTACCTCGTTTTTAATGAGGTCTGTTGCGTCCCTTAAAACTCTTATATAAAATGAATTGAAAATCAATTTTGTATTTATTTATGATTTTAAGATAAAAAAATATATATTTCATTTAATTATTTATCGAAATAAATTATCGCTTTGTCTTTATATTAAACATTTTTATTATAAATGTACATATGTATTTAATACATGAAAAAAATAACACCAAAAATAAAAATTAATACAATATAATATTATCACATAAGACGTAGTTAAATTAAGTTATTCTAAGAACTGCACATTCTTTCCAAGTACACTAAAGATATCAAGTAAGCGAAGATAACGTATTTACAGATGTTTAAATGAGGTAATGTAACGTAGGTCAGTCAAAATACGTATTTGAATAAATAAATATACTGCAAAAATAAAGCTAAATGTGCGAAACTTTTTAATAATTATGGGTACATAGTTAATTTTTAACCCATAAACGGCCAGCGTCCTATTTTAGACAGTATACAGTGTGTCCCACATGAATGTAAGAAGATGTTAAAACTCACATTATTTAATCAAAGCAAATGCTCAAAATGCTGTCCGTTGTTTTGTAAACATAACTGGCATCGCTTTAAAATATTAGTGGTTACTTTACGTAATGTATGACGATTAACACTATTTAAAGCTTCTTGTACGAATTCATGTAACTCTTTAACATTATTATAATTAGCATTGCTACCATATACTTTATTTTTTATAGTACGTCATCGAAAAAAGTCCAGAGGTGTCAGATCTGCTGATCTAGGTAGCCACCTAACATGTGTGTTAGTAGCTATTAACTGGTTGTTAAACCTACTATCGATAACTGCCGACGGTGTCGACTATTAATATTTCTCCACCACTATTGCAAAGTGTTAAAACAACACTAATTTGATCAAGTTAATGAGTGGGTTGACGCGCGGCGCATGCTGATTTTAGATGGCATATATTCGCCACACCGACAATAACTGATAATTGAACTTCAGACCATATTAATTTATAGATAAAAATAAATAGCAAATGTTCTTTTTAATTGAATTCACATGCACCGAATAAACTTAGATTAAAAAATTAATGTAAAATAAGTTTTTGTTCATGTATAGGAACAAACCCGTAAAGAAAATTGATAACATAAACCTAAGTTCTGATTACTATAAACAATGTTTATAGTTTTTTCTGTTTTTTAATAAAATGATAGCATAATCCGACTAATAAATAATAATAATAATAAATAAATAAATCTATGATTCCAATAATTAAATATTTAAATAAGGGAGCGGCAAATTTGGCATCTGCCCCAGGCGGTTAAAGCTCACGCTACGCTACTGCGCTTAACTATTGTGATATCTGATACAAAGCGCTTTGAATATGTAGTTTTATGTGTCATAGCTTATGTTAAGTTTGTTAACGTCTGAATTTAAGCAAAGTCGACACAAACTTGTAAGATTTTTGAAGTAACACCAAAAGTGAAAGAAGTAAGTCTCTTAATTTTTTAATTAATATATTGAAAGCTGAAAGTAGCATTAAAGTTTACATTTATTCAATTTATTTTTTTCCATAAATAACAATATAAATATTTAGATGCTAACGTCTTCCTGCTCTGTAATTTTGGCGTAAAATAAGTCGCAACAAAAAATACTGCAATTTTATGAAGATAATCGAAAAAAGAGTACAACATTATACAACATTAAAATATTTGTTATATAACCTACGTTTTGACCAAACCAAATGTCCGATTTTAAAGTGTGGTGTGAAATAAAATGTATTTGACAGTTTCGTTCGTGAATTTAACAAAAATTGTAGATATAAAACAGAGTTTCTTAAATAATTATTAATTGTTCCATTAGTACGAAAAAAATCAGTTTAGACGAGCAAGAACGGTCTTACAAGATTTAAAAACGCATGTTTTGCGGGGATTTAATATAAGATTTTTTCTTCAGTGACTATAAGCAACGAATGAATAAAAAAACCCGTACCACAAAGCAATATGACGTTAGTATTATGTATTTGTAATAAATTTTGTAGAACACAATTTGGTTCTTCTGTAATAATAATAATAATAATAACAATAAATACATAAAACAATCAATCACATTTCGGTACGGACAAAAAAGTTTGACTAGTTGTCATCACGATTAACAAAATCTCATTGTCCAATTTTTTGTACAAAAGAATTCAAGCCGTTGAAAGTTATGTATTGACATTTTCTGTTATGGTTTTTGTTATAAGGCAACCACAATATTGATTGAAATTAAAATTTAAAAATTTGTTACGAATAAAAAGTTTATTAACTTTTGCAAAATGGCAATTTTTAGATTTTTTTATCCTGCTATTAAATATTCATCCAATACATCAAAGTATTTTATTAAAATATTTAAATAAGTTCAAACTAAAAATTGGAATTGTAAAATTAACCGAAAGAAAAAAGAAATTATTTTTGTATCGATTTGTTTTCAAGTCTTTTAAACAAAATCTGAACATGCTTTGTGGCTTCATAAAATTACATTGTACTTTTTAATACAATAGGTTTCGTTTCAGTATCTACATTTAATTGTATACCTACAGTAAAATTTGCGAAAGAAAATTTTCGCAAAATAAACTCGGCTTACGTTTTGTTCTCTTCAAACTCTCGTAAAACGGCATTAAGAAAAATTTAAAGAATGGGTTAAATTTTGTATACGTACTCGTGGTTGCATTTTTCATTAAACTTTCTAGGCAATTACTTTTATTTGCTTTAAGTGCTTTACTACGAAAATGGAAAATTTAGTTGTTTAATTAAAACTTAGCTCATTAATGAGAACGTGAGTGGTTATGCGGATATCGCAACTTCTTTAATTCCAATGCGAATTCGTCAGACTGGCACGAACAAGCGAGAAAAATTGGAGATAAAAAGACCTATTAAAATCCTAATGGAATTCATTTACATCTGACTCTTCTTTTGTAAGATCAAATTATGGTATTCAAATAGAATTAAGACGGGCGTTTCAGTAATTCAATGTGTAAGCAATGCGAACCTAAAAGATGAGCGTTCACCACCATTTAAGAATTATAATGGAACTGATTACAATTCATTCAACTTATAATCTTATATTCTGCTATTATTGAAGTAAAAATTCAACTTTTTTTACCTCTTTGGATAAAAACGAATTTTTTTCCGAATTGGCTTTATGAAAACGTGGCTAATAAAACCTATCTACAATATGTTGTAGGTACACACCGATGAATGGTTAAGTAACTTTAAGTTTTGTGCAATTTAAAAGTTTTATACGGTTAGAGATTTTAGGTGTTATGTGTATTATCACAATTATTTATAAAAAAACATTCAATTTTTGACACATTGATCAAAATCATTAAGAATTGTGCTGTAATTGTTAATAGAATGATAAAACTTGTTAATAAACAAACCTGTACAAAAATGATTCGCATAAAATTATAGTAACTGTATAGTAAATGTTGAACTTTTATGTATGCTTTCATAAATACCCACGTGTCATATATGTTAGGCAATCAACATTGCTTGGATTAGCATCAAGTAAAAGAAAAAATACAAAATGAAAAATTTGATTTGTAAATTAAGGCTAAGTAATTAATTAAAAACAGTAACACATTAACAACAATACTTGTTTATTTGAAATAAAAATTGGTAACTAATAACATTTATTTATATGTTGTTCTTCAGGTACGATACATGTATTAACGCTTCTCTTTAAATTTTAGAAAACATTACCAAGCTCATCACCTTTAATATTTCGAATAGCATCAGTAATTGCATGTTTCAAGTCTTTAATATTGCGCAGCTGGTTCTTATATACTGGGTTTTTTTAAAAATTCGTAAACGTAAAATTCTAGTGGCGTAAGATCTGGAGATCGTGGAGTATATAACTCTTGGTTTATTATTCTTTCATTGCAGAATTGCTGAATAAATTCAATTGTAGCTCGAATAGTATGAGCCGTTGCTGAAAGTAACCAAATTGAAGTTTGCTGTCATCTAGATACTCGAAAAATTGACTCAAAATATTACGGTAACCTTCTGCGTTTACAGTATTGTAAAAAAATATTGTACCAATTATCCCTATCCTTGACATTGCAATCTATAATCCAACTTTCAAATGCAATATTGTTCCACAAAAGCGTATGGATTTTTGGTTGACCAAGTACGATAATTTTGGGTATTTACATATCCACTTAAATACTTTGTACGGAAAAAAAGTTAAACTAAACAGGTTATCGTTATTTAAATGTTTATTAGCCCATTTATAAAATTTTACACGCTGCAAGAAGTCAGGAACACTTAAATCTTGATAAACGGCAACTTTGTACGGAGTCATCTAAAACTTCCTTTTTAATGTCTTGTGGCAACTTAAAATCCTAAAAATTGAATGCTTGTAAAAAAGGGAACTTAAAATGATTTTATACCTGTTGCCGCAGATATATTTGCCACCGACTTATTTGGACTTTGTTTCGTGCTATTGCAAATGTCTTCGACAACAGGTGCAGTGAGTACTTACAGTAGCCTTTTCTGTAGGTTTCCGCTTATAAATGCAATTTTTATTTAAAAATCAATTAATTAAAACTGGCTTAAGATGTCGGAAAGTATTGTAAGTAAACTTTGTTTCTGGGAAATGTTCTTTGAATTAATTGATGCAACTTTAAAGTGAATACGACTAAGTTCCATCGGGATTGCGAGTACCATTTCGAAAATGCACCATTATAATAACGGTGTCTTGTGTCGTGAAATGATATTAAAATATTATTGCAACAATTAGAATACCTAAAAATTATAATTGTTTTTCTTCACTTAATCACAGAAAACATAAATAGTGCTAAATAGTTATGATAATAACTGTTTTAAAATATAAAAGTAGATAATAAGAAAAACGACAAAAAATCATACTCGATGTAGACAAAACGTCAAACGAGAATGTTCATAAACAGTAACACTATCAACCTAATACAACATCGATGCTCAACTCATAGTGGAAAATGAGTTTTAATGAAGTCCATGTACCTTATTGGGAAAATACACATAAACAAATCCATTAGTAAAAACAATTTTGACGGTAAAGAAAATTCTTTAATGTACATAATTATTCAATAAACTAAGATGGATTATTCCGGTGTTCTAAGAAGACAAATATCAGTCAGCACTTGTCACAAAAAAAACAAATGGTAATTACATTTAAATTTATTCAATGCATTAATTGTCTCGGTAGATATTATTGTACCCGGAGGTGCGAACATCTGTAAGAAGAGTGTTGTCGTTAGAAATAAAAAATTGAAATACAAAAGTTTATTCAAAAGTTGATAGCAAATAAATTAAATAAAAAAAGCGTCATCCTATAAAAGAAAAATGTTTTCGTTTATTTATTGGAAATTACGGAATTGCAGATAATGAATTACTGACTAATTTTAATTTTAACTAATTTAATATAATGTTTATTAACAACTATGTTAAATATGTCATAACACAATTCTATAATATTCTCTTAAAACGCTTCAGTAAAATTTATGATGTCGCAATGTTCGTTAATAACAGGGTTGTCAGTTATCGCGAAATTCCACAACATTTTGGAAATGGTTGCTAGTAATTGATGGGTATTACACATTGTTGTGAAATTTTGAAGAAATTTTTTTTTGAAAAACAATAACATAAAATATGACAATCATTACATGATTTTGATAAAATTAAAAATAATAATAAAATAAAACAAAATGAAACATGTAGATTATAAATGAACTAACGCAATACAACAAATCGTTAAGTATCTTAAATCAAGCGCTTAATTTAAAATTTGCACTAATTTGCATTTTTGCTGCTCTCGGTGCATTAGGATCGTTAGTTGACGGCGCCGCTGCTATTGCAAAGACTGTAATTACGGCTATAAATGCTAAAAATAAGCTTTAGAAAATCAAATGCATAATCAAACCATGGAAGCAATAGCACTAAATAAAACTGAAAACGGATGATATTTACAACCATATAAATGGATTTGGTTTTTTTTTGAGAACGGCAAAAACTGCAGAAAAATTTATGATAAAACTTACAAAACGAGCGCTTACTAACATAGATTTACATAAGTATACTACGAAATTAAACATAAAAAACTTTTGAGGGGTATTTATGACCTAAATCTGGAGTAAGTGCCGTTGAGTGTGGTACAATAAAATTGGATAACAAAAATGGAGCTGCAGCTTATAAAAAAATTAACGCAAGCGCAATATATTTTGATAACTTACAACCTCCATTAAAATTAATACAATATTTAAAAAATAATGTCTCTTGTAGCATACTTTACAATCACGACAATTTTCAATCGTTTATTACCGTTTTAATACTGTGGACATTTGTGTTTAAAGTTTTTGTATAATTGATGATAGATTTCTCGGTGGTTCATCTAGGTAAATGATTGCTTTGTAACCGAGAAGCCCCGGGTTTAAATCCTTGCTCGCCGCTTAAGATTAGTATATATTCTTGATATAATCTAGTTATCAGTTTAGTAAGTTACTGGTAGTATAATCCCTTCTATATTTACCTTAACCGGAGTGGAATCGGTTCTTTCTAGTAATTATTATCTTTTTATTATACTAGAAGACGAGGATTATGTTTTGGGATTAATAAATTTAGAAACTTTCAATTTAATCGCAAATACAGACAGCTCTAATAACAAATGTCATTTCATACTCCAAAGTGGTATAGAACGCTGTATAGAAATTCCTGAAGGAAATTGACGATATTAATAATTATTTAAGTAAACAACTTTTAAAGTATGACAGCAAACATATAAATCAAGGCCAGTCTACTGCGCATACAGTAACTATAAAAAGAAATAATAATATTTTACGGTTTGAACTTATATGCATGTTGGATATTAATTTTTCTAAGAAAAGTTTGATAAATAGTTTACTAGGTTTTGAACCTAAAATTTTAATAGCAAACACAAAAAACATCTCAGATCTTCCTTGTAAAATTTATAAATTAAACGCATTATGCGTAGAATGCAATATCGTAACCAGTTCGTTCAGAAACGGTGAACCAGTACATATGATTCATGATTTTTTTCCTCCAGTCCCAGCAGGACATAAACTTATAGAAACTCCAAGTAACGTAATTTCTTTACCTATAAACACAAAGCCGACAGACGAAATTACTATGTAAAAGTAACAGATCAAGATCAAAATCTAGTCAAATTTAGAGAGATGATAACGGTTAGACTGCATCTCATTGTAATGAGACTTGTGTTTAGCAAAAATAAAAACTGGAGTAAACATTTAAGTACTACCAAAACGGTGAAAAACTGTATAAATTCAAAAAATAAAACTATTTTTTAGTCAGTCTGCTAAAATCAATCGCTTAACAGAAAATAACAAATGATTCCTAATTTTTAGGACTGAAAGTACTCACATAAAAATGAATTGAAATTTTGAATGCCAACGAACCGCCCGTTTTTGATACTACAATTGCGAATGCAGAAAAACAAGGTCATCCACCGTATGCAACAAGTTCTTTTAACAATAACGATGAAATCAGGATTCCTATACGATAACAAGATATATATGTATACGTTAATTTGGAATAGTTTTCTTCATATACAAAGAAAAGTAGCAGCATATGACAATAAGAAAAAAAAGATTTAGATACCAAATATTCAATTTGTTAATATGGGATTGTTTAAGGAGATTTGTTTAGAAACCTCTGGAGAAGTTATCGATCGCGTTAGAAATTCTCAAACTATGTCTGTTCTAAATGTTTATGTGTCGTACAATAAAGAAGAAAGCAAAACTCATGAAAACAGTGGTTGGTTTCCCATAGGCAATTCAAGATTATTGGACACATCTTTAGGAAATTTTGATGCGGTTATAACTCTTTGTATGATTTAGATTTCTGTGACAATTTTAAAAAGGTAGTGATCAAGCGTAGACAAGAATAAGTGTTATTTCGCAGCAATACATATAATAACGCTTTAGTAGTTGATGACAATACAAAAACTATAAAAGTTCAGTTACATAAAGTGATTTGGCAAGTTCCACACATATATGTTCTATTATATTCAATTAAGGAACAATTAAGATTGCTCGATACTGTTAAAAGTACACTACATTCTAAATTTGAATTGTTATTAAAGAATTAGCTTGTGTCAATAACAACATTAACGTTATTGCTAAGAATACAGAAAATACAACACCTTTAGTAATAATAATTAATTAAGCTAGAAAAATACCTCCTTTGTCGATTATAATTATTTATATAAAGTTACTCAAAATGTAAACTCTGACCAATTCATTCATGTAAGAAAACATTTTTTACATCTTAATAAATTAAATCTTATTAGAAAAAAAGTTTTTTAACGTATTCTTAGAAGATACAAATAGTTAAATAAGCATTTTTATTAATAATGTAACATAAGCACATTCTTTACAATGTCTGCTAGAATTGTAAAAAAATGTAGGTGAAGAGGTAATAATTAAATGTAATGATAAACAAAATTAGAGCTGAGCTCCAAAAGGGCGAAACGGCCGTCCAGTAGTTTACTCTGGTGGCATTTTCACAATTGCATTGACATTGCATTAACCCAACTTATAACGTTTACCACCTTATAGCTATTTACAGTTATCATTCGTACATAGTACCTTATACTATGAGATGGCTCTGTCATTAATTGTTTGTAATGGTCTTAACTAATCTTTAGCCACCTTGGCTCGAGCGATTTATTTAGTTAGTTAACTGATTTAGGTTTTATTGGTGCAAATAGACTATTCGAAAGCTGGTGGTAAACCCGTTTTTTTTGCACACGACAGATTGAGTTGAGAGACGTGATAATAGTCGGTGGTAGTCGTTATTAGGTATAACTAGAGAAAATCAGGGTACATTAAAAAATTGTATTTGAAATACAAAATACCCTTTCTAAATAAGAAAAAAATTTTAAGTACAAAATGCAAAATACACGTTAAAAATGTATTTGAAATTGAAAGGTGGATGCTTCGGATAATAATGATTTTGGAGAAAAGTACTTTTAAAATTAGTTTTTTTACAAATTGTTCTAGCATATTAACCATATCAAGAGCAGTCTGTAGAGTAAGCTCTTTGGCGACGGTGTAATGTTTTTTATACTTTGGCATGCTGTATGCGACCTTGAAAGCTGCTATCAGTGTGTTGCTTTGAAGCTTATTTAATAAACACATTTTTTTGATTTCGTAGTCTTTGCAACTTTTTCATAAAGAATTTGCAAGATTTTTCAAGCATGTTAAAAGAATTGTCTTCGAGATGTCGATTTAGCTTACTTAAAAGCATACACATGCTGGGTGCTAGAACTTTTAAACAGACCACACACTGCAATCTGTCTTCATTGTTCACTTCTAGTGAAGTAAAGCCAAAATCGTCAGGACTCGACTCTACTTTTTTCTTTTTGCAAATGCGAGTTTAATTTTTTGCCTTTAGAATATGCTGCCCGAATGCATTGCACTATGATACGAAATGACCCTGAATAAAAGTATGCGATACTGCTTTAAACTTTTGCTTTAGTTGTTTTTCTGGAAGTTTACCTACAGCATGTTTAAATTGTCACCCTGCAACACAATTATTAGTAAAATAAAAAGGTTTAAGGAAGATTTTAGTGTAGACGGTTATAAGCTGATTAGTGGTGGCTGGTTCATAAGGGCTCTAAGGCGCGAGCCCCCACAAATTATGAGTTTTAACATACATATTTATAAGATATAAGTGTCATCTACTTTTTATAACTCTAATTACATTAATTTAATATGGTCGTTGCTCAAAGCAACCTAAACTAAATAAGTATTTTCTTAGGTTTGGGCTATAATTAATAGAACCCGTGCCTTATAATTAGCAGAGCAATGCAACGTGACTACCCCCGTTACGAGATTTTCATTTGCAGATTTAACGTGCAAAAGCTTTGCGCTGTTAAAGCCCGTGGTTCAGTAGTAATTCATCAGTAGAACTTATATGACGTATTCTAAGAAAAACGATAATCGGGAGCTCAGGCAACCGGATCCACTCCACCTATACATGAAGCAAAAACGGGCACGTTAGGAACGCAACAGCGATACTAAACGGCGCACGCCGAAACAACAAGAGCGCAAAAACGCAACCTCTCCAGCAGTTGCACACCGGCGTCACAAAAACGACCGGTTCCATGAAAACACCATTATTCCTGAAGTATTCGAGGTCATAAAAACCTCGATACTTGGATGGATTGACGAATTGGAGAAGGGACAAGCTTCTCTGCGTTTTCAGGAACATACCCATAAAGGGGGATTCCTTAAAATAACGTGCGTAGACGGGGCAACCAAAAAGTGGCTAGTCGGCATATCAAACATTATGAAACCACTGGAACAGGAGGAGGAAAAAGTAGAGGAGGACGAGAAAGTGGGCCCACAAGAGGAATAGGTTAAATAAGGAAATGTTGTGAGTGGATAGGATAGTCTTACAAGACCAGTAGGATGGGCTAAGTATTTGTGAGAGCTATAAAAGCACGTAGTTCTGCGAGGACCTGCTTTACGGCTTATCATTGCTTCTAGGTAAATACCAAGTCGGTAAGGAAAAGGATCTGCATATAGATGAAAAAAATAAAGAAAGATAAAGTATTAATCAAACATCGACAACTAAAACGAAAATAAAACGTGTTATTCAACTAAAAATGTAATAAGCTAAAGTGACGATATGTTCGATAAATAACTACAAATGACACGCGTGGTTTCCATCAGGTACTCTCTTAACGACGAGAGCTTCTATTACTGAGGGCCACCATACGCTGTTGAACGCTCCAGATATGTCAATAAAAATTGCGAGTCTGTACTTAGAAACGTTCGGTCGTATATTGGTCATTAACATACGTGCGGCGTCAGTTATTGTTTTGCCTGGAACGAAGCCATATTGACTGGGATGGAAAAAAATTTTGGAGCAATATCGTCATGAATTTTTTGAGAAGCACAGGTTCAAAAATTTTGCCAAGTTCTGATAACAGAGTTATCGGACGATACGAGTTGGGATTTACAAGATATTTCTTCCCAGGTTTGAGAATGGTAATGAGTTTACCAGCTTTCCAGATCGTAGGAAAATAACCACATTTAATGCATGAGTTGAACAAATCAACGATCGTAGAAGAGAGGAAATCTTGTACAATTAGACGTAAGACATTACAATGTATTCGGTCGAGTTCGGGAAACTTGTTTTTACGAAATTTACTATGCAGCGTGGTTAAATCATGGCTAGTAACGACCCAGTCTTGTTGGGATCTTATTTTCAAATTAGTGCGGGATCTTATTTGGGCATGCAAAGGGTTAACTGTCGTCGGATCGTCGTCAGGAAACAGAGAGCAAACAATAGCTTTAATAGTATCGTATTTTGAAATAGTGTACCTGTTGCCTTTTTGGACATTGGGGCACGGTTGAATCGACATGAATTTACGATAGGGCAACCTGTAAACTAACCCTCACGGGCTCGTTGCCAACACATTAAGGTTTTAGGTTTGCTGGGGCTTTTTGGTGATGTTTTCGTAAACAATGCACCGCTCGCTTTAAACCATGTAATTTACGACTCTATCACGGCACGCCGGCTCTAGATCTTATGCGTATGCGGTTTAAGCTACGCTTGCAAGAATCGAGGATCACTTAGGTCAACTCACCAATGACGGCTTTTACCAATCCAGGATAGTGGCACAAAGCGCCAAGTGGAAGGTATATAGGAATAGAACGCGATTGTCGTGTTTAAGCGAATGGGATCTACGCGCTTGAAATCCAGGATTCTTTTAGCGGCCAGTTCAAGGAGAAGCGCTTCGACGGTTAACTCAAAACGTATCAGTCGGTGGTCACCTTCAAAAACTTCAAGGACAACGCCGGTTTTGGATTTTTTGGCAACAAAAGGGCGTCAATATTCGTTCAGCCTAAGTTACTAAGGAAGGTAAAAGGTTGGTGCGGTTCGTTGACAACACAGAGGTCACGTTCTCGAACACCGGGGAGTGCCAAAGCGGCGATTTCGAATTGAAATCATCTGTTATTATGATAGGAGCGTCTCTTAGTTCATCAAGCATTTTATTAAGGTGTTGGAGATGAATGCGTACATCCTTACTCGGCGGTCAATAAACGCTGACGATTGTCAAGGAGGTGTTTCCAACCGTAATAGATACTACAGTGGAGTTACTTGTTAAAGGGCTGAGTTTTAATTTGTTTTATAATTTAGCACCACGAAGCTTACAACCCAAACCTCCGAATTCAACTGAGTTAGTCGTTAGCCATTTAAGTTGCGATCAAACCCTCGTTACAAAATACTTCTTCAACAAAATGTTTTATTTACGTTTTATTTTTACATCACCTTTTACCATTCAAGACATCAAAGTTAAATTTGGAATTTTTCTATTATGCATTTTCATTCAGAGGTCCGTGGGCAAGTCTTGACATGAAAAGCGTTCGTGGGTCAAACGTAAATTAAATAAGCATTTCATGTTCAGGCTACAATTATTGGAGCCTTATATGTAACAGAGCATTGCAACGTGACATCGCGACTGCCGTTACGAGATTTTTATATGCAAATTTACTGTGTAAAAAGGCTCACGTTATTATAGCTCGTGGTTCAATAGTAATTGATCGGTATAACGTATATGGCGTGTTTTAAGTAAAACGGTATATTTGTCGTATGTAATTTTTTGAAATATGCAAAATAATAGTGTAAAACCTATTTTTAAAAATGAATTCGTAGGATTGTTGTTAGAAGAAAAGGTTGAAATAAAATCTCTCGGAAGGCCTACTCTAAATTTGGAACTAAATCAAGTAGATAAAATTGCAATACGTACTTTTACACGGACCTTTTTTAGTGCAGCTTATAATAAAAAAAATTAACAAAAAAAACCGACTTCAAAAAATGAACTAAAAAGTAAAAAATATTTTAATTTAGTTACAATTAAACGAGAAAATTTTTTTTTTAGATAAATTACATTTTGAAGTCGATGCCGTGTATGACATTGACGTAAGATTAGGCTTAATTCTTAACATTACCTTTGGCAGTTGTAATAGATTTAACTCGAATGTGTTTGGAATCAACTTCAAAACGTAACTTCATGTAAATAAAATTTTCGTCGCTTAATTGTAAATAAACTAAATCATTATTTTTGTAGAGCACTCTTTGTAATGAAACCACAGTTTTATATATGTTCAGTAAATTTATTATTTAACAAACTGCGGACTTACTCCATACTGTTCAACGGTTTTTACAAAACCCGTCCCAGGATGTCGAGGTCGGTCGGCATGTCAGTTTTCTATGTTTGTTTTACTTCCGCGCAGTAATTTCTGGCGGTTAATTTGAATTTTTAAATACTTGCACTACAGCTTGTCAATCCTGACGTGTGATCGATCTTGATCATCGTTGACATTGACTTTGCTTACTTAACTATTATATTCCCATTAAACAAACAGTCAAATACATATTACATGACTAACCTATATTCTACATGAAACTAAACAAGTAATTATTTGCATAGGATAAGGCCGCAATCGAGAAGAAACTAAAATCCCTTCGTAAAGTATTTGAGAGTTTTGAAAACCGTCAATGTCAGTGACAACATATCTGTCATGCGGTAAGACGATGTGACATCAACGTTTGATAATCAGAATCACCTATTTAATATTGACGCGGAATTTTGTGTGCCTTATAGTAGTAATTCCTGTTTGCAGCTTGACACGCTTCTTGTTGAGTTACCGCTTTATCACGAATTTTTTCGAGGTTTACTGGATCGGCATCATCTTAATGTTCATTTTCTAAAATTAATCTCAAATTATCAGTTACATGACCTATTTGATTAATACCAAACAGCAGTCTAGCAGGTGTTTTTCCCGTGGCACGACAAACAGAGTTATTCATGTAAAACTCAATCTGACCTATTACATACTGCATCCCATTTTTTTAAAGTAGGTGTTAATTTCGCCAACGATTCATTTGTTCTACTTGGCCGTTGGCCCAAAGTGCGCCTGTTGCATTTAGTATGTGACTAATAGTTTCTTGATTCATGTACTCGGCAAACTCACCTGAGGTGAAAAAAATGTTTACTGTGGTTAGCAAAATAAGATTTTAGATGTGTAGTGTACGCTAACCTTTAGTTAGTATGCGACACCTACCGGGGTAGTCTGTAATAAAGAATATAGAAGTTAGCCATTACCATTTGATACATAGAATAACATGTACTGATTGTGATATGAAGAATTATAAAAAAATATGTTTTTAAGTTAACTTGAAGAATAAAGGACAACATCGTTACCAGTATTATTATTACTTTTTTATTTATTAATGTCGGCAGGGCGCAGACATTACAAGATGCTTAGTTACCTCTTTACTATTTGTCGCCTTGCATGGATACAGCTTGATAAACTTAGACAATGCGTTTACTACTACCAAGATGTATTTTTATAAACGGAGTTGCTCTTTTCTAACGGACCGTAGTGATCTAAGTGTATGCAATCAAACGGTACTTTTCCTTTTGGTATAGAGTACAAACACCTTTCACGTTTCCCCGAATATGATGAATATTCGATGCAATTTAAGGAACTCGAAATATGACCTCGTATACTTCGACGCAATTTCTGAAACCAATATGTGCGCGTGGTCAGCTCGAAACATTTTTCTACACCCATGACCCATATTGTCGTGGTATGTATATAATATATTGTTTTGCATAGAAAAACAAAATTTTGTTATCATATTTACGGTATACCAAACCATTGAACAACTCAAAGAGGGAACTTTCGGAATTTTCTAAAGACTCAAATGTGTTGCCTTCTAATATTAAAATATTATGACTACGACTGAGCGCATTCACTTGTAGCGTTCTAGCACTTCCCCGATGCTCAACAGTATAACAATAATTCTGTAGCATTAATGCCCATCTCATAATTCGTGGATTGATGTCCTTTTTGTTTAAAGTCAACTGTAAGCTTTTACAATTGGTGACTATTTTAAAAGAAATTCCTTGTAAGTATATATGAACACGTATTACTAGTAAATTATTGCTAAACACTCTAGCTCATAGCTCTGGTATTTACTTTCTGCCTCGGATGTGCGTGAACCGAAACCTAGACTACTTGAATCGCAATGCAATTCAGTTTCCGCGGTTGGTGAGTACAATAAAAGAACCGGTTTTGAAACTAATTCTGTCTTTAACTGTTCAAATGTTTCCATTTCTACTTCAACAAAACTAAATTGTTTATTTTTCTTTAATAAGTCGTACAGCGGTTTTGCTTTTATGGAAAAATCTCTAATAAATCTTCTAAAGTAACTGCGTATTGAAACAAACGAATGTACCTGGTTTGCATTAGTTAGATTTGAACATTTCAACACAGCAGGCAAAGTTTCTGGATTCGGTTGTATACCTGACATGGTAATTTCGTAACCTAAGTAAGCTATCTGAGTTTGCAATAAACTACATTTATCTATTCTTAAGCTAAGCAAGTTAATAACCAACAGATCATACCCTTTCTTAAGGATCTCAATATTTTCTTTAATAGTGGTGGTTGCGATTAATATATCGTCGAGGTAAATTAAAACTTCATCATTGAAAAATCATACTGACGTATCTATCGAAATGTGCGGGGCTGTTGCAATAACCGAATGGAATTTTCAAATACTCATATTGCCTAAATGGAGTAACACACGAAAAATACTTTACAGAAGCCTCTTTTGCTTTCACATGATAAAAATTTTGTAAAATACTGTTTGTCTTTCAATCTAGCTAAATGATTATCAATTAATGGCAACGGAAAATTGTCTTTATCTACTCGTTTATTCAGCTCACGAAAATCCTCACATAAACGTAACTGACCAGATTTCTTTTTAACCAAAATAATCGGTAAACTTTTACTTGGACATATAACTACTTCCTTTAATAAATCATCAATAGTTTTACGTACCTCATTTTTCTCAAAATATGATAATCGCCTCGGTCTAAAACAAAACGGTGCCTCACCTGATTTTAAAATAATGTCAATTAAATAATCTAGATGTGGTTCGATTGGCCTGTCTAGATTTATTATTCTCAAATGTGTTAGAAATTTTCTCTTTAACGTTTGCATCTAATGCCACATTAATATCTAAATCTGTTTCATAAGATTCTACATTAATTAACATAACATCATCTTGAATGAATTGTTCATTATATTTTGATTTAATATTTACCGTTTTATTATCATTGAAAGCAAAATTGTATTCTTTATTTGCTAAAAATCCCTTCCTAATAAGCAATCTACGTCATTGTATCCTTAGCTACAACGTAAAAAGTAACATTCATGTTATAATCTTGAACACTACCCTTACCTTCTATACCTACTACCTAAACTATTTACAGGACTTCCATTTATACCGCATACATTCAAGTTATTGCAACTAGTTAAAACTGGTTGCAAGTGAAACAACGAACAAAATCGTTATTGGGTCGAGACATCATTGAGGTGTTTTGACTTTGTGGTACATTACGATGCATATTGTAATTACCGTTATTATTCGAACTGCTACATTGAGAAGGTGGTCTTCGACTAAAAAGTTTATTAGTCTATTGGTTTTCACTCACTGACACTTGACCCATTACTCTTAACATGTCAACGAAGGTAACAACCCTAATAAAACACTACGTCCCAGGAACGTCCTCTTTAGGTCCTAATAGGTCGGGAACGTCTCCGTACTTAAGGAATACGTTCCAAAAACGTCTTACAAAATTCGTTCCTAGGACGTTAGAGAGAACTGTTCAAAGAACGTTTCCTTCAAGTCTTTATTGTCCGTGTATTTTTAATTTCATTTTTGCGTGCTTAAAAAGTATAATTACAAATGACCTTGGTTGAACTTTAAATTTTGTATTTCGTCTAAATATGGTTCAGATTCAATAGGACTCGTCGTAATAATAGTGCATTTTTATCTAATTACCAAGACAGGTTTATGTAAAGAGAAGAAAACTGTTTTTCTTTCTACAAACGATTTGAAGAAAATTGTAAGTAAGTTGGTTCAACCTGTTTCTTCTTTAGTTAGGTTAGAATCTGTTAGAAGACTGCTTAGAAAAGATTTTGATTTTAATATAATTTTCATTTTATACAATGGCTGATGAACGTTATTGTAAAAGAAAATGATTAAATAAATCTGATTCACAATATGAACGACAGAGAAATTTGACTGCAACTCGAGAAGAGGCTGAATCTATATCTGTCCTTTCAACTTCGAGCAATGCTATCCATTTTGATGATCATTTAGTTTTCACTTTCGAAAGCAAAAGGGAGAGCTCTAGTTCTACTGATACTATGCACGTTAACATAAATAACTATTCACTATCGTATTTTGAATCTATAAATGAAGACCTTTTATAATTATTAAATAAATTTAAAAATACAGGCGATTTTGCTCTTTCCGCCCATTTATCTGTATGGGCTGTTAAACGTAATATATCTCATGCTGCTCTATCAGAGCTGTTGGTCATACTTGGGAAACACAATATTATCGGTTTGCCCAAAGATGCAAGGACTTTACTGAAAACCCCTAGAAATACAGGCACCACTATAGAAATTATAGATCCGGGTTTTTATTATCACTTTACAATCGTTTTTAAAAAAACTTATTAAAAAATCGCAAAAAATTTTAACATCGAACAAGTTTGTGTTAATGTGGATGCTTTGCCATTATCGAAGAGTCCTAGGAGTCAGTTGTGGCCTAATATTATGCATTCCATTTTGGAATTGTAACCACTCGTTTGAGATCTTTCGACTTATGTATTTTACATAGCAGTTAGTCACTCTGCTATGCTTTCTTGTTTGCTCGATTTAAATTTTTTTTTTTTTATAAGTTGATGTGTTTCTTTGCTTTATCTGTAATTTTCTGCCATTCTTTCCTACTCTGCATCTTTTCTTTCGTTCTGGTTATTCCCATTTTTTTTAATGTCATTTATGACTTGATCTTCCTAGTGGAGTTTAGGTCTTTCTCTCTGCCCAGTGTTAAGTGGGTTCCATTTCATGATTTTCTTTATAATTGCTTCGTTTCCTCTTCTTTGCACGTGTCCGTACCACTTCATTCTCTTGGATTTAATTATTCTTGTTATGGTTTTGTTTTCTAGTATTTTATTCACTTCTGTATTCATGAGCTTTCTATATTCTCCGTTGATTTTCTTGGGTCCCATTATTTTTCTAATTACATTTTTTTCAAATATCTTCATTTTCTCTTTATCTTTATTTGTTAGGCATATGGTCTCTCTGGCATAGGTTACTAAAGGTCTTATAACTGATTTGCATAGCATAATTTTCGTTTTCTTACGTATATGTTTACTTCTCATTATTTCTATGGAAAGTATTATGTCCGGCTTTTATTCTTTGCGCAATTTTTATGCTTTTGTCATTTTTATTATTTATTATTACTCCCAGGTATCTATAGTTTTGTATCACTTCGTACTTATGTTTCCCTATTTTCGTTTCTTTTTCTTTTTCTGTTTGCTCACTTTTCCTTGTGAATTTCATATATTTTGTCTTTTTTTTTAAATATTTCGAGTCCTCTTCTCTTTGCTGCTTGCTCTATTTTATCTATTATTTCTTATAATCTTTTTTTATCTCTTGCTATTACCGCTACATCGTCGGCATATGCTATTATTTGCACCATTTTTGTATAATAGATCCCGTGATTTCGCATTCTTTTATTATACCTTCCATTGCGATGTTAAATAAGGTTGTTGACAATCCGTTTCCTTGTCTAACCCCTCGTTTTATTTCTATTTTCTTTGTTGTTCCTTCATGTGTTTGTACTACGGCTTCTGATTTTTCCATAGTTATTTTAATTAGACTTCTTAGTTTTTTCGGAATACCTTGGTTTTTTGCATCTTTCACTATCATTTTTCTTTTAAGGATATCGAAGGCATGTTTAAAGTTCATATACATTATATGTATTTCATTATCTTTTTCGTACGTTTTCTATGATTTGTGTATGGATGGCCTCTATTGTTGACTTTCCTGGCCGAAATCCATTTTGATATTCACCAATGGTCTTATCTGTGTATTAGTTTAATCTTTTTTGTATAATTGTAGTTAGTATTTTGTTGTATTCAGTAGTGTTATTTGCCTGTAGTTATCACAATTCATTAGATCTCCTTTTTTGGGTATTGGTATATTTTCCATTCTTGCGGTATTGTTTCTGTTTCCCATGCTTTACTTATTAATCCGTATAATCTTTCTCTCAGTTCTTTTCCCCCATACTTCAACATTTTGTTACATATATTATCTGTTTCTGTCGCTTTTTGATTTTGTAACTTTTGTGGCCTATAATGATAAATTTAACCGCAACTATAAAGGCTATAGAAATTGTGGGTATTTATCAGGGTTTTGAAAAACCAAAGAATTGCAATTTATTTATGAGTAAGTTTGTCGAGGAATGTATTCCAATAGTTAATAATGGTATTGTTCACAAAAACAAATTCTACTCCATCAAAATTAACTCATTTATATGTGATGTGCCTGCCAAGTCTTTTATTAAGTGTACTCGAGGATATAGTGGTTATAAGTCTTGTTCTATATACGCAGCATAGAGGAAGTTTATAAAAATAATAAAGTTTGCTTTCCGGATTCAGTAGAAAACTGTACGTTAAGAACAGATGCCAGCTTTAGCAGTAAGGAACAAGAAAACCATCGCACCGACACTTCAATACTAGAAAATATTCTTGGATTAAATATGATCAGCAGTTTTCCTTTAGACTACATGAATTTTGTATGCCTTGGTGTTGTCAAGAAATTGATACTTAATTTGTGGATTTCGAGTAAACCTCCTTATAAGTTTTCGGCCTTTCAACTTAATGAGATTTCTGTAAGACATTTGAATCTGAAAAATCAAACACCTCAAGAATTCTCCCGAAAACCACGTTCACTTTCTGAAGTTAGACGTTGGGAAGCTGCAGAGTTAGGATTGTTTCTATTTTATACAGGAGCTGTAGTTTTAAAAATTCCATTGCTGCTGAAGTTTACAATCATTTTTTGTCTCTACATGTAGCATTTATTTTGCTCTCAAAAAATGAGGACTTGGATTATGCAAATTAATTACTAAAATATTTTGTGGAATCATTTGTACTTATCTATGGGCAAGAATATGTATCTTACAATGTACATAATTTATTACATATAGTGGGTGACGTAAAACAATTCGGCAGTACAGAAAATTTTAGTGTGTTTCCTTTTGAAAACAATATGATATTTAAAAAAAACTACTTTGAAAAAGTGATAAAGAAATACAACAAATTGTAAATCGAATTGAAGAACGAAAGCATGTAAAAGAAGACCATAAAACTTCATCAGGACCGAATAAATTAAAGGTGGAGCAGAGTCGAGGTCCACTGTTTCCAAATTTGGCATGTGGAAAACAATTTGAAAAGGTTTTCTTAAAATATTTTACAATAAACACTGAATATCCTAATAATTGTTGTTTATTAAAAGATAGAAGCGTTATGAATATTAGAAATATAGTTCTTATTGAAAATGAGATACAAATTCTTGGAAGAAAATGTAATGCTTTGGAAAATTTTTATGATGTACCGTTCAAATCATCTGACTTAAATATATTTTTAGCATGTCAAGAAAGTCTTCTACAGGTACGGTCTTTGTCAAATGTATGAATAAATTTGTAATCCTGCCTCTTTTACATGACAACTTGTAATTGTAAAAGTCGAATCATTTGATGCTTCATTTCTCACTTTAAGGGTTATATGTATCAGTATATACTTTATATTGCCCCTTAATTTAAGAAACTTTTTATTTTCATTTATAAAAACATTGTTGTGATTTTTGAGGCTACCGAAACTGAGAATAAGATGGAGCCCCATGTTTATGGCCGGTACTTCTTTTGGACAAATTAAATATTGCCTTAAAAAATTGTCACGTTAATACTTGCTGGCCAAGCCATAAAGTTAGGATTATAAGAAATGTAACCTTCGGTAAGTATAATTTTAAAAATATAATTCAAATTTTTATTTTTAAAAGATGCTGTAGTGTTCAATCAAAACCATTATACTTAATAATTTACTATGATATTATATCAAGAAGTCTAAAAAATAAATGCATGACCTTTTGTACCAAAAATATTTTTAATACTGTTCCAATATGTGACATATCTAACTTTTTTTTAGATGATTAGCTGGTGGCAAATACAGATGTAGAAACCCAAATCCACTCTACTTTTCTTCCGATAAGAAAACACTTACTCTGCCAAATAAAGGAATAGTAGCCAACATTCCATTACCTCCCCAAATGCCATTCAATAATAGGGCATTCGATCTTATTAGTAACCAATTGGATATATTTAATAAAACGACGCCATGTAAGAAACCTTATCATTCTTTTATTTTATATAAAATATACTACTGTAGTGCATTAGACTGAATTGTAATACACTTTCAAAATCTCTGATTCTATAACCTGATATCTTTGGTTATTGAAATTAAATAGTTATCAGTAATTCGATTTTATAATTTTAAAATGTCTTTATTTTATTAGAACCTGAAAAAATATTAACACCTGAGCCCTCCAGTGAAAAACAGGATACATTAAAAAAAAGTAAGACAAAATTATTATTTAAAAATTACTTTATACAATTAAATTTGACATACAAATGATGTATATATTTAATTTTTGTTTTCAAACACGCAGTGCTGTAGTAGCTGTGGAAAATCTTTATACATCATAAAAAACTTGCTTGATCTATCACATGCTAATGAACCGTTTCTCCAATTGCGAATCAACATCGCCAATAACAATAGAGATTAAAAGGATTTTGGAGAAGTCCAGAATAAGATTTTTCATAAATTGCATAGAAGATTTTATGAAATGCAATACATTTCTTGAAGACAAATAAATTATGTAGCTTTGGTAATAGAAATTTTTTAAGAAGTTTTGTTACTAATATTCTTGTGCTATTTGTCTCATCCACTTTTACCTTTTCTAAAATCCAGACTGTTAATTCTCAAACTGTACATTTCAATAAGTTCATCAGAATACTTTAATACTTACCCAAAATGGGAGGACTCAATATATCAGATTTCAGTAAACGTTGTCTAATGGTATTAATTTCTAATGAGGTGGCTCTTCAATTCTTTTATTTGGTCGCAAACAAAAGAAGAAATTTAGGACATTAATCGTTTGTGATGCCTTGATTGGTAAGTTTATTTATAATTCATAGCCCTTGTGTATTTTGAAAAGTATTAGTAAATTATTATATGTATTTGTTGTCACTGTACACTTTTGTTTATGACAATTTTCAAATTAATTTAACCTTGTTATGTTTTAAATAGAAAAATATAGACGTATCAGTTACATTACTAATTAACTTAAAACTTTATTCCGCCTTATGAATTGATAAGTAAACCTGGTAATTTTGGTAATTATTATAATTTAATTTTTTGTCCAGAAGCTGCTGAACAGGCCCATATATCAAAAAACCCAAAAGAAACCGAACAAGTGATTAAGTTGTGGCTTAAAAGGGCCCAGGAAAGGAAGCGGAGGGAGGGTAATCCTAATCCGTATTTTTTTTATTTTAAATTGAATATTTAATGAATTAATTAAGTAATTATATGAATTAAAAGTAAACATAAAGAAAAGTTGTTTAAATGAAAGTCCCAAGAACGTTCCTTAGAGGTTCTTAAAATAGCTATGTAACGTATCGTATTGAGCATATAATCGTTCCTGCGATGTTTCAGTGGGACGCTGCAAAAACGTTACATTTAAACACAACCTTTGTTCAGGGAACGTTCCTGAAACATTTTTTGACATCGGGGAACGTTCCTGCGACTTCGAGTAGATCGTAACTAAACGTTTAATAAACGTTTATGAACGTCTTTGTGTTATTAGGGCAAATTCCTTCATCAGAGCTTGATTTTGAAGATTCGTTTCACTTTCGGATATGCCTAAGCGATTGGCTAGCTGTATTTTTTCTAAATCTTCTAAACGTCTCCGACGAATGCAATTTTCGGTTTTCAAATTTTCTTTGTAGTTGTAATTTATTCTCTCTTCCTCCAAATACATTTGTCAACTCAAACTTCAGTTCTCGCAAATTTAACAAGACATTGGTTTAGAACTATAAAAATCTAATGCAACTCCGCGAAGCTTAGTAACTATTGATAATATAGTATCGTATCTTCTGACATCCCAAATGTTTGTTGCACTAGGTAAATTCGTTGAAACCACGAGTATATGTCTTCTTCTGGGGTTCCCGAAAAAATAGGAACCATTGCAGCTGTATCGGTAGAACGGTGACTTTGCGAAGACTGTGGTAATTTGTGCCTTGCGGTGAATCGCTCATTCTTAAGGCTCTTACGGTAGCAGATATTATTTCTTCAATTGTTACTGCAGCAGTGGTTCAAGAAGTGTCCAAGTTATCTGCATTTACTGCTGATTGACCCAACTGAGGAATGCGGTTCTACATTACCATCGAGTTAGAATTAGGTACATGCAAGTTGCGTTAGTTGCAGTGGATCACTTCATAATGAAATGATTCACCGTTGATGCTGTCTTTTTGGTTCTTATCTATTCTCCTTCTTTTCGGTTTATACGAAGTTATGTCACTAACACGTGAACAAACGGCATCGGATAACGGTGGATGAAAGTTCAAAAACTAAACAAATTTACTTAAATTGGAACGTGCCCCACTTCTGAAAGAAACTATAGGGCACTCCGTGTAATAAAACCACAGTTTTATACAAGTTCAATGAATTTATTACTTAAAAAACGGCGGACTTAATCCGTACTGTTCAACAGTTTTTACAAAAAGCGTCTCCAGATGTCGAGATCGGTCGGCAAATCAGTTTTCTGTGTTTCTTTTACTTCTGCGTGCTAATTTCTGGCGGTTAGTTTGAATTTTTAAATAATTGCACTACATTTTTTACTTTTTAGTGCATTTTATTTGATGTATTTTTTAAAGTCGGTTTTTTTTTGTTTGTTAAAAGAACTTTATTTTACTCTTAGTGATGTTAACAATAGCGGTTATAGTCAATGAAAACCTTGAAAATGCACATCGTTCAAGAGAATTTCATGTAATTTTGAGAGTTTGATCATTTCTTAATGGATTTTATAATCAGCATTTGACTAAATTAAAATGGTCCACTAATAATTTACTCTCTTTTTGATAAAAAAATTATCACAATCGGTCAACGTCGTAAAGAATGATCGCTGAACACAGCATACGTTTAAAAAAATGCCGCTTCCTTTTTTTCAAGTTGGTTAAATAATAAGTGGGTATGTGGAAGTGATATGATAAATGCTTTGTTTTTTACCATGTTTATTGTTTTATTTCGACAGAGCCGATAGAATTTCAAAACATTTTGGTAATTACCTATATATTGCTATAATTATATCTAAAAACGTTTCACATTACCTACAAGCATTTTAAAAAAGTAGCTCACCTTAAACCAAGTCATCACCGCACCTGATGATGACTGATAATTAAACTTACAGTGGAAACACTTGTAGCAGTGCTTTAAAAGCAGATTCGAGAAGACATATTTTAAGTTATTATTATATAACTATTAGTCGTATAGTTTTATTAAACCCCTGCTGCTTCAAATTGTCGTTATAAGCAGATATCAAAGCGTTTTTTGTCAAACTTTGATGTTTTAATTGTTCCAGTTAGCGTATTAGGAAAAATGGAAATTGGTTTCACCAGAGATAAGCCTTTTTTGTCTTTTGAACAAGCTGCTCTTGTGAAACTTCTTCTGAGGCTGCATTTTACATCATTTTTAAACCTATTGTTGACAGCGCTGGATTTACGTACAAGCTAAATAAGCTGTAGTAGCTTAGGCCGCAAAATTGTTTAGTCACTGGTTTTGCACTGCGGCTGAATTTCAATGACTCGAGCGATAGCGACAAACGACGATAGTTGGAGAGTACCGACTAGCAAAGACGACGATATCTGTAACCGTGTCCACATGTTGCGCTGAGCGTATTACTTACGTACGCTGCTTAGAAAACGCATTGATAAATATTTTTGTTGTACTTTTTACTTCAGCAGTTTATCTTGATTAAGTAGAATTTATTTTAATTTTTGTTTTCTTAAGTCTTGTGTTGTGAATAACTACAAAACAAGGTAAGAAATTCAGTAATTACGTTTAACATCCGAGACGGAGACACGATATAATATAAGCAATTGCATTGGTGTTACAATGCTAAAGCTAAATTTAAATCTCTAAAAATTTAAAAATGATTTTTTTTATGTAGTAATTTAATTAGTGCATCAGCAACATGTTATTTCTATTGAATCTCCAGCGGGTACAAAAGTTGCATACGATTCTATAACCTCGGCGAACTGTAATGCTGTCGTATCACAAAATTTAATTAAATATAAAAATCTGAAATTCGATGTAAGCGAATGGGACGATCTGCCTGAAGAAGAAATAAACATTTGGATACATAGAGGTCCGGAGAAATGTCAAAATTGGACTAAGTCCTTTGAAAAACCAAGACGGAATTTTACAAATCAAACAAGGTATTGCTTCAGTGGACTCTTTTACAATGAAGACCAAATGGAAAACAAATTAAAAGAGAATGGTTACTTTATTCCCTCTTCAATGGCAAGGTTTATTGCTTCATATGTAAATTACTTTGTTCTTTGTCTACGAGTTTGGCCACTGAAGATTTTGACGACTGGCGAAATTCTGTTGCACTTAAATCACATGAGAACTCATATGATCATCGAACGGCTTCTTTGAAAAGAAAAAATGGAGACGCTGTTATAAACTCTGAATTTGAGAAACAAATTAAGGCAGAACAAAACTATTAGAAGGAAGTCTTAAAACGTGTGGTTGCAGTTGTTTGCACTTAATCTGAGAGAGGCTTAGCCTTCCGAGGAGGTTGCGAAAAGTTTGGTTCTCCACTTAACAGAAATTATCTTGGCATTCTGGAGCTGCTTGCACAATTTGACCCTTTTTAAAACATCACATTGATCGATTTGGCAATCTTGGTAGTGGACGCGTAACATATTTGTCAAAAACAATTTGCGATAAAATTATTTATTTAATGGTCAACAAAGTACGCAAATCAATTTTAGATGATATAAGAACCGCAGAATATCTGTAGATTCCACACCAGATATCTCCCATGGAAAGATATTCCTTTAGAAAGACACATGGGTAAATATCTGGCATCAGTAGTATTGCAGTACATCAAAAATAAATGTGAAATAGACTTTTCTAAATACAGAGGACAGTCGCAGACAATACGCAATATATGTACCCTGCGCCGGACATTCTTTAAATCTTATTAGCCGTGCTTCCGTTGACTGCTGTTTAAACTCAGTTAGTTTTTTTTAGAATTATAGCAATTGTATGTATTTTATGAAGCCTCAACAACGCGATGAACCAAATTCAAGCAAAACTTAGATCCTGAGACTATTTGATACTCGTTGGAGCGCACACTGAGATATTTAACGTCTGCAGTTTTCTTTAGTTATTCCAAAATAATAAAAGTTTTGAATGGCATTGTAGAAACTTGAGATGCAAATGGAGATACAAAAAGGGACGCATCTGGCCTTCTCTATAACATGGAAGAAATTGAGTTTGTGTTTTAGCTAATATTGTGGAACGATATATTGGAACAATTTCACAAAGTCAGCTCGGCTTTGCAAAGTGAAACAATTTGTATGGACACAGCTGCTAAATTGTATCAATCTTTTGTGAACTTTTTGGTGAAAATGAGAGAGAAATTTGGCCACTATCAAATGGACATTCATATTACCAGAAGGAAATTATTAATTGGCTAATACAAATCGAAGGAAAACAAAATAAAAAAAGCAAATAAATGATGGTTCTGCTGAGCATGCATTTGAGTATATGTCTCCGACAGATACATTCAGGGGTGAATACTTTTATGGTTATCGTTGATTCACTTCAGAATCATTTGAAAAAAAGATCCCACCTGTATAAAGATATATTCCAAAAAGTTTTCATTTTTATTAAATACAGAAATTAGTTACTGTGGCTTGAAAGAAAATATAAATTTCTTAAAAAAAAGTAATCGGATGACTTAATGGAGGAAAATGAAACACTGTGTAACGAATTACAGCATTTTTATAGATATATTAATAGTAATTATTGCGATACAATTACGGATTTCTAAGAAATGTACAACATTATAATTCGTGATAAAATCGAATCTATTGAGACAATATTGAAACCTCGTTTCAAGATAAGGAATTGCACAGGAGAAAGACCACCAAAAGAATAAAAAATGAATATCGATCCACATTAGAAACTTTCACATTTAGCAGTGCTGTGCATTGAAGTTCAGAAGATGAGGCAATTATGGTTTAAAGACGTAATTGAGGATTTTGCAATTTTAAAAGCCAGAAAAGTTTCAATTTAGTTTAGTTACGCTTGCACAGCTCTGTGTGTTTGTATCAATTGTATCTTGTATGTATACTAATATATACTATTTGCATTTTTTATTTTTTTTTATCAAAATTAAAAAACAATAGGCCGCATTTATAATTTAGCTTAGAGCCGCAAAAACTCTAAATCCGGCGCTGATTGTTGATAGTACTCATGTCATAGATTCATGTATTTTTGTTTAGTTATTTCTTTTTTTAAATTTGAAACATCTTTTATTTTTAATGCTACTTTGTGTTTCTTTTTTTATACTTCTAGAATTCGAATCATTTTTGTTCATTTTTTGAAATTTTTGCATATGTTTTAAGAATCTTTGCAAATATTTTTACAATAAATGTTTATTATTTTTGAAAAAGAATAGTATTTTCTACATTATGATCTACATCTACACGTAGTCGTTGTTATAACCTGCTTTAAAACCACTGATTTTCAACTGATGCACTTTCAACCCGTTAACATCATCTTAACTTTTTTTTAAAAACAAATTATTTGCACAAGGTTGTATTGTTTTTTAGCTTTGGTTAGATAACAAATCTTAACATTTTACAATATATTAAATTGATTTTAAAATGTTTAAAAGGACAATTTTTCAAGTGCTAGAGCAATAGATTTTGTTTCGTAATAGTGAAACAAATTATCTTAGTATAATTATTTGAACCATCAGTACTATATTTGTATTGGATTCAAATGTAATCTAAAATTGGTGTTTAAATATTTATAGGATTAAATAACGCAAAGAATAAAAAGTTATTTAATTTTATATATTTTATTAAACGTTAGCTTTAATAAAATCGGTATAAGAAAAAATGTTTACATGTTAAAGGGAATACTATATAATTTTTAAGAAAAAAGGTCGAGTCGAATTAAAACGAGGAATTATTAAATAAAAAAATCTTTAAAAAACAAGTTCTTTACTTCAAAAACATTTATAATACTTGTCAGAATTTAATAAATTAGTTTTCGTCAAATGTAGCAAAGTAAGAGTTTTTAATTTCTATGTAATTTACTATGTAAATGCAATTAATTGAAACTCGAAACAAATGACCATCGGTTATTTAGAAGATACAAATATTTTTAGCAAATACGAAAATTAGTGATTAACATATAGTAGGTAAATCACAATAACATTAAATCAGTACATTGTGAAACATACTCTTTTTTTTAACAACAGCACACAAAATTTGCTACATGCAGGCAGGTAAAAATATAACATCTGAGTAGTAAAAAATAAACCCTTTCAAAATGTGGCGTGGCTTATACTTTTGCAAGGTACACAGCTGATAATCTGCATTATTTCTAATATAAACATAGATCAGTCACAATGATATCTTAAGTAAAGCAACACAACATGTATTAGTAATTTTGTTCATTGCCTATCTAGGATAAATTCGTTCGGTTAATTAAAATTATTAAAAATTTTATAACTGGACTATATTTACAATTTTTTGATATTTCTATATGGCGCTCATTCTATCTGTTCAAGTTTTCTCATTTCCCTCGTTTATTGTTAGTTGTATAGGAATCGTTGCTCCTAAATTTTTTTCTCGTTCAATGACTAATAATAATGATGCTTATATTTACACGAATCTCTGATGCTAATATTTAAACTAATAATTCAGTCAATATTTTAAAACTTACGTGTAAAAAACTTGCTAAACATCAGCACCAGATAAAAATCACATACATGTAGGTAACATATTAAATAAATAATATACATTTTGGCATCTCTGAATACACAAATAGACTTTGGTATTTTGTATAAAATGTCTCATAGTTTAAATAAGCTTATTCTTGGTACATCACACTTAGTTAATTGAAAATAGTTTCTTCTTCAATATAAGTTAGTAAGTCTTACAAAGTTTGATACACTAGCAGACATATTTACTCCATGTCAACCACCAGCGATGCTGACACACTTTTTTTGTTTCCCTTTTCTTTCTACGTTTTTTTGACGAATCACTTTGTTTTTTAATAAATCTAATGTTATAAGGATCTTCCGCAAGTTCTGGATACAACTGAACATCGTGCACGTATTCACCTTCATACATGGAGGCGTACCCCAATTTGATAATCTCCTCGATTTCGTTAGTCGACCAATCTATACTACCAAAGAAACCGTTTTTTAACATTTCTTTTTCTTTATGCCAAGCTTTACGTATAGCTGACAACTTTGCGTGATGCAATAACCTTTGCCTCTCTTTTTCTAAATTTGTACCATACCGCAAATTAACCACTGCATTCATTCCGTGAATCTTAACATCAAAATAGTTTCCTCCACTACCATTTTCTTTTGTAATTTCATGAAACGTGGCATTTACCTGTCCTTGAAGACGTTTTAACTGACCTTTATCATCATTAATTTTCCAGGTTTCTTCTTTGACAAAATAGAAAGCATCTTGTTGAGCGTTGTGAACCACAAAAGAGAATGGTAAAAGAAATGATCGATTGAACACTGAAGTATAAACATCTCTATAAATTGCATTGGCAGCTGGAACACTAGAAACAATTGCACGACCTTGCTGTGTCCTAGAAACTAAAATTCCTTTTCCAAATGGTGGATCCGACGCCGCACCAATTTTCTTTGGTATTAAATCCATCACATCCGTTTTTAAGGCTGATTTTGGTGGGGCGGAAAGTCGGTTAGCTTCTGTCATTTTTCGACTGTTTAAATGAGCTAAGAAACCTGATTGAATATTCACAGACGCACTTGGTAAACTAAGTTGAGTTCTCAAAGCATCTCTAGCTGGACTCCAAAATGTGGGTTGTTTTGTTAGTATAGGTGGCATTGCTCCTCCAGGAAAATCGTCTGGAAACAATTGTGGGGCAAGACTCTTCAGGTTGTATCCCATATGTTGTAACCAACTTAAATGATCTGCAAATGTTAGATATAGATTTATGAATACTGATTGTTGTAAAATTAATTACCCATAGGTGGATCGCGCGTTTGCTTAGTGTTAATTGGATCGTTTCCATTTAGACGGTATAAGTGAAGATGAGTCGGTGTTGCTACACGATCAAGAACGTTTTCCCACAATGGAGACATCCATTGACCAATTAGTGGATCATATATTTTACCATTTGTCATATGCACTAAGGAAGTGACCTTGAATAAAAAAGAAATGGCAATTTTTACTCAACTGTTCAATAGTTGTTTTGAAAACTCTACGAATTTACTAAAAATAATGTTGAAAATTGGCGTTAGTAACATTTAAATGAACTTTAGTAATAACAGTATTATTGTAATTTGCGAATATTTTTTAGTTACTTGATGTTCGGCCATCATGTGCACATACGTACTTGATCTAAAAGTCCTCCGCAAAAATCAACGGGCAAGTACAAATACGGATTAGAATCATAAACAATATGTCCATATGGAGACCTCATTATTTCACGAATTCCTTCTCCATATTGATTAAAAATCATAATAGGAGTTCCACATTGGTCTGTAGCAATGTAGTACTTATGACGGTAAACCTGCTCAAAAAATAATAATTATTTTTGTATCTTATTTTGTTTGTTGTAAATATTACCTGAGCATATATCAAATGACCTCTATCATCATAAACAAGAGACATAAGTTTTCCATCCCTTGGAGAATAAATTTGACTAACCTCTCGTTGATGCTGTTGATTATTATAAAAGAATTGAGTTACGTTACCATAATTATCTTTACGTGTGATTAATCTAAAATAATTAAACTTGTATGGGCAGTAACAATTGAAATAGTCAATACCTGTCAAGGTGATCGTAAAAGTAACGAACATCAAATCTACCTCTTTTTGTAGCTCTTACTAAAAGACCTTTAGCGTTATAATGAAACTTTTCTTCTCTAGCATTCTGAATGACTAAACCTCTATTGTCATATTTATATTGTCCTTCGCCAAATTTAATTATTCTGTCCATTCCATTGTACTCCATTGGTATTGTATTACCCCTATGACATAGGTACATGTAACATAATTATATAACCGGCATTCTCAAGATACCTGTAAGTAAGAGAAAGCATATTTCCGTTATCGTCATATCTGAATCCCCATGGTTCTTGTGCTTCGACTCCTGATAACTGCCCATCACAGTCCCATGTATAATTTTTTATGTTTGTATACGTATTTACACCAACATTTTTTGTGTATGTTCTAGTTTGAGCAATTCTCCTATAGAAATAACATAAGTAAGGACAAATTAACTGTGTATGTAACATACCCATGCATATCATGACTAAACTCCATTCTAAAAACTTCCATTCCATGAATAGTAAGTGCTACCTGTTTTTCTAAAAATTGTGGGTCAATATTTCTGGAAAACAATGCAGTACCATCGTGCACATTTGTTTCATTAAGTCTTGGTTTATTAATTTTAAATGGACCAATTATTTCTAAAGACCCCGTTTTATAGTTATAAGCTAAAGTATATTGAGGTAGATTTTGTCCACCAATTCTTCCTTGCACAGAAGTTAATCTGTAATTATTGTCGTAGTCGTACGTAAATTTAGCGTTGCTTAAACCAGATTTGGCACTAAAATCAATTCTTTCTTCCATTAATAAACCTCCAACATATTGATAGTCCCAACGATATTCTACATCTGGTTCAGTATGCAACACTTGACTTGGTAATCCAGATTCAGATGAGTAATGGTATAAAGTTTTGCCGTCACCGTGGACTGTTTCACTGATGCGACCATTCGGGGTATATCGATAAACTACTCTAGCACCATCACCTGGGTATACGGTTTGAAGCAACAATCCAGAATGCGAAAAATGTTGCAAAAATGCTCGATTACTACCAGGTGGTGTATAAGTAGCTCGTAAGAATCCTAAAGAAGACTGCAAGCTAAACGAATGCTTAGTACCACTAGGAAGAGTAACATGTCTTAATCCGCCGTCATCATCATAGTTCAATAAGAAACTTCTTTGACTAGCTAAAGTTATTTTCGAGAGCATATTCCAGTCATTGTAGGTAAATATTTGTGTGCCATCTTGTGAACTTGTTATTTCCGACAATAATCCGTGTCGGTCGTAGCTATATTTTAACTCCGATATACCCCATTTCCAACCGTCAATCCGATTGAATCCGTCATAAGAAATGTTAACTAAAACCGCACCATTTGCAGGCACATAGGACTGTGGTAAACCAGCTGGATCATATACAACCGAAAGTAACGTATGTTGGTCGTGGTCATAAAATAATTCTTTGCTGGTGAATTGGTTAAATTCGATTCCTAATACTTTTGAGTTGTTAACATATATTTCCCGATTCAGCGTTTGTTGTGGATTTCTAACATCACCGACTAGCGAAAACTTAGTGAACATAAGATTTTGTATGCTTTCTCCAAATGTGGCTATTTGCTGCGACCAGATGGGTAACATTTCTGCTTCAACTGGCAATGCAGCCTCTAAAAGCGGATGTCTAGCCACTGCTGCAACTTGCAACTGACCACCCCAAGCAGAGTTCACCATAACACTTGAATTTATAAAAGTCATCGCTTCGGTAGTTTCAATTTCTAAAAGTAAAAAAGTTAGTAACTAAATTTAAACTTTTTATCCGATTACCGTCTATTAATGCTACTTTTTTAGATGCTTTTCCACTAATAAGTATTTTGGTAGGTGGTTGACTAATATCAATTTCAAAATTTTCGCCTACAGTTAATCCCGATTTTAAATGCATAGTTTCGCCGCTTGGTAAAATAATACCTATTATACGACCAAGCCAATCGTATTGATAAATAAATGTTTCTCCACCTCCGGCACGACTAGTTAATAAACCGGTATTCATATCATAATCTAATTCAATTTCGGAGCGACCCTTCTCTGATAGTTTTACTAAATATCCTACACCAGAAATTTTTAATTCTGATTTGTGGTCTTGAGTATTTTCAATAGAACTGACAGCATTACTATAATCTCTTAAAAATTGTATCTTGTTACCCGAACTGTCTGTGACAGTAGATAATTTACCAAAACTAGTATTTTTTGAATATAAAAATGAATATCTTGTTTTTGCAGAAGCTAAGTCTCTTGTAGCAACATGTTGACCGTAACGGTTAAACACATAAACTTCTCCAGCTGGAGGATAAGGTATATGAAATTCTCCGTTTTCGTCGTGTGAAGGTAAATAATGTTGCAAGGCAAGTATGTGCAGAGATCCTTGGTCTGCTATATGCAACACACCATTTGGAGATACTGTCAGAGCTGAAATTGCTTGGAAACGAGCATTAGAAGATAGCAGCGTTTCAGCGTTGCTGGTAGTTTCATCAGTAGAACCACAAATACAAGCAGTAGGTAGATCGTGATTAGTTCTAGGATTTGCAGTTGTGATACTCGTGTTACATTCGCAATTATTTTTAATTTTATCTTGTGTTTTTCCTGCAAAATGTGTAACACGGCCAGAGGTATCTATGACGCGCACAAAGTTTAATCGGCGGTTATCGCTTTCTGCAATGTATAAATCCCCCGTAGGCGAAAATGCTAATGATAATACTGTTCCCAAAATGTTTTCGTTTGAAATGTGAGTAGAGTTATCATCTTTTGTATGACAATGTAACGGGGTTCCTGCTACTACTTTAATTTTCATATCTGCAGTTAGTTTAAGCACTAAACGATCGTCGATAAAATGCAGTGATCCATCTAAAGGACTTAGCGATAAACCTGTAGGCCATTGTAATTGAGTCTAAAATTATTATTGTTAAATGTACAAACTACAACATTTCAAAAGTAATTACTTGAGATGCAGGAATTGCACCATGACACGGTGTTGGTATCCATTGATTTTGATGACCATGATTGCCAACTAAAGTATGAATAAAGCCTCTGGGATCGACAGCTCTTATATTAGTACCGTCTGCAATATACATTGTTTTATCAGCTGCAATAGCAATTCCTTTAGGATGTGCTAAACGCGCATGTTTTGCAGGTCCTTCATCTCCACATTGACTGTCATCTCCCGGTATACATCTTTCGCCATTTCCAACAACCTTAAATTAAATAATGAATAAACTTATGTTTATCATCATTTTATCTTACGGCTTCGATGTTAATGCTTGGATCCTCTATAGGTTCCAGTGTAATTACTTTCAAGATTTGATGCTTTTCTGGATCTGAAATATATAAATGACCATCTGCGGGCGAAACTGCTAAATAATACTGATATGCAACTTGAGTAGCTCTAAAATATCAATAAATAGAACCTTATAGTTTAAGAAAATACCCGTATACCTTAATCTAAGGACAGTATAAACATTTCCTTCTGGTGTAATCCTGCGTACTAAGTTGAAGTCTCCTACATATATACTTCCATCTGGACCACTTGCTAAAGCTACTGGTGTTAGTAGTTTAGCGTCTTTAGCAGGACCACCACATTGATCAGGACAATCAAGAGATCTTTGTAGCCCAGTACCCATAACAACATGTACCATTCTTGGGTATTCTTTGAGGTGAAGTGTGGATCCATCACCTTTTTGTAAAATTCCTTCGTGGAAATTATAATGATGGTGAATATCAAGACCCCATCCGCCAATGTCAGATATGTCTACATCAAAACCTTGCAACGTAGCAGTTTGAGTTTCCCATACGGGTTCTCCACATGTAGAATGTTCATAACCAATTGAAATTTTTGCTTGTGCTGTTCCATACACTTTCTGTTTATAAACATTTCGTTTATTCCACGGAAATGTGTGTGTAAGATTTGGGTCTGCCTCATAAGTTTTTACATGCAGCGATCCTTCAACTTCTACTCGTACGTGTACATGCGTTAATGTTTTTGGTACAGTTGTCCCTGTTAGTCTCATATGCACTGTGCTATAATATCCGGCAGCTTGAGAACTTCGGTACATTAAATGAAGATCAGAACCTGGAATAGGTATGGACTCCTGTACAATTTGTGTTTCGGCAAATATGACACTTCTTCCAGGTAAACCACCAACAGCTTCTGGCATCCAAGTTCCTGTTATAATTGGTTTTAACAGTTCAGAATCGTGATCGTCACACGTTTCCGGAAAAGCACCATTGGAATCAAAAAATGACCGTGAAACTCCAGGAAAGTTAATAGCTGGATTTCGAGTAAGATAACTACAATGTACGTGTAGGTGATTACTTAAAACGAACAAATGCGATTACCTTAAGTGTAAATTGTCAGGATGAGAATCTTCACTAAGTTCCATATGTACAGGTGCAAGTACAACAATTTGGTTCCATGGTACAAACACAGTTCTTGTCAGTGGACGAAAAGGTGATCTTTGAAATTGTAATGTAACAGCACCCCCGCCATTTACAAGAACATCAAACCTAGCGTAAAATTTTTAATTTCAATAAAATTTTACTTTTTATTATGAAATTTACATAATAAGTTATCCAAAGTTGCTTGAATTTTTGTTATTGTTTATATTACGTAAACGGTATTTCAGTGAAAAAAAATATATTTTACAAAATGCTTTCACGTCTTTTATTTTATAAGTCCCTATAAGAATATAGGCATTTTGTCTATACTAAATATAACAAATTTTAATCTAGTAAAATATTTTACATTGTAATCTACAATATAATTTCTTTGAACAACTTATTGTTATTAGGAGTTTTCAAAATTATCCATGATCACTTTTAGGTAATAGTAGTTTATATGCTTTTAAACAACATGTCTTTTGTGTTGTACATTGTGTTATCGGTATATTTGTACAGTTTTTAAACAGCCAGACAAGGTTAGATGTTTGCACTACTTTACGATTTATCACCCGTCGCAAATGAGTTAAGCGATGTTAATCAGTTATCTATTCTATGACAACATTTTTGTATCAATGAGATGTTCTTTATTAGGTATTGTTTTTTTTATGCAAAAAACGGATCGATAAAAGAGAAACTTTCTTTAAAAGTGACCGAGATATTTGCCGACTCCCAATACTTTCCATATTTTTGTTAAGCCAAATCGTTTTGAATGGAGATATATCATAATACTTACCATCCACCGGGTCTAGTAAGAGTAAATCCAAACCGTGATTCTCGATCAACCGAAACTCGAATTCCTACAATTCCTAACCCTTGAGGTGTAATGACTTGTCCTCTCATGACTGCTACACGACTGTTAACATATTTCTGTTAACAATCTTTACAATCGCTTTGACTACATTAAACAAATATATTCATAAATAATGAAAATCTTTTGTTTGAGTTTAATCCAAATATAAAACTATGACACAATAAACGATTTTCATTGTGTATGAATAATACTATTTTAAGCTCACAAAGCTTTTTGAATTGTATGCCTCAATTTATATTTTTTTTAATAATTTAAAGCTGATCTATTAGATAACATAGAAAATGAAATTCATTTTTATCCAATAGCTCAGTTGACAACATGCATGTTTCTGCATTGATCAGAAGCAATAATATTTAAGCTAATTTGTTGCAAATATGTTGGTTTCCAAAAAGCAAATAAAAGAAAAGTGTTGCAAAATACGATGTCAACATTTTTGCAGCAAACAACAAAATATGCAGGCATTATGTAATCTACTTATTTATGAAATTAATTTGATAGAAATTTTAACATCGAGATAATTTAAAAACATCAACTTCGAGGTATCGTTTTTTTCTCTAACTATTACAGATTGCAATAAATTATTTAATATTAGAATGCAGTCTTAGCAAACGAACTTAATTTTAATGCAATCTATGAATGTTATGCCCACTATTTTTTATCCCAAGAAAGAAAAACTTTAACAAAGAGACATAATTCATATAACTTTTAATTTGAGCATTTGAAGCATAGTCTTAGTTCTAAATCAATACACCTTTTGGTCAAACTCAAGAAACAAGTTTCTTAATAATAATCTTCTTTACCTACGAAACCAAAAAAATACCTAAAAAAATCTGAAAAAAAGTACACAAATATTTATAACGTGCCTACTTTGACACCGCAGTTTGATAAAAAAATATGTAGCACTAACATTCAAAGAGCAATTACAAAGTTTTATTAATTTTATGCTTAAAACGCATAATTTATTGCATCTGCCGCCATGGTGAAGTGTATTGTGTCGATCAAAATGCAACGATGCAAAAGGGCCAGGTTAAAGGTAGGTTTAGGACAGGTTGCACAAAGGTAAAGGGTCAGCTGACAATGACACGTAGACAAAGGAAGGAACATCGGCCGAGCCGTCATTATATCCATTGTTACTTGTTTAGTAGAACGTGTACAATGTTGTTTCTTTGATGTAGCAACTCGAATTTGTAGTATATTTCTTTGTCTCAGACTAAAACAGATGGATAATTTACTTGCTTTAAAAACTGCAGCGATTAAATATCAATCCCCAGCACTACCAATGTGTGGATACGTTGTTTTACATTAAAAAACTTACTTTTAGAAGTCCGGGATAATTGACGGCGACTTCTGTTACTAACGGAACTAATTAAATTCAAAACTAGTTTAAACATTTACAAAGTTAAAGTTAGAAATACCACTCCGTAGGTATTTTAGTTGGCGTCCGTTTACTGCAGTTTATAAAACATTTGAATGTGAATAAGAGTTGTAATGAGCGCTAGGAAACTATGAACCATGAAATGATACCTACAGACATATGAAATAGCGACAGAAATAGCAGATACATTCGCAGCAACATAAATCAAAATTAGCCACCTACAATCCCAAAGTATCTATTTACATATTTATATAAAATTTGTTTTTGCATGATTTTGACTAGTAAGTAATTGTAAGTGGCTTGGGATATATACAAAGCACGATTAAATAAAATAAGGATTTAAGTGGTAGACGAACACAAGTAACGGACGTACATAAGGGAGCGCAGGCTACAGGCAGCACACGGACATACGAACAGACAGACAAGAACATGGGGAGATGCTGCCACTTACCGCGGTGTAAAGGAATTCCAGAACTCGCTACAAGTGAAGGTTGCAGCAGCGACATAGGGGACACAGAAGACAGGACAATTACTAATCACACGGCAATACTTTACATGCACACACCAATATTGTAAACGTTTATTACAAATAAATAATTATGAGTTGCGGTGTGTGGATGCGAATGTACTACGTAAGCATTATGCCACGGCAACGTAAACAGTTGTGTTTAATGTTGCCGAAGCACACAGGTAATGATACATTTGTAGTGACAGACAATCAAATAGACAAACTCTCTATCTTTCACGCGCTCGCTCAATTGAGCTACAATCAGTAATAATAACAAAACACAATATGACGAAACACAAAAATCAACAAACATTGTACTCTTAGCTACAGACAATGACAGACACAAGTTAGCAAGGTCTACTAGCAACAAACAGACATAAAGACGGACGGACCGAATTAGCGTAGCATGAAGTTTCTATAAAGCAGGTATGAAGTGAAACAACATTAGTTGCTCAACTTGTGTCCACCACCATCATGATACATACCTAGTAACTAAATGAGCAATTAACAGTTACTGAAAAGAATCTCGACGATGTTTGTCTCGCATGAGAGTAAACGCGATTAATCATTGCAATCGGACTTTTACGAGTCCAACGTCTGTACGACAGACTCGGGCTTCAGAGACAGGTAGACGCACACAGAGGTTTTAGACAAGACACAATGATTTCCCATTGGCGCTGCAACTCCAAATTCCCACAGACTACTCAAAAGTATTCAGAGGGACTGTTACGCGAACATTAACTGTTTGTTTTTTGAACTAACCAATAAAACAATTTTATGTTTTGTACGAGGATTCAGCGATCCCTCATAAAATAAATCATATTTACAAAAGGGCATCTATAACGCGGAGTACAGCGCCTGGGGGGAGGAAAGGCCGGGTGGGACAGGGCCCGCAAAGGGTGTGCGGTGCCCGAGCAAAGCTGCTGGGCCGGGCCTAGCGGTCTCCGCTTTATAAACGTGCAGAGCTTGATCCGGTGAGGCCGCGCAGTCTGCGTGTCTACGGCCACATAGGGCTGCACTTAAGCTCTACACTCGATAGACAAAAACTTTAGCACTATCTCACTTACCTCTCGGTGTACTCATCCATGTGAGCGTATGATTGAACAGAATTCTCTTCAATCAAAAACTTCACCCTTTGGTAAAACGATGCTGTAACAGATGGTGGCTGTTTTCTTAATAACACTTCCACTGGATCGTTGCTAGACAGACACATAATATGATCGGTGCAGCTAGTGTGTGTGCAACATTCGCTGTCTGAACAATCGATCATTCCATCTATAATAAGAAAATTCTTAGTTTTATAAGAAATCAAAAATTTGTACACTTCGTGAAACGTTAATAATGCTCTACTAAAACATATTGTTTTTGTAAATATTATTGTTTTAACATTTTCAGTTAAATATTTTAGAACATATTTGACACAGCTTTTAAAAGTAGCGGTCAAAAGAATCTTACCGTGATCATTATCAATATCATCATTACAGGTCATTTCCAGGGGAATGCTGCAATCGGATCCTGCCCATCCTTCGATGCATACACAAAGATAGGAACCCTCTTCCATCGTGCATTGTCCATGACGGGAGCAGCCATTTTCACAACCCGCTGTTAAAATTTATTTAAAAGTTTATAAATCAATAGTTACTCTAAGCGTCGATTATTCTAAATACGTTAATATAAAAGTTTAAAATTTACAATTGTGGATAAAAGAAACTCACGCAAAGTACAGTGACGTCCATTCCATCCCTGTGAACACACGCACGTGCCATTTCGACATTGCCCATGTTCTTGACAACGAGGATCGCACGGAAGTTGATCACAACGAGCACCCGTCCACCCTACATCACAACGACATTTTCCGGAATCACATATTCCATGTGGACCACAGTCCAAGCTACACAATGCTGTAAATTTAAGTTTAATTTATTACACGCTAACTTGTTAAGATACGTAGAAAACACATCAAAGCGCATTTATTGAACCAAAAATATATTCGATGTTATTTTAGGGCATTGCCATTTGCGCCGTAGATAGCGTTCGCACATTCACACATTACTCTTATTGATTTTAACCTTTACGAATTTAGATTGAGAACATAATAGTAAGGCACAAATTTTTATTACTTTAATAAAATATTTGTGCGACTAATTATAACAAGAAAGTTACCTTGCGAGCAATCGGGTCCGGTCCAGTGTCTATTACAGATGCATTTAGATGCTTCTAAGTCGTAAACACCGTGGTCGGAACAACTAGGTAAACATTTATGTACTTGCTCGTCGATTAAATTACATCGATCGCCCTTCCATCCGGCTTTACAATAACACTGACCATGTACACAAGCGCCGTGATTTGAACATGTTGGGTCTGGACAATCGCGTTCGTCACAAGCTTCTCCTTTCCAACCTGGTTTGCATTGACACGTGCCTCTAATGCACTGTCCATGACCAGAACAATCTGCTATTCTGCAATCAGATTCAGGAATATCGCATTCGGGTCCTTTCCATCCCTCTTCACAATGACAAAGACCCCCTCCGTATTGACCGTGAGCCGAACACAATACAGGACACACACCTAAATTTAATTTTGTTAGTACGTATAATAACATTATTTTATTAAACTTAATAAAAGGTATATTATTTTCAGTTTATTAATATAAGTAAAACACTTACTCTTCGAACAGTCGATTCCTTGAAATCCATCTATACAATCGCACTTTCCTAGGTAACACGATCCTCGACCGGAGCAATCGTTAGGACAAGTTGTGCTAACCCCTTCTGCTTCCGAAATAATCAGAGATACACTGTGCGGCTGGAGTTCATCGTTATAAACAGAGAGAAACCAACGTCCCGTGTCCAAGTACTGCAGAAGGCTTACGTTTACTAACATCGATTCAAGTTCAGTTTCCCGTTTCGAGATTACATGCTCATCGAGTTGAAGACCGAGATCAAGTATAGGGTGTGGAAGATCCGTAGACAATTCTTTAGAGTAATCTATTTTTATATTATGAGGCACGTAAAAAGGCCCCCTGGGCTCAGAATCAGCTAAGATTTTTTTCGTGCCTTCATAAGAGTTGGAAATGCTGTCGAGCACGTCAGTTTTATGATGTTTTTGTGTAAATTTTAAATCATGTTTTAGATAGCGTTCAACAACACCCTCGCGAGTGTCCCTTTTACGAAGTCTATGATCTACTCTACCACCTTTAACAAATTCGACAAAGTCGTATTGAGTTACGCTAGGTGCAACGTTCCTTCTTCCATAAACTGCAAAATTAGCGCCCCAAGGTAGTGTGAAATTAAACCGGATAAACGCTGGCTGTTTATTCCGGAATTCAGAGTTCCAAAACTGATAAGGTGGAATCGTTGCCGTGTGAAATGTATTGAATTCTCTTACTTCTAATACAGGAGGCCATTGGGGTTGAGGTTGGCTTTGCTGTTGTGCCTGTTGTAATGAAATATGTTGAGTCGTTACGCTGGAATGTTCTGAGGTACTTGTGGGTAACGATTCTAAAATATAATGTGTAAAATTTACAGTTACTCTGTTAAAAACAATACCTTCAGTAGGTAACTGAGTAGAAATAGAATTTTGCGTCATCTGATCATGCGTTACATCTTTCACGTCTTGAACTAGTATACAGTTTGATGGATCCATATTTGGTTTCATAGAACTAACGGCTAAGAAAATGATTCAATTATTAAGAATCGTTTGTAAAAGTAAAATTGTAAATTAATTTGCGTATCTTTGTTGATAAATTTGCACGCGCTTTACAAATTTAAAGCGTTTGAGAACATCGAACTTTAACTTCATTATATTGTCAAAAGTTTCTAGTAAGCGTTAGTGGAAGGAAAACAGAAAAGTATTATAGCTCAATGGGCGTAGGGCGGATCGTTCGACCCTAACGATTTATTGTGGCTCCGTTATAACACGACATGCTATTCTAATAAGGAAATGTCCCAGCCGCTAAATGTTCCGTACTGAATAGAGGAATTGTCTATATTTTCACTTCAAAAATCTAAACAAAATATCTTATGATCGACTCACCTGCAAAATACGCTAACATGGCAGTAAGGACGACGGCAATTAAAATAAGAACAATACTGAAGCATTTCCATGTACATCTATTCTGACATCTTTTATCTATGTGAAATCTGGACGGGGAATAGGGTGAATAATGTGGTGGATGAGATGTAGGAGCAGGCCTTAGTGGAAAAACGGGCATCACCAGCGGAGACTGCTGCTGACAGTGCGATCCTCCTTGTAACGAGTTGCCACTGGCCGGAATCTGTTGGGATAACTGGGTTTGTTGGAGCCCAGCGGCAAGTCTGTAACAAACGGAAACAAAATTTGATTTTTTGAAAACGATTCTGTTTATGTTTATTGAAAAGCTTACCGCAAGCATTAAAATAAATTTCAATTTACGAGTAATTTTAAAGATTTCGTTTCGTTTTGAGTTTACAATATGAATTCCATTTAACGAGGAAGTAAATGTTTGCTTTTACTTTTTATATTTCGTGCTCAACAAAATATTTTACGCATTTTTTTATTGAAGTTGTGTTATATTAGTTCCTTTTATGTTTTTGAAATGCTTTCAACGTATAATGTATCATAAAAAGTAATTAGAATTTATTCATGACTACCAACGTCCTTGAAAATTTTGCATACGTTTTTAGATTATTAAAAATTAACATGCCGAGAAACATTGCTGAAAAAAGTTTTTTACAAATAATAAATTTTACAAAATGAAATGTGGTCAGTACATGACTTCTTTATTCATTTAATAAATTCTCAGTTTTATAAGAGAAAACGACTAAAATAACATTTAAAAATTTGAGTAATTCTGTTCTTACTTGTTTTAGTTTGAAATGATAAATTATAAATGAAATTGTGTTATTTTTAATAATATGGCTGTAAATAAAACACTTGAATAGTCCAGTAAAATCCAAAAATTAAAACTTAAATAAAGAAAAATGATTTTCCCGTTTAACAAAAGATCGTGAAGAAAAATGTGACGTTTTTTGTTAACATTACTTTTCTTCATTATTTATAGCAACACTTTTTCATTCATTTTATTATTTATGGTAAATTGTAAATGAAGAATTTGTTCAATTATTAAACATTACACTAGAAGATGAGAAAACTGACCGCAACGGAGACACTGACAAAAGAATTGATTAAATCGAACTATTAAATTTTATTTCTTCTTAATTTTTACATTATTTTCGATGCTACTACACTACTACGCCAGTCGATACGTCTTTTCAAAACTTGGACGTCAATTCTAGTATGGGCCAAAAAAGTCGCTGGTGTCCTTAGAAAACAATGACCAGTGAAAGTGCATATAAATTGGCTGCTTTATGCACTTGTGTTGTTCATAAAATATAAATAGTCTGCGATGGTCCACATTTTTTGTTTTCAATTCAATCCAAATACTTTTTGTAAAGTTCAATTTTGTTTACTCAATTTTGCGACGTAACTTTAAAGTCTCGTTATTTCTTAGTTTTCGTGTCATGTAATGTTATGACCAAAATATGCCCGCAATCTTCTACACAATGTATTTTTGGTCAACGTAATTCTTTCGCCCATTATCCTCCATGCAACGCAATTACTAACATTACCTTCATAAGCAGAAAACGGCATTAAAAGCTTTTTCTAGAAATATCATATTATCCATCAATATGTTATGTTAACAGTGTTTCGGTATGATGTTTGCACCGTATAAGATTTATTTTCGGAACATCGCTTGTCGGTACAATGGGGGAAATTGCTGTCAAGTGGCACATGTTTGACATGATAGTACCGATGGGAGAAAACTTTTCACTTTTCCGATCTGTGTGGTTTCGTACATGTTCTAAGTAAGTGCTCAGCGAAGTTTTCACTTCAAATTATTCACACTGATCTATGGTATAAATGCGTGTAGTCTTTTCGCTGCTTTCTGAAAATACACAGTTCTCCATGTTATTGTGATTTACTTTAATTTTCTCGTATTGTCATTAGCGTTTTTTGGATAATCATATGTCGTTCCATTAAGGGGGAAGATCAAAACCCGTTTCGTTATTGGAAAAATGCCTATGATCACGCCACGCCACGTTACTTAAAGATGTCAAAACCTTTGCTAAACTAATACAATTATAAACGCATTGAGAGCCCACATACCAAAATAACGAAATTAATTTCAGGGAAACTTGACGTATGTACGTATTTGTTAGATTTCAGTTAATTTTAGGAAATTCTGGGAAGGTGCTGCTAGTTAGTTGCATGCTTTGAAGTAAAACTAAACTGTAAGTATTATATTTCCTATTGCAATTCTTTGTATCTACGTTGTCAGTCGGTTGCACGTACGACTAGACGTAGTACATAGCAGGTTGTTGTCACAATTAACTACCAAACTTTTTTTTGTGTAAGATATTATTAGACCGTGCGCTCTGATTCTCTGTATCTTCGAGATTTGTGTTATAATTTACAAATGTAAATTTATTTCTTTTCAAAATGTAAAAGTTAGGCCGACATGTTTAATTTGATTGTACGACATGTTGTCCAACCGAATGGCGCTTATGTCAACTACTATTGTCTGTGATATTGACCTACGTCAATGTTTGACGCATATATGTAAATTTATTTTCTCCTATCTACGAACTTTTCTGTCTATGGTAAAATAAATAAACTTGTTGTTAGAACTTATGTTTTGTTATTTATTCTCTTACAGCTTTGATTTAAACGGTATCTCCTAATCTAATCTTGCATCGTTTTGGCGCGCGTTTTTTTAATCTGTTTTACAATTTAGCACCTCAAAACCTACGACTCAATCACTAAATCAAACTGAGTTAGTCGCTACCTTTTAAGTTACGAGATAATTCTCGCAACAAATAAAACTCGTGATTTTTTTGCGACATAACCGTCATTTTGACGCTTTAGGTAAGTCAGCAATCTTTTATATGCAGAAATATCCACGTTTTGATTTACTTCTCAGATCAAGTAGACTGTCTAGGGTTGAAGCTTTAACAATTTTCACATAATAATGTTTAAAAATTAACACTAATAAATCTTATAAATAAAACAAAACTTAATACAGTTTTCCATTACCAATTTTACTACAACAAACTTTTTTAACAAGTGCGCAATTAGAATATCTTCATTTGCTCTTTGCACATTCTTTTCATTTCTTTAACAGTAATGTTGGTGTTCTCTGCTTCTAATATTAATTGTAAAATTTGTTCATTATTCTATTTTGATTTATTTATTATCAATGAACGTTTTTTGACAAATTGACATACCTTATCATATATTGATATTGTCATGTTATTAGTTGAGCATAAAGTAGAAAATAGAAGCAACTCTTAAACTAAGTTTAGTTCGGAATATCATCATATGTCATTAGAATGATAATTTATTCAGAGTAGCCAACATGTGTGTAATTTTATAGAAGTTTGTGAAAGGATATTGTCAACTGTTTTTTACTTTTTGATTCTTTGTTATATAAACACATAGGTATATTAGGCGACACCGTTTGTTTGATTACGGTCCCACTCCTTTCACTAGCTCGTCTATGATCTCATTCGTTTGTAATAAAGTTTTTATTGTCATTTTTATACAATAAATGTATTTGCTATTATGTGCAAGTTATGCTATGAGCAAATTACATATTAAAATTTTAGTGTAAAAAGTGAATTAGAAAAAGATCAGCAAATTAAAATTGTTTTGGTTTCTGGTAAAAACAGTAAAAAAAGAAAAAATATTGTAGTCATTAGCAAATTTTTATTATTGCAGATAAAACTTTTTTTCCATAAAATAATACTAAATTACACATTAAATTTTAATTTTTAATTGATTGATTCGTTGCAAAACGCTTATAGCACTACCTAAAGGTTTATTATAAAATAAAATGATGTTAAACTACGTAACAGAATATAAAAAGTAATATGCCAATTCTCATGTTTTTCTTGTCTGTTATATCAATCAGTATGAATATTTATTGATGTAAATGTAGTGTAGTTCGACATTTAAATCACGCTTATAAGGAAAAGCTGGTGTAATAAATTAATATAGATTTATAAAGCCAGATTTGCGTACTTCTTCAATAAACTTCAGGTACCCTTCAAGTAGTCTAATCTATTATCGATACAAATTTATATTGGCATGAAAATTCATAGCAAGCGTGATGATCGAGTAGATATTTTTCTGTAAAATCAACTCTAAGCTCATAAAATTCGATTTTACAAACATTTTTAAAAATCAAGTTCAAGAAGGTGTTGTTAAGTAAATAGTTATTTTTCCTATTTTAAAAATACGATAGTTCCATCAAAAATAAATAAAAAACAATTACTTCATAAATCACATCATCTTTTTTTATGCTGCATTTCTCAAATCTCATTTCTGGCATTCTTCGCTAGCCGCATGAATAAACGCACGCTTTATTTTGTAATGTACTAATTCCATTTTATTGGATCCTTTTTTACATGAGTTAGCAAGAAGCAAATCCACTGAAATTCTTAAGCTTTCATAAATCTTTGTATTAAATTTTAAAACGTTTATTTTATTTTTAAAATTAAATTCGCGTAGTTACATTATTGCTGCTTATGAAATAATTAGAAAATTAAACCATTCGACTGGAATGAAACGATGCACAAATTGTTCCTTATAATTCAACATGAAATTAATGGTGGATCAATTCAGGATGTATATAGAAACGATTCGCAATAAAATCTTTTTTTATTTGCAGTTTATTAGCATAAGTACTTTATTACTTCTGCACCGTTGCCCATGTAATTGAAGATGCATTTAAACCGAGAAGATAAATTGCACCATCTTTTAAGATTTTTTTTTCTAACCCGTTTTCTGCAATTTTACATTTTTGTTTATATTTTTTCATAATTAATCAAGGCAAACATTGAATTATTATAAAACACCAGATTGGCGTTTACAAATTAGAGGAACGACTAAATTATAAACGTGTAATTCACTTAGAGTTGCTTAAAATGTTGATCACTTTTAATCTATTTGTAGTTCGTAAACTCATAAATTTCAATGCACTTAACGCAAAGTTAAAAATATCTTTTAACAAAGAAATGGATTTCTATTTATTAAAACTGAATCAAAACAATATTAATGGTGTATGCTTTTTTATTTATATTTTGAAAAAGTTCTTAAATTTAGTACTTTTACTATTATTGTTATTGTTTTCATCACTTCCATAATGAAGATTATAAATAATTCTAAGCAGTAACGCCATACAACAACTAGTATAATAACAATATTATTATTTTTTTGCAAGAATGTGTTTTATTTTCTTTTGTAAAATATTAAGGTTAAGGTTTTCTGTTTTGTGTTTGAAAGGCGACGAGGGTAATATCCCTCCACTTCTATAGCTATTTCTAGCAATTTCTTGTCTGAACTAAGGGTGGTAAAGTACTTTATCGAAATGCGTACATCGCTGAAAATGCAGTTGCTTATATTTTTATATCCATGCAATTCGTTTGAAGGGTCATAAAATTAGAATCAAGCTCACATTATTTTTCATCGATTTAGTTTATATTTAAAAAACGCAGCAAAAAATAATATATTTAGAAAAAAAATACCTAAGATTCTCCCCCGAAAAACAATTAAAACATAAAAACTGCTAGAGCTACGCTTCTGCAAGCGTCACTATAAAATTATGTTGTTGATCTTTAAAAGATTTTTATAAATGATCAGCAGTTTTTTTAAGTAAAAGACGTTATGACAGTAAACTCTAAGCAGTTTATTTAATCATTATTGTGATGATAAAATGAAGACTGAATGAATGAAGAACATCAGGACAGCGATTCTTAATCTTTTAGGAATCGCGCTCCCCTTAGATTTCTTATATATTTTTTTGTCAACAACCGAAAGGTTCTAACAAGACCTTCGTGACCTCTTAGAAGAAGGCCAAGGTTCCCAAGGGCAGCGATTCTTAAAGTGTGCTCTCCGGAACCCAAAGATTCCGTGAAAAATTCACTAGGGCTTCGCAAATCACTCAAATTTTTCAATAACAATTTCGTCATTGGACCTCGTTCTGTTTTACTTTCCCTTAATTTTACAGTAACAAAATATTATTTTGGAGTATCGCAAAAAACAATATGAGTACTGAGAAAAACCCATGCTAAAATTTGAGCTCAACACTTGTGTGCACTCAGTACGAAAGATCATTTACATAATTACATACCATTTGTTTATTGACAACGACAGTCAAAGCATCTTTACCGTGACGGAAAATATTTGGGTTGTGAATCACACTGACAGTGAGATTAATTACTTTAGTCTTTTTTTTGTGACATTTCGTGCTTCGAGCGACCACTTCATCAAGCCAAAAAAAAGTTTAAAGCGGAACAATTTACCATACCAAGAACATGAACAACGTTATGTGACTAGAATTTCTTATAATTATAAAGCATAAATACATGAAAATGTCAATAATTACAATTCTTAAATATAACAAGGGGACATGAACGATCAACAAATACTTGACAAGTTTTGTGTTCTGTGTTGGTAGGTACTTAAAATTATATTATATTTAAATTTGAGCAATTATGAATAACTAGCTAAGGACTAGACGGCTATCACATAATACTTTAAATTCAAACGTATTGGCCGATATTAAGGAATCCAAAGAAAATATTCGCGAGAATATTGTTGTTGGTTGTTCGGTAAGATTTATTTGATTTGTTATTAGTGATTATGCGCGAATACATTAGATGAGTTGAGACGAACAATAACACCTCAAGTAACGTCACACCTGAAACAGCATAACATGGAATAATTGTCCAATTATTTCGCACGGGCTGTGGTACAAAATAACTGCAAAATTTATCATTTATTTTATACTAGCCATTCTTTTGCAATAATTTTTGATAATACTTTATTTTAATAATTCTAGGGTGCACAAAACACAGCCCCAAAATTATATAGAAGAGAACTCTTGAAACGACACTTTGATACAAACCATGAAAATATAAAGAACAAAGATATTAGCTTTTTTCAAAAACACGAAGAGACGTATGAAACCACAGTATCCAATTTGCATAAATTTTCAAAAACCGAGAATGAAAATGCTACCTCTTAAGTTACCAGAAAGCTCAATCGGAAAAACCCCATACACTTGTAGAGAGCTTAATTAAACCATGTATATTAGAAACAGTGGCTGCATACTTAGAGAAGACGCGGCAATGAAAATTGAACAGTGCAATCTTCAAATAACATTGTGTCTGATTGGATTCTCAAAATATCCGACCACACAAACGGCGCCGTATCAGAATTAAAAATACTGCGCCGGGATGTAGCAGCAATCATTGAATTTTGCATCGTTATGTTCTTGTAGTAAAGAAAATGTCATCTAATTTAAAGAAAGTTCTTAAATAAAGCTGTGAAGATTGTTAATTACGTAAAAAGTTGTTTTCTCCAGTTAAGATTGTACAAAAAAGTATGCGAAGAAATTGATATTCAGCATAAATCACTCCTCCTTGACACTAAAGTCCAATGTGTTTCCAGAGCCAAAGCTTTAGCCAAGTTATATGAATTTTGAAACGAGCTCAAAGGTTTTCAAATGGTGTACAACATGTCTGCATCTGTAAACCTTTTTAGTGTATTGCATGACGAGCAACAGCTTATGACATTAGCTAACCTTGCCAAAATCGTTGGAAAGATCAACGAAGTTACTACACCTTTGCAGGGAAAATCAACAACTGTAAAAAAAATTAATTTTTGGATTACCTGCGTATAAAAGCACGTTATTTATTATTTATCATTTTTATATAAAATTGCAAGACATGTTGAAATCACCCTATAAAATTCAAAAAGTCATCACTGTATATTTGGTAAACCTACTAAAATCTTTCCAGATACTGATATAGACATAGAGGGAGTAAAAAATCAATTTATCTTTAAAAGTCAACCTGCAACTCTAACCATCCTCGATTAAGAATCACTATTAGGTCTTCAGAGTTCATCCACATTAAAATACACATCTGAGTTGGTGTCACTGAATGAATTTTGGGTTGGCGTTAGAAGTGAATTATCTGAAGCAAAAAAGGCTATCTTTACTCCGTTTTATTACAACGTATTGCTGTAAAATAAGCTTTTCAGTATATAATAGGTCAAAATTGGATGCTGCTATATGCGTATATAATTTTTGAACAAAAACCCAAACTTTAAAACAATCATTGATAAAACAATGAAACAGTTTCATTCTTCGCAATAACTTAATATTTAAAATATTTCTGACAAAGATTTGTTTACCTTGGTTTTAGTATTATTAAATAAACATACACATTTTTAATTAATTTGGTACTGTTTGCTATATTTTTATTATTCCATTCTATATTATGGGCTTTCCACATTTACAAATTTAGAAATTTTTGGGAAAGACTGTAACCACGTGACCTTTTTGAAAAAAAATTGGCTTTTTCTGCCTTCGGTAGATCTTATTAAATGAAGGATTCTGTAAAATAAAAGGGGTTTTTTACGCTAAAAAATTTTGGAATCCTTGACATTAGGATAAAGGCAGTAATATTTAACATGTAAGTGCTTTTTAAATTATTTTGTACAATGGCAGGTTGAGTACCGGTTGAATCATCATAGTATTTAAAATAACGCATAAAGCCAGGACATCAATTCATCCAGTCATTTGGTAAATATATAATATATAGTATAACCGTTGCCATCACATATACCAGTTGTTGACTCTGTGACAATTAAATTTCACAAATAAATCTTAAGTGCAAATGTATGTTAATAACAATCAAATGTAAATTCTAAATTATAGACTGTGTGAACTAAAAAAACACTGAAATGTTAGAAGCAGCATTAAAATATTGGTTCGACTGACATAAAACACCATCCTGCTTTGGCTATACTAATTCTACAGGTTTTTTTCTAAAATTTGTTTTGTTTCTCTTCTTTTAATTTTTTTTATCGACACGTTCTCGTCAAGCTTTGGCTTGACGCTTTTGGTTTAATGTATTTTGTACAATTTAGTGATGTTCTAGAAAAATACTTTTTTGGATTGAGGATTGCCATTTGTAGTTAACTCGTAATACTATTTTTGCTTGTTTGTCACTTGTAGACGGTGTAGGAGTAATTTTGCAAATATTTGTTTGATGTAGTATTGAGGTTGTAGAACATCGAAGGCTAGTCATAAACAAATTATTTATGTGTTCGTCTTCATATCATAAAGCCTTTGCTTTGTTAATTTTTTTTATATTGTTCTTAGTTAACAAGCACTTTTAAATATGGTGACACGCAGCGGGTTCATACGACACTAACAAAATTTATGACGGCAGTAAAAAAACCGAGCAATCAATGGCGACTTATATCGCATCGATGAAGAACGATTTCTTTGACCTAAATTCAGAGTTTGAAAGTCAGGCGAAAGAAGACGCAAAAGTTTGCTGGAGAGAACGTCAGTCAAGCAATTAAACATCAAACTCCTGAATTGATACTGCACTATCGTATCTTATGTTCAATCAGCGATGATTACTTGGTGCTTAAGGATATCTGAAATACCAGGCCGTAAAAAGAGCAAACGCTTGCAGCGCTTTTGGAGATTTGTGTACCAAGGAACAAGTATTACAAGCTGCTAGTTTAGCTGAGGCCTCGGCGGCGTTCTATGCTCACAGGCATGTTCATCAGAAACACAAGTCGGTCGACAACTCAGGTAAGAGTAGCAACAAAGGAAATGAAAATTTGGGAAAAAGAAGCGTGTTGATGGCCGTGAGTGGTCAGCAGTGCACAGCTACGTTATACTACGTTCCAGTTATGGTCAATCACCGTATCAGTTCCCGTATGACATTGAAGCACGGTGTGATAAATATTATTGACCTTGAGCGCGTTTTGCGTAAATGTAACGCCAGACTCGTAGCAACGGCAACGTGAAAGAACAACAACGCGTATATCATGGATATGTGTGTTGTTGTACAAATTCATCCGGCAAACGTGTGTTTTGCAAAATCGAACGAAAGGGTACAACTCTGGCACGAACGGGAGGCCACACTACAAAAGTGTTTCGTTGCAATAGTAGTGGTGAATTTGATTGTCTTAAAGTGCGAAAGGTGTTAAATGAAAATGAGATTGTCTTAGAATTATTAGTGCCACATACAACAGAGTAGAACAGCAGTGCTGAACGTGAAAATCGGACAATTGTCAAACTAGTTCTAAATGCAACAGGCAAATCGATGGTTCCAGGTAAAACTTCTGGTGAACTGTAACGAATGTGGACATTCCCAAACAGTTTCGTAAGACATTTAATGACAAAATTGGGTTCGGTGATTGTGTCGGTTACGTAAATGCCAAAGGCGGGTACGAAGGGTAGATACCATTACGTAAAAAAAATTAGTGATTTACACGATGTGTTTTTCAAAAGTGAGAAAATATGTACAACGCTTGGTGATTTGGTGTTGTATGAATATCGACTAGTGTCGCATAATAAATTAAAATCGACAACTGAATACACCAACAGCAAAGTCAGTCTTCTAGTGCTGAGAAAGACGGTGTTGACTATGCTTCGGAGAAAAATCTAGATGGAAACGATGTCAATGTGTATAAAGGAATCGTTATTGCAAATATGCTTGATGCGCGTGACGGGCCTTGTAAGTCGGAAAGGCATCATCAACGTCCAGCAATGTACGCGACAAGTGAGTTCGAAATTGACCAAACAAATGATGCGTTGTATTAAGCTAGTGTTGCAAACGCGATCGCGAAAATCGGTGATGGTATTGGACCCGGGTCGTACGTGGAAGCGAAGAAATCTGTTGAAAGTGGCAAATGGAGAGAAAGGTGTAATGACGAGATTGCAAATGGTGTAAAAATAATAGATTATTGTTGAGTTTGCAAGAAATATATCAGTATAATTGTGGAAATACATCAGAGACTATTTTCCAGTGCTGATGATCTCTAAAATGACGAAAGGGCCGTACACTGGTTCTCTCTGGTGTCAATTTTAGCAATTTTACTGATATAGTTATTTTTCACTATATTCGTTGGTGGATTGCAATCGTATATCATTTGATACAATTTCCGAATTTTCGCGGTTAGCAAATCATTCTACGATCTCTATAGCACCAATTTGTTAAATTTTATATGTTGGCTCATTAACCACGAGATGGCGTCGACCACAACACATTTATATGTAAACTCATCATGTCTATGTTGATTTTAATTTATAATATTTATGTAAATCTCTTGGGGAAATTAATAATGTAAATTTTCATTTCTGGTAAGAATCTTAAATTGAATCGTTACCTAATTGTAGTCTTTGTTTAGAACTCCATATGTTGCTTTCTGCGGAATGTAGTTGAACTTCATTTTTATTACAAAAGCATGCGTAGGCGTGGTTAACATAGATGCTTAAAAGTTAAACGCAAAGAAATAATGGCCCCAATAAAACTAAAACATGATTTTGTTTAGCTCTTTTGTACAATAAAAAAATGCAAAACAACAAAAGATTTTCTTTTAAATAGTTATATGTAAAGTTACATTATTTAGTTGATGATGCTATGCACATGCATGTGAATAACGACAAGAAGAAAAATCTTTATGGCTTTAAAATTCAAATTTTATGTTAAAAATTAAAAATTCTTATCTTTAGTATCAGTTTCAGTAGAAGTTTATTTTTACATGACTTAATTTTTTAATAAGTTATTGTCTTTATCTCTATTACATATTGCAAATAATAGTTTTTCACAAGAATTACACAATGAAACTAATCATAAGTGACAGAGAACAACTAGTATAACAATGAACTAAGGTACCAATTTATACCGTCGAAAAAATGCTTTTTATTGGAGTAAAAACTGAATAGATAGGGTATTTTGAGTTAATGAAGTGAAAAATGCGTCGATCCCAGAAACTGATAAATCATTAGTTAAAAGAGAACTTGGCATTTCTTTTATTATCTTATTATGAACTTAAATTAATTGGAAGTTTACTAAACATATCAATTGCGAAAAACTACTTTTTCTTTTAATCAAACTCGAAATGGGTTTTTGTTTCACTTAGTAGTAAATTGGATTTTATTTTATAACATTCGACTATCTGCCAAAAATCAAAATGCTGTGCATTATTTTTATTTTCGAAAAATGTTTTATATAGTTAGTTTAACATTTTAAAGCAGTTCAATTAGATTGACATTTTCAACTTATATGTTATGCTAATATTGTAATTTATCCTTTTTTGTTTATAAGGCTTAAATAAAAAGTTTTATGAATTAGTCGACAACTTTTAAAATTTAGCGTTGTCGTTTTAGTCAAAAAAACTTTTTTTTAGTACGTTAACATTTTTACTATACAAACTACACGGTAAAGTAAACTAAAAACGAAATTAATGTTAGGTGATATATGAAGTAAAGTGATACCAAACAAATCAGTTTACGAACACTTGTTTCTTAAGTTTGGTTTCAAACTGCCATAATTAAAACTGCTTTTAAAAATAAGTTATTTTAAATAAGCTTTAATAAACAAATAAATGTCATTGTAGACTTTAATAAGATTAGAACGTGGAGTATAGAAGATCATTAGGACAAAGTGGATCGGTTACATTATTCTTATCGTACATAAATCTTGCATAAATGTGCTCAGTCTATACATATCAGCATAAGTAGTCAGCATTTCTTGTGCGCAAAGTTAACAGCAAGTTTGTAGAAAACTGTAAATTAGGTAGAAAAGTTGAGATTGGATTTAATCACAGCGAACATCAATATTTTTGACAAGTTTTCTTCTTTTTTTCCTTTCATCTACAGTTTCCTATATAGGTAAGAAGTTACATGTTTTTCCTCCATTTTAAACCTCTTCTAATAGACGTCCAACAATCTACGTGTTTGTTTTCTTTTTTGTCGTACTAGTTTTGCTAAATCTGGTATATTACTCATTTATTTCAGGTCTTTACTTCTTATTCTATCGTATGGTGTTTTGCCATGAATTGCGCTTGTTACTGATCTCATTATTTGCATTGTTTTGAGCGTACGCTCTGGTTTTAGCCGCGTATGTTAAGAAGCACCTTAAAGTGGAAATGGTCACAGCAAATGTGTAAACAGGAGATGATTTCCATTAACTGGTTTTCGTGGGATATTAAGCTCTCACCTATAGCTCCAAGTGCCACACTCCGGTACACTGCATTGGCCTGCAGGCTAACTATGTGAGGGTAGCCAAATAGTGCAATAAATCTTAGCGTCTAACTCAGAATAAACGGCTACAAAGAGCGTCTGCACCTAAATTGAGCGGCTGTTTTAAAAGTTCCAACACGCTCGGCAAACGCGAAGCGTTAATAACCAAAACCTCCAATAAGCTTCAAGTACCAACTTAAATAATTCAGGTATGTGCTCCCACGACAGACTATGACAACGAAAACGTTGAAAGATTTTACGAAAACCTGGAATTGGTACTATCCGCAACGCAAACTCACTACACACTTACTATCGGCGATTTTAATGCAAAAGCTGGAAAAAAGGTAATAAACTTGTTGTTGCACAACAACATATACTTAATGAACACTTTTTTCAAAAAGAAGACGCGCCGTGAATAGACATGGAAAAGCCCTAATGGAAAGACGAAAAATGAAACAGCTTTTATAGCAACTGACAAAAGGCAAATCATAAAAATGTAAGGGTTCTGAACAAATTCTCTATATGTAGCGACCATCGAATGGTGAGAGCTACAGTTACTGTGTTGTATACTACTGCTTCCAGCCCATGTTTGGGAACCATTGGTGTGGCAACACATGGATGATGTATCATAAATAGTAACCACTAAAAACTAGTTCGAATCTAAGACTGATTAATTACTGATCGTTGACGTAAACAATACGTCATGTGTAAACTAGCGCAAAAATGGTACAGCAGCAGATAGTGTGATAATCTATCACGTTTGAAAGTGAGGTTACTAAGTGTGCGTTATAGCGTTATTCAAAGGTGAGAATGGAATTCAAACCCCCAAAAGAGTTGAGTCTGGAGGGCGCTATAGCTCAAAATTGGAAAACATTTATTCAGAAACTTATAATTTTCCTAGAAGCAAATGAATATCAGAAGAAAGAAGATGCGATTAAAATTGCAATGCAGCTGAATTCACTAGGCGATGAAGAACTTCATTTGTATAATACTTTCACTATAACTGCAGATGATAGAAAAAAATATGAGAATGTTGTTAAAGCATTTGAGTCTTATTGTATGCCGCGTAAGACAACTGTTTATAACAGAATTAAGTTTTTTAATAGATCACAGGAAGGAGAGAGCTTTGATTATTATCACAATGAACTTAAGAGATTGGCACAGATGTGCGAATTTGGTGACCGAATGGAGCCTTGAATTAGAGTTAAAATAATAATTGGAATGAGGGATATGGCTTTATAAGAAAAGTTGCTGCGAGAGGCTGATGTGTCATTAGAAAAGACAGTCAGTTTATGTAGGTCTACTGAGGCAAGTAAGGAACAGGTGCGAGTGCTGCATGGTCCTGTAAATATTAGTATAGAAGCCATTAGTACTAAAAAACAGGAGACAGGTGTAGTTTACAAATAACTTGATAGTAGTCGTCGTGATTATAAATGTCAGAAATGCTCATATAAACACGAAGCCCTGCATATGGCAAATTACGTAATAATTGAGGAGGTTATAATCATTTTGCTGCCTGCTGTAAGTGGAGGAAAAGTAAACCTCAAAAATAAGTTCAGGAGTTACAAGTTGAGAATGAAAAAGAAGAGTGAAACAAAGAGAAGTGGTTTGTAGATCACATTGAGGTGATAGAAAATCAAGAAATATGTAAAGTTAGTAAAGCAAAAGTAAATAAGTGGACACATAACAGAATTGTCAACAATGTTGCTAACATATCCTTTAAGATTGACACTGGCTTGGATGTAGATGTTTTGCCATACGATCTGTACTTAAAATTTTGTGCTAATGAACCAGTGAATAAGATTAACAGCGTGCTTGTGGCATATGGTGGAAGCAACATTAAAACAATTGGTAGTGTAAATGTGTCATGTGAACCTCAGAATCAACAAGCAAATAAAATTAGATTTATTGTAGTGGATGCTAAAGCAAATCCCAATATTGGTTTAAATACAGCTGTAGAACTAAATCTAATAAGACAAGTTGGTAGTCTCAAAGTAGATAACAACAAAAGTGCAGTAACTGAGAAGTAACAATCTGTTTTTTCTGGGTTGGGTAAATTACCATTCAAATAGTCAATAAAATTGAAGACTGATGCTGTCCCAGCTGTTCGAGCTCCACGCAAGTTGGCTGAAGTTATTAAACATAAGCTAAAGCCAGTTTTAGATGAGTTAGAAGCCAAGGATGTAATTGCAAAAGTGACTGAGTCAACTGACTGGGTAAATGACCTAATTATAGCAGAAAAGAAGAATTGAACTATACGTGCCTGTTTAAATCCAGCACAGTTAAACAAATATGTGAAACGTGAATATCACAACATTCCGACAATTGAAGAACTACATCAGAGGCTGAGCGGGAAGAAATTTTTTACGGTTTTGGATATGAAGGATGGGTTTCACGAAATAGAACTGACGGAAGAATCCTCTTTGCTGTGCACCTTTGCAATACCATTTGGAAGATATAAATTCAATCGACTTCCATTCGGCTTGGCATCTAGTCCAGAAATTTTGCAACGTGAAAATGAATGTATTTTTGGTGACATAGAGGGTGTTCAAATATATTTTGATAATGTAATCATTTAATCATAGCCAATGAAACAGAACATAATGTCATCTTTGAGAAGGTTATGTGTAAAGCTTTGAAATGCAATGTAAAATTTAACTTACAAATGATGCAGTACAAAGTGGGTAAAATTGTATATTTAGGTTTTGCCTTTTTGCAGGGTTTAAACCTAATGATAATGTTGAAATAACAGGATACTGGAACAAGGTTTTGGCATCCCGCAAAAATTGTAAACGCTAATGCTAATCCTAGGTCTTACACGTCAAGGAATCAACAAGATAATTAAGTTGTCCGTAACAGCTTCCAGATACGACCATCATTAAATGAGCCTGTCATTAAGCAGGAAATTAATGATACTTTGTCTAACGACAAATGTGAACCTGTGGATGTGAACGAGTCTTTTGGTAACACGTACGTAGGCGTGATAATTGCACATAGTAATCTAGAGTCGATCAAAAATATTTTGTTTTGTATTATTAACCTTATTGAAAGGGATGTGTTGTATACCACTGCTTCCAGCCCAAGTTTGGGAACCACTGGTATGGCAACACATGGATGATGTTTCATAAATAGTAACAATTAAAAACTAGTTCAAATCTAAGACTGATTAATTACTGATCCTTGACGTAAACAATACAGTTACAATAAATATAAAGCTAGAAAGGATGAAAATGGCCAGTAAACAAAAACCCAAAACATGGAATTGTTTCATCAATTTGACAAGATACGCAAACATTATAACAACAGAGTTAACGAATCAAACTAAGAAATGCACGGCCGTAGATGAAATAAACGATCAAATTGTAACAGCAATTAAAAAACCTGAAATGCAATATGGAAACAAAAACAAAACATAAGCAAGATCAGCGATAAAACAAAACAACTAATAAAGGAAAGAAAAAGCTACCAAGACAAGCCGATACCCACGTAAACCAATACAGAGAGCAATAAACAAATAACACAGGCTATAAAGAAAGATATCAGGAGATATTATATAGACCAAATAATGCAGCTATAGAAAAGAACAAATATTTGAATGTTTTAAAAAAAAGACTAGAAAACGGTAGAATCGAAATTTTTCAAATGAAGGATGACAAAGAACAGTTGTAAACCAACCGTAGCAAACAGCTGAAAATAGCAGCAGCATTTCATCAAGAACTGTGTAAAAGCCTTAGCAACGACGAATAAAAGAACTTCTCTCAAGAAAAATGTATAATGAACCAAGGATTTGAAGACATGTCAAAAATCTCTTTAGGCAAAATAAAAAATTCATTATCAGAAATATAAAACACAAAAGCTCCGGGGGAGAATGACATAGTGACTGAGCCTGTTAAAGTAGGAGGTGAACAATTACTTTGCAAAATAGAGAAACTTTTTAATATATGCCTACAAGAATGTGTAATACCATCTACATAGAATAACGCCTGTGTAATGTGACTCCACAAAAAGGACGATAAAACTGTTCTCAAAAACTATAGACCAATTAGCATTTTGACTCAATTATATAAACTCTTTACAAAAATCGTAACCAAAAGGTTGGAAAATAAATTGGATTTTTATCAGACTAAGGAGCAGGCTAGATTTCGAACAAAATACGGCACAAACGACCACCTACAAATAATAAAAACGCTTAGAGAGAAATGTGTGAAATATAACAAACCATTAGTTTTAACATTTATAGACTTTCATAAAACGTTTGACACGGTTAAACTCTGGACTATACTAGCTGCACTTAATCAATGTTGTATAAACTTTAGGTACTAAAAACTTATAAGATACATATATATATATATATATATATATATATATATATATATATATATATATATATATGATAATGCGACGGCAAGTATCAAACTGCAGTAGAATACAGATAAAATCATGTTAGAACAAGGAGTGCGGCAGGGAAACTAAATCTCTTTCAAATTGTTCATCATTGCATTAGAGTATGTATCTAAAGCATTAGAGTTGCAAAGACATAAATATAGATGAACAGAAGTTGAGCAATTGGAAAAGCACAACAAATTATACAAGAACAAAAAACTGCCATGGAGAAGGTTGGTTTAAAGTTAAATTTCAACAAAATAAAAATAATGACGAATCTTGTTCTAAGTAATAATATAAAGGTAAATGACAAAAAATAGTGGAAGTGTGCTCATACAAATACTTTGAACATAAAATAAGACTGGAAAGGGGCAACCAAACCTGCGACAATCAACGAATTGGTCTTACATGCGCAGCATTCAAAAGACTAAATTATGTATTTAGAAGTGACATAACAATGTGCTTAAAACGCAAAGTTTATGATCAACGTGTTCTGCCAGTACTACCATATGGTGCAAAAAAATTAACCCTAACAAAACGCTCAGCAAAGAAACTCAAAGGGCAGTGGAAAGAAAAATTCTCCAGCTGAAATTGAACGATATATTAATAAACGATTATATACGGGAGAAAACAGGGGTTAGTGATATTAAAGTGCATAACATCAACAAAATGGAAATGGGCAAGGCATATAGCCAGATTCAAGAATAATAGATGGTTCAAGAAAATTCGAGAATGGAGACTACAAAAGCATAAAAGAAATTGTGTAACGTCCCGTTAGAATTCATTACATTTAAAATTCAATTTTGCATTCGCTTATTTTATGCAACTAATCTTGCATTTATATTTATTATTTTTGCTTTTCGACAATCGACCTTTGTTCGACACTTCCGTTTGAACCACGTGAGGTTTGTCTTAAGTGATGAAAGGAAGACAATTTTTTTAATAATGGCATAAACACGTTTACAAGTTAATTTTTCTTCTTTCCAACTAATTACTGGTAAGTTTATCTTCATTCCGATATAATTTTTCTATTGAGTTCAACATTTTTAGTAATTTTGTAATGTGACACAATACTTTAACAAAAGATTCATTCAAGCCCGTTGTATATAACTCAACGTAAGTGTTTCATGTGGAATAAAAACCATTCTTTTTCATTATTCAAGTTTAGGGTTTTTTGGATTAATGCTTTTTTGATTTATGTTTTTTGGATTTATGCTTTTTTGGATTTATACTTTTGGTTTTATGCCTTTTGGTTTTATGTCTGCCGTTTTTACTTTCCAATTTACATTCATTTTTAATTCCGTTAGGATATTTTGCTTCATGATTTTGTGGAATTTCGATGTTATTTTGTTCTGGAAGAAAGCATAATACTTGAGCCAAGAATGTGTTATGGTCAGCTTTAAATTTAAATTAATTAAATTGTACCTTATTCAATTATGAAAACCGTTCGAAATACATACTTTGCAACGTTTATTACTTTTGATTTTAATATCAGTTAATAGTTAGTTTTAACATGTTTAATGTTTTAGTTTATCACCAATTGGCACCAACTACCGTTTTTTCTTTAATGTAAATAGTTAGTGCAGTAATTTTATAGTTACAAATAAATTATAAGAAATGCACACCTGTGTACTTTTGTTTCATTCAAGCTCACACCCTGAGGCCTGTGTTCCGACAGCTGCCGTGGTAAAAATAATTTTATTCTAATAATAATTGTATATATTTTTATTTTTCATTACAATTGAGGTAGACCACAAACTAGGTGGTCGGATGAGATAAAGCGCATACCAACTAACTGGTTTGGAACAGCTCAAGACCGCACCATACGGCATCAACTAGGAGAGGTCTATGTTCAGCAGTGGATACAAAAAATAGCTGATTGAAGATGGATGATGTCAAGATTGATCTTATGGCTGTCTTATATATTCTTACTTTGCTTTCGTTTTTATGATGTTTGTTCTTCTATATTATATCTTTGTACATCCTTAGAATTTTCCAAACTTGGCTTGATTTTCAAAAAATTGGGTTGGTTTTAAAAGCTTTGTTTAAAATCAAGCCAAGTTTTCAAAAAATCAAGCTAAGCTTTTAAATAATCAAGCTAAGTTTAATATTAGCTAAGCCACGCTTTTACAGGTCAAGCTTTTACCAAGTTCTCAAATTTTTACCAAGTTTTCAAGCTTTTACCAAGCTTTCAAACTTTTCAACATAATATTATTTTGATGTAAAATTTATACTACAAAATAAAGTTTTGCAAAAGTAATTTACACAATCACTTCAGCAAACAGCGTCAACTCAAGAAACCATAAGAGAAATTAAGCAAGTTGTCGAACTGAATTCTAAGAAAACTAAACTTATAAATTATACTTGTATATTTATATTAGATTTATACCGTTTTGTTTATTTAGCTAAAGTCTTCTTTCGGTTACAACCGCAGATAAGCATAATCGAGTACACAAAGTACATTTTGTTAAGTTAAGTCAGTGTAAATATGAAGAAATAAAGATTGGTGTTTGCTGTAATTATTTTACTAACAACGTATTTAAATTTAAATTAACGCACTACACGAAAACGTTTTAAAATACTAGGTTACTTCATAACTCGAGATCAATTAGAAGTCAAACGGGAACACATTCAAACCCCGCATCGTGAATACTCTGTAAAGCCAGTATTTTGTGCTGCTTACCCTGCCTACTACACGTGAATAAATCTACTATTGCTATAACATAAAATGCTTATTGTGTATTTCTTATTATCAAATTAATAATTAGATAATTCAGTAAAAATAACTATGGGTTTATTTATATTTTTTTTATTACACCCACGTATAGGCATGGATCACATCTGATTCAGTATACTAGACGACGCGTTGTCCCTTCACTCCAGTTCAAAGTTATGAGGTAACTTATGCTAGCAGTTAGGTAACGGTTTATATCGTTTATATTGTAGCAGTGAGCTGTAACACGTGTGGGGTGCGTGCCATAAACTACTTTTTTTGAAAACGCTTCAAACCAAGCCAAGTCGAGCTTTTATTTTTAAATAGCTTGACTTTCAAACACAAGCCAAACTTTTACGTTTCAAGCCAAGCTACTTGGTTTGGTAAATCTCTATACATCCTGATATACTGGAGGTTTTCATCGTTACCTTTATTACTTCTTGTTGTGTGTTGCCTTTATTTGTTATTTTTGACCCTAACTAATTAAACTTCATAATCTGCTCTATACTTTTTCCATTATTTTAGAGTTTACACCTTATTGGTTCTCTGGCTGTTACCATGCATTGTGTCTTATCCGTGTTGATTGTCATGTTTAGACGTTTGGATTTCTTTGTTGTTGTTGATTTGTGCAGTAGAGTTTGTAAAGTGTCCTCTGAGTCGGTGATGGATACCGCGTCCCTCGCATAGCATATAATATGAAAGTAAGTATTTTCCATTCTGATTCTTTTGGTAGTTATTCTATAATCTTATATATGATTATATTGAAAAGAAATAGACTCAGTGAGTTATTCGCAAGTAACGCCGTCAAAATCTCAACTATACAATCGGCTAGAAACAATGTTCGCTAGTTCTGATGTTTTTCCTAACCTATGTTATAATTGAGATTTTGACAGCGTTACTTATTAATAGATAATTAATTTTTGCTGTCATTAAATTCAATGTCAACTTTTCTCTCTTCCGTACCACTTTATAATTTTCTAATTATCATACTACAGAATGTTGTTCGAAAAACATTCAAATATTGGTAAGGTCTACACAGCATAAAAGACTGCGGGTGTCTGTCGGTATCGTTGTGGAAACACATCAGTTTTACCTAGCGCGGCTGAGTTCCAAATGATGTTGCTTTTCACAATTAAATCGACACTTTTGTGCATTTTTGGAACTCTCAAGGCCCAGTGCCATCGTGTGTGCGACTTTAATGTACCTTCAATTATAAGAAAAAAAATTACAGTATAAGACATGGCTGAAATTTTATCTAAAGCTTTTCAAAAAGTTGTAATTATAAAAAAACTAATAAAAGACTTCGAAGAAAGTTGAATTTTTCTTGAAAATAGTGACATAGGTGTATGATAAAATAGTACTTTTTGCTATCTCAATTTTTTTCTCAAACAAACTGTTATCACTAGTAAGATTACGACCACACAACCTTTAACACAAACTAACTAAAATGTTGAAGCGAATAATTCATTTGATGATGCTTTAAATCATAGAACAACCAACACCAACACCAGTTAAAAAAACAACTGAAAGAGCATCAGCGTCAAAAATGTAAACATAAACCTAACAGAACAAAACAGAATAAAATTAAATTGACAAATAAAACTTGAAGAACAAACTGAAAACATAAAAATAAGCAAATAAAAAGAAACATCAAAAGTAAAGTAAAGAAAAGTAAAAGTGTAGAAGTATGGATAATATGTGCAAAATGTGAGAATTTTGCCCACGAAGATTGTGCAGGTGTAGAAAAAAAAGATGATTTATTTACTTGAGAATTTTGTTTTTATTAACCCAGGGTCTCATATATCCCATATAGTGTGAACAATTTTAATTTAAAAAGAAACGATACTTTTGATCTCTGTTGGGTACAGAAAAATAAACTACACGTTAACTTATAAAGGGGTCTTGCATGTCCCATGTTCCCCTAGTATATAATGTCGTAAATTTAAAATTGTCTAATAATCATTAAATGTATACTAATGTAGATATATACTTTGATGTGTCGATTCCGTAACAAAAACTATAAATTGTTTCAGTTATCAATATCTCTTACTCTACGGACAGGAGTAACTTGTACTATGGAAGATTACGATAACTGTTTGAAGATTGTTGCTTAGACACTTATGTTCGATAATTTATTGTAATAAATTTATTATAGAAGTTACAATTTTTACAAGAATAGAAACGTGCCAACATTCGGCATTGAAGTTTCTTATAATTTTACCTAATTGTACCCTTTTAGGTATAACCCCTTCTATCGAGAATGCGGAATCCGCCAAATTTAAAACGTAATACTAAACAATAACTGTTAAAAAAATAATATAAACATAAAAACAATGTATGCATAATTTTTTTATTTTAAATTATGCTGTTTAATAAAAAAAATAACAATAAATTGCTATAGCGGTGTATGTAGTAAATATAGACTACGAGATGGCGCCCCCAACACATTTCTTTTATGAAAAAAAACACATTTAATATATTTAAAAAATATTTATTAATATTATAACATTGAATTTAAAAGCTTTTCCACACGTAGATTTATCCTCATTTTGAACAAGTAATTTAAATGTATGCAAAAAAATTATATTGCCAAAACTTAATTTTTTTTAGAACGGAATCGACAATTAAAACAAATATTGTATTAAAAAAATAAACGTATGTATGAAATCTACAATCTAAATTAAAGCTTTTGTATACATGTACATTTAAGCCCTCATCATTACATATCAAGTTTTAATGTAAAATCGTAAACTTGATGGGTCATTGTAGCAGAGCAAAATATTGGCTGAATTTATGCATGGTTGTGTTCTTATTTTAGCTTGAAAATTATTTTAATACCAAAAGTATTATAAATAAACTTTATAAAAATGTATCACTAAACTTATTACAATAAGTCTATTTCTACCCAGAATTGTTACAAATAATTAAAAAAACTATTATTTATGAGAATGCTCCAAAAACGTGATCACAAAGTGCATTCAGGCGTATTACAATAGGCTCTGTTGGCTTTAATCAGAGAAATACACGTATGCATTGAGCAGTCCAATTAAAATCAATAATTAAGTGGGTTTCAGTACGATACATCGTAAAGAGCATGAAAAAGCAACATGTTAAGCAGGGATTCTCAAACGTAAGCAGATAAAAATAGACTTTGCCATATGATATATGTGAGTAACATGACGAATTCAAATAAACCTAAAAATCCAATATATAAATCCAATGTAAGTCTGATTTAACGCAATGACATACGAGTTTTTCCGTGTAATTCCCAAACGGAATCCAATAAAGTGGTTTTGGGACTGTTTCGTCCCATCAGTGAAGCTTTGGAACATATTATGCGGGTTCTGTGATTGCATATTAGTTATGGCTGCGTTTAGGGAGTCTCAAAAACCAATACTTGATTTTGTTGCCGCTACATTGAACTCGTCTATAATGTATCCTGCAATGTGAGCTTACGTTACAAAGCACATTGTCGTTAAGAATTAAACGACATTCGACCCTTCCAAAATATACACTCTAGTAGTAATTTCACGCGTACGTTGACTTTGCAATTCATTCTATTCAAATAATTCTTGGAATACTTTTCGTTTATTACGATTCTAGAAAACTGTCACCATAACATGTAATTTCAAGGGAAAATTGTTTTACTGCCACTCGAATGAGAGGAGTGCCTTCAAGTTAAAAGCGAGAAAAATACCTTAAAAAATGTTACAGTTTATGTAAAAAAAAACGTTAATTAGAAAGCTGAAACTGGCATGTGTGAGATAAAAAACAATTTAGGAGCTGTAGCCGTCAATTAATTATAAAATGATATTAATTTAGAGGTATTAACGTGAAAATAAGTAATCTTATAAGTTCAAAATACGAATAACGTTTTAACACGCAAGAAAAAAAAAGCATGTTACTCGCCTATATTCGCACAATAAAAAACTAAATTAGCATAGTGTAATGACAAAATATTATTTAACATTTTTGATCATTCTAAAAAAGTTTTTCCGCATTTTATTTAAAACTAATTACCCTAAAGTAAATGAAAAAAATGCTTTCCAAAATTAAAGTTTAAATTAATTTATAATATATTAGACGCAAACGATTTATTTAAACAGTATTTTCTACAGAACTTACACACACGGCATGTAATATGATTAAAAAACATTATTGATGATACTATTCCTGCGAATTGTTTCTTTTAACATTTTTCTAGTTTATCATTTTACATATAATTCTTGTTACTATTTTTTAAACAGCAGGATATCTTTAAATCCCGTCGAGACTTAGACACGAATACAATTAATAGATGGTGTTAAATTGTACCAGTTTAATTTCGGCTCAAATATTAAATTTGATACGTAGTTATCATTTTTGCAGTTAATAGCCACAGAATCCGTAGATATTCAATTCACATGTTTATTTAGTTATCTAAGCAAAAGTTTACTGCGGAGACATTTCGGCGTCGTGTAAAAACTGTTTTCTTGTAAACATTTGATAAGCATATGCTTACGAATATTTGTTTGAAATCAATATCTGCTCAGTTTTTCGAAGTATAAATGTTAATCAAAACGCTATCAACACACATATATTTGAAGTAACGCTAAAATTGAGTTTTGCATACACGTTAACGTTATTATTTGTATGCCAAGAAAATTAGACACATCTCAAACGTTTTTTGAACTTTGTCATAGAAACCAGAAATGCAATTTTAAAAATGTTTAGAAATAAAACTAAAAATTATTATTCTTAATAGGTTAAAGCTTCAATTATGGTTTATTATATTTGATATTTCATGAGAAACAGGAACTGAAAAAACTTTATTACCTCGATGCTTTTATTTATATAAGTAATGTATTTATCAACTGCTAAAATAACTGAAACTAAAAAATAATATATTAAAACTAAAAAAAAAAAATTGGTACACTCTATTTTACATACACTCGCAATATTCTGTACATCATAAAAATAACTATTTGAGATATATATTTTTGTATGTAACGAAAAATACGATTATTAGGTATGCGTTTCACGACATAGTTGATGATGTCTTCTCAGAAATGTGACGAAAATGTAGTTTGTAGCAGTTTGATTTGGCACAGTCGTACCTACTACATACAAATGTGGAAGACATGGATAGAATGTGTAGGTCACTAAAAATGTACAGAAAACACTAAATTGGTTTTTGCGTGTGTATATCATTAAAAGTTTTTCGTTAGTTTTCAACTAATAAATAAAGTTCATTTAGCTAGCATCTGAAAATATAAAAAAATGCAGAAAAAGGGAGCGTAATGAACGATAATAGACAACGTTTAAAAACTAACAGATCGTAGATTAGTTTAAATACTATCGTGTGCAAAAATTGTCACGCAATCACATTGTTCCATGCGGAGCTTTTTTTAAACTTTATTGCGCAATATTCCTGCTTATGTTTATTCTGCTTGCGTTACATAAACCCTTAATTGTTTTTCTATTGTTTGCTTAATACACCAAGAGTAAATATACACGTATTTCGTTTCAAAAGACGTACGATAAAGTTTGCTTTTGACTAAAAACTGTCTCGTACAAAGTTGCTGGTTATTATTGCGCTTAATTTTATTTTATACGTTGAAATCAATTTCCGTGCATGCGACTAAGAAGCGTAGTTTGAAAATTTAATGGAAATTCAGCACCTGCATTATATATGATAGCGATTTGCAAGTTTTCGGTAACAAAACAACACAAATAATGAAGTCAATTACTGTAGCAACCGTAGACTCTGCTGTACGATGGAATTATAATTTGAATTTGATAGAGTGTAATTTAATGCATATTAAATAAAACGTTGTTATTGTCATGCAAATGCAATCATATGAGTTCTAAATAAAAGTAATTTGTGTCATTCTGCGATGTGCGTTGTGAAGGCACTCGACCAATGCGTTCTATATCTACGTGCGTATTCTAGCGTGAAATTGCGTTTTCATATGCAATAAATGTACTCCCTATGATCTAGGAGCTGCTTTAATCATTAAGCTTTACGCTTTGCTCCACAGATACGTTTTAGTATATAAACTACGATGATTATTAATGTTTAATTAATGTGAAACTGCAATCGGAAATGTAGATTTGGTAACCGCAGACCAGTAAATTACTATACCACACGCGACGAACTTTTACTTTGAACTTTCCTGGATGATTATAAAAACGGCATTTCATGAATATAAAGTTTTAATTTACACAAATTAGAATACGGAATAATAAAAAATATACCTTATTTTTTAATACTTCTTGCATTTACAGTATGATATATCGTCGAATTACAATGGACTGGCACCAAACTGCGTTTAATATATTTCTTCAAATTGAAAGTAATACACGTTTAGCGTTTTTATTTTCCACATTTTAGATAAGCAAGCTTTTATTTTTGAGTCCATGTTTGACTATGGCTTGAATTTAATCTTAAACATAATATTTTTCTATAGTTTAATGTTTATTGCAATATTTATAAGTATAAGTTGTATGAAACCTAATGAAAATATTTTTTTTTAATTCAAAAAATTTTAGGAATTGTTGGTGTTTTGCTTAATGAATAATTAAGTAAAACCTAAACATTACATAAATAGGTATTTCTTAATATAGCTTAGCTTACCTCAGAATTTTTAAGATAAAAATAATGTATCCGGGCTTGAAAACCAGTAGTTTTGTTATGTTTATTTTAGCAAAACCATGTCATAGTATAAGTTTAATATTATGAATTTATTTAGTCATTGTTTCTACTAGTTCTCAACGATTTTTTGATAGAAACTATAATAAACATAACCAAAAAATAATTATTTATAGCTCTATTAATTTTGAAACCTGGATAAATTATTTTTGTTTTGTAAATTCTGAGCTCAGCTAAGCTATATTAAAATAGAAATGTAAAATTCTATACTAAACGATATCTGGTGGCGTTTTTGATAAGCATAATTAGTGGTATACAGACACAACTTTTTTTTGTAATAGCGAAGGCTTCCACGGCCGGAGTCTATACTAAGATAAGAACGTCTTCCGGGTTTGAACCGTGTCAATGTTGTAACCGAAGTTGCCAACGTTTCGCCCACTTGCGTAAAGGGCTTCATCAGGGCGTGAGAGAAATCGAAGAACTCAAACAAGCAACCGAAATTTAACTAAACACTTCTCAAAAGTTAGGTAATCAACTTGTGAACTAAGCTAGATTCTAAACTCAGAAAAGGTAAGAAAGAAAACGATAAGCTTGAAAAAGCAAACGAAAATCTAACAAAGAACCACTACAGAGTTAGGGAATCAACTTGTGAACCAAGCCAGATTCTAAACTCTATAGAAGTAAACCTTATTTTTGTTTATAATAAAAATTATTCAGCAAGAGTTTTTAATTATTACTTCCACAGAAGATAAATAATAATTACATTATTGACATCGATTGATTGACATTATTTAACATTAAATTACATTTTACCTTAGCAAAAATGTTTGTGTGGCAAAGTATTTTATTTTATAAAAAATCGTAATGATAGATAAAATGTTCCAAAAACACAACGATGATCTCTCTGGATACCGAATAAAAATATTTTCAGTTTTTGTCTGGCATGATTTTTTGAACGTACGAGTTCTACCAATTTTGAATTATTGGTTGTTGACTAAGCAAAACTCTGGTGCGTATGGTAACTATAAGTCGTCTAGTACACAACGTATATTTGCTCGAACCAATAAAACAAATTAACAGACAAAAGTTAAGAAACTATTCAGCAAAGTATATATCTGTAAATAAGTTAGTTCCACAACAGATTCAAGCTATAATGGCGTCGAGAATGTAGAATTAACGCCATTTTTTTAACTTGATCCAAAATCAAAATTTCTCTAGAATAGTTATAAATATAATTGCTAAAATGGGACTGCAAAGTAGCTCTTTATGTCGCAGAAGACTCCTTCGCAGCATTTGCTGTGTAAATACGAAACATAGCAAACGGAATGCATAACGGTTAAAGATTCAGCAAGCCAAGTAGCTTGAGTTGAAACGTAAAAACTTGGCTTGAGCTTAAAAACCAAGTTTTTTAAAAACAAAAGCTTGCCTTGGCTTGATGTTTCTGGTTAGCTTGTTTGTTGGTTTGGATTTTAAGTTTTATCAAACTTTCAAGCTTTTTCAAACTTTTTCTTGTTCCTTTCGCAAAAATAGTTTATAGTTTTGGAACACGTACCCAGCACATTTTAAAGCCACAATATAAACAATTATCCCACTGTTAGTTTAGGTTATCTCATAACTTCGAACTGAAGTGAAGGCATAACCGCATCTAGTATACCAAATCAGATGTGATCGGTGCCTGTACGTGGGAGTAATAAAAATATTTATAAATAAACCCAAATTCATAGTTACATTTACTTAATTTTCTAACTATTAATTTGATAATTAGAAATACACAATAAACATTTTATGGTACTACAGAGTATTCACGATGCGAGGTTTGAATGTGTATACTTAATGACGCGTTCCTACTTGACTTCTGATTGATCCAAACTTATGAGGTATAAGTTACAGCGCATTTCTGATTCTGATTTTTGTGACGTTAAATACAAATCTTTCCATTAAAGGTTTTGTTTAAAGTGTACCATTTTCGATATATTTGTAGTTAACGTTTTTATTTATTAAAATAAGTGAATATTGACTTTTGATTTTAACTGTGAAATCCGTATTTTGAAACGGGTTCATTTATTGCGTTAATTATTGTTCTCTTTAATTTTCCGTCATCTACAAAATAAATTATTAGTAAAATAATTACAGTAAATACCAATCTTTATTTTTTCGTATTGACACGGATCTAACTTAACAAAATGTACGTTCTGTACCCGATTACTTTTATCTGCATTTGTAACAAAAACAAGACTTCAGCAAAATAAATAAAAGCCGTTGCAATGGAAGAAGTTTAAATTCTAAATTCAGCTTTCTTTGAACTCAGTTTGAATATTTGGTTAATTATTGTTTTTATTTCTTCAGTTGGCACTGTTTGCTAAAGTGAATTGGCTTCGATAAACTTTATTTTGAGGTATATTTTTTACATCAAGATAATATTATTTTCATGAGCTTGAAAGCTTGATTTGTGAAAGTTTGACTAATCATGAATTTGTCTTAATTTTTAAAAGCTTGGTGTGATTTTTCGAAAGCTTGACTTGATTTCTAGTAAAAGTATTGAAAACCAACCTAAGCCTATAAATCCCTAACAACGATTTTCATCAAACTAAGGATAACCGATGATAAGTTAAAAAAAACCTTTGGAATAAGCTTCTGTATTGCATAAACGAAACATAATTGCTAAAGAAGTAAAAAATTAGAGGTACGCAAAGGACCAAAAAGACCGCAAAGCAAGGACACCAGACGAAACACCTCTTGGAAAAAAAACAAGTTGTGCTATGTATTTCTTTTAAAAACTCTGAATTATTTGTTTTTGATAAATAAAGTGTGTTGTGCTTTGGAAACAACAAAGAAGATACGGAAGCAAAACAATTGGTTTTAGTTAATTTTCGCATTCATCAAAATAAATTTAATTGCTAGTACTGTGTAGAAACGTGTAAAAAATTATATTTCTTATCATATAGGCTAAACTAAGTTAACAAAGTTATTTGGAAAGTGTTTTACAAATTCATCATATGGCATAATATAGCAGAAGTCCGACAATTGCAATCCGAAGTGTTGACAAAAACTCATATTGTCAGCTATTTAAATCCAAGTAAAAAATAAGAAATAAGAATAACAATACAAAAAAAACTACGACTAATTTGGTTATCAAAATTTGTACATACTTTGTAACATCAACAGATGATTTTTTAATAATAGCAAACTTGATACCAATCGACAGCTTTTGTACGCAAGAAAAAAAACATACACAAAAAAGATTAACTAAATGTAATACGAAAAATGGTGCTGGTATCAAGTCGAAACGTTTATAGTAAGTATCATAAAACGAAAAGAAAATAAAGAAATACAAAAATAATGTGGTAAATACATGACTGCAGGACATGGTGAAGCCGATAGGGTGACTAAACAAGAATTTGAAAGAGACATAGATAAGCTTTAGTCTATATCCGTTGATTTAAAGAATAAAAATAGCTAAGTTAGAATGAAGGATAGTCAATGACGACTGGTTCACAATGGCTTTAAAGCCCAAGCGCCACAGACGTTTATTAAAACAAAAAAAAGGCAAAAATTATGAAGAGTTAGAATATATAAACTTAATAATAGGATATAGGTATCATCTACTTTTTATTACTCTAAAACGTAAATTTAATATGGTCGTAGTTCAAAGCGTAAATTACATAGATATTTCATTACGTTCAGGATACCGTTATTAGAGCTCAAGCTTTATATTGTAACGTGACGTCGCTACCCCACTAAGACGCTGCTATAGCCCGCGGTTCAGTACTGGTTGATCAGTAAGAACGTGTACGATGTGTTCTAAGTGAAATGGTGTATTTGTAGTACGTAATTTTCAAAAGATGGCAAAAAAATACTATAAACCTATTTTTAAAAACAAATAAGCAAGACTGTCGTCGTCGAAGATAAAGTTGAAATAAAATCACTCTGAAGACCTACTCTAAATTTTGAATTAAAACAAGCAAATAAAATTACGAAACGTAATTTTAACTGCATTTTTGTGCGGTTTATAATAAAAAAAAATTAATAAAAAAAAACCGACTTCAAAAAAGAACTAAAAAAATTATTTTTCTCTTTTTAACCACTTAGAACCACTGAAAAACTTGAAAATGCACATTGTTCAAGAGAATTTCATGTCGATGTAAACTTGAAGGTTTGATCATTTTCTCACAGAGCCTATCTTCAGAATTAAAACAAATCGAAATGGGATCACTAAGTTATCCTTTCTCTGATGAAAAAAGAATAATCGAAATCTGGCAGCTTCGTAAAGAACGATTGCTGAACACATACATTAAATAAATTATAGCATGCTAGGAAGTCAATATAAACGTGTACAAATCACTTCAAAGTGGGTAGGAAAAAAATTTTAAACAAAAATTGTCTAATGTGTAATAATTAGTACTTTTACTATTATTTCTTTTAAGCAAATAAAATTATAAACTTAAGTTTTTTGAATTCTCTATATTCTTTTGACTTGTATGTTTTTCTTCAATTTGAAAATAAAAAATACGTAGAAATTCCTTATAGGAAAATCGTGTGCTGACCACGCCAGTTTTTTACAATGGTTTTATATAAAAAAATAAAAATTACTGTTGGAGTTTCTGTCGGTTTGATTCGCCAAATTTATTTTGTAACTTTTTTTGTATTTTTCATGATTTGATTTGTTTTTAAGTTAGTTTTAAAAAAAATAAACACTAGTATTTATTTTTTAACTGTCTTTGTATTAATTTTTGATATTCCGGCGATTGATTGTTGTTTGTGTATTTAAAATATTGTAGGGTATGACTAAGTGCATACATGTACATATATAATCTTCTTGGTAGACTGTACTATGTATCGATATAGTAGAGTATGTTTATACTATATGATAAAAAATATACTTATTTTTGTGTTTGTACACAAGCGCTATTAGCAGAAATTGATTATTTTTTTTTAAATAGTAGTAGTAATATTATGATATTGCTTTTTATATAAACTTAATTTTGAAGTCAACTGATAAAAAAGTAGCAGATAAACGAATCGTAAAACAGTTTACCATCGGATATTTAAATTTACTGCTTTCATTTTAAGTAAAAATTTAATATATTACAATTTCAGAATGTAAATATGTTATTTTCTGCATTCTATTTGAATTTTCTACAGAATCTACATTTTGTACATCAACTGTGTCATGTAGAAAATTATCAGTAATTTTGCGTAAAGAAAATGAATTTTTTAGTCTTCTTATGCGTAAACAGTATTTTATAATTCTTTGTACATCAAATGTAACTTGATCTTTACACACATATTGTTATATGATAGTATTGTAAAATCCTCTACAGTGCGGTAGAATGAGTATTAAACGCTAGGCTTTAAAGAACATCTAAAATTATGGTAATTAGATAATACTAAACTTTATATAAGCAATTTCTGTTTTAATTTTTAGAAATGCGCCATTTAGTGACAACTATGTCAATAGTGATTACAGTTCGCTATTGACAGCTGTCAAATTATAGACGATTTTATATTGTACATTTAAAAGTGTGACATTTCTTTTTAATGCTACTTTTATGTAAGCGAAGTGGTTATTCAAGAAAATTGTAATAGGTAAATAGTCTATATTGCCAACACAAAAAATACACGTAATTATTGATAATTTGTTATATTAAACTATTTTCGACTAAAAAATTAATCCAAATCAGTGGCGTACCTACGATGAAAGAGGGGGTGAAGGGGATACATTCCTTCTCAACACAAAAACATTGCACTGTTAAATAAATTGACAAAACCTCTTGTCACAAGTACCAATGCAAGCACTAATTAGGTAGTGAACTATAACTTTAGTAAACACAGTATTTGTTTACGTTATATAAAAAGAAATATAAGAATCAAACATCGCGAGCTTTAGAATGCCAAAATCAGATAGTATTTCTTAATATTTACAAATCATAAATAAAATTTTATGTGGGCACTCGTTATGTATCGACTGCAATACTGGAGCCTATTTTCCTGTGTTTAAAAAGGTACAACTTATTCGCCCAATTTGACAGTACAACTTATTAGTAACAGATTCATAATTTGGTTATTTAAACGTAACAACACTTTGTCAGAAAAAAATTAATTTCAGAGAAGTTTAAATAATTTGACTTTTTGTTCAATTTGTAGAAAGCTTACACTGTCTACTCATGGAATTTAAAAAAAATTAGCAAAAATGTTCAGAAACAAATTAAACCTGTCTCCCTCAGAAAAAGACTGAGACAAAGAATATACTTTTGCTAAAGCTTTTTATATCACCAAAAAGGAATAAATATTGAAACACGTATGAACTTTAAAAAGCTTCAAAAAGTTATAAAAAATCAACCAAATATTCTAGTCAAAGATAAAACAAAAGTTTAAAAGACACTCAGCTGTGAATGAGTCTTAAAGAAAAGCCGGGATTAAATAAATATATAAGTGCATATCCAGTAGTTTTACGATTTTGAAAAATGATTTTGTTTTTCAATTGAACCACTTTAATACCTAAATACCTACGTATGTAATCGTATGTTGTAAGCATTATTAAAATACTGATAATGTCTAATGTACCATATAATATATTTTTGCAAAGTGGTAATTGTTTTTATCCCAATAGGAGGTCAGTTGGACCAATTCGATCATTGCAAGCAGTTACAGGTCAAAATTGTAATTATTGCACAGGATAATTTGGCCCGAAGAAGTTGACACATTTTAGTCTGCGAAACGTCGCCAATACATATCCAAACCAAATTAATTTCTTGCCTACCACCGACCTCCTATTGGGATAAAAACAACTACCACTTTGCAAAAACACAGAAAGGATAATAATACATTAATATAGATATGTATATGTTTTTGGTTATTTCATCACAGTTTTTCATAGTTCTTTGAACGATCTATGTATTTACTGATCAGATACATATATTCGGTGTCAAAACACTTTAAAATAGCTTCTAAAGCGCTTTGATTTGTTTATATTATCTTTTTTTAAGAAAACAAACTGATTAATCTTCGCTAAGGGTTGAATCCTTCGGCCCTATTTTTGCTTTGGTTTTACTTTGATTACGGTTAATCCCACCTCCCTCCATGACATCAGTCCGGATACGCCACTAGTCCATATACTGTTCAAATGTACACGGTTTAGTATCTCCTGGTGTAAATCTAAGAAAACAGTTAATAACAACTCGTTTAAGTTTTTTCTACGCATTTGCACTAATCAGCAACTTTATATTCGTATTGATTCGATTTGAGCATGTACATATATGTAGACATGGTAGATTTAATGTCAACATTGAATGATTTTACTTATTTATCAATTTGTATTAATCAATATTTCGGATACAGTTGCCGATGCTTCAAAACTAACTGGATAGTAAACGTTAATTTAAATAACATTCATTTAAGAAACTACGTTTGTGATTTGAAATCACTGCTGATCATCTACGGGCAAACGACATGATCGAGCGGTTTTACCGTCAATGAAAGGCAGTAATAGTCTGCAAGACAGCATAAGTTGGTTACCATTTGTAGTTTTAGGAGTATAGCGTACAAAGCAGTAATGATGTATTATGATTTTTTTAGTGCCAACAGTACTGTTAACCAACGAGTAAAGAAAGTCTATCAAATTTAAGCAAAGACACAAATTTATTAGAAAATTATATTGATGTTCAATAGAAAAAAATATATAAAAAAGCAAAACTAAAATTGATATTTGCAAAACAAGTATACAAATCACAAAATTTAAAATTTGACAGAAGAATCAGATAATTTTGTACTTTAAATTTAGATATTGAAAAAACTACCTTCCATCATGTTTATATTTTTCTTCTATGATTCATTAGCACAGCGGCTACTTAATGATGATTTTGACATATCAACGCAGTCGTTTAATTTTTTTTTGAATAGTATTAAAATTGAACATTCGTTGGGCAACTAAGCATCTTCTTTGGTTGACAAATACTTTAGTTAAATTTGTCTAACATAAAGTTTGTCATTTTTTATCACAATTTACATCTTCGAACTTGTTCGTCTTTACGCCTGTGTTGTAAATATTTACGCAGCTAAACTTTTTTGAATCGATGGATTGGAAAAAAAACATACTTGGAACATAACAATAACAATATATACTATCAGCAAACGTTGATAGTTGCTAAGCGAATGTTGGCTCTGACTTGCGCTTGCAGTACTCTTCAAAACGAATTTATTGTGAATTGTTAATACACTTTTATTAGGTACTACAGTTTTTAAACATGATTTAATATAATGCGATCATTTTAGCACCGATTTTTGTTGGATTATATTAACAGTTAAGGGCCTTATTTAAACGCTGAATACTTTTAATTAGAAAAATAAAGACAAGCGGACGTTAGCATAATGTCATAGTTCAATCAATTATTTTAAAAAACGCAAATTGATATTACTATAATCAGTTTAAACAGAAATGTTTTTATTTTCATCGCAGAGAAGTTTGCAAAATCAATTTTTATTATAAATCGGACGATTGAAACTTCTTTTTTACTCATTGCATCAATATTTCTGTTTAACGTAATGCTATATTTTTTTTACTAATTTCCTGATAGCATTTAGACTTTGGGTTTACTGGTTGTATATGCCGGGAATATAAAAAGTGTAAATTTATAGAATTGACGTTGGTAGAAATATAAAGTGTAAAACTAAGAGGAAACAAAAATGGATTAATAGTTATTCATGCAACTAGACAAAATAGTAACTTTTTTGGCTATTGTGTCGAAAACTGACTTTTTTTTAATACAATTGTTCTTTTTTTAACTAAATTAAAAAGTACCCCTCGCATGTTATAAAACCAAAGCTTTCTGGTATTTACCTTTCAAATTTTTATAAAAAAAGTATTTTTTTCTTGGCGTAGTAATTTCAAGGTCTACAAATAGTCATGGTAAAAAACACTACAAAAACGTAACAGTTTTGGCATATTATCTTTCTACTAGTTAACTGACACATGAAAATATTTTAGAATAACAAAAATTTACTTTAAGTTTGCGTTCAATAGTTTTCAATGTATTAATAAAATATTTTTTTTTATATTACGTGTCTGTTACATACATAAATAAACACTTTTTGTAATGCTAAAACAATTGCCTAACAGTTATGATTCTACAGAGCACTTTATTGAAGAAAAAATTAAGTATTTAATTAATTTAATAAATGAGAAGATTTTAATTTAGTGAGTTGTCTAAAGCACCGGAGGCTAATATTTAAGAGTTACAAAAGTGATATCAAAAGTAATTTGTACGCAGCTTACAACTGACAACTACTATAACCGTAACATTGAAAAATTTCAACTTTTTTACGAGGGTATTTATCATTTCATAAAACATTTTTAACGCAATCCTTTACACTAGTAATTTTTTGATTTTATAAGGAGTTTGAAAGATATTCCATTAAATTTAGCAGTGTTGTTTGTTTAAAATTCAATGCAGCTACAGAAAACGTTAGAAATAGTATTTTCGTGTCAGTTTTGTGATAATGCATTGGCATCGATTACTTTATCGTTTAAATTATAATCTTCTTTTCTCGCTTCCGACGGTTGCACTTAACGGTTTTGCTATATACTATTTTATTACGTAATTGATTACTCTGTCATAATCCTACGTGAAGGTTCAAAATAAGCGAAAGTGCGTTACCATATTATACATAATTTTGAATTTGATTCAGAGTGTTATTCACCCATTGCTGAATGTTCCCTAATTTAAATGGTAAATCCCTGTCTTGGTTATGGTAAATATTGCGAATTCGGTTATTGTATATTTGAACGCACAAATGCTGTTCACAGCTTATGTTTATTCATTGCCAAAGGACAAGATTTTCCAGTCACGGAATTGAAATCAAATAATAAAAGGGATTAAACCGTTTTCCACGCATTCTTTCCTAAAACATTTAAATTGCAAAATAGAAACAGTGCGCTAAAATGCAGCTAATATCTTTCTTTTGTGCCATGAATAGAAATTGAAACATTATCTCCGTATTTTTAAAAAAGGCTTTATTGTACTACGTTGAAAACATGCTGTAACAATAAACACTATTTGTAGTTTATTTTCGAAAGGTTACTAGTTTTATTGTATTTAATTACTGTATTAGTTTTTAGAAACGTTATGCTTTCGAATAAATTTCATTCATTCAAGTACTTCATTTTCATTTCAGTGTAAATTACAAGTTCTTTATAGATTTTATTTATACTCACAAATCATGGTTTTAAACTTGTCAATTCTATAATGCTTTGATAAAAACAATCAATTACCTGGGTTCTTGTGTAAACGGTTCTGCATATATATTCCGCACCCTTCGAGGAAGGGGTGGCGGTCTCGGACTGTAACTATCCATTTTCTTTAGCCAATGCCACTTTTTGTACACACACGGTTTCACATTATCACTTGAAGGTTTTTACCGTTTGAGAATAAAAAAATCACATTTCTTTAAGAGGGTGCGTAAAACTGTTATAGATAAGATTTCACAAACCTTTTTTTCGTATATGCGTTTAATTAATATTTGTTAGTTGAACTCGGGTAACGTATACCAGTAGTTCTGTTTTCAATTAATTTTATGCCAACCGAGGGGTCAAAAACATAAATCTTTCTTTCCTGTTTTAGATTGTTATCGTGCACGTTTACGGTGTAAATTAATAAAGGTACAATAAAATTCCAAGCTTTGTGTTAACATCATGACGCAGAGGCGGTGCTATCGGCCACATATCGTAGTTAGAAGGCACGCACGGATACCACCGATGCCCGAAACAGAGTGGGGTTGCGGACTTAGGGTGCACTCGATAACGTCCCACGCACGCGCACCTAGTCCACCCTCACCCTGTCTATCTGTCGCCGTCACCTCACCTGCATCCCCATCCACCCGACTCGATACTCTATATCCAATCCACCTATCTGCACTAGAACTGGAAAGCGTCTTATCAAAATGGCAACTAAGCACGCAAAATAAATCTAAATTTAGTTTACTGTATTCGTTTTAACGTTAAATTTTATGGCGATGTATCAATATTTTTTTAGAAAAAAAAATACACACATATATCTAAACATTTACACCCTGAGGGTGTCGTTGATAGAAGGAAACCAGAATCTTTTCTCTACTCTTATAAAGCTCCCTTTTCTTACCAGATTTGGGAGTAAAGCTCGTCTCTTCGAAAGCTTTTTAGCTCCCTAAGTATCTGTACTTTTTGTGGGTGAGTGGCAGCACCTATGCGTGTCACTTCCGCCTTCAAGCGGAACATATATTTTTGATCATTTAGAACCAATACTCGCGCCAGACTATTTGTTTTTCAAGTGTAGTTCTCCAATGTAAAGTGTTCCGAGAGTTCAACATTTTCAATGAACTCAATTCAATAAAAAAGAATCAAAATAAACACATTGATAATGCGAAAGCGGGATATTGGGCAATTTCAAAAACGCAGTTGATGCTTTCCAAGATTTGTTTCAATAAGTTTAAAAAATGACACAAAAAGCATTAATTGCGTAGCGGTTAAAGAACACAAACTTTAGTACTAATTGCAATTAAACTAAAGAAAACACATTTTTAAATCTGATTTTAAATTACACTGTCAAAGTGGAACGTTAAAGTGTGACAACTTTTAAAAATACTTGCAATCATTTTTAATTGTCAAATAACCGTTTGTTTAATAAAATAAATCCGTTCAGTTAGAACAAAAACGTTTACTCTAGGTTTATTATTATATTGTCAGTAGCAGCATTCAAATTTTTATATGTACAGAAACGAAAGTTTGAGTATGATGAAAAGATTTGCAATTTTTTATATTTGGTAATTAATTATTTATAATTTATTCTGTCGTTTTTTGCATTTTTTAACGTCAAGTCTTGAAGAATCAACAACAGACTTTTTTTTAAAACTGTTTTTAAATTGTTGTTTTATGTACTCATTTAACCTCGTGCGAATAAATTAACAACGGTGTATTTTATGATCATAAATACATAAAAAACAACTAAAGTTACAGTATCTTAACATATTACGTAATAATAAAGATTTATTATTTACATGGCTGTAGAAAAATTCCTTAAACTGAGTTTGTAAACTATGACAAAGACAATTTTTCTTCATTAACATAAAAAGCAGATTGTAGCCGGTTCTTTTTCTTAGGTTTAAAGTATTGTTTTAAGAACATTCAAAACGTATTTTTTAACTTTGCCTCTTAAAGTACTACTCTAATGTGCAGTATTTTACTCGATTGCTACTATTAATAAGTATGGAATTAATATTACATGAATTATTTACGTCATAAAACAAATTAAGGTCTAAAGTTTTTACTCTTATCATGTTAAATACTAAATAAAAAACTACATTATTGAAATTATTAACAAATGTCAAAAATTGGCATTAAAAAGATAATAAATAACAAAACTTTCAAGATGGTTAAAATAAACAGAAAAAAATTGAGATCAAGACTTTGATCAAAAATGACTGCTGGATAAAATGTGGTTATAACAGTAACAGCAGTATTAGATTACCAGTATTTAAATATTAATTAATACGATAAATGTGATTTTTAATCTATTGTTAAAAGTCGTGCTAGTATGTCTTCCATACAAGGAATTGCTAGTAACATGAAATTTTATAATAAATGCGAGTAGTAACCAATATTTGGAATCTTTACCAAAAAAGGAATAAATAATACCTTTCAATAAAAAAAATTATGATTATAAAGATAATTAGAATAAAATATAATTAAACAATTAATATCGGCTAAACAATTGTTAAAATGGCCAAAGCAGTAATTTACTAAAAAATAATCAAGTCGAAAAAACAGAGCTAGAAAGAATTTTTTTTCAATCTTCAGCAGCAGTTTAGATAAAATTAATATTATTCAACATACTCATAAAAATTATGATTAGATTTAAAAAAACAAGATCAAGAAACCGTTAATAAAACACATTAAAAAAATAAAATGTTTAAGATTAACAGAAAAACCAAAACTTACAAAAACGAACGAAAATAGTCTAATTAATATCATATTGGTTCTTATAGTATATACCTATACAGAGTGTCCCGAAATTGCGGGTAAACAAAGCTACCACATATTGTAGACGTCAAAATAAGTCTATTTATATCTATACCAAAATGTACCGTTTGCCCGTGAGAAAAGTTTCAAAGTCTACTTAAAAAATCCCATTTCTCTACGCGCGCTGTTCAGAAATGCGTGAAACAAATTTAATGAATTTAGCAATGGAGCATTTTAGAGGATTAGAATTCTTTTAGTAATAAAAAAAAAACAAACAAACTAAAACGATTGTATTAAGGTTAAAACATCTCTCACTCCCTTCTATTTTTTAAATAATTTTCTTAGGCGTGGTAATTCGGCTTTAAGATTTTTTTAATGGGAAAGCTTGCTCATCATCCTAATTTTTTGACTTTTGTAAAAACTCTGTGTTTTGCAGTTTCGAAGGAAAAAAATGTTTTCTCAAATACTGATAATCGATACTCTTAGTACAAGATTAATTGTAGTATAAAATTTAGTTGACCGTGAACACACAAACAAAACAAAAGTCACAATTTTGATAAGAAACAAATTCATAATCGTCCGAGTTTATTATTGACAGTAAATGTTTCAATAATTTTATAGTAGACTTTGTACTCTTTTCAAGAAAAAACGGTACATTTTGGTATATGCAATTTATTTTGACCTTTACAATAGCTTTATTTATTTTGGGGCACCCTGTATAGAGATATATCTTGTTTTTAACCAAATAGACACCTTTTAAAACACCATCAAGAAACAGAAGTAGAATTTTTTATAATAAGTTAGATTTATATTAGTGTAGAAACTGTAGCGGAATATATAATAAAACAAAAAGTATAACAAAACAGAAATAATTTAAAAAAAGTATAGAGTGATCAAATAAATAAAAAAGCATGATTACAATAGAAATGGCCGAGAGTTGTATAACTTAATATGATTTTACAACTATTGGAACAAACATGATTATTAATAAACAATGTGTAACATCTAATTTAGGGATGAGCTGATTTTGCTTTTAAAATTTGGAAATAAAATTAAATCGCTATTTTGATGTTTTTGGTAATAAATACAAATCATATCATTTGAATAATTCTAAAAGACAAATAAAATTGTATTTATCATCAACGATATGAAGTGATGAATAAAAATTTAATCGTCATTTAAATGAATTGGAGTAACGAATAAACATTTATTTTTTATTAAAATTTTGATAATGACAAATAAAAAATTAATTGTTTTTCTAATGAAGATAGAATTTTTAAGTGATAAACAAAAAAATATATTTTCTTAGCTTTTGTGTCGCGTCTGTATCTACTGTATAATTCAAATTATACTTATTATCTTATGTTTTTAAAGAACACAAAAGTAAGAAATTTTATATGTTGCAAATAATTCGTGAATTGTTAATTTGAACAAGAATAAAGAATATTATTTTAGAAATAATTTGTAGTAGGTTACTGACATCACGTTTCTAACATGACTTGATATGTGATTTAAAAAAAATGGTTTCTAAACTTTTGCATTGACGCTTTTACTTATATTGATAATTAAACACTGGATTTTGCCATTTTTGTAATTAATTGCATTTTATAATATTTTGCGATTTTTATCTATTTTACAATAAACACCTAAAGCAAAAATAATTTTTTGCCAATAGAGTAATATGCAATTTTAATTAACTAAAAATGTTACGTGAAAACGGTAATTTCAATTACAAATTATGTTTCTATAACAAGCAGAAAATGTAACAAAATTTATTATTTTATAGTAAAATTTTACCGAACTGTTGTAGTTGTAGAAATATAATGTAAAGGCTATAAAAAACTAGTGTAATCCATGATTCAACATCATTGAATTAAAAAATAAAATTTTAATTGTTATTCAAAATCAGTAAAATAATGATGATGATAAGCGTGGAATAACAGACGAATTATTATTCGTAATTTGTAATCAGTTGAATGATAAATAAATTTTTATTTTTCATTTGAAATAAATGAATCGGTGGCGACGCGCATACTGAACACAGCCGCGGCACGCAGAAAAGAATTTTAGGGGTTTAAATAAAGTGAAACAACGTATATTAGTGAAAAGTGTACAGTGACTATATGTCACTAAATTACATAGAAATACAAGGAAGTAACAGGAGGCAACGTGCAAGTAAAACTAGGCGTCTTATCGCTTATCGACCTACAAAAGGTCGATTCGGGCTGATAAGCAAAGACAAGCATATGGACGCAAGGTACACAACAAGATCGGTAAAGTTAAGCATTCCGATATCTGTGTTTGATTACTTTTAAAGTTAGAAATAATTCAAATGTATTTAAAAAAAGGAAAAGGAAGAAACGGGAGAAGACAACAAAAAAGAATAAAATGGCTCTGCTAAAAATAAGAAGGTAAGCAGAACACCAATTAAACAGAGAAAACGAACGAGGACAAATTGGACCGAGTGTTAGATATGCTACAACAACTAACAATAGACGTAAATTAAATAACGCAATAACGATGTAAGGGAGTTAAAAATACAAAGCGAAAAGCTGAAAAAAATAACATAATGTAGAAAAATACCAGGATTAAAAAAATAATACAGGATATAAATACAAGAGTAGAACACCTTCTGAAATTAAAATTTAGGTATGAACGTCAGGGTTAAAAGCGCACATAAAATTGGAACAAAACATGTTTGGTGGGTCTAGAGAGTTTTGATGTGAAAATGGCAGTAATGAAAAATAAAACATTACTAAGAAATATACGTGAAGCAAAGATATTTATAAATAATAATCTAACGAAACAAGAAAGAGAAAGAGACGTACACATACAAAAAAGCCAGGGAGGAAAGCAGTAAAGGTATAAGAGTACGAAGCGGATACCAAAAACTGTTTATTGATAAGAAAGAATGGAAATGGAATAAGGAAAACGGCGAGTTAGAACGGGTGAACAGTATAGAAGGAATAATGAATAAAAAGTCAAAAAACTACAAAAAAATATAACAAGGACGATTAAAAAGACGATGAAATTGGCAAGAACAAGAAAAAAAGTATTCTACAAGAAAAAATAATAAAGAAAACAAGAAAACTTTAGAAAATAGGAACTTGGAACGTCACAAGCTAAACAGGAAAAGAGGAGGAACTATACAAAAAGCTGGATAACATAAAGCCAGATGTAGTGGGCCTTACTAAAACAAAAAAGAAAAACATAAAGAAAACAATATTAAAAAGAGGACATCTATTGATTATGGCAAAGATTATTAAGGGAAATAGAGTTAGTGAAGGGATGCTACATTAAAAAATAAAACGTGAAACATATACGGAAATGGTATGGAGTATCAAAAAGGATTCTAAAAATAGAAATGGAAGTAGAAGAAGTAACATAAACAACAATCATAGTTGTATACGGGTCCAATGAAAACGAAAAAACCAGTACAAAAGAGGAGTTCTGCGAACAACTAACAGAATCAACTGAAGAAATTGAAGGAGATCTAAATGGAAGAATTCGCATAAAAGACCATGAAATATGAAGCGCAATAGGGATATATGGAGAAAAGAACAGAAATAACAACGGAAGAAGATGAATAAACTTTTGCATCTTGAATAACTTAATAATAATAAATAACTTTTGCAAACATAAAGATACGCAAAAATTCATGAGAGAAGTAAAAAGTAGGGAAGAAAGATCCAATAGACTATGTTATTATTAACAAAGAAAATAGATGATAAGAAAAAGACACAAGAGCGAAAAGAGGGTGGGAGATATATTTAGACAACTACCTGGTAATGACAAAAATAGAAATAAATAAACTAGAAACAAAAAGAATATACTAAAGACATTAGAAAAAATAGGAGTACTGTAGTAAAACAAGTAATACGGAATCATAAACTTAGAAAAAACAGCCAGCCAAAGTATATAGAAAAATTGAGACAGAATTAAATAAATAAAAACAAAGAAATTATAAATAACATGACAATAGAAGACATGTGGAAAACAATTAAACAATCAATAATAAAAATAGCAAGTAAAACGGATGTAACAAAACAAATTTTACTATAAAACAAGCGACGAAGTAAGGATGTAAAAGCAAACATCGAAAAAACACATTAGTGAGGAAAATAACGAAAATTATAATAAGCATAAAGAACAAATGCATAGAGTCAAAGAAATTATAAAGAAAGCGATATAAAAATCTTGGGAGGAGTTTGGGGATAAAATTGAACGTAATAGCAAAGGCAATAAAAAGTTTATCAGGAACTATTAAAAACACTAAGAAAAGGAAAACAAAGCAGAAATATTTATATTAAAACAGTAGATGGAGAAATCCTAGAACAGAAAGACATAATAAAGAGATGGAAAGAGTATTCGAGGAAATGCTTAGTACAAAACAAATAATTACGACAGACGAAATAGAAGGCTACTACTGAAATCAACGAAAAAACAGAGATTGCGCAAGAAATAACAGAAGCTATTAAGAGACTGAAAAGAGGAAAAGCTGCAGGACAGGACGGGATAACAACAGAAATGATAACAAATATGGATGAATACGGGATAGAAATTCTAAGGAAACTGTTTAACAGAACAATGTATACCGAAAGACTGGGAAGTGGGAATAATTCTTCCTGTACATAAAAAAGTAGATAACGGAGAGTGTAGAAACTATAGATGAATTGCATTGCTAAGTATTACGCTAAAGTATATGAAAGAATCCTGGAAGGAAAGATACAATTGACGATAGAGTAACAACCAGAAGAACCGCAGAGTGGTAACAGAAAAGGAAGAGGAGTACAGGACCACATATTTACAATGAAACAGCTGATCGAAAAGAACAGGAATGACACCATATATGCAGTGTAGATAGATATCGAAAAAGCGTTTGATAGTATCTCAAAAAAAGAAGAGTAAACGAAAAACTAAGAAAAGCTATAGCAAGCAATTACAAGTAGGGTATTGGAACATGAAGATCATAGGCATAGCTGAAAGCGCCTTCGCTGATGATGTAAAAATATATGCAAAAAATTAAAAAGACTTGCAAACAAACCTAAATATGTGGAATACGGTACTCAAAAAAAGAAACTTGAAAATAAACAAAGAAAAGACAAAAGTGATGACAATAGGAAAACGATGACTTGGAAATAAACAGTAGAATAGAAAATACGATAAAGTTATACTATGTAAAAAACAAATAAATGTCCAGGAACACAAAAGTAGCCGTATATAACACAATGTTCAAGCCGATACTTACATATGGGACAGAAAGTTAAATGCTAAATAAACAAATGAAAACCAAAATACAAGCCACACAAATGAAGTACCTAAGAGCGTTTAAAAGAGTTACACAAAAAAAGAAATGAAGAGATAAAGCAAGAATTAAAGGTATAATCTATTCTGGAAAGTATAAAGAAGCAAACAATTGGTTTAGACATGTGGTACGCATGGAAAACCGAAGATAGACTAAAAGAATATGACTAGCAAAAATAACAAAATAAAAATAACGAAAGGAAGACCATGAAAAGCATGGGACGACGCAATAAAAGAAAATTTGACAAAAAGGGGAGTAACACGAAGAGAAGCATTTTAATTTGCTATTAGAAATAATTTAAATAGAAATAGAACTTTTATTTATGATAAAATCATTAACATTTTATTTAATAATTCTTAATCTAATTTTATATAATTATTCTCATTTTCGTGTTGCAAAAAAAGATAGTTGTGATCAGATACTATAAAGATCGATGCTTATACCGTTAAGCTTCTTGTATAAAAATGTATCTGCCTTTTCATCAACTCTTTGTTCTATAGTCCAAGCGTTGACAATTTTTTTCTCAAAATAAGTTTTGCTGTAAAACGTTGTTTTAAACCAGTTTTCGATTTTACTGGGTAAGAGTTCATTGTTAATTTTTTTAACAGTTTTTTTATAGTTTTTAAAATTTTAATATCTTAAACCATCGTAGCTTGTCTGATGATGACGACACACGTAGCTAAAACAAGTCTTAATTTTATTTATTTTTAATTTACAAAATAACATTATTTAATGAATTATAAATATTAGTTACGTTTTCAAGGTGTGAAGTATGGAATATTTTATTTATTTTATATATCTCGTTAAATATTCATTTTATCAAAAAATGTTTGAAATAAAAGTTGTTCAGTATTTAGTTCTTCATTATAGGAAGATATGTAATTAGTGGTTTCTTAAAAACATATATTGTATTTATTCGATAGAGATCGTTTTTTTTCCTTTAACGATATAAAACTAATACTTTTACTGAATTAGTTTATAAAAAAAAGCGATGGTATAGTGATGTTAAACTTATTACGCAACCTACATTGTTAACATAATAACTGAACTAATTTGAAATTATTTTAAGTTTTGTTAATATAATATTAATTTGGACACAACCAGAAAAAAGGAAATTACAATAAATGTTCAAATTGAGCACCGTTCACAGCCTGGCAGTGACAAATTCTACGTTGAAATTCCTCAAACGCATTTAAAACAGCTTCTGGTGTGATGTCCCTCATCAGTACAAATGTTATTTTTTAAGCTCTTAATGTCTCTCGATCTATTTACGTAAATCTTACTTTTAAAGTCGCCCCCAAGGAAGAAATCCAGCGCACTTAAATTTGGTCACCGAACTGCTCAACCTATTGGACCTTCTCTGGCTAACGATTTGGAAAGGTATCATTAGGGTACTGCCTGATATTAATCCCAAAATGTGAAGAACCCCTTCTTGTTGAAAGTTACTGCAGGAACTACCTCAAATCGTAAAAATTTTAAATAAACCTTAACCGTTAAATTACTCTTAAACAATAAGATCCAAAAATCTGGTTTCTCATCATTCCTGTCCACACATTAACTTTCTGCTGGTACAGGGTCTTCTTCTAGATACCAATCAGGACTTGTTGAAGACAAGTATCGTGTGGTTTGCTTATTAACTGTGCTGCTTAAGCATTACGTTACTTCTCCAGTAAACTAAATAAATATTTTTTACAATATTTTTGTATTGCCTTTAAGGTAGGTTATTTTTTCGCAAAATTCCAATCTCCAATTCAAATCGTCTGTAAATAACTCCTGAACTACACACGCTTTGTATGAGTACTGGTTTTCTTTTTTTAGGACGCTGCGTACAATGGATTTGCGTGTATTATAACTTCGCGCAATTGTCCAACGGAAATATGTGGATTTTCCACGACGGTCAACTTCATGTTTTTATTTTCTTCATTATCTAAGCTGTAGCTTTGCCCTTTTTGGCAAATTTTTAAGAAAGCGTATCTTGAAATTTGTGCCAAATTTTACTTGTAGTTGATTGCGTAATGTGGAATTCGGAGTACACTTATTAAAGAAATTGAAAACTTCTGTCCTTTTTTCTCCATATACCAGCATTATTATTATGTCAGTACGTTGCCTTTCGTACTAATTATTCTTTTCTGTTTCTTTAAAAAGCGTTTTTTACTCACAGATGCTAACTTATGTAAATAAATAGTTTTTTACTTCAAATGCACCTAGTATTTTGATAGTTCTAAGGCGCAATCAGTTTTAACAATTAAAAGCAATCATAGGTGTCTTTAATGATCATTAAAACAAACTTACATTACAAAAAACTAATTCAGTAAAAAAGTTGTATATTACTGAAAAGAGGAAAAAAACCTTTTTCAACTGAGTACAATATAGAGGTACCTTGTTATTTAAAAAAATATAGTGATATTTGATGCTATTTCGTTTTTTAAGAAACCAATAACCAAATGTTTCCTGTAATGAAGAACTAAATACTGTACAATTTTATTTCAGATATTTTTTGATAAAATAAATATTTATCGAGATATATAGAATATTCAATTCGTTTCGGACACCCTGTATGTTCTAGTAAACATTTCAACGATTATTTTATTCAATAGATCGTTTTCATAATTTTTTGAAATTTGATTTATTTCAAGTGCTCTTAAATACTAAAGGAATATGCCAAAAATGTTAATTGTAACAAGGATGCATACAATACATAACTAAAAAACCGACGTCTACAACACTACACAAGTTAGAACTAATAAACATAAATAGATAATAAGTCTAATAAAAGTAAAATGTAGAAAAAATTATATTCAGGCTAAAGATATGTTGTTTGTAGCTTATTACCTTAGAAAATAAAATAATATTTTTTTAAAAATTTGAAATAACTCTTTGACAGGTAACAAATATCTTAGAACAAAATTTTTCTTGTGTATAATTTCATATACATTTTTGTAGTTTTTGTTGATGTAGGTTCTACAAAAAGAGTCTCGTCTTGTAAAAAGCTGACGTTTTATTTTACAAAAAGAAATTATGTTACAAAGGTAAATTTCTTACATGGTTTGAATTCCGATTTGTTAGGTATTTCTTAAAGTGAGTAGTTAAAAGAGCTTCCGACAAGCATAGTTGTTAATATTAGAGACATAACGTTAAAAGTATTAAATTATACGTTTTAAATTGCACGAGATGGTAAAAACTTTTACAAGCTTATTTTTAAATCTTGGCATGTCATAAGGCTTACCCAAACAGGAAGAAAAAAATAAAGTTTTATCACTCTGACTTAGTTTTCAAACTTTCAACACGCACAGGAAAAGATTAAAAGCCGTTTCGCTCTATTTTCCTGTACTAATTTGATATTGTCATCTGCAGGTTTCATGACGTAAATATTTTAACATTGATAAAATATATTACAAACAAATTTAATAAAATTTGTTTACAGACTGGTTAAAGTTATATGTATTTATACAAACGCTGGTGTACTTTGTGCAGGTGTTATTCGAGTTAAATTTTCTGTAGACGTACATTTTAGAAGGGAAACAAATTGGTATACAGATAAGTGTATTTTAAGGTAATGCCCCTACTGTATGTCAAATTCTAATTTATGCATGTATGCGTGAAATTAGTTTCCCTAATTGTGTATCATTTGACGGTTGTTAAATTTCTACCTGTTGTTTGTTTAATTAACATACTGCTTGCAATTGTAAACGCAGCACCGTGCGTTATATCTTTGATGCAATTTAACACGTGCCATCAAAATTTTATTTTTGTGTATTCCATTACTGCGCATGTAATAGATTTTTATTTATTTTTTATTGAGTAGACAGAAACAGTGATCATTAAACTACAGGAAGCGTGAATAAGCGTATGGCGCCCAAGAACGAGCAGTTTTATCTTAATCGAAACCATCTCTGCGAGGAAAATGGCACACGTGTAGGTAAAGTAAAACATGCACGACACACAATTTCAGTCACATACGTTTAACAACCAAATCATATCTAAATCTCGCAAGTTCTATAGTCGAGCATCCGAATCTGATACCTTTACCGTATCTCAATTTCTCGAGACTTCACTGTATCTCAAATTACATCAATTTCCGATCAATATCTATACGGCAAGTCAGTTACTAGTACAAACGTTGCCGCATTTCTTTCTATTCTAGAATGAATTGGTCAACTGTCACGACACCACAACCAAATACGGGCATTTTATCTCGAAGGGTAGAATGCTGTTATTACGTTACTTTTTGGAGTTCTTCAAGTGGTTCGTGAAGTTCTACTTTTCAAAAAGCTTGATTCAACTTTACCGATGATTTCGCGCGTTCTTTGGGTTTCAGCCAACTGCCAGAAGGCCTCATAAAATAAGCGAATTAACGGCTTGCGAAAGCGGCGAACTAGAAAGCCACAGCACGATTACCCTAACACATTCCAACTGACGTTGATGCTAACGTCTTACATACACTTTTAGATAAAATTGAGAATTTAAAGTAAAGATGATCTCCGAAACGAATTGTAGAATATTTTATTCAAAATTAGGTGGCAAAAACTTTGCTAATATACTAAATTGCATTCTTATCGCGCAACGTTAATTAAGAATCCAGATAAAAGCTAAATTATAGTTTTGCTTAGTTTATTCTCTTAATAATCAATTACTTAAACTGCTGCTACACAATTGTATACGTTTTTAAAAGAATTTTTAAATTACCGTTTTGCAAATATGAAGAAACGTTTTTTTGGTTACATTTGCACATTAATTAAAAATTCATGAAATATTTTAATATTGAAATATTATTTTATTTACTTTCTTTTCATTACGTTTCATAAATTAATAATTCATTATTAATATTTATTTAAAGTAACTTTACGTAAATGGAGATAAATTAATTTTTAGGAAATAACGTTCATTTCACCAGAAAATCTATAAACCAATATTTTACAAATAAAGAAAAACCTTTCAATTTACTTTTTGACATTAATAAAGCTAAGGGTTGTTTACAATCAAACAATACAAAAATACTAATAAATTATTTAGATACTACAGAAAATCTTATGTTGCGTTATTATATGATCAACGTCCCAATTGCGAGATAAATGAAAGCATTAAAGGATATTCTGAAAACGTTTTACTTTTGATAGCTTCAATTTTCTTTAGAAAAAGACTTGATACGACTATTTTAATACTGTTATGTTTTATGTATAAAATACACTTTGTTATCACTTGAAATTTAAAGTTAAATATTAATTTTAGTCTTTTAGTAATTATTATTAATTTTTTTTAGTAAATCTACTCTCAAGCGTGTACATAAATTAATATTAATTAAAGTGCGTTAAATTTTTTCTGCAATGTTTTTACTTGTAGTATATTGGGACTATCTAGAACAATATCCACAAGAACAGTAAAAATAACATTACTAAAAGTTGTATTACTTAACGTAATTCTTAAAATATAAAAATAGACCGGTGTAAAAGGAAAATTTGAAACATACATATCATAATGTAGAGGTCATATATATTACCAAAAATCAATGACGTTTTAAAACAGATTGTATTTTACGATTTTGGCATATAGAAGTTTTTTACCGAAAAGCAATTCGGTATCCTAACAAATTACCCCAACATTTACTGCGTCAGAAAAACTTAGTATATAATCAATAAGTGCAAATGAATGTGTTGTAAACGTAGTTGAAAAATTTGTAATACGATGACAATTAAATTGGTTCTAGAAAGAAACAAAACATCTTAGTCGCAAAAAATATCTCTCTTACTCTTAATGATGGAATACGCAAATTTACGTAATTTGAAAATTGCGAGAAAAAATCTATAAATACTGATTTCAATATAATTTTCTATCAATATATTAGTTACATTACTGTTTCAATCAATTCTGCAGTAAATTGAAGAACATCTATATGATTTTATTAAAACCGCTGAACTATTGATTATCCTCTGGGACGAGAAAGTCAGCTCATCCTTCATTCGTGTCTCTTTTTCGTTTATAACATTTTTGAATCTAACATCTTTTTACGTGTGCCTTTATAAATCAATGTTGAAGGGTCGTACAAAGGTTGTAAAATATCATTAATTGCTATTTGTTACCTACGTTAGTATACGAAGTTATAAGATCCTTTCTTGAAAATTTTATAAATGATGAGCTACTCGAAGCGAATTTTGAATAATGACGGACTTCCTTTATTACAATATATCTCACTTACAGTCGTGTTTCATCACTTGTCTGCTTTCCGAAGATACTTCTACCGAGCGCTTACCGTTACTTCTCGGGAACGTCATGTTTTAATTTTAATGCTGATGAATGATTGATTAAGTCCGAATATCAAAGCGACTCTCCCTATCTACGCAACGCAGCGTCGTCTTCTTCGCTATATTAGCTGGAGCCCTTAATAAAACACCCCTCGCACGGCATATGAGTCAATCTGGGATACGCACTGTGGAGTCAGTTTATCCGGCGGCCTATTGCAATTTGCTGAGCCCCAACTTGCCCGATCTTCTAATGGTGTTAGCGTTACGAATTTACCAATTTCAGCACCCTATATGTTAGCTTAAGTCGGTAAAACAGCTATGCAGTAATGCACAAAGAATGTACTGCAATTTACTGAACGCATAAATTATGACAGACGTTAATTTGATTGTATTTCACGTGTTTCATCGATCGTGCATACGCCAACATACTATTTAATAAACTAAACTTATTACCTTTCTTATTGTTTATGCCTAGTGTTTGGTATAACTCAGTAGAAGCGGTTTATATGCTAATATCTTTAAAAGGGTTGACACCTTTGTAATGAAATGTTCTATAACAGAATTTGGGATTTTGGAAATTGCGTCGAATAAAAAGATAATTTAAGGTGGGACATTCTTTCCTATAACTCGTTTCTGCGTCCACAGATGGTGCAAGAGTAGTTTATTCATCATTTGAAAGAGGTGGAACATTAGTAATAAAATGTGCCGTGTCAATAAGCAATCGAACTAGAAGAAACTAGTTTTGGCTATATTAGTAAAACATAACAAAGCGACAACCAACAAATAAATCATTTCTAAGTACGCTTACTAATTAACTACCAAAGCACAATGTGCATATTTGTTTGTCATTAAACAACTTTGTTTAAAATAAATTTTATATGGAAACTCGTTTAAAGTTATTCCGTTCAATAAACGCTGTAAATTGATTTCATACTTTCACATCGATAACTATTTTCATTTCTTTTTCCCTAATAACTGCGCTTTGTATAAGAAAAACACTGCAAATTAACACAACCGCCATTTGCGCTTTCTTATTAACACGAAAACGTTAAAAATTTATAAAAAATGCATTAGGTCATGTCTGTTTAAAAATGAAATCTCTATCCACTTGTGTTTTACTATATATGGTTTATAAACTAAAAATTAGTTTTTGTAATTAACAAAAAGACAGTCAACTTTTTCAAAAAACAAAATCAAAACAGAAAATTATGTAATATGTAAATAATAACCACAACTTAATTTATTTTTTTCTTTTTTTTTAACATATCTTGAGCTTCGACAATGGATTCTAGATCTTTACATTTTTTTAGACAACAAATCGATTATTTTAACTAACTTAGATATATAATTGAAATATAGTTTAGTTATCTGTTTAAGCTGACCACATTTGCAAAGTAATTCAAATGACTATCATCTTAATTATTGTTTGTTATGCATTTAAAAAAATTCTGACGATTTAACAAATGCTTGAACTACAATTTTCTTATCGGAAAAGAATGTTGTGGTATTTAGTCTAGTCTGTATTATTGATATTATTTATGTTTTTAACTCATTACACCTTACAGCTAACAATTAGTCCTGGGTCGTTGTATCGATACGTATCGATACGTCGGGCGTATCGATACGCCGATACAAACCACAAGCTCGTATCGATATATCGAAATATTGATATTTCGATACGTATCGATATTCCGATACGTATCGATATACCGATACGTTTCCATATTTCGATACGTATCGATATTTCGATACGTAAAGAATCCATGTTTACCTCAAATGTTATGGTAATTGCTAAGGTAATTATAAAAAAAACAAAAACCAAAACCCACCAATATTTTAAACAATTATTCATTAATTATAAAATTTAAAATTTTACTTTTCAACAAATATTATTGACATTGTGCGCTCACGCCTTTAGCCCCAAAATGCTTGTGTAATAAAAAAAGAAAACGAAAACTATTGTAACGTATGAAAATGTCATCGTCTAAATATAAATTATTAGTTTTTGACTTTGTCTTTCTAATAATGACCTTTATTAACAACTTTTTTTCTAAAATTGCAGGTGTATTTTTAGCTTAAATTTAGAAAAATCTACTACACAGATACGTTGATATTTAGATACGTATTGGGTATACCGATTACCGATACACGTCGATATTTCGATACGTAGTGATACTTTGATTCGTATCGATATTTCGATTCGCATCGATATTTCGATACATATCGATATTTCGATACGTAGAGATACTCCGACACGTATCGATACGCATCAATATTTTGATATGTATCGATACGCATCGATATTTCGATACGTAGCGATACTTCGATACGTATCGGAATATCGATAAATCGATACGTATCGATAGAAATTGCGTATCGATATTCGATACACAAAAAACCGTATCGCCCTGCACTACTTACAATACGAATTTTAACATAAATATAAATTGAGTAATGACGTTATTTTTGTCACTATAATTTTCAACAAACGAAATTTTTTATCATAAGCATAATTGTTTGTACTGCACCCAAGTACTGCATTTGTAAATCCTTGACGTTTATTTATTATAAAAGATGTAAATAGAAAAGAATTCCAAATATAACCTAATTTGTCAGAAACAATAGATTCAAGACCTCCATATTCTTATGTGTGCAAACTAGCACATGCGATCTCAATTTTTTTGCGCGAGAAACTACTGAGTGTCCCTTATGGTTGATTAGACGAGGGAACATAATTTCTTTCGATAATTTCACATCTCGCTTAATTTCTTCGATAAACACATTCTTTTCTTTGTCAACGAAAACAATAAAATAACATTTTTCTCGTTGCCAAATATTTAATTGTCCTTGTATCTAAAAGAAATTTTTGAACATTTCAGTAATGTACCTAGTATTATCTACCTGAAATAGTTGTGAGTTTTTTTAAGGTACATGTTCCCACTTTAATTTTAAAAAGAAATTATGTTGTTTCGTTGCTTGTTGTAATGTAATATTTTTAACACGATAACAACGATAAAACACCCCACGTGTCAGATTCGATAAAAGTAAACGATGCAAAATTTGTGCAAACTACTTATCGTTGACATTTCTTCAGTCAACGTACTTATGAAATTCGTAATCACTTATGGAAAGTAGGTTTGACTACGACAATAAGTTTCTTCGAAGTTTTTATTTAAAGCTTAATTTGTGCGCTATCTGTGGGTAAGAAATTCAAACAAAATTTACGTTGCTTTAATGGTAACACACGTAATGTTAGTTAATTTAGGTTATTATAACATTTAAAACAGAACTCAAAACAGAATCCTCATCTAAACAAGAACCTCTAACACATATTAAAAGTTAATTCAATTTAGTGCGATATGTTACTTCAAATCAAGTAAAATAGAGTCCCATTTTAGAGCATCAACTATTTTGTTCTCTATTTCAAAAGCTATTATCTTTTTTGTAATAAGCTTATAATATGTTCTCAAACAAGGTCTGAATAATATTGTATACAAATTTTTATTAATGTGCATCGAGTTAAAGTCTTTTTTAACTAACATTACTTTTAATGGTCAGATAACATGGAAGTTTCCCACCTTAAACGTATAATACTTTTTACATTGTTGTGTATTTGTCAAGTTCACTTTTAATATAAGCTAACTGTATAATAAATGAAATAGAATTCCTTCTATCCAGAAATCGAATTTTGTAATGGCTTATTAGAAATTTCTCAGACGTGGTCAATTTGACTAGAATTTTTAAATTAAAACGTTTTTTTATTATAAGTTAAACGCACAGAAATAAAAATTTAAATCTTTTACGCCTGTAATTAGATTCTTTATTTCAACCTTTAGGGTATTTCATTGTTTTGTGGCAATGTCCCCTAAGTTACTTTAAAAGTGACAAACGCCTCATCTGTTGCTTTATATTTTCAAACAAAGGGATTCACTTTCCTCATGTGCATTAATTTACGAGTTACACACAGAATAACAGGTTTTTTTACAATACATGTATATACACAAAAAATCTAGATTAACTTAATTAAGAAGACTTTTCAGTGTAAAAACCAATTACAGTTAAATTAGATTTGAAAGTAAATTTTGGAAGCCCTACAATGTTCAGAAACACGTAAGTGGAAATTACATACAAAACTTAATCAAAATTATGTTTGAAAGTTAAAGACTCAACCGAATTTGTAAGAAAAAGAATTTATGCTTTTTGATTAGAGTCACCAAAGTAATTATAACTTCAAAAAAGAAAAACAAAATTAAGATGTATCTTTTTCTACGTTAAAACTTCGTAAGTTTAGTGAGTTTTAAGTTGACATATTGATATTAAGAGGTTAAGTGAGTTAATGAACAGTTTAAGTTTTCAACGCGAATACTTGAAATATTTTGGATTCGGCAAATTATTATGCATAACGTGTAATGTAACGTAATTCAAAAACTTACATTAACGGTTGGTTAAAATGCATAATTCAGTTTTTTTGGGATAATAATTTTTTTATTTCTAATTTTAAGACACTGCCTAATTTGTTTTAGTAATATAAGCAATTTAGTTTAAAATAAAAACATTGAAAACATGTTACAAACGATTCATATATTAATAGGCAATTCAAACCAATGTATTAGAGGATTTAATACCTAAATTCATTAATAACTTTTTTTAATATGAAATAATTAAGGATGGTTATCTGGGTCATCTGCAAACCTTAGGTTTCTTAGGTTTTACGAATCCGATTCTTTTTTCATCAGTTCCATTTTTTAAATACCTACTTCAAATATTTAAATAGTTTAAGAACATAATCTCTACTTTTCTTTTGTTTGAAACTTTGTGTTTATAAGGTACAATATAAAAATTTGAATTTTATATTTTACGAAAAATCATCAGCTTGGTAAATATGCCTTTTCAAAAAATATCAAATCATATAAAATAAAGAACAATGAGAATTACTATAAAGGTGTTATTGAATAAAAATAGATAAAATTACCAAAATCTTAATTGTAAGTAAGACATTAATACACTCCAAATAGTTTATAAAAACTACTAAAAAATTGTATTTTTTTAGAAATTTTATTTTAATGGAATATGTTAAAGATGTATACTACATGTATATATAAAGCCAGAACTATTTAGGTTAAGAAAAAGATGTATGAATGATAACATGCATTGTTACAAAGAAATATTTAAATGTCTTCTTTAATATCATTGGATTTAGTCCAAATGTTTATGTCTGCAAATGTTTATGAAAGTTATACAATAAGGCTTTTTCCATTGTTCTACTAAATAATATTCATAACAACACACTTAAACAATATAATTACTTTGATAAAATGACGTACCAGAAAGCCATAACTAAATTAAGTTGATTAATAAAATTGTCTTAATCCTATTAAAGAATGAAATTTAATATAAACTTTGCTAAACGTAGGATTTGCCGTTTTCAATTAAAATTCCAATCAACTAGGACATAGTTAAGTTAAATAACAGAAAGTTGGTAGGATAGTTATATAATGTGGTGCTTGTTTGGTATATTCACTTGTTAATTAGGACTTTAAGTGGAAATCCCAAAGCTTAAAATATTTAAAAGCTTACTCAAGTTGATACCAAAAGCAGTGCAATTTATACAAGTAATTATTAATTTAATTAACATTTTTTAAAATAACATTTTGACTTATTTTTATGTTTTAATAGTCGAAAAAAGCTAGGTGTTTGTATGTTCTCCAAGCAAATCATTTGGAAAGGAAAGTTATGTAGAATTCGCCTTGTTTTAATTAAAAAGGTGCAAGCAGCATGTGGATCTAACTGTAATGACAGTGAAATCCTTTTTAGACTTGTTCTTATAATGACTGCTAAATTAAATTGAACTAGGACGATTAATTACAATTGGTTTTCCGTAAAGTACCTATCATATTTAATGCGTGACAAGACTGCAATCCTACAGGAATAGGAATTTGCGCAAACTTTGGATTCTACATTTGAGTAAAGAGGAAATTTAGTGTTTATTGTCACTGAAAGAAATTCAACTGATTAAATCGATATTCAATCAGGAAATAAATTAGTTTTTAATTAAATAAAGCCTAAATTCTTGTACAAAGCGAGTTATGGCGTTGACAGGAAGAGAGGGTTGAGCGTTTGTTGCAATTAGCGTATTCAAAGCGCTTACAGCGGGTGGTCTAAAGCGGCCTAAGAGCACCGCCGCTGATTCCCACAGGACTGTCGTTTAGTCGTTAAATAAATAAATAAAATAACCCGGCTTGCATCTGCGCAAATACATGCCTCGAAAATACCAACAAACTTTGGCGTGTGGTAGATTTACTCACATACAGGGCGAAAACTTCCGTGTACTTTGTTTAGTTGTGAATCAATATTGAAGTTTGCGAAACCTTCCGCTTCACGTTAATATTTGAAGAGCATACGAAACTTTCAATACTCTTACAATTTAGATTATGTTTCGAACGCTCAAAGAATATTTTCTTTACTTATCTAGTTTATTGCTTATTAAATTCATGTTTGTATTTATCTCGTAGCTTTGAAAGTATTTAATTTAATTTTCTTTTATAAACGTTGCTCTTAAAATACTCGGCTATAAAGATTGGATATATTACAGGAAATCCTTAAACATTCCTGAAATTGTTCAGCTGGCTAATTACCAATTGGAATTGTGAGAAAGGGTCAGTGATTAGTTGTAGGGTACAGTCACACTTCGAAGTTTGAGTTTGAACATTTACTTTGTGATCAATGCAACTGACAGTAATGGCTTCCTGTAATAAAAGGTAGAGAACGATAGATGTTTATTTAAATGGTAATTGATTATCGATATGTTATTAGTTTTTATATAAACGCAAACTACATATTGTTAATGTACATCGGTAACAGTTTTCAACAACTATCATTAGTAGTTAAAAATAAGAATAGATACTTATAATTATATAATTACCTAATACAATTAATTTTATGTTCTTACGTACGTGTTATTATAACATTCGTTAATATTCGTTACGAAATCAAAGTGTAATACAAGATAAATGTAATTACGCAATGAAAAGTTAATGCGCACAGTAAAAACTAGGAATACTGAAATTTGCAAGATACTAATAAATACATAAAACTATAAATAGATTAAATTTCATTAATCATTAGCATAAACGATTGATGTTTTGTAAAGTGTAAATATAAAATGAGTTATAAAACAAATATCGGAAATCTATTTATTCTAAACTACTGTAAAAAAATGTATACTACGATTTCCCTTGCGAGTTTAATTAAAATATTCCATGCATCTATTTTCGGAGATCTGGTTTATGTTTAGGAATTCTGTAAGATTAAACATCTTTTCGTAATGAAAAAACACCACTTATGATAACATTTTTCAAACATGTATAGTTAACTGAAACTACATCTTTAAAAATAATTTCCGAATATTTCACAAAAAATAAGTAACATGAAAAATGTATTAACAAAAAACTAATTGCTTTTAAATTAAGTAAAACTATCACACAATTATTTCACATCTTTGTTTAAACCAGTTTTTCAAGTTACAGAATTGTTTGTAATGCTATAATTTTCTTGAATCCTTATATTCATGTTCGTTTGGATTACTATAAAAAAAATTTTTTGCTGTTATGATATTAATTGTAAATTCTTAGGTTTTAAGTTTGATGTATGGAAGTGAAAAACTAGGTTTAATATATTACGACTAAAAAATTAAACATTTTGCTATGACAAGTTTTTGTGTTCTTATTTTCTTTATTCTGCTCTCTCTTCCATCATAAAATAAAATCCTGTATTGGTAATAAACTAGAAGAACCCTTAAGAAGTTTTAGTTTATCAGAACAACTATTACTTAAATTCTAAGTTAATATGTATAATGCTGCTATCATTAAAATATAATTGTTTATACATTAAAATTAAACAGTGCAATTCAGTGATTATTAGTGGTATGAATATGTAAAGTGATCAAAGTTGTTTTGTAGAGGTCACTTCACTCTTTTCTTGCAATAATAAGAATAAGTTTTGCATCGAGATATAATTTGTAGTTTTTACAAAAACCTGGTTGCAGTTGTTAATATGTCCTAACTTTCACAGAATTGCTCACTAACACAAGGAAACCGGTATGAATATTCGGATATAATGTAAACAACTTATTACGTTACAGCATCGTGTGTAACTTTGTCGTCTTCTAAAAAAGTGTGGCAACATATACTAAACTTATTTCCATCTGTTGACTACATTGGCTAATTTTTCCATAAACATAGGTAACGTATTTAGTAGCCCACTAATCAAAGGATGACCAAGAGTAACTGTTTGTAGATCAATCTTCTCTCTACAAAAATTGGTAGCATAACAGGGTTTGCAGTAATCAACCCCAGAATTCTCAATTCCTAAAATGTTTATCAAAGTATAAAGACATATTTCCCAGTAACTATTTTTGCAAGAAACGCATTTACAAGCAATTTTTTGAATTACAGATTTTATTGGTAACAGACAACATTTTGTACTAATAGAAACCTGTACACTAGCATGCAATCAATGCTTATTTAGTAAAAAGTCCCGATGGAGCGCCGAGGTGTTGGGGCGCACGAAGTTAGGCCCAACAAAATTTATAGGCGCTACCCCAATGATAAATAAGGTGTAGGCGGTCGGCGGTTTTGTACTAAACAAAACTTTTCTTCTTTTTAACTTTCAAAGTTCTATAAATATAGCATTCAGGAAACTGGGAAAAGACAGTGGCGACGCCGCCTGTACGCCTCCCGCCCTGACAAACAAGGGAGCGAGCGAAACTCAACTCACGGGCTCATGGGATGAGTCATGACTAAAACATTCATCGGTCAACCCGCTTCCTATATCTCTGCTACTTCCTGCATAAAATTACTCTGTCTCAGTAAAGATTTCACGTTTGACTCTATCGTTTGTTGCTCAAATTGCTTCTTGTTACTAAGGCTATTTCTTAAAATATCAGGTTAGATAGAGGGCGGCCAGTGAAAGGGTATTACAAAAAGTCCTTAAAATAACTACTTTTTTTTGTGTCGAAAATTACACCTGGATCTGAACATGCTGTAGAAAATTTGTTGAAGACTGCACCTAGAATTAGACTAAAAAATCCTGAGGAACCGCCTCATTAATAAACAGAATGGGTAGTAACGACAGTAACTGCTGATGATTCAGGTAAAAATTGTCATTTTGAATCTGAAGCTAATAACCTGTTACCAAGTGCATTAGATTTAAGTTCTCAGTCTAGCTTTACTTATCCTTCAGTCTCATTTTTAAATGATAATCCGACTACTTAGAATACCCAAGACGAGTTTGTGGTAAAAACAATCTTAGCTTCTAATGCAAAGCAGAACATAAACCTTGATCAGACTTTATCCGAATAAAAAAGCGTTCATTATCAGTCAAAATCTTTTAGTGTAATTTGCCAAATAAGGAAACGTCTAACAGAGACTGGTTATTGTAATCTAAAACAAAGGGTGTGTTTTTGCATTCCATGCTTTTATTTCGGTAAATAAAATAAAAATGATTGGAAGTAGGCTAATGTACTAGTTACATGTAACTCAGTATGCAGACAAAGTGAAGTATTGGAGGGAAGTTTTGACAACAGTAGTTAGCGTTGTACAGTTTTTAGCAATGAGAAAACTTGCTTTCCAAAAAGAAAATCAATAATTTGGTTCCCTATCTAATGGTTCATTTTTGGGCTGCCTGAAATAAAGGGACAGGCAATGTGTCACACCTTTCTTCTAATACCTGTGAAGAATACGTATCAATTATGGTTACTAAATTCTTAAATTATATCATTAAGGAGCTTAATTATTTTTCCTCAACTCAACCCCAGACGCATCACACACTAACCAATTAGCAGTAGTTTTAAGATATGTTTTGTTGAATGATTAAAGAACACAAAGTAGATTATGTGCCGTGCTTAGCAGTTTTTTCAGTCTAAAAACCATGTTCTGAAGTGATAAGATATGTTTTTTTACAAGGACTGTACACTTTTTTCCGGATTAACTTCTGGCTGGGCTTGTTGAAAGAATGTATTAAAAATAACAATAAAGAAAGAAAAGCACTCATTTTACCAAAATCTTTGACTAAGACTCCGTGGTCTGCTAGAGCAGACGCTGTGCAGACTTTATCAAATGGGTATAAAGAGTTTGAAAAGGTGCTCCAAAACTTTGATAAATATCTTTTAGAATCTCCTGAAACAAGAGTGACGGCTGGGGAGTTCACAATCAATTAACCCAATTTAAAACAGCTTTCTTTACTTTACTGTAGAACGATTTGTTAATGAGATTTGACAAAATCAGTGAGAAGTTACAAAAGGAAAAACAAAAAAGGACACGTTTGATCAGTATGAGAATGCAGCTACTAAATTTTGCGGATTGAAAGTTGCCAACTACAAACGTAATAGAAAAAAAACACTGTTTGCTAAAGAAAAAAGAGATAGTTATGAAAAGAATATGGACGCCGGAACCAAATTTAGACCTGGAGTATTTCTAGCAATTATTGACAATCTAACTACACAGCTAGATAACATGAGAGAAGTTTTTTTTGGATACAGAATCAAAATATTTAACAACTTTAAGGTAAGGAGTTTTAATGCTATTATACTTTCCACTATAATAATTGCAATGTCTTTGTTTTGTAGATAAAACAATGTTTTAAATACATTTTAAAATTGTAGTATCCGCTAGTTAAAAAACCATTATATTTTTTTTTCTTAGGCTCGACTAAAAGTTAAGTTTTTATATATTTGGACAAAGAACCTCAGGAAATGAAAACCCAAGTGAACCGACTCGCATTGTTCTACAACAACGATATAGATGTTCATAGTTTTGGAAAGGAGTGTCTTTACTTTAATCAGTTCTTGAAGGTCGATAACATAGAGCGACTTGAAAAGCGTTGAAACTGGCTTTCTCAGTACTTTTCCGAATCCAAAGTGGCAATAAGAATCTATTTAATACTGCCAGTTACAAATTGTTCTGCTGAACGGGAGTTTTCAGCTTTCAAAAGAATAAAGTCGGTGACTACACTTACACAATCTGAACTAAGCAATTTGATGTTTTCTTTTCACTGAAAGTGATATAACACTTAAGGCAGATTTTGGAAACATAGTTAGTTAATTTGCTATGAAAAAATATAGAAAAAACCAATTATGTAAAGTTTGTGTTTTTCTATTTTTGTGTGATTAAACACGATATCTTTTTTTAAAGATACTACGTTTTTTCTACAAGCAGAACCATTCCCGTAGTAGGAGTAAGATTAGTAGTTGGGGATTGTATACTGGCGGGAAGGGGGTATGGGGTGTAGGTATCTCTCAAGCCCAAAGGGCATCACATGCTTACCGCTGGCCTGCATGTAATGATCAAGTATATAAAGCAAAATCAGTATGTACGAACTCCAATCAGTTTTTTATAAGATAAGTACTTTTATATTATAAAATTGTTACATTCCAAAATTAACACAAAGTCACTGCCTGCAATGAAGTAACATAAACGGGGGTTGTGCCGCTAGCTCAATGGAGAAGGGTGGGTTTTATTTAAAATTCCGTGAAAAATTGGAAACGCGATCGTCGTAAAAATGGAACTAGAACGGTAAAATCGTCAAATAATCGATAAGGGCGCCAATCAAGGATTTCTATAAGGGGAAGCTTTCAAACCCTTGATTACCTGAAAGCTCATCCGGTTGGTCATAACCACAGAACTTACCTTGGGTTATAACAATTCTGAAAAAAAACACTTAAACAAAATTTTACGTATGCGGCGGCTAAATGAATAAAAGCTCTTTACATTTAACAATTTAACATTTATTGATTGAATATTTAAAACCAAGACAAAATAAAATAACAAGTACTAATTGATATCAAATAAATTTGAATAAAAGAAATGAAATAATCTTAAGCAAACAAAAATGAATAATTTACACACAAAACATTACATTAAAATTTATATAAAAGAAATGCTACTACAATAGCGTTAATTCGACGTCAAATATAATTAAATCTCAAGATCTTGACCGCATATTTATAACAAACAAATTAAATAACACAAAAAAAAAAAAACAATACAGTTTATAACATAAATATGTCCGAACTTTAATTCGAACTAAACAAAATATAGTTTATCAGTCGTTACATTATCATATATTCGAAATACGAATCACTTCTCAACGCACAAAACAAAGTTAATTGATTTTAATTTTGCGCAAACACTATACGTGTTCATTGAAATAAATAAATTCAACGTTAGTCGTAATTTCAATGGACTTAAAAAAAAAATTGAAAGCTTTTACTGCATTTTTAAATCGCGGGACACTGCACGATCAAACAACAAAATCGATAAATACCTTAATTCTTAATTGGTGACACCGGCTGATCTTTGGTTCCCAGTGGATTTGAAAGCTTACACCTTGGATGGACTTTAGCTGCTTCCCAAACAATAGAACAACGACGGAAGATATATCTCCCAATTTTAATTTTATAACCGCCAAAGGCGAATTTCGGATTTAATCATATTCCACCACAACATTAAACCCCACAAACGTAACAGTTTATGTTTCAGAAATCACGAATTTTACACAAGCCGTACTATACGAAATTTGAAGAAAAGTAACATTTTTCTACACCACCTTAATTTTCACGATTTCTGACAAACTTCCGCGGTTCTACATAACGTCAGAGGGTAAATTACCCTATATCTCCACTACATCTTACGGTAACCGGTATTTTTCATCTCGACCCGCGATCGAATAATGCCAAAAAAATCTAACCTTTTCAACACTTCCTATCCCCTACTTAACTAATTTGCATGTGCGCAGTCAATTCGTGGTAAAAGAAAAAAACATTGAACAAACGAGAAAAACAAAGATGAAAATTATAAATAGCCACGTGAATTTCCGCACGTAGACTTTGGTTCACACAAGATCGCTGAGGCTTGCATTACTGCAGGTGGCTTAATCAAAGTGTAATTATCAAGAAAAATGTATCAACTTACATTCCACAAAGGAAGTCGTAAATTATATTGAATTGGTATTCTACAAAGATAACCAAACAACGTACTAAATCAAAAACAAAACTACGGATCTGTATGCATTTAAAAGAAAATTTCAATAACGATTGAAAACAAATTGAAATATCATTAAACTCAAACCACACAAACAATAAACAAAACGTTCTTGATGCTAATACTAAATTAATAAATCGAAACACACAAAAAAAAAACTTACGGTGACTTTTACAACGAAATTCAAACGCAGGTTACACCTCCCCTAATTAAAGAGGGATTTCTTAAATCACTCTAAAAATAGACAAACAACAAAAAAAAACAAACGAAAACCCATAACCCAACAAAAAAAAACTAAAACTATACTAAACGTAAAGATAACGATAAAACGAAACCATCATCGTAATTACGATGATTCGATAGAACGGTACACAAAAAAAACCGTCAAAATCGGTAAAAATGCCACAACGGAAGACCTTGGGAAGTGTCTGGCTCGACACGATGTATCCGACATTGACAAAGGAAGAAGGCCCGCCATGCGTCACGGGATCGGCATGTTGTGAGATCCTACAACCCATAACGTCGAATCCAAAGCACCTTACCCATTGACCACTCTCAAAGTCAACTGCGGCAAGTGTCATCACAAAGATAATGTAACTACTAACTAGAGATAGTGTTTACTTACCACTATCTAACACAACACAATGATGCCATCCCTAAACATGAAAGGTACGACTTCTTCATAGTTTACTTAACCAACCCTGAAAAAATCTGACCCTTCGATCGGAAACACCCACGAAGAACGAAAAAGAAACTAAACCTAAAGGAAGGGTAGTATATGTTTGGGTTCGACACAGATCACTCGATGCTGCACAATAGAAGAGGGCGCGCTGCGCTTCACGAGATCCGCGCATTGCGTTTTTCCCACAACTACTGCCCTCACCGAGCGATGGCACCTAGCCGCAAACACTACAGAAATAAAAGATAAGGACAGACAAGATAGCAGAAGAAAAAAAAATGGAAATGAAAGAACCGTTGTTTAGTCGCCTCTTACGACAAGTGGTGTCCCCACTGTAGAGAAATATTCTTAGTCCGTCTCTACACGGAACCCAAAAACGAAACTAACTAACCTAAATAAACGATAGAACAAAAACAAAAGAAAAAAAAATCCAAACGGTAAAACCTAAAACTATTTATTCCCAGTCGGGTTTAACTTTAAGTCCTTGGCGTTCCATATGCCTTTTGATGCTCCCGTGTCATCAGACAACTCATAGGTCTGATACGAAACTTTCCGTTTCACGTAGAACGGACCGATAAACTTAGGTGCCAGTTTGGCCGAGAAATATCGAGATGCATCAGAAAGGACATAATTCTTCCGCCACACTGTGTCTCCCACCTCGAAAGGTGCTGGACGACGACGTAAATCATAATAATGTTTAGCGCGGACATAAGCGGCATTCAAGCGATTCTTAATGTCGACGTAAACTTCTCTAAACGCTGGGCCTCTTTCGGCCAAAGGTACGATCAGCAAAAGCTAGATCGTCGATAGTGTCGGAATCGGTAGTTTTTCCATGACGTGATCCGTCGAGACAGATTTCACGTCCGAAATTAGCGAAAAACGGCGTTAAGCCGGTGACTTCATGTACAGCGGTACGAATAGCACATGCTACTTTAGCAAGATACTTATCCCAATGTCGATGGTTGTCTTCGATATATGACGATAACATTGTCTTCATGACTCGGTTGACTCTTTCGGTTGGATTCGCTTGTGGATGGTAATTAGCGTTAAAAATAATTTTGGACTTATATGACGAAACCATTTTTGTAAATTCTGAACTACGAAACTGTGTGCCGTTATCACACAAAAGATATTGAGGAACTCCAAACATTAAAAATACATCTTCTTCAAGACGTTTAGTAACTGCTGCGGCAGTAGCGGAACGTAACGGGAAAAATAAAACAAATTTCGAAAAATAATCTGCAACTACAAGGATATATGAATAACCACTCTTAGATCGCGGTAGCGGTCCAACAAGATCGGTAGAAATCAACTGCCAAGGTTTGTCCACAACAGGATGACGGGTCATAAGGCCAGCAGGACGTTTCTGTTCTGGCTTATGCGTGATACAAACTTTACAACCATTGATGTAACGAATAACGTCAGCCTTCATCTTAGGCCAGTAATAAAGCGGAACTATTCGTTCGAGAGTCTTAAAAATACCAAGGTGTCCAGCGGTAGGCTCATCGTGAAACTTTGACAATATTTCAAGTCGTTTTGACTTAGGCACAACTTCTCTCCAATTGTCATTCTCAGAACGAAGATCGGGATAGTCTACGGTAACATGCTTAAATAGCTTTCCGTTACTAATTTTCCACTGTGGAAAAGCGTTAGGTTTTGAACGTACACGTTCCATAAGTTTCGTTAACCATTTGTCCGAAGACTTAGGTTCGGTAGTGTCACAATCGGTAGTAATGTTGTCGATAGCTGGTACTGAACGAGATAGTGCGTCAGGTACGACATGATCCTTTCCTTTACGATGAATGATCGTAAAATCAAATTGCTGCAGTCTAACAGCCCATCGTGCTAGACGACCGGTAGGTTCCTTTAAATTGTGTAACCAGACTAATGATGCGTGATCGGTAACTACAGTGAAAGTTGTTCCTTCAAGATAAGGGCGTAATTTTTCAATAGACCACAGGACAGCCAAACACTCCTTTTCGGTAGTTGAATACTTGCGTTCACACTTTGTGAGCGACCTACTATTGTAACAAATAACACGTTCTTCACCGTCGATAAACTGTGTAAGAACTGAACCGAGACCAAAATCAGAAGCGTCAGTTTGAACTGTAAACGGAACATTGAAATCAGGGCAAGACAAAATAGGTGCGGAAACTAAACAATTCTTAATAATCTGAAAGGCTTCATCACAATCACTAGTCCAATTGAAGCTGGAATTCTTCTTTAACAGAGACGTCAATGGGGCGATAATTGTCGAAAAATTTGGTACAAATCGGCGATACCACGAGGCCATGCCTATAATTCTTCTAACTTCAGCGACACCAGTAGGAACTGGAATACGCAAAATTGCATCGACCTTTTCCGGGTCAACCGACAAACCAGTAGAATTTACTATAAAACCAAGATACTTAAGTTCAGGTTTACAAAAATGACATTTGTCTTTACTTAGCATCAAATTAGCCTCTCTAAGGCGACGAAGAACTTCAGTTAACACTTCCATGTGTTTCTCGAAGGAAGGAGCGCAAATAATGACGTCATCTAAATAAACAAAAACGTAAGGTTCTAATTCGGGACCTAAAACTCGATCAATCAACCTCTGCCAAGAAGCTGGTGCGTTAGCTAAACCAAATGGTAAACGCGTGAATTGGAATAACCCACGGTTCGGAACTGTAAAAGCGGTATACTGCTTAGACTCTTCGCTTAAAGGAATCTGCCAATAAGCGGACTTAATGTCGAGAGACGAAATAAACTTAGCGTCACGAAGACGATCCAAAATAGACGAAACGTAAGGTAAAGGATAAGCGTCCTTTTCGGTAACTTTGTTGACTTTTCTAAAGTCCACGCAAAAACGATACGAGTTGTCTTTCTTCTTCACCAATAAGATCGGGCTTGACCAAGCGCTGTTTGATTTTTCTACAACGCCTAACTTTAACATTTTCTCTAACTCCAGATCGATTTGTTTCTGGATAAACGGCGAAACTCGGTAATACCGTTGCTTAATTGGTTCGGAAGTAGTCTTGATCTGATGTTTGATCAAGTTGGTGCATCCAAAATTTTCATTCGTAGAAGAAAAATGATTACTAACTAAATTGTCTAACTGATTGAGCTGTTCTGAGGAAAGATCGAGACGAGACTTAATAACTGAATCTTTATCTTCCAATTGTGAAATGGTGTCCATATTTTCGAAACGCCACTCACCTTTTCTAAGATCAGGAACGATACCTGCTTGTTTCCAAAAATCAACGCCTAAAATTAAATTATGCGGAACGTCAGGAACAACTAAAACTTCTAAAACAACAATTTTTCCTTTAATTTCGATTGGGACGAGAAGTGAACCTAAACTTTGTACTGATTTACCATTAGCTACAATACAATTAACTTTGACTGACTTATTTAACTTTAAACCTAACTGACTAAAGATTTCCCAACCCTTAGAACCAACAATAGTGCGAGAAGCGCCACTATCTAATAAACTTAAAATTTCGTGACCAAAAACTTTAACATAGACAAAAGGTCTTTCGTCAGACTCAGCAGACTCTAAAACATAATCTAACACGACTTTATTCTTAACGAAACTCTTTTTCTTCGAAGAATGCAAACTATTAAAATAGACAGCCGATTTAACTTTAACCTCTGACGTCACTAAACGGCTTCTTAGTACGTCCTTTACTCGTTTCCCGAACACTTAGAACAAGTGCGGACCGTAACGTTAGACTTTCCACAACGATAGCAAAATAAACCTTTCTTAGGTTCTTTGCAAGAAGCAGCTCGATGGTTTGGCTTCCTACAATTCCAACACAATTGCGGACTACTTCGATTAGAAGAAGCAGGCGCATTAACGATAGCTAACCTTCGCGAAGAAGGTGCGATATTCGAAGACGGTAATCGTAAATGTTGTCTAACAGGTGGTGTAGATTTTTCACCACTACTAACGTTATTCGAAGAACGAGAAACTACAATGTCCTTAACGTGAGATGTTACATAAGCTAGATCAGGCTCCATGTCCTGCTTTCTACGAGACGGAGGCGTGTAAGCTTCAATAGCTTGCATGCGGTCCTCGATAATACGACCAAATTTAATTAACTCCTCAATTGAAGTAACTGACGACAAACCAAGCTGAGTTTGATAAACGGGAGAAATATTTCTTAATAAAATCTTTAACTGCTTTTCTTCAGAAAAAGGTTCATCGAGACGTGAAAACATGTTGCGAATAATTGCAACGTAAATACCCATAGGTTCATCATTAGCTTGAGTGCGACGCTTAATTTCTTCAATAAGTCGTTCGTCATAATCGGTAGGCTGGAATTGTTCGCGTAAAAACTTAACTAAGTCTTCCCAAGAATTAACTGAACTACGAATGGATCTAACAAAAATCAATGCATGACCTGTAAAAAGATCAGTACACTCCAAAAATAACTGATGGCTTGAAACGTTACGCGATAATTGAAGTTCGGCAACTCGTTCTAGAAATGCATTCAATGAAATTGATTTTGCGTCACCTGAAAACTTTAAGTTCCATTTAGAAACTGAAACACTCTTAACATGACTAATAAAATTTTGACTAACAGCAGAAGACGTCGGTAAAGCGTTATCAACTACAGAAGGTTGAACGATAGGTTCGATGACTTCATCGGCGGAAGTAGACGGATTTGAAACAACAATTTGTTTATCCAAAAGTTCGTACTGCGAAATTAAAACAACTAAATCTTTTAAAAACTCATCTTTAACTTGAGAATCGTCACCTTGAATAGGAATTGAATTGCAAATACGGTTTAACAAATATTTAATTTTGGTTTCAATTGTAGAAGAAATTTTTGTAGTCGGAGTAATTTTTAATGAATCTATTAATTTTCTAAGCTCATCGATACCTTCACGAATCGCTAACTTATCTGCATTAAAATCGAACGGATACACGGGACGAGATAATTTTCCGGTAGCTTCTTCAATAAGAAAATTCTTGAGTAAACCTCGTAATACGACAACACCTAAAGATGCATCACCACCTCTAATCAAAATTTCATAACGTAATTCGTTATGCGATAAACGATCAACAATCAATTTGTAACCCATTTTAAAATGAAATTACAAAACGGTAAAATCTTCCAAAAATCACGAAACTTAACAGGCAAACTAAAATTCGAAAAAGGCCACACGCTGGAGACGCCAAATTATTTATGTTACATTCCAAAATTAACACAAAGTCACTGCCTGCAATGAAGTAACATAAACGGGGGTTGTGCCGCTAGCTCAATGGAGAAGGGTGGGTTTTATTTAAAATTCCGTGAAAAATTGGAAACGCGATCGTCGTAAAAATGGAACTAGAACGGTAAAATCGTCAAATAATCGATAAGGGCGCCAATCAAGGATTTCTATAAGGGAAAGCTTTCAAGCCCTTCATTACCTGAAAGCTCATCCGGTTGGTCATAACCACAGAACTTACCTTGGGTTATAACAATTCTGAAAAAACACTTAAACAAAATTTTACGTATGCGGCGGCTAAATGAATAACAGCTCTTTACATTTAACAATTTAACATTTATTGATTGAATATTTAAAACCAAGACAAAATAAAATAACAAGTACTAATTGATATCAAATAAATTTGAATAAAAGAAATGAAATAATCTTAAGCAAACAAAAATGAATAATTTACACACAAAACATTACATTAAAATTTATATAAAAGAAATGCTACTACAATAGCGTTAATTCGACGTCAAATATAATTAAATCTCAAGATCTTGACCGCATATTTATAACAAACAAATTAAATAACACAAAAAAAAAACAATACAGTTTATAACATAAATATGTCCGAACTTTAATTCGAACTAAACAAAATATAGTTTATAAGTCGTTACATTATCATATATTCGAAATACGAATCACTTCTCAACGCACAAAACAAAGTTAATTGATTTTAATTTTGCGCAAACACTATACGTGTTCATTGAAATAAATAAATTCAACGTTAGTCGTAATTTCAATTGACTTAAAAAAAAAATTGAAAGCTTTTACTGCATTTTTAAATCGCGGGACACTGCACGATCAAACAACAAAATCGATAAATACCTTAATTCTTAATTGGTGACACCGGCTGATCTTTGGTTCCCAGTGGATTTGAAAGCTTACACCTTGGATGGACTTTAGCTGCTTCCCAAACAATAGAACAACGACGGAAGATATATCTCCCAATTTTAATTTTATAACCGCCAAAGGCGAATTTCGGATTTAATCATATTCCACCACAACATTAAACCCCACAAACGTAACAGTTTATGTTTCAGAAATCACGAATTTTACACAAGCCGTACTATACGAAATTTGAAGAAAAGTAACATTTTTCTACACCACCTTAATTTTCACGATTTCTGACAAACTTCCGCGGTTCTACATAACGTCAGAGGGTAAATTACCCTATATCTCCACTACATCTTACGGTAACCGGTATTGTTCATCTCGACCCGCGATCGAATAATGCCAAAAAATCTAACCTTTTCAACACTTCCTATCCCCTACTTAACTAATTTGCATGTGCGCAGTCAATTCGTGGTAAAAGAAAAAAACATTGAACAAACGAGAAAAACAAAGATGAAAATTATAAATAGCCACGTGAATTTCCGCACGTAGACTTTGGTTCACACAAGATCGCTGAGGCTTGCATTACTGCAGGTGGCTTAATCAAAGTGTAATTATCAAGAAAAATGTATCAACTTACATTCCACAAAGGAAGTCGTAAATTATATTGAATTGGTATTCTACAAAGATAACCAAACAACGTACTAAATCAAAAACAAAACTACGGATCTGTATGCATTTAAAAGAAAATTTCAATAACGATTGAAAACAAATTGAAATATCATTAAACTCAAACCACACAAACAATAAACAAAACGTTCTTGATGCTAATACTAAATTAATAAATCGAAACACACAAAAAAAAGAAAACTTACGGTGACTTTTACAACGAAATTCAAACGCAGGTTACAAAATATAGAAACTGATTCCATTTTAATACTTTAAGTTTATTTGAAATAACCATCAAAACCTAGTGACAAACTATGTTGGGGCGTTTAACCATGAAGTTGAGTTTTTAAGATAGTAGGTAAGCGCCAGCAAGAGATAATATTAGTCAAATTGTGTTTGGATATTCCGTGGTACCAGTCAAAAACGTTACCTAATGATTTTTAATCCTTGATTTGCTTCAAACAATTTCTAGTTTCCAAAAAGTTTAAAAATCCAATCGTAGTCAGGCAACGAATAGTATTTTAAAAATTTGAATTAAAATGAATTATAATTTCGTGGTTTAGCTGGGTTAACAAAAGTGCGACACTTAATTTTTAATGCAGTAGAAACAAAATTTACAATGAAACTACTGTAGGTTTCGGATAGTTATGCACTAAAAAAGATCAATATATGCATGAGTTAAATATATTAAAAACATTTATATTTTATATGAGTTAAAGGTATAAAAGCACGTTTTTACACATACATAATGTTTATTCACATGTTAAATAATTCATTCTAACATAATTGTTTATAATTACTTAAGTATCTTATAATTTACAAAGCTTATAAAGGATTATTGCTGTTCCACTTAATCACAACATGATGCATCAAATGTTTGAAAATAAATTTGCGCTTGTTATCAGCTAATACATTTTTAAAAGTCTCTTTCGACATTACAGAATGCTACTAGCACAAATTCTAATTCTGTTATGTCGATTATACCAATGATTATACTTAGATTCCGATTACAAAAGCGTTATGAACCTTTAATATATTGGATAGATTTCTTAATTGTTTGTAACTAGAATTTTTTGACTATACCGAAGTTAATTTGTTAACAAAAAGTGAGTTCTCTAATTTAACACTTTCAAATATATGAACACTATTTTTTAACAAGAGTCCTTTAGTTTTCAATTTTATTATAGTTTTTGATGTATGAGTAAACTTGGATTCAATAAAAACCAAATCTTCCCGTATACCTTCCTTTTTATTTAGAACAATCTGAGCTTTTTTTATACTTTGATTGTGATTGAATTCACATGTTTAATAAGTTCAAAATTTTGAGCGTAATATGCAGCTTCCATCCAAGTACTTCATCGTGTCAGAATTGAAGACGGAGGCAAACTAACTTCAAAAATACTTTTTTTACTGAAGATACCAAGAAATTAACCCTTGGATATTTCAATCGCACATTATACAAAACATGTGCCATACAAGTAATATGACACATTTTTAAATATAGAACTTAATAAACCTTTAATTGTTTTGTACATATATTGTTCAGTATTGATGAAACCTGGTCCTGAGCGATAACATTTCGGCAGATGATATAAAAATCGAACAAGTATACTCATACAAATACCTGGGACACGAGTTAACCATTGGGAGAGATAATCAAACCCATGAACTGAAGAGGAGAATCAATTTAACATGAGCAGCCTACGGTAAGCTCAGCAACATCTTTAAATCAGATATCCCAATATGCCTGAAGAGGAAAACGTTCGATCAGTGCATACTCCCTGTTCTCACTTATGGGCCTGAAACACTAACATTGACCAAGAAAACCATAAAGAAAATAAGAGTAACACAAACGGCAATGGAAAGGTCAATGCCAGGAATAACACTTAGAGACAAAACACCAAACACCACAATTAGGCAGCGAACAAAGGTAAAGGATGCTGTGTTGAGGATAGCTGAGCTGAAGTGGAACTGGGCGGGACACGTGGCAAGACTGAAAGATGAGAGATGGACAAGACGAATGATTAAAAGGAGACCCAGGCAAGACGCATTCAGAAGCAGAAGTAGACCACCAACAAGATGGGCCGATGATGTAAAAAGAGTTGCAGGAAATTGGATCCAGATCGCACAGGACAGAAACAAATGGAAGGGTTTGAGAGAAGTCTATGTCCAGCAGTGGACGACCTAGGCTGGGGAAGAAGAAGAAGAAGAATTGATGAAAATCATTAACAATTTCTGGTAGCAAATTCTTGCCTGCCACAAGAGACCGAGGGCATCATTAAAAAATGTCACAATTGTTGAATGATTTTCTACTTTCATTGTTAGTAAATAGAATTTGTTTCTTTCTTCATCAACACCTAACACACCAAATAAAAAATTTGCAATATTTTACTGAGTCTGTTGTTTCAACTAACGATACACAAATCGGTTTGTTCTGAATTTTTGTTTTAAAATATTGCGTCACTCAGCTGTTACAGTAACTTTACAGTACTTGCAAAATAATACACTTCTGTCGGTTGTAAACTCGTTAAAGTCTTTGAAAAATTGATTCAAAATCGCACTAACACTTCTTTTTTCCAAGATTTAAAAAAAGCTATTCAGAGAGAATATTATTTGACATCAACAACAGAGGATATTAGCACACAATTAATTGGGAAAAGTTACTTCACACTTTTGGACCTGAAAGATGGAATTTTTATCAAGTAGAAATAGAACCAGAATCGAGTAAAATTTGAACGTTTAGTATCGTTTTGTATGTTACAGATTTAATATGATGCTTTTTGGAATATGTAGTGCTCCTGACTATTTCCATAAGGCTAATAAATTGAATTTTGGTGATATTCCAGGGATTGTTGTATACTTTCGACGACATATTAATAGCTGCAAATAGTAGTTCAGAACACGACAACATCTTAAAAAAAGTAATTGAAAGGGCAAGAATAAAGAATATAAAATTTAATCGTCATAAATTTCAATATAAAGTGAACGAAACAAATATTTAGGACACGTGTTTTGTAAAGAGAACTGATACAGAGAGAGAGAGAGTTAAAGCAATCAGTAATTTAGACATACCAAAAAATTAAAAAGAATTACTAAAACTACTAGGGATGGTTAATTACTTGAGAGAATTTATACCTAATATTGCAGAACTCACAACACGATTGAGAGAATTACAAAAAAAATACAGTTTTTAAATGGTTACCGATACATTCGGAAACATTGAATAAAATCAAGCTAATGAAGTGATGAACCGGTTCTAGAAAATTTTCAAAACGATAAAGAAATTATAATACAGACAGACGCAAGTCAAAATGACATATGGTGTTGTCTTTTGCAAGAAAAGGTAATTTAATACGCATCGCGTAATCTAACAAACACTAAAAAAAATTATGCACAAGTAGAGAAAAGGCTATTGGCAATTGTGTATGATCTGAAAAATTTGATCATTTTATTTATGAAAGACTAGCAAAAGTCATAACCGATCACAAACCATTATTAAATATTATGAAGAAATTTCACAAATTATGTCACCACGTTTACAGACAATGAACTTAAAACTGTTAAGATACAATTTGCACTTGGAGTACTGTCCTGGCAAAATTATGTTTATAGCGAATTTATTATCAAGGTCTTACATTAAAGATGAGGTAAAAAAGGATCCATCTCTAGCTAAAGTTATTTTTAAAATAAGTATTAATAAAAAAAGAGCAATTTTAGAAAGAAACATAAAGAATTAAAATTAATAATGAAATATATCAATGAAGGATGGCAATCTAGTTATAAAAACTGCCAGTCAATGTTCGATCGTATTGGGAAAACCAAGGTGAGATTCACACTTCAAATGGTCTACTATTTTATAATGATAGACTAATAATGTCAAAAAATCTTATTAATGAAATGCTGAATTTGTTGCATGAGGGTCACTTTGGGATGACCGAAATTAAAGCCAAAAATATTTTATATATTGCTTAACATGAATTGCCACATTGTAGATTATATTTCTAGATGTAAAATTTGTGAAAGGTTGCAAAGATGTAATGTCAAAGAAAAAATCATACCTCATGAAGTTCCAGAAAGACCGTTCGAAAAAATAGCCAGTGACATTTTGGAGTTTGGCGGTAAAAGTTACATGGTTGTAATAGATTATTATTCGAAATTGCTTGAGATAATACCGTTAATAAGTAAAGCTTTATTTGCCATAATAAACAATCTAAAAACGATACTTACTACTCATGGTTACCGAATGAATTAGTCGCAGACAATATGCCCTATAACTCCTACAAATGTCAAGAATTTGCTAAGAAATGGAATTTTAAAATAACTACAAGTAGTCCTCACAATTCGCGGTCAAACGGCCTTGCTGAAAAAGCCGTACGAATTGCGAAAAGTATATTAAACAAATCAACAGATTGATATATAGGAACACTTCTGTTATAGGTCTCAATTATAATTCGGCAGAATTGATAATGGGCAGTTCGTTGAGAAGTAAGCTGCCTACTGTTGATCACAAACTAACTTCTGTAAATTATAATAATATAGGACTTAAGTAACAATTAGAGCGTAAGAGATTAGTTGATAAGAATTATTATGATAAAAACTGTAAGGATAAGATAGAATTAGGACAGGGAGATAATGTAGTTATTAGGAGAGGAAATCAGTGGGCCCCAACCAGAATTAAAAGTAAATGTAATAGTCCTAGGTCATACATAGTTAGGCATGAAAATAATAAATTGTTTAGAAGAAACAGCATTCACCAAAGAAGTCAAGAAATACAGCTGATATTAAACAACTTGATGAGAATTTAGATGAATGTATTAGAGATGATACTGTAGGACTTTTATAGTCAGCCGATTGTAAAACTGAACCTAGCTCTGACAATGAACGTGACTTGTCTAAACGCCAGGTTAATTCGATAACGTGATTACATATTAAATTAGTTTTAAGAATTATTATTGTGTGAAGAAGGGAAATGTCGTAGTTGTAGGTGACAGGCTATAACAAATGAACGAACGACTTAGCAGACGCCTAACAATGTTAATGAAAACTTGTACTAGAAAAAATAAAATAATATAAACGTGGCAAAGTTTTTTAAAAATATAAAAAAGATACAAAACAGCCTGTATATTAAAGCGTTTTCGAAGTACTTAGAGACTTTGAAACGCTGGTCAAAAAACACGGAATATTCTGGATCCAGATAAGTCCAAAGTAGTATTGCCATTTTAAAGTTTAAATCTACGTATTCCATTTGAAGATACCCAGACTTACATAGGAGATCTTTCATAGAAGACAAAAATTAACAAATTTATTGTAAAAATGCATATAAATGGTTGTCTTCCCATAAGTTTAAGAAATCTTTACTCGTCGGAACGCTGTCCTAACCAGAACAAGAGAGTGTAATAAACATGTAGTTTTAGAATATTTGTATTTTGTATAATATCAAGTAGTCAGTTATGTTCGTGGTTAATTATCAATCAAAACAATTAAACTTATATTAATTTTATTGTATATTTACAATTGATCGTTGTCGATCCGTTTACTTCTAAGTTACGATTATATATATGCGACTCTTAAGATTTTGTAGTTTTAAATATATATTCCTAAACTATGAAATGAACTTTAAGAAAAGAAACAAAAAATATATTTGATTAGTTTATGCTAAATTAAATGAAAGAAATATAACATGCTATCAAACACAATTAAATAAGTTTTTCACTAAAAGCTAAATTTAAATAGTTTTGCAAGATTAAAAAAAAATCAAAAACACGATCAGTTTGTTGCTATGTGCATACGTTAAGTAAAACTACGATGTAGCACATTAAAAGTCGTTTGTTAAATGTTTTTATGTTGAGCGTTCCATAGCAATAACAATTAAAATTATAATATTAATTATGTTGCAGTCTGTACAGAAAATACACTTTTTTTCTAAACATTGTGTTGATATCATTTTTTCTTTGTAATACATTCTTTTAAGCTTTACTTCAAAACAAATTTAAATAAATAAAAAAAAAGAGAAATTAATTCTCTTTGGCACTATTTAATAATACAAAAAGTAGTTATATAATAATACACAGTAAACCCTGCAAGTAGATACTGCAACTTAGCTAAACAAAGAAAATCACAAATAAACGATCGAAAACAATTACGCTATCTACAATTTAACAAACGAATACATACTTTATTTAGTTTAGCTGTTGCTTTGAAAATACGAAAATTATTTTCTCGTTAAAATTGTGCAGACATCTTTACAAAAGTACTTGAATTTTATCGTTACAAACGGTAGGTTGTCTTCTGTTAAGTGGAATCGTGCTTTTTAATACACGAAACATAAAAGTTTTAAATTAATTTTGAAACATGTTTACTACTATGTCTGTTTCATTTTTTAATTTTATTTTCTAGCTTAAGAATTTCTATTAAAAAAAGGGGTCGTAAAGCAGATGCATAAAATATTAAGTGTACGGGGTTTGAAAATGCCCAGTTAATAATAAAAAAGAATTAAACCTTTTGACAAACCAACCCCTTCATTTTTGTGATTTATAACATATAAGGGTTTGGAGTTTTATTTGTTCTGTGTGTATATAATTAAACCTACACTCGTTACCCTATGCATTTGTAACTGAAAGTTGTACAATAAATTTGCAAATCAATCTCGTTTAGGGTCAAAGTTTATTGCGATATTGTTTGCAATAAACATTTACGAAATAAAAGGTAAACTGAAAATGTAAAATAGTAAAATTGTCGTACTTGACGATGATTTGAAAATACCTCCATAGTATTCCTTTGCTCATTACACCCATTGCTTTCAAAACATTCGCAATTTGTTCAGCTCTCTGATTCTGAAATAACAATATCATATTTTGCATACCTACCGTGCGCGCTTCGAATAAAAATAACAAACGAGAAATATTCAAATTTATGTTGTGATGGCCTCAAAGCGATTCCGTATTTTCGACCTCTTCTAAATGAAACGGGGGCAAACCTGCTTTGATATCGTTTTAGAAAGATATAAACCATCATTTCTTTAATACAAAATAAAGCAAGTACAGTAAAGTAGATTTGCGATAGTGAAATGGAGTGTAAACCGAACTAGCCCTAGCAGATATTAGATAATGCCAAATAAAAGGGGGATAATACATCTCAATAGAGTTACAGTCTATATACAAGAATATCCAAAGTATCCGACCTTGAATGCGGCTAAGGGATTAAGCTCGAGTACTTGTGATACAGGAGAACTCTCTGTAATCATGCATTGTGTCATTTTCAGAGGGTGGGTATTGTTAGTGCCACTGCCGCCGCTTTTGCTGTTGCTGATTTAGGTCTGTCCTCTTTTCCATACAATAACACGAGCACCTAAATGCTTACAATTCACGATCTTTAGATAACAACAAGAAATGTACACAGCTTTAAGCAAGGAATTATATAACTACCTAATTTATACTTACAAGAAATAGCACATAAATTATTATACTATAGGTACAACTACATTCACAGTTTGAATTTAAAAACAAAAAGTTTTTTCATCGCATAAAAAGATTTAATATAGAGTAGAAATACGGAACAAAATACTTTTGTAAAGAAAGTTCAGTTTGCAATGAAATTCAATCTTTTCATATCTTATTAACTTTCTCATCAAGATGGAATCAATTGAAATCCAACGACGATATCGATTTTTGCTATGCTTAACCTATTCTTTTTGAGATAAAGCCTTTAAACTTTTAATGCAGTACAAAGTGTCGTAAATAAATTTTTAGAATATTGTACTTTAAGATTTTGTATTAAACACTGTAACCTACATACTGAAATAATTAAAAGAACCTAGATGTTGAAATAATCATTATTGTCATATGTACGTTAGTAACTAGAGTTAAATGTCTTGTACGCATTATTTGTTACTACAGACGCAATGCATGCAGGTATTTAAATTAATGTGTTACTATAGCGTTTTACTTAACAATGATTGATAAAAACTTTACAATTTAGAAAAATAGCAAAAAACCTCTGACAACGCTTACAAATTACTATTAGTAGTATTGCCACTTACTATAAGTATGAATGTAATTTTTGAACACATTCTACATTGTTTGTATTGCAAATGCTATTATTTTTAACACGCTTCTATAATTACCATGAGTGTAATTAAATCTAAAAATAAAACGAATGTTAATGTACAATAAAGTATATATAGCAATTATATTTTTTATAAAGTTTCATCAAACTGTTAACGTTACTGATTATACAAACAATTTGATTAGTTTTGATAGTAGATTATACCACTAATCAATATTGACAATTTTACTTCTCAACAACATTAAAATTAGTAATAGTACAACTAAATTGTTCGTGAACTATCAATAACTTTGGCAGACTTTGCAATGCAAATCTTTGGAGTTTCGATTGCTGCATAGGAAGGCAATGCTATAGTATTTGCTGTAGTTGTCTTGTTTCTCATGGACTGATTTATGTAACCTTCAGCTACATGTGTAGACCTCCAGTCCCCATGACGCTTTAATCTAGTTATATCGCCTCCTGCATCAATGTACACTGTCGCAGATAATGCTGTAACAATGACTGGTAGGATTTGGCAAATTAAATATTTGGCCGTTTGTTTATATACGTGATATTGTGTTTTTAAATTTTTAATAATGTAGAAAGAATGAATAGATTTTTACATGTGACAGACGGAGATCCATGTACTTCTTTACAATATTGTTGAAAGTACTGTTTATGTTGAATATTCGTACAATTTTGATTTTGGTTTTAATCATGGGTATTGTTATTATTAACTGTGTTTGGAGATCCTTCACGTTTTCCATATTTATTTTATAAAGCTCGTTTGAGAGGCATGCAACCAGAATACGAAAAGTTACTAAATCTTTCAAACTTTTCTCAAATCCTTCAGATTTTCTTTTTAAAACGCTTGTAGACTTGGCTTGGTTTTCAAAAGCTTGGCTTCAAATCAAGCCAAACTTTGAAAATATCAAACCAAGCTTTTGAAACATCAAACTAAACTTTTAAAAAATCAAGCGAGATTTAAGATTAGCCAAACCAAGCTTTCAAGTTTTTACCAAGCTACAAGGTTTTGAAAATAATATCTTAATGTAAAATTTATACCCCAAAATAAAGTTTATCGTAAGCAATTTACACAAATATAAGAAACCAATACAAAATTTAAGTAAGTTGTCGAATTAAGTTCTAAGAAAGCTGAATTTAGAATTTTAATTTTTTACATTGCAACGTTTATTGTTTACTTAGCTGAAGCCGTGTTTTGGTTACATCCGCAAATAAACGTAATCGAGTGCACAAAGTACATTTTTTTAAGCTAGGTCAGTGTCAATATAAAGAAATAAAAATCGGCATCTGCTGTAATTATTTTACCAGCAATTTATTTGGTAAATGATGGAAAATTAAAGACATCAATAATTAACGCAATACATAAAAATATTTTAAAATACGGATCTCACAGCTTCTACCACATAGTTTTTATTTAACGCCACAAGAAATCTTTTTCTTAAGTTTGTAGTTGTTTATCAGAAACACGCTGTATACTAGATTACCTAATAACTTTGGATCAATCAGAAGTCAAACGGGAACGTGTCATCAAGTCAACATATTCAAACTTCACATTGTGAATATTCTGTAAGAGCATTATTTTGTGCCTATTATCCTGTTTATCACTCGTGAATAAATTTAGTATTGCTATAACCATAAAATGTTTATTGAGTATTTTTTATTATTAAATTAATAATTACGTAAATATAACTATGAGTTTGGGTTTCTTTATTAATCTTTTTATTACTCCAAAGATACACACACGTTGTCTCTTCACTTTAGTTGGGTAACTATTTATATTGTGGCAGTGAGCCGTAATACGCGTGGAATACGTGTTCCAAGCTATAAACTACTTTTACGAAACGACCAAAAAAAAAATTGAATGTTTGATAAAGCTTTGAAAAGTTTGAAAACCAAGTCAAGTCATCTACATACATCAAGCCAAATCAAGTTTTTATTTTCAGTAAGCTTGACTTTCAAGCCCAAGTCAAGCTTTTACGTGTCAAGCCAAGCTACTTGGCTTGGTGAATCACTACTCGTATTTTGCCATATTTTTCTAGATCAACGTCATAGTTTTTTTTCAACATTTATTAATGTAATAGAATGACCATAATGATAGTTTGAACATTTTCGGAAAATGAGTTTTTCCTTTTTCCGAATTGTTTAGGATTGCGTGTGCGTATATTTATTATAAATAGATTGCGATGTATTCGGTATTAAGGTAAATGTTGCTGCAGCTAATGTACAATGTAATGTACAATTTCAGGAGGTGTACATATAAAATACTCTTCATTCTCAACCATTTTAATACAAATGTACAAACACTGCGCGTTTGACACTGTCACTTTTGAATTTGTGTATTTTGTTTCCATAGTATTTAATTTGAGAAATTTTGTGATTGTAGTGCAAGTGCAAAATAAGGACTACGTAGTAATATCTCGTCATTATACTTTAAGGGAATAATATGTGGCATTATACTGCAAAAACCACGAGTATAATACTTACATTATATATTAGTCGTAGATAAATAAATTTATTAGATAAAAAGTAATGTAGTAATAATCTAGTTATGAGATAGAGATAGATTTTCTCCTGCTTTCAAAAGAAGAACCTACTAAGTTAAAGTTTTAGTAAACAAAATATTTTTTACATTATACACTATGTTCAAGAGGAAGTGGGCCACTATGGGAATTTCGGAACCGGTAAAATATAGAATTTCGGTTGAACGGGAGGAAAGTTGGGCATTTTAGAGTTTAATAAAATGACATTTTTAAACTAACGAAATTCTGAACCGTTGTTACTTGTGGTTGATGTTAAATAAAAAGTAGTTCTACAAGTACATTTTAACGTTCTTTAACATGGCATGCACCAAATTAGAATTGGACGTTTCGTTCTGCAATATGTAACACACTTTATGGTTTAATTACCATTTTAAAACTTATTTTACGATTATCGGAAAAAATGTAAGTATAGGCGTGTATTCCTCATTATAATATTTAAACCAAATTCTATTCTCTTTAGAAAGGGCAGGTTTACAAAAACAAATACTATGATTTGTTAAATTGAATTAAATTTTTGTTTCCGCTTGACAGTTATTTTATTTATTACTTTTCCTTACTAATTCTTGTTAGTAGTTAATTTATGTAAACAATTATTGTTATCCGTTACAGAAAATCCCAAAATATCAACTTGGCACATTCAGAATAATCTGTGCATATCCAAATCAACAGCACACTTTATTCATAAGAAAACAAAATTTTATCCGTATGAATATAGAATTTGTCAAGGACTTATACCAAGTGACGCAAAAAGACGGAGATTATTTTGTGAGTGCTATAGAAGAAAATGCCATCAGAACAATAATTTTTCTTTGTACATACGGTCTGATGAAAGTATGGTTTCCAATAATGGGATATTTAATAGAAAAAACGTTCATCATTGGTCTCAAAAAAATCCAAAATTATGCAAAAAATCACGACGTCAACACCTTTTTGCTTTCAATATATGGGTTGAGATTTTTAGGAAGAAGGATAATAGCTGCCTCTTTTTCTCATCAAAATTTAACATTTCAACGCTACTTAAGGTTACTAAAAACTACTTTGGAAGATGCTCTTGATAATTTATCCTTAGAAAAAGGACACGAATGTTGATTTTAGCAAAATGGTGCACCTGCACAAAATTCACGTGTAGTTAAGAATTGCTCAAATAAGTTTCCCGAATGAGTTTTAAGCACCCAGCACCCATTCTGAAACTCCATGTCTAGCCCGTTCTCCTGATATAACCCCGCTGGATTCTTTTCTTTGGGGGTACATAAAAAATTATAGTTATAAACATACTTTTGGAGCAGAATTAAAACTCCAAAGGTTGGTACTTAACGCATTCCAAACTTTAACACCTACAATGTTAAACAATGCTTTGGATTCTACAGCTAGAATATGCTACTTATGTTTGGAGAACGAATGAGGGCTTTTCGATCCGTAAATTTTAAATTATTGTTATGCGTTATGATTAAATTTTTCTGTTATCAAATGTTATTAGTCCATTTATGTGTTGTTTCAGTAATTAGATGAAAAAACCACAGTTAGCAAAAGCTCATTTATGAATGAAATTTAGTTTGAATGTTATTGGGAGAGATACAACCCCATACTTACATCTTTTCCAATAATTGTAAAATAAGTTTAAAATCGCAATTAAACCATAAAGTGTGATACATACTTGAATGCAAAATAAAAAGTTCTTCGAATATTATGTATAAAAAATTAGGATCATATTAAAAAAAAACAAAGTTGATTATGGTTACTCGAAAACAAAACGTCGAGTTCCAATTTTCTGCATGCGATGTTAAAGAACGTAAAAGAATACATTTAGAAGGTTTTCTTATTTTTTATTTAACCCAACTCTTCTTTCATTTAGATGAAAGCATACCTTACCGTTTTCTAAATTCCCATGGTAACCCTCCTTACCTTGGAGACAGAGTATAAAAACAAGATTACAATTCTCAATATTTACAAATTAATTAAAATTTTATATAAGTACCCGATGTTTTGACTACAACATTAGACACTTTTTCTGTATTTAAAAGAATCACACTTATTTGCACAGTTTGACATGACTTATTAGTAAAATATTATCACTTGGTTATTCAGAAAAAAATTTAAAAAAATTAGCAAAAATGTGCACCAAAAAACATTTATCTTACTTATAAGAGAAGTGAGACCAGGTGGTATACTTTTGTCTAAACTTCTCACATTAGTAATGGAAGACGTATTGAAGAATATAAACTAAACCAAAAAAGGATTAATACTGGAACATTCTCAATCTTCGAAAATCCTCTAGACAATTTAAGAAACCAACAGAATACATATTTTAGTCAAAGATAAGGCAAATGATATTCGACGATAAGAGAATTCGGGTTTATCGGTAAGAAACGGACAAATTAGGGCCTGTAAGCCATATTTGGAATCTATTTCTGGAGCAATGTAAAACTTTAATGGTGCCAAAATAATTTGTCACAATTGATGAACAATTAGTAGGACTTAGAGGAAGAAGCACATACATACCGAGCAAACCGGCAAAATTTGGCATAAAAATATTTTGGTTGCGTGAAGCAGAAACTCGATATGCCATCGCTGGAGATCGTTAGATAATTTTTTTATCAGCGTCGAATTATTCGAAAAACTTTTGTCTATTGGAATAACCGAGGTGGGCACTATAAGAAGAAACAAGAAAGATATACCGGCAGAGATGTTACCCAATATAAACAGAGAGATATTGTCACCATTTTTGGTTTTACTAAAAACATGGCTCTTGTGAGTATGTCCCAAAGAGGAATAAACCAATAATTCTGATGAGTACAATGCACCATGATAATGAAATAATACGACGAAGAAAAAAACAAAAATAACAAAATTTTACAATGAAACAAAAAGCGGTGTAGATGTGATGGATCAAAAAATATTAAATTAGATATGCAAGCGACAGCAAAGGGATGGCCTATGTCATATGGAGCAACATAATAGACGTTGGAGCTAATAATGTTTATATTTTGTTCTATAACAAAAATTAAGACTACAAAAGCGCAAGTTTCGAACCGAAGAAAATTATATCTAAAAGAGTTGGCGACGCAGCTGATTCTACGACATATGGAAAAACGACCGAAGAACCAAAATTTGCAGAAACCTATCATAGATGTAATTAGAAAATTTATTCAAGATGAGGAAAAATCAGAGATAGCAACAAAGAAACCAGCAACAAGGAAAAAGTGTTTCTTATGTCCCACAAAAAAGGTTAAAAAATGCGATCGCGTATGCAATAAATGCAGTTATATTATTTGCAAGGACCACTCAGTATATACATGTAGAAAATGTGGCAGTAATTAATTGTTATGTACTATTTGTAAACAAAACACCTATTAAAACAACTTAAATTTTTATTTATGCAGTTAAAGCACATACATTTCAATAGACGAGTGAGCCTTTTTGGCCCATGTTATGTAAATGTGCAGTTTCCAACAATCATGCATCCTAGGGTTCAATTTTTTTTTGTTTTTCAAAAAAACACGATCTTTATGAAAACTTAAATTTCTCCCTTTTCTTTCTTGTTTTGATCCTACTTTGATTACCGTTAATTCTTTTTTTTTATTGTTTTTTGAAACGAAATTTACAAACTTTAAGTTATTAGTTTCTGAAAGAAACTAGTAAGGCATCTGGTTACTAATTATTAAATGCTTAAATACTTTTGTGTTCATATTAGAGAGCAATATAGCACAGGATCTTAAAGAAAACATAATTTGAAAACATGGAAGAAGAAATTAAAAATTTCAACTAAATACCTATAATTTAGTTTTTTTAAAGTCAATGTGATGGTATTATAAATATCAATTTTAGTAAAACTTTATTATAGCACGATGCTTGATTTTAGAAATAAATTGATTAGTGCCACTTATAATTAAATTAATTTTATGTGGTCACAATGTTAACTTGTTAACTCTCGTGGTATAAAATAAACCGACAATCAGTATCCAGTAAAGTAGTTTATTTATTAGAATTTGTTTTGCACCGTGATAACAGCCATTATTATTAGCCGATGATAATAAGAGTTGTGAAAATGTAAGTAGATGATGCTTGTTGTGGCAACGCTTATACCATAATGTTTTACATGCTTCGTAATAAAGCAAATTAGTATATTTTTATCATAACTATTTACTTCTTTATGGCACTGAAAGTCTTTACCATATGGTCTTACGACCTTAGGTTTTTAAATATGCTATCATGTAATTAGCGTAATCAAAACATTTATTTAGCATAATAGACAAATTATTGTATAATATTATGTACAAATCAACCTTTGTTGTCAATGATTCCATGCACCGTAATCACATTATTCTAATATATTTATTAACTATCAACTTTTTGGTTTTTTTAAAATTAAGGTAGATTAGTTGTACTAAAAAACAATGTTGTTGCTCAGACACGTTTAGGTGATTTTCATATAAATGTCAAAGAAAATAGAAGTTATTTTTGCATTTTATTTGCACTGAATTAAATACGTAACACGTTGTTGTATATCGGCATAAGAACACTGTATATGCTTGTTTTTAAAATCTAATTTATTTGATGGAAAAGGCCGTATAGGTTTGACGTTTAAAGACGATGTAGTTTTTTTTTTAAATTGATAATGCATGGAATAGATTTTAGGGTAAAAGTAGATAATTGACGAATACGCAATTAAGTAATTACGATCATTAAAAATTCATAAATAATATGAAAATTTCCATATAAATGGAATTTTCTAGACATTATTTAAATTTAACACTGCAAAGATGCAGAGATTTTAATTAAAGTTAACAAGCGACAAAAAGAATACGCACTCACGATTTTACGCATATGAAAAAATATACATACATTTAAGTATCATTTTCTAGAAATAATAGGTCGTTATAAAAAGCGTATGAATTCTAGTCAAGTATTATTCAAACGCAATCTACTTTGAACCATTACTCAGAAAATGATTTTTCTCAATAATGTTTGGTTAAGGCTAAGTTTATGAACCGAAATTCCCCAACGATAGGCTTATTGTTTGATCTCTTGAATTCAAAATTTTAGCATATCATTAAAGCAAAGATAATATTTATGTTAGCATAGAAATGGATTTGTCAGGTCATACACAATCAAATTTGTTGCAAAAGTCACCCCTATGCTGTCAGAACGTGTTCCTTTTAAAATTGAATAAATTTGCATATACTGGAAAACTCGGCGGGTGATATCATAATACGAGAATATTATTAGACATGACATTGTTTGTTCTTTCTGTTTACTAAAGCAACCCGAATTTTTCACGTTGAATTTTGTCAATGTCGAGTCCTCATATTAATTTAACTAAAAAATATCTTTTTTGGAAACGTATACACGCCAACCCCAAATATTCTGTCAGTTTATGTGTTAGTAGTACCCTTGGGCCGTTCAAGTGTTAGAGTGGGGTAGAAACTAAGTCTAAATAGAATCGTTTAAGTATTTGTTCGTGTGCGATGTGTCATCCTCGTTTATTCAGAAAAGCAGTGCGTTATCTCATAGAATTTAATTCCCAGACGGTTCCCGCGTTCGCAGTTTTCTCACAAAGGAAACAGAGACATCCATTTTGCCCACTGTAACTTACACAAATATAACAATTCCATAAAAAAGTTTTTCTTTCGTACATAATGGTATACGATGAATGTGTGTGGGCCATGTGTCACTCGGGACATGACCGAATATTTAGGTCGTTCTTATTCTACGAGGTTTATGGGATTTTCTTATCTTGTAGCTAGAGAACTACATTAATTTGATCGTTAAAACTGCACTTTTATACGGATTAACCGTGCTGCATTAAAATTATTGCCCATTAAATTAAAACGCTTACGCTGACAAAAGAGAATTCAACTATTAAATAAAATTACTACATTTTAATATTGCCACTGTTTTATGCAAAACTAGTAGTTTTCAACGTTATGTATATGAGCTGAAGTTATTTGTCGAGTAGAATAATATATCTAAAAAATAATATAATAAAAACACAGATTGAAGCAAAGATTTCCTGTCAAGTGTCGCATAAAAGGATAACAGCCTTTGCGAAGCTATTAAGTATGAATTAAATGTCAAAAGACTTAATATTCTCAAAGTTAAGTACGCGTTTTAGGTATAACCTCAAATTTGACCTTTTTAACTTTACAAAGCAGTTCTATTCAAATTATTTATAAATTGAATTTCCCTTTTTCTTGCACACCAGAAATAAATTGTAAGAAAGGCATTGTAATTGCATTTATTCGGTGGCAATGCTATCTTTGTGTATTAATATCCTAATTACGCCAAGAATTAAGTTTCTTAAAATATTAATTAAAAGTTTGCGTAAATATCCTTTGCTAAACCGTTGTTTGCGTGTTTTCTTAGAGGTTAAGTTTTTCAATAAACCAAAAAAGACATAATTTGTTTGATGTTTGTGGCTCTTACTTTATCTCAACGATGTCTGTAAACGACTTTACAATGGAGTACGATTAACATAGAGAGTCCTAAGACAAAGAAGCCTTGATAGCATGGGCTGTCTGGGACAGGCATACAATGCTCATGTTAAGTACCGAGACGTACGTAAGCCGCTTGCGACCAAGTGTTGAATGAAGTGGATCCATTCAAGGGCAAAGGTAGATTAGCATAAGCTCGATAGGGTGGATATAGGGATTGCTTTGTCATTCCGGAATTCAGGTAGATAAGGATGTTGCGCCGTATTTAGGGGATGATGAAAGCAAAGACGAAATATTGCATGACAGATGAGAATTTTGCGTTCAAGGAACACACGCACGACAAAGAGTAGGATGAAGTTTCATGAAGATATTGCGATAGGGAGTGAACTCTAAATTCTAATGTACCTCTATAATCACACAGTTTATAAATATTCGTTTAATAACTTTTCATCATTTATCACCACATTAAAGCAATAAATAATACCTATACTAAAACTGGTTTGAATTTCACAACGAACTTGTATTTGATATATAGTATATAGGTATACGTATATAAGACATAGGAATACCATATGACAACAAAAGGAACTATGTATAAAGATCGCAATACTAACATTCACTAATAATTTTGATTAAAAAATATAAATACTACTACTATATTAAAATATTTTCCTTTATTTTAGCTTATATAATGTCTATATTTGAAGTATTTTATATTTATAATACTTACGCTAAAGAAATGTTTAATCTTTAATTTGTTTTGTGCAATATTTATTCTTCAAGATTCACTTCACAGAATTTTGTAAAAATTTGCAACTTTGATTATTGTTCATTTTATTGAACAGGTGTAGCAAAGCGAATAATATAGTTACATTAAACGTAAGTAAATATTATTCATTAGAATTTAAAATAATTTTTCTAATTGCAATTTTTTATTTCAAGCAAATAATTACATAATATATGCCAAATGACAAAATGAAAACTTTTTTGCTAGTATCTTTTGCATTGATTGTTCTCTGGTAAGATTGCTTTTGCAAAAGCTTTTACCAACACTAAGTTTATGTGAATATACATATATTATGATTATAACCAACTAAAAAAAGGATCGATGCCAGAACGCATTTATGTACTAACCTTGGGCCGCGATTACACTACAATAACGTGCGATCATACGTTTCAGTTTCTTAACGCCACTTGTTCAATGTGTAAAAAAAAAATTGTAGGTTTTTTAAAAAGTAATACGTTTGCGGTGAAAGTACATTCTTAGATAATTTGTGCAGAACTTCTTTTCACTTTAATCGCACATGCATATTTAGTAGATAACATAAGTACGTACATAATTATAAATATGTTCCAATCAAGAACATGTTTATGTTACAAAAAAACTTGCTATCAAAAATCGTAATAACCGAATTATTCATACGTATGTATTTAGTTTTTAAATGTCTTAAAATTATGATACACGCCGCTGGATTTTAAGTTGCAACCTATTTATAAGTAATTCTTTGGAGATTAAAGTTAACCATTGTAATTTTAGTTTCTTTTGACTCTTCTTTTACAATGCGGTTCTCTATGATTATTAAACGTGTGGTTTTCAATACATATTTTCCAATTTTACGTGAGACGAATTCTAGTAACTTATGTTTGTAGCACTGCTAAAGATGATGTACTTGTCAGGCACGATACCTTTTAAGTTATTTCAATTTTATTTTATATTATTGTTTATTTAACGCCTACAATAAGTCAGTCCCATTTGTACAAAATAATCCAAGCAGCAGAAATAGTTTTACATGTTACATTAATCCCACTTATGAAAAATAAAATTCCAACATGATCCTCCAAGTAGATAATTTTTAAGTCGGTGGTGAAATCAATTGCAATGATGTTTTACAAAAAAAAGTATTTGGGTTCCATACAACGTTTTGAGGCTATACACGGGTCAATAGAGATTAAGATCAAATGTTTTCAAACTACATTTCAACTATTTATGTATGGTGATGGATATTAAAAAAAGATAGAATAAAAAACTGTTTAGACAAGAAATTATTAGAAACAACATCTACTGATGTAAAAAGATAAGAGACATAACAAACAGTTTTTGACCACAGCAGAAACTCTTTTGAAAATTGTACAGAATTGTTTAATTTGTTTCAACTTAAATATTTGTAACTGCAGCGGCTAGTGTTACGATGGGACTAGTAACATTAGTGGCCAGTTGAGCGGATTGCAAAAATTATTATATTTACAAAAAAAATTAAATGTTTGGCTTGGTTTGAAAAATTCCAAAAAAACACAATAGTGAATGAATTTGATACCCCAGTTCACCCAAAAAGATTAAAAGCGTTTTGTCCTACAAAGCGGTGTGTTCGCAAAAAGTCTGTCATTTCTTCTAGAATTGAGTAACGATTCAAAAAATTGAAGCAAAAGTATCTAGACATCTGCAGAAACTGCTTCAATGGACATTTGCAAAAACTACTTCCATTCGATTTCTTTCTATTAAAAACTGATAAAAATTTTGGAAAAAATGGAGTTACTAGATAGAGCTTTGCAAGACATTTAATTAAACCTTTAAAAAGCTAAAAATAACATAAAATGACCCGAGAAAGCCCGTACATGTAAGGCGAATGCTTAGAAGATATGACAAAAAAAAATAACCAGCACTTATTGTTTGAATGCAAAGAATCTTTTGTTAGAAAAAATTTTTTTGAAATTTTTGAGACGTGTATAATGAAAAAATGTTTGATTTGCTACAAAATTGCATCTGAGAAAATAGAATCATAATAATGTTAATGAGTTGTACGGTAATGATTTTAACTACAAAAAATTTATTTTGTATAGGAATAGGTTTCTTAACATTTGTAAAAAAAACATTATAGTCAATAATCTGAATGACTTTATTTCTGCAGCTATATATAATGAGTGTTTCAACCTTTCGGTATTATCACACGAACTTTATATGTTCTTAACACGTTCACTGCTTTATCGTTCATCGGGGATCGCTATTAGACTCTATGCTGGTGCGGACTGAACTTCTTGTCTCTAACGCTTCGGTGCGTAAGCTGTGACTTCCTTAGTTAGCGGTTTAAATATGTAGAAAACCGACAAAACTAGCTAACGGTCCCTGGAGACCAATACCGCACAGAAGTAATAGTGGTATCATCTTAGTACGGCATCACTGGGACCAATATTGGACTAATGCCTGGAACAATTCTTGTTTGTTTGTTACACAATAACAGTTGCTACAAAACTTATAAGCAGTGTAGACGTGAAAATGAGTTTTTGTACAAATTTTTGCGCAAGAAGTTAATAAAAAACGTGAAGAAATAATTAGTAAAACAAATTCAGATACCTGAGATAATAGTTGAATATTCAAGCGATGATTCCACAAAAGATAAATACTATGCTATGTCTGGTAGTGATTTAGAGTTCAACACATCTGATGATGAAAATTATGTTACGACAAGTAATTTTAGACAAAAAAATATTTATTTATAGATGCATGTGCATGTGCATGTTATACCAAATGTTTGCAGCATATAATACTGAAGCAGAGTCCAACAATGAAAACGATTCGAAAGATGTCTTGAGCAAATCCGATTCAGAAACACAAGGTGATGATGTATGGAACGATATAGTTCCCTCAACTTCAAAATTGAATTTAAAGGTAGATGCAGCCATTTACAATTTTGATCTATATAATATAGAAACTCCGCTAGATAATTTCAAGCTGTTCGCAACAGATGATCTTTTAAACCTCATAGTCGACAAAACTATTAGACATGCGCGACAATTGCTTGATGTGGGTTCCATACATAAGTCTAGATTGAATATCTGGAATGATACCAATAAACAAGAATAATTAGAATGTTTTGGTGTCGTTATCGTAATGGGATTGGATCAAATGCCTACACTAAATTCTTATTGGTCAAAGAATAAAATGTTTCATAATGACTTTTTTTGTGAATGCTATAAAACAGGATCGTTTTTGTTGCTGCTAAGGTGTCTCCACTTTTGCAATAATAATGATATATTGTGGGATACCTCTGACTCGCTATATAAAATAAAGACAAAAATTTCAGAAATACTATCAACATTGGCAAAACACTAGTTATTGATGATAGTATGATATCCCTCAGAGGACGGGCGAGTAAGTCACACAAGTATGAAATAAAAATTTATAAATTGTGCGTTATCAATTGGTATGCAAACAATGTTGTCATATTTATTGGAGGCAATGCAAAAGTGCTTGGCCAAAAACATTCTGAGACCATTGTTCACGATCTTCTGAAGTCAGTGAACGGAGATGGCTATTATTTGTTTGCGGACAACTTCTACTCGGGATTCATGTCAGCAACGTCGTTTTAGAAGTAAAATCTAAGCCAGCTCACAAACTGGTGAAACCGACAAGACCAGGTCGAAATACACACACACATATAAATGTAAGAGTTAGTTTAAAATAGAGACCTGTTTTTTAAATTATTTATTGAGACCAAAGTATATATTTCATTTACATGCTTAGTTACACGTAAGTGGTTACAACTTCTATCAAATGAATGAAATATTTAGTTTGCTAGTAAAATAAAAATTACTGTAATTTTGACAAAATACAAATTTTTCTGTTATCGGTCTCCGCGGACCGATAACGCACTAAATGAAAATCAGCGATTTCAAGCTACGCAGTGAATGTGTTAAGAATAGTTCCTACGATACCTGTTACTTCATGTTCCTGTGAATGGTCAATTTCGAGTTTGCGTGGACGACGTCTCAATAATGTCGCTATTCGTAGATAGACCAGTTACAACGACGTTTCAATAATGTCGCTATTCTTCACGCATATAAAGAAAAGATGTTTAACATAGAGATATCAACAGTCTTGCGGATGAGTTTATAAATCGGACTGCAGTTTGGAGAAATGTATTTTCAATGTAAAAATCTAGTAAATAATGGTTTATCTCTTTCAAAATTTTCATTTAATAGTAATTCTTAGTTTGGTGACTCAATGTTAGTGTTTTCGTTGATATTTGAGTTTATTTTGACTCGTATAGCACCTATCATAATAATATAAGGATCGTTTGTTATGTAGATATAACGTGCGTGAATTAGACTTTAAGTTCTTTATGTTTTTAAAACACCCTATACAGCTTATTAAAAATTCCTCCAATGAATATCCAGCAGAATGTTCGAACGCGGTGTCTATCAGATGTCCATTTTTGTGACAAAAGGACATCTTGTGGACGATCATGGTATGTTACAGGTCTAGTAATGAACGTTCAGCTCTAAGTACGGTTTGCGTACATCCTGTGGACATCCGTGGAATGTCCTTGTGTTATGTGGGTATATTACATAGGTTTGTTTATTATTATCTTATTGTTTTTTGTGCGTATATATTTTTATCGTTACAACTGTATTTTTTATTTTTGAATGCTTTACATTTTTCAGGTATAACAGGACTTTTTTTATACTTAATAATAATACATATAATAATACATAAATATGAGATTTGAGTTTCTGTTAGTGTTTATTATTTAGTTTTTTTTTTCAATTCAATTTATAAAAGAAGCAAACTTCATAGATTTAACGTGTTTTATTGACAAAAACTACTGTTTAGCTGGATATTTTTATTGATATTTATAAATAGATACACAAATAACTTTTTTGGCACCTATTGGTAAACCCAAAACCTGATTGATGCTGGAATGGGTTAGCAGCCCACCCGCCGTAATAATCGAATGCAAGCTTAAACTACCATGCAAAGCCTTGAACATGGATGGGTTATAATCTGCTGACGACACGACAAAAAAGAGCTACGAGTAGAAACCAAACCATTTAAGAAGAAAAACTTACTGAGATTGGTGACATGTAAATTGATATCGTAGAACTAACCAAATCATGAAATTGAAGAAAAGAGTACCCACATATGTTGCATTTTAGAAACAAAGAAGAAAATAAATAGCTAAAAGAGCAACTGCTGAAGTCGGTATATTGCTGTATAGAAGATATAAATCAAATATTGCCGACATTGATTATAAGAACGAGAGCATACTAAAAACAAGTTTAAAGATAAATGGCAAATATTATCACGTATTAAGTGTAAATCCTCCACACATTTAGTAAGACGACAGCAGTAAAAAAAGCGTTTTATGAAAACCAGCAATAAAACATTATAACATAACTATAATGGGCGATCTAAATGCAAGAGTAAAGAATTATGCTATACCAGGCATTAAATAGTCAGTTATAGATTACGGCATTACTAACAGACAAATTACCTCCGGCAAGATTTTAGAAGTCTGTACTTTAAATTTTGCCAACACAGACAGCGATCACCTCAAAAATCAAAACCACTTACATTCACTAAAAAACTAAATGTAGAATCAATAAAAGATAACAAATTAAAACAGAATAATGAAATTAATAGAATAATAGAAAATGACAAAGTTGTTTGCCTGGAACAAAACTAAAAATAATAATAACGAAGTTGTAAAAGAAGTTAAACGACTACCAGGTTATAAACTAGAAAATAAAAATACATATCTGTATCGTGTGCTATGCTGATGATTCCGTCCTTATTGCATACCAATTATAACGTCTGTTTCATAAATTGGTCACGACAGTATGAAAGTGTCTACAGAAAAACAAAGCTTCTATTAATCTTAAATGAGCGCTTTTGATGCAAGCTAGAAACAGAAGGGAAAATGATTGAGCAAGTTATGTCTAAGAATTATTATCACCAATGATCGCAATATAGAAAGAAATAAAAAATTATGCAATACAAGGATCAAGAGTATCTGGTCTTAAGAGATATCATCTGGAAAAACTGTTATATATAATTAGAGAGCAAAATGAAAATAAGGCAAATCCAGCAAGACTAAACAGATTTGGTAAAACCAAGCTAGAACGAGTACATAACACAGATGTAAGACAACAGTGTAACATAAATGACATTTACAAGGAGGCGCAGAAATGGAACAATCACGTCAGCATATGAAGTATTATTAATTTAGTTGTATTTATCACAAAATGCAGATTACCTTCTAAAATCAAATTCAAATTAACCGTTGAATATTAGTGTAAAAATAACTTTTACTAATGAAAGCAATATTTTGATGGAATGCTCCATTATTTTTATTTGATTAATTAATTTTGTTTTTTTGAAAATTTTAATGTATTACTAGAATCTGTAGGTAAAAATAAACAAATTAATTTGTATTATACATACTGAGCAAATACTATTATATAATACTAACTAATAAAATAACATATTTTTTCTTTAAACCAAAAATATACTTCCAGAAATTCATCATAGCAACAGTTGCTAATTTAATCAACATGTTTTTTTACTTTTAGAAGAATCACACAAAAAGATAAATATCGTTTCAGAACGAAATAAAATATGGATATACAAAAATGAATTAATATGTACGTGTACTGTGAGAGCAAATTTGTTTTGAAAACAAGTAGTAAAATGATAGGGTCATTAATCCTTATTTATTTATAAAAGGAAAGCCCATACTTACAATATGTGAATTAGAAATTTTGTCACAATCTGCTTCTTGGCGATTATCCAAATTTATACAACCCTTATAACCTACCACGTTCAAACTACAACTTTCACTGACGTATCTTTCGTGCAATCATTTGCAAGTAAATCTCTTTAAATTTCTAAAAATCTCAGCGAAATTAATTTAATTCGATTTTATAGCGTTTAATTTGAACATGAATTTATAAAGTACATATTAAACTAAGTCACGTAGTTTATAATTAATAAAATAAAACTGATCAATTAAAAATAAAGTAAATTTTAATTGGTAACTATCTAAATAATAGAAAACAGAGTTTAATTAAAAGTTGACCATATTTAAGTCGATAAAAATCAAGAAAATTGAGTTTATGATTAATCAATTTTTTTTTAAATAACAAAAAACAAGATCTTCTACAAATGTAAAAACAAAACTTCAACAGAATTAGTTACATAATAAAACAATTACTCGCATTTGGGTGTTAATAAACATAATTAAATATGCGTCCAACGACGGCTATCTCTACTCAAGAACTTCTCGAAAAGCTAATTTGAGCGTAATTAACTTAAACTGTGACTTGCCGTTTTGACGAGATAAATCCAGTGTGGATGCTTACCTGAAAAAGAAAAATATTTAAGCAACAAATGTATAGTAAATGTATATTTTTATACACGAATTCACACAAAATTAGATTAAACTGATGCTTGCATGCAGATAATATTTTTATTAGTTTTTTTTATGATGCAGTTGAGCGAACGAGTTACAAACAAAATCTAAAAATTGCGCTATTGAAACCTTGTTTTAGATTGTGTTACGTATACGATTTGAAAAAACGTTCAATTATTAAAGTGTAAAGCGTTTATTAACTGTTAAAACTGTTGATATCCTAACAAAGGATTTATGAATTTCGTTATGCTACTTTTTAACTTTATACTATTTTAATTTTACAACGCCTTGATGCGGAAATAATCAACTAACGACAAGTACTTTTACAACAGTCACAAACAGGTATTTTAGGTTTTATGAATAGTTATTTTTCACAGCGTGTGCTCAAAATGGCTTTTGCCTGGAAACTGTGGAAAAATCTGTTGCCTTGTCAACGACAAGCGGACCATCTAATTAATTCGAAAGTATCGTTTAATCCCAGATTTAACTGCAATGCACGTGCAATCTAGCTAGGCATTGTCCTATGGGACTACCGCTTGTTGCGTCGTCGGAAACTTACAAAGACCGACGACGTCCCTAGAGTTAGTTCGCAAGGGAACGATAATAATGAAGTATAAAATAGTTGATTGCTCGCTGTATGATCTAGCAGATTGCTTTCGACTCAATATTGGATCCAGTTTACGATCTGATATTTTATGATACGACGAGGATTAAATTGACGGCTAATATTTGATGGTACTAAATATAACACTTTTACACTTAACCAATGGCGCCTTTTATAACAAGCGCTATAAATTTTTGATAAATAGAAACCTAAATCTCTTTCTTTTATTATTAGTAACCTCAAGAAAAAGGAAAGAAGTAGTTGAATTTATACGGGATGTAATGTTCTATTAATAGTTTCTACGTAAGATATATTTAATTTATTGCAATTCTCTATCTTCCAATCTGAAAATTTAATAATTTCAGTAATAATAAATTAAAAATTGTAGCTTGAGCAAAAAGTTTAATTTTTATCGGCAATAAATAACTACTGTATATATCTACGTTGCCAAAAACTTGAGAATTTATTGCCAGCTGTTTTCAACTATACAAGTGATTTGTGTCACAACAATCTATTAGAATGCACTTGAACGTTGCTAATGAAAGTTGACAAGTAAAAACTACTTTTAAACATGTGCATCTGCAACATATTCTTGTAGAAAAATAGGGGGTTTACCTTATGTAGTTATAAACACATACATATATGTTGTTAAAACCTTGATTACCGTATACAGTATTAAATCAGTTAGAAAGAGATTATCTATATTAAACAATTAGAAAATATATAACCATTTGTGATAATTATTATTATACATTATTTGGTTTTAAGTGATAAACAGATTACAGTTGAACACATCTGGTTACTATTACCATAATTAAGCATAGGTTATATTACAAACCCGGTTGGATAAATTATCACTTAGATTTTTTTGTGTATTAAATTATTACTGACAGATTTTTTCTTCTTCTATTGTAGCTACGCTGTAGTGACGAGACAAATATGAGCAAACAAGTACATAAGTTATTTTGTTTACTTTTAAATCAATTTACTCAGTAACCTTTTATCAGAATTCATTCTAATTACTCATTCGGAGTTGATTTAAATTTGCGTTAAAATGTATTTTTTAGTCTAAAAATAAATATCTTGCTATAATAATTAAATGCATTAAGACGATAATATAAACCTAATAATTATTATTAAAGAAATGAAAGTTCAGTGTTAGGTAAAACTAAAATATGACTATCAATTGTGAATAAAGTTTAATTGCTACTAATTCAATTACGTCCATTTGCAATAAAATATTTAAGTTATATTTACTGGTATGTGACACCTAATTAATACATTAGAAATAATTGTTATAAAAATCCGTATAACTTAAACATTTTTGGTGCAAACGAACGTTAATCGTTAATGTTTAATCGATTTTTTCCAAACTCTTTTTTTACATCGAATGCAAATTAAAAAGAACAATCATACAAACCCTAAATTTTTTCACTTAATAGAAACATCTAACAAGTTATTTCCGACCCATAAAGCTGTTTTACTTAAATTGGATACATAAAGTTAATATGTAAAAGCTTAAAAAATTGTTTGTACGTGTTTTTGTTTGTAATTTCCAGACAATCTAAACGCAAGTAAAATTTGTGTTTGCGCTTGCAAATATTTTTATTTATATCAGACAAACGGTGCTACGGTAGTATTTCATTTCATTCATCAGTTATTTTTTTGGCGTTAGGACGTAATTCATGCAGCTAATCATTTATTGTTACATTAATTTTACAATAATAATTACAATTAACTGTAGATAGCTATAAACAGTTAATTTTAATCACATAGTAAATTTATACTATGAGATGGCTCTGCCATCAAACACTTGTGAATAATAATTACAATATACAATAAAACAGAATCATAGATCTATATTACACTAATTAAAAACACAGCCCCGTTATTGATAAAAACCTTATAATAATCCTATTGATAACATTACAATTAAGGTGCAAGACATATAACATATTAATAGGACGGTAGCCATTTACTAACAGAATATTGAAATATAAGTTTCTACATTCCACTTCAAATTTTAAACAACTAAAAAACATGTGTTCGACATTTGCCACTACGTTGCATACATCACAAACATTGGTTTGACTAATACCTAATCTGTGTAGATGGAAAGGAAAACTACCGTGGCCAAACCTTAACCTGCTAATTGTGCTAATAACCTTTCTGCCTAAATTTTGATTATAAAACCAGCTTTTCACAGATCACACCGGGTTAATAATAAAATATTTCGTAGGGTTATCGAGTTTTTCGTTTCCTTCTAAACCTGCATGACCTTTAACCCATAAAAAGACGACATGAACTCCTATACGTTTTAAGTTACATAACATGATTTTGATTTGAAAACCATAACGATTAGATACCAAACCGCACAGGTGTATAAAATAATTGATGGATAACAAAACACTGCGCGAATGACAGAATTACCACTTTTGTAACATTATTCCCAGTTATAAATTGTAATGCTTTTATAATGGATAGAACTTCTGCTGAAAAAATATTTTTTTTCTTTGATATTTATAGGAGGTGCTGTGAAGGTACATCCAGGTAATACTTTTAGAACCGTCTGTGTAAACATGTAAATAATTGTCTCAGTTACGTAACTCGTTCATCATAGTCTTAACAATAGCATATGACCAATTGGAATGCTTAAAAAAGGTGATGCAAGCTTGATAAAAAATATTAAAAAAGCACTCATTAATACCAAAACCCGAAATTTCATTTTGCCAAATGGCGGTGTTCCTTAAAGCTTTACATAACGGCGGTGATGGTTTTTTTCCAGTACTTAATGGTTAGGTTTGCAGTGTTTAGTATAGAACATGTTTTAATTAACTCGTCATTGCTTAAGAATGATTTTAGATCAAATTTTTCGGCTAACAAGTTCCTTCTTATTGATAAATGAGTGACACCAGCTTCAATATGTAATAGTTGTATCGGCGTAGAACGCATAGCTCCGAAGCAAATATGTAGCGCTTTATTTTGCAGAACATCCAGTTTTTTGAAAACCTTATCATTAGCAGATCCGTTTAGGATACAACCATAATCCATTCTAGAACGTATGTAAGCTTTGTAGAATAATAAACTGGTTGTTGGATCTGCGCCCCACCATGCTTTGGTTACCATTTTTAGGAAGTTCAAACCTTTCTTACATTTAGTAATAATGTAATCTACATGCAGGTTCCAGTTAAGTTTTCTGTCTAGAACCATACCTAACTATTTAAAATTGTTTGGCATCGCAAATGTATATTAGCTAACTGCATAGAATTAATGGATAAGTTGTTTTAAGTGAAGAAAGTAACATTAGATTTCTATGGTGAAATATCAGAGCCGTTGATAGAACAGTATGTTTGAAACTGTTTTGTGCCCAACTCATAAAATTTTTACAAATGTATACATTTTGCAGCATATTGAATTATTTTGGTGTAAGGTGACTGTATTTGAAAGTCTGATGTGTATATATTAAAAAGCATGGGACTTAAAACTGAACCGTGTGGTAACCCATTACTTGACATTATAAAATCGGTCAACGTAATATCATATTTTATGTAAATATACCTATTACAAATAAATTGTTAACCATTTTTTTGCCAAACTTGGTAAATGGACTGCGTTGTATGCACATTTTATATCTAAAAATATAGCACCGAGATCATAGTATTTAGACAATGCATTTTGCACGTCAGTTACAAATGATGATAAAGCGTCTACAGTGCCGAACGATTTTCTGAAACCAAATTGAGAACTTGGTAATTTCTTCGTTTTTAGTAACCACCATTCAAGTCGAAGTTTAATCATGCGTTCAAATGTCTTAAAAACCGTTCACATTAAAGATATTAGTCTATAAGACTGGCTTCTTTGGGGTCTTTATTAGGTTTAATAATTGGAACAATGATGCACTTTTTCCAAATAGAAATATTTTCCCCGTACATTCACACATTATTAAAAACTTCCAATAAAAACAGTTTACCAGTAACAAACAAGTTTTGCAGCATCGGATACTTAATTTCATCATAACCAGAGGTACTGTTGAATTTAATGTTAATAGCATATAGCAGTTCAGATAATGTAAATCATTAATCCAGTTGAAATCGTTAACCTTATCTACTTTTTGTGTGCGTGTTGCATCTTGTTCGCTTGTTTCCACAAATCGCAAGAAAGAGTTTGATAATTTAATTTTGAGCAAAACTCTATCAAAATTTTTTGGCTTTAGTTTTAAACGTTAATTTAGTTATAATCATTGTTTTTTGACACTCAACGTAATTACTTATATTGGATTGTTGTTTATATACCATTAGTGCTTCTTTGCGTTTTTTAACCGCTATTTTGCAATCGGAATCCCACCATATTGGGAGTGATCTTGTATTACTGTTGAATGGTTTGTTAATTTTAGTAGCAACCGAAGCTGTTTTGTTGATACTGTTAATAAAATACTGTAATTTAGTTTCGACGCGATTGAACACTGCACGGTCCTTAATGTATTTGTCAAATTTATTTTGATATGTCCTACTTTGCTTTTTTGGTATTCCATTTAGTAGAAGGTGATACAAATTTTGAGTTATTTTCAAAGATGCCCATAGTAAAAACTATGGGAAAGTGATCGGACCCAAGCGTATCGGACGTAATGTTCCACCGTATTTTGGAAGCAATATCCGAAGTTGTTAATGTTAAGTCAACTACTGACTTGCGTTTTAGGAAAACAGAGTCTGGTGATTTCTCCGTTATTAAGTAAAATAAAATTAGTTTGGTCAATGGACTGTAATATTTCGTTATCTATCCTCAAACAATTATTGTTAATAATGATATTTCATAATAATAATTGTGTTAATTTTTATCTTTTCTTAAATTGAATATAATGCTTTTATTTTTATATACATATATATTTTCTTAAATTTCTGTTGTTTATTAATCGGTTTTTCTTACGAGAAATATTAAATTCAGCACTGCAGTCTATTGATTTCAATGTAAGCCGAAAAGGCTTTGAGTTTAGTTTTGTGAAGAGTACATTCATTTCTTTAGGACTTTGCAAACACGTTGCATTAGAATATGAAACGAAAGATTTTGACATTTTTTTATGGTTTATAACTAATTTATTTTTATGTGTTTATACTTGTTACCTTAGATTTATTTAATAATGCAATTTTAACATAATTATATTAATGTGAAAAATTTAGATTATGTTAGTTAGATTATTAGTATTTGATGGCGTTTGTGCTTATATAGAAATTTGATTCTTATGAAAATTAAGATGTCTCACAATGTGGGAGCTAAAATAAACAAAACTTTTTCGTATAAAACAATTTCTTTGATACACAAAGATACAATACAGTTAAAGAATAAAAATGTTTTTCATTATAAAAGAAAAAAGAAAGGAAACTATTAAAAAATTCATTAGAATTGTCTCAAGAGGAACGTCAAAAATAAACAGAGTTATTTATATTTTTTTACATTTAAGGTACTGTAAAAGGTAAACGTACCCAATTGCTTTTTGTTTATAAAAAATGTATTAAATTTTTTTTTGAATTCAATTTATATCCTAACGTTTCTAGAACACATTTAAACCTTGAGACATTATTTGATTTGAATGTGGAAGAATCAGTACTTATTAAGTAACTTGATAATAAGTAGAAACTTCCATTAATGCTATTCATCTATTGTGCTGAGAATTATAGGATTAGAAAGGGATTATTGTTGCATCCATTTCAGGTAAACGGTTTTAAAAGAAACTTGAACAAAATGTGTAAAGCAAATAACGTGTACAATAAATACTAAACTTAACGATTTAAACAAATATGCAATGTTATGGTACTAAACAACTAATGTAATGCATACAACTGTAGGTAATGTAAAAAAATAAAATACATATATATTTAGAAAAAAATCTTTTAATAATTATTATTAAAAAAAAAAGAATTTCTTTAAATAAATGTACAGTTCTAGCAGGAAGAAGTGAAGTTAGGTTTTATTACCATACAATATCTATATTATGATAGAAGCAATGCAGCATTTGCACAACACAGATAATAGCCGCAAATTCTCGTATCCCTATGTTTTAACAACGTTAAGTACCACAACTACCGTTTCTAACCCTGCACTCGGTACTAGAAATAATAAACGAGCGCTTTGTAAGTACATATGCGAACATATGTTCAAGCTATCTTTATTTATCTACACCTGAACTCAAATTATCAGAGCGCAAAGATACGATGGTAAATAATTTTCTAAGTTTAGACCATATTAACTTAAAGCAAAACGTGAATAAATAAAGTTGTAAAATGAGACAACTAAATTAAAATACATTGCATGCAAATACGGGGTCATATTAAGGAGATACATAAAAAGGGTTGTCTTAAAGTGACGCCGAGAACTGAGCGAGCGCAGTCATTAGAATTCATTGTTAAATATATTTGAACAAAATCTCTTTCGTTTTCGAAACCGTACTAATATTTACAGTTAATTTAAGTAACCTACGAATATTTAAATTTTAATTTAATAGAGTTGGTGAAATACAAACGCGCTTGTCATTCCTAAACCTTAATTTAAATGCTCAAATAAAATATTCTATTGTCAGCAATTTTCTTGGTATCTATCACAATTTCTAAGACTTTTATATTATTTTGTTTTATACAAAATACACTAAAAGAATGTATGTTACATGTGTATCTTTAAGAGAGTTGAATATGTGGGGATAGTCGGATCTGAATATATCCCCGGAGAAATTAATATCGTTTTGTGCTCGGTACTACCAAAAGTTTTCGTTTTGTATTCTATTAAAAATAAAAGAACAGCAATTCAGTTTTTTTAGTACAACAAACATTTCACATTTACGTAAAGCAAATAAAAATCGTTAACATTTTTTGTGAATCTGTAATGATAAGGATACATTGAATGTACCACACCCAACAATGTTATCTGCGAAGTAAACCTAAAGGATAAGTTTGTAAAACAAACAGTTACCTTAAAGTCATGGCAGATATTTGCCAGTTATTTTTAGTTATACATACTTTTAAAACAAACTTAGGAACGTAGTTTACAGGTAAAATTATTAATTGTGAATATTAGTATTATTAGTATTAATTTTAGCGCATAGAAACATGTATTTAGTAAAACTCAAAAAATATAACGTAGTCAATATAGGTTATCGCGTAGAAAATGTTGAAGTTAGAATATAAAATAGAATCGTTGTTTTCACTTGAACCAAAATCAGAATCAAAAGTTCAGCAAAACACATTTATTCGTTACTTGAATTGAAATCAGTTATCAAAATAAATGTATTGGTTTTATTTTTAAAGTTGGAAATGTAGGATTATCAACGATTTTAAGATTTCGACTTGCTTACTCGGCAACACTTACATGCCATTTATCCCAATTATCAGAATCAGTGCTCACACATAATCAATTTGTTGTCAGATATTTCTGTTGATTTACAATTTAAATCAAACAAATTGTTCAATTTAAAGCTTTGTGAAATAAACAACTTTTAGAACTGTTTTTTTATTGTTTTTTAAAACACAGCATTACTTGTTTTGTTAAATAAAATGTGTTATGATTTGTAACGTGTAATAAAACTAAACATACATACATGATAAAGTTGTTTGAAAATATAATAGTGTTCTATGAATACATCAACAGACATAATAAACTAGAAGCCGACGATTATAAACCGAAGTGTTAACGAAAATTCATAATGTCAACCAGTGGCCGCTGGTTCATAAGAGCTCTAGGGCGCGAACGCCCCAGACGTTTATTAAAACAAAAAAAAACTGTACAAATTATTATGTATTAAAATATTTAAGCATATTAATAGGATATAAATATCATGTAATTTTTATTACTTTTAAACATTAATTTCACATGGTCGACATTCAAATCAACGTATATTAAATAGGTAATTTCTTTATATTCGTGCTACAATTATTTGAGCCCATTGCTGTATATATAGCAGAGCATTCTAACGTGAGGTCGCGATCCCCACTACGAAATTTTTTATACAGTTTTAACATGTGAAAGAGCTCTCGCGTTTGTAGCCCGCGATGCTTTCAATTCAGTAATGATGAAGCGATCGGAGTTGCACGACGTATTGTAAATGAAACGGTATATTTGTCGTACGTAATTTTCCAAGGTTGTCGTTGAAGGTTGAAATAATATCTCTCAGATAGCTATAAAAATACCGCATTACATTTTATCAAAAAGAAAAACAATAAAATGAAGTTGATCATAACATATCCGTTGAATCATATTAGATGATACTAGTATTTTTGAACGTCTACAGGGTGTATCTGATTAATGGGTTGTTATTTTAACAGGTGAAATTACCGCATAAATACAAGCAAAAAATGTCAAAATAAAAGTTCTATTAAAACATTTAAAAAATCAAAATTTTTAGCAAAACAAATCGAAAATTACGGAAATTGCGAAGGATGACGATGTCGAGCATATGGTATTTTCGTATTTGATAGGGTATCAAGAAAATATAATAAGAAAAACAAAAAACTTGATAAAATGTATCATAAACGAAAAACAAAACGAAGAAACACAGAACTAATGTGATAGAATGGATATGGTAGAAACCATAAAGCAAGTCAACTAGGCTTTGAAAAAAACTGGTAGAGATTTTATCTGAATTTCTTGGTTCAATGAATGGTAAAATTGTAAGTTGGGATGAAAGACAGCGCATGAACATTTTTTCACAATTTTTCTGTGCAGTATGTTGCATTCGAAAAATGTTTGACGTCTACATATTTTAGTTTTCTAGAAAAGTATTACTCATAAACATCAGGAGTTGCCATGGGTTTTCCTCATTCACCAGTATTTGCTAATATATTTATGGAGAATTTTGAAAAAAGACTTCATTTATATTTTATCTAAAACCCAAGTGCTGGTACAGATACGTTGATGGCACCTTTGTCATTTGACAACATGGCACTTCTACGATTAACGAGTTCCTATGTCATTTAAACTCAATTCATCAAAGTATTTGTTTTACTATGGAATTAGAAAGGAATTCTTCACCATGTTTGAACGTTTTAATTAATCGCAATGAAAATGGTTCATTTTCACATTCAGTTTATCGAAAACCTACCTATACAGGTACAGGTAGGTCATCATGACCCTTGTCCGAAATTATCAGTAGTGAATTCTTTATTCTACAGAGGTGTTTTCTTTAGCCAACCCCAAAATCTTCAAACATAATTAAATCATCTAACCAAGGTGTTAGTCGCAAAGAATTACAATAGAGAAAGTATTAAAAAATCTATTACAAAGTTTATGCCTGTAAAACCAACAGTATCAACGTATTCTATGTCCCAACCAGTGTCTATCGCTTATCTACCTTATGGTACCATGGACCATATAGAAAAAATGTTGTCTTCTTCATCTCGTTATCTCTTTGTGCCCTTTTAAAGCGTCGGTGGTGGTATTTCTTAATCTTGATTTATCCATTTTTTCCACTTCGTTCGGTTAGTGGCTATCTTTTTTATTTGTTGTAGTGTTTTACTTCACTACTTTCCTATCTCTTCTATATGTTCCATCCATGATTTCGTGGACTTTCCTTTTCTTTTTTTCCCATGTCTTTTCGCCTCTATGACTCTCCTTATCAGCCTGGTCTGCTTCATTCTATTTATGTGTCCATACCAATTCAGTTTTCTCTTCTTTATTTTTGTTTCTATCGGTTCCTGCTTTAATTCTGCTATAATACGATCACTTCTTATACGGTCCATTTTTGTCTTTCCCCCAATTCTTCTTAATTGTTTCATTTCATTGCTTTCATGTTTTTTTGGTTGTTAATCCTGTTTCACTACCGTTTGGTATACTGAAAGAGTAGTATATTTAAAGCATTGTCTTTTGTTATATTTCTCCCATGCCGAATATGGTGTTGTTTAGACTGCAGTATATTTTTGTCGTCTTTCTGGCTCTATTTGTTATTCCGAGGTCTATTTTTTTATCGTTTGTAAACATCACTCCTAGATACTCGCATGTTGACAGCATCTGCATCTGTTCTTCTTTGTATATTATCAGGTCTCTATTTCTTATATTTTTGTCCTCTTTACCTATCTTCATGTATTTACTTTTGTTGGTGTTAATGTTCATATTCATCTTTTGCGTTTTTCCACAACTGTCCACATGTTATTTTGGTCAATTGAGTCAAAAACCGCTTTAAAATTAATGAGAATAATGTATAATTTTTTTCCTATTTCATTTCTTTTTTCTATTTCTCAGTATAAAAATATTATCCGTAATTTGTGTCACTTTTCTAAATGCTGATTTGTTCTTCTTCCAATTTTTCTTCTATATCCTTTCTTAATCTGACTTCTACCATTCGTGTGTATAGTTTGAATGCCATTGATGACAAGCATATATCTCTATAATTAACGCACTCAAATTAATCCCTTTTTTTGTGAATTGGTCCCATAAAGTTCTCATCCCATTCTTTTGGTATCACGCTTGTTGTCCATACTTCCTTCATTACTTTTAGCCACCATTTTCTTTTTATATCCCTATCTCTGGATCTATATTATCTGCAACGCACGCTTTTCCTATCCGGATTTACTTTAGTCCCAATTCTATTTCATCTATGCTTATTTCTTCTGTCTGGACATTATTGTGCTCCATTTTATATTAGTTGTTCATCCCCCTCGTCTGTATTGCTCTTTCCTCTTCCTCTTTATCATATTTATCTTTATAATGTTCCTTCCAAGTTTCTATTATTTCCTATAAGTTAATGTTAATCTTGTCTCTTATGCCCTTTAAATATTTTCTTTTCGCGCCTCTTAATACTCTTATTGTACTCCAGAATCTTCTATTATTTACTTTGTAACTTATCTCAATTTTATTTCCAAAGTCTTTCCAGCTCTTCTTTTTTTCTTTCTCCTTCATTGTATATCTATGGTATTCTATTCTGACTTGTTCCAACTTTTTTGTTGTTATATTGTTTCCAACTTTTTTTCTTTTTTTGAACTTTTTCCGGTATTTCTGTATTCCACCAAACTGTTTTTTTGCTATGTTTGTTGATTTTTGATCTCCGTATAGGTCTTCTCTTACTCGTAGTATTAGATCTTTAAATTTATTCCATCGGTGTTCTAGATTCCATCTACATTTCTCTCTTTCTATTCTTTCAAGTAATCTGTTTCTTCTTTGTACGTCTTCTTCGCATCTCTCTACTTTAGTTTTTTTATTAATATTCTAGTATAATTATTCGTTCATTTTAGTTTTGCTGTTACCAGCCTATGATGCGCCCCTATTTCAGGCTCTATTCTCCGTCATAATTTTCTTTAATTCTTGTTTCATTTCTCTTGTGTATATTATGTAGTTTATTATGCCTTTTCCTTCTCTATCTTCTGTTATAAATGTGTATTTTTCTTGTAATGGTTGTTGTGAGAAAGAATTTCCTATTATTAAGTCGTTTATTTGGCAGAATTTGATCATTCTTTTTCCATTCCTATTCTTTGTTCTTTCTCCCCATATGCGCATGCACTTCTTCAGTATGACCTTGCCTTTTTTCTTAGTTTTATCTAGTGTGCATTACAACTCTATATAGAAACACTCCATTCGCTCTTCCTTTGTTCCTTCCACTGACGATACAGTTGTATTATTTATCAAGTTTTTTCATTTCTAGCCTTATGTACATTATTCTTCATGATATCGGTTTAAATTCAGTTATTCTTGCCTACACCTCTTCTGTTACAACTATTCCTATTCCTCCTTTTGCTCTTTGTCCCATCTCCACTCCAGATTAAAGAATACCGTATTTTTCTATTATAAGTTTTCCAATTCCTCCTTTCTTTCTCTTACTTATTCATATTCATTTGAATGCTTCCATTTTATGTGCTAATTCATGTTTTTTTTATTTCTTAGTAATGCTATATTTCATGTTCTTGTTTTCACATTTATATTTCCTCCATCTGTTTTATTTTTTTTATCTTCTTGTTCTTTTTCTTTTTAGTTCCTGTTTGATAGCGGTCGTATATTATTTGTCTAAACACAAATCTGTTACTTGATTTTCTATGCTTCTCAAACTGGATCAATTCTTAAATTTGGCAAAAGACATTATTTCTTTTCAATCTGACGGCATTTATAGCATTCCTTGCTTTTGTGGTCGTTTATACATAGAGAAAACGGGTAGAAGCGTTAAAATTCGTATTAAGGAGCATAAAAGATGCAGTCGTCTTAAATAAACTTCGAAGTTAGCGGTGGCGGAACACGTGCTAGAAACGGGTAATCAAATTATGTTTGAAAACACTAAAATTTTGCGAATGTTTCTAATTACTTTCAGCGAAAAATTGAGGAATCCACTGCAATAACTAAAAATCTTTTTAATATTAACAGAGATTCTAATGTTCCTTTACCGGAGATTTCAAAACGAATTTTATCGATCGGAGGCCGGTCTATAAAAGCAAGACTTCACAGCGCAATTAATCAGTTTGCTCCGGGTTCTAAAGATGTCCATTGCGACGTGTGACGAAAGCTCAGCTTGTGTGATAACGACAACACGGGAATTATCCAGAATGGAAAATTGTATTATTTATTGCTAAATTATTTGTTTGGATTAATTTTAGTAAAATGATATAATGGTAATTTTTAATTAAAGTGCGAATTCTGATTATATAAAATGTATAAGTGTGTATATACAATGTGTAGTATCTAGTCCGTAAGGGGTTCAGGGCGCGATCCCCCCAGACATTCATTAAAACAAAAAAAGGTACAAATTATTATGAATTAAAATATTTAAATATGTTTATAGAATTTAGGTATGATCTAATTTTATTACTCTAAAATATTAATTAACCTGACTTCGCGACTCCCACTACAAAATTTTTATATGCAGTTTTAACGTGCAAAATGGCTAGCATTTAGATTGCCCATGATGCTTCCAAATTCAGTATTGATTGATCGGTAGAACATGTAGAACGTGTTCAAGTAAAATGGTACATTTGTTATACGTACATTTTAAAAAATGCAACAAAAATGTGTACGATTTATTTTAAATAATACATTCGTAAGACTTCAGTTAGAAGAAAAAGTTAAAATAAAATCTCTGGAAAGGCTTACTACAAATTTGGAACTAAATCAAGCAGATAAAACTGCAAAACTTAATTTTACAAGGCATTTTTCTAGTGTAGTTTATAATAAAGAAACGCGCAGATGTGGATTTGATACGATAAATGTCTTGTTTTGTTTCTCATGTTTTATTTCGATGGAGCCGATAAAACTTGGGCAATGTTAGGATGTACAGACTTAAAACATTTAAATGAGAAAATTAATAATGAAGTTTCTGCTCGACATATACATTGCTTAACGAAATTTATTTGTTAAATCCAAAACGTTTTGGTACTAACCTACATAATGCTAAAAAGGTTCATATTTTTTACAAGCATTTAAAAAAATGTAGCCCATTTTAAACCCGAACTCACAAGCCGCCATTGTTAGTAATACCAATTAACACGTTTGCCGATGCTGTTATTACGAGCCTACGCCATCTAAATTATACTGTTAAACACATGTGTTGAAACTAGCATTTGACAAAATTTAAGTAAGTTTGTTTTTGTTTTTAATGAAATATGTAGAGGATCGATTCCAATTATTCCGTGTTCATAATGTAATTTTTTAATTGCAAATGTAAATTGCATCAAGGCTATTTATACCATGATGAAGCTGCGGTGAATTATTTATTGTATAGTATAAGAAGCCATAACAAAAGAAGTTAATATCATTATTAAAATCTTAGTAATGAAATGTGCAACAAAAAGCGAATATGCTTACGATTTGAATGTTACAACAATTTTAATAGCATTAATTATATATAATTTCGACAATTAAATTATAATACATACAAATTTTTATTTTAACTTTTGTACAAAATATTTTTAAGAAAATAGCTTAGATACATTTCTTAAAGTATTTTGCCCATCTTGGTAGACTTTGCTATAAATAATGTGAAAAGTATATTAAAATTACCTACTTTGAATACATACGGATTCGTACAGTAAGGATTTAATCAAATGAGTTAGTTTCGGTTTTCGTTTTAATTTTTTTTTCTTTTAATTATATTATAGAGTAAAATAAACATGGTTTAATGTATTTAAAATGTGCGATGACATTCACAATTATTGTAAAGTTAATAAACAAATAAATAGTACTTTTTCGAGATGTAAAGCAACCAGCCGTTGGCTGTTGGATATATTAGTCGGGAGAATTTTTACATTGTAAATGAAAATGCTTAGTAAACCACTAACTTAAATCAAGATTATTAAAATTGTGTTATTGGAAAAATCATAAAAATAACACTAACTATAATAAAATAAAACAGAAAACCTGTATTATATATAAATCGGAAAAAAGAAATTTGCACGAAAAAGTACAAAATTGCAAATATTAGTTTACCGTTTAAATAACAAGCAATTAAGTATTGCATTAAAAAAATTATAAAAAGTTCACAGAAAGGTCAATTATTATTTACGTAATTAACGTCGCATATTCTAAAAATTAAAACAGCAATTACCTGTTGCAGATTTTACGTCAAGCATTCTCTAATATTCGGTTAAAAAATATCAATAACAACTGATAAAATTAAGAAAATTGTTTAATAATTGATTATGACAAGCACTAAATACAGTAATCTAATTTGTATTTATACATGCAAAATGTATTGAAATTTGAGTCAGAACATGAAACTTTAGGATTGCAGATGTACCGCAGTTGCTTTTAAAAACGAAACATTGATGCATTCAGCAAACAACACTAGAAAAGTAAAACTTAATCATAACAAAGATGAATTGGTCAACATATGAATGTCACCCTGAAAATAAATTTTCAAATAAACCTTATGTCTTAAACAAACATCTGTCTTCAATAAGTTGGGTTTGTTTTCGCAGGCTAAATTACACCCCGAAACTTGAAACTTAAACGATGTAGATTTGGACATAGAAGAAAATACGGAACATATGTTTGCCTTCTAGTTAAGCAAAAGGGAGTATAGAAAGGAAAGATAAAACAACTAAGTTTGCTTTTGGTTCGATTACAAAAGCAACTGAAGTTCCGCCTTTTAAAATAGTAAATGATCTTCGATTTATAATATAATAAAAACAACGTTGTGGATATAACGAATAGAATATTTAGATTGTTTTAGTTAAAGCTCATTTTAAAGAAAATACAATGTAGCTGTAGATAAAAATAATAATAAAACCTCGGTTTATTGCTGACATGAATAAAAGAATAACTAACAATAATGGAGCTAACGTAAACTAACTTTGCTCATTATAAACATCCCAGGGATCATGGATTGCGAAAATTACATTTTTGTCATCCATAAAATGAGCACTTTGTATTTAATTCAGGCATTTTTTTTACTGCAACGCTAACAGTCAACCGTAAAAAATACTTTATTTGTTAAATGAAATACATTATTTGTGCGTTGCATACCAGGTTTCTACATACACAAAATATTCTTATAACGAATATCAGAGTAATTACAAATAAGTTTTGGTTTCTAACTAATGTTTTAAAAGCTTCCTGGTTTTAAGGAAAATATTAAATTTACGTTTTACGTGAAACTGTTTTGTTTAGTTTACTTCAATTTTCTCAATTAATTAATTACACAAAGTCTACATCGTCTATCCCTAATGCAATTGTCGTTTGCAAAGTTAATGTTAAAAGTTTTTAAATAGAATTATTTTAATAGATAACTCGATTTTTCAAGCGCTCTCAACTTTTTATATCATTGTGTCGAATGAGCAATTTGTAGCGTATGAAATATACTTTGTTTTAAATCTCAAAAGCTTATAAAATAAAACGTATACTTTGTTGTTATAGAAACATACAAAATTAAGCAATTTAAAGTTATCGTTTAAAAAACAAATAAATAATTTTTAAGCAATCATCAAAGTTACAGTACACAAAATCATAACGTATTACTTAAAAATTCCTAACTTACTAACAGAACTTTAGTAATACTAATTTTTATTGAAGTGTATTAATGTACTTAAAATTCTATAATCAATAATTTTATTTGAACATTACTAATTGTATACGCGGCAAATTTTAACACTACATAACAAAATAAACAATTTTCCTTGCTATTTGATTGAAAATACGTTTGTTATAGTAATTCATATGTGCTGAATACAGAACTGCAATCAGATTTGTTCTGGCACGTCAGGAAAAAAATTATGTAGTATCAAGATTATCAAGAATCGATAGGTTCGTCTCCTGATAACAGATATTTGAGTTACCGATTAAATTAATAATCTCTTCGTATAGTAAGGAACAAGTCCAGTTATTCTGAGAATTTACCACTGAGTAATAATTAAATAATAGCATAATAAAACCATCATATCAAAATACTTACAGACACAACATAACATCACGAGAATGAACAAGGCATTACAATTTTTGGTAATGGAATTAGCACAAGGTGAAAGGTGTATTTGATAATATATCGAAAACAAAATCTTGGTACTAAGTAGCCTTTAATTCCACAAGAAAAATTTAGAGATTCTAAAAAACTCCTTCATAACAACACTTACCCGTCGTATCTAATCACACGCCTACTCACACAGTCTGGCTTCCAATTTTGATCTTTCTCTTGCGACTACTAGGTTAAATAGTACTAACATGGATGTAATAGGGTATGCGAGATTAATTAACGTATGGGGTCTTAGTCACTAAATCACTACGGTACTAAAAAACAACACTATTAATTTAGCACCATATTTTAACAATACTTTGTATAACAAATTCTATACGAAACTTAAAGACAAAACTAATAATCTAGAAAAATCGAGCCTCATCTATAAAATTGATTGTAACGATTGTGACAAATATTACATCGGCCAGACCAAGCAAAAACTAAAAAACCGAATCCAGAATTAGTAGAAACAACAATACCAAGACTAAAACAACTGTGTTGTGCTGACATCATGTTAACTTGCAACACAATTTTAATTTTGACATCCCTACGATTTTAGACTGTGAATCCAACTATAAAAAACGACGAATTGCAGATATGATTTATTAAAAATTGTTTAATTGGTGCTGTCAGTTATATTTTCTATGCTAGTCTTACCTTGACCAAACAAATTATGTGTTTAGTACCTTATCAAATACACCTTTCACCTTGTGCTAATTCCTTTATAAAAAATCTTAATGCTTTGTTTATTCTCGTGATGTTATGTTTTCATATTATTGTTTTATTATGCTATTATGTAATCATCATAAAATTTTTTTTTGACTCAATAGTAGGTTCTAATATTTTGTTGTTTAACCTTTTAGTTTTTTAAAACAGATTGTGTGTTTTAAATTTTAAATTATAAAACAAATTTTTACAATTGGTACTAAGAGTTGGTTAATTATTTATACACTGTTATTATAACAAATAAGGGAGCGGTTTGATGAAGTGCTAATTATAAGCACGAAACGTCGCAGATTAACTGGACTCGTTTTTCCTTGTTTCCTCCTGTACAAAGGGATCATTAATTTGATTGGTAACTTAAATAATTATCAAGAATAATGTTATTAACCACGTTGAATTGGTATTGTGAGAAGAAAGAATTGGTACTAGATAATCTGTACTATGCACCACAAGCTTTAGAGCAGACTGAAAATCCAGATACACAATTTTTAACTTGTTCTTCTTGCAGTACTCGGATATGTTCGTCCTGCAGAAGTAGCAATTCGAATGGTGATCTTTCCGCTTCCGTCAAATCATGGAAACAGCAAAAAGTATATGATTTTGATTACCGTTTAACCACTGAGTTAGGCGGTAGTAACAGACAAGGCAACAAAGACAAGGAGCCCATGTAATGTTTCTAAGCTATACGTAGCCTTTTGGTCATGTTTTTGCGATGGTCGGACGTCGTATACTTTCCACAAATGTAGCAAAAGCAGTCCGAATTGTTCACACAACTGCGCCTATTCATCTTTCGTTTATTGAAACACCATATACCGAATCAGCAAATCGTCTTATACAAAATTACTTCAATGCGAATTTCTTTGATTGTTGAATAATAAAACACAAAACTACACTATCACGAACTATTTCGAATCAGACTGACGGACCAACAGGAGAAAGTGCACGGAGAACTAATTTGATAAAATATGTTGAATCCTGCTCGCATGCTGTAGCTCTCGGACAAGTTAAAACTTGCCCAAGTCCGCCTGTATGTTTTTACTACTGCACACTTATATTTTTACAAACGCATAAAAAATAATAACCTTGAGAATACACACACACATTTGTACATCATACTAAATAATACGGCTTAGTGATGAATTTATTGTTGCGTAGTGTAATTGGCAAGCAGAAACTATTACACATTGCTTTTTCCCAATGTCTTTTACGGTGTGGTTTTATCCCGCAGTTTTATTCAAAACTGTTTTGAAATACGCGGGTGTAAAATCAACTTACGTTTACCGCCGTCCCATGAAAATTTTGATTGATCATACAAAGGAAATAAAGAAACATTTATACGTAAAGCAAATACTTTCCAACGGAATAAAAGCTGAAGTCCTAAAATTAGAGTATTAATTAGACTAAGCTTCCTATAGCATATAGAGATGTGTCGGTGTTACAGGAACGGTTACTTTGGAGCGGTATTTTCAAATCGCCGGTTCCACATTTTTAGAGCAACAGGTTCCAGTCACGATAGTTATGTAGCGCACGCGGATCATAAACCAGTCCCCGTAATGGGTGGTGCATCGTTCTACGGTCACTTAGAACAGAAATACTAATTTTGATCAAACAACTACATTTTTATAAAAATGTATTTAACCTTTTGTTTTATTTCGCGATAACCTTTTAGAAAAAAACGACGCATGCAGTTTTCTGTGGCACCTGCTGTTCTATACTCAATATATAGCTAAAAGTTGTTTTTGTAATCAACAATTAGAGTTATTTAAGACGTCTATATCGAAGGAACTATCTAATAGTAAATTTAAATACCATTTTTTATAACGATGGGTAAAAAAATTCATTCCCAAAAAAATTATTTATATGAAATTATTTTGAAGAAAAAAACAACTGATTTTACAGCAAAATGTTAATATTTAAATTCTAAAAAGATATAAATTTTGTTTACATATATGAATACACATTGTGTACACTTCATACGATATATTAAATAAATAGCATTTTAATAGTCGTCTGCTTGTCACTATTACAAGGACTGCTATTTATGTATTGAGAATAGAAACAACAAACAAATGAATTTTATCACCTTATCAGCTTTTGCATGCGACTCAACCACTCTTCGAAGTCCAGTCAGAAGACGATACCTCTAAAACATGCTTTTTGAAGGCTTTAACAGCTACTTTGGGCGATGGAAATCCTTGTCCAGGCCTTTAATTACTGAGAACAAGAAGAAGTCATTAGGTGCCAAGTCGAGGCTGTAAGGCAAATGGCCCTTGAATTCATTCTTTTATGTGTTCAAATACTCGTTTGTTTCACGTCATGTGTGAATAAATGGTCTTTTGATTTTTGAGAGCCACAGTTGCAACATGCCGGTTTTAGTGAAGAAACACGCTACCATTTGCTGCTTAACGTTTTAAGAATAAACATCTTCTGTTGGCTTTTCTTCACATTGAAACACTCAAACTGCCAATTGGCCTTTTCTTTTTGGCTCATACGCATACGATTTTTTGTAACCTGTGGCGATGCTGTATATAGCTTTGGATGCACCACAGTAATATTTTGTCATAATTTTACGGCACCAATCGACACGAGCATTTTTTTAGCATCTGTCATTAAATGTGGAATCCAACGCGCACACCGCCTCCAAACATACAAATGTTTGTGCAAAATCTTATGTATGTTAGTCATACTAATGCGTAAACATGTCTCGGTTTCACGGTATGTCACATAACTATCTTCTCCAATTAGTTTTCGCACAGCATCGATATTTTCCGGCTACCTACCAATTTTGGACGACCTTCTTTAACTTCATCCGGGAGTGAACTAAGGCCACGTTTTAATTCAGTGTACCAGCGGTATACAGTGACTGTGGATCGCGCTTCATCGCAAATAGTTGAATTCAGTCGATGAATTGACTGTTCTTGAGTTAGACTACGTCGAAAGTCATAATATATCATAGCTCAAAAATGTGTGCCATTTATATTCGTCTTTTAGCCGAAATAAAATTTTCAATTTAGTGCAAACAACACAAATAGTACCCGCACGTCAAAACGTTCTGAGTAGGTATAATGTCAAAGATGTCACTTTTTACAATGGCAATGTCAGATTTCATCTGGCAATACTAGTGTTGCCAGTTCTTAATACATAAACAGCAACTCTTGTATTTGGTTTTTGATATGAATAAGTGTATTCGTAACTTGTAACGTATTTGGTACACAAAGCTACGAACATTTTGGAACTATCGTTACAGAATAACTGTTACTTTGGAGCGCGACTTCATTGGTACAGTCGCGGTCGGAATCGTTCTATACGCGTAACCGTTTTTCTTATCATCAGACAACTTTTCAGTAAATTATCGCGAATTTAAGATTTAAGAAAATTGTTGCATAAGGACAATTCTTTATATGTTAATTAATCGGCTCTTATTTTGATTAAAACTTAAAAAAAAACTGCAAAGATCTTATAAAAAAAAAACTATATGCAAAAACCAAAACCTAAAACACAAAATAGTATTATGAAAAAAAAACTATTAAGTAAAAACTAAGAATAGTAGGAAAGTTTATTTTTTAGATAACTACAGTCGGACCTCCATTCAATGAACTCCTATTTAATGATTTTTTCTATTTAGTGATGTTTTCTTTAGGATATTGACCTTCGGGTTAAAATGCGTGTAAAAACACCTCTAAAATATGATGTTCAAATTCTATATTATGATCTTTTTCAAAGAAAATGTTACCCAACTACTTAAAGTTTTCTTGGAATCACGTACAATTTACTTTACCTTTGCAATACCGCATTGTTAAACGGATAAGCGGATTATAAGACCTCTTAATTTACGCTATTACTAATGGTACTAAAAATTCTGTACATTTGTAAATGACATAAATGCATGAATTGTTTAGAGGATTATAGGATTTCCTTCGAGTTTTGAATTGCATTGTCATGTTATTGAACACGTTTCATTTGCAATTTTTTCGTTTCAAGTTGTTTAAGTGTAAAGTTGGTTAAAAATGACAAAACAAAAGTGTTTATAATTAATATGTATTTCTTATGTACGTTTAAATTTGTGTTTTATTTTTTAAGTATAAATTCTATACAATGAAGTTTCTATATAACGATGTTTTTGAAGGGAATTTTGAACATCACTATATAGGAGTTCGACTGTACTTTAAATAAAACAAAGAAGTTTCAAATTTACATAAACATTCATGAAAAAAAAAGTTAAAGAACCACCAGCAGATTTTTGGCAACAATAACTATTAAAATATATTCTATGTATCACATCATATGCTTAAAAAAAGCTAAAGGAAATTTAAGTTAATTAATAGAATACAATGTTGTTTTGTTTCTATTTATTATATATGCCAAAATATGGAACTGATAAATTTAATATATTTTTATTCAAAACGATAACAACAAAGTAGTTGTCAAATTAAATAAAATACAATGCGCAAAAAACTTAAAGGAAATTATAATAATTTTTTTATTAAAAACATTAAATGGTCTAGTAAAAAGGAGGAAGTATAAGTAAATGCTTATTAATGAATTTAAACTAAATTGTTGTAAGTAAACCAACTCGAGACACAGGAAAAGTAATGTTCATTTTTGTCAGATACAAAGTTGGTAGCTTCCGTATTTCATTTCTATTGTCGGAATTAAAATTTACGGTTGCATTACGGCGTGAAAGAATCTTTAGAAATGGAGAAGTAAATAAAGCAAGAAGTGTACAAAGATGTAGTGTAAAAAGCGGCCCACCTATTTTCTACCGTATTAAAAATGCAATGGATGTCCGCTCAGAGTGGTGTAGCGTTCTTCGCATTCTGCTAGATATTGTCGTCATTTATCATACTTCCAACACAATGGACATATCCGGGGATAGAAATGTTATAAATATTTAGAGGCAAATCATGAAATAAATAAAGCGTGTCGTATACTTTGGGATTGCTGATGCTCGACCACATCAGATCGTTCCATGTCTGTATAAAATATGGCTATATTTTCGTGTAGTCATTTAAAAAGATGTCATCATTATGGTTCAACCGTTTTACAACTAAGATAAAAACGTTTGGATATCAAACGGGTATCCCCAAAAACTATTCGTCAACTTTTCTACATTTGTCGTTTACGCAAAATTTATTTTTTCTACTTCTAAATACCTACTTGCCTTAGTTTTTAATACTTTTTTCAAGACATTATTAGTACTAATACACAATAAAAATATTTGTAATAAAAAAGAATAACAATTTTTGCATTACGAAAATTTGTTATTTACGTTTACATGGAAACAACGTAATGTTAAATGTAATTTGGATTTGTCTTTAAACGTTTTTTAAAAATGCGCATTTATTGAATATAATTGAAATATTAACTTGTCAAAAGTTTTTACCGTTAAAAAAAATTCATTTTTGTATGTTTTCACCGCTAGTAAAAACTGTATGTACTATTATAATCAAAAGACAAAAATAAAATTGATGCCATAAACAAAACTTAGCTGTTCCGTTCCAAAGAATCTCTTAATCCTTAAATCAGCTAGTAAGATGATAATATATATTTTATGAAATCTAAAAAAAGACATTTATAATCGATTCTTTTAATAAGAAACATCTACTAATCAATATACTAAATTATTCATCAAAATACTAAGTTTTTTGTATAAAGTAATTTTATATAGTAGCGTTACTTTAATTGTTAGAAACAACAATTTGCTTTTACTTATTCACATGATATTGTTACTTTGAATTTTGTATTTCTTTAATTTTTATTTATATATACCTACGATTAAACTCAATATTTATCACAAGCAAAAAGAAGAGACAAAAATTTTATAACAAATTAAAAAAAAATAATTTTAACAAATCCATATAATAAAACTGTTTTATTTGAAGTTCAATAATAATTTTTTTACTACTTTATTTTTAGTAATTTCTTGTTTTTAATTTTAATAAGATGTTCAAACACTTTTAATTGTTTTGCTATTGCATTATTTATTTACTCGATGTATGCTCATTTTTGTTCTTTATTGTACTACATATTTTACTTTTTGCGGGTATTTCATTTAATTGATCTAAAATTTGTTTCTGCGTGTATTCGACAGAACCCAGCTATCTCTTTCATAAGTGATAATTGCTTTTTAAACTTTTTTTTATTATTAAAATACTTTGTTATAACGGTAGTACAGTTTTAAGGTTTTTCTTGTATTTGATTTTAAAATTTTTTTAATTTGCATTAGTAAGTACTTAATTTTTTTTTTTTCGATAACCCAATCTTCAATTTTGCAACTCAATTCTATGTTTCTCTAATTCTTGTTGTTATGTTTTTTATTTTGTTTTAGTTCTTTCTTTCTCTAGCAAAAATTTAAATGACATCAACAAATACACATTCTCACAAAGTTATTGGTTTAAGTTTCTCATTTAATAATATTCAATTTTCATATTTTAGATTTAAAATATTGAAAAAAATTAAAGTTTTTCTTTATGTAGGTACGTTTTGATTTTTGATGTGCATTTTATTCTACTTCACCAAGTTTTGCTTTTAGCTAATTCTAAAACCTAGTTTTCTGTTAAATACTGTTATTTTATTCAGCTTGGCTTAATTTCAAGTTATCCTTACCAATTTAGTTTATCAAAAATGTACTCATACAGATAAATAAATGGATTTTCTTATTGCTAGCTTTCACAAACATGATTGGTTGTTTCCTTAGTCAACTTCAAAACTTAAATAATAACTATCTGACCACAGTTTTAGTCTGAAACAACTACTATAGAATACGTATTTTATTATCTATTTCAAAATTTGCTTTTTTCAAATCAAGAGTAAAATTCGAATCCAATGCTGTGACTAATTCTAACTATAAAATTGGAGGTTTGCTGATGAATTATGTTAAATAAATCTTTGTCAAATAAAGCTTAAAATTTGTTCTGCAAACGCAAAAAAAGTAGCTTATTTTTTCAAATTTTCATTTAATTCAGTTTTTGCATAAAAAAAAATTTGCCAATGAAAGTCAAATTTTAATACTGGTTCAATTCATCATCACTCAACAAACTATGGGCATTAGAAATTTTATTTTTATGTAATAGCTTAATTATTTCTGATTTTGCTTTTTCGGACAATTTTTTAGTGTTTGTGTCTCTCAAGCTTTTTTATTTTCTAATTGTTTTCATCGATTTATTTATATATTTATACTTAGCGAATTTTGTGTTGGTGTTTTCTGTTTTGCTTAACACAGTAGTTTTGATTGTGTGTCTATTATTGCTTTTATTTGTTTTTCTTTCCAAGATCTATCGCGTGTTGGATGTGTTTGTTTATTTTATTTATATTAATTGTACATACGTTTTTGTTATGCAAAGTCATATTTAACAATATAATTTTAATAAATAATCTCTTTTGTTACAAATCTACAACAAACATGGTTTAACGTTTAAGTTTTCAACCAATTTCAATATCGCCGGTTTGGTGCAAAACCTTCAAGTGCCTCTGAAAATTACTTAGATAGGTTAAAATGAAGCTGAAATTTTGCACAAATACAATAAACTAGTTTATATCCTATTTTAGGGATTTTATAAATATATACCCAATAAATCTATTGTATCTTAACTTCTTCCGGGCAACGACGTTTTTTCACGCACTTTTTGACGCGAGCTTTTTGCCGTAGAACTTTTTGACGCGAAGACGATATGACACAGATACTGTTTGCCGGGAGTATTTTTTGAAACACGAACAAAAACAGTAAACTGCAATTTATACAATGTTATTTGTAAACACCTACTAAAAAACTATTACAGATATTTGCACGACCTTATATTATTTCCCTAAAATTGTAAGTAAATATGCAGAATATAAATTTTTTTATAATAATATGCTAATGACTTTAATTAGTTAATAAAATATGTATTCAGATTATACTTATGTAATTGACGAACTACATATGTAATTACAAGAAAATTTACGGATAAATGGAACGAATTAGTGATACACAAATTAGAATTCAAGAATCATAAACTAGGTAATTAGACTAATTTCCGATAAGATAATAAAAGAATATTTCATCTTGATTTGAGCACATGAAGGTTCATTAACTATTGAAAAAATGTTCTAAACATTTTTTTTAAATAAAATTATATATTCTTATTAGATTATATATAAACGATACCTATTATCATTATTGAATTAAAAAAAAATAAAAATAAAAACCAAGCTTTAAATTATGTGATTGCATTTAAAATTACTAAGTTAAAATATATTTTATATTTTTTCGTGTTCTATATCTGTGAATCAAAACTGTCTGCGCTTAAACTGTACGTCAAATAAGCTTGCGGCAAACAGTATCTGCGTCAAATTATCTTGACAAAAGACTCGTGTCAAAAGGTGCACAACAAAACGTCCTAGTCCAATCTTTTTCATAATCATTACGTTTGGATCATTTGTATCCTATGTCTAGTATGTGGACTAGCATTACATTAAGTTTCAGATTGCAAAGCAGTGAAACATAACCAGAAATAAAACATAGGCTTTTTTGCGTTATTGTTTATGGGCACTTGTGTTTAACGTTTATTATGACAACTGTGCGTTATGATTGTGTAATAGTCAAAATGGGCAAAAAAAGTAGGAAAATACCTGTTGTACTAAAAATATCTGTTTTAGCATTTAGCTTAAATGATGCTAAGTTGTATTTATTTGTAACTATGACTTTATAGTTGATCATAAACATTCTTACTTCAAACTAGCAAATTACAATTAGAATGAGCAATAAAATGTTTTTTTTTCAGGGTTGTCATTCCTATAATGATAAAAACTCTTGTATCGAAGAACCAATCGCATAAACTTAGAGTCGGAACTACGTATTCAATTTTACAATTACACCCAACAATAACGTGATACTTTTACTAAAAGTAGTGATGATATTGATGCATCAGAATATCCATATGCCACAGATAGCGACTCCGACTATATACCAGAGCATGCAAATTAGATTGGGAAGAAAATTTACAAAAAAAACATGACAGAAAATACCACAAATATTATTGAACTCGATGATTCACAAGCAAATGAAAAAACCGACAGAAAGAGGACAAGGATAAAAAACCAATGAAAACAAAAAATTGCAAAAAAAGATGAGGAATTCTGGAAAAGTATATACGACCATAATCAATAAAATTGATCCTGAAAGAAAATTGAAAGAAGCGTGCAAATAAACTTGCCGTTTAAAGTGTAGAAATAAAATTAAAAAAGTACCTAAACATTCTTTTTTTGAATATTAGAACCTAGGTGATGCTAACTGCCAACGAGAATTCATCTTGCGCATTTGTTGCTTTTAAAGAAAAAACGAACGCGTCAATGCTTACGGTCTAAAAATTACACAAATTTAAAATATATAAATACACACAAAGAGAACAATGACAGGAGAAGTCGTAGAGAAAGAACTTATTTTTATCATTTCAAATCTGACAAAAATGTCAGGGAAAAGGTACTTCAAACGTTTTTTTAAAATATACTTGCTATTAGTTACTAAGTAGTAAAAACAATCGCCAAATATGTGATTGAAATAAGCATTAAATTTACTGTAAGTTAAAAGAAACAAAGGGGAACATCTCGTAAACTAAGAATCAGTCAAAGACATGGAGAGAGAGCATATTAATCTATTTGAAACTGACAAAGGCCATTACTGCAGAAAAGCTCCTTTAAAAAAATATTTACCTGCTTTATTGAATATATCTAAAACGTATAGAATGTACTGCGACTACTGCAAAGAAAAAAAGAAAACTGGTACGAGAATCTGCTTATTGCTGAATTTTTGCAAATGAGTTAAATATAGGATTTATATTCCAAAAAAGATCTATGCAAAGTGTGAAAAAAAGTTCTATTAAAAAACAGAATTAAACTGCACATACAAATAAAGAAGCTATTAGAAAACATAAGGATGTAGACAAAACATGAGCTGCAGTACATGACTAATGTTGAGTATGTCTTACAATCCTCTAAAGTCAATGTTGGTAAAGCCTATTATTATAAATCAAAGTTAGCCGCATATAATTTGACAATTTTTAATTCATTTCAAAAACAAAGCTTCATGTGACACAAACGGTGTATGCGAAATTGGAAGCTGTATTGTGACGTTCATAGCGCAAAATGTGGTTCAAGGTAGTTCAAAGAATTTTCAATTTACTCGGACAACTGTGCAGGACAAAATCAAAATTTAGGTATGTCCTGCACCTCTATATTGTCATAAAACACAATTTTAAGATTACCTTTAGTTTTATTGAGCTAAGGCATGCGCAGAACAAAAAGGACTGGATGCATATCGTTACTGAAGCTTGTGCAAGAAAAATTTTTGTTTACACACCAACAGCCATTATACATTTCTTTGAACATTTATTAAAAAACCGTAGATAGAAATGTCAGAAATAGATTTTTTGATTTAAGCGATTTATTAACAAAAACTAGTCAAAATATGGAGAGAGACAATAATAAAACTATGGTTAGGTCCTCTGACATTAACTGTGTGCGCGTAAAAAAATATCAAGTTTTACATAAGCCTGCCACGCGAAGGTTAATAAACAGTGTTAAGAAATTTAATAATTTTTATACTAAATTATCAGAATCCGATTGCAAATTACAGGATATGCATTCTATACTATGTCCACTGTTTACCAATTTGTATGCATTTTTCAAAGAAAATTTTTTTCTTACTGTATATTTAGTACTCAAGAACCAAAACTGATTAAGTCCAAACAGAATAAGATAAAATAAATCAGCTGAATTACCATTTCAAAATCTTCAACAGCATTTTCTCGGTTTTGTGCAATTGTGACATAGAATGGTGTTGCACCAAACCGATGATATATTATTTATTTTGCATAATCCAAATTTAATAAACGTAATTCTGTTAATAATAAACTTATATTTTAAAGAGACGGGTTTTTGATGTGTTACAATTAAAACGTAGACGAAGTAAACAACACTACTCATAAAGTGCTATAATCAAAAAATTCATTCAGATCAGCAATAATACAAAACTATCATCATTATAAAATGTTTATTTTTAAAAAAATCTATTTGCAAATAAACGTAATTTTAGATTATTTGTTTGATTTTGCATTGTCCTTATTTTTTTTAATATACGAGTGTGCAAAAAACTTAATAAATAACTTAACTTTATTTTTAATGTAAATTTGCCAAGATCTATATTAAATCTTTAACAACTTTTATCAAGATTAATTTTTATCGTGCCGAAATACTTAGAGGTTATGAACTTTTTATATTATTAATAAAACGTGCAATAAATGTACGATAAAAGCAAAGCGGTTTGCGTTATTATTGCTAAAATATTTAAGACAATTCATAAACTGTACAAAGTATTATAGTAGATTTCCTTGTCAAAGTTTGTGATGTAATTGCAAATTACAATAATGCTACGCTAGGGATGTTTATTTATATTGACAGATAACCGATATACATGCTTCCATTGCAGATAACAGTTTGAAGTTATTCTATCTAATTACAATCTGTTCTTGTACAACTACATTTCCATCGTTATAAAAATATAAGAGTGCTAATAAAAATGTATGCAGTTAATAATAGTTTAGTAGTAAATTATTAACTAAAAGCAGTTTTAAACAATATAATAGTAGGTATTATATGTTTGTTTTATTCAATGAGGTATAATATAATACCTCATTGGTTTCAATATAGTTATTTCTAAGGATAAGTCTCGCCAGATATTAATTTAACTACTGTGGTTTCCAATTCTAAACAAATGAATAATTATTAGTTTACTGTCCAAATCTGTAAATTCGTTTGTAAAACATACAATATTTATAATCTTAAATATTTTTATTTAAATTACAAGAATTAGATGTTTAACTGTTTCTAACGTAACACAACAATTAATGTAAAATATAAATTTTAAGAACAAAAGTATAACTTAATAATAAATAAAACAATGTTATATCAAAATACTATAAAAAGATGGATTATACTAATTTAAGGCGGTTTCAGTAGCAGCAATTTTATCAAAAAGTGTAATTTACAATTTAAATGTATAAGATGTAAATCTACATCTCAAAAATAAAAATGTATGTATGGAAACGTAATGGCAATTAGCACGACGTGCAAATTAAGTAAGGCCACATCAAAATAATAATGTCTAGTTCACCAAGTAGTTGCAAGATTAAAGTTTTAAAATCCATGTAGTTATTTTGTATTTCTGCATAGTCATATTCTCATAAAGACAGCCAAACGTTTACCTAGAAATAATATGAATAGAAGTCGCGGTTATTGAATTCTTCAGCCATATTACTTTTGGAAGATACCATTGCGTTATTGTTGTTTTATATATTTTTTCTTTAAATGCTATTGTCGAATGCTTACATTGCCAAAACGTATTATTTTTAGTTACAATATTAAATAGTGCTTAACAAGCAAGGATAAATAAAAAAAGAAAAATAACGAGATCGCGTATCCAGGTAGCGGAAACAGGAACCCCGTGTCCGTCACCATGGTGACTGTTTCTATCTATTTAATATCACATAGCGTCGCTTCAGTCAAAATCAAGCCAAATTACATCGAGTTAGGTCTTGATCTAATTTGAATTTCATAAGCGACTGTACGTCGTTGGATTTATTGAGGGTATTCGATCGGATCGTCCTCAATTATGTTTTATCAAATTGTAATAATACATTTTCTTCGAAAAGCTATCCATTTGTTTTTGATTTTTTTATTACTTTTTAAAATAGACAAAAAGCATTGGTATTTATTTCAACAATTCTTTCTATATGGAAGCGAGAATGAAGTTATATCAATTTCAGGCTAGCGATATTCGTGTAAGCAATTCTCATCGCGGTTTCGCCGGCTGGTGAATATCGTCGCCGTCGCCGCATTTCGCAATAAAGTCATTTGGCTCAACCCCAATACATAACAGACAGATAGGAAGATGAGCCAAGTGCACGTAAAACTGGGAACAATAACTGCTAAGTCTTGAGTGCGACAGAGATGCTATAGCAAATCCAATTAATTTACCTTACTAGGAAACAAACGATTCACGACAACAATATAACCGGCTATGCTTGATTTGAAAATCCAATTTCAAGATTTTATCATAATGCAATTAGTTTGTTTAAGGCAAATATAGATAAAATCAATAAAATTACGTTTGCAAATTATGCGCACATATAAAAGTGATGAAGCTCTTATGCATATATGATTCAGTTAGTATAATTTAATCTTGTTAACTAAGAGCCATTTTAAACTGTATGCAACTTTTACAACACCCTTCATTTTGTGCAGCAGTAACGGCATTATGATTGTTAAAAGCTTGGAAATTACTGTCATCAGAGATGCAATGCCCGCAAGTTGCACTCGACAATATCAAATAATGAACTTCTAATGCGATAGATGTGGATAGTGCAATACTATTCCAGTGTTATCAGTAGCCATAACACGGCTAAGCTTTTATCCCGCACGCTGTGTCTGACGGGCTAAGCTATGCGACGTTCTTATAATTCTATTACTTATCTCCCGGTTGGACTTTTTATCTATTAACTTCACCGGAACTGACTTTTGTAGTTCCTAATTATGTTATCCACTTCCCTTTATCACATTGAATGAATAGTGCCAGTGTCAGTTGTTTGTAGAACGGTCACGCCCTCCAATGCAACGTCCTTTTGACTTGCTAAACGAATATTCGATATGAGCGTTTGCTTTTAGCACCCCCATTCTTCATCACAACTGGAATTGTGCGTTGATTAAATGATAAAACTTTTTAAGCTCCGGAAGGTATTTACTTAATCAGATTCTTCTTTGTAATGCATTTCTTAATAAAAGCCTTTGTGACGTAGGAAACATACTTGAAAGACTACATAAACATTCTCTCACCGTTTATAAATAAACTTCTTCTTTCAATCAGTATTATAAATAATAGTGTTAGAAATACATACTTCATTTAATAAGACATTTTTGAGACGTAATTTTTTAATAATTATATGTGGCACATATTGCTAAAATTTTTGTTTAAATTGTTTCAGTTTTTTACTGTAAAGAACAATGAACTCTGCGATATCTAATGTAATTGTCTCAATCAATAACTTACAATTACTCCAATCTCAGACAAGAGGGTTTCGTTTTATTGCAGCGCTATACCTCCATACAAAAAAGTTAAAAGAGTCTCGAGTGTGTTGCATGTTCAATTAGAAAGTGGAAAACAAAAGGTTAAAGACGAAATCACAATAACATAAGTGATTTCTTTGTTACTCAAAACTGATTTTTATGTATTTTAGAAACTCTATGTCAAAATCTTAAAATTGTTAATTGATTGTATACAAATAAGACAAAATAAGTAAATATGAAATAAATGGTTTTTCGACGCAAAATAGAAAATATTTCGATGAAAACTTATCTTGACGCAAACAAAATGTTATCTGGAATGGACTTAATTATTTCATCATATATAAGAACATTTTTAACAAATACAAATGTCGTTTAATGTTAGTGTTTTTATCTTTAATTATACGCACTATTTTTGACTAAAATATCTATTTTTTCATAGCATATTATTCTAGAATGAACTCAACAAAAGAGCTGGACCTTAACAACCAATTTGTTAATTTTTATGTTATAATTAAGGATTCACAGGCTTGGCTTGGTTTTCAAAAGCTTGGCTTGAAATCAAGTCAAGCTTTTGAACAATTAAGCCAAACTTTTGAATAATCGAGCCAAGCTCAATATTAGCCAACCCAAGCGTTTACAGACCAAGTTTTTAAGCTATTAAAAATACTATTATCTTGATGTAAAATTTATAGTCCAAAATAAAGTTTATCGAAGACAATTTACACAAATCACTTTAGCTAACAGCGTCAACTGAAGAAATCAAAACAGAAATTATGCAAGTTGTCAAACTAAGTTCTAAGTAAGCTAAATTTATAATTTATACTTTTTACATTGTAACGTTTTTTGTTTATTTAGAAAGAAATAAAAATTGGTATCGGTATTTACTAACCATTTATTTTGTAGGTGACGGAAAATTAAGAAGAACAATAATTAACGCAATACAAAAAGACATTTTCAAATAAGATAATTAAGTAAATGTAAATATGAATATGGTTTTATTCACTAATCTTTGTTTACTCTTACATATAGAAGCGTTTTCCCAGTTCAGTTCAAAGTTATAAAGTAGTCCATGCTACAGTTGGGTAATTATTTACAGTGGCGGCAGCAAGAGGGTTATTTCAATACTAAAGTTATAAAAACGCATTCTTACTTAGTAAAAGATTTATTCTTAAAGTAAATTTATCTATTTTTGAAATAAGTAAAATGAAACGTTATATATTTGCAATTGTAAATTATTGATAAAAGAATTTTTAGTCATTTTTTGGAGGGTCATTGACAAAATGATGTAATACAGAAGTTGCACCTGATTATTTATATTATGGCAGCAAGCTGTAACACGTGTGTACCTATTCTAAAGTCTACTTTTGCAAAAAGAGCAAGAAACAGTTTGAAAAAACTTGATAAAGCTTAGAAAAGCTTGAAAACCAAGACAAACCTGTATCTTCAAACAACAACCCAAGTCAATTTTTTTTTTAAACTTGACTTTCAAGCTCAGCCAAGCTTTTACGTTTCAAGTTAAGCTACTTGTCTTGGTGAATCTTTTCTTTCTGTCAAATGTATCTTTCTTTATTACAACATATAACATGAAATATAAATGGTGACACTTATCTTACATACTGAAAAGAGCTGCATCAATAAATTTTTATTAATAAAAATGTTAGGTTATTTCAAAAATCAATTGTTGAACTTTTTGAGTTTGGAATAGAAACTAAACTGATATTTTTTATAAAATGTCTGAATAAAAGAAGATCAAATTTAGTTTGATTTACAATCAATGTTTCTCTATAATAAATTAAAAAAAATATTATTGATTACAAAATTCAAACAAGTTTTATGATTACTTCCATTAAAATATTTTTTTGTACTTCCGTTCGTTTTGATGTACTTTGCAGTTATTGTAGCTTTTTTTCCTTTTGTTTTTTTGAAGCAATATATCTAAACAATCATTAATCGTCGCCGTCGTCTACATCCACGTGCTCGATTACCTAAGGACATTTCTACTTCCGAATCCAATCTGAAATACGCATTTTTACTCTAAATTCAAAAGATTACAGATCAAATAGAGAAACTTTTTCGTAAGAATGGTATTAAACCCATATTAAACTCGACAGGCAAAATCTTTTAGATTTTTTCTTTTTCCAAGAACAAATTTTTTACATTTTTATTTCAAGGTGTTTGCCAAATTTCTTGCTCATGTGGTTTAATCTACATTGGTGAAACCGGCCATTCAATCATTACACGCATTTCAGAACATGGTTCTCGGTCATTACTGCTTTATCAAAAACACGCCTCTTTTTGACCGTAACCCAATCAGAGTCGACCTTAACCAGTTGTGACGATACTTGTTCTTTATATATAGAAACTACTTCTTCTCAAGTCACTTCTATGGAGTTTAAGATCTGGTTTGGTTGAAAAGTTGATTACCTAACTCTGTAGCAGTTCTTGTTAGATTGTCGTTTGTTTTTTCAAGTTTATTGTTTTCTTTCTTACCTTTTTCATTTAAAATCTGGCTTAGTTCACAAGTTTATTGCTTAACTTTTGAGAAGTTCTTAGTTATATTTTGGTTGCTTGTTTGAGTTCTTTGATTCCTCTCGCGCTCCGATGGAACCCCTTACGAAAGTGGGCGAAACGATGGCAATTTCGGTTATAACAATGACGCGCTCTAAACCCGGAACACGTTCTCATTTTAGTATATTTTAATTGTTATACCAAAATAAGACTTACTCCTAGTTTCTTAACATAGCAGGTAATAATAGTTGCTACTTCGGTAATACACTCTCGACACTTTCGAGGAGTGCAAGCTTGCATTCGTCGATTTAACTTAGTAACCACCGGCTTTGAATCCGAACAAATCACTAAGATACTCGTAAAATACAGGTCAATGTAAGCAGTAATACTCAATTGCGAAATACGCTGAAGGTTTCATATTTATACTGGACTGAAAGTAAAATATTAATAAATAAACCACATAAAAAAAAATTATAGTTAGTAACATCTGGTCAAAGTAGAATTCTCTTTTTGCAGTAACCACTGAAGTCATCCACCTAACATTAATCGTACTGGGTTTGAATTTATTCACTAAGTGGTAGACATGTATACAATAGAAAATGCTTCCACATTTCGTAATTGTGTTTGCAGGAAACGACTCCGAGCCTCCTCTATCTGTGGTAATAACGTTAAAAGAAAAAAAAATTGATTAAAATTTCATTGTGCTGCAACAAAAGTCGCTTACACCTATAAAAAAATTAGAAAAATCGTATATATGTATCTAAGAACATTTTATTTCTTATATCCATAAAACCTGAAATGCTGTAACCATCTTTTCATTTCCAAAAAATGAAATCAAGAAGAATTTATGTATTCGTGCAATGACTGGATGTTTTTGAGTAAATCTGCAGAAAAGCATCTAAACAAGTATCAATCATATAAAATTCAAAAATTAGAATATGCAAGAATTATTGTTTCAACGTCCTAAACTTGCGTAAGATGCTGTACCTCATTTAAAAATGTTTTTTTTCAATATTTACCTAAACGATTACTAAACATAAAAAGATTGCCAAATAACAAGAAAAAATATGCGAAAAAACTGCTAAAATTAATATTAATAGCGCAGAAAAACGCGACATCAGAAATGTTGAAAGCCATTTGTAGTATTTCAGTCCCGAGGAAATTAATTGTGAATGTTAGTACCAATAGTAATAAAATGTACTCGCGTAATTTAAACTGGATTCTTCCATGTAATCTAAAACTTAATTACTGATCAGATTCTGAATTTATTAGTTATGTAAAAGAAATTTAACAAAGAGTCACTTGAACTTCTGGGTCATTATGTTAACAAAGAGTCACTTGAACTTCTGGGTCATTATGTTATATTGTTACGAATTTTATTATTAAAACTAATTTATTTAAACGACTAAAAGTATGTTTTACTTATACTAGAAATATGTACACTTTTGAATTAACGGAACTAATTATATCTAATAATATTTAATAAAAACCTTTACACTATAATTTATATCACTTACAAGAAGATAAGATAAAGTCCGCGGATAACTTCACACAATTGTTTACACTAAAATCACGTACAAGATTAATCTCCGTGTATTTATGTACACACTCGCGCTAACGACTTATTTATTTAGAATTGTATAATCTTCTTAACACTGCTGTATTCGCATTACGGCAATAACTGACCTACGATTTGTTTCTTCGGTATTTATACACATTTGGAAATCCTTCTCGAGTGTTCCCTATCTTTCGGTATATCTTCTAGAAGATGGATAACAACTTCTAGAAGGCTCTTGAATTTGCAGATAACTTCTCGAACGTTTCATTATGTTTGCTTTTATAAGGACCTGGAGTTTAAGGTTTTCTTATATATTTTGTATTGCCAACTAAATGCTGCTTATTTTAAATAATATAGATGTTATCTATAATATTATTAAGTTTATTACAAATGTGAAAGTAATAATTTAAGTTTATTGTGTAAATTATGTGGCTAATAGATTTAACCTAAGGTCAAAATGAAATTATATAAGTAAAAACTAAGAAATACTTGATATATTTTAGCATTGTTTATGCGAGATTCGAAATAAAATGTTCCGTGCGCTAAAGTACTGTCTTTCTTATACAACTTATCTACCTTGTTTCATTACACTCTTTTTGTCAACTAACTTGTTTCATTACTACTATTTACAATACTGGTTACTTTCTCCCCTACCCTCAAAATAATTCTAGGTGGGGACTAATTATTGTTACGGGTCATGACGTAACAAGCATCATTAAATGTAAGTGTACATTAAATCGCATAAAGTGGTAAAAGCAATGCAAAGTTTCATGATACAACCAACTAATGTTGATTTATTTTGTTCAAACATTTTTTTTTATGAAGAAAGCATTTGTTGTACGTTTAACAAAGGATAAGTTGTAAGAAATTGAACGCAGTACGAAATTTAATATAACACACCTTTTGCCTTTTTTTTTATATTTTCCATTTTTGGATGTAAGCTTTCCCCATCTGTCTCCAATGTTTCCTGTTTTGGGCTGTTCTTTGTCACATTAAGCCAGAGAGTTATATAATATTATATTTCTATTTCATCTCATCTGTGTTCTCCCTCTCGATATTTTTCTTGTATTCAGTGATTCCATTGCTGGTCTTTAAGGTGTTTGTTGTGTCCAGCTCAATTCTATTTCAGGATAGCTGCTTGCTGAATTATTTCTATAACTGGTAAATTTCCAACTCATAGGCAATTTGGGCAATATCGTCGCATGGCAGGTTGTAAGCACACTGTCTCTTTCTAACAAGTTATTGAATAAAAAACTGTTAAAAAAGTAAATTTGTTGCAAAAGAAAATAAACTGCCCATAAACATGATGGAACAATAGAAATTCAAGAAACATAACATTCAGGTCAATATTGATGAATTTTATTGTGTATTAATAAGTTGTAATTATTTATAGATTTGTGAGTTTGACACCGCAACAACACTCCATGCCTGCGGGAATGGAAGCGATTTTTCTAAAATCGGTTAAACCAAACGTATACTAATGGCACTTGCAACCTTAGAGAAAAATAATTCTTTTTGTGTACATAGATAAAGAATGTATCTGTTGCGTAAAAACTAAAATTGTGGTTCGTAAATTTTATTTAATTTTTGGTAACATATTGTTAAATAATTATACTAAATGCTGAAATGACGCACGTATTGGCGTTAAAATACATGAATAAACATGAAAAGTAAGAAAAGAAAAATTTTAATGTACTTGTAGTTGTGATTATTGTATGGTTTTTGTAGTTATCTAAAATCGTTAATAAATTATTATTTTTCAAATAAAGTAGCTGTTTACTCTTCTTTATATTACTTACCCTACTTTTCTATCTTTTAATACTTACTCGTAATGCATATTTAATAGTGTTCAGTTGTCTGATACATGAACGAGCATTTAAAGTACAAATTAGAAACTTGTTATGACACACTCTGCATTTATTTTCAGTTGAATAATATATTAATTAATTGCACAAATATACGTTTAGATTGATATTTAAAAAAAAATTAATTAACCAATTTATTAAGTATTCCAGTTAATAAGAAATACATAAAAATTGAAATGCAATTTTTATCTAAACTTTATAAAATTATTTAAAATTACTTTCAAACAACCACACATGATAAAAACCAAATAACTTAATTTATACTTTTTTTTACATATTATAAAACAATATTTAAAACGTTTTTTGTTATATGATGAAATTAAACCGTTAGTGTGTTTTAATACATGAAAAACAGAATAATTTTTATCGCTTTCAAAGTAGATTTACATATTTTTACGTGTAAACAATTCGGTAGTTGACTGTAGTACAGAAACAAAAAATTTCCGATTGTAAATTAGTCACTACCGTCAAGTATTCATTAATTTTTTACATTCTGGTACTCATATAGATTTTAACAAAAAAAAGACTGCAATAAAGATAAGCAATGTTAATGTTTTTAACAACTGCAGCATATCAAGTAGCAATTTACTATAATGTCTACACCTGAGTAGGGTGCTTTAATCTGATGGCACATTATATGCAATGTACTCAAAATAACGATGAAACTTGAGGCTTACCAAAGAGAATATTTCATACTGTAGCATTATTCAAACAAGACACGTTTTTATTTATTGATTTAAAAACGAGTAAAGTATACGCAATAGAATTTTTTGCAACCACCCACACTGTAAATGTGAAGTTTACATAAACTCGAAATAAATTTTCTTTGGATAAAGATATAAAAACAATATGAAACTTTAAACGTAATTTTTTCATTAAATAGTATAAAGTTTAAACAAAAGCTTGCAAGTTTAAGAATCTTGCAAAAAAAATTAATTTCAGTAAATGGAAGTTTATTTTGTATGTTTTTCTTTTACATTTGTGCGTCTTTTTCAGACTAATTTTAAAACGAGTCGCTTTAAATATAATTACTATGGTAAGATAAAATCAACAGTTATCAAATAAAATAACATTTTTTCATGTGGTAAGTTAAAATGCTGTGTTTATGTTAACCTAACAAAAACTTTTTAATTGTCGCAAAATGACAGATGATAATATTTAAAATATTTTAATCAAATTTATACTGATATTTGTAAAAATTCTAATTTGAATGATATTTTTAACCCTAAACTTGGCAGGATCTTATTTTTTTACCGAAAATTATAATAACCAGAAACTAATCTGTAAAAGCTTTTAAATACCAATTGCAACTTTAGAACACTTTTGTTGAGTTAAGAAGTCAAAATTTTGAGTAGTATTTCTTGAGACATATTGTCAAGTTAAAGCAAATACTAATAAATATTAATTAATAAAAATTAAAATGTGTACTTATTTGACAAGAATATAAGAGTTTATTTAACCAAACTAATTTATGTATTAATCATTAACACAAGAATTAATTTTTAAAATGAAAGTCCACAAAGCAGTTTCTTTGTGCTAAACGACATAACCTAATGTTGAATGTACACAGCCCTTTTCGTAGAAACAGTGGGAAGTGTTCTACGTTGTTAAACGTGATATCCTTTTGAGGTCTGGGTTCAACGAGCCTTTGAATTCGCGCCTGTATAGCAACCATCCATTGTTGACGCATACATCTAACATCTTCATATCTGCAAGATCCACTTCGCCCATGTGGCGGTTATAATGTTTTACTATCTATGAACACACAATCTAGATTTTTCCACCTCCTGTCTTAGAATATATATGAATTGTTTCTACCAGATTTGTTGCAATATATGACCTGCATAAGGTAACATATTTGTTGTCAAACCATTTGACCAGTGCAATACGATTATAGTTGTCAACTTTTTGATCAAACGATCCTCTATCTTCTTTGAAGTTCTGAGTCAGCTTTTATGCAACAGTTTCTTAGACGATTTGGTCTGATTGTTCTCAAACTTAGAATACCAAACTCTTTACGAAGATAAGAGACGAGCTCTAAACTGGCGAAAAAGTTGTGAAAATACACAACTGACAGAGGCTTCTTTTGGATTGATTTGCATAAGCTTACTATAACTTTATTACCATAAACTAAACTTTCTTCTATTTCTGTAAATTGATGGTTGTAAAGTGTATATACTCCGGCATATGGAACAAAATCATATACCATTCCAGGTATCGTGGAAACAGTTCAAATCTCCACTTTTTGGTTTTACTTTTAATTTATATATGTCTTCTTAAACCGGCTTTTACTTTTTTAAATAGAATCATCATTTCCTCAACAGAATTTTTTAATTCTGGTTTGACGTTGAGACAATTGCGCCTGATTAGTTCCAGTATAGGTCGCACTTTGAAGCATCGGTCTGTATTGAAGTCTTCATTATTGACAAAATGAAGATTACGATACCTTTCTAGTGGCATTATGTCCGCAATAAGAACTTAACGTGTTTGTTGCGCCCAATAATCCGTGTCAGCTGGCATTTCAACAATACCCATTATTAGTTCTATCCCCATAAAATCTTGCATTTTGTAAAGATTTGTATCCACACACTTCACGTATACAGATTAGTCTGATGTACTATTAGTTTAAGTATATTATCACTCAGACATGTTTTAAAGTATTCTAATGGTGTTTTCAGCTTGTCGGGCTTCTTCTATTTCTACTTCATAATGAAAATCGTCGTTTTTCTACGAAATATTTGTAATTCTCTTATCAGGCGGTTTTTTCATTTTAGAAACGGGAGTCATAAAGGCCGGTGTTGTAACTAATATGCGTTTCTTGGATTTCACAGGGGTCTCTGTATATTATGCACAGGTACGGGTGACAATTCTGACAGAACGACTTCATCTTCTCAATTCCGATTGTTGTATAGAACATCTACTGATGCGTCATCTACTAAGTTGACCTCATTCACATCAGGAATTGGTTGCTGTTGTTCTTATTTGTCTTCAATGTCAGTCTTTGGGTCACTTTTTGCTCCAATTAGAGGCAGAAGTGCAAGTATTTTATCAATTCTCCCCATCGGATTTTGAAAACAAAATAAACGTAATGCACAGAATTTGGCAATGTGTTTTACAAGATACACATCATTTACAACGATTTTTACGCAAAACCTGATATTCTCATTGCATTATCTTTTCAGCAAATTATAATTGAGATCTTCTTTAGTGATATAGTATATAAAATAGAAAATACTTAACCAAAATATGAAATGTACCTTGTAATGACACGACAATCAAATTTTTCAGAAAATCTCTAAACGCAAGCAGAATCGAAAAGCTGTTTTTAAAATTAAAGCATTTTTTCCGTAAGTCGCACACTTTCTGACGGTCACCGTCCACTATAATAGTAAATTACGTTTGAAAATGTTTCAAAAATTATGATGTTAGTTAAATTATTGTTTAATTTGAATATAAGTAAATTAAAAGTAAAGTAACATAAAAATGATGACATTTTATTTATTTTTTTGTAATGCTAGAATAATTGTTTTTTTAGGATTGAAGGAATTGTTTCCGTAAGTCCATATAATAGAAACATTTTTATGGGGATAAAATGCTGAAATTATTCTCTCACAAAACTGTATGATAAATGCATCATTACTTAGTCAATCAAACTAAAAATAAACACTATTGGGATCAAGACATAGTTTTTAGGGATTGATACAATGCATAATGGATTGGCAAAAGTAGCGTGTAATTCTTTGTTTAAAAAAATCTTCTTTTTAATTATCTTAAGTTTATGAAGTACTTGCGACTTTGCTTTAGTGGTACAAATAATTAAAACAAGAAATTACTTACTTAAGTATTATTTATTTGTGTTTATACTTCTATGTTTTTATATTTAATTTATTTGAATTAAGTATTCGCATTTAAGACATAGTAACAATACGTAATCCGTATATGTATTTTTTTCATCCACTTCCTTTTTTTTGCATTAATGAATCCTAGTGACAAAAATCTGCCAGGTGTTTAATTTATTTCTTAGGTAGTTAAAAAAAGATACCATCTATTTTAATTTATTTGTCTTTTTTTTTGTAAAGTAGTAAAATAAAATTTGTAGTGTATCTTAAAATAATGATTGTTAGATCAATACTAGTAAATATTTAAGAGAACAAATCAACAATTGTAAAAATAATTTTGCTGATAATATGTTCTCATTAAATAAAAATAAAAACGTTAGACAAAAATAAGAAAATGTAATAGCCTTGAAAAAAAATTATAAAATATTCAGAACGTTCAAATTAAAACGTTTTTAATCTTTGAGAAGAATGTTAGTACTGTATTCTTAAGAATCAACGAATTGAACAGCAACATTTTAATATTTCTTTTTTCAAATAATGCAGTACGTATGTACTATGTGTAATAATGTGAGTATAGCATAAAGCGTTATTTATTGTAAAAAGACATTTCTATTTCCTTTTTAAAAATATCAATGATTGAATTTAAAAATACAATTTTTCACGTTTTAATGCTATTCCTTTATCAAAAATGAAATGCTTCATATTTTTCAGTAGATATAAACCTTTTAGTTACGTTTTCTTGCTCAAATCCCTTTAGAATTAGTGATATTTTCTGTATTTGAATAGCAAGAGCACTTGATTTTTATTTATGAAACTTTTGACGATGATAAACGTACATTATTAAATAATTCTAAAATAAATTTGAATTTTTTTAAGCATCTTTGTCAAAAAAAAAGTTACGTAATGTGTGTGTGTGAGTAAGAAAATGTAAAAGTCGAAGTATTTTTGTGCTTCTGCATAAAGTTTGTCAAAGCTTATGTAGATAGTAAAAGTAAAGTACCTTTTCTGTACCTTATGGTTACTTGAACTGAACAGATTTTTCACAGACAGTAAAATAAAACCAATAGAAGTGAAACATTGTTATCGTCTATAAAATGTAGTTTCAGTACAAGTCACGCTGAACGAAACGTGCTTTACGATCAACGGAAGGATGTATGTTCTACTTTTATATCTGAATTAATCCATTGGAAAAATGAGACGCATCAACATGTCGATGAGTTTAAATTCTAAATGAGATACAATGTATGCAGATCACACAAAATAAACTTGCCAGAGTTCTAATGCAATTCTACAGTTGATAAATTCTATTGCTACCAAATCTACTTTTAAGACATTTACTAACATACATTTTATTATTAAAACAAGTACACAACTAAGTTAAAATAGTAAGCTTTGTATAATCAATTTTTAAACTTTAAGTAATTGCATTTTCTTGTATTTATTTAGTTAAAAGATCTTATTGAAAACTGTAATAAATAAGCTTTATTAACAATGATGACATATTATTAAAATGGAACAAAAATCTCTCAAGGGAAATCATTAATATACGTCTATGTTAACTGTAACCTCAGATTTCAAATGGATGTTCGGTCAAAGGTGAGCTTGGAGTCCATAACTAAAAAATAATAGCACAGAAAAATAAAACGAGTGTTTTCTAACGTTTCACAGTAATTTAAGGAAAAATTTTCTGTTTAATGTATGAAAAACATACCGGCAAACCTAGTATTTGCTTTAAATTTTTATTTTTTTTAGTATAAAAATGCTAGAAAAAATATAAACATTGTTTTTTAACATTTGCAATGAAATTCTACAATACATAATTTCAAATAGGGTTGTTTGAGAAACCTTTTGATATTTACATACAAAACATAAAAGCTTATATTATAAAACCAACATAGAAGTCGGAGAGCAATTTTCTTTTAAAACAAAAAACCTTTAGTAAGAGTTAATTAAAATTCAGCAGTTGGGGAGTTTTACACGGTATACATTGCATCTATTTATCTGTTCTAGTGTTATTATAGCTTTCTTTTAACGTAATTAGTAAACTCACTATCAGTAATAAAATAGAATACTTAATTCGTATATTTACATTTAATCTTAAACACTGTGTGTATGCCTCTTGAAGCTGAAACACATATCCTTATTTAACTTAGTTTATTTATACAGAATTATAGAGTAATCCCCAAAAGGGTTAAGCATATATACAATAATAATGTCTATTTATAGTTTCATTGTGCTTTATTTTCACTTTGTTTATAGTCTCAAACTTTAAGGGTAAATTTTCAAACAATTTTTTGTTGTTTGATTTGGTTGGATTTAATTTGCTATAAACCTATTCTATGACTTTATATGTTATATTTGTATTGTTTATATTATTTATTGCAACTAAAAACATTTCAAGTTACAATTATGTAGTCGTATAGTAAACGAGTTTTGGACTAGTATTAGATAGCCGTAAAATTTAAAACATGAATTTAGTAACAATCAGTAGCGCCGGCCGTAAATTGTAACTTATTGTGTGCTACTCTATATGTGTAAGTGCTCAGTCAAAATATACATAAAAGCAAACGTACACTCTTACTTTTCGTATGAATTGTACACGCTCTGTGTACATCACATTTTTCCTATATAAACCTTGTCATCTGATCGTCATATGTAGACATTATCGTATTGAAAATAATGTAAAGTATGTACAAATCTGATGCGTTCAGCACGAATAATGTGCACCAGTAGACGCCATTATAAAAGCTGTCTGTTGAATATTAATTTAAAATTTCATGAAAATAACAGCAACGTTACTACTATCAAATATTATTTGTAGAAACTTCGTTTAAACCTTAAAATAAGATAAGGTGTTTATAAATTAATACAAAGCTGTTTTCAAATATACAAAGACTTGGTAAAAATAGTCAAATTGATGAGAACTTTTTAGTACTAATCAAATTATTTTACATTTTTAATATTAAGATTCAAAAGTAATCTATTATGGAACCTAAAAATTAAAGTCAATTTTGAATTATTTACTAATATGTTTTTAATCTTGTAAGGACAACAGAAGTATCCAACAGCAACTATAAATTTAAAAAAACAATAATATATATATTTGTTTGATTTAACATCAAAATATTAAATTTTAAAAATAATCATATATTTTACTTTTTTTTTTATTAAACAAATTCATACTGTACAAGACAGACAAATAATCAATTTTTTATTTATAAAAAGGTAATTTTTATTTGTTACCAATTAATGTTATTAGAATTAAACATTTTAATACAAACTTCAAAATCTTTATTTCAAACGAAAACGGTATTAAAACTAAAAAAGCTTTTTTATATTTATAAGCGTATACTAAAATTGTATAAAATATAATAGAATTATTATTTTATACAATGTTCCAACTCTTTGCAAACACAAACCATTATTGTAGTTGAATTGCAATATGCACATACGGTTGAATTGAATAATTCTGCAAAATTTCATTAGAGTATTCAAAATTAAAGCATGGAAACAAATATAGATGAATACAAAATTTTTAACAATTGTATGAATGTTTTTAAAACATAATTAAAAAAACTAAAACATGTCATGTAAAAAATAATTGTAATCGTGTGTTTATTGTTATTTTTTTTTCATAACATCACAATCTCTCTTTGACTATCCGGTACTGTATTATTCAATAGAAAGCTCAAGAAGTAATTGATTGCATTTGTTTCTAAAATATTAATGTGCTTGTCGTATTAAACGCTTGTGACAATCAATTTTAATTTAAAAACGTACAGTAGCACATGTTTAAACGTAATTCATGTGTGTTAGGTATTTATAATAGGACTTCACAGTAAAATGGACTTTGTACGTGTTTAGCAGCAATATCCGTGAGAGTAGACCGGTGCACCAAGCTAGACAATCCTTCCATTAGTCATAAACAAATCCGCAGCATTCCAGGTTGCACGCGCTCTATTTTATGTCGAAGTTCATTAGATTCTACGTTTCTGATTAAAAACAAAAGCACAGTCCTTCTGGCACCATTGCTTTCGCATGCTGATCATAAATGGAAATCACTGTTAAAGACAAGGGGGTAAATTACCAAGTAGTTGCGTGTTATTCAGCTTTTACTCTATTTTAATTTTTTAAGCATAAATGTTAATCTTATAATCCCTATCTAAAAATATTTTTTCTTACAAAGCGTTTTCATTATTTTTAGCTTCTATTGTTATTACGAGTTAGCGAGAAAGTTGAAAAACCTCAACACAATAGAGGCAACAATCTTTTTTTCTTTTTCTGTTGCGAATAATATGAAACAATACTAATTCTGCACAATGCATTATCAATATGTTAAGAAATGAACACACATTTATCAAATCACTTAAATAACTCTAAAAATAATATAAAAAATATTATTAGAATTCCTAAATAATAATCCGTGAAATTCTATTTACTACTGTAGATATTTAAAAACGTAGTTGTGTGTAAGTGAATCCACTAGTTATCAACCTATATTAAAGTGAAATTATCTCTGACAAGTAACTAAAACTAAAAATAACTCAAAATATTACATTGCAAAATTGTCTGTCGGAAAGACATCAAAATGAGCATCAAGAAAGTAAATTTTTAAGAGAGTCTTACATACCATTTCTTTGTAGGCGCCAACTAATTCAGTTACAAGATTTTTTTCATTTTTAGACAATTGGTCACAACTGTTTCAAATTTTCAAATTCGTCATTTTTTATAATTTCTCGTATTTGTCTTTAATTTTTGCTTCACTAACTCTGGGAAATTGTAGTTTCAGATACAATAACCATCTACCGCTTCGATATAATGCTTTAATAACATTTTTTATTAAGCCCAATTTAATATGCAGTGGCAGTAGAAATAAATCAATTAATTATAATTTTTTTTGGACCTGGAGTTAGTGCTTGACGATCTCGTGCACGGCTATTACATTCAAACAAAAACAGCCGTATTTTGTATACCCCAGCTGCAGTTTAAGAAGAAAGACTATCACTTTTAGATTTTCACAGATCGACCACCCAAAGTCTTTATACCGGATGTGTTCTAGAAGAAGAATATCTTCTTTATTATACAAAATATAAAAAAAATATTTACAAAACTTGTAGGGTCCTTAAAGTTTTACATTTTAAAGTTATTTTTTGCTATACAGGGTGTTTCATAGTATTAGGACAACAAAAAACTTATTTTTTGTATATAAAACACTTATACTTGTACAATTATACGTTTTTGAATCTCATTGATCTTCAATGGAAACACATTTCTCAATGTATTCGGTTTAATATTTTGAAAAATTTTTTATTTTATTTTTGGTATCATTTCTGATAGTCAATTTTAAACAAGTCACGTGATCGCGGAAGTCATTTAAATGGACCTCTTCTTTTAATTCACCTTTATATAAATGTATCGTTAAGATGATGACAGATAGGTGAACAGCAGCACCATCATGCAAATACCACATCATCTCTACAATATTTAGTGGAATAATTTCAAGCAATCAAATCAAACAAATTTGCAAAAACGTCAAATAGATTTGATCATTCACAACATTATAAAAAAAATGTTTTTTACATAATCTCCGATAATACCACCTAAGATATATAAAAACCTACCTAGCTTGATTTTTGGTTTGTTTACAATGTAGTTTTTGATCAGAATAATAGTAGAAATTATAACGGTTAACACAATTATTTTTGTAAAATGTGGTTGCATTCACAAATAGGACAAAATCAAAAAAACAGGCCACTACAAAAGGCCAATCTTCTTTGTTTATCATTTTAACTCAACTCTTGCAATAGCTAAATATGGTATGAGCGCATTTTATTTGTCTTAGGAATCCTCCGTGTAGTAGATCTACTAACATCTAATTCTTGCGCTAAGTTTCTACCACTTACATTAGGATTTTTAGTCAGATCCAAAAGTACATTAAATTCATTTACTTCACTTAGAAACCGTTTCGTCCTAATGTTTTTCTCGTACGCCGATTCCCGTTCGTTCAAAACGTTTCATTAGATTTTCAAAAGGCTTTCTAGATACAAACTATGTCGAACATTTCTTCAATAGAAAAAATCATTTTAATGTAAAACTGTAAAAGCACTGTTTTATTGACAACAGAATTCAGAATTCGCAATTGTTTCCATAGCACAGTAGATTACCAACAAATAATTCTTAAATTTATGTAGCTTTATTGCAGTTTTAATCCGTTATATAATATAACTTTCTATATGTGTTGTTTTACTTTTGACACAAGTGATAATAAAAAAAGTCAATCGATTCATATTTGCAACCAATTTCTTTGAACTGTAGTCAAAACATTTAAATCTAGCTTGGTAACGATAAAAAAAAACAATCTGCATTTCCTAATTCTCGTAAATCGTATTCTGAAACCTTCTACCCTGTGGAGTTGATTCTCTATGATAAAAAACTGTTAAGCTATTAAAGAAAATGGAAATGTTAGCAAGTAAGTACAATTCAGAGAACACGCCTACTTAATACTTCTATTGACATTTCTTAGGCATCAAGGGGTTTGTTACATACCTAAAAAAAAGTATTAACTTGATGAAATATAATATGAAATTATTCAATCAGCTACAGACATGGAAGCTGAAACTAAACAACACGTTCAATTCGAAGATGATTTCTTTAAAATTACTGCAATCGCTAAAATTTATTGTCAAGGCTTCAAATAACTTCTAGCAGAAATTTTCCTCCTAATAGTAACAAATCAGGAAACTCAAATAATCAATCGCGTAAGGTTCCAAATTTCAATTTACCAAAGATCTTCATTCCACGTTTTGCTGGTGACCTAGAAGGTTGGCTTGAATTTCGTAACATTCTTACTAGTTTGATTAATTCCAGCAGTGATCTTGACAACATACAAAAGCATTATTACTTAAAAAAAAGATTGAGTGGAGATGCTACTCAAGTAATCAAACAGTTTACAGCCAGCAATTATCAAATCGCTTAGCAAGCTATTTGTGCGCGGTACGATCAACCCTGCATGCTTATTCAAAACTATATAAAATGTATACTTTAGCTAGAACCTTGCAAAAAGGAGTTTTTTACAACATTCCTTATATTCAAACACATTATTGCATTACGCTCGTTAACCAATGACGGAAAACTATTCGAAACCGCCATAAGTCAAATTGTATCAGATAAACTTGATCCTATTACTACGCGTCAATGGAAAACATTACAAAATTCATCAACCAATATTTTACCAAATTTCAATGAATTCAAAACATTTCTAACAAACAATGCCAATCTCTTAGACAGTTTGCAATCAAAACAAGACGCTGTTACAAGCTTTTTGTGTTTTACGAACCTGCACGGCCAACTCGCAATATTCGGAGAGAGGGGATGTCCACACTAAATACAGAAAAGATGTTGCAGGGCGCCAGAGCTTATCCCAAAGTAATTCTCTATCTTGCTCAGGACAGAACGGTATAAACTTGTAACACGATGTTAGGTTCGTAATCCTTCTACTCGGCTGTTCGAGTAGCCAGCGTTTGTTATTAGATAACGACGATCCAAAGAGACAGGTATGTTGTCATAAAAGAACAAATAACCACAATAACAACTTTAATCTAGAATCGTTGATGATTATCACAGCATATAAGAATTCTCATTACAGAAATGCCAGTAGTATAGGCAATACACAGTACATAAGTAAACTACAGTGAAATAGATAGCGAAGAATAGTTCGTAGTAAATATCGTTTACATAATTAGTAATATGGCATTACTGACAACAAAACAATGATAATAAGTATGGCATTAACATTAAATTATCACAATAATTAAGGGTAGGACACAGCATACGTAGTATAAGCAAATTTACTAACTAAATGGTACTACAATTACGGTAATCAGTACGGAATTACTATTAGCGAAAGTTTCGTGAGTAAGCACTTACCACAAATACAGGAATTTCCACTGGTGTGAAGAAAGTATTTTCCTCCACACGTAACCCTGTAAGTAATTTGAATCGCAAATCGTGTCAACCTAATATCTCACGAAATCCAAATCTACAAAATCATTACTTAAATTTTAAAGTACACACATAACACAACCCGAAAATCGGATGCTGTTATACCCCTTTTCTGTGATTTACGCAGGTATCTGCCGCCTGAGTAGAATCTCGACAGTTTTTAGTTAACTTCGGTACATTCGGTTTTTGCCATATGTCGTATGCCTCAGAGAATATTTATTTGACGAAATTGTTATTCGAAATGGATTCTACATTAACAGTTAACAATTAGGAACGAATTGCTCGCACGTGGAGGAACGGCTATCAAATTACGAGAAATTACAACAGAGTTTTAATAAATGAGAGTTATTATCTTACCCGGTGACGACGCAAACGAATTATAAGTGTAATACACTTATAGATTGGTCCCCATGACGGTGGATAAGTTTAGAAATGTTCACTCGCCAATTCACCGGCCATTTTATGTAGTTTTCAAATTGAAGAACTCGTCGTAAATGACAGTCACGCGTAAAAGATCGTTAGGGGGCGTTCAAACCGTAAACTAATTCCACGTCGGAATACATAGGCGTGCGCAAAGAAAATTTCGTCCGTAACAACATAGGCGTACGTAAAGAAAATTCGACCGTAACAACGCTAAAGTTGGCCTCACAAACCAAACCCACAATTTAAAAAATCCTTGGTAGCAAACACATCAACTTGTGTGTTTCCAAAAATTCTCATTCAATAAGTTCATGTAAAGAATTTCTAGATTTATCTGCTAGGCAAAGAATTGCCAAGGCAAAGGAATTGAGAGTTTGTCAAACTTTTAGAGCAGGTTCTGAAAGCTTTGAATCTTAAAATCTCTTTTTGTTATTTATGGTCTGACTCGACCATAGTGTTGGGGTGGTTAAAAACCAATCCAAACTTATTGAAGACTTTCGTTTGTCATCGCGTTGTTGACATTCAACAACGCACTTCTCACTCTATTTGAAGACATGTACCAACCAAATCGAATCGAGCTGATCTCTTGTCTAAAGGGATCACACCAAACAATCTAAAATCATGCTAATTGTGGTGGCATGGACCATCCTCGTTTTCTGAAAATGAATCCATATTGTCTCTATTCGTAAGCTTCCAGAACTCAAAAGGAAAGCACAATATTTCGTTACTACTACGCAGGATTCATACCCTATTTCGCAATTCTCTAACATGCAGTTGATCGTATTGTTGGTACTTGAACAATTTTTGAGCTTAAAGATGCACTCAAACGTATACTACAAATTTCAGACGAGCTCAAGTATCTTCAGCAAAGTAAACCATTCGAGTTGGTGGCAGACTTCATTATTCTTATTTCAATTTTAATAAGAAGCATCCCATTCTTCTATCAGGCTAACATTGCCTAGCCAAATTAATTGCTACCAGAGAGCATATCAGAAGGCTTCATGTTGGTCCTTAATTGCTTCTTTTCGCAGTCCGAAGTAGATTTTGGATTACTTCAGGGCGCTGTCTTAGAACGCAGATAATTTATCACTGTGTAAAATGCTTTCACTTATCTCCCAGAGCAATAGAACCTATAATGGACAATCTTCCAACCTCACGAGTCAATTCTGCACCGCCATTTTTATAACTAGAATAGATTATGGTGGGACCTTTTCTATTAAAGATCGTAAAGGTAGAGGTTCAAAGTTCTACAAGTCTAATTTATGTATTTTCGTATGCTTCGTGACCAAACTGGTTCACTTGGAATTGACCACTTCTCTCACAACTGAATCCTTTATTATGACCTTTAGACGTTTTGTTTAACGTCGCGGTAAGCCCATGCATATCTATTCTGATAATGGCACCACCTTTGTTCAAGCTCATTCTGAACTTAAGGAATTGAGCTCATTTCTCAAGGCTAATTGTGAATCTGTTGCTGGCGCCCTTGCTAACAAGGGAACGAATTGGCATTTTATTCCGACTCACAGTCCACATTTTGGTGGTCTGTGGGAAGCTGGCATCAAGTCAGCAAAACACCATATAAAAAGAATTATCGGCGACGCACTATTAATTTATAAAGACCTTAATTCGCGTCCCTTAACTCCTCCAGTGTCAGATGCATTACTCACATCTTGAGAAAGAAGCATTAGACCTGCCGAAAGAAAAAAAATTATCCCGTTTACAATGGAAATTGAGACGTGTCATAAATATTTATCCAGCCCGTGATAGCATCAACCGAGTGGCGTCTGTGCGTACAAACAATGGTGTCGTTCGACGTGCATTTACAAAATTGTGCCCGCTTCCATTAGATAGTAGCGCGACTGTTTGATTTAGTTTATTATATAACTTAAAGTAAGCTATTATATACTTCCAATGAATTTGCATAATTTTTTATCGTGTTTGTTATTGAAAGGTTTTTTTTGTTTGTTTAACTTTGAAGGCTTGGGGCATGTTGGGTATACACCATGTATTTATAAGTTTTGTAAATCATATGCGAGAGTATATGTTATTGGTCCTGCTTCAGACCATTCGCATTTCTATATGCTCAGTAACATTATGTGTCATGTAGTTGTTAACGAAAGTCGTACTTTTTAATACAGTTTATTTTGTTCCTTGTTCTTTTTTTTTATTATTATTGTTACAAATATTACAAAAAAAGTAGCAGTGAAGTTAGTTATAGTATTATATTACTATAACATTTAAAATAAAAAAAACCTTAAATACAAAAAGTGATTTGATTTATTATTTTTACTGTATATTATCGCAATCGACTAAACCGAACAAAAATGTTTATTAAAGTATTGCTTAATATGAGTGTAGGTGACAATTTTCGAAATGATTATATCGCTTAATAAATAAAGCATATAACAGGAGACATTCATTAGTAAAGCGGTAATTCATAAATAAGTTTTAATTTGCTTAAAACAGTTTTCAGTTGCTTCTACAACAGACATGATGTAATTACAAGTAAAGCTCCCTTAAAAGCAGTAGCCAACTTTTAATCGTTGTAATTGGGAAAACCGTGTCTACTTGGATTTCAATAGACGCTTAAATTGACAGTTTGAAACACGTTGCCGGTCTGCTGGTTCCCAACAACGATTTCAGTTGAGTTATTGTCCCGGGCAGTGCGTATACGTCCGCTTATCGGTTTCCCATAATTAACTTGTTCGATTATCTTACTGTATTATTAACAGTTTCAAAGCAAAGGAGCGGTTGATACTCAACTGATTTCATAAGTGGCGGGGCTCTATCTTAAGACACAAACACAGGATCAAAGCCATTAAGTCAATTAAGCATAATGCAAAAGGGAACGGATACACGGTTCAGGTAATAGGGGCGAGCTGTTCACATAAAATCAATCAAATGTTCGTTGACTCGAAAGGTCTTGTGTTGATTTCGGTTATACTAAGTACATAGTATGAATAATTTAGCAACTTAACCATACTATAATGGATACATTTAAAAGCACTTCCAAGATTTTTTATTTATTTGTCATTACCAAAGAAAACTTTGTTAAAGCTTTTAAATTGCTCGAACTTTGTTTATGTCTTTTGGAATTTGTTCATACCTGATCTTTTTATTTTAAAAGACTCCAAGTTTCAATGAAAAAAACTTATATCAAAAACATATTGACTCAAAAATTGTCAGCAATCAATTATAAGGTCTAAAAACCCTAAATCGCTTTTTTTACTATTTTTAACCAATGATTGTAGTTAATCAAACTTTTTAAATTAGAATTCCAATATGTGAGAGGAGACTATTTAAGGTCAAGTTCTTACAATAACGATACAACAAAGTTTGTTAAAGTATAAGTAACTTAATTTAGAAAATTAGCTAGTTTTAAATACTGCTTATTTAATTAAAAAAAAGTAAAAATTAAAACATTATTCTACCAACAAAAAAAACTATTGAGTAAAAATAAAATAATAAATTTACGTAATAATTGGTATTACCGTATAAAATAAATTGAGTGTGTTTGATAACATTATACGCTTAGTGTTCATCACAAAATATATATTGAGTTTAAAAGCAATTAATTTTTTATCTGAGTGAATGTACTAAACCCATTTATCTAAACTATATTGTTTTATCTAAAAAACAAAGAAATGTAGCTGAAATGCTTCAAATCTTCAATACACACTTTTTCAACAAAAAAAATATTTAAAATATTTTTTATAGCAAATATATGTGTACAGATGACTAGTTATTTGCACTACAAGTGGCGGTAAGCAAACTTTCTTATTCGAGGTGGCAGTTTGTGCACCGAAACGGAGTTTAATGACTGAGAATAAAAAATAAAAAAATAAAACTTACCTACGAGTTGTGCATTACGTTTTTCTCACTACCATAGGAATTAACACTAATAATATATACTAAATATTTGGGTATGTAATACTAATTATACTTGGTAAAGATTCTTTATCCTCCTCTGTGTATTATAACAACTAATGTTTGTTTGAATGTATTAAACAATGTTGCTTGATGCGAAGTAATAACCTTCTGTTGAACTTTCATTGTTTATTATTTTTGAAAAAATAATAAACAATGAAAGTTCAACAGAAGGTTATTACTTCGCATAACAACTAATTTTGAAAAAATAAATAAATTCCAGAATTTGTACCCCCAACAAAACTACAACTACAATATTACTAAACAGGGTAGTATCTATAATTTAACTGATGTACAGTTGCCTTAAAAGTGGCTCGATCTATGGCGTTGTTTCCAAAATATGTAGTATGTAATTGTGTGTAATTACTATAAGAACGTACCCATAATTAATTTAATCATAGACGCGGAACATATACTCACATGTCACGATGCTGAAGAAAACGAAAATTATTATTTTATTTGGTCTTTGCAAAAACTTAGTGACATCTACAAAGAAATTTATTAAAACACAACGACTTTTTAATTACTAGATCTGATAAAAGCAATGCGACAGTTATACATAAAGACGAACACCAAAAGAAAATATTAACTTTACTTAATGACGATATCATCTATACACATATAGATATAGACCTTACGAATAAATTCCAAAACAAAAATAATAAATTGAGCAAGCACTATGTGTCTAAAGTTTACGGTAAATAGCTATAAACAGTAAACTTTAGACACAGTAAAATCACACTATAAGATGGCTCTGCTATCAAACATTTATGAATCATAAATTCGTCATACTTAAATATAAGCTATAAGGAGCATCAATGCAATGGGAACTACATTAGAGTGTATCTCCTACTACTGATGAGCCCTAAAAGGGCGAAACGGCCGTCCAGTAGTTCACTCTGGTGGCGTTTGCACAATTGCATTGACATTGTTTTACCCTTAATGTCTTTTTACGTTGTGGTTTTATTCCGCGAATTATTCAAAAAAATATTTTGAATTTCGCGGCTGTTAAACTAATTTCAACGTGTTACTGCCGTTTATAGCTATTTACAGTAAACTTTAGACACATAGTAAAATCACACTATGAGATGGCTCTGCCATCAAACACTTATAAATTGTTAAAAACAAATTGATTTACACTCTGACATATGTTATGTTAATCATGTCATTGCATGTACTCCAGAAACAAAAGTTATACCTTAAACGTTTACAACAGTTACAATTCACATCTAATATTTACTTTTTAAATAAAAAAAAGGAGCTTTACTATTTTTAGATGTCAGAGTTAGTAAGGATGTTAGTACTAGTGCGATAATTACTGAATAGTATACTAAACATACAGCCTCAAATAGAACGATTAATTACTTATCCAAACATCTGCACCACCAAAAAACCAAGATTATAAAAAGATCATGAGTTTGAGCAGTCATCAATTCCATGAAAAAAACTGTAATATTCTAAACAAAACACTGAGAAATAACCATTATCCGAATAATATATTATATAAAATACTGCTACACACTAACACAACCAATGTTATTTCACCGCTAGTTAATCTACTTATTACTAACCTTAACACTACCCTTAACGCTAACTTTAATACTAACATCACTTACACCAAAATCATAACGCAAAGAATCATTTCGATACTAAAAACACACAACATCAAAATAACTATGTAGGGGAAGAGGAGGTGAGCAGGGGGCTAGTGTAGACAAGTGGAATAAAACGGTATACACAACTCACTAAAATCTACAATAATTTACACATACTGGCAACACTGTTGGCATTTCTATGTGAAAGTTTGGCGGCAATTAGTACTCTGTCAAATAATAACAATTTTGCTAAAAATTAGTAAAATATGTAAGTTTTTTTATTCTTTGTTTTATGTTCATACAACCAATACTACTGGAAGTACATTTCAGTTGAAATGGCTATATAATTACACAATAATTTGTCGGGTATCCACGTGTTTGCAAACCGTTTAGCATTTGAGGTTATTGTGTGCTTGATGTTGCTACGTGCCATTGTAGGGCTAATTTGGACACTTTCATAGAGAATAGAGTGAACATGTTCACATTAACCTCTGATTATTGTTTTATAACAGAACGGTAATAAAGTATGCAGTGTTTTTTTTATCTTTACAGATAATATTAATTATGAGTGAATGGGGAAGAAAGTGAGAAATTCATAACAAAGAGAGGGTTGAGGCAGGGATGTCCACTGAGCCCAAGCCTGTTCTCGTTATATACGGGGGATCTGGAAGAGACAATGAGAGGACAACAGACAGGAGGGATAGTGGTAGGGAAAGCTAAGGTATGGTCGTTGGCGTATGCGGATGACATAGTGCTGGTGGCTAAGGAGGAAAAGGAAATGAAAGAGATGGTGAAGACGCTAGAGAAATATATGAAAAAAAAAGAAATGGAAGTAAACACGGAGAAAACAAAGATAATGATATTTAGAAAAGGAGGGGGAAAAGAAAAAGAGAGGAGTGGAGATGGAGTGATGAAAAAGTGCAACAAGTGAAGGAATTTACATACCTGGGCTACACGATGAAACAGGATAATAGAGAGGGAGAACACATAAAGGAAAGGGTGAAGAAAGGAAACAGGCTAATAGGACAAGTCTGGAGTGTGGGGGAAAGAGTATTCAAGATGGATATAAAAAAAAGAAAATTGCTGTTCGAAATATTAATAAAGGGGGTGGTAATGTATGGAGCGGAAATATGGGGCTGGAAGGAGTGGAGGGAGGTAGAGGGGCTACAGGAAAAATACTGGAGATGGGTGTTAGGATTGGACAGGGATACACCGGGGTATATTGTGAGAGAGGAGGTTCAGATAGAAAAATAAGGATTGAGACAGGAAAAAGAGCAATAAAATACGAGGAAGAAAGGAGGGAGAGAACAAATTGCAAAATTCTGCAAGAATGTTGGAAAGAGATAAAGGGAGGGAAAGTGAAGTACGGGCAGGAGGGCAGAGAAGAGTATTACAAAAGAAACGGGTACAAGGAGTGAAGAAGTGGAGAGATTAAGAGAAGAGGGGTGGGACAAGAGAAGAAATAATAAGGAGAGATAGAGACATCGAAAAACAAGAGAGATGGACAAAGATAAAAGAGAGCAGATATAATATGAATTATAAAGATATCAAGGGTGAAGGGGTGCCGGAATATTTAAAGACAATGAGACAAAAGCAACAACAGGAAAAAATGGTGGCAAGGTTCAGATGTGGCAACGAGGAGCTAGGGAACAAATATTGGAGAGAAGAACCAGAAAAGCTGTGCAGGCTATGTGGAGAAGAAAGGGAAGACATTTACCACATGAGAAAGAGATGCAGGGAATTAAGAGAAGAGGGGATGAAAATAGTGGATATCTTAGATGAAAACGGAAAAGGAGCGGAATGGATGGAGGAAGTATGGAACAGGAGGAAAAAGTTAAGGGGGGAGAAGGGATAAGAAAATGTAAAATATTTGTAATGTAATAACACGACCAAAATTTGTAAGCCAAATGGCAATGAATAAAGTTAAACTTATATACTAGATAATATTAATTATGGGTCGCACATACAAGCGAAAAACTGATAGGAGCGATATTAATAAAAATAATGTGCAACTAGCCATTAGAGATGTATTAAAAAAACCAATAAGACAGGCAGCACAAGAATACGGTTTAAAAAATCAATGCTGTTTAAAAGAATTAAAATTGCCAAGGAGAATAACTTTGTTGCACGTACGGTGACGATTCTTAAGGAAGCTTTAACTGGAAGTCTAGGCTTAGCAACTCGTAGTGGTTGGATGTCAGTCGAACTTTTTCCATTGGTTTCTAAAACACATTAAAGAGCATACGCAGTGCTCAAGAGACAATCCAATTTTGCTGTTAATAGACAACCACTGTAGCCACATTAAAGTCATCAGTTATTCAAAAGATAACGGTATAGTGGTGCTAACGTTTCCGCCTCATTGCTCTCATAAGCTGCAACCTTTAGATGTTGCAGTTTATGGCTCATTTAAAGCAGCAGCTAAGGTATTTTTAAATCACTGGATGAGAACACAACCTGGCAAACCTACCACTATCTATGAAATGACTCAAATTGCTTCAAAAGCACACCTGCAAGCTTTTACTCCTAAAACATAACGTCACCTTTGGGAAAACAGGAATATGACCGTCAACAGCCAAATATTCACCAAAGAAGATTATTATTGCAATTATGTTACAGACAGAATTAGTATTCTAGAATCACAAAATAAGACTGATGTAGATACATTAAATTCGTGTAACTTGGAATACGTTGAGCTTCGTACTACCGATTTTCAAACCGCAGTAGTAAATAGTATTTCTCCAGAAAAATCTACTGAGTCAGATAGTGACACCCCGTTGACTTCAAAAGCGGTTGGACAGGCATTGGGTTCAAACATAAAAATCTTATCACTAGTATCACTTATCACCACTGCCCAAAGCAGAGCCACGTAAAAACTTACAGAAACGAACAAAGTGTAAGTCACGTATTTACACAGACACTCCAGAAAAAAACTCAGTAAGAAGAACAATATGCTGCTAAAAAGCAAAAAAATAGTAAAAATAGACAAGAGAAAAGCTGTAAAAAGAAAAGTAATAGTGTCCTAAGAAGATACGTCAGACTCTGACGAAGGTGTGGAATTCGAATCAGATAAAGACAATAATGGTTTAACTGATGAAGATCCATAACCAAAACATGTTGTGCGATGATAAAAAAATAAAAATTGGCGACTACGTTCTTGTAAAATTTGTTCATAAGAAAGGGTTCAAGAATGATGTTGCTTGCATCCAAGCTTGTCCCAAATTGGAAGGAATGAAATAATTTCCAAACTTCTATACCCGGTTTCAGTTCTTGGAACAGCAAAGGTCACAAGCTATTTGTCTTTTAATGTAGATATTTCTTTCTATGATGGTCATTAAAATATGACACATACAATTTATTAAAAAACTGTCAGATACTTGTTAGATTATGTCCATACTGACCCCAATAAGAAATTTCAATTGTCCATATTAACCCCCATTAGGGGTTAGCGTAGACAAATTGCATAATAACATGTTTTCAAATATAAACTTCATATTTTTCTTAAACAAGTGTTGATGAAAACTAACTAACACATGTATTCCAGCTCCAATTTAGTGATTTTTTGCTAATGATCATCTGCTTTACTCGAAAAAGCAAAAAGTGTTCAAACTGACCCCTTTCTACCCTATAACACTAACCCTATTTACAACATGCTGTACAGTAATACTAAGGATAGAACTAACATTATAAAAAACATGACGTAGTGCAGATAGACTCTACTGGATGCAATGTGTGTTGTATTGGTTAAACCAAACGGAAGGTTAAACATTGGATTGGTAACCATAAATATGACTGTAACACAAAAAAAGCGATACGGCGTTAGCAGTACATCATTTTAGATGTGGAAAATAATTTGAAAAAGCATTTGGTTTCAGAAATGATATATACCAATATATATAAAAATAATAATAATTTTAACAATGATACCAACAATTTAAGTAGTGTTTATATTAATTTAATATTAGAAATTGTGAGATTACTATATAGGTTTGAATATATAGTTCAGTTTATCTGATGTTTCTTATCTTTCCCTTGACATTCAAAAATTGTTGATTATATAATGCTTGTACAGTGTTTGTTAAACGTTTATGTCCTACATTATTTAATTATTGACTTTTGAATATGTTGAATATATTATTTATTAAGTAACTACAATTCCTAAAGTTGCCCATGTCCTTCGTCGGTGGATTGTCCCACTTAATTATATTCTGTAAGTTTTATGTTTTAAAAATTGATTGTTAATTTTGTTGTTAACTTACGAGTCTAATAAATTACAGCGGCCTGCTGAAGTGCTCGTTGGTAGTACGAAACGTTGCCACAACAATAGATTAAAAAAATATTTAATTGTGCGCATATCTCTAACGTCCGGAGCAGAATTTCCATTGCCAGGCCTTATACAAGAGGTAACTGAAATATGACTACAAACTCAAGGAGTAGTTTCCTTGTGGCGTTAAATGAAAGTTTTTCTTTTAAAGATTTGGTCTAAAGTGACCCAGTTTTGTGATATTTGTAATTAAAGTTTTCAGGCCAGTCTTGACTATCTAAACAAACGAAAATTGTTTGTTGATTGTAACTATGCAGTAAATGATGCTGTAAGATCCATGAAACTTAATGATGTATTGTTTTAACCCGAATCACTTAGCACCAACTAAAGAAATCCGTTAAAAATCGAGACAGAAATAAATCAGAATGTTGAATTCGGTTCTAAGAAAGCAGAATTTTGCATTTAATTATCTGAAGTTTTGGTTTAGTTACAACCAAAGATGAAAGTGATCGTGTACACAAAGTACATTTTGTTAAACTAGAGTAATGCTAAGAAAGAAACGTTACAATTTGCTTTAACTATTTTATTAACAATTTATTTTGTAGATGATGAACAATACTTCAATACGTTGTACAGAATTTACAGCATTAACCCACCATTTACCGCATAATTACAATGAACAATCAATTTTCGTTTGTTTAGATAGTCAGGACCGGCCTGAAAATTTTAATTGCAGATATCTCAAAACTGAGCCACTTTAGACATAATCTTTAAAAGAAAAATTTGCATTTAGCAAGGAAACTACTACTTAAGTTTGTAGTCTTATTTTAAATACAATCTGAAGTTCTTTTGTAAATGCTTTATTATTATAGACGTAAATATTGACGAATTTAATTTGCTTTCACTTTCATCCCACCAGTAGATTTTAGGTCAAAAATTGTGAAATTGTATGCTTTTAGTTTTTGAGCATAATACAATTTGCTTTCTTGTAGTTTAGGGCAAACTTGCACAGCTTTTAATTTGTTAGGACGGCTTTCTGCTTCTTTTTTATCAACGTCTTTTTCGATTCTAGCGCGATCTTTTGATAAAATATGACGTTCATATTCCTAAAGAGACACCTCACCACTTTTGTTTTTGAAAGCTATACATACATCCCATTGGTCTTTACGTGGACAAAAGATGATAACGCTATTGCTTTTTACTAATTGCATAAACTTACTTCTACAAAATGGTTCGATATTATTTGCACGACACGAATCTATGTATACCTTAAAAAAGTCACATTTGTTTTGATAATCGCCACCTAAATAAATTTTGTTGGTATTTCTTCTACAATAGTGAGATGTCAATTTTGGTATAAATTTTAATCACGTATTAAAAAATGCAACTTTTGTTATTAATTTGGATTCTCGTACTATTTTGTCCTCTATATTCATGTTATTTTCCCCAGTATATACACACTTGTGCATCATCCACTCTTTTAATACTTATGTACCCAAAAACAATTGTTTACATACTTCTAACTTTTTTTCAAACTTAAAAAAATATTTAAAAGTAAGACCTCTTTACTGCGAATTTTCAGAAACTGTTTTAGTCTTTTTGGAAATTTGTTTAACTAACCTAATGACAAAAATTTTCTTATCTAGCCATAAAAAATTCCAAAATTGCTGAAATATAGTCTGTCGATTCTCTTATAACATTTTATTACAGCTTCTTTTTGAAGTTTTTACACAAAATTTGGAGGTACAGTTGGGCGCAATTTTTCTTTCGTGTTTTAACTCACCGTACTTAGATATTTTGTTTTTTATATTATAGCCAACATACTGCGTTTTTTTCTAAATAATGTGGATTCATCTTCTTTATGTTTTGTTAAGGTATCTTGTTCGGAAGAAATATTAATTTGAGAGATTTATTTTTCTCAGTAGATTCCTCACTTATATCGCCTAGTTCGTTATTAATACAATTATTATCTATTATCAATACGTCTTGATTCATTTCAATCGTATTGTTGTTGCCGGTAGTAGTTAAGTCTTTTAAATTTTTATTAGTTACTGCTTCTATGTTAAAACTGTCTTTTACCGAGTTATCTAAAATCATATGATAAATTTTTATTCCATTCAATTTCATTATAAAGTTTCATTGTCAATTATTTTAAAAGGTCAAACTAGTGTCTGCAGTTCAGAAACGATTTCTCCATCAGTGTAACCAAAGTTGGTCTTCATAATTATAAGATTCACTACACACTTATCTACAAACAAAATGAGAACTTCAAATAAAATCAATTTATATTTTTGTAGAGTTATTTACCAATCGATTATTAAAAAACTATTAGATTACCAATTAATAAAAAATTGATTATTTGAACCCAACATCATAATATTTTGTTTATCCGCTAATATGCTGGTATTAGTAGCATTTTTTTTCCACGCTCTTTTCTTCCTTTCATTGGCATTACTGCACATTTCTTCCAAATTTTTGCACCATCCATCCTTGCGATATCACGTATGTTTAAAGTAATTTACTGGTAAATTTTAAATCCGAACGTGCAATAACACGTATCTCGAAACCGATATAATTGAAGTTATTAATGGCAATATAGTTAGATTTGAGCTAAAATTACAATATACAATCATACTTCATACTTTAATAATTATTATGCCAATAGTATCAATATAGAAAATTTACATTTGTCTTTCAACTCAACACTTTAGTGGGAACAGAAACCAGGTTATAGTTTACTAGTCACACACGCCTTGTTACGTTAGTTACGTGTTATTGCGCAGTCACAACTATTAGCGCTTAACATTACGTGGTATTTAAAAAGGAGAATAACTTTTAATCTGATTTTATTTTGAATTAAGTGTTATTGCCATTGCATGAGCTATAATATTCACTATTATTTGATAGCAATAATGTAATATCATCAACCTTTGACTTACGTGGTATTGCTATGACATTGGCAATAAGTAAAGATAATTTATTTTTTCTGAAATTAGAGAATAATATAATTTAAATAAAAAAATATATAATGCAACTTACATAACAGATTACATAAAGATATTTAAATTTACCACCGAAATACTTTTTACTTAGAATGTATCGTCAAAATCAGAGCGGTCTCAGTCACGACTCTTCGCGTCACTTGTTTGCTTATGCCAACTGTATGTAATGTTATTTTAAAAACAGATATGCAGTATTTGTCACAAAATAACACTACAAGAAAAGTTCAGTGTAGCAAAAAATACTCTAAAAGCTGGAAAAACACATCGTAATATATTAATAGATTGCATAAAAATAAAAGATAATATAAAAAAAACACGGTTATCAAAATAAAAACAAAATCAAAAATATAAGAAGATAAATTAAACACAAAAAGAATATGAAGCAATAACTAAATTTAATAATGATTATAAAAACAAAAAAAGAACTTTTGTGTTTTTAGTGTTATTTTTTTAAAGAATACTATAAATTATTTACGATAAAAGCTTTATTTGCATTAAACGTAGCTAAAAAACAAAAAAGAAAAATTAAATAAATATTTTTTGTGATTTATAAAAACAACAATATTTGGAAATACTTATTTTTTCAATGCGATTAGCTCTCTAAGGATAAGACATAAGTATAATACAGAAAGAAAAACATTTATTGTGTTTTGTCTTAGATATTATAACTTTGACAGACAATTTTTCGCTATTAATAGAAAACGAAAGAAATAAAAATTGTTAGGTGTTTTAGTTGACAACCAACCATTAAATTCCCACATTGAAGTAAATTTAAGCCAAAATGACGTATGACGTGACACTACATGGGGACATCTTATAGTTTGTACAAGGGTTGCAACCGAAGGACATTAATCTTCGCCTAAAGGTTATTCGTATTTGCTGTTGCTTTTACAATTTCGTTTGATAAAACATAATATTGAACGATGTAATTCTATCGCGAAGATTTAAGTAAAACCCAATTTAACTCAATAAACAACTTTATTGCATTTCTTAAATTGCAGTAAAAGTGGAATATTGCGAAACACGAGCAAGCGGGCTTTCACAAGTTAATGGTACAACATTAGCTTTGATTTGTTGTATATATAATTTGTAGTTCCGGACTGCTTTGTAATTCACAGGCATAGACTTTGACAAAGTTCCGCATTGTAGACAAGAAGCGAGGATCTAGTCCTCAACTTGAGTTTGGACCAATAGGGATAAAGCGTACTCAATGTATATAAATTAATTAATTCAAAATATCTTAGCACAAAATATCACTTTTGACGTTTTAACCTTAATGTATTCGTTTTCAAGTTATTATATGTGTTAAAGTTGTTTCTTTTTACGTAAACAATAATCAAGCATTTTTCAGCTAATTAATTATACCTGGTTTAGGAAAATCAACAGTACGATTTTTTTCTGTGTATAATAAAACTATAAACTACACGCGTTTAATTTCTCATAAACATGAGTATTTAGTAAAGTGAAAGAATTAAATAAAGAAAACACAGAGAACAACACCACGAAGAAGTTTAGTCTTTAATGTAAACTTCAAAATACGAAGTCACACGAATAAGGCAAGCAAATTAAGTTGAAAACACATCTGCAGATAGTCCCCTTGTTAACAGTATGCCCTTGTAGTTATCTTTAGTAAACTACAGGCCATGCACTCTAATTACAGACCATGTACTAATGGTGTACAGTGCTTTTTGCTTACAAAAACATGATAATTTCACGCCATATAATCTTTAGATCTTGTTTCAAACAGATGTGATTTTACCAAGCAATGCGCTGTGTGTTCTAACTGCTAATTTGATTTTTTTTAGTTAGTAGTGAAAGGTATAAAAACAGGGTACCTTTAAACGTAATTGGTAATTTTGTTATATATTTTACTATTTTTATTTTTAATAATAATTATATTCAGAGATTTAAAAGTATTAGAAAATTACATTGTTCAAACATTTTAAAATTATATCAAGTTTTTAACTTTAAACGGTAAATTTAAAATTTAAACAACATTGTTTGAAACGATTACGTAACTACTTTTTAACACCTAATAAACTGATGATAACTAACAGAAAATTAGTACGATATAAGCTAATAAAATCTTCTAGTTTTGATATTTTATTATAATTAAACTGAGTTAATTCTATTTTTCACTTTTAGGACGTAATTAGTAAACAAACTCAAGATTAAATTTGCTAGAGATGTGATTAACTCATTTGATTGCAGTTTAGTTGGTTTAAGAACTGACAAGTGTGAAATATAGCATTTAAAAGTTTAGCTAAACATAACCGTTAAACGAAAAGTTTGAAAAAGACTTAAAATATGTAATAATATTAATTTAACTAAGATATAGAAATTACGTTTTGTTCTTTTTTTCTTCCTCTTTAGATTAATATAACAATAGATTTTTAATTACTTGATTACTACTGAGATTTGCAGATATCTTACTAAGTTAATCATCACGATTGTAACCAAAGATCACCAGTTAGAATGACAAAAACTTTAAATTTGACTGCCAGTATTATGCATCTTGGTTCAGAATGCCTGAATATGAATGTGAAGAATAGGAACTTATTGGTTACAAATATTCAAATTTTTTTTTCAAATATTTTTTCGTGAGTTTTTATTTGTTTTCATATTCACTTCTTCAATTAGGTCATTTGGTTAATGACTCTCCAAAAAACGACTGAAAATTGTTTTTTTATTAATTTATAATTACAAATATGTAACGTTTCATTTTGCTTATTTCTAAGATAGATAAGTTCCCTATTAAGTAAAAATACGTTTTTAAAGTATTGAAATGACCCTGTTGTCGCATTGACCACCAGCCGCCACTGCTATATTGTAATACATATTAGAAAACAGTCGATCCTTATCAAGGATGGGCACATATTCTACATCATGTAGAAAAATACATTTTGTACTATTAATTCTACATGACACATTTGATGTATAAAATCTAGAAAATACAAATTGCAGGCGATCAACTTCCTTATGTCAAAAATTAATAAAAATGAAAATAAGCAATAACAATCTTGAATTTTACATGTTTTGTTCAATCCTGTAAAAATAATTTTTTCTACACTTTCTGATAATGTCCTGCAGAGTTTTATTTTGCCTAATCAACAGTATATAAACCTTTAAAATTTCCAAGTACCTACGGTACCGTATTTACCAATACAAACAAGTTATTTTCTTGAAGCGCTCTTTTGTTTACAACTCTTGTAAAAAATAACTTCAAATATTAATAAACATTTAATATTAATTAAGTTGAGTTAATTAAGTTTGTAATACTGGTGACTTATCAGTGATGAGGAATGTGCATACGGCAAATAATTCTTATCAATTTAATGAGGGCCAACGACTGATATGTATGATATAACGTGTACTTTAGGTTGTTCTGTAATGTTTAGGTTTTTTAAATGTCCAAATATCTTTTGTTAACTGGAGTTTGTCAATCAATAAACTTTTTTGCTTTACCTACGTGAATGTATTACGTGTATGTCACAGTTTTTATATAAGAAGTGTATTAGTATTTAATTAGTTTTTTATCTAAAGAAATTAATGAGCTGTTGGAAAAAACAACCATAGTCCAAAAGATTGAAATTTTAGTTATATGTGGCCACATCTAAAGTCGGGGTTGCTAAACACGTGGGTAAAAGAGTTTCTTCAAAAAGTGCTTTAATTACACGTTATTTCACTTTCAAGTTTGAGCGATTCTACTAGAACAGCCATAGTCTTAGCTATCCCGACAAAAAAAACATAATCCTGGATGTTGGTTATTTTAGCAGAAAATAAGTTATTTGAGGACATAACTTAGCACTTAACACTACTTGTTTGTTTGGAAGCATTATTTACTGTAACTACTTCTAGCGCTGAAAACGGTTAAATTGTACTGTTTAAACATGAGTGATGTTGAGATACATACAGATGGGAATGATCCTACCAAATGGAAAGCACGTAAAGAAAAAAAAACCGAAGAAACAGAGGTAATAAATACTACAAAACTACCTGAAAAAGCTCATGATAATCACGTCCAAAAACAAGTACCGACTAGGTTTACTAGGCCTAATTCTAAGGAAAGTTACTTTATACATTTTGTGTCATATCCTGAAATAGAGTTTTTGTTAATTTTTAGATGTATCTGATGTCAGAAGAGTCACGGACAAATTTTTTTTTACATTCGATTCGTTAGCAAGCAGGAATGAACAAGATAAATTTTTAAGCGGTTTAATTTCCTTTCATGCTTCTAGACTTTGCCGTCTAAGAAGATCTAAAGAGAGTTTTAGCGAAGATTATATATGTGATGACTTTAACATAAACAAAACTTTTCTAGCACTGCGGTGTTAACCTACAAAGTGCGAATTTCTGATTCAGAAACTTCAGTATGTTCTAAAGCTTTTACAGCTATATTTAAAATAACTATAGGAAGGATTAGAAGAATTTAAGATTAACTATTAGTTCATGGGCGTTCATCGAGAGGCTCAGACCAAACAAAATGCTTAAAGAAGTTAAAAAACTTATTCTGTATCATATTGAGACATTTAAGGCTTGTCAAAGTCATTATTCAATGCGCAAAAACTCAGACCACTTATATTTATCTGAAATACTTTCTGTGAAGAAAATGTATAAAGTATTCTTGGATAACTACAGGATCAACTTATAAGGCATATTGGAAAATTTTTAAACTTAATTTTAATATATGAATTTAATTTATAATTTATGTTCCAATGATGTTACAATATTTGTATACAGTTAAGTAGGAAGAAAGGAACAGAACGATGTTACCTCTTTATTATTAAATTTTTTGAACAATCAATTTAGCGATGGTTGCTCCGACCAAAATAAAAATTACGTAATTATCCGATTTTATACTTTCTTGTTCATGGTTGAATGGTGTTTAAAACCATAATTTACCATGTCCTTGTTAGATGACATTCTCGTTGACCTAACAATTAAAATTTTAATAAAAGCGAAAAAGTAAAAACAGTTCAATTTGACTGGGACAAACTTATTCTGTCGACAAGAAAAAATTCATCTCTTTTTAACCTAGTAAAAAAACTTTTTTTTTATCGCTGCCGATGCTTTGTTGCAATCAGAAAACCACCCTTGAAATGAAAAGAAATATGTTTTCTAAAAATAGTTTCTAACTCTGAATATGTCATGGCAAAACAAAACTATACTGTACTATGGGAGACGATTAGTGTTCCCAATGCAAGAAGACTACCTTCAAAATTAAACTACAACAAATTAGATTTTCTGAAAAAAATCAGCTAATTTTGTTGAGAAACTAAAAAAACCACAATATTATTAAAAAATACAAAGAAAGATTGATCCGGAGGTGAGCGTTTTTGCGAATACAAAGAACGACGATAATTGCAGTAGCACAGAAAATATTTGAGTTTGTTTGTTTCAAGTTAATTGATTAAAAACCGATAATTTATTTCGTTTTTAATCATGTCTTTCTTTTTCCCTAGTTTTTAGTTTTTTCAAAAATCACCAATTTCCAAATAATTTGACTAATATTAATTAATTTAACAGTTAATAATATTTTTCAGTGAGATCGAAAACTATAAAGTTTCAGTTAATTAGCTGAAAGTTCAAGATGAAAGAAAATTCAAATATCTTTATTTATAACGAAAGTAGAAATTGTTACCTGATTATCTCAAGATCCCAAAAATCGACTTTTTTACCAAGAGCTCTACAATTATTTACTGGGCTTAAATTCTACTGTGATAATAAATAAGCATCAGCCTGGCTTCCAAAATTCTTCTTCTGATTTAGGAGGTAAATTATATGCTTTTGATTATTTTTTTAGTTTATCTTGTTATTACAGTATTATTTTCAATCATTATAAAGTTGGTCTAGTTAAATAAAATATTTGACATTATAGAAAAAACAAAACTTATCAACGACGTTTTAGATAGTTTTGTATCTATAAGTAAAAAAAACTAAACTTCCAACAATGATTACGCCTGATGGTTATCAAATAAACCGAGTAAAAAGCAAAATACATGGTGTGGAAGTTCCTATCAACTCAAACTCGCCACCATTAACGTCATCAACAATAACAACGAAAACCTCTGGTATTTCTTTACACCCTATATAAAAAAACCATATTACTAGCATTTCCTACTCCGAGTAACCATAACGTTCTTCTAAAGTTGAATACCAAAATAAATAGACCTTTTTAAAAAAATCCATGGATTCCTTCTAGAAACTATGACTTTCTATATTCAGAACCCAAAAAACAAGGTAAACTTTAAAGACGTTATTTAAAATTCAGTTATGTTTTAATTGGCTCGTTCATTAGGATATAGCGAAAAGACTTCAATGCAAATACTGCAACAAGATCAAACATCCAACGCTAATACTAAATTAAAAAAATTAGTATCAGAGCCACTCCAGTAATTTTCAAAATTATGTCGTAACGGTGGTTTTTTAGATAACTATAGCACAAACGATTTAAATCAAGCGGCTTCTTGAAATAGCAAACAACAAAATGCGACTAAAGCTAATAATTAAAAGTATTTTATTTTTATATAAACTAAATATTCTATTACATAGACATAAACTTTATTTTAGAAAAATTTCATTACTATTTTTGTGAAATTTTGTGTGGTAAAATACATGACAGTATTATTTCTTTTTTATTTTAGATTAAAAAAAATGTTGATATGTTGGAATCAGTTTTATTACAACAAGAAAAAAAATCATCGATAAAAGCTAGTGGTTTAATTAAATCGATTTATAATTGCGACTTTTTCGTATCATTATGTTGATTATCATCAGTTTGTGCCACACCTTACAATTAAGTCAAAGTTTTCAAAAAGTTAACCTAAATAACAGTAGGGCCTAGAATAAAATTGTTTTGTTAATAAAAGAATTACAAAACAGCTAAAATACATCCGAAGTAACTTTCAAAATATTTATACAGAAGTTATGATCAAAATTGGTGTTACAGAAGCTTTACCAAGGTCAACCAAAGTGCAAAGAAACCGCATAAATACATCTTTTAAGACACCACAGGAGTATTACTAACGGTTTTTATACCACTAAAGGCTTCCTTTCACACGCCAACATGTTTGCGCAAACTACGTTGAACAAACCGAAATCTCAAACATGTTGGAGTCGACGTATGTACTTTTAACGCTCAAACAATTTAGCACAAATTATACAGTTTTGCAAAGTTGAACAAGTCGGTTTCGTTGCCTAGATCAAACTCCTGCATGTTTTCGATCATAATTTCATAAGCTTGGGATTTCACATTACGGTCACTGTATTCTTTCGATTTTTCAACGGCACGGGAATGATCTGTACAGTTCGATAAACTCAGTCAAGAACTGTTTTTCTTTCTTCGTCATCGTGATACAGTGAATTAAAACTAATTGTTATTCACTGGCACACACTACAAATTTTTAATTTAGATACAACAGCATGGAGCGTAGGAGACAAAACGTGGGCAACATGTGCAAATAGAACCAATGCGCAGGTGCTGCGTGTGACAACTGCAGAAACCGGTTTGAATTGCGCTTTCACGCTCAAACCAGCGCACCAACCTCAAACCAAAAATCAAAACCGAACAGATTTGCCCAAACCAATTATTTTTGTATGTACAAACAAAATGTTTGCTCTTTCACGCACAAATTATTGCGCAAATCGGTTTGTTTAACCTAGTTTGCGCAAACATGTTGGCGTGTGAAAGGGAGCCTTAACAGATAATGAAGGATCTTGCCCTTAAAGGAAAACTTAAACACATTTAATTTAAATTTGATAATACCAAAAAAATAACTAAAACAATAAAAATTCATTTCAAAAAAATGTCAATGAATTAATTGACTCTTCTTCTATTCAACTCAAAAAACGGTCATTATGATAAAGTAATAACAAACCAAACTTAATTATTGGAGAGCGTATTGTACAAATGTAGAAATCATGATAGACTCTACAGTTGATGCTTTACAACAATGCGATAAAGATGATTGTGGTAGTGTTGTTTTTTCTTTTAAAATTATTGACCATATTGCCGGTAAGTGTTACATGTGACAAAAAAAGTTTTTCTACGCTGGCACTGAGGCGAGTAAAAGCATGACTTAGATATACAATGTGTCAAAGTAGATTAACTGATTATCTTTAATTAACATACATCGAGAAATTTTACCTAGAGTTGAGAAAATAATTAGGTGTTCGGTTTGCAAACACTTCTTTTTTTCGTTTTTAAGAATAAAATATGTAAGTATTTTGTATGATTAAAGTTTAATGTAAAATTTTGAATTTCGTTTTTTATTTACTTTTGCAAAAAAGATTGTTTTTTGTATATTGTATTACATAGATAGTAATACTAAATAAACTGCTTCTATCATAAATCTAGACATTTGATATTTTATTCTTTTGCATTAGCACCTCCCGTCTAAAGTACGCTTTCCATCGGCGCTTGCGGAAAATAATAAATTTACTTGAAAATTGAATTCTGAAATACCCATAAATAGAAAAATGGATCCTTAATTAACTATTTTATTAGAAAACTCTAAAATCGTTCACACAACGCAACAGGACTTTGGGAAAGGTCATTTTTTTACAATGAAATTCAAACGTAGCACATTTTTGCATGTGATAAATAAAATGTGATCTGGCTTGATAGTCTTGCATTTATCTTTCTAAAACAAAATACATCATACTTGTGGTTGGTCAAGATTTTACAAAATAAAATAGTCTAGACATACTTGACAACATTGTTTATAGTTGAGATTATAAATCTATTTACTTGAAGTAATGCAACAAAAAAAAATTAAAAGTAATTATTATCTTTTTTTAAAAAGAGAGATAAAAGTAAAGTTATCAAATCACAACACATTTTATTTGTGATTCAAATAAACAATGCAAAATTAACAGGTAATGCATAAATTGAGTGAATATTGTAATTTGGTATTTTGTATTTACGTTTACAAAACGTGTGAAACATGTGATTATTGGCTTGAAATTAATCTTTTATGTAACAGTTTAATTCTAACTAAAACATCTGTCGCCAAGCTGGGTTTTTAAAAACGGCGTTCTTTTACATTCTGTACGCCATTATCTTTATAATTTACATTTTCTACACTTTATCACTAATGCTTATATACAGTGTTACAAAGCGCGGGCAATTTTCTTTACGAAGCATAAAAAATACATGTTTAAAGATTTTAGAAATAATCATAAGAGCATTATTTACGTCACTATAATAAATATTAGTACATAAATGTCGCAAAAACATCAAATCAATTCTTATGCAGAAATTATCCAAACTCTCGCAGAGTTTTCATACTTGTTAAAGACGTTGTTTCGTAATACCGCCTACGGCAATTGTTAATGATGTTTTTAGTTGTAGTTTACATAAATCTTTGCCTTTGTTTAAACGATTTAATGTACGTTTCCAATTGTTTTTCTTATACAGCGGCTGTCAATCAACATTAGAGATTTATATCTTTAATATTATATTTACCTGAAAATGTTTATGTATTAGTTAGTTGTTTATATGAATCGCATCGGTTTTATAAATAGAGATAATGTGCATCTGCACAAACTAGGCATTTTCATTTTACATAAAAACCGTATTTACAAAAATTACATATTTAAAATTTTAATCATAAACTCACTGTGATTTTCTTCATCATTACTGTTTGGATCTAATCAATCAGTGTTGACTATGAAAGGCACACTGTCTACTGTTTCATCTATCAGGCCATCACGTTTTTTAATTTCCGTAACTATGCGGTTAATGCTTTGACAATGTTTATTCTAATCAGAGCGACATTAGAAAATGTATTTCTTAGCAAATTGTCTATTTGTGCATTAATTTGAGTGATTCTTTTTATTGCCTCTTAATGTAAGGTCGTAAGGTGGCAAATGTAAAACGATATGTCCCTGTTAAATTGTTTACTAAGCTTAGTAATTCAGCTTTTTTAAGTTGGTAGCAGTAGTTGTTCATTTCGACACTATGACATAGTACGTTATCTATAACGACTATACCATTAAGAGGCAATTTTTGAATTAACTGCGTTTTCATCTGTTGCATATTGAGTCATGTCACCAAGGCAGTCGTTTTTGATGAAAAAATTAATAGCCACAAACTTATAGAATCCACCTGCAGGGGAATTATGTAACTCTGCCTAGCACTGTTGTGTACAAGTTTGTCTTTTTATTGCTAGCATTTCTAACTTAATATGAGGGACGAATGTATGTTTTATTTAAGTATGTGATAAGTTTCTTACTTTTTCTAGAGCATCATTTTCTCGCAACTTTATTTGGCATTGCTAGCTATAACATGATTGCGTTCTATTATCTTTCTTTTATTGTAACGTTCTTTTTGTTTCTGAACCCCCCATCTGTATGGATTTTTTAAGGTATATGGTCCACCGCCGTAATCTATTTTTTTTGTATTTTCTGAACTAAAGTGTACTATATTAGAACCTTTTGTATAATTTTTATGAACGCTTCTATTGAAGGTACTAAATTCCGTATTAAATAAATCAATCAAAAAACAAAAAAACCTAAATCGATTTCTAGAAAATAAAAACCTTAGAAATAATTATTTTAGAAAAAACAATAAAGTAAACGTTATTTAAACTAGTCAGAACAATGAGTTCCACCGACGTTATCAAGATGACGTCAAATCAGCTGTTCTGGTGTAAAACAACTGAGTTTACTTTTGTTTGTGATCTGGATTTTGTGTTAATTTGTTGTACTTGATTGGTAATTAGTATATTAAGTATAAATATAAATGATTATAACGAATGCTTTTATGAACATCTGTAAAAAAAAGAAAATCCGATATTTAGAGAAATTAAAACTGATTAATAATATTGATTTCTACAACATTGATAACCAACAAGTTATAGAGAATTTTAGTAATCCTCCCGACCTTCCATCTTAAAACAAAAACATATTAATGAATATATATTATTTAGAGCAAGACCATTCATACAAAATGAAATACGTGCAAACAAAAACTTGCATAAGTCGTATGAAAATGGATCTATAAACTCGTTTTATTACTATCCGTTTATTATCTTTTTCTGAAAGAATCAATAAATATTTTTGTTTCCGTACCGGTTTACTATTATTATTACAACAGTATTTAATTAAACTTTACTACTTGCTTATATAGTGTGTCAATTTGAAAACTATGGATTGGAAATATATTTACAACAAAAAAAAACAAAATGGCAAAACCCGTTTCGACAATACGGAGAGGGAACCAAATCGACATGGTCAGTGGCACATCCCTACCTACCTTTTCATCCCAGCTTCAAAAATGTAAATTGCAACCTCCCACTTATACTGCATCGTTGAAAAGGGCTTTAAAATGGTGTTTAGAAACACAAAAAAAAGTCACAACTATTTGAAAGTTTTGCAATAATTACCTAATAATGTTTGGGGAGATGTTGTCAACCCTTAAAATTACATTGTTTGTGATGAAATTTTTTTGGAGAGTTATCATATGTTGTATTTCCTAAAATATCCAGCGCAATTATTTTTGAAAATATTGGGTGTGATACTTTCGTACAATACGAATTCCATTATCTCAATAACGACAATCAGGAAAAACAGATAAAATTTTTTTGGAATTTTACTTTATCAAAGGTATTTGTTTGGGCCTTTCATTCATTGCTTACAAGTATTTACACGTCAGTATTAATTGTTACTTTGAAGTGTGTCATTGTTAAATTTTATACGAAGTGGTTTATTAAGAAGAATTTGCAAAAATGGTATACTCAGTTACTGAATGGGTTGAAATAATTTATCTTTACGCAAGTATAATGTGCTTTACGGGCGGCTACTGAGTTCCAGAAGTGCAAATTGAAATTTTTGGTCAAATTTCCAAGTGTCCAACAACGTCGCTTTGCTAAGTTGTAGAATTACCGGCGGTTAAAAAAGTCTTAAAAGTTTTTTCCTTACAAAAAGCAGTTCAAAAACTAGGGAATGATGATCCTGATAGACAAATTCAGTTTTGTAAAACTATGATTGAAAAACTTGAACAATATCCTAACATTTTAACAAACATTTGTTTTTCTCATGAATGCATATTCTTTTAAACGGGCAGCTCAACAAACAAAATTCTCGTTGTTGGGATAATGGAAATCCGCGTATTTTAGAGGAGATCACAAACAATATCCTAATAAACTAAATGTTTGGGATGGCATTCTAGGAGATAAAATTGTTGGACCTTTGTTTCTAAATGGAAACCTTACAGGTGATGTTTTTGTAAACTTGCTTGTAGGGGTTGCAATTTACATTTTTGACGTTGGGGTGGTGGGGTCAAAAGGTAAATAGGGTATGCCACTGACTATGTCAGTTTGGTTTTCCCTCCGTATTGACCAAAAGGGTTTTTGTAATTTTTGATATTATTTTTGTTGTAAATATATTCCTAATCCAAAGTTTTCAAACTAACGCGCTGGATGTAATTCTAATTACTTGCTGTTTTACGTAAATATAGCTGAAACTGCATAAGTAGCTGCATACTAAATAATCACATTGATACACATACAGTGGATCAAAAACTTTGGAATAGATGATATGCTAACTTTTGCAAAGTTTTACTCCATAGCAGCCATATGACTACCCACACTTCGTGTTGTGACGTCACGTGGAAATGATCGTTACGTAGTGATGTAGTAACTTGTTGTCCAAGGAGTCCTAAGCGTTCGCTTCCACAATCAGATTTCAAAATCCTTCAGTTTACTTGTTTTGCTTTTATTTGTTAATTAGGTTGCTATTCCATAGAGTAGCATTGACCATATACATACATATATGCCTTCATGATTTTTTGTAAATTCAAATTTTAAACAGGTAGAAATGATTCAATTTTCATAAATTCTCGTCGTACAATTTTTAGCGTATTTATATAACAACGACAACTCCTGTCAGTTAAAAAGTACTACATTGTTGCTTTATTTTTTTGTTAGTAGCAAAAATTTACAATTCATTTTTGAATAAGTAAGTATTAATTTGGTAGACGAAGTAATCCAAAATTTAATAAATAAATAATAAAAAGTAAATAAAACTAAATTAAATTAAAACTTAATTACTTACAGTATTGATCAACTATTTGTATTTAAAGATAAGAAAAATATTTTGGTTTTTATTTAATAGACATCAGTAAAGAGGCGGCGTAACTTTTTCTTAACTGACTCGTCTAATGCTAAATGTTTATATTTTTTCATGTGTGGCGATACAGTTTAAATATATCGCGGCAAATACCACCTACTTCTACTCAAGTCCGATAGAGGCTAGAGGATATAAAAACGATGTACGAGTGGAGGAGCACTCTCTCTCGTCGCTCTTTTGATTTGTCGTGTTTCAGTTCACGACCCGTGTTGTCAATAATCTTGTACAATAGTAAAATAAATAAAACAATACACAAACCGCTCAAATGGTGACCCCGACGTGATCTGTGAGTAATAATTTATTTAAACTTTATAACAATTTATAACGATGGAGACGCAGCCAGAAGACCACGTGGAATATCAGATCGCAGGACTTACGCAATTAAAGTTACCGCCTTTCTGGCAACCGAACCCTGTACTTTGGTTTGGTTTGGTTTGGTTTGCACAATAAATACTTTGCAGTCGTCGCCACGCTAGATGCAACACTCTTACAACAGGTAACAGACTTAATAGTAAACCCTCCCGAAAAGAATAAATACGAGGAGTTAAAAAAAAAACGTTTAACCGAGAGATTTTCCGGCTCGGAAGAACGTAGCCTAAAGAAACTTCTCAACGAGGTAGAACTTGGGGATCGTCACCCGTCACAATTACTCAGGGAGATGCAAACGCTGGCGGCAGGCCACATGACGGAAGAAGTTATAGTAACTATGTGGAAACAACGCTTACCCGTCCAAATGCAACAGGTGCTTTCCGCAAGCGACGGAGTCGCCATCGACAAACTTACAGCCATAGCAGACAAGATGGCGGAAGTCAATTCGTACGGCACGGTACCTAATATTGCGGCAGTTACTTGTCCTGCTCTTTAATCAACTAACCTAGAACAGCCCATGACCTCAATTTAAGAATTACAACGACAGATCGAGGCCTTGACGGTGGCTGTATGAGCAGTTGACGGATAATCAAAATGGACAAAACCGCTGGAGGCATCGCTCCAGATCGCGTCCCCGACCACGGTCTAGTTCGCGAATGAATAATTCGAGCGAGTGCTATTATCATCAACGTTTTGGCGCGAACGCGAAAAAGTGCACCCGACCTTGTACATATGAAACTTCATCGGAAAACGACGAGAACCGTTGCGAGTCGAGGCGTATAACGACGGTGAATTTACTACTAAACGTCTCTTTATAACTGATGTTAATATGAAAAGACAATTTTTAATCGATACCGGAGCCGACATCAGTGCATACCCCCGACGACTTATCACATCTAACGTGAGTAAAAGTGATTTTGCATTGTATGCAGCCAATAACACTAAAATACAAACCTACAGTTTCATCACTTTAGAACTTAATTTAAACTTACGTCGGTCGTTTCTGTAGCGTTTTATCATCGCGGATATTGACAAACCAATAATTGGTTCAGACTTTTTAAGTTATTTTAGTTTACTTGTAGATATCAAAAACAAAAGACTAATAGACAATTCTACCTTACTATCATCCTCTGGCGAAGTAGTGTCGTGTAAAAGTTTAACAGTAAGAACTATAATTAGTGATAGCATGTACCATAGTATTTTAAGTGAATTTCCGTTCCTTACAAACATTTCCACTTCGATACCTAAGAAAGTGAAACATACCACACTGCACCATATAGAGACAACTCCTGGTCCACCAGTTACCAACCGTCCACGCAGATTAGCACCAGCTCGACTGCTCATTGCAAAAAAAGAATTCAAACTGATGCTGCAACAAGAAATCATTCAACCATCAAGGAGCAATTGGTCAGCACTCATTCACCTAGCACCAAAGATTATAGGGCACTTAATTCAAGAACCGTACACGATTATTACTCAATACCCCATATTAAAGATTTTTCACATCTTGTTACAAGTTTTAGCTGGTTACGAACCTGCACGGCCAACTCTCAATACTCGGAGAGAGGGTAGGGTTCCTAAACAATAATGAAAAGAATTAAGGGCGCCAGAGCCTGTCCAAAGTCCTTTCTGCCTGCTCACAACAGAAATGGTAAGAAACTTGTAACTAGGTGGTAAGTTCGTAACTGCTGAAAGAAACGACTAAAATGGAAAAGAAACTCGATCATTAACAACAATGGTACTTTAATTCCTCTATAACGCTAAATCTACTAACACTTAAATAATCAAATATACGCCGGGACTGTATAGAATATAGAAAAGAGCATAACAGTAGGATCGGCAACTTACACTACACGTCAAACAAGCGTGTAAGTAATATAACATGTATAAAATTTTTTAATAAGTAACATTAACAAAGATAAGTAATTGTGGATATAAGCAGCAAGCGATAAGTAATTTATCTAAATTAATTTAGTAACAAACACAAGTAACAAATCAATTAGCACGTACAATTAGCAAATATAATAAGTCGTGAGTTACACCGTAGCGATCACGTATAAATAAGTAAAAATTGACTTACCAAGTTCCAGAGTGCTGTCAGAAAAACGTTTTTCTTACGGCCTCCTGCAATTAAACTTCCTGAAAAATATAGACGTGTCTACCTGGCGACTCACAAACTACAAATAAAGACACATTTAAAGGACAGTAAACGAACCGACACTTATCGTATGCTGTTACATTACGGTTACGAATATGATGGTATTAAGCAATTTCCTCCGAATAGAATTCCCTCAAATCCAATAATTAGGATCTTCCGAATAAGGTGATAGTCATCGGTGTTAAGTTACGGCCTTCGACTCGAATTCCCTCGTATTCGATAATTAGGATCTCCCGAATAAGGTGATCGTCACCAAGGTTAATTTACGGCCTTCGAATATTTGTTTGAAGAAATAGTTATACGAAACGGACTCCTCATTAATAAGTAATAATTAGGACTAAGTATGCGCACGTGGCGGAATGGCTGTCAAAATGAAAACGAATTATAAACGAGTTTATCTTAAAAGATGGCTTTACCTTACCCCGTAACGTCTTAGCGAAACTAGGAAATTTAATAATTATAAATGGTTTTCTATTATTTCCCCGATGGTAACGGATATATTAATCTTTACTAGTTACAGGCCATTTACATGTTTCACATGTCACGACTTTCTATCAAAAATGACATCTAATGCGCAAAGCATAGTTAGCGCGTGTCAAAACTCGAATCTAATTTCACGTCGAAAACCCATAGGCGCACCCAATGAAGATTTCAACCGTAACAGCAAAGGCGTACGTAATGAAAATTACCGTAACAATCTACTTTATGGCAAGACAATCTTCTCCACCATCGACTTGATTAAAACGTTTAATCAGATACCCGTACATCCAGATGACATAACCAAAACAGCAGTCACAACACCGTTTGGTTTTTTTGAATTCTTACGAATGCCATTTCGTAAGAATTCAAAAAGACCAAAGATTTATCGATGAAGTTACTGGCAATCTGGAGTTTTGTTACAGTTATCTCGATGACATATCAGTGGCATCAAGAACGCAAGAAAAACATCTTAAGAATTTACGAACTCTTTTCACTCGTCTTGATGAGTAAGGATATGTATTAATGCTGACAAATGCGGGTTTGGAGAAAAACAAGTAACATTTCTAGGTTACAGTATCACTAGTAAAGGTATCGCACCTCCAACAACTCGTGTAGAAGCAATTAAGAACTTCAAGACACCAACGACTGTCAGCGACCTCCGACAGTTCTTAGGAATGGTAAATTTCTACCGAAGGTTGATTCCAAAAGCAGCCTCTATTCAAGCTCCATTAAACAAATTCCTAGTTGGATCCAAGAAAAATCAGTCGCTAATTAATTGGGATAACAAAGCCAACACAGCCTTTAACAAAATCAAAAATATCCTATCAGAGGCAACAATGCTAGCGCATCCATCACCAACAGCACAACTCTCACTAATGGTAGATGCTTCTAATGATGCAATGGGTGGAGTTCTACAACAAGCAATAAACGGTCAGTGGCAACCACTTGCACTTTTTACAAAAAAAGTTAACGTTGCGCAACAAAAATACAGCGCTTATGACCGTGAACTACTTGCAGCATACTCTGCCATTAAATACTTTAAGCATGCAATAGAGGGTCGACAATTCACTGTTTTTACAGACCACAAGCCATTAACTTTTGCACTGAAGCAAAAGTTAGATAAATGCACACCAAGGCAATTCAGACATTTGGACTTAATCGCCCAATTTACAACTGACATCCAACATGTGGCCGGGATAGATAATATACCAGCAGATACGCTTTTTCGAATTGAAGAAATGACAACTGCAACATTAGCACCAATCGATTATTCACATTTAAGTAAACTACCACAAACAGATATGGAACTTCAGCAACTCATGCAATCGTCATCTTTAGATCTAAAAATAAAAATAATGTTTTTCCTTGAATATGACGTTTATATCTTCTTTGATACTTCAACTAACCAAAGTCGACCATTCATACCGCAACAACTAAAGATGCAAGTATTCAACAGCCTGCATCACCTATCTCATCCGGGAGTCAATGCTACAACAAAAATGGTTACATTACGTTTTGTGTGGCCATCGGTAAAAAGAGATTGTAGAAGATGGTGTCGACAGTGTATAGTGTGTCAGAAAAATAAAATTTCCAGACATGTTACCACACCTTTGCAGAATTTTCTACCGCCTTCACAAATATTTGAGCATGTCCATATTGATTTGATCGGTCCATTACCACCATCGAAGGGAAACACAAATTGCCTGACATGTATTGATCGATTCACTCGTTGGCCAGAAGTTATTCCGATTCCAGATATAACAGCTGAAACAGTGGCATTTGCGTTCTACTGGAATTAGATTGCAAGGTTTGGAGTACCCCTTCGAGTAACAACTGACCGAGGTCGACAATTCTACTCAACATTGTTTGTATCATTAACCAGATTGATAGGTATGAAACATATCAAAACTAAAGCATATCACCCGCAGAGTAACGGTTACATCGACAGCTCAAGACTTCAATAAAATGCCATTCCAACGACTTATGGGTTGAGAGTTTACCTTCAGTACTACTTGGGTTAAGATCATCCATTAAAGAAGACATAAAGGCAACATCGGCCGAACTTGTTTATGGACAAAACCTCAAACTACCTGGAGAATTCTTCGAATTAGTGGAAGATGAGAATGCATCCGAGCTTGTTATCAGATTACGCAACTATTTTAAAGCTGTGAAACCAATTAATCCAAACAACAGTAAAACCATTTGTTTTTAAGGAACTAAAGAATTGTTCTCATGTGTTCGTTAGAGAAAACGCAGTCCATAAACCATTGCAATCGCCCTACAATGGCCCATTTCAAGTTCTATCTCGGACAGCTAAAACCATCACAATTTTAGTAAATAACAAACAACAGGTTATATCACTAGATAGGGTCAAACCAGCATTCATGGATACTGAGGAACATGCTTCAAGTAGAATTCCATCAAAAAACATCATGTCCCGTGACAAACTAAAACAGCTGAGAACAAACCATCTACAATAACAACACCAGCACAGGAAACCACCAGATCAGGCAGGAGAGTAAAATTTCCTTCTAAATACAAAGATTTTGAATCTGTTCAATATACAATTTAAGGTTATTCATGGTGTGTGATGCTGTGATTTAAGTGCGAGCATGTGCTGGAGTAAAAGAACTACAAGCTACACAATGAACTATTTTAGAATTGTAAGGTTAGAACTCTTAACTACATGATTCTACTAGGTATTACTCATGTACTTCATAATTTTTGTTACTTGATTACTGGCAAGAGGGTACTTGTGGCGATACAGTTTAAATATATCGCGGCAAATACCACCTACTTCTACTCAAGTCCGATAGAGGCTAGAGGATATAAAAACGATGTACGAGCGGAGGAACACTTTCTCTCGTCGCTCTTTTGATTTGTCGTGTTTCAGTTCACGACCCGTGTTGTAAATAATCTTGTACAATAGTAACATAAATAAAACAATACACAAACCGCTAAACATGGAAGAACCGTGACCGTATTTTATAGAAATTAATGATTAATAATCATAAAATAAAAACATCTTTTAAGAAAAAATAAATTATTACACTTCTTTACAAACTTTAAAGGTTTGTTTTGATAATGTGCTTTGTAAAAAAAACACAATAAACACTATTATAAAATTATTGATTCAAACTTTTGCAAAATAAATATAAATAAAACTAAAGTTATTTGTGAAAATATTACTTATACTATAAGATTTTTAAATTAATGACGTAACGTTATTACAATTTTATATTCGCAACATTGAAATTTTGTAATAACGTGTAACAGCACTTTGGTTTTATATTACGCGGAGGAATAAATTTTCTGTGATGTCGTAAAATGTGCTATTCAGTTGTGTTACAGATTTACGAAATATACTATTGTTTGTATAGAAGAAGTAAATACCATAACAAGAACATTAAATAACTGTTGCCTACATATCTATAAAAGTTAACGGTAATTGATTTGGTCATAGCACGACACCGTAAAATAGTTAAGTTCTATTCCCTAACAACGTTACCAATAATTTTATTGTTTACTGCACAACTTCTCTACAATACAATTTTAGTTATGACGTATATAAAAGATGGCGGCGTGATGCGTAATGCTGATTTTATTAAAGCTTCGTGTTTTCATTTTACTAGAAATAGCAAAATTAAATCAAAAATGGCAAGAAGAAACTGTAGAACTCAACAAAGTATTACAACGTCAAAGGTATAAACGTGGTCTGAGTGGTTTGACCACATCAGACGAATACGTCGATAAAATTGATAAAGGAAATAACCCAAACGTTTTCCGTTTGTCAGATAGTCGGAGGCTAGCAAATTTACGGCATTCTTTGAAAAGCAGACGTGCCATCACTCCGCAAAGCGAGTTCTATTGTTTTTGCTGAGAACGCGCAGCGGACGTCCAGCTGCTGAGTTTGCGACCGACGGTCCGCAAAATGCGCAAAGGATGTCCTGAAAGCCGTAACGGGAAGCAAAATTTGGTAGTGATATTATATCGTTAAGGGTGCCGGATCCTGTTTTATCCGAGCGGAACTTAGCTTCTCATGAATATTCACATACGGTAAAGTGTAAATGATTAATCATCATTATTCCGGACGTGGTATTAATGTTTTATGAACGACATGGGTTTATTTACAGGTTACATTGTTTGATAATTAAAATTTTATGCGAACACAACATGAGTTGCATTCATTGCGTTTATTAAAAGGATGAAAAAATAAATTTTCTGACCTAAACACATATTTTAGGCGAAGTAATATTTAGAAACGTACTTCATTATGTACCACACGTACTTATTTTGCTTTTCACTCACAAACTCATTCATAATTAGAGTAGCAAACAAAGTTTTAATTACAATGCTGCTCACTCAGTATTAACGATTGCAAGTATTGACAATGACAATATAAACTTTTTAACTTCCTTTTCAGCAAGTTACCTATATTACTATGTCACTGTAAAAGTTTGGATTACGATATATAATTTTAGTCTTACTAAATAAGAGTTTTAGGTTAAACATATATATACTATTAACATTATTAGAAACAATTAAAATGCTGTTTTAAACAATTCTTAATAAAACTAAAACTAATTTTTTTTCTAACTTACTATGCATGCAGCAAGATTTTTGATTATCCTCTAATTTGAAATTGTAAATGCCTATTTCTTGCAATGCAATTGCTTTCGATTTGTAAGAACAGCGTTTACGTTTATTCTTTTCCTCTTTACTACTACGTGTTTACAGAGTAGTTATAATTGTTGTCCGCACCATGATACAATACACTGGTTGAGTTATTTGTGCAATTTGAAATTCTATAAAAATAGAAACCTTTTTATGCTTTTCGTAAATATTTTTTTCACCGAGCAAACAAATTTTACGTAAATTATTTTTCTTCATATTTAATACTTCCACCATATGCCAATTACAGCAAGAATATATTTTAAATTTTTTTTAATAAATCAAGTTTTTATACAATTAAATGTGGGGCAATAATTTTAAAATATAATACTACATTATGAGTTTATGAGTATTTCTTATATTTTGTCTAAAAAAAATAACAGATTTCTTAGAAACAAAAGACTACATTACATTGTAGTACATACATACATTTCATTTTTTTTCACATTATAATTATAATTGTAACGCAACTGTCGCTTATAGTCTTTTCTAAAAAACTCATATGCACATACATATGATTTTTAGTTTTGGTATTACTAACGTTTTATTAAATTAAACTGTCAATAATTTCAAATTACTCCAACTTCGAATTATCAAGAGTCGACTGTAATAATAAAGTCAAATTATTTCTATTACAGTAAACGGGTTCCTTACAAGACATTCCTTTTTTATTAAATTTTTACGTATGTTTATTTATTATTTATTTATTTACATCTGAAATACATTTTATAATTTTTGTTTATTTTTGTTTCATTTTTGTGTGTTTTAAACAATTACTTTAAACTTAATTTAATGGAATTTAATTAAAAAAAGCAAAACGAAACACATTTTTATTTTCTGAGATTGAAACGCAATTTTAAATCATGTTTGTTTTAGTTTCTTTTTGCTTCAAATTGTTTTATTTTATTTTTCTTCTATAGCAAATATTGTTGTAGTGATTGAAATCTGTAAACAAGAATACATTTATTTTAAAAATCGATATTTCATTCCATTTTATTTAATTTTCAAGTTGTTCTTCTATAAAATTTAAAATACCAATATTTACAATGTTTATAAAATTGCACTTGATAGTGTTGGCATTCGTACAAGAATTTCAGTACTTAACAATATAAAAATAAAACATTCTGTTGAAAACAATTATAAATACACATAATAAATTGTTTAATTATTGTGTACAATAAAAATTAATATTTTTTGGTTTGGTTTTATACGTTACGTGCATTCTTATGTCTATGTAAAAATTAAACTAACACATTAAACAACTATGTTTGTATACGCACAGTAACCAATCTACTAATGTTTTTGTACTTGAAACTAACATAATTTGAATTAGTATTCCAAGTTAACTTTTTTAAAACCTTCTCGAAGTTACTTTCAACTTCGAGACAATGACCGAGGTTCTAAACACAGACAATAGAAATATATAAAAAGTATTTCAAGGGAGCCGAGGTTAGTATTTCGAAGTCAGAAATTAAAAAAACTGTTGGTTTAAATAAATAAGTGATTAACGTGTGCACTAAGATAAATAGATAAAGTACCCGTGCGATTAAAAAATAAATATAACGGCGTATAAGCGTACGTGCTTTTAATATGAACAAATACCGGTTTAGATAAACGGAAGTTAACCGAGGATATTATTTTTCAAGTGATATATAAATTAGTGTAAATGTTTTTCTTAAATTTCCTTAGATGTAATTAGTTACATGTAGTTCTGATCGTGTAAGTATTTGTTTATAAATAAATTAGTTTTAAAATTTATAGCAGTGGTGTCAGTGTAGAGTACGCGGTTTTAAGGTGTAAATATAAGTAATTTAAAATTGCTTTCGTAATAAAAACGTTGCGTGATAAGTATGTGCACACGTGTGTTTGTTTTGTATTTAATAATAAAGAATCGAGCGTTATTATAATTTACTGTAATTAAACTTTTTATTCGTGTTTTAATGTATACGCGTTTGCAAGCAGTTAAGATGGATTCAAAGTTATTTCTCGAATCAATAAAAAATGGTCAAGAATCGATGAATAAAAATATGCAAGAAGGTTTTAGAAAAATTTTCCGATAATTCTAAGAAAACAAAAGAAAAACTGTCCAAATATTCCCAGAAAATGGAGGGAAATTCTAAAAGTTTTAAAAAGAATACGAACAAGCATAGAAAATTTAATCAAAATTATTCAAGAAGAAATTCAAGCAGATGTGTTAAATTTAAGCAACGAAATATGCAAATCTAGCAAACGGAAAACAATCTATAAAAGAAAAAATAGAAGCAATAGATGACAATATAGAAGACAAAATAAAACTGCTTAAAGAAAGAATAAATCGAATAAAGGCGAAGAAAGCGTTACGAGCAAAAACTTACTACTGGATTATCAAGAAGAAACCACTTACAAGTTTAAAGTTGTACGGTTAGCTCGACCCAAGACGTTGGATGACGCTTAGTACATGCCTTACAGATTGTAGGAGCAAAACAAAATCGCAACGAGACGGCCATAAACTCCTCTGTGCTGCAGAAGTACCCGCGCAGACACTAGAACGCATCAAGAAGCGCGACGAATACTTCGAGAAAGAGGAGTGACGACTTCGAACTGCCATGAAATAGGCCACGTACGAGGACATCGTACTAGACCTAAGAAGAAGACAAGAAGAGCGCTCGAAAATTTGGAACGAGTTGATCACAAGAGACAAAAGTTAATCTCATATCATCTAGTCATGTACCGAAGATTACCATTCAAATGACATCGCTTAGAGAGTAATTGCATAAAATTTATCTCAATGACAAGATTAATGGACGAACTGTTTAGTTACTGATTGACACAGAAGCAACAAAATCTTGATATGTTATTGAAAAACAAGAAGACATCACCAGTATGAGTACGATTTTGACGGGCAAAGGAATACCTACTCACGGACAATTCAAAGTAACCATTGGTTTGGGAAATGGAGTACTCGACCATCAAGTAGTGGTGGCCGACATTACGGAAAAAGTTATCCTGGGAATGAGCGTAATAAAGAAGTATGGGTTTTATTGGGCATGAAAATCGATGTACTGAAGATCGACAGTGAAAACATTTTTTTTCATTCGTCAAAGAAGGCAAGCGTGTGAGTCTTATTGTAGGAAGACGTGAATCTGCTGCCTGCAAGGACTGAAAGTATGGTGATGGCACGCCTAGATGGAAATGTCCGGGAAGGCTAAATTCGCGCTGTTGAACCAATGAAAAACGACTTACTCGGAAAAGTACTACTCGATGGCAAAACTTTAGTACAAGTGAAAAACACGATGCCAGTAAGGATCTTGAATGTCAACGCAGATCCAGTAACGTTGAAAAAGAAAACCATGATAAGCCAATGCACGCCAGTATCTCGAAGATGTGAGATGCGTCAATTCTAATAAAGATAAGTCGCCGAAGAATTGCTCACAACATCTATTTGACATTTTTACTTCCAAATGCCAAAACCTCAGCCTAGTCCAGGTAGCTAAAGTTAAAGTGTTGATCGGGCAGTATGTGTTTTTGCTGGAGAGTGGTTCAAAAAAAAAGAACTAACGTGGTGAAGTATAAAATTAATACCGGAGGTCCTTGGCCGATATAACATCCATGGCGAGTTCCTTTGGCGAAAAGAGAAAAAGCCGAAGAATTATTACGGATATGGAGAGAGAAGGTGTGATTGAACCTTCAAATAGCACATGGGAGCCCGCAGTGGTGCTAGTAAAGAAGAAAGATAGATCAACTAGGTTTTTCGTGGACTACAGACAGTCTTCTTAACTTCCGACTTGAAAAACTGACCTCGGCTCCCTTGGAATATATTTTATATATATTTGTTATTTGTGTCTAGAATGTTTAACATTCTTCGGTCATTGCCTCGAAGTTGTGACGAATGGTAATTTTAATGTGTAGAAAAAAACAGGTCTTTGTCTAACGAAAAATTACTTAATATTTTTACCAAAGATGTTTAGAAAAAAATAATCAAGGCTCAGATTTACATTTACCCACCAATACAGTTATGTGGTGTTATAAACTTAATTTTTGTTAGCACCTTTGTCAAAAAAGGACCACCACATTTTAACTATAACTACAATTTTTAAAAAACAAGGTTAACTCAAATTGTTTATATTTGATTCAATTTTTACTAATATTTATTTATTGAGATATGAGTAACTTGACCATACGTTCCGTTTTAAACGGAACTGCCTTTTTTTCAGTATTTCTTCCCGTTGTCCCTGATGGAAGCTTTGTTTCCAATTAACCATCGACGACAAACGATTTTTAATTGAATTTCCAATAGCGTCGAACTATTTATACTGAGCACGCGGGCAATAATTTGCCATTCTAGTCCGTGCGCTTCGTTACTGTTTATTATTTATTTTATTTCATTTGCGTTTGACCGCTGACGTAACTTGCGATTGTCTCTCAATACATTACGATGCGTTCTTAATTTATTATGTCGTGGTCTGTTTACAATGCCGAAACGTAACTATACTTTTAATGTCATTTTAGAAGTAAAATGTTGTAATATTAAAAACGAAACGAAATATTTCATGGGATGTTAACTGCAAAAAATGCCGTACAGATTTTAGCGTTTCTCATGGCGGGTCCAGAATTTAAAGTCAAAAAACCATAAAAATCTTGATCTGCATCTGCTACAAGTTCTTTAATACCAAATTTTTTAAAGAAATTATCTGCGCCATCTTCAAATGGTCTGCTTATCGCCGCTGCAAAAAGCGTTTAAGGTTATCACTAGTGATGCAAAAAAACGTTTTTTTCTATGCTGTTTTTTCAACAAAAGAAATAGTAGTTTACGTAACAAGAGTCGAAAGTAAGAAATAGCATAACGAACGCGAGGCCGCACGGCCGAGCGTTGCATGTAAGTGAGTTATGCAATGATTCTTTCGACGAGAGTAACGTACATTATTTTTTGTGTTGCCTTTTATAAAATTACATTCTTTTTTGAAAAAATTAAAAAAAATCAAGAAAAATATAATGTTGGTACTACATTTATTACTAAATCTGTCAAATTTGACATTAACTTTAACATCGTTTTTCTTCAAATTTTAACTGAATATCAAGATTTTTAAAATGATTTTTCCACCTGTCGCATATTCGTTCTAATATATTATTTGATTTTGAACACTTACTTTTATGTGGATTCCTAGTTTTCATTTTGTCACCCTAGAGCTTTTTTCGTTCATTACCTAACTACACTAACGAACGAATATTGACGTTTGCGATGTTGGCAGCATAACAACTGTTTTTATTCTAAAAACGATTTTGCGTTTTTTTCTACCGACGGGCGCTCTATAATATTCCTATAAACCGCTTCTTAACAAAAGTAATTTGTTAAATTTAGTAATATATGGAAACTGGCAGTTATGTCACTTATGCGATAACATGTCCAGAATAAATTTTAAATTATCTCTTTGTCACATTTTAACATTGATTGTTTTTTTTACAAAATAGTACTAGATAACATATTGTATATATGTTATTATAATTAATATTTAATGTAAGTGTTGTTTGGTTGAGTGTACTGTTAGAATGTCCACTTCTTTAGTTATCTTGTTAGTCTGAATAAGTGAATACATCAGTAGCACGAAACGTCGACTTACAATTTTAATGTTCAAATTAATTTTCAGCCCAGTTCCAGTTGTAATGGACGTTTACAAAAAGTTTTAATAACTCGGGCATTGGCAGTGCTACAGATTTCAAATCAGATAACAGAACTACGCTATCAGCAGCAGTGTTGAAAAAATAGTAGAGGATATTATATACTTAGACTAACCTTCTTGCGTATCTTAATAAATAAATAAATAACGTAGTAGATAAATAAAACAAAACTTCGTCAATCAGCCATTAATCATGTATTTACAAAGGTGACATGTTTCGACTGTATTACTTTTCTTTAGGTCATCTTCAGACTGAAAAAATAGTCATTACAAAAAAGAACAAACAAATTATAGTGATAATATAAAATTACCCAATTAACATACAACGAACTATATAATAAACTAATTAACGCCTTGAAGAGGAACTTGGTTTTACAACCTGACAATAAACGAACAAACTGTTAATGCCTAAGTTGAATCTTATCAAAAATTCTTAAATTTTTGTATGATAACAAATTGTAAAATATTGAAACACTAAAACAGTTTTGCAGTGAAACTGATTCAAAGTATTAGAAAAATGCTGGGCTGTAAGAAGGTGGCTTGCACCTGCCATCGAAAGAGTTTACTAGTCATTGAAAAAATATTTTTGAAGTAACGATAAATGTTCTATTACATTAAAATGCTTTTTTGAAAATTCTAGGTTAGCTCAGTCGACGAGCTTTTAACAAGCTGTGGCAAAAATTGAAGTACAGAATATTTTGCTAATTGAAGCAACAAATGAAATTAATCAACTGAACGTCACTTTGGCTTAAAAACAGACTACGTAGTTTCTATAATATATAGTCCGTAGCTTATAAAAATTAAATGGTACCTTTGAGATTGATGAACTAACGCTTCAGAATTTTACAAAATAAGCCGTGAATATTTAGCTCACTGGACTGTGTTTAATAAAGACTTGAGATGTTTTATTGGGCAAATTTTAAAGAATTACATCTCATGGCAGATTGGAATAATCTTAATGTTTTGATTAAAGTAGAAGTATTTTAACACTTCTACACTTACAATCTAAATCACTCAAATTTTATTATTTTATTAAATATATTTTGTGCCTGTCTGGAACAAATACATCAGTAGAAACGGTATTCATTCATTTATTCAATTTCATTCTTGTGTAAAATCATCAACAAATACTAAGTTCATCAGGACAAAAGTTTTCAATATAGCAAATTTTGTTTATATTTTGACACTATTTCCATATCTGTAATTTTGAATGTTTCGTTTTGGGTAAAAATAAAAATAGTCACGTTAGATCTGAGCTAAAGCCGTGGTAATTTCCAACATGACAAAAAACTTATATAGTAGTTTAGTTGTGTTATTTGATAAAATACGTCAATGATAATAAGAGACAAAACAAGCTTTTTTGGATTCTCATCAACGAAACTTCATGGAGAGTAAACAAAACTAAGTGCAAAATTTGTAAGCAGAGTTGAGAACAAATAAACTCTACTACTATTTTGTTTATATAATATCTATTTAAATATTACCATTTTCAGTCGGATTAAGCAATTAGTTGCATTTGGTGTATTTTATAGCTATTTTATTGGCTTGTTGGTGAAGAGAATGTGTTTATATGCATATATACACAAAATACTCTGTATATAATGTTTGTAACGTTTGCAAAATTTATTGCAATCCAAGAATATTATAAATTGAACATTAATGCATGTGATGTCCAAACTTTACTTCAGATATTTGATTAATTGACACAGTACGATGTTTTGTGTTTACCTAAATCAATTTTTATCTTACAAAAGTACAGCTAAGTTATAATATTGAGAAAGCAAAAATCGTTTGATTTCGTTAAATCTGAATTTTCGGTCATCCGGACGCGGTCCGGTCCGTTCGAATTGAAAGTTCGAATTAGAGACTCTACTCTACTTCCTAGAAGAAAAACTAATAATATTAATGAAAGTGCATTGTTGTATTCTATTATCAAAAACGTTAAAACGAAACTGACAAACTGTTCAAACATTATATAAGTTTTAACTTTTAATTAAAAAATTTAGACGTTTGTAATATTGCACAACTCTGTCATAAGTCAAGTTTACTTAAATATAAATACTTCTATTTATAACTAACTAGTAACATAAATGATATTAAATTAATAGTGTTCTATCTTCATTTAAGATTTATTTTAATTATCTATGTGGCAGAAAATATAAGAGTAAAACACGGTGGTCTTCTATTCATACAAACAAAGCAATAGTTAAAGAACAGAATAAACAAAGACCGTAACTTATTACTACGCTCTGAAAAATTTATAAACTGATATTGACGTGAAATATTAAACGATGAAATATTTATTGGAATAGAAAGTAGAATTAATGTTTTAAACAAATGATTTATAGTGTTTTAAATATCTTTTATATCGACTTGAATAATCATGAGCAGTAAACAAAACCAGACAAATAAAATTATTGATTTACAAAGTAGGAAAGAATAAACGTTTTGCTTTTGATTCAAAAATGCGATAACGTATAAAAATTTTGTCATAATAAGAAATAGGGTTCAATCAGTTGTAATAATCACCTTAAGTACCAAGCAATTGTTACATATTTATTTCAAATAATTGTTTAATGTCAAATGGAAAATAATTAGCATAATTAAAAACAAAACTAAATTAATATTAAAGATTGTAAATAAGTACGTTACGTATAAGTGTAAAAAAGTTAAGAATTTATGATTTTACAGTTTACACAACATAAGTTCCTAAATATTTTTTTTAATCTTAAAATAGAATACTAGAATTAAATAGTGGTAGCGGTGGTAAATAGTTTAAATTGAAATGAAATTAAAATCCAACTTTATTAATCAACTATGTTGTGATTATCTCTTATCTTTAATAATAATAATAATAATAATAATAATACTTTATTTATGCATTACAAACCTTGACATTTGTTTACATAAGTCATTTATCACAGTTTTACACATTTACCTATACATATGTATCTAACTAATAACTAATTAAATTTGTATAGCAAAAAGTCGTCTATGCTATAAAACGCATTTTTGATTAGTACTTTTTTTATTTCTTTTTTAAAATTTGTATCTGAAAGATTTTTAAGTGCTTCAGGCAAATGGTTAAACAACTTTGGCCCTAAGTAATTAAAACCATATTGGTTTGATAATAGCCTATAGTAAGGTATTCGTAAGTTAGAAGCATCTCTGGTGTTGTAATGGTGAATACTTTCATTTTTAACAAATTGTTTAATATTTGTTTTAACATAGACCAGACATGAATATATGTATAAACAAGGAAAGGTTAATAAGCCTAACTTTACAAACACAGGTTTAACATCAGACTGATATTTCATTCTCATAATAATGCGAATTATTTTTCTCTGTAGGCCAAATATTCTACATGAATTTGGTGCATGACCCCAACCTATCAATCCATAACAGACACGAGATAGAAAAAGCGAGTGATACACAGTTAAAACAATGTTTAGTGGTAGTACATTTACTAGGTTACGTATGACAAACATAGTTTGTGTTAGTTTATTCGAAAGTTCATCAATATATTTGTTCCACTGTAATTTTGGATCTAGATGAAGACCCAAGTACTTTACTGAGCTTCGGTTATTGAAGTCGTTTAGAGATTTATGACTAAAAATCATACTAACAGTTTTTGATTCGTTCAGTTGTAATTTATTATTTCTAAACCAATGTAGTACCTGTGACTGTACTTCTGATAATTTGAATTTTAGTTCACTTAAATTAGAATGTGACATAAGTAGAGCTGTGTCATCGGCAAAAGTACTACTTCAGTATTTTTTATATAATATGCCAAGTCGTTAATGTATATTAAAAATAACGTAGGCCCTAAAACAGAACCTTGAGGTACTCCAATGTTTATAGTCTCAACGGTTGAAGCAATATCGTTTAGAAATGTATATTGTTTTCTATCTTTAAGGTAACTACTGATTAGCTTACAACTATTGTGATCAAAGTTTTGCAATTGCAATTTTTGTATAAGCAATTTATGAGATATGCAGTCAAATGCTTTTTGAAGATCACAAAACAGTGTTCCTACGTATTTATCCTTTTCTTTCCCGTCTATTATTAAATTTAATAATTCAATTACTGCATCGTTAGTCGATTTACCTGCCCTAAAACCAAACTGTCTATAATAAAACAAGTTGTTATTTTCTAAATATCGATTAATCTGCAACTTTAATACGGTCTCAAAAATTTTTGAAATTATAGGAACAAGTGATATTGGCCTAAAATTATTTGGTTTTACGGTCCCTCCTTTATGTACAGGAATTACTTTTGCAATCTTAAGCACGTCAGGAAGATCCCTTCACTTAAGCTTAAGTTGATTAGTTTTGTTAATGGAATTAAAATCAAATTTACAATTTGTTTTATTATAAAAGTTGACATGCCAAAATGGTCTAAGGTTTTTTTAGTTTTTAGATTGTGTATTATATTTCTAACGTCGTTGAAACTAATAGAAGTAAATGTAAAAAACTTATAATTTGTATTTCGTATAACAGATGTATTTTGATTAGTTAAGTTTTTATATTGACTCGAGATATTTAAAGGAACATTTATAAAATGATTGTTTAGATCATTTGGATCTATTTGGAAATACTTTGAAGATTTTTTATTAATTGTTCTATTTGAATTTATGATGTCCCACGATGCTTTGTGTTTATTACTAGAGTTTGTTATCTGTCGGCTATAATATTCCTTTTTAGCTTTGATCAAATTCTTTTTATAACTACTTCTTAAATTATTATATTGAGTTTTTAAGGTCGCATCTTTTGATTGTTTGTATAATGCTTTTAGTAAATGTAAGTTTTCGCGTGTTCTAATTAATTCTACATTAAACCAACCATTTTTGCATAGTTTTGTTTTTAAATCTACTAGCGGGAACGCAAATTCGATATGGTTTTTAATAATAGTCATAAACTTATAAAATTTTTCATTAATGTTTATATGTTTTTCAGTCACAAACCTCCAATCAACAGATTCTAAATTACGATAAAAACTTAGCGTATTCAGTGGATTATAGATCCGAGCTTTTCTTTTTTCATTTTGTTTTGTTTTAGAACTAGAAATTATTATTATCTCTACAGCGCTATGATCTGATAAGTTTGGGTCAAAGACATTAGTCTGATAATTTTCATCAAAATTTACTAATATGTTATCAATGCAGTTTTTTAGTCTTGTTTTGTCTTTAATTGTTAATTTAAAAGAATATGAATTTATTAAATCTACGAACTTAGTATATTTATTACAACTTACGTCAAAAAAATTTATATTAAAATCTCCGTTTATAATAATTTTTTCTTTATAATTGTCAACGTATTTTAATACTTTATTGAATATCTTTAGGAAATAGTCAAAATTTCCTAGTGGCGAACGATATACTGTTATGATTAATATTTTAGGATAACTTTACACGACTTTGCTATTTTCTCAAGAAAATATGTAGTGCATTTATAAAGAAAAGCTGACGTGATCAACTCTTATGAGATGCAGTTATTTTCATAAAAGAAAACTATTACTTTTTTTTAATTTAATGGAATTCTGCCATTAGAGCTTTTTAAAAAGCTTCGGCGTGTCTGACCTAAATACTTCTTTTTTACGTAGATTTATTAAATTTAGAATATTCGTTTTTTTATAGAAAACACAATTACTCCAGTTACCTGTTTACTATAAGTAACTAGTAAACAGTTTTATTATTTCAGATCTAGTAAAATGTATTTGTATTTGAAATGAAAATAGTACTTTTGTGTTTTTAGTTAGTGATTGTCGTATACGTAACATATGTTAAATTATTTTGTCAAATCTGCATTGGATTGATTAAATTTATTAGACTTACCTATGCTGAGAGTTCGTGTTTGCTGCCATGGGAGACCTAGCTGGATACCCTGAAGCCCTTGGACTGCCGCTGAGCACGTATTCTGAAACAACACGCTCCATGTATAATGCACTTCATCAAAGATAATCAAAACTAAAAGCAAACATCGTTGAGATTTAGTATGCTTACAATATCATGTTAAAATACGGTTAGCCCAACAGGACATGTCATTTAAGCATATAATTTATTATGAGTTGGGGCTAAAACAATTAAAACGTGTTTTTATTCACATCAAACTTTGTCTAATGACATTGCTGATAAGATGTAAAGTGGTAGGTAGTCGGTCACGCCACTCTAATCACACTGTACTTGATTTATAAATAACGATAGTATAACTGACGTGACCATTCCTGTATCACTCAATTTAAATTTGTTCCTATTGCAAAATTTTAAATTCAAAAACAATTATACGATATAGTTATCTAAATATACAATAAAGGTGCATGCTATTCATAATAGAAATATTTTATTCAAATTAAGCGAAACACATTCAGCAATAAAATGATTTTTATATGTGAGTTTTTGCAGTTCAGTAATTAGTGAAAACTTAATTGAGAGATTTACATTTACAAAATTTTTGTCTTATGGGTTGTGATCAATAGCTGTGGGTGATTCATTGTAGAGAGAGAGAGAGATTAGCCTCATGATCCACATTTTTGTCCAATAAAACCAATTTTCATAGAGTAGTAGAACTAAAATATTTTCTAAACACAAACAATTTGATTTTATATATTTATTAAATAAAACACAGGTTTTTAAACACTGCAACACAGTGTTACATTACATATTATATATTTTTTTGTTTAGATTTTACAATATAACGTAATACTAAAATAACCGAAGTATAACTTTTTGAATGTAATACTGTGGTAATTAAAATTTATGTCAATATGCTAATTTTAGAAACTATTTAAACAAATACTTGATAAGCCTGCATTAAAATTATTGAGCAAAAAAAGAACATCAGATTTTCAAAAATAATTGTTTATTAAATTACAAATTATAACTGTTGTCCCGCTGAAAAATTTTTACTAAAATTAGAATTGATACAAATTCTTTAACAAAGTTAATTACTCATAACATTTAAACGAACAAGATAAAAACGCCGTTTACTAAAGCATTTTTTTCATTTTTAGTTATTCATCGAGTATTAACAAACTGATAAAGCTACAGACTTAATTTAAAAAGTGTTGAGATGCTGAAGAAAAAGGAAAATGAAAGCGATGGTCTCGGTCAGTAATCTAAATTGAGCTGGGTTAAATTGAGTGGCGGGGCTAGGCAGGTAATGAATGTTTATCGGTCTGAATCAGTGCGCGTCTGCAGCATATCTTTTACGATCGATACTATTACTAAGAATCTGCGACCAGTCGTCTTCCGCCATCTGTTGGACCGTCCTATCCTTCTATTAATGTCAGTCAATCGTTAGAATAATCACCATTGGGAATTTCACTTGAATGCAAAACATAGTATCTTGTCTAGAACTCTGCATAAGAAAATGGATAAAATCTGAAGGGAGACAAGTTGTTGAGCGGTAATAAATTATCGTTGCAACGAGGGTTGCGTACGAAGTAGTCCCCAACTTAAACTTAAACGTCTTTTTTCGAAGAAATATTGCAAATTTTAACAATTATCGATAAAAGACCGGGAAGTCATTGGACTTCGAATGCTTGCGATTATGGACTACAGGAAGGAAGAAATTAGATTGACAATTGCAAGGTAAAAATTGTGGGTTTTTTAATAACTATAAAATATCGTACGAACTGCTAATTTTTATGGTTAAATGAACAATAACAAAATCTAATTATCAACATCAATATATAATTTCCAACAATAAAAGCAAGGGATTGTTACTAATTATGAAGATTAAATGAATACTAAATAAACATATGTTTAATTTTAGTACGTTGAAGCTTTGGTGGTTTGTATGTACCTACTTTGTAACTTTTGTCATTATTAATTTACAAAATACAAATAGGTAAGATTTTACGTTGGCTTTACAGGGAGTAGCACGCGCGTATAGAGGTTATTTATAATTTACAAACATGCCCTTTATTCTGTATTTTGCTTTTACGCTCGAGTATTGTTATACAGAAGAATCGTGGCTTACCCTTTGCGCTAAAGTTATTTGGCGAGAAACACTAATCAAGAGTGCCCTTTGACTTTGCACATGCTACAGACAGAGATGTGTTTACTATAAAAAATAATAAATTGCACGCGATTGATGTTAAAAGCACCATAAAGTAAAATAGACTACATTAATGCTGTACAATTTAAAACGTAATCTTTACTGAATTAATTTGCAAAATTTTCAACATAAAGTATGAATTTATATTGTTACTGTTCAATGATCTTAAAAAAGATTATTCAAATGACCTAAGTTTACTGATAGTTGCTTAGTAACACGGTTAAATTAGCAATTACTTTACTTGTACGTTTATTTGTACATCACCACCCTCGATGAGGATAAAGAAGCCCTCCAAAATTATAATTTGTAATAATAACATGATTTAGTTTGAACGAAATTCAAGAGGATATAATACAAGGGGGTTTTATCATTTGATTTCATCATTATTAAAATACTTCATTAACATGGGTTTTGAAAAGGAAGTTGAAACGGGGATGAAGGCAATAAGGTTCATTGATTACGTTAATTTTCATTAAATAAGTCTTGTCAATTGAATATGTTTATAACAAAACGAGCTTTGAGTACAAATAAAAAATATATAAAGCTTTCAACAACTTCTCACGTTTTGAGAATTTATTTTAATACTTTAATTGCAAAAAATAAAATGACACGGAATACTTTAAAATGCTCGCTTTAGTTAACTTAATTAAGGTAATTTATATATATATATATCTATATATAAACGGTAAAATTAATTAATCTTTGCGATAATTCTTCTCTAATAAATAATTAACAACTCAAGTAGAATTAAGTAAAGCACAAATATTAAGTAATTGTATTTTTTAGTTTTTTGTTTGAAAATTATTGAATAAGTTGAAAACAGATTAATTTGTAAGATGATATACACAAATAAGCACTAAAATTATAGCAAAAATATTAATATTTTATCTAGTGCTTACTGTGATAAACATAAAAAGACAACAGGAGACGCAGCAATAGTATGAGAAAACTTTAAATTCAAGTAATGTAAAACATCTTTTAAAATACATACATATCTGATACATAAGTACTGAAGACCTTCAGAGTATAAAAATGCTTTTAGCAAAAACACATCGGAATGTTAGTTTACTCTTTTTAAAAATTATATTTCTACTATACCACATATACCTATTTTTTGTATTTTTTAAATAAAAGCGAAGCAAACCACATCAGAAGCGTGGAATGTATACCGCGGTTGATAATAAAAGTGTACACAATTATACGCAAAATATTAACTTTTTTAAAAAGTACTAAAGGAAGAATAAATGGAACATTATATTTTATCAAAAAATATGTGTATTTTATTTACTACGCTTGATCAAGTTGGATTACTTTTTTTCCAGCTAGTGAAATACAAATTACCAGACGTTGTCAGAAACCGTTTCCAAAATTAGAAACTTTTTTCTTAGGTTTATGACTTTAATTTAGACAGTTTATAATAGTTATATATGTATAGTAAGCAAAAGAATAAAACTATGAATTGTGGAAGATAGAATATCAGTACGTTCTTTTGTGCATTCTAAATATTTAAAAATTGTTACAAAGTATTAAATATATATATAGGTATTGTTTAACAGTTAGATAAGACATTTCTTAATTCTTTTAACTGTCAATAGGAGAAACTGTGTAACAAACATTTTTCAACTCAAGGTTATAACAGATTGTACGAGATTTGTAAAAGAATATTAATTTTACATACATTCCTTAATACAAAAACTAATTTATTAACAAAAAATAATGTAATTATTCAAAATTAAATATACCGAGTAATTCAATGCTCTAGAAAAATTAACTTGCACGTTTATTTATTTAAGACGGTAAAAACATATTATATAAAAGTTGTATTAAATGTTTTCTATTTACTAAAATTATTTATTGATATACAAAGTGCACAGTTTTTATATAAGAATGAACGACACAATTTTTTTTATATCTAGGGTATAGATTTTATTTTGCCCTTTCATTCTTTGTGAAATTTATACCACTTGTATAAAAAATTATACTACCACAGGAACTTATGTTGTAGGTCTATATTGTTTTGACGATCACTGAAATAGTGTTAGGTATTTACTTTTCTTGAAGATGTACCAACTCCGCCTGTAGTGCTGTATGTGTGTTGAGTAGCCCAGCAGGTACCACTGCCGGTTCCAAACCCGGGTAAAGTAAAGAGAAATCCGAAGATTTCTGAGTCGGAAACTGGACGGAAACTCTCGTTGATGACAACGGCAAAAAAAATGACACGAAAGGGAAATAACATAACTAGAACTGATATACTCTGTCAGACCCAAACACACAAGAGCACATTCAGGAGTAAGAGTACTACTTCGTAACAAATACATAAAGTCAATTAAAAGTATCGAGTATGTACATGACAGAATACTGAAAGTAAGTCTCTTACATCTAATTACCACATATGCACCTGATATAACAAAACCAAGAGAAGAAATCAAACAGTTCTACATAAAGCTACAAAATATACTAGAAAACATGGATCAGAGTAAGAAAATAATCTTAGTGGGAGATCTACATGCCAGAATAGGGAATAACGAAATACCAAGTGTAAAACAAAGTTTTAATAAGGCCATAAGCAATGAAAATAACGAACATCTAATCGACCTTTGCTGTAGAAATGAACTGAGAATAAATAACACACACGGAGAAAAATGTTTTCAGATATCATTCGTAAGACGCACAACTTATGCGTAATTTAAGCATAAAAAACAACTACTACTAGCTATTCATAAATTTATAAACCTTCGGTATAATTTGTGAATAGTCATGTTAGCATCGATGATGATTATAATTCATAAGTTATGAAGTAAACGATTTCGTTATATATGCGTAATAATCATATCTTTATGAATAATACTCACAAACAATGATCATATTAAGAATAAAAATTTAACCAGGTAATTGTAATATGTGATTTAAGTCACATCTATTATGATTATAATTCACATCCAGTAACGAAGTATTTTCATTATGTATGCTTAATAATCACATTTTTTTATGATTAATATTCATAAACTCTAATTAAATAAAGAATAACTTTTTAAGCATCCAATCATAATATGTGATAAATAAAGTGTTGTTTATTAAATGATATTCAGAATAGTGTATTAACAGTTATGAATATTAATCATAATTTCGGAGTTAATTTTACTCTTCTTATACGAAATAATCACAAGATATTTCTCATATATATTTTATAAATTAGTAAAACATATTTCGAATTTTAAAAAGATGTTTATTTTTTTACGATGATTACACAATTTTAATGCAGCTATAAGTACACCACCATACTTTTACAACTAAATAATTTAAATAGAACACATAACACAAGAACTAATACATAACTAGTAACACATAATATCATTATATAATAATACAGATTATTATAAAAAATTAAACATTATTCAAATAAATAAAACGTAAATAATATAAACAAAACTGAAACAGAACTTGAGCAACAATTTAAAAAAATAATTTTACAAGTTGCTAACCACAAATTTTTTTTTCTGTTGCAGTCAAGATAATTTAACAAAAACGATTTTTAATATTGAAGTTGAAGAACATGAACACAAATAATTTTTGTAATAGGTTTACTTATCATATAGGCAGCAACGTTTATCAACACTAAGATAAGAACGTCTTCCGGGTTTGGACCGTGTCAATGTTGTAACCGAAGTTGCCAACGTTTTGCCCACTTTCGTAAGGGGCTTCATCAGGGTGTGAGAGAAATCGAAGAACTCAAACAAGCAACCGAAATCTAACTAAAAGTTAGGTAATCAACTTGTGAACCAAGCTAGATTGTAAACTCAGAAAAGGTAAGAAAGAAAACGATAAACTTGGAAAAGCAAACGAAAATCTAACAAAGAACCACTACAGAGTTAGGATTCTAGAATCTGGCTTGGTTCACAAGTTGATTACCTAACTCTGTAGTGGTTCTTTGTTAGATTTTCGTTTGCTTTTTCAAGTTTATCGTTTTCTTTCTTACCTTTTCTTAGTTTAGAATCTGGCTTAGTTCACAAGTTGATTACCTAACTTTTGAGAAGTGTTTAGTTAGATTTCGGTTGTTTCTTTGAGTTCTTCGATTTCTCTGACGCCCTGATGAAGCCCCTTACGAAAGTGGGCGAAACGTTGGCAACTTCGGTTACAACATTGACACGGTCCAAACCCGGAAGGCGTTCTTATCTTAGTATAGACTCCGGCCGTGGAAGCCGCTATTACAACGATTATCAAATCCATTATTTTAAAGTAGGCATCAAAAGTTTATAGAAAATTATTGTATAAATGCGTAATATTATCCGTTATCAAAGCAAACTAGATTATCGTCATCCTTACTACACATATCTGCCACTGTTCTCACTTCAAAACTAAAAAACTTCCATGTATCTCCAATGCTAACTTTCTATACCTTATTGTCTATTTTCTTACGGCCTTTAGATTTTACAACTCTTTGCAATACTTTAGGTAAATTATAGCGACGCAAATCTAGAAATAAGAAGTATGTGTATTAGAAATGGTAAATAAATAGAAAGTGATCAAAAGTGTTTCAACTTTCAATTTAATCTAATTCGTAGCTTTAATATTAATCAAAATAGCAATAACCCTTGCGTAGGCGCGCGGAGTTCAATAACGTCGTTGGTCGCGCTGTATCTCTTAGATACATATTCACATTTAACGTGTTTTTTCATTAAAAACAATATGCATCTAAATTAAATTTATTTCTAAAACTTGCGATTTATTCCAGTTCATATTTATTTTTGACAGTAAAAATTTTTCGTAAATGTTCACTGGTTTAAATTAAAAATCAAAAATCATGCATGCTCAAAAAAGTTTATTGCTTATGAATAAATTACAAAATATGTATAACTTCATAACACATTATTCTGACTGGTCCCCTTCTCCACCTATAGCAAGGTTGACCACGTCATTTTTTTTGCAGCTCTAGACCCACCTGGTTGTGCTTCGGGAACTGCTTCAGGACTTTTGTACTTTTGTAACAGTGTCTTTATCTCTGTTGGTAGGCTTATAATTTGTGCTCGAATTTTTAGTTGGTCTTGTACTAAATTTAGTGATAAGTTTTTGATAAAGACTCTTGGACAAAATTCATTTTGATTTGCCAAAAAAATAACTCTTGAGTCGATGCCAGCCACATTCATTAAATGATAAAAAATTACCATTGGCCATCTTCTTGTCGATCTGCTGACGCTATAGGTGACACACAGTTTGTCGACAACGTCTACTCCGGATTTAATATCATTGTAAAATAATATTATTTCCGGCTTTTTCTCATGATTGTCCGAAATAACATTGGAAGAAACATGCATGCTGGAAAGCAAAACAACAGGTTTTCCTTGTTATGGAACATATGAAACAAGAGTTTCATTTTTAGTGTAACCAAAAATGCTCCCGAAGCAAGACCGATTTTTTGGGGACACAAAATTAGAAGGTAGCTCTCTTTTATTTTTCGTATTGTTCCAACATATGACAACTTCTTTTTTTCGAGTTCCCGCACTAAGTTGACACTAGTGAACCAATTGTCAGCCGTGATATTTCAACCAGATCCAAAAAAGGGTTCAGCTAATCTCATAACAATTGATTCTCCTGAATTCGGTTTATGAAACGGTCCTTGTCGTTGCTGTCCACAATATATCTCCATATTTGCCGTATAATATAATTTTGCATCACTCAAATAAAAAATTTGGATGCCATATTTTGATGGTTTGGGTGGTATGTACTGCCTAAATGCACACCTTCCACGAAATCCAGGAAGCATTTCATCAATGGTCACATAATCACCCAAATGGTAATTATTTTTGCAATTTATTATAAAAGTTGTAAAAATGTCTCTGACTGCTGCTAATTTATCAGTCTCACGCCGTACTTCTCTTGTGTCTTTGTCATCAGACCTCAAACATCTAACAAGAAATCTAAAACGTTTTTCAGAAATTGTCATTCGAAATATATCTATTCGCAAACCGTCAGTAGCCCAAAAATCACTCAAGCGTTGATGGCCTCCTCGAAATACACCTGCCAAATAAAGTAGACCTAAAAACGCTCTTATTTCTACAGGGTTTGTTGGTCTTCAGTTCCTTTCTTTGGCGAATCTTTCGCGAACGTTTTCGATGTATTGATTTGTATATTGTAGTAATAAATTTAAAATATCTTCACTGAACATTAAATTCCAACAATCTATTTCAGTTTTTGCGTTTTTAGCAGCTTGTCCTACTACACCTGGTAACTTCATCAAAATGTTATAAGGACGAGTTTTTGACATAGGAAAGGGTTCTTTTCTCCATTGCGTTACATCTTTACCTGTAACAAATTCCCCAATATTTTCAATTTCTTAGAAATTTTAGTAACATACCAAAAAATTATTGTCTTCTTGTTCTGGTTCTTCAGTGCCTGCATCATCACTGATCTCATGATCGGTGTCTGAATCAACAGATCTTGCTTCAACTTGGTCTTCGGTAACATGCATTGTCGCGCCGCGCCGTATCTGGCAGGTACATACCCGACTCTTTTGGGATTTTATGATGATAACAAAAGAAAAGAACGACCATCCGCTTTGTCCTTCTAAGAAACGTTTCAAAACATCTTGTTTGAGGAATACGTTAAATCTCAATGTCATAACATCAGAGGTTTTTAAAATATTTGTAAAAAAAGAGAGCATGTATCTCGTAGATACATGCGCGACTAACGAAGGGATAATAAACAGATAACTTTGAACATCTTGTATATCTAATTCGAATTCAAGTTAAAGTGATTCGTTATTTTGATTACTTTGGATACTATGACTACTTTGACAACTGTATGTTTTTGTGGTAATAAATACGGGTACCGGAATATAATTCCTTGAATCGTTTCGCGATAAGGATTTGATTACCTTAGACGTATGTGCATAAATGACTAGAACGTGTTGTAAAATTCTAATTTATGTAAACATTTTTGACAGTAGCTGATACCGGAGAAACTTATCATTTTAAATACAAAACAGAACATATGTACCTACTTTGGATTGTTAGTATTTATTAACGTTTTTAATATTAATTTTAAGAAATGGAAATACGCACAATATATAATGTAAAATTGAGATAAACGGCAAATTAATTTGGTATACACACCTCATACAAATACATACTTTATAATGTAATATATTTTCGTTACCTACTAGTTTACGCAAGAATTATAAATTTGTATGTGAATGTGTTATAAGTACTAATATTTGTATCTTATGTATATTCGTAGAAAATAATTAATATACAAACATTAGAACTCAAAAACAGAAATATATGACAATTTTATTACATTTTGCTTACCTTTTGTTCAGTTGATAAAATCACTTCTTTAGTTGATGCAATGCACACACTATCTGCGTGTGAAACGTTCTGCTGGTTTTGCTGATGTATCATAATATAAGAAGGTTTGCTCATAACTTAAGATAAAATTATAACTATAGTGATAACTAGTAAAATATGAAAACAATTCATAACTTTATTACATTTATAAACCATATTCATAATACATGAATACACGTAACGCATAGAAATTGCACTCTTAAGAATGTTGTATGCGTATTACGCATAACATCATAATATAATTCATATTTTATAAATTTTATTAAATGTGTAATTTATGAACATACTATTCATAACTAGTGATTGCAGATTTCTCTCCGTGCATTCTTTCAGCATAATCAACAACATAAGTATACGTTTAACAGCTTGCAGGGATACATTGATTGACTACATAGTAACGAATAAAACCAGATAGACTACATACACGGTCGCTGACCGCGGCCAATGTAGAGACAGACCTTAACAATAAATCACAAACCAAACTACACACAGAAATACAATTTGGAAGCACTAAATGTGGACAGCACGAAAGAACTATATAAGAACAGTACTAGTAAATTGACAATACAAAGTCTTAGAACCTACGAAGTAGATGCTATATGGGCTAATCTGAAGAAATGTATAACCGGAGCTGAAAAAGAAATCAATTGCAACAAGGAAAGACATAAATTCCCAAAACAAAAAAAAATTAAGGTTTAACATGGAGATAAAAGAACTAACAGAAGAAAAGAAAATGGTCCACGTAAAATACAAAAACTCACCAACAAAAGAAAACTATAACAAATATATACGGATTAGAAATACAGTAAACTCTAAAATCAGAAGCATTAAAACAGAATACTGGCATAGGTTTACAAAGGAATAATGACATCTATGGCGCTCAAAAGAAGGTATAAAAAAAGCTAAAAAACAGGAAAAAGGCAATCATCTCAACAGACGAATGGGAAAACTATTTGAAAAAACTTTATAATTCCGAGGAAAACGCCGAAGTGATACAACAGTGAGAAGAAGTACAAATAAAGTACGGAATAGATGATATAATCTAAGGAATAAAGAAACTTAAAAACAGGAAGGCGTCAGGAATCGACAATACTCCAAATGAATTTCTTAAATATGGAGGCATGGAACTGCCAAACATCTAACAATTTTATTCAATAAACACAATCTGGGCCAACTAACATAAAAGTATCACCATACCCATCTTTGAGAATAGACAAAAGACGAATCCCGAAAGTTATAGAAGTCTCTTATGGACAATTATGAAACTGTTTATTTCTATGATTAAACTCAAATAAGAAGAATACATCAAAAAACAGAGAAAAACAACAAGGTTTCGGAAGAAATAGATTAACAACCGACGCTATCCTCATACTAAGATAACTCAAAGAAAAAACAAATGGATTTGACAAACCACTGTATGCCTGCTTAATAGAACTAACTAAAGCATTTAACAGGGTTCGACTAAAAGATGTAATAGATATAAACGACAACGTACTGTCGGAAATCGTTAATATTATATGTCAAGTAAACACCAACAACACGACGGTTATTAAAACCAGTAATCAAATAATTAAAGATATACCAACACCAAGCGGAATTACACAAGGGGACACCTTCAACCAAAGTAAACTCTTTAAACCTGGGATATAAGCTGCAACACAGACGCTTTAATATGATGATGACGTTCCGAGTTTTCCGTTTCTTTCAAATAACGCAAAAATATAATATGAAAACCTTAAAAAAAACTAAAACTATGACCTAGTCCAAAGATCCTGTAAGATGCAAAATTGAAATTGAAGGAAACAGTATAGAACAAGTTACCGAATTTAAACACCTTGTAATAGATACAATGAGCTACTATAACCCAGTGCCAGAATTAAAACATTCAGTAAATAGGGCGCCCGTTATATCTAGATGCTTAAAATATGTTGTGTGGAATAACAAATATACGCGAACGGATAGCAAAGTAATGATATATAAAGCATGTGTAAGACCTGTACTAACCTACGGAATCAAGACAAGAGCAAACACAAACAAAACAAAATCAATGTTAAGGACGGAAGAAATGAGAACGTTGAGAATGATCGCCGAAAAAACACTAAGAGACAGAATAAGAAATGACGAAATAAGACGAACGTGCGCAGTTGATGATGTGGTAAGATGGAAGACAGAAAAGACGCCAATGGTATGACCACATAAAAAGAATAAACGAAGAGAGAATTGTTTGTTCGGTTTAGAGGATATACCAGGAAGACGGAGACCAAAGGGATGTTTGGTTCACAAGTTGATTATCTAACTCTGTAGTGGTTCTTTGTTAGATTTTTGGAAATTTCAAGTTGACATATTTTTTAAATTCTATTATATATCCAAATTACAAAATTTAGCAATCAGGCTTAAAACACAGATCAAAAAATAAATGATAACATGCTCATTTCAAAAATACTAACTACTCTACCAGAATCATACAATTTCATTATCACTGCTTGAGAATCAACACATGAAAAGAAATTCCTTAGATTACTTTAATAAAACCAACCAATTTAGGAATAGCAATCAAATAAAATATTGCAAATGTAATTTGCAAGGTTATGTAGCCAAATTTTGATTTGATTTGACGATAAAAAAGCTAGCAATTTAAGAACCGCATTTTAAACATAAACCTATGACAATAACAAAGCAAGCACAAAAACTAACTGGATCTTAGACAGTGGCACAACATCTCACTTCATGATCAAATCTATTAAAAAACATTGAGAGTGCCAATTTAAAAATAAACGTTGCAAAGAAAACCCAAGTGATGCATGCTGACTGAAGGTATAATCGATAATAAAAATGTTATTGTAAAAAATGTCTTGCATGTACTTGACTTGTCTAAAAATTTGTTCAGTAAAATCTATCACATAACATGGCGGTAAAGTAAAATTCTTAAAGAATAAGGTTGAAATATACAAAGATGATAGAAAAATGAAGAACAAAAGGCTGAATCCCATATATAACTGATATATAAAACTAGGGCATTTATCTTTTAATAATATAAGAAATCTTACAAAAATGGCAGATGCAATAGACGAATGGACCCAATAGCATGGGATAACAATAGGTTTTTTAGCACGTTCCTGGACGACTATACACACTTCAGAATTCTATACCTTTAAAAAAAAAATCAGAGGCTATCAATGTTATAAAAGTAAAATAAGATGTGACGATGCCGAGGAATACTGCAGCAGAGTGTTAAAGCTGTGGTGCAAAAATAAAGGAATCAGATCAGAGTACATGACACCATATTTTTTTCAACTTAAGGGAAAAACTGAAAGGCTAATTAAAACCTTAATAACTAAAACAAGAGCGCTTATAGCAGAAAAAAATAAATAAAAACATGTGGAGTGAAGCAATACGCACAGCCGCTTACCTATTAAACAGAAACCCAACAAATTCTTTAGATGTAACACCTACTGAAAAATAAATGGACAACACAACGTCCAAACTTATCAATGTTATTCGGTTTAAAAGCATATGCAAAAGTTTTAGGACCTCTAAAGAAATTAGATGATTGAAGCAAAATCTACATTTTTGTGGGATATGCACCAAAGGGCTATAGGTTGTGAGACGAAACAAAACTACAAAGAATAATATCAACAGACGTGGTATTTAAAAAATACACAGAAGAAAAGACTAACTAAAATTGTAAACATTGAAAATGAAAAGGAAACAAACAAAAACAATCAAGATGCGAACAATTTAAGTGAAATAGAAGACGAAAGTAAAGAAGAAAACAGGAAACAGAAAAAGAAGAAGAAACAAACTCAACAGCATTCAATAAACATAAAAAAGAAAGAAAATTACTAAGAAAATTTGAAGACTAGTTTCTACTTACCTAAGAAGAAGCATTAACTAAGAACATTACCTGGACGTAAATTGACAAAAATGAAAAAAAAGAAAAAATACTCAGTAGTAGATGGGTTTTCGAATTAGAGATGATGGACGTTATAAAGCACGATTAGTGATTCGTGGTTTTGAACAAGAACACGGTGTAAACTTTGACGACATTTACAGTCCTGTAGTAAATGTAGATTTTTTAAGAATACTCTGTGCTCTCGCAGCGCAACATCAAAGTACAATGATGCAGTTTGATATAAAAACTTCTTTATGGTGATATAGGCAGAGACATGACGCTACCAAAAGGTTTTCAAGTGATTAATATCTATTATTATCTGTAAACTTAATAAAGTACTATATGGCTTAAAACAAACTCCGCTTAAATGGAACAAATATTTCACAAATTTATTGATGGACAGAAGATATTTGAATTCCGAGAAATGTATTTTCAAAAACAAAGATAATTCAATTATTTTAGCAATATATGTAGATGACGGATTAATAATAGGCGTAGAAGAAAAGATCAAAGAGTTCTTAAATGATATGAAACAAAAAATTCAATTGACTATTTGTGAAAACCTAAATTCATTCCTTGGTATAGAAAGCAGAAAGGAAAACGAATACTTAAAATTGAGTCAACTAAATTATGCTCGCAAAATTTTGACACGATTCCACATGGCAAATTTAAATTGTGTTATTTCAAGAAACGAATACAGTTAAATATGATGGATACTTTCTTTATCGTGAAGCTGTTGGAAGTTTACTTTATTTAAGTAATAAAAACGGACCGGACTTATTATATACTATAAATTATTGCAACTGTAATGTTAACGAACTAACAAATGAAGCAATTACAACAATTAAACCTGTAATGCGGTATTTAAAATCAAGTGAAAATGATGGTATTAATTTTAAAATAGGTGGAACCGAAAGTGATGATATTTGTTTAAAAGCTTACAGCGATTCAGATTACGGAGGTGACGTGAAAGACAGAAAAAGAGCAAGTGGGTTTATAATCATGCTTAACGACGGACCTATTGCATGGCGTTCAAAGAAACAATGGATTATCGCGTTATCTAGTGCCGAAGTTGAATTTATTGCAGCATGTGAATGCTGTAGAGAACTAATGTATCTTAAAACTTTGTTAGTAGAATTGACGAATAAAAATGTAAATATTGACATGTTTATAGATAACTAAGTACAATACATATGATTAAAAATAGACTCATGAACAGTAGAAGTAACCCTATTGATATCAAACTTAGATATATATGTGAACATTTCTCAAACAGTATTTTAAATATTCAACATTGTCCAACAAGTTATCAATTCGCAGATATTCTCACTAAGTCATTACCAGGTGTAAAATGTAATGTATTTAAGTCTGCTATAATGTCAGAGAACAACAATTAAGGGGAGTGTTGGATATAATTGTAACTCTCTCCATAATATTTAAGCACCAGGTTATTTTGATGGCAGATGTCATATATATTGAAAAAGTAGTTTTTAAGTTAGTTAAATTGAACAAGTACATCGAGTACATGTAAGTTAAGATTGTCATAGTTGTTTATTTTATATTAACAAAATAAAGTTGTTTTGCATGTAGTATTAAAAATTGGTTAAATTGCACATACTTAATAATTAGTTACAACAAAGAAAGACTCCCAAAACGGTGGAAAGATAGCAGGCAGTCTATATCCTAAGAAAACCAAAATCACTGACTTTGAAATAAAACAGACTAAAGGTTTTTGAAGAAGAGGAAGAAGAAGATGTACCATTGAATTTCTTAAGAAACATTTAGTTTCAACAATTAAATGAACAATTTACAAATAAATAGATAGGTCGTGAAGGTTTTGCACCATGACTTGACAACGTGCAATTTATTTGCGGGGTTTTATTAAAAGTGCTGTGTAGAAACGCTCTTGTACAACAGTTCAAAATATTAAGACAAAAAAATAAAATGTTATAAAATAATTATTATTGTTAAATAATTATTGAATATGTAAACTAATACGATATTACTAAAACTTTGTTTCAAAAACGATGAATAATACATATATAATGGTAAAGTAGTTTATCCTCCTGATTGTTAGGTTGTAATTAGTACTAGATCTTGTCTTCCTTAGGAGGGGCAATAAAAACCACTCTAACTATTTTTATGGCTACGTTTCGTGCCTCTAGTGTGCAAATCTTCAGGCCAAAGAAAAGGTTATGAGTGGAAACAGTCTACTGGTCCAACAAGCATACCGTCTAATATTATTACTTATTCTAGTTAACATAAAATTATTGTCAGTAGAATTAAAATTTAAATCTATATACAAAGAAAAACGACGGACATTAATGTTAAACAAACAATATGCACTGAATTTTATTGCCCCTCCTAAGGAAGACAAGATCTAGTACTAATTACATATATAATGTTTATAACTAAATTTATTTAAAATTGAATCAGAAATTTAAAAATTCATATACAAATATATTATTTTATTTTAAAAATCAAAGTTTTTGTATGTCAAATATGCAAAAAGTCAAAAAATGATAAAATCGTAAATTTTATTAGGATAACTCCACTCTTGTATAAAAAAAAGACATATGAACTGCAAAAATGCACAGTTTGTTATCGGTAAAAAAAGGAAGGAAGAGAGTTTGCTAGTGGATAAAAAATCAGATAAACGTTTATTTACCTTCTCTATGACAATGCAATGTTTTAGTGTGTTGTATGTCAAAAAAGTTATTACCTTTCATTTAAATAAATTCTAATACAAACTGGCGATTTGTAAATGTAACCATTGCAAATATTTTCAGTGAAATAGAAAACACGGAAAACACCAAAAAACTCAAAATTCTATATGTAACCAATACAGTGATTTTTGTAAATTATGGAATTTTGAATTGAATTGTGAGAAATATCTTAAAAACGTAGTACAAATGTTAATCGATTGAACATTTAATATGAAGAAGAAAAATGAAGATGAATACAAGGAGTATACAGTTAAAACATTACTTTGAAAAATTCAATGTCACTTTTAGTGATATTTTATTTAAACAAGCACGTGTTGCACGAGATTCAAAACGAAAACAGGTACCATGTATTTTAGAAAAACGAAAAGAAAGTTATGCTTTAACGAAATTAATAAAATGACAATATTGTAGGATAAAATAATTTCAGCGACAATTAAATGGTCCATCTAATAGAGATGTCCAGGATGCTGTCAAATTGTCTTTACGATGCAATTTTTTTTCCTATACAATTTAGTAATAAGATAACCAACGTACTATCGTTCTTTGCCACACAATTAGGTTTTACAAAGAACTGTATGACCAAATTGACACTACGCTGATTACCACTACACTGTAGTATACAAAAAAATAAAATGACATCATAAGGACAGTTTGACAGCATCCTGGACATCTAGATTATAAAAAATCCTTTTCATGCGTGCCGATCGGCGAACGTACGAAATGCAGTGTTTTCAAACTGGAATATAATTATGTTTGTTTTCGCAAGTATATATTTTCTTGTTATAGTTATCGCATGAAAGTATAGAAATATAAGTTGCAATAACCGTGTAATTTTCTAAGCAAATACCACTCGAGGTTTAATTTTGAGCTTAGAATATTTTTTTTTAAATCCACACTTGATTTTTTTATGGCAATTTCATTCAAAGATTTGCCGTGTGCCAAAATCGCTCGAGCTCTTGCAATTTTTTCGTGAAAATATTTTCAACAAAATGCTAAACAATCAAGTATCCGACCAAATCAAATCTTTAGTGGTATTACTTATGAATAAAAAATTAAATAAAAATTTGAATTCGAAACTATTGCATAAAAACGGAGCATGCTGTGTACCAAAAAATAATTTTAGTAACTAAAAAATATTGAATACGACAAATTTTGTATAAATTTTTTTAGCACATTTTAGCGTACAATGCAAAACGAATGACACACACGTTATAATTTTGACATTAATAAAAAAAATTGAAGTCTTTGATATGGAAAGAAATATATTTGACATTTAACTTAATGTTCGTGTAAATTTTTAGACATGCTAGTTGTAAACAAACCTATGAAATAAATGTTTTGAAACATAGTTAAAACTAAAATTGTTTAAAACAGAATAAAATATTTAAAAAAAAACAAACATTTAAATCAGGCAAACTTCACTCATGCGTTTATTATTCCATTTATTAAAGTTTATTTTTTCCATTAATTCATTAATTAATTAACGAAGTTGTTAACTTTAATAATAATTTAGTTTTTCTAAATTAGTTTTTGTTTGATTATTTCCATTTTTAAATTATTTTATTTGAAATTATATTATTTTTCAGATTTCTATAATTATTTTTTTAAAGTTTAATATTTAATATTTAAAGTTTGATTTTTTAATTCTAATGTAGTAAATTTATGTTTAAAATACGATTCGATTTTATAATTTGAATTTTATAGTATACGCCTGAGGATTACCATAAGTCGAAACATGTAGCGTTTATTAAAATAAAAAATTAAAAATAAACTTAATAGGAAGGAAATATAATTAAAATAATATTCCATTTATGTTATTTTGCTTGTAAATAATGGCGTATAAAATTGATTTGCAAAAAAGAATTGATAGTCTAATTAGAGGCATACCAAATCAAGTTATTTTAAAAAATAATAATAGTGTAAAGGTAAATGGTGTAAAGTGTGTTAATTTACTCAAGAGTGACTGTTCTTGCTTATTAACTGAACGAAACTTGCCAAGTATTGTACGAGAAATAAAAGACATACAACACTATGGGTCAAAAAAGAAAAAATACACAACCGTGCAACGATTACATTTGCTATTTTAAAGATAAATGTAATTATGGGTTTTATACAAATGACAAACGCAATTTACTTACATACAAAGATATCTACACAAATTAGAAGTTCCTGAAAAACTTTGTACAAATTCAACAGATGCATTGGTAGACCAATGAACTTTACAATTATGTGACGTCGTCTATAAAGTAAAGAATAGTCAATCAAATGGAGACAATTTTTGTATTCTTGTGATCTTGAATCGATGTAAATGCAATTCTTTTCTAGACAACTATGACGCGTTCTATAACTTACATCCAAAATGTATGCTATAAATTAGCAACGATCATGTTAACTGACGTTATCAACTTACTTTTCACGAACAAAATTGCTTGGCAAAGAAAAACGATTTTAACATTGTAATTGAGTCAATAAAATAATCAAAACACAAAATACACACAAAAAAACAAACGTCTTCGTGTACGTTATATGAAATGTCAAATTCAACTTCACTTTATGCATACAACTTTACTTATCTTTGGAAAAGGTAATCTTTTCTGGTTGTATCTAAACAATTGCAAAGTCGTAGCTTGAAGTCGTTAATTTTATACAGCATTTAACTGATTAAGAATGTTTATAGCATATCAATCTGAAATATATGTAATTAACAATAACAACTTTGATCACGTTTTTGTAAAACGGTAAATGTACTACAAACACAAAAATTAGGCAATTTTTTTTAAATAAATTTTAACAAACCGATAAACTATATTGTACTTTTAATATGTACAGTTAATTGATTAAAAGTATTAGGATGTTATTTTCTTTTAATTCAACTGTATTTGTATTTGCCGGTCTATTTTATTTTATCCCTTAAATTAATTTTGTCCATTTCTCTAAGGTCATTTTGATTTAACTCTACGGAAGGGTTAAGTAAAACAAATAGAATATCATCAAACAGTGAACCCTTACATAGCCTCTGGCATTCTTACTGTGAAAGTCAGTTTTATTAATTTTAGAAATAAAATAATAATAGTTAAAGGCATTTTCTGTCCTACTGCAAATAATTCTATACTACAAATTTAAATAATAATATTCTAATCTATAGTTTCCGTTATTTTTATATTGGTTTCTAAAAAATTAATGGTAAAGATAGTTTCACTATTTACAAAATGAATCATGTTTTATACGTTAAAGGAAGAGTTGGTTGAAATACATAGAAAACAACTTTTTTCAGAATCGTTTCCGATTTTACTAATGTGTCATATGTCATCACCTTTCACAAAACGTTCATGGAAATGAATGGTTTTTTTTCAAAACTGCTATCAACGATTTCCTTTCTTCGGTGACGTTTTAAGGAAATATATTAAATTTACTTTTAGATTTTAAGCTTATTGATAAATGTGCCGTTTTAGTGACAGCCGTAATAACACATCGAAAACAAATGTTAGTCCAAACAGTTTTTTCTTTTATACGAGCGTTATCAGAAAACTTTTACATAAAATCGCTAGATTAGGTTTATTGAAAAGCGTTTGTTAATATATTTAGTACAACGATGAATAATTTAATAGTCAAAAGGCATACGCTAAAGCGCAATAAAATTTTCAAGTGAGTTGTGCTATTGAGTAAAGTATTGAATTAATGCTGATGAATGTTATAGTTCTCTAATTAGCAGTGTAATTGCAACTGACAACATATTATAGTAGAACGACAATGTTTGATAATACGTTAATTAAATTTTAATTATATGATGATTATCGCTATTATAACGTTTTCAAAGAGATAGTGCATTTGTAGGTTGAAAAATAAAATGAAGTAACATACTTTTATGCACGTTCAATTAAATACCAGACAATTTTAATTGCATAGCACTATACTGTTTCTTATTTAAGAATAGATTCAATCAAATTCAAACAAGAATGTAGTAGATTAAATAAACGTTAAAACAAAGCCAATAAAAAAATACAAAAATTAAATTGTATGAAAAAGTACATTTCTAAATATACAGATAATGCAGCAATTCGAATTTCTAATTCTGAAGAATCACCGTTACAATAACAATTAACATTAACAATTCAATACTCCAGTTTTTTAATACATATAAGTCTTACAACTGCAAAAGTAAATATTAAACCCATAAATACCAACTGTAAAAAATTATACTTAAAAAATAACAATAAACGATTTGGAAGATTTTTTACATTTTAACAAAAATAAATTAATATACACAACGTTTCGATTGCTATCGTTATCAGGTGAACATTGTCAATCTTATTACAGAAGCTTATATACTAAAAATACTAAAGACATGCTTAATAAAGCGATTAAGCATACAAAATGTAATTCAGCGAAACAAAAAATTACTAGTGGAATCACTAGTGTAGTTTTTTCAAGCGTCCAATTAACGGCTTTCACATGTGGCCTATTTTTACACTTGGTTGGCTGAAGTCCGCCTTGTTGTTGATGACTACTTGTTTGAATTTTCTTTTGTACCAATGTTCCTCTCTGTCTATGATCTTCCCTTCAGCCCATTTCATTCTATGTTGTTTCTCCCAGGAGTGTTGCACGTCAGATATGATACTTTATAAAGACCTAAACACTGTATTAATTTTGTAGCTTTTTCCTATGCGTTTTATCCTCTCAGATAACCTTTTGACGCATGGAATGCTAAGTAGCGCTTTTGGTGGGTTTTCTTCTTTTTTTGGTTGGTGGTTTATGTTGGTGTTTATGAAGATGCTCTTCTATAATATTTTTTAGGTAACCATTTTGTTTTAGGTCCATCTTTATGTTTTTGATTTCTTTTTAAGGTCCTTTCTCTGTGTCACATGACCTGTAGGTTCTGTCAAAATGAACTGCTATTGCTTTCTTTGTTATTGTTAAGTGATTGGATGGACGGTTCAGAAATTGGCCACTATGTGTTGGTTTTCTGTCAACATCTGTTTCAATCATTCTATTTTGCTTCACGTAAACATCCACGAATAGTAGTGAGTTTTTCTTTTTTTCCATGGTGAATTTGAAAATGAGCTTGATATTGTTTAGGTGATGCAGGAAGTGATTTAGTTGTCAATCACTATGGTTCCAAATTATATCTAAGTCATGTCTTAGAGAGATTCAAACGGTTGCATAATCGATAGTAGAAACTTGGCCAATTGGTGTGTAGGTTCACTAGGAGAGCTAGTTATCGGTCGAAGTAGCATGTTGCTTTTGTGTATCTTGGGTAGTCCATAAAAATATGGATGTTTGCTATAGTGCGGTGTCGTTCTGTGTAATTTCAGGGTATGGTAGATCTTCCTCTCCAGACTTGTTGTTGGATCTTTGTTCAATCTTTGGCAGTTCCCTAGTTCTAAAATCTCATTGGGTTTTGTACGTACGGATTAGAGTCTTTAATTGAACAAATTAAATGTAATGGAGTCCATAATAATTGTTGCGGTGCCTTTGTCGGCTGGAAGGATTTTTATGGATTTGTTTTTCCGTGGGCTTTGAAGGTCATAATTTTTCTGTTTAATGAAGTTTCTATTATGTTTTATGCACACCTGATTTTCCACTTGAATTCCTCCGCTTCTACTGGTTCTAACTATGTTGTCCCAACGGCACTGATGATGCCCAGTAAAAGATTGTTATTTGATGTTACGAAAAAAATAGGTACTTTCTCTAATAGGGCGCTCTCTACAGTTATCAACAACAATAAAGTGGTCTTCAGCCAACTAAGTGTAGAAGCGTGCAACGTGTGGAAACCGCTAATTAAACGCCTGAAAGAACTTAAACTACATTAGAGTTTCCATTGGTTACTTTTTGTTGCGTTTGATTACATTTTCTTATTGAAGCAACGTTGTTATTGAATTTTTTAATTTTAGTTTTTTCGACAATTGGTTTATATTATTTATAACTTGCGATGTTAAATACGTCTAACCAAGTTTTTAAAGTAATATTGTAGAATGCTACATGAGGTTTGTGGGAGTTAAAAAAAATTTACTAATATATTTTATTTTAAAACGTACAAAAGAATGTGGACATGAAATATGTAAGACTACAAAAAACTAAAGAGAAAAATAAAAATGTATCGATAGTATTGCAAAATTAACTGATAAAGCTGTTAACAAATGGTAGTCAAAACTTTTGCAGTATGTATTTTCAATCACGGATTTTTAGTTGTTTTAGAGCTGGTTGCATAAAACCTGATTAAATAGATATATTGAATGATTTTCTGCAAAACCTGTGATTATTGTTTTAATTAAAATAATTCCGATTAATTTTTTGGTTGAATATACGTCAACAAGTCAGTAGTTAAATGTCATATAATCAAAGATTATTAAAATTGTCTAAAATCGGTGACTAACTAAGAAATCTCATTTTTGTTAAATCAATTAACATAGTATAATGTCTAAAAATAAAAATATTAGCAGATTTGTTCATTTTGGAATTTGAAACTTTTTCGTTGGTGCATAAATTCTTCTACATTTAAAAACTTGACTGCAAAAAAATTACATAGTTTAAAGTTAAATCATTGTTGCTGTTCTTAATTATCTAGTCAAATTCAGGTAATCACTTGTTTATATATGTAGCAAACTATGATCTGTGTTTATATAATTACAGAAAGCATCATTAGAGACTAGTTGTTTCGTCCTATTTAGACTCTTCAGCACTGGAATACTCTAATGTAGTTTTACAACTATATAAAACAAATTTCCATCTGAAGCTAAACTCCATCTCGTAGAAACGGAGCTACGTACGAGTTAATCCACATGTAGGAAACTATGAAGTTGTTAGTTAGATAGTAAATATTACAACCGCTGATTTAAAAAAAAAGTTGTTCAGTGTTGAAGAGTCCAAATAGGACAAAGCAGCTATCCACATAACAAATTTTTGCACTTGCGTAGTACAGTTAAGAATATTATCCCGCGTATTATTCAAATACATTTTTTGAAATTTGCAGTTGTAATATTTACTATTTAACTAACAACTTCATAGTTTTCTACATGTGGATTAAGTCGTACGTAGCTCCGTTTCTAAGAAGTGGCGTTTAGACTCAGATTTAATACAGTTGTTTATGTTATTTTCTTGAATTATTGCAAGATATCTAATACACTACTATTTAGTTTAGAGAGTGAAGAAAAGGTTATTTGTCGAGAAGTTATTCGTCGACCAAGACTGTCTTGAAACACTCTTATGGGCGTAAATTGGATGTAAAGTGGGTTTTAAACAACGCCAGGGATTGAAAATACAGTCAATAAAAGAAACCTTAAAATAACTGGTTAAATCAGCGTACGCCTTAGGAACAGGACTTGGAAAGACATGCTTGTTTATCCAAATTGAAGAATATTAATAAGAAGAAGTTTTTTTTAATACATTATTTTTTTTAAAACGTAGAAAAAAAGTGGAAACGCGTTTATAATGTATAAATAATATCGTTTTTAAAAATTCCGCCTGTCAAAGTTAGAATTTAACGTCCAACAATTGAAGTTATTTCGTTTATTATCAGAAACTAGTCCGAATAAAAATGAAATTGAAAACCAAAACCGATATTTTCACTAGAAAACCGAAATCAAAATTTGTCTAAAATACATGTATTTAAATTTCTTAGAGTGGAACTGTTGTTTATGTTTAATTTTCAAAGTCTTAGATGGATAATAAATAATATTTAAAATATTTAAATGATAAATAATTCAACAATTTTTTATTTGGCCAAAAAACTTCGTATCAATATGATTTGAGTACTTACGAATAAGAAATAAACTCTTGGCACTATATTTTTCTTTTCACCTATCTAAATAATATACTAAAATTATTGTTTTTGAGAATGGTGATTTTTTCTTTTTGAGACTGCTATAATGAGTCAGCTTTTAAATTCAGTTGACCATAACTCAACTGTGTTTTGATCTTACATAGAATTTTGCAACTCATAGTGTTTGTTGATACCTTGTTGTATAATAACGGTCACATAAATACCATTAAGTTTAAAAATTATAAATTCTAAAAAAGATCTTTAAAAAAATTGGTGTGTTCAACAATACAAAAAATGTGCAGAATAAATTTTAAATAATTATTACTAAGCAATAAAAAATCAAAACTTCAAGAAAGAAACAAAACATATTTAAAATATTTGTTGTTAATGTACATTTCTAAACAACAAGACTCGGTTTTATATCAAGTTATTACCCATGTGCGACAGTTTCTATAAACAAGAAAATAGCACAAACTTTATTTAAACAAAGAGAAAATGTACAAACGAAATTTGAACAAAAACACGTCTGTCTACAAAATTAAAAACCGTGGGTGTAGTACCATATTATTAATTTAATTTGAGTTATAAAGTTTGCTTCAATGCCTATGTTATTATAGCAGTTTGAAGTCAAAGATTAAAAAAAATTAATTTAAAAATAGAAGATAGAAGTTAAGAGAAAATAATTTGCGATTATTTATAAGAAAAAAAGTTTTTTTGTAGTCTACTAACACTAGCTTATTAATGTTTAAAGTTATGAAATTCAAAATAACAATTTATAGTACCACAAAAAATAAACATACTGTTTGTTTATTATTGAATAACTAGATGGAGGAATAATAATAAAAACGAATTTTGGAAGAAAAAGCATTAAAGCTGTAATCAAAATTGCAACCGTATAAGATTAAGGACAACTGATTATTTTTTTTACGTTGTTTGTATCATTGCTATAATTTGTTGCTGGTTTTTTATGATTGTCGGTATTTTTACAAATTCGTTATCCTTGATTGGTTAGTTTGCACTAACATGACGGTTACTACCCTAGAACGCGTTTTTTTCATTCATTATCAAATACATTTTTGCACTCATCCTAATTCGATATTAGTCCCATTTATAAACAGCTATATTTGCTTGATGCATTGCTCCCTTGACACGTACAATGAACTAGGGGAACTGCAATTGTCAACTCAACACTAGTAAGAGTTATAACAGACATTTTTCTTTGCCATTTGTATGTAGTTAAGTTGGTACGTATTTAGTTGATTAAATTTTAACAATAACGCTTGCACTTCACGTTCTTGTCATATTACTAATGATAGAAGACGCTTAAAGAGTAAAAAAGTTATGGCTGTTGGAAAGCTCGTAAAATTCTTACAAAGTTGTGGTTCTAATACAATCTTTTATAACTTTTAAATTTATATCAAAGTGCGCCATAAATAGTTGCTTGATTACATTTTAAGTCGCTTCGAGGTTATACAAGATCATTTCCTATTTACTATGTAACCTAGGAAGAAGGCTAGTTATAAAACTCGTGATTGGATAAAATAAAGAAGGCACGTGATCGATATAAATCTAAAGAACTTACCAATCCTGTCGATGTAGTCTACCATTGCTATTAGAATCGTAAACACATTATCGACAAGGATTCAAGAATGTTGTTGCGTTTATACGAAAGGAATTGAGCTTTACTCTGACACTTGTTTGTTTTGAGATGAAATTCACATTTGGCAGAACGACACGCACCCGCGACCGAGGCGCCGCTTCAATTGCACCGCGGGAGTTTCTATCGATTGCCCCAGTTGTAGGGGTGAAGCGCCCTCGTTGAGTCCTCACGTAAAGTTATCTGCCGCCCCCAAATGTACCTTTCCATTTCTTTATACTATCATGCTGTCTTTCAAATTCTATGAACCGCGTGCTTTCCTAAGCGAAAACATCACATAAAACTAGATTACACGGAGGTTGTTGCTTGATCATTTTTATAACAAGTTCATTGCGTAATATTCTTTTTAAAATCGTTACATTGAAATACGCACTTCCTGATAGTATTAATTCGAAAAAATTAATTTGTTTGCGATTTACACGTTCTGAGTTAATGATAAAACATAAACTATTTAAATGGACGTTCTTGTATAAACTCAATCAAATTGAGCATTGAAAAATTAATTATTTCCATTACAATGCGTAAATTATGAAGATATCAACCTTCGCACATTGAATTCCCTATTTGCATACTCAAAACCAATATTAACCGTTGTAATAAATGAATATAAACAACACTCATGGGGATTGTGAACGTAACTTTAAAGACTTAATGATCTAAATAATTTTGGTTAATGCCACGTGCTATTTATTTATTTATATACAAAAATATTTGTCTTTATTTAAATTAACTTATAAATATCGGTAGAAGCAATGCTATACTATTGAAAAAATTAACATACAGAATGTGTAAATAGAAAAAGAAAACATCAGATTGTTAGTAGGTAGACGATGTTGATTCGGTAATTCAACATTAATAAATAGCGTATAAAATGGTAACGCGTTAACTTATACAAAAGTAAACGGTATAAAATTATAATTAACAGAAATGTAAATTTGATTCACATCATGTACATATTGATTATCTCATGTTAAAACCACGTTGTACGACCAACTACAGTACACGTCGTTTAATAGAATCACGTTGGGATTTGGAGTTTCTGATAACAACAATCGAATGATAACAATATTCTCTTACTTTGTATTAAAATTATAGCATCAATGCAAGCAAAAATGTCAAAATAAAAGTTTTAATAAAACACTAAAGGAACATTTTTTTGACGTTAATAAATCGAAAATTAGAGTTTTTGGATTAAACAGTTTGTTGATGCCATTAATAAATTGTTTGTTTTATGTATTGTTCTAAGAACTACAAGCTTCTTCTTAGTAATTTGCTGAAACTTAAAATAAAAATAAATACAAAATAATGTCACATAAAACGTAGTTAAATTAAGTTGTTATTCTAAGAACTGCCCATTCTTCCGAAGTACAAAGTAACTCGAAGATAACGTATTTACAGATGTTAAATAAAGCTATGTAGAAATGTAATCCAAAATAGGTTATTGGTTATGTATATAAACAAACGTGAGAAGAAAATTGATAACATAAACCGAAATTATGATTTTTAAAAACGATGCTTTTGCTATGCAGTCCGGCCCGTTTTTTTAATAAAGTGTTAATATTAAACGCAATTCCAATAAGCGGCATGCAATGTATTAACAAATCTAAAAATTGCCTTATTTTTTAACATAATTGAAATTTTTTTTCAAGTGTTCTTATTATTTGATACTATCTAAGGTGGATTTCACATGGAATTTAATTACCAAGTAAACTAAAAAGATTTGATATGTAAAGATAACAAAATTATTGTAATTAGTTTTAAGAGTTTGTATATACACATTTAATTTTTTACTAGAATATTAACAACGGTAAAATATTGACTTTTTTTGAAACAAAAAAAAACGCAAAGTGTGTAGTTTCAACGGTTTTTGTTATCAAAGGGAAAAAGTGACCAATACGCAAAAATGTCGTTGCGTAAAACAGAGTTGTATAGATTCCGGCCGTGGAAGTCTTCGCTATTACGTCCCAACATATTTACGATATATTTTGAAACTGGACTAATTCCTGGTATTCAACTAAAACTTCTGACTGCAATAGTTTGTAGATGTTTTTTCTAATTCTGTAATGCCGTATTCCGCTAAATTTAACGGACTGGGTTTTCTAAAACGTATCTCAATACGGAAAACGTTAACCTTATCGCATTTTAACTATTGAACTACTGCATATTCATTTAGTATATTTTGCTTTTATGTTCACTTCATATTTTTGTGTCTGTATAAAAATATTTCTTAACTATATAAAATAATATTATTTATGTTTATATTTCTTATTACAATTTTAAATATTCGATGGAAAACTAATGATTGCATCTTATAATAAGTACCTAACATACATATATTGAATACAAACCAATTATCTGGAGTTTATTATCATTAGCTCGCTAATAAACTTGGTTGCTCAAAATATCTGCTCAAACATTTATATTCCAATAGCGTTGTCAATACGTTGTTTGGAGGAAATAAATTCTTTTTGATGAAATATTATTCTGTCTCAGTAAACCATCGGTAAGCGAAAAGTGTGTTTACAAGTGTGGTTCTAACAGAAGTGTGGTGATCACCTTCAACAGGAAGAACCTCTATTTCAATTTCATCACGTACACCAAAATCATTATTATTCAAAAGTATAGAAATGTTATGTAAAACAGATCACGTTACAATTATACATAACATTCGAGTTACAGACGCATTTCCATTTTTAGACAAAGAAATCTGCAATTTAGAACTAGAAATATCTTTCCACTGCATTTCTGGTTACTATAGCCTGGTTGTAATATTTCTCTCAGGCATTTGCAAGGCAAAGCAATGTCGTAAGTAGGTGTGGTTTACAAGCATAACCATTATCACCTAATAAGTAATAATTCCTATACGTGTAAATTTCCATATCGATTTGTTAAGTTTATAAAAATTTCAGCGGTAACCGTAATCACAAACATCAAAGTAAAAAACAATGAATTAATTTAGTTACATGAAATTATATTTTGAAGTCCATACCTATTCCAATTGTCATACTTACTACGACTAATACTACGTTTCATACATGCCATCGACTTCAAAAAGTAATTTTATGTAAATTAAACTAAAGTAAATCATTATGTTTTACTTTTCAGTGCATTTTATTGGAAGCATTTAATTTTTTTTTTGAAGACGGTTTTATTTAAAAAATTATTTTTTCTTATTAATTTTTGGATTATAGTCAAATCGGTTAACGTGGTAAAGAATTATCCCTAAACGTACATAAAAAGAAAATGTTTCATCAAATTAAGAACCATCGCCATTTATTAAGTCGCTTAAGAAAATCAACTCTGCAAAAAATTTACTAATGTCTTTATGTTTAGACTTTATTTTATCTTCATTCATTTAACAGAAATCAGATTAGTTTAGTCGCAGATTTTGGTGGATTTTAAAAACCTTTGATTCTATGACATTTAATTACCAATTTCACGGTTATGCATGTTTTGAGCAAATCATTACTGATTATTTTAATCTAATCACTATCATCAGCACTGCAATAAAATACACGCGAATTGCTTGAATTTAAAGAATTATTTCTTAAAATGACTACGTGTTGTGGAGTTCGGATTTTGAAAACAGCTTTAATTAGTTAATTTATAGTCTAATTTCGATGTCAATTTCTTAGCACCACGTGTTACGTCCAAATGTGGGTCACGACTATCTGTTTATAAAAGTTAAGCACCCCTTTAGTGAGTCAGGAAGATTCGAACCGATTGTGGAAAATTTTTAAAGTGAAGCATCGAACCTATAATTAACTGTGATACGATGTGCAGATACATTTGATAACTTTACTCGGAGGCATGGTTATTTAACACCACCTTTAAGAAAGTACACATGTAACAGTATACGATAATTACATTAGAATGTCTTCCGGGTTTAGACCGTGTCATATTTGCAACCGAAGCTGCCAACGTTTCGCCCACTTTCGTAAGGGGCTTCATCAGGGCGTGAGATAAATCGCAAAACTCAAACAAGTAATCGAAATCTAACTAAGAACTTCTCAAAAGTTAGGTTATCCACTTGTAAAACAAGCCATAACCTAAACTATGAAAAGGTAAGAAAGAAAACGATAACCTGAAAAAGCAAACGAAAATCTAACAAAGAAACACTACCGAGTTAGGTAATCAACTTGTGAACCAAGCCAGATTCTAAACTCCGTAGAAGTGACTTAAGAAGAAATAGTCTCCGTATTTAAAGGAAAAAGATCGTCACGGATGATTAAGCTCGATCCTGATTGGGTTACAGTTGCTAGGGGGCGTGTTTTTGATAAATGACTAATAACCGGGAACCAAAAAGGGGATAGTTCGAAACCATGATCGCGATTGAAGTTATTGGGGTGTTTGATGATTTCTATGCTTTCCCGGAATTTCCTATTGAAAAAGAATGGAGATTTGGCAATCAACGAAACATTATCAAAATCTATCTTGTGACCTGTAGTAAAATGATGTTCAGCGACCGCAGACTTAGAAGTATACCTTTTCCTTATACAACGATCATGTTCTAAAATGCGAGTAATGACGGAACGACCGGTTTCACCAATGTAGACTAAACCACAAGAACAGGGAATTTGGTATACACCTTGAGATGAAAGTGTAGGAAATTTGTCTTTGGGAGAAGGAAGAATCTGAGAGATTTTACCTGTCGAGTTGAATATGGGTTTAATACCATTCTTACGAAGGAGTTTCCTATTTGATCTGTAACCTTGTGAATGTAGGGTAAAAGGCCAATTTCTGGTTGGATTCGGGAGTAGAAGTGTCTTTAGGTAATCGAGTACGTGGATGTAAACGACGATTAATAACTCTATGAATATCTCGCATTGCATAACCATTTGTTCACTAAGGTTCTAGTAAGATGACGGAGTTCTGAGTCTAGATTCTCAGGTTGACAAATAGAAAAGGCACGATGAACCAAAGATTCAATAACAGAACGTTTCTGTGCAGGATGATGATGAGACGAAGCATGAAGGTATCTGTCCGTATGGGTGGGTTTGCGATAAACAGAATGGCCTAGAAGTCCGTCGGGCTTACGAGTCACAAGAACGTCAAGAAATGGAAGAGAACCATTACTTTCGATTTCCATAGTAAATTTGATATCTAAGTGTTGATTGTTAAGATGATCAAGAAACTTAGACAATTCAAGATGACTATGAGACCAAACAATAAACGTGTCGTCAACATACCTAAACCACACTTTAGGTTTTAATATTGATGATTCCAAAGCAACCATTTCAAAGTATTCCATAAAATGTTAGCTACAACAGGTGATAGAGGAGAATCCATAGCAGCACCAGAAACTTGTTCGTTAAACTTCCTATCAAATTGGAAGTAAGTAGAGGATAGACACTTATTAATAAGAGGAACCAAACTCAAATCCTTGCCATGTTGAGACAGAATCTGTTTGATGATAATAAGCGAATCCTTAATAGGAACTTTAGTAAAAAGTGAAGTAACATCAAAGCTCACGAGAAGATCTTGGGGTTCAAGTTTTATAGTTTCTAGACGTTGAATAAAATGCTGAGAGTTGAGGATGTGAGAAGAGGTTTTACCTGTAAACTCGCAAAGAATGTTGGACAAGAACTTGGCTAGCTTGTAAGTAGGAGATTGGATAGTACTAACGATAGGTCGAAAAGGAATACCTTGTTTGTGAATTTTGGGAAGTCCGTATAGACGAGGTGGTTTAGAATCTGATGGGGTAAGTCGACGTTTAGTTTCAGGAGGTAGATTGGAAGATTTGATGATTTGGCTAACCTCGCGTTCAATCCTCGAAGTGGGGTTATGGGTTAGAAGAGCGTAAGTTTCCTCAGACAAAATAGAATTGATTTTCGTAACATAATCAATTTGGTTCAAAACTACAGTGGCGTTGCCTTTGTCGGCTGGAAGAACAATAATATCAGGGTTCTTACGAAGACTTTTTAAAGCTGACTCTTCCGACTTAGAAATGTTGGATTTAGGAATTTTAGATGATTCAAGGATTTTGCTAGTGTTAATACGAATGGGATCTGAGATGTGGCGAGGAAGATTGTTACAAGTTTTAGCTGGTTACGAACCTGCACGGCCAACTCTCAACAGTCGGAGAGGGGGTAGGTCTTCTAGAAATATATATATAAGATAATTAAGGGCGCCAGAGCCTGTCCAAAGTAAGTTTCTGCCTGCTCACAGCAGAAATGGTACTAAACTTGTAACTATGATGTTAAGTTCGTAACTGCTGAAAGAAACGACTAAAATGGAAAAGAAACTCGATCATTAACAACAATGGTACTTTAATTCCTCTATAACGCTAAATCTACTAACATTTAAATAATCAAATATACGCCGGGACTGTATAGAATATAGAAAAGAGCATAACAGTAGGATCGGCAACTTACACTACACGTCAAACAAGCGTGTAAGTAATATAACATGTATATAATTTTATCAACAAGTAACATTAACAATGATGATTGATTGTAGATATAGGCAGCAAGCGATAAGTAATTTATCTAACTTAATTTAGTAACAAACACAAGTAACAAATCAATTAGCACGTACAATTAGCAAATATAATAAGTCGTGAGTTACCGTAGCGATCACGTATACATAAGTAAAAAAATTGACTTACCAAGTTCCAGAGTGCTGTCAGAAAAACGTTTTTCCTACGGCCTCCTACAATTAAACTTCCTGAAAAATATAGACGTGTCTACCTGGCGACTCACAAACTACAAATAAAGACATATTTAAAGGTCAGTAATCGAACCGACACTTATCGTCTGCTGTTACATTAATGTTACGCCTCTGGTGGTATTAAGTAATTGCCTTCGAATAGAATTCAATCGTATCCAATAATTATGATCTTCCGAACAATGTGATAGTTATTAAGGTTAGGATATTGCCTCCGAATAGAATTCAATCGTATCCAGTAATTAAGATCTTCCGCTTCCGATTATAGTTTTCCCCTTGAGGATTTTATGTAACGATACGAATATCCCTAATCATGAAGGTGGCACATGGTGCTAACCAAAAGACATAGAAATTACGTTTAATTAAAGAAAGACTAAAATCACTTACTCTGCGGGTATGAAATCAATTATTTAAGAGAAACTACTAATTTCCATCGTGTCCCAGCACGTGGATGATTCTTGAAAACGATATTCAATTCACGCAGACATAGATATTAACAGGTACGATGGTAAAGTGCAAATGCCGGTCTGACACCGGATGCCGTCTGTCAATACAAAGTGACCAATGAACCCGATAGATGGCGTCAAGAAATATCAAAGTAGTTTTTAATTAAATTGATGTACAGGGTAATGCATTATTTAAATTTATGCACGTAACAGAATTCCCCCCCCAGCAAGATAAAAGCGTGGAGCGGAGATAACGAAACAAAAGCTAAAATGAAGACAGAAATTTAGGCATACGCCAAGGATAGAACCCTTAAATCCAAAACCAACCCAATTCCAAGAAACCCAACCCCGTGTAATCTCATCAGATTACCACAAATACAGAAGAGACAGAGGTTTTCCAGAATCTTAAGAATGCCGACAACCAAAACTGTAACAGAAGCGCACGAAGCGAAAGGTATCTCCAAGAAACCAAGAGTAATTTGATCTAAAAGCAAAGAAGAATACCAATATGGTTTACTAATTTCCGAAGCGCATAAAGCGATACCAAAAAGTAAGGTACAAACAATCAGTAACCCAATACAGTAAGGACGTAAGTATCGAAAGAATTCCAGAGAAAATAGATGAATCGCCCGAGGCAAAAGTAGTTAAATCAAGGGAAAGAATGTATGGGTATAGTGAGAGAATAAAATATAGTGGAATAGAATACCTAAATTGAAAATGGGAGATCAGCAAGATAGAGGTCGTGCTCGAGGAAAGGTGCGAAGTGATCGCATACAAAAATGGGAGATCAGGACGATAGAGGTCGTGCTCGAGGAAAGGTGCGAAGTGATCGCATACAAAAATGGGAGATCAGGACGATAGAGGTCGTGCTCGAGGAAAGGCGCGAAGTGATCGCATACAAAAATGGGAGATCAGGACGATCAATTGCCCAATGAACACCTGTCCATCATCGATCCCTGTGCTGGACTGTAACAAGGAAACTTATCAGCCGAACAACGGAATAGAATATCCCAAGAAAACCCAAAGAGAACAGTAGCAAAAGAGATATTCCAAGAATGACTAACAACGTCCAGAAAAGCCGAGCAAGCGGAAGTACCTAAAGTACAGAAAACGGAGTTGTAGCCTGTTTCAAATTTCAGACCTACACAGCAACCGAATAATTTACCAATCCCAATGCAGCACAAGAGAGAATTATCAAGGAGGAGAACGCAGAGAAAAAAAATGATATGACGGCAGTAAATCCACGGAAAGCAAAACTTAAGCAGAGAGAAAAGTTTTTAATACAATCTCAAACCAACCCAGGAGGAGAAGAAAGAAAAAAAGAAAGCATGAGTTAATACAACCCAGAAAACTTCACTTGCCCAATAGAACGTCGTGAGTTAGTGCTCGTTGCGTTGGGATGTCACGCGGAACCTAAATGCCGAAGAACGGATTAGAATATTCCCAGAGCCAAAAGAAACCCAAAGAAACGGAATATCCTAACGGTGACTAACAACATCAAAAATGCCGACTAAGCGGAAGTACAAAGTACAAGAAGCGACGTTGCAGTCTATTCCAAGTTTCAAACCAAAACAACAAAACAAAACCCACTAAACCTAATAAAGCGAGAAAAGTAAATGAGAAAGAAAGCAAAAGAAAAGAACCATAGTTGCGTGAATACTAAAGAAAGAAGTTATTAAAAGAAAATACCCAGAAAGTATTCAAGCAACAAATCCAGATAAAAGAAAAAGCGAAAGAGATAATTGCCCTAAAGACAAATCACAAAAAGCGAAAAGAAAAAATCAAAAGTAAGAGAGACAAGAAAGGATAAAAAGAGACAGACGGAGAAAGATAAGACAAGGTGTAAATGTCTGATTCGTTCTTCTCTCCGTAGAAGAAACGAAAGGGAGTGACCAGCCCTTCAATGCCCAACCAACCGCCCATAGAATAGAAAAAACAAGGTATGAGAAAATGTATCACTATTAGTTATAGAACGAATGCGTACCAATTGCCGTCCCAAATTGGAAAGTATACTTCACGACTTTAATGCCGACGAGCGGAATAGAAAACTCAAGAAAAGAAAAACCAAATCCAAAAGCAAAAGAGGGAATCCTATACATGACGTACCAATCCCAAAAGGCCGATTAAACGAATATAAGTATATACAAACGGAAAAGTAGTTTGCACTGAAGTAAGATGGAGAAGAAAAAAACCAAAACAAAAGTACTAGAAACTTAAGCAAAGAAAAGAAAATCGGTGACAGCAATATGAGAGGAACAATTGGGTAGCACCAAGCTACAATCAACAAGATATCGACGACGTATCTAAAGACTTGAACCACTAAAACCGAAAGAAAAGAACCAAAAGAATAGCAAAGGTCGAAAGTCAAAAGTCCAAAAAGTGAACTAGCACTTACGACGTTTGCGACGCCGATGAAAGCGAAGAGAACGATTAGAAGAAGGAGACAACAAAGAATAATTAGAAACGACTGATGAAGGAGATGCAAAAGCAATAGCAGCGGCTTTTACATCCGGAGAAATAGCACGATCCTTATGTAGACGCATAGACCTTGTAGCAACACTAGTGTTGGAAAGCTTCATCGTTGCTGGCAGAACGTGACATGACCTAATAGGATTGCTACGCTGTGCGTTCGAACAAGAACAGTGACGTATGAACTCAGCAACCTTGGGTCTCATATGAGGCCAGTAGAAGTGATAGCGAAGAGCTTCCAACGTACTCCTAACACTGCGGTGTTCACGCTCAGATGGACGATGGTGATCGTGGATTAATTGTTTGCGTTGGTCTGAAGGAACAACTAATTTCCACACGCAAGAGTCAGATGAAGATATGCGTACACGTTTACATAGAAGACCTTTCACAAGACACCAACGAGAGAAACGACGAGGACAAGCAGAAACTCTAGAAACCAAATCTAAGTACCAAAGATCGTTAGTAGGCCTAATAATCCTAGAAACTGAAGAAAAATTTGGAGGAAGAGAAGCTAAAGAACGAACAGGACGTACAAGTTTCTCCGTTTTAGAACGACAGTGTATACACGTATTAGACTCAGTAGTTATAGAAGAAGGAAGGGGAGGAGTAGTAAGAGAATCAGCAACCGTATTAACAGAAACTGCGGGAGTAGCAGTATTAATCACAGATGATTCTAGAAGTAAGTTATTCCTTTCGGATGTTATAAGACTACGAGAATTGCTACGGTTAAAGTTCAACTCCAAACGTTTGCCTAAAGAAATCAATTGAGAAAAGGATGTAATATCCACCAGTGCAAAATGAGATTGATACAAAGGAGCCAAGTTGCGGCGTACGATTTTAAGCTGCGTCTTCTCCGAGACTGGTTCTAACAATTGCATAAAAAGATATTGCATAGTAGCAACGTACATCACAATAGATTCCTTAGGTTCCATCACTCGATTACGAATAGTATCCATTAACCTTTCATCATAATCTACAGGCAGAAATTCAGCTTTCAGCATCGCAGTAACCTCTTTCCAAGAACGTAAAGTATGTCGTCTACTTCTAAACACAAGAAGAGCTTTACCCGATAACACATCACAAGCTGAAAGAAAAAGTTGGTGCTGAGAAACTTCACGAGACAAACACAACTCATCAATACGAATAAGAAACTCCATTAGTACCGACGGATCTTCACCAGAGAAAGTAATATTCCAATTAGCCAAGTCCATTTCCGAATCAGAGTCTGATGAAGTAAGAAGTGGTGGTTCTTTATCTGAAGAATACATAGCTACAACAATAACAAGTAAACAAGAAACTAACCAAAGCAGTTAACTACGACGGAAATCCGTCACCATGTGCCTGACAAAATTCAAAATAACAGTAAGTACCAGCCGTATTACTATCCAGTAAGTAATCCAATAAGAAAACAAATTAATCGACGTAGTCGAGTCAATCCAAAAATCAAAACGAAGGTCCGATTAAAAGAAACGTAAGCAAAGTGCTAATCTACAGTCAAACTGCAGCACTAAAGAAAAATACAGAAAAAGTAAAAGTTAATGAAGTAACTCAGACGTCCAGTCCAGTAGCAATAACTAAGTAAAGAAAGCAAAGTAAAATCGAACCCACGTAAGACTAAGAAAAGAATCAATAAAGCTAGAAGAACTTATGATCGCACACACTAAATCGATAGCAAGTAAACAATAACATAAACTACCTATTCCTGCTAGTAATTCTACAGTAATTAGAGAAGAAAAAAAAAATCTAAACAGCAGAAAGAATTATATCGAATGAGAAATTCAAAAGAAAAGAATCGAAAAGTCAGGTAGCCAATTTGCTACACACTAAGTCGAGAGAAATTCAACAGTATAAGTTAATCCTACGCTAATCACAATTAAAGCAAATTGTTAAAAGAAATATAGAGAATGAGAAATTCGATATGAGATAATCGAAGCCCCAGTCAGTTGGGCTGCCAATTTGTTACAAGTTTTAGCTGGTTACGAACCTGCACGGCCAACTCTCAACAGTCGGAGAGGGGGTAGGTCTTCTAGAAATATATATATAAGATAATTAAGGGCGCCAGAGCCTGTCCAAAGTAAGTTTCTGCCTGCTCACAGCAGAAATGGTACTAAACTTGTAACTGTGATGTTAAGTTCGTAACTGCTGAAAGAAACGACTAAAATGGAAAAGAAACTCGATCATTAACAACAATGGTACTTTAATTCCTCTATAACGCTAAATCTACTAACATTTAAATAATCAAATATACGCCGGGACTGTATAGAATATAGAAAAGAGCATAACAGTAGGATCGGCAACTTACACTACACGTCAAACAAGCGTGTAAGTAATATAACATGTATATAATTTTATCAACAAGTAACATTAACAATGATGATTGATTGTAGATATAGGCAGCAAGCGATAAGTAATTTATCTAACTTAATTTAGTAACAAACACAAGTAACAAATCAATTAGCACGTACAATTAGCAAATATAATAAGTCGTGAGTTACCGTAGCGATCACGTATACATAAGTAAAAAAATTGACTTACCAAGTTCCAGAGTGCTGTCAGAAAAACGTTTTTCCTACGGCCTCCTACAATTAAACTTCCTGAAAAATATAGACGTGTCTACCTGGCGACTCACAAACTACAAATAAAGACATATTTAAAGGACAGTAATCGAACCGACACTTATCGTCTGCTGTTACATTAATGTTACGCCTCTGGTGGTATTAAGTAATTGCCTTCGAATAGAATTCAATCGTATCCAATAATTATGATCTTCCGAACAATGTGATAGTTATTAAGGTTAGGATATTGCCTCCGAATAGAATTCAATCGTATCCAGTAATTAAGATCTTCCGCTTCCGATTATAGTTTTCCCCTTGAGGATTTTATGTAACGATACGAATATCCCTAATCATGAAGGTGGCACATGGTGCTAACCAAAAGACATAGAAATTACGTTTAATTAAAGAAAGACTAAAATCACTTACTCTGCGGGTATGAAATCAATTATTTAAGAGAAACTACTAATTTCCATCGTGTCCCAGCACGTGGATGATTCTTGAAAACGATATTCAATTCACGCAGACATAGATATTAACAGGTACGATGGTAAAGTGCAAATGCCGGTCTGACACCGGATGCCGTCTGTCAATACAAAGTGACCAACGAACCCGATAGATGGCGTCAAGAAATATCAAAGTAGTTTTTAATTAAATTGATGTACAGGGTAATGCATTATTTAAATTTATGCACGTAACAAGATGTCTTATAGAAGACTCAACAGCACATAGAATATCTTCTTTAGGAATACGTTTGGGAGCAACCGCAAAATTCAAACCCTTAGAGAGCACCGATTCCTGTTCTGAAGTGAGAACCAAACTAGATAAATTGACAACCGTCTTTACTGAGTTAGTAGTAGAAGAAACTTTACGATTCTTGAATTCCAATAATTGAAACTTTTTGAGATGACCTTCAGTGGTTAGTCGTAGAGTGGTATCAGACTGCTGGTAAGTAATGTTGTCAAAGAATTTCCAATCATCCGGTGATAGAGTGTTGGCCAACTCAAGATGAAGATGAAAGAGTTGTTTCGAAATGGTGTCTAACTCTCGCCTAGTTTGCTTAATCCGTTCTCGTATCAACGCTAGACTAGCACGGTGTAGGATGTTTTTAGAAGATCGTGTCTGAATGTGGAACTTAATTTTGAGGAATGCAGGAATAATGTTGTGGTCACGACAGCGACTAAGAAAGGTTAAATTGCACAAAAGCTTGACGAGTTTGTGGCGAAGTTTGGAAAATACGGAGGTTTTAGAAGAAATATTCTCCCCGTAGAGATTGTTAATGTAATAGTTAAGGCTTCCACGGCCGGAATCTATACTTACATTAGAATGTCTTCCGGGTTTAGACCGTGTCATATTTGCAACCGAAGCTGCCAACGTTTCGCCCACTTTCGTAAGGGGCTTCATCAGGGCGTGAGATAAATCGCAAAACTCAAACAAGTAATCGAAATCTCACTAAGAACTTCAAAAGTTAGGTTATCCACTTGTAAAACAAGCCATAACCTAAACTATGAAAAGGTAAGAAAGAAAACGATAACCTGAAAAAGCAAACGAAAATCTAACAAAGAAACACTACCGAGTTAGGTAATCAACTTGTGAACCAAGCCAGATTCTAAACTCCGTAGAAGTGACTTAAGAAGAAATAGTCTCCGTATTTAAAGGAAAAGATCGTCACGGATGATTAAGCTCGATCCTGATTGGGTTACAGTTGCTAGGGGGCGTGTTTTTGATAAATGACTAATAACCGGGAACCAAAGAGGGGATAGTTCGAAACCATGATCGCGATTGAAGTTATTGGGGTGTTTGATGATTTCTATGCTTTCCCGGAATTTCCTATTGAAAAAGAATGGAGATTTGGCAATCAACGAAACATTATCAAAATCTATCTTGTGACCTGTAGTAAAATGATGTTCAGCGACCGCAGACTTAGAAGTATACCTTTTCCTTATACAACGATCATGTTCTAAAATGCGAGTAATGACGGAACGACCGGTTTCACCAATGTAGACTAAACCACAAGAACAGGGAATTTGGTATACACCTTGAGATGAAAGTGTAGGAAATTTGTCTTTGGGAGAAGGAAGAATCTGAGAGATTTTACCTGTCGAGTTGAATATGGGTTTAATACCATTCTTACGAAGGAGTTTCCCTATTTGATCTGTAACCTTGTGAATGTAGGGTAAAAAGGCCAATTTCTGGTTGGATTCGGGAGTAGAAGTGTCTTTAGGTAATCGAGTACGTGGATGTAAACGACGATTAATAACTCTATGAATATCTCGCATTGCATAACCATTGTTCACTAAGGTTCTAGTAAGATGACGGAGTTCTGAGTCTAGATTCTCAGGTTGACAAATAGAAAAGGCACGATGAACCAAAGATTCAATAACAGAACGTTTCTGTGCAGGATGATGATGAGACGAAGCATGAAGGTATCTGTCCGTATGGGTGGGTTTGCGATAAACAGAATGGCCTAGAAGTCCGTCGGGCTTACGAGTCACAAGAACGTCAAGAAATGGAAGAGAACCATTACTTTCGATTTCCATAGTAAATTTGATATCTAAGTGTTGATTGTTAAGATGATCAAGAAACTTAGACAATTCAAGATGACCATGAGACCAAACAATAAACGTGTCGTCAACATACCTAAACCACACTTTAGGTTTTAATATTGATGATTCCAAAGCAACCGTTTCAAAGGATTCCATAAAAATGTTAGCTACAACAGGTGATAGAGGAGAACCCATAGCAGCACCAGAAACTTGTTCGTAAAACTTATTATCAAATTGGAAGTAAGTAGAGGATAGACACTTTTCAATAAGAGGAACCAAACTCAAGTCCTTGCCATGTTGAGACAGAATCTGTTTGATGATAATAAGCGAATCCTTAATAGGAACTTTAGTAAAAAGTGAAGTAACATCAAAGCTCACGAGAAGATCTTGGGGTTCAAGTTTTATAGTTTCTAGACGTTGATAAAAATGCTGAGAGTTGAGTATGTGAGAAGAGGTTTACCTGTAAATTCGCAAAGAATGTTAGACAAGAACTTGGCTAGCTTGTAGGTAGGAGATTGGATAGTACTAACGATAGGTCGAAAAGGAATACCTTGTTTGTGAATTTTGGGAAGTCCTTATAGACGAGGTGGTTTAGAATCTGATGGGGTAAGTCGACGTTTAGTTTCAGGAGGTAGATTGGAAGATTTGATGATTTGGCTAACCTCGCGTTCAATCCTCGAAGTGGGGTTATGGGTTAGAAGAGCGTAAGTTTCCTCAGACAAAATAGAATTGATTTTCGTAACATAATCAATTTGGTTCAAAACTACAGTGGCGTTGCCTTTGTCGGCTGGAAGAACAATAATATCAAGGTTCTTACGAAGACTTTTTAAAGCTGACTCTTCCGACTTAGAAATGTTGGATTTAGGAATTTTAGATGATTCAAGGATTTTGCTAGTGTTAATACGAATGGGATCTGAGATGTGGCGAGGAAGATGTCTTATAGAAGACTCAACAGCACATAGAATATCTTCTTTAGGAATACGTTTGGGAGCAACCGCAAAATTCAAACCCTTAGAGAGCACCGATTCCTGTTCTGAAGTGAGAACCAAACTAGATAAATTGACAACCGTCTTTACTGAGTTAGTAGTAGAAGAAACTTTACGATTCTTGAATTCCAATAATTGAAACTTTTTGAGATGACCTTCAGTGGTTAGTCGTAGAGTGGTATCAGACTGCTGGTAAGTAATGTTGTCAAAGAATTTCCAATCATCCGGTGATAGAGTGTTGGCCAACTCAAGATGAAGATGAAAGAGTTGTTTCGAAATGGTGTCTAACTCTCGCCTAGTTTGCTTAATCCGTTCTCGTATCAACGCTAGACTAGCACGGTGTAGGATGTTTTTAGAAGATCGTGTCTGAATGTGGAACTAAATTTTGAGGAATGCAGGAATAATGTTGTGGTCACGACAGCGACTAAGAAAGGTTAAATTGCACAAAAGCTTGACGAGTTTGTGGCGAAGTTTGGAAAATACGGAGGTTTTAGAAGAAATATTCTCCCCGTAGAGATTGTTAATGTAATAGTTAAGGCTTCCACGGCCGGAATCTATACTTACATTAGAATGTCTTCCGGGTTTAGACCGTGTCATATTTGCAACCGAAGCTGCCAACGTTTCGCCACTTTCGTAAGGGGCTTCATCAGGGCGTGAGATAAATCGCAAAACTCAAACAAGTAATCGAAATCTAACTAAGAACTTCTCAAAAGTTAGGTTATCCACTTGTAAAACAAGCCATAACCTAAACTATGAAAAGGTAAGAAAGAAAACGATAACCTGAAAAAGCAAACGAAAATCTAACAAAGAAACACTACCGAGTTAGGTAATCAACTTGTGAACCAAGCCAGATTCTAAACTCCGTAGAAGTGACTTAAGAAGAAATAGTCTCCGTATTTAAAGGAAAAAGATCGTCACGGATGATTAAGCTCGATCCTGATTGGGTTACAGTTGCTAGGGGGCGTGTTTTTGATAAATGACTAATAACCGGGAACCAAAGAGGGGATAGTTCGAAACCATGATCGCGATTGAAGTTATTGGGGTGTTTGATGATTTCTATGCTTTCCCGGAATAGTAGAGTTATTAATCGTCGTTTACATCCACGTACTCGATTACCTAAAGACACTTCTATTCCCGAATCCAACCAGAAATTGGCCTTTTTACCCTACATTCACAAGGTTACAGATCAAATAGGGAAACTCCTTCGTAAGAATGGTATTAAACCCATATTCAACTCGACAGGTAAAATCTCTCAGATTCTTCCTTCTCCCAAAGACAAATTTCCTACACTTTCATCTCAAGGTGTATACCAAATTCCCTGTTCTTGTGGTTTAGTCTACATTGGTGAAACCGGTCGTTCCGTCATTACTCGCATTTTAGAACATGATCGTTGTATAAGGAAAAGGTATACTTCTAAGTCTGCGGTCGCTGAACATCATTTTACTACAGGTCACAAGATAGATTTTGATAATGTTTCGTTGATTGCCAAATCTCCATTCTTTTTCAATAGGAAATTCCGGGAAAGCATAGAAATCATCAAACACCCCAATAACTTCAATCGCGATCATGGTTTCGAACTATCCCCTCTTTGGTTCCCGGTTTATTAGTCATTTATCAAAAACACGCCCCCTAGCAACTGTAACCCAATCAGGATCGAGCTTAATCATCCGTGACGATCTTTTTCCTTTAAATACGGAGACTATTTCTTCTTAAGTCACTTCTACGGAGTTTAGAATCTGGCTTGGTTCACAAGTTGATTACCTAACTCGGTAGTGTTTCTTTGTTAGATTTTCGTTTGCTTTTTCAGGTTATCGTTTTCTTTCTTACCTTTTCATAGTTTAGGTTATGGCTTGTTTTACAAGTGGATAACCTAACTTTTGAGAAGTTCTTAGTTAGATTTCGATTACTTGTTTGAGTTTTGCGATTTATCTCACGCCCTGATGAAGCCCCTTACGAAAGTGGGCGAAACGTTGGCAGCTTCGGTTGCAAATATGACACGGTCTAAACCCGGAAGACATTCTAATGTAAGTATAGATTCCGGCCGTGGAAGCCTTAACTATTACATTAACAATCTCTACGGGGAGAATATTTCTTCTAAAACCTCCGTATTTTCCAAACTTCGCCACAAACTCGTCAAGCTTTTGTGCAATTTAACCTTTCTTAGTCGCTGTCGTGACCACAACATTATTCCTGCATTCCTCAAAATTAAGTTCCACATTCAGACACGATCTTCTAAAAACATCCTACACCGTGCTAGTCTAGCGTTGATACGAGAACGGATTAAGCAAACTAGGCGAGAGTTAGACACCATTTCGAAACAACTCTTTCATCTTCATCTTGAGTTGGCCAACACTCTATCACCGGATGATTGGAAATTCTTTGACAACATTACTTACCAGCAGTCTGATACCACTCTACGACTAACCACTGAAGGCCATCTCAAAAAGTTTCAATTATTGGAATTCAAGAATCGTAAAGTTTCTTCTACTACTAACTCAGTAAAGACGGTTGTAAATTTATCTAGTTTAGTTCTCACTTTAGAACAGGAATCGGTGCTCTCTAAGGGTTTGAATTTTGCGGTTGTTCCCAAACGTATTCCTAAAGAAAATATTCTATGTGCTGTTGAGTCTTCTATAAAACATCTTCCTCGCCACATCTCAGATCCCATTCGTATTAACACTGGCAAAATCCTTGAATCATCTAAAATTCCTAAATCCAACATTTCTAAGTCGGAAGAGTCAGCTTTAAAAAGTCTTCGTAAGAACCCTGATATTATTGTTCTTCCAGCCGACAAAGGCAACGCCACTGTAGTTTTGAACCAAATTGATTATGTTACGAAAATCAATTCTATTTTGTCTGAGGAAACTTACGCTCTTCTAACCCATAACCCCACTTCGAGGATTGAACGCGAGGTTAGCCAAATCATCAAATCTTCCAATCTACCTCCTGAAACTAAACGTCGACTTACCCCATCAGATTCTAAACCACCTCGTCTATACGGACTTCCCAAAATTCACAAACAAGGTATTCCTTTTCGACCTATCGTTAGTACTATCCAATCTCCTACTTACAAGCTAGCCAAGTTCTTGTCCAACATTCTTTGCGAGTTTACAGGTAAAACCTCTTCTCACATCCTCAACTCTCAGCATTTTATTCAACGTCTAGAAACTATAAAACTTGAACCCCAAGATCTTCTCGTGAGCTTTGATGTTACTTCACTTTTTACTAAAGTTCCTATTAAGGATTCGCTTATTATCATCAAACAGATTCTGTCTCAACATGGCAAGGACTTGAGTTTGGTTCCTCTTATTGAAAAGTGTCTATCCTCTACTTACTTCCAATTTGATAATAAGTTTTACGAACAAGTTTCTGGTGCTGCTATGGGTTCTCCTCTATCACCTGTTGTAGCTAACATTTTTATGGAATCCTTTGAAACGGTTGCTTTGGAATCATCAATATTAAAACCTAAAGTGTGGTTTAGGTATGTTGACGACACGTTTATTGTTTGGTCTCATGGTCATCTTGAATTGTCTAAGTTTCTTGATCATCTTAACAATCAACACTTAGATATCAAATTTACTATGGAAATCGAAAGTAATGGTTCTCTTCCATTTCTTGACGTTCTTGTGACTCGTAAGCCCGACGGACTTCTAGGCCATTCTGTTTATCGCAAACCCACCCATACGGACAGATACCTTCATGCTTCGTCTCATCATCATCCTGCACAGAAACGTTCTGTTATTGAATCTTTGGTTCATCGTGCCTTTTCTATTTGTCAACCTGAGAATCTAGACTCAGAACTCCGTCATCTTACTAGAACCTTAGTGAACAATGGTTATGCAATGCGAGATATTCATAGAGTTATTAATCGTCGTTTACATCCACGTACTCGATTACCTAAAGACACTTCTACTCCCGAATCCAACCAGAAATTGGCCTTTTTACCCTACATTCACAAGGTTACAGATCAAATAGGGAAACTCCTTCGTAAGAATGGTATTAAACCCATATTCAACTCGACAGGTAAAATCTCTCAGATTCTTCCTTCTCCCAAAGACAAATTTCCTACACTTTCATCTCAAGGTGTATACCAAATTCCCTGTTCTTGTGGTTTAGTCTACATTGGTGAAACCGGTCGTTCCGTCATTACTCGCATTTTAGAACATGATCGTTGTATAAGGAAAAGGTATACTTCTAAGTCTGCGGTCGCTGAACATCATTTTACTACAGGTCACAAGATAGATTTTGATAATGTTTCGTTGATTGCCAAATCTCCATTCTTTTTCAATAGGAAATTCCGGGAAAGCATAGAAATCATCAAACACCCCAATAACTTCAATCGCGATCATGGTTTCGAACTATCCCCTCTTTGGTTCCCGGTTATTAGTCATTTATCAAAAACACGCCCCCTAGCAACTGTAACCCAATCAGGATCGAGCTTAATCATCCGTGACGATCTTTTTCCTTTAAATACGGAGACTATTTCTTCTTAAGTCACTTCTACGGAGTTTAGAATCTGGCTTGGTTCACAAGTTGATTACCTAACTCGGTAGTGTTTCTTTGTTAGATTTTCGTTTGCTTTTTCAGGTTATCGTTTTCTTTCTTACCTTTTCATAGTTTAGGTTATGGCTTGTTTTACAAGTGGATAACCTAACTTTTGAGAAGTTCTTAGTTAGATTTCGATTACTTGTTTGAGTTTTGCGATTTATCTCACGCCCTGATGAAGCCCCTTACGAAAGTGGGCGAAACGTTGGCAGCTTCGGTTGCAAATATGACACGGTCTAAACCCGGAAGACATTCTAATGTAAGTATAGATTCCGGCCGTGGAAGCCTTAACTATTACAGTATACGATAAACTCTTTTTTTTACTTGTCATAAATGTTATCTTTTACTTTTTTGTAGATTTCGTGAGTCACTAGTTTGACACGATTCTTTTAGTTAGCTTAATTACAAGTGAAGCGTTTTGTGAAGGTTAACACCGGGTTTGTGTAAGTCAAATTTTGATTGTTATTTGATGTCACTACGGTGCGTCTTACAAATCTTGTTTGCTAATAGTTTTGGTAACTTTCACTACGATTTGTTTACAATTACTAGTAGTCTAACTTAAATTGTTATCGCATGCTGATATGTGAACCGTTAATGATCATTGCTAATTTAATTTTTATGCAAAGAACATGATCAAATTTACTATATAGATGTATTGTGAGTTGCCGATGCTTCCGGGGTTCTTATAACTAACGTTGTACTTCTAATAAAACTAAATTACTTCTTCTGTGGCTACCAAATTTGAGAGTTTAGTTTGAGACAATTACATCAAAGTTGATATTAATAATCTGGTTTATTTCTTCTTTCCCTCAACTTTAAAGATCTTAAAATTTTAATGCAAGCTTTGAGATTTCTGTACTGATCTAACAGGGGCTGTATTTGCAAAACGAGATCTGGTGCCCATTGCAAAAATTCTTATCACTTGGACCTCCCTTCTCTTAGGTAAGAATTGTTTCAGTTCTATTGCGAGCTAGCCGTGCAAGGTTCGTAAGCTTCTAGAAGCTTGTAGCAACACATGTGGAAATAATATCACAGAACTTCATATTTACTTATAAAAAGTACTTAGTATTTTTGGTCTTATATAGAAAATAATTACTCAGATAATTAAAAAAAAGTAGTTATAAAAGATGAAGAAGTTCTGTACGAAGGTGTTGTCGTAGCAAATATATTAGTTCAATACTTCAAATCTTATTATGCTACTAATAAAACAAATTATGTTATTAATCAAGATCAAAACGATTTATCTAGTAAATTCGGTATGCTATCATTAAACATTATTTCTAATACTAACCACATAAGGGCAATTACAAAATTAAAACTAAAAAGAACGGACGAGTCCGATATGATCTCCCACTATATATTAAAGGCTTGTGTAGAGTGGTTTCAATAGTCATTATTATACAATTATAACGTTACTCTAAAAACGTGCAAATTGCCAAACAAATTAAAAAATCTATAATTGCTTCACTGCATAAATGAAGCTGTGAATCACAAGTACAAAATTACCGCCTCATAGCTTTACTTTCCGTTTTCTCCAAATTGTTTGAACAAATTTTATATACCAGACTATGCTCTGTTAATCCATTAAGCTATGTAGCATGGGTTCGTTCGTTTGTGAACAAAAAAAACACCATAACAAACTATTGCAATCTTTGGTATGTTGCGCTCACACAGTATACTATTAAAGCTTTTCAGTTTTTCACAACAGGAAAATTTAAAAAAAAAAGATTTTTCGTAATCTCTCTTAACCACGTAGACGAACTTGCGCACAAAGTAAAGAGAGACTGCGTGTGCAAAGAAAGTTAGGTTTTTTGATTTTCAACATTTTTTTTATTGAAATTTGTTAGATAAGTTGTTAGAAAGTACATTGATTACATAAAACTACAATTGCATACACGAACTTAAATAAATTTATGATGTTCATAATAAAAAAACTAAACTAAAATAATTCATTAAACCATCTACCACATGACATTTATTTTATCCAATCATTTATTTATTATTGTTTGTTTATTTATTCTTGCTTGTTCCATATGTAAGCAGGTTTATGTAAAAGATCATTCGCTGTTAGAATTTCCGTCAGCAGAGTAAAATAACTTTTTATTTTAGCGCGATTCATGCCTTCTGTTCTGACTCTGCTTACTCCTTGAGCTTATTAGACACTTAACTCAGGATGTCGTCGCATAAAAGATGAAAACCAAATTTTCCCTGTTATCTTTGTTTCCTTATGTGTTTCTTAAGTGTGTTTCTTATTCAGCGATTCTGCTAAATCATAAGCCAGGTTTCTTACATCTTGTTGTATTGGTGCTAGTCCAACGGCCTGAAGCTTTTGTATGTGACGACAGTTTCTTTTCGGCATCAACGCTTAGTTGTGCCTCTGGACCCATCCTCTTCTTTTCAAAAACATTTCTTTTTAACCTATTTCGAAAGATGGACCCAGAGTTACTTACTCAGAGTAAGAGTTTGTTACTTTGAGTAAAAGCAGATGGCGAGCATTTGTCAGTTGGGCTATCTGGATGGTTTTCTCTCTTTCTTTCCTATTTGAAAACCGTGCAATTGCTCCTACCGCGCAAACTTTCCTTGGTTTACTTATTGAGATTTCAAAAAAGCGTTCGATAAAGTTGATCACGATATCCTGTTAAAAAAACTGGAAGATTGGGGTTTGTCACACAATTTAGTATGGTTTTTCTGTTCAAATCTAAGTCGAGATTAAGTTATTTCAAATTCAACGGAAACACATTGAGTAAATTCAAGCCAAATTTAATGCTCCAACCTGGGCTTTTTGTTATTTTTATTATTTATCAACGATCTGCTTGATGTCTCACATTTCTCTGAGTCTTTGCTTTTTTTTATTCATGATTTAAAAAACAAATCCAATATTGATTCTTTAAAACTACAAAGTGACATAGATTGTTTTTATAACTGGAACTTTATAAATAAACTATCACTAAATATAGAATAATACTGTTTTGTCATTCACTAAATCTAAGATTTATGATTGGTCGTTAAATTTCAAACGTCACATTGGAAAAATGATAACGAGTGTCTATAAGTCTCTACGTTCCAAAATGTAGACATTTTAGTAATGTTATACTATACATTAGTTCGGTCAAAGCTAATACCTTAACTATGCATGAACCGTTTGACACCCACACTTAGTCACTCTAATAAAATTCACCGAGAACGTTAAAAATGAATTTTTAAGAATCTCGTACAAACAACGATTTTGCATCTAGCCCGATCACCTTTTTATGTATCTTACAAATATTAATCATATTGCTGTCATTTACTAATACTGACTCAGCCAGTCATTAGTTATAAAAAAAATTGCTGTGGATATTGAAAATTAAATTGGATTAAGATTCAAGTTAGACCGTTCCCGAGGCCTTTGCAATTTTTGCATTTATTACGTTTCTTGCAATTACAAAACTCTTAATTATATTGTTATTATCTAGTTTAGTTACTATATTTGATTATATATGTTTAAATACATAAATAAATAGGAGGACAACTCTAGCTTAGCTATGTCTTTTTTTCTAATATTTTGCGTACGATGGTCGTCTATATATCTAAAATAATTTTCTTTTACACTGTCAGTAGAGGTGTTTGAGTCAAGTTTTAAATAAAAATCTTAAGTTAATTATATACACATTGTTTTTTTTTTACTTTTTTTTTGTTTGTTTTTTGGGCATTCTCTTAGTTGAATAAACTTTTTAAATAATTTTTCTAAATTTTTTTTTTATTTATTTCCATATGAGTTGAATTCTGTTACATCTTGTTTTGTTAACAAAAACTTGCAGATACAAGTACCTAATATATATTTTGTAGATGTTTTGCTTTTTGAATACTTTATTTTTTAACTTATAATTAACATTACAGAATAGGTAATGAACATCGGCGCACTAGCTTGTATATAGTTGAAAAGTAAAACCACAGTAAATATATGTATGTAGAGAATAGATATGTTATTAATAAGTGTTTGAGTTTTTATACTGAATTTTTAAAATCATTTATGTCTAAAATTTTATTATTTTAATTTTAAAGAAAGTATTATTTATATCAATGCTTTATTAAGCTATTGTTAGTATAACTTGAAAAATTGCTAAAGTAGTTATATTTTTAATCTGAATAGGTTCCAATGCTGTGAAATATCTTTTTTAAAATTCTCTGCAACAGACACACAAACGTATTTTAAATCCTAAAATAATTATATTTTGTCCGATGCATTGACTTTTTTCGACCCCTGCTGTTTGCGAAATTGCAGCAGCTATATACCCTAGCAACAACCAAAAATATAATATAAAAACCAGATTAGAAGTAGGGGTTGCTCGATAAGGGCCTTGTAATGGTCAGAAAAGAGGATTATTTTTTTATCTAAATACGTCGCATATGTCCTGGAGCCGTTGCCACATTATTACTGTATCGCTGTTGAATACGGCAAGCGGAAGTTTCATTGCAAAAAGCTCGACACCACGTTATCAAGTTTAAAATATACGTTTTCCGGTGATTCGTCGTTATTTAAACGACCGATAGCGTTATTGGTTGTTGTTTTTCTCGTTGCATGGACTAACGCTAATCTTCCTCAGACGTGACAGTCGAGCAATTACGAGTTTGTCGTTCATCGGCTAGAAACAAACACGTGTGACAACCGGAATTTGCAATAAGCGGCTCCCATCAAACCAACTACGTTTCTCGATTTTTGTTTGCAACGCGATATGAATATGTAAAAACACGCGTGCGTTAGGCTTATTGAAACCATTTCAATATACGAGAGAAGAATTTATTAACTGCTTTACTAGTAAAGGGGTGGTTAGTTTGTATAGTATGAATTATGCGTTGAATGACGTGAACAATTACATCAACCCCTGTCCTTTTTAGTCGACAGCCAAATCAAGCATTTCCGGTCAACATCGAACATTCAAGATGTCCCTGAAGGCCGATTCGTTTTCAAACCTATTGGACGCGATGTTCAAGTTCAAATACAACAACTGATAAATTTGAAAAATAACTTGAACATGTTCCATTCAATAGACGTTCTAACACTATATTACTGAACAAACGCGTAGAAATTTCATACTACAATTAATTAACAAACAAATGTTAAATACTGCTACTATTACATTACTTCCCTTTAGGGTAAATTAGTAAAAGAGTTAAAAAGGTAATTAAATATTCTTTGAAAAAATTTAAAATAAATTTAATAAAAACAAGTTCCGACGTACGAGCTGCATAATTATTGTATATAAAATAATTTAAACAAAAGTATAATTTCCTACACAGTGCTTATTTATTGTGCGTATTGTTCTAAATAAGTTAAAAGAAATCATAAGTTTATTGAATTAGAACGACAACAACTGACTTATTTTAAATAAATGTTATGTTTTTTATATATAATCACTAATTTTAATTTTCTTACTAGGTATACAAATTACTAACTAAAAATTCACATATTTTAATTTCAACTTGGTGTTTTAAATTAATTCAATAATTTTACAAATTTAAAGTAATGCATTTACTTTCTAAAACATATTCTACGTAACTGCAACAAAAACAAAAATTTTTTGTTTTATATTATTTATTGTTCAAAATTTGTTCTTAAAAAAAGGTTTTTAATGCAACCTTAGATAAAAAATATAAACTTCTTATATTTAGTGTTCTAAACGGGTACACAACAAAAAAAAATGTTTAATAATATGTCCATTTACAGCGCAAAATGACCTTATTACTGTATTTAATTTAATTTTTCGACTTTACAACTGTAACAAGTCTATAACGACACCAATACCAGTATCGTTATAAAGTCACTAAAAGTATATAACGATACTGTTATGTATTTTTAAGTTGGTATTTGAATGAACTTTGTGTATACATGCCTAACATCATAACCTTAAATTTTAGGCTATTTTTGTTTCCATCTTTGAATTGAAAAAGTAATTAGAGAAAAACGGATTTATTTTGATTTAAATTAAAGAAAAGTATCTATATGAAAAAAGGTAATCTTAATTTTTTGTATTAAACGTAAATTATTGAATTTTAAATTTATTCTTACGTTGTCTTGTGCATTAATGCATATACCTGGAATTGTCTCATTTACAACAATGTGTTGTAAATTGTCATTCATCGACTCTTTTGATGACGTACTTGTTACAGTTGCTGTAGTCAATGCATGTGGTCCTGTCACAGTAGAGTTGGAAGACAAGAGATTGGAAACCGCAACTTTATTCAACAGACTTGTTTCCATATAGCCTTCTGCGACCGCCGATGATTTCCATCCGCCATGTCTTTGAATCGTTAAAGTCAGCTAAATGTGTCGCGCTGTATCGTCGAAAACAGTGGCCAGTATATAGGCCTGAATTAGCCAACTGCAGAAATTGAGCAGTTACCCGTGGCACTTGACCGATTTTATTAATTCCAATGGGACTTGTGATACAATGTCCATTTCGATATGTCAAGAAAAACCGTTTGCAAGTCACGTTAAAAGGGCGAAGTGCAACATATTTTTGAATAATTGAAATCCAGGTTTACTTTGTAATTACGAAAAGACGAGAGACGTTTTTGGTTTTAGGTATTTGTACATGAATACTATCTTCTTTAAACTGAATATCATCTATTACCATTTGAGTTAACTCATCACGTCGCATGGCCCCAGAATATCTCATTATTACAATAACCTAAGGTTAATAAGAGTGAAAATTATAATTTTTATTCTTATTACATACTCTGATTCACAAATAGCATTGGTCATTTGCTTTATTTAAAAACTTATTTCTTTGGGAATCATCCAGTATTTTTGATTTTTTGGGTTGATAACTAGTAGAATTACGTTTCAAAAATGCTTGTAATTTATGATATTTGAAAATATCAACATTTTTATTTAAATTTAGACAAGTGCGTAGCATACTATAAACTGTCCACATTGATGTAAGTTTTTTTGTCTTCGGCATTTCAACAAAGTAAGCTAATAAAGAATTTTCTGTAATTGTTCGAACCGAAATATTCTTGCACCACTTGTTAAAACGAACATATTCTTTTTCGTACACTGCTTTTGATTTAACAGACAATAAATTTTTTGTGGCATCCTCTGCCACTTCCCGTACTTCAGGAGGAGTACAATCAATTTTATTTTCCATTCTTAGTTTTTACTTTCAATTGAAAATTCAAATTTTTAAGTTTCAATTTTTGCAAATGTTTTACAATCTATCAGTAATACTACCTGTAAAATAAAAATTCCTAAATGTCAAGATTCAAACCTGGATTTATTTTATTAATTAATTTAAAATGTAAAGTCGAATAAATAGTATATTACACACGTTACATAAGAGGCTATTATTGCAGTCGTACAACTCATGCAATAATAGCCTTCCTTATGTAACTCTGTTATAAGCTTGGATGGTTTTACGAACCTGCACGGCCAACTCACAGTAGTCGGTGAGAGGGTAGGGTTCCTAGAGAAGATTGAAAAGATAATTAAGGGCGCCAGAGCTTATCCCAAAGAAGCTTCTGTCTGCTCACAACAGAATGGTAATAAACTTGTAACTAGATGTTAGGTTCGTAATTCCTCTACTCAGCTGTACGAGTAGTCAGAAACAATTAGTTGGTAACGATAGTCATAGGAAACAGGTATGTTGTCATAAAAGAATAACTAACCACAATAACAATTTTAATGTAGAATCGCTGAGGATTATCACAGAATATAATGACTTCTCAATACAGAAATGCCAGTAGCATAGGCCATAAGTAAACATACAGTAAAAATATATAGCGAAGAATAGTTTGTAGTAAATATCGTTTACATAATTAGTAAAATGGCATTACTGACAATCAAATACAGAAATAAGAAAGTACTACGCTAATGTTAACTTATCATAACACAGCGTGTGAAATTAATACAGCATTAACGTTAATCAATCGGTAGTACACAGCATGCACAACTTGAACTAATTAAAATTTACTACCTAGCTGGTAAACAACAATAGCGATAATTACAGAATTAATAGCAAAAGTTTCGTGATTGACCCGGTTGACTACGAAATAAAAAAAATATAAAAGCACTTACCATCAATACAGGAGTTTCGACAGGTGTATAGAAAGTACTTTCTCGACACTTATCCTGTAAACAATTTGATTCGCAAATCGTGTCAAACTAATGTCTCACGAAATCAACATCTACAACAATGATTACTTAAGATACAAGAAAGTATAAATAATATAAACCGGTTGTTATATGCTGTGGTACCCCTTTTGTCGTTGGTTTAATTAGTTATAACCATAAGTCTTATAAAGAAAAAGTTAACATCGTCCCATCCAAACATCTGTCGAGGCTCATTCCTCCGTAAATTGGTATCGAATATAGAATAGCGTTGGAACACAAATAGGTGGTGAACACGGACACGGCGTGTCAGCCACGTGTAGCACTCTTTGGCCGGAACGGCTCCGCCAGATACCCAATTTTGTAGCGTGGAAATCGCCTTACGTTGGTGTACGAGCACGTCAACGTGATGCCTTATTTAGTAATAGTTACGATATCCATTTATCGAGAATATCACATGTGTAAGATGAAGGGACGCAAAATGGCTGTCAAAAGGAAAACAAATTACAAACGAGTTTATACTAAAAGACGACTTTAGCTTACCCTGTAACGTCTCAAAGAAACTAAATAATTAAATAATTATAAATGGTTTTCCATTATTTCCCAGATGGTAACGGATATATATTAATATTCACTAGTTACAGACCATTTACATCATTCACATGTGCCGACTTTCTACCAAATGACATCTAATACGCAAAGGATCGTTAGCGGGCGTCAAAACCCGAATCTAAATTCACGTCGAAAACACATAGGCGTACTTAATGAAAATTTCGACCGTAACAACAAAGGCGTACGTAAAGAAAATTCGACCGTAACAACTCGTATAATAATATACTATTTTAATAGCTAACTAGTATGTTAATATTGTTTCAGCAATATTTTAGCAATAAACCACTATTACTAAGACTAACTTATAATTTTTTTAGCGACTGAAGCAGCTACCATACATTTATTTTTTTCTGAACACCGTCAAGTTTGTAAAGTATAGTACATGAAATTTCAAAGCTGTGGTTTTTAGAAAACATTTGCGTGAATAGCCTTATTTGTACATTCTATAAGAAAGATGCTCCTTTAGATAAAATTCCAAAAATATATTAATACATGTATTGACAAAAAATTACTGGAGCTAATATTGAATAGCAATAACAAATAAATAAGGGAAAGTCGGGTAGCACCGGACAGCGGGTACCACCGAACACTGTTGTAGCGTACATTTCTACGTTGAGTAGTACAAATGTATAGAAAGCCAGCTAAGAAACAACTGAACAACTCGTGCTGCAAACCATAACAAAGTTTCAAAACGATCGGTTCATTTATGGTAGAATTGTAACGTTGTGTTTTACTCTCTGTAAATTTAGTTCCAACTAAAATTTAAGTGCTTCGTAGATGGTTACTGTGGTGAATATGCTGCAATATATTTAAATGCTGTGTTATACTATACCATAACGTGAAAAATAGTACCTGAAAGTAAAAATTAATAATAAATTAATTTAAGTGTGTGCAGTTTGGACATCCTCGGACAGTAAAATTTCGAGTATCCGCGGACATATTGTTTATTGGGATTTTTTTTTCATTTTCTTTCGCAATATTTTGAAATGACAAAATTCAAAAGACGTCCTACTGGAAGAGGTTCATGGATTGAATCAATCATGATTTCAGCAATAAGATACGTAGTGGATGAGTATAATTGTATTCGTGAAACAGCTGAAATGTTTATTGTTCCTAAAAATATTCTGCATGAACGAGCACAAAAACTTTGTAGTAGTAAAGAAATTACCACTAAACCAAAACTAGGAAGGTTTTCATTAATTTTTAACAACGCACCGTCTTAGTTAACCACGTAAAAGATTTAGACAGTCGTCTCATGCCGTTCACAAGAAATGAATTTCTTAAATTTGTTTTTGATGTGCGGAATAACACCACTTTATATTTTTCCAAGAATTAAAACTAATAAAATACTGATGATGAATCAGCGCTGCACAAACAAATGGCTACATGACTGCAGAATTGTTTTTGAAGTGGCTCCATTATATTGTCAAATATTCAAGCCCAAGTAAAGAATGTCCAGTACTACTTATCGTAGATGGACATTCCAGAGCTATAAAGATCTACATATAATTAAATATGCAAGGAAAAGCCATATTTATATTCTAAGTATTCCTCCGCACATATCACATAAACTTCAACCTCTTGACCGCTGTGTGATAAAACCATTTAAATCTGCTTACAACGAAGCATGCCAACAGTAGATACAACGTTACGTGCATAAATTTTAAAATGTATATTTATTACACTAAAGTTAGATTTCTACTTTTGACGTTTCAATTTTATTTCACTTCCTGTCAAGACGTTAAACCGTCCATTACTTAAAATTATGCTTGCAATGTCTAAATTAATTTTCTAACATCATCTGCTTGTGTTGAGGTTATGATATAAAACGAAAACGCGTTTCTATTAGTTTATTCATTACAGTGTAAGTTTTTACTATTAGTTTCTAGAATTAATTTGTAATTTTTATATTAATTTGTAAGCACGACCCGACACCTGTTAGTTCATATGTGTTAGGTGTATTCTCTACTAATGAAGGGTTAATATCAACCAAATACCTTAATGGAAATATAATTTTGAAGGCCCAATTTTAAATTAAAAAGGAAGTCTCGGCACGAAAATTTTCTCCGATGTATTGTTCCTTACGAGTCAATATACTACGATATCGCTTTTAATATAATGTGTGCAACAGCATTCAATAACCGGGTTTTTATTTCTAATTTCTTTTAGCATTAATTAATAGTGTTGTAGATTTTTGCTTTTGTAAGTCATTGCGCTGACACGATTTGCTGTGTTCATTAATATTCCAGATCGGAAAAGGAAAACGTTTTTTTCGGGCAAGTACTGGATTGTAGGTAAGTCTTGTTTAATTACATTTGTTTCATCATTAAGGTCTCACACGAAAACTTGTTTGTTATTCTAAATTACATAATTACATTTTTTATTTCAATACCATTTAGGTATTTTTATTAATTATTTTGTGTGTCGCATGCTGTTAATCATAGATATTTATTTTGATTTTTTTGCTATAAACACTCTATGTGTAATTTAACCATATGTATTGTGTTGCCGTTACTTCCGACATTTATATAACCAGTGTTAAATAATCTACCATAAATTTTTGTGCTCGTTGAATAATTTACTATAAATTATTTTGCTCGTTAATAATTGACCATATTAAATTAAAGTTTTACATATCAGTATTTCTTCTTTTAGTCCGTTGAGGATTACGAACCTGATTTTGGTGCAAGCTTGGACCCTCTCTTTTTATTGAAACAAAAGTTTTTACTTAGTAAGATCTGGCGCCCATTAAATTATATTTATTTGAACCTCTCCAATCTCCGACAAATTCGAGTTCTCCAAGAAGGATTTGTAACACCTATAAGCTTGTAGCAACAAAACATAAAAAAATAAAGATCAATGTTTATGACATTATAGCATTAGTGTCAGTAGTTTTTACAAAAATCAGTCGACTTGCAATTGCAAAAAATGGATTTTCTTGTACAGGCATTTATCCCTACAATAAAATTTTTTTTTGATATTGACTTCCTTCCATCTATGATGACTGATCTTGAATGTCCCAAAAAAACTCAACCTGTGCCTACAACTGTTCAAGCTTAAAAGTTATCCAGGTCATCTATAATGAACCCTGTCATTGAAAACAATCCATCTGTAACCTGCGTTTGGGGATTGCGGCAGTTATCCTTTTTATGTCAGACCCCATAAATCGATTCTGCGGGCTGAGTATTCGTTTTTGTTTTTTTTTGGGTTTCTTCGATTGGTTGTTTGAGTAATTTTTGGTAATAGACACAGTATTTGGATTGACGATTTTCATTTAATGTATTCTGAATTTGTTTTAATGTGATTTTAGATTGAGTTTAATAAGTTATTTCAGGATTTTAAATTCAAAGTTACAATGTAAATTGTTGATAAAGTTTTGTATTTTGTTACGCCGTAAACCATCTGATTTCGCGATTTTGCTTATTGAATATTTCGCTTGGTTTGTTGAAAATTCCAGTTGTAATTTATGTTTCCCTTCTGAGATATAATCGTAATTAAATATATTTTCGCCGTTTGTTTATTTTAAGTTGGTTCAAAAGTTCTTTGTTCAAGTACAGTCGTACTTGAATTTCTTTATGTCAATCGTTTAGATTACGTGGAAAAATTAAGTCATTATCTTAATTTATTAGGCAGTTTAAATTCTTGTAATATAATATTTTGTCAATTTGACACTTTCACGTACAAGCGAAGGGCCGTGTCCAAATGCTATGAATATGACGTAATGGGGACTGATTGTCTCTTTATCACACTTCTTAATGAGAGTATTTGCGTTCTTGAAATTTCGAACACAGCCTTTGTGGAAAGGGTATTCGAGAAAAGTTGATATATGGATGAGGATTCGATCGTCGAGGAGAATTAGAAATACCGGGGATCGCGAGATGTAGTAGAGTGAGCAGGGTACTTTGCCCTATCGTTATGCCTTACCGCGGAAGTTAGTTGGTACCGTGAAAATTAAGTGTGGTGATGAAAATGTTAATTTTTTTCAAATTTCGTAATGTACGGATTATATAGACGTTACGGTTTCCAAAAATAAACACTCACGCTTGAGGGATTCAGTTTCGATGTGTTGAGTAGAAAAATCCCTTTTCTTCGCTATTGTGCGGTTAAAATTGTGAAATAAATCTTCCGCTGGTGACCTATTGTTTGGGGGTTCCACGGATCCCACATTCGACTACGATACTTTTGGGGAGCGACCGAAGTCCATCTGAGGGTGTAGCTTTGAAAACCACTGCGACCCGCAGCTTATCTGGTATCTCCAATTAAGTAAAAAGGTATTTATCGATTTTGGTTATTATCGTGTAGTGACCCGCGATTATAATGCAGTAAAAGCTTTGAATTTGAGCCAATTGAATTACGACTAACGTTAAATTTATTTATTTCAATGAACGCTTAAAGTGTTTGCGCTAAGTTAAAATAAATTAACTTTGTTTTGGTGCGTTTGAAAAGTAAATCGTATTCCCGAATATATGATAATGTAACGACTTATAAACTATATTTTGTTTAGTTCGAATTAAAGTTCGGACATATATTTTATAACCTGTACTGTTCTTAGTTATTTGACTTGTTTAATTTCTTATGCGGTCAAAGCCTTGAAATTTATTTGCGTTATGTTTTATTTGAAAACGTCGAGTTAACGCTATTATAGTAGCATTTTCTTTTTATAAATTTTAATTGAATGTTTTGTGTGCGTAGATTGTTCATTTTTGTTTGGTTTTGTTTAAGATTATTTCATTTCTTTTATTAAAATTTGTTTACTATTCATTATTGTTATTTTTTTTTGTTTTTGTTTCAAATATTCAATCAATAAATGTTAAATTGTTAAATGTAAAGAGCTTTTATTCATTTAGCGCCGCATACGTAAATTTTTGTTTTTAAGTGTATTTCAGAAAAGTTACAACTCAAGGTAAGTTCCGGGGTTGTAACCAACCAGATGAGCTTTCGGATAATCAGGGGTTTGAAAGCTACCCTCATCGTCACCTTGATTGGCGCCCTTACCGATTTTTGACTATTTTACCGTTTTAGTTCAATTTTACGTCGATCGCGTTTCCAATTTTTCACGGAATTTTAAATTACAACCCACCCCCTTCTCCATTGAGCTAGTGGCACAACATCGTTTATGTTACCCCATTTCAGGCAGTGACTTCGTGTTAATTTTGGCTTGTAACACATCTTAGTTAAACACTCTCGTTGAAATACCATTTAAGTCGAACCTGATCGTTAAAAACGAGCCTTTTATGTCACACCTAATCGTTGAAAAGGAGCCCTTACCGTTTAACCGAGTAGTTAAAGTCAAAGGTCACGGATCTTTTTCCGGATCTATTTAAAGGCATAAGATCACTCTTAAGTATCTCCATTGGCAAAACAATAGAAATGCGCATGAAAGTGTCTTGAATGCCGCAGACTTCAAAAAAAGCTGAGTTTTGAAAGCGAATGAGTTTTTTTTACGTCAACAAGGATGCACTAAAAAAAAAGAGAATGAAACAGAGAAAGAAAAACTCAAATGCAAAAGAAAAGAACAAGGAGTTGAATAAGCGTTAAAAGAAATGTCGGATGTTGATCACATTAATGATCTCTTCTATAGGAGGATACAAGGAAACATTCACTTCAGATTACATGGGACGTTTCGTGTTGTTAACCAACACTTTATCAGGCCGCTCCTTTATTTAGTAAGAAACATAAAATAGTTTAAGTAAAAAATAACAAACATCTATAAACAGGTGTCAGAAAAATAAAAAACTAACAGAGTAAAAAATTAGCTAGTCAAAAATTTACATTGTTGTTAATTTCTTAAAACGCTTAATTTTTAAATTTATTAAATCAAAACCAACCAAGCGTTGGATGACGTTATCGCAAAATCTGAAATCAACTGAATCGCTTTAAACGTAAGTTCGTAAGAACGCCAAAAAAATATGAAATAAAAGTTTTTAAAGACAAAACCAACTTCGAAATAATATCCAAAGAAAAATGCAAACTTAAAATAGAAACAAATATGATAGAACAAATCATAAACTTCCAATACGTGGGAGTAGAGATACCCAACATATGTAATGAAGCAAAACAAAAAACCATGAAAAGTGCAAAAGTCTTAAATTATCTAAAAATGTAGTGTGGAATAATACATTTTTAAATATTAAAAGCAAGGTAAAACTTTATTAAACAATGGTTAGATCAATTATGACATATGGAACAGAAACCTATATATATATAACACTATATAAGACAAAGCAGATGCTACGCACTAGAGAAACAAAAAAAATTAAGAACAATTAACTAATCAGTTAAAAAAAAAACATGCAAAAATCAAAAACAACAACACAACTGACCAATGTAACAATACTGATATAGCTTGATTTAGAAGAAAACAGAAAAGAAAACGAAATAATCACGTGAGCAGAAAAATAACAGCACATTTATAAAAATAGTTAGAGACGTTACGTTAACAGAAAATTTATAGATAAAAAACGATACATCAAAAAACAGACAAAAGCTTATTTAAAAGATTTTAAAAAAAATTGGTGTGGTCACCACATGACTTTCCTATAAGACATTAATGTCTACATATTTTTTTAAGGTTATGTTGTCACAAAACCACTTTGAAGAGATATGTACACGTTTGTATTGACTTCCTAGAATGCTATAACTTTTTTTAATTTTTTCTCCTCGATTTCATTAAGATATAACCGAAATATGGCAAATTGAGCTTATGTTGTCATATTGACTAATCCCTATATTTGTGTGCCTCGATATTGCTTGCCCTTTTAGTAAATCAGAAAAAATTATTATTCTTAACGTATCTTGCTTTCCCTTCAAGATATAGAATCGTCGCAGGCAACATTCGAACCTAGATTATATTTGTGTATTCATTTTAAATGATAAATAAAATATGAAATAAACTGTTAATGTTAAAAATTTTTTTTATTCAAATAAATTGTTAGGAAGAATTATCTCTATAAGAAACTGTAAAAACAATTAGAATAATTTACATACGTACAAAATTACATAAGAAAAACTGTTAAAAATAACGGATACACCCACTTCCGTTTTTTTATCAGACCCATCTTTTGATTAAACCGAGACAATATATAAAGCCAGCTACATATCAAATTTTAAGTTACTAGAACTTTGGTTCGAGAGTTACCGTGGGTACATCGTTACACACACACACAAACACACACACACCCAATTATTTTGGTCAAAATATTTTTTTTGATTTCGGAGACTCTGAAATGTAAAATTACGCAAAAAAAATTGCGATCATATACTTTCCTTATAGGAAAGTAAAAAGAAAGAATGAAAAAGCAAACAAGCAAATTTACTAAAAACATAATTCATGTTTATTACCTTGTTTTTTTAATTATAACAAAAAAAAACGAGTAAACAATTTTTCAACAATGGCAAAAAATAAAATAACAATAATAGAAAAACCACTGAGCGAATATTGTCTGAGACCGGTAGAGCCTTTAATGTTCGTGATGCTTATGTTATTTTATGCACGATAGAAACCTTTTTTCTTTGATCTTATTATAATATCCTAATAAACGTCAAAATGACGTTATTTATTTTTGTATATTTTTATGTTTTGTTCAAACTAGTTGGATTTCCAAGCACTACACGTTACTTGAAAACTGTAAATAAATCACTTACCGACAAATTACGCCTAACAACTAGTAAATCAAACATAGTGCATTAAAAACAAACGTAGTAACTATGATAAAATGATCTAGTAGTGCAAAAACAGTATTAATTGAGTTGTTTACAAAATGACCTATAAAAAAATATAAATTCAGTACGTTTTTTTAAATATTAACGATAAACTCATTCCATAACAAAAACAAAGAAAAAATTATATACATAGATCATTTATGGCTCACTTTTTTTAATTAAGTTTATTTTAAACTATCAAAAAAATCTTAAAACGTTTATAAACTGATCTTTTTTATCTGCACCAATCAGTGTTTACTATAATATTAGAGTAAAATTGGATCTATGTTCTGAAAAATCTTCTAGCGTTATTATTTAGTATGTATTTAAGCCGGATATTCTTTTGTCTTTTTAATATTATTGAAGATGCCATACTGAGAATACATATAGAGAAAGAAATAATCTATTGTTATTAGAAAAAATGTACCTATTCGTCTATTTAAAAACAGTGTTAGACAAAAAAAAATAAAAAAAAAACAAATTTGTCGTTGCCTGTCAAACCACATGGACTCACAGTATTATCTCATATCTAACTGTTCAAATTATTTAACTAAATTTACAATTCTTATACCACTTAACTTTTGACTTTTTTTGTGCTCCATTGCACTCCAACGTAACAACGGAAAGGGATTTTCCAATAAATCTTTAAAACATTTGTGATACCACGTGTTTAGTTGTATTTTCTTTAAATAATATGTTGTTCATTTGTAAGACGTGCCGACGCGACGTCGCAAAATTTAAATGTACATCAAAAACACGCATGATGCCTTCTTTTGGTGTTTAACGGGATAAACAAACATAAAATGGACTTTCATCGCCGCATGTAATCAACATCAAGCTCACAGGTCAGTCCTATTCACACCTGTTCATTTTGCTAACCTAGTTTGCCACGTGTTTGCTTATATATGAATGTACTTACTTCTAGTTAGTTTTGACATTTTAATTTGTTCTGACATTAAACACTACGTTTCATTTAGTGCAAACCTTTAAACGCCTGCATGTTTATTTATTAAAGTATTAATTCCATTTAATTACACGTATCGTAAAATGTCGGAAGAAAACAAGTTAAAGTACGCTCGGGGACAAATTTAAGCCGAATTGACTCGTTTTGAAAAATATATTAGCAATTTCGATGCAACAAAACAAACGTTTAACCAATTAGAAGGACGCTTAGATACCATTGTTGGCACCTTACCACAATTTACGAATGTACATGCCGATTCTAAACAAAAAATCTCATACATTACTACGAAACCTCTTGATGCATTTTAACAAAATTATCGCGCCTTAGAAACACTTGGGGAAAATGTTAAAGCTTGGGATACAATGGCCATATATTTACTAATCGCAAACCTTGATATACATTTGAAACGCGAATGAGAAAACTTCAGTAACGAAATAGCAAAGCCCACAATTACCGATTAATCAAAATTTGTAACTCGACGATGTCAAATGCTTGAAGCTGTAGATGCACAGGTTAACATACCTATAAAAAAAGCATACAAACCCAAATCATTTCATCTTGTCCGCTATGGCAACAGTCACACTTAATTTACTATAGTGAGAAATTCAAAAACATGTCGGTTTCCCCACGTTATGTAGAAATAAAACGGCTTGACTTATACATACATTGTTGACGCATGAGTCATAAGGTTTCATAGTGTAAATCACACGCTTGTAAAAAATGACATAAAAAACACAGCACTTTCATCTAGCAGTACAATCCAGGAAGTTTTTAAAATAATGGCGCTACATCTTTAAAAAGCTCTAGCACGGTTAAAAATTTAGAAAAGTAGGTTTCTTCTAGCTCTGAGCACTAATCAATGAAAATCCAAATTCACAAAGTTTGGTTCACATTGTCCCGCATTGTCTCACAAAGTGTCACGGTTAATAGCTCCAACCATTCTCAAAACGCTATGGAACTATTTGTATTACTGTCAACAGCGGTAATATACTTATGTACGACAAAGGACAACAACCAATGCAATGTCGCTTATTGATAGACAGCGGATCGCTCCAATTTCGTTTCAAACCGCTTGGTTACGAAATTAAGCTTAAAGAGTCTTAAATAAATCTTCCTGTAGCTGGAATTATTCAAATAAAAACCAATATTACCAAACAAGTAAACATTTCGATTCAATCATTACAGAAGTCCTTAAAAAGCAGCTTCTCTTTTTTGGTTATCGATCGCATAACTGATATCACACTTCAATATACAGATGATTTTGCTAAATTGAATATACCAAACGAAATAAAATTAGCCGACCCCAATTTCAACATTCCTTCAGAAATGAATATGTTTATTTGGACAGAAATCACCTTTTATGCATCGGTCAAATAAAACTAGGTAAAAGGTTACTTACCCTACAAAAAACCATTCTCGGATGGGTGGTAGTAGGTCAGGTTCCCAGCGTAATTAAGCAAGGATCTCTTCTCGCAACCAACTGCTTAGTCAATAATATACAACTACATAATGAAATGGGTGTGTTTTAGAAGGTGGAAGAAGGCACGAATAGTCCTCAATTAACTAAAGAAGATGCTGAGTGCGCATTTTAATAACACTATGTCGCGCAAGTTACTCGGTTGGTTTGTAGTCAAACTACTATTAAAACATAACTACACGAAGTTAGGTAACTCGGAAGAGCAAGTTTACGTAATTAAACGTAAACTAAGACGTCACCCCGAACTAAAAACAGAATACAAACAATTAGGGCATAAGACCGAAATTGATGATAAAACTTGCCTAAACTCGCACACATATTACTTACCGCATCACTGCGTACTAGAGCTTAATAGCTCTACAAAAAAGCTCACGGTCATTTTTTATGGTTCTGCAAAAACCTCGTCTGATTTATTATTAAACGGTCCCACGGTCTAAAACGATCTTTTCGCGTTTCTAACACGATTTCGTAAGCACAAGGTTGTGCTTATCGGAGATTTGACAAAAATGGATAGACAAGTGCTCGTTCACCAGGAACACAGAAGTCTTTAACGGATACTTTGGCGCTAAAATCTAAATAAAACGATCACAATCACGTACGATACGGTTTCAACTGCATTCTTGGCTACAAGGTGCAACAAATAGTCATCGACAATGATGCCAATCGTAAGCAAAATTATAGCAGCTGATTTCTATGTAGATGATCTCCTTACTGGTTCAAACGATGTTGAGTCCTTAATTTTTATTAGGCACAATGTAGCTAATTTATTAAATGGGTATGGATTTCAAAAATTGAATTCAATATTTTTGATCGCTATTCAAGTCTCTTCGCATTGCTTAGAGTTGCCGCTTACTGTTTCAAGTTTGCATACAATAAGACGTGACAACGTCGCAAAACTTTAATGTAGGTATATCAAAATCGCGTCGCCCTCTCTTGGCATTTTACGAGGTTGAATGGCAATCAATATAAAAATAACAAAGAATTTTAATATTCACATCATAAAGCCAAAGTTTAACGGAACAATCTAATCAAGGCATAAGAAACATGTTGACAGCATTGATGCTTGATAATAATATCAAACTATGGTCAAAAAGCTTATGGTTTATTAAGACCAAGAAAAATTCAATAAATGAATAAATAATATATAAACCAACAAAACGCATTTTATAGAACAAGTCGATTGTAATAATCAAAACTACTTATATATTTTGCAAAGACAAAAAACAATTTTTATAAAGTGCTATGATAATAATTTTCGTAAGAACGCTTGCTTTTAATTAAAGTTAAAAAAAGTAAACACACCAATTATCTATGAGAAAAAATCACAATTTACATATAAATAAAAAACCCGCTTAGGCGTTGAATAATAAAAAATTCAAATTTTTTTATTAATGTTTAAAGACAATTAAAAAAATATTTATAATAATAATATCAATAAACTAACCCCAATCTAATAAACATTAGTTATATTTTCTATAAAATAAAATATATTTAACCAGTTTTGACCATTTTGTTTATTATTATTAATTAATTGAACAATTTACAGTATAAAAAATATGAAATGAAAAATTTTAGGGTGTACTACAAATAATATAACTGAAATAAATAAATTATAAACGAAAATGTAAAAATATGTAAAAAAATTCAAACAAAAAAAAAACAGCACGAAAAAATAAATATTTGTAATATTCAACATGATTTACTTTAAATTTCCTAAATTTAATTTACTCAAACGATATCTTAATTTTTGTACTATGGGCACGGAAATAACGCCAAACTTTGCAAATGATCATTTATATTATGACTTTATGTTAATAAAGACCCGTAAAATATAAATTTGCCTAATTTTATTACTCTTAATACAATATTATTATGAATGATACTTTATCTAAACCTGCATGAATTTTTACGTGACGTTTTAATAAATTTACCGAGTTAAGTAATGACCATAATATAATTATTATTAGTGAGCGCAATAAAGGTGCTATTTACTAAATTCTTATCTAATAACATCTGCAAAGAAGCTTTACGGTCTAGAAGTAAAATAATAAAAATATGATTGTAGTACTATTGGAGTTTATGAGACGATGAATTCAGAATGTAAGAAAATATGGGCTTAGGGATAACAAAGAATGAAGATGGAGATTACCTATTTGATTAAAGAATTTTAAATACATTTATTAGAGTGATACAGATTTCAATAACAGTTTAATACAAACAAATAAAATTTCATTATTAATAATTGCGCTCCAAGTTTAAAACAAATAAAATAAACAAATCTAGTTTATGCGAAACGATTTGAGCAATATTTTGCATATATGAAATCGGAAAACTGTAGCAAATAGCATGAATAACAGCATTTACTGTATACGCTTCAGTGATGATGCAACTAAAGGTTTTATTTGATATTTATTTGAAATTTTATATTTTATTTATTCGAAGAATTAAAAAATCGGTACATGGTAGATAAAACATCAAACCATTTTTACTACAACAAAAATATCTTAAATTTTAGATGTAGAAATTTAGTTAATAGTTAAATGTAAATATTGTAATTGCATGAGTTTTGCACCGAATGAAATCAAAATTTGTGGACGTTTTTCTACATAAAGCAAAATATCTTTACAAGCTTATTTTTTTAAATAATTTCAGAAAAACTAAAGACGTTTGCATAAATACACAAGTGCAAAACAAACTTCTACAACAAGAAATTATTGTTAGAATCAGTTATAAGAAATTTTTTGATTTAGAAATTAGTAGACGTGTTGTATAAAAATACTACCATATTAAATTTTCAAATGAGTAGAATATAGTTTAACAAGATTTTTTTCTTAACTAACATATCGTAGCAAAATGTCAAATATTTTAAGCTATACATTACTATTTTTTCTATTGATGAATCTGTCACAATAATCTTATGGTATAAATCTAGCAAAAAAAGTATTTGGTTAACAACTTATAAACACATCATAACTTTAAATAATAACTAATGACTTCACTCTTTATAGTATACATAACATTGACTACTAATTTTAAGATACATTTTTTTAATTTCATATTCACATTTACAATTGCTTTTGCAAACGTTTTTGTTTCAAATTATATATAAAGAGAAACAAAATAATATAACCGTAATATTAAAACGTATATAAGAATTTAGATAAGTTTATTCTTTTTGCTTTGTAAAAATGGAATCCCAGTACAAATAAAAACTAGCTGATACTATAAACAAAAGAGCATAGACTTTTATGTTATTCCAAGCGTCTTTGTGCTACAATTTTTCTGATTTATAATAAAAAAATTTAATAAATTTAAAAAATGCTTGTAAATTAAAAATTATTTATAAAAGTATTAAAGTTTCAAACACACAAGACACTTTTATAAATGTTCCTTTAGGCGTTATTGTTTACGACAAATTAACATTTTTAACATAAAATTGGATAATCTAAACGAAATTAGTATTTAAAGTTGTTATATGTGTAATTAGTTCTAGAATATAATCACAAAGTCAATTGTTTTTCCATTATCATGCAAATATTTTAGAAAGAACTAGTAAGTTTCGTCAACGTAAATAACTACCTGAAGGATGTAATAAAGTTCTAAAGAAGCGAGCCTTCAATTAATTTCATTCTTCTTTAGCATCACCCAAAATAATTTAAACACCCCTTCAACTTTACTCGCTACTGTATGTCAAAGGATAACTAACTTTAGGGCGATTTGTGAAGGAGAAAGACACACAAAATCTAGCATTTCATTAAAACTAGGGTATGTCATTATTTCCTACCGTCAGACATGCGAAATCCAAGCTGCACTTTCCAGGACGTCGTCTAATGTCCCATCCTCTGTTGCTGACGGTGCTAATGTGTTCCACAGCCCACTACGCTAGAACGTGTGTCTGAATATTCATGACTTTAGTAGCTCATTTCAGCTTGTTTCAAGTTGAAGGCACCCCGGGCTATTTGATAGCCGTTTAACAACAGCTCAGCCTTATCGATTAGGGCGGATTTTTAATGAGGAAAGCTAACTAATATTGCGACATTATTTAGAAAAATCCTTAGACTAAATCGTAAAATTCGTGTCTGTCAAAAAACCAATAAATTACTTAACATAAATATTTGTTTTTTTAATCTCATTATGTATAATAGTAATTATTAATTTGTTAGAAAATACATCGAACTATGTACAAAAAAATTTTTTTATGTAATATAAGAAAGATAAACTGAGAAATAAATAGTATTCATTTTTATTGTTTTACAGAACTAAATTGGTGAAAACATTGTTAACAGTTTTAGATTTATTGATTACCTTCCATTAGTTGTCGAAACAAATGTTATCATTTAATCAAAATCCAGTCGTGTATAAAAGATAAATTTTTACATTTGTTATATATTCAAAGACTTCAGCGTGCACTGATGTATTGAAAAAACCAATATGTCAAATGTTATTGCATTGTTAATTGAATACAGTTATTTTTAATGTAGTATAATAGAGCTACAAAAATTAATTTATTGCTTTTATTAATAAATTTAAAAAAAAGATTATTAAATAGTAACTATAAACCTAATGTTTTTTTATTGTAATTGCAATAATCTTTTTTGTCTACTAATATTAAACTTAATAAATTGCTTAATAATATTGACATTGCTGTAAAGTAAAATTAATAACAGAATTCTATTTCAGTTGATTTTAAGTATGATAAAAATGTTTGTATCAATAGTATACAGGGTGTATCTGATTAACGGGTTGTTATTTCAGCAAGTGAATTTAGAGTATACATACAAGCAAAAATGTCAAAATAAAAGTTCCATTAAAACATTAAAAAAAAGCAATTTTTTTAACACAATAAATCGTAAATTACGGATCTGTTACATTAAGTCTCCTAATGCTGTTGACATCACGAATAAAAATAAACTGTTCAAATGCAAATTTTTCTGCAGTGACTTACTGACAACAAAAATAAAAGTAAAGACAAAACAATGTTATCGGACAAGGCGTAGTTAAATCACTATGGCTAAATCAAGTTGCTATTCGGCACATTCTTTTTAAGTACACTAGATAACACCTAAAAGATAACGTATTTACAGATGTTAAAATGTAGGTAATGTTACGTAATTCAATCATACTTTAATAATTGAAAAACACCGCAAAAATAAAATAAATATGTAAATCAAGTATTTCTGTAATTTTCGACTACTAAACGGTTCAATTAAACTTAAAATACCCGTTGGTTGAATTTTACTCTGTATAAAAATTCAGTATACAAGTTTGGCCTGCGTTAATTAAATGCATAATTGACACTTTAAATTTAAAAAAAAAAAATTTTTGCAATTTCAACCAAAACAAGAAATAGTGACTATCATAAAAAATCTTAATTAATTAACATTAAGTGATAGACAATAAACCATATCTCAATTACATTAAAAAACATTAAACCGCTTAAAAAATCATAGTGTAAGAAACCCAATTGGAACGTTTTATTTTTATACAATTAATTTTTCTCTATTTTTGAGTATAGAAATTGTAACATTTTGAATGAGGTTAAAAATTAGGTTTGACATGAATCACAGTTCTTGTATGTATGCAATTTTCAATATACAGAAGTTGAAGGCTTTCGCATTCTTTGTGGCGGCGTGAGTTTAGAATTTCTAATTATCACAGAAAATATTGAGTTTGTAACAGATCAAATTACTGAGTTCTATACATTTGAACTTGCCTGTGTAAGAGAAAAATGCGGTATTATTAATTATGTCGTATTTTAACTAATATTTTTAGAAGATTTTGTTTTCATCATTATCTTAATGTAATAAAATTTTTGTACGTGTCTAATAAAACTAAAATAATGTTTTGCTTTATTAGTTTTTATTTTAAGTTCAATCACGGTTGCTATGTTATGCTTTAATTTTGTAATTATAATAAAAACAAAATATTTAATTAACAATTGAGCAAACCGTGATGTAAATGTTTAAATTTTTATTTAATAAAACGCCGAACTACACAATTAATATTTCTATCTTAATAGTGTGATTTTTTAATTTAATTAACAGTAATAAATTGCGGTTGTTTGCTATAATAACCTATTTATATATATTGGATACACAAAAACCCAATGCGTTTAATTAAATATAAATATACACAAATTGAATAAAATATCTAATAGCGTATGGATTAATTGAGTTGGCCATTACTTTGTTTAAAAAGCAAATAAAAACTATATTATTAAATAACATAAATTTTATTGCGCTTGGTTGATCATAGCTTTACTTTATGTCAATCAAAATTATGAGTTTTTTTAAAAGCATTTTCTTATTTTAACAATTTACAATCATTTTTTTGTTTAAATTTAATGAAATTATGTATAAAACAAAATAAAAATAACATACAAAAAAGTGAGAAAAACCGTAGCATAGGTCAAAATTGTGTAAATTTTAAGAATATGCTAAAAAATTGCTGACAAATTTAGATAAGTAGTAAACAATTGATAAGTAGACAAAAGAAACATTAACAATAAGATAATTGAGAATATTTTGTTTAAGCCAACATTTATTTAATTATATTTATTTATTTTATTTTAAAACAGAAGGTGTTGTTAAACCAAAGAGTTTTAAGAAACATAAGTTAATATTTATTTAAAAAATAAAAACAACTTTTATTATGATTGTTTATTGGTAAAAATGTAATTGTAACGTAACAAAATTAATTTTAAATCAAGTTCTCTATTTCAACATCCTCCGCAGCAAAATCTATTATTTTAAAAGAATTTGTTTTAAGTCAAATCAGCTTAAAAGATGTTATAATTGGGCTCTGTGTTTTATACAAATATTTTCATTTTAGTTATATTTAAAGCCCAATTTAAATAATATCAGTAAATAAAATACAATTTGAAAAATTGATTTTCACTCTTTACTAAAAATGTGCAATAAATTGGCTTACATTTGCTAATTTTGCTTATAGCCCATTTTTTGCTAGAGTCTGTTTTTTCATATATATTATACTTTGAATTTATTACGTAGGTTACAAATTACAAAAATTAAATTAAAAAAAATACTTAACGTAGATTTTTTTAAATAAGTATTTCAGGAATAAGTCGTATTGGCTAAAGCAGTGTTTTACAATAAATATAGCCCTTTTAATGATTACAGTGACATAAAATTCTAACAGATATCTTCAGTTCGAGATTATTACAGTTACCATCACGAATATAAAAACTTGTATTTATGATTAATCAAGTTTCTTTTTAGACAAGGACATTAAAACGTCAATTATTAAAAGTTTTCATTGCAAACAATTACATTCTACTTGATCAATTACTTGTTGGGTTGCAAAAGTCACTCAAAAAAAAATTGAAACTACAATCTTTTTGCGTCCCGCGATATAATTTTGTTGCTTGGGCTATAATAATACCAACGTTGGTGTATAATGTATTATTAAGCAAATTTATAAATATACCGAGCAATGTACACTGAGTTAGGCAAATGTATGAAAACATCATCATATTTTTTTAACCAAGCATGTTACGACAATAATGAAATGTGTGTTGTAAATGTTATTTAAGGAATTTGAAGAGGTAGCCGTAATATGATTACTGCGTAACAGACAAATACTTTTGTTTTCTAAATTGGAACCTACTGTTTTTATTCAAAAATATTATTTATTGATGTAATTAGTTCAGAAATCCAATAAAATATTAGATGTACTTGGAAGACGTTTAATAGAAAGCGCAATTAAAATAGTGCGTACAATATGCAAGTATTTAAACGCGCATGATTGGTTCGTTATTTATTATAATAACGCACAAATAGAAATGCAGTTAAGTAAGGGGTGGGTCTTGATGATAACGTTAGAACGTACTTTAATAATAAATAACCAACTACATATTAGCGTTCAAATACTGTACGCACTATTTGAATCGTGTTTTTAATTAAATCTTTTTAGAATACACATACTATTTTATTGGATTCATAAAGAAATTATATCGATGAATCATACTTTGGGATAAAAACAGTACTTTTCCATTAAAAAGACAAAAGTAATTATCTGTTACGCAAAAACTAATAATCAGATCAGGGTCAAAATGATCTCTTCAAATTCCTTAAATAACCCCATCTAAAACGCACATTTCATTATTTTCGTAACATGATTGGTTCTATAGATATGATGTTTCCATACATTTTCCTAAGCCAGTTTATATAAAACTAGTGTTATTTATAGTAAAATATAAATAACGGTTTTAAGTCACTGTACTAAGTATAGAAATAAAGAAATTGGAAAAAGAAATCACTAAAATAATATAAAAACATTAAGAACCAAAATATTAAGTTTAAAAAAAACACCGTACGCGTCATCATCAACGATACATTAGTACATTAAATGAAAACTATTTTATTTATACTATAACTTGGTGCGCTTTGATGCACATGGTTGGTACTATAGGTTTAGAAGTTCAGAGAAATCTTTGATTGTTATTATTTAATAAGACTTATTTATATTATCATAAATTTCTAAAAGAATTCCAAACATTTAAGGGTATTTAGAATTTTATTAAAAGCATATCGAATTTAAAAATCGTTTGCAAGTAAAAAAACGTTAGTAGTAAGTAAGTTGGAAAAATTGGTATTAGCAGTCTACGACTTACTTTTAAGAATAGTGTATGATTTAAGTATGATAGAATATGACGATTGAATTGACTTTTTGTATCACGTGGATGACTCCGTTCAACATAAGCTCTTTAACAATCATAACACTACCTCTAAACGTAAAATCAATTCAGTAATTAGCAATATAGTTATAAAGAAATCTTTTGAAACATTTAATAAGAAGGAACTTAGGTTTTTAAACAACGGTTTGAAATATAAGTTGCACTTTGACAAACCTCCTCTAGACAAAATTTTAATAGATAGTTTGAATTAAACTTTGGACGAAAGATCTAAAAGATTCATTAAAGTAGTCAGTGAAAACCAAATTTGGCAAATGTTAAAAGAGAGTCAAAAGTTTTCTTTAATAGAGATTTAGACCAAGAAGTAATTAAAACTGCTAGAGATAAAAATTGTTTTTATCTGTTCATCGCTATCTTATTTATAAGCAAAACTCGAGGTAGACTATTTTTTTCGAGTTTCAATGCGCTACGTAGACAACATTCTGGAAAGAATAGAAAGCAAGATATGCAATCTAATAGAGTTTATGGATGAACCAAAAAAAATTCTTCATCAAATTTACCCATAAAACAGAAATGAATGAAAAATTATCCTTTTTTTGATACATATGTTTTAAGAAAGAACAGTAAAAATGAATTTGACATGTACAGAAAAATTTCATTGAGTAAACATTTTAAGAAAAAACTTTATACCATAAAAAAACTGTGACATACATTTTCGGAGAAAACTGTGTCAAGCATTATTTGAAAACAGAAACACAAATTACACGTGAAACGTATTACCATCTTAGATCATAATACACAAAAATATGTCAAATTACGCAATCATTTTGTTTATACGAAGGGTTTATATAGTATATTGACAAAACTTGAATTCAAAACAGTTTCGAAAGAAGCCTACAATGGTACTTAAAATATCCGTGAGATCCAGTAGACGTTAAGGATAAACTAGGAATATATGAAATAATTTGTCAAAACTGCGATCGAGTCATGAAGCACAAACTAAAAAACCAATTAAAGTTTGGTTTAAAGAGGATTTGGCTAACATGAAATACAGAAAAGTAGATAAGGATATCCTGGAAATTATAAAACACAAAAAAATATTGTAAAATATTGAGGACCGTTAGGTCTTTCCAAACTTTTATATATACTGGGTCCTGCAACAATGCGTCGGGCAGAGATAGAAAAAAATGATTCGTACAAAAATTTATTGGTTTAAAAATCTTTATGTTGTAAAATTATTTTCAAATATCCAAGGTGTCCCTATTTTGCGTTATAACAAAAAATTTTTTTTTTAAATGGGACACTGTATATTTTTTGATTTTTAAATTCTTTAGATAATTTCTAAAATAATGTCTATATCATTCCCTATACCTAAACTTAATAGTTTTCGAGTTATTAATTTTTTTAATAACATTTTACAGTCGTGTTTTCAACAAAAATAGCCTATAACTTCTTTGTTTTTAGTTCTATTGGTATGCGGTTTGAACTTTTGAACTTTTAAACATTGTTTTAACGATTCCGTGTCAAACTTTGACATATTTCTAACTTATTGCTTGATAAAAACTAACATGAATTTGGCATTATATATAATTTTGCATAATTAAATTTATTTTTGAATTACCTTTTGATTGGTATAACCATTCCCCATACCTAAATTTAATAATTTCAGAGACACATTTACATAGTTACACAAAATTTTGTACAAAAGTAAACATTTCACAACAGACAAAACAACTGTCAAAATGTAAGTACCTAAATGTCAATGTAATATTTGATTTGTATACATTTAAAAAAGTGATTTTCTCCATTTCATAATGAATTTCGAAAAAGACCAACTAGTCGTTATGATTTTTGTATTAGGGGATACTGCTAGACATTGTTTATTGCCGGTTAGAATTTACGTGACACGTTATTCCGACGGAAGACCTCCGGATGAAAAAAGTTTTAGGAACGTAATCAATCGATTTATTAAAACGGGAAGTCAGATTTACAAAAAACAAGAAAGAATAAAACCTATCAGTAACAAGGAAAACCAATTTTCAGTGTTATTAACTGCAACTGAGCATCCCAACAAGAGCCAAAAAGACATCGGTGAAGCCACCGGCATAAGCGAGAAGTCAGTACAACGCATTCTGAAAAAAAATTGGTATTATGTACGTCATATTCAGTTACATCAAGAACTGAGTAATACTGATTTTCAATTTCGTCTCGCTTCGAAAATACAGGAGGATCTTGCGTTTTCCCAGTATGTTTCATTTACCGATAAGGCGAGATTCCATAACAGTGGCTCAGTCAACAGACACAATTTTCATTATTATTAAGATCCGCATGTTATGAGACAAGTTGATTTTCAGCATCGATGGTCTTGAATGTTTATTAAGGAACTGTGAGAAACCATGTGAAAGGCCACATTTCTTCGATGGCCATCTCAATGAACCCATGTATTTGAATTTCTTACAAAATGTAATACCGAGATTATTAGCTAATCTACCTCAACATACAAGCAACAGGCTGTGGTTTCAACAAGACCGGGCACCCGCGCATTTTTCGCAAGACATGAGGGCATTTCTTGATTGAATTTTTCCCAACTAATGGATTGGTAGAAGTGGACCCACCAGATGGCTTTCTAGATCTCCGGATCTAACGAAACCTAATTTTTTCTTATGGGGATACGTAAAAGACGTTGTTTATAAGGAACCACCAACAACACCCATGAATATGCAGCAACCAATTGTGGACGCTTTTGCAGGTATTTCACCTGAAATGTTAGGTAGAGTGGAAATGTATTTTTAGCGAAGAATTAATTTGTGCCTAAATGAAAACAGAAAACATTTTGAACATTTACTTTAGTATCGTTTCTCGTTTATTTTAATAAAGTTGTTATTTTTCATGGTGTTAGAATAAAAAAATTAATCGTATTACAGAAGTATTAGCTGTGTTTGTTCATCTCACATTAACATTACATTTTAAAAATTGTTTTGTCTTAGCTTAGCCTAGTTCGGTGCATAGAAATGTAGTGAAATGTTTACTTTTGTACAAAATTTTGTGAAATTATGCACATGTGTTAAATGTTTCTGAAAGTATTAACTTTATGTATAGGGAATAGTGATACCCATCAAAATGTAATTTAAAAACAAATTTAACTATGTAAAAACATACATAGTGTTCCATTGAAAATAAGAAATTTATTAATTAACGTTTGAAGTTTTCTAAATTCATGCTAGTTTTTATAAAGTAATAGATTAGAAATATGAGACGGAATTATTAAAACAATGTTTAAAGATTCCAAAAATACAAACCGCATACCAATATAGCTAAAAACAAAGAAATTATAGGCTACTTTTGTTGAAGACACAACTGTCAAATGTTTATAAAAAAATTAATAGCTCGAAAACTATTAAGTTTAGGTATAGGGAATGGTATAGACATTTTGTTAAGAAGAAGAAGAACCGCTGAAGATGGTAGCATAGCTATCAAAACGCGTACGGCGTTTTTTTTAAATATATAAATACTGTAAAGTAATAATTTGTCTTTATATTCTTTTATGAACATAAAAACAAAATGTGGATTGAAAAGATTATTCAGAAAATAGCAAACAATTTAGAACTATTCAAGTTATGGAAAATTGTAAGAAACGTTAAGTGTAAACAGCTAGCAAACGTGTTTTTCTTCACTCAATTCCAGTTTTATTAAAATTTACAGAAAAAGCAAACATTACAATAAAAACAATAAATTCTTCTAAAATAAGAGGTTCTATCCGCGACAATATTATTTACTGGTTTGTCATTGTTTTGCGAGGCTTTTGGTCGGCCAGGGTTTAAACTGAGGCTATGGAAGTAGTTTAGTATTTAATTACAATTTGCAGTCAAAAATTAAACAAACATTTAAAACAAAAGATTTTAAAAACCCCTAATTCATGTTTATTTTGGACTTGATTTATCACTATCGTATTTTAGGTGAGACTTTCCTAAGTGCAGTTTTAATGCATGAATCCAGACAAAGAACGGATGCTATCGGTATGTAATAGTCATTCTAATGCCTGCTTATTATTAAAAAAAATCTAAAAGAAATTTAGTTTTTTTATATTTTTTTTATACACTTTTACTTATTTATATATTTTATTTTAAAATACTTGAATCGATGTTTATATTTGAAAAGTTTTTAATAACATTTATCACAATTTCCGTGCGCATTCACTCAAAATTATTTTAGTGGAAGTTGTTTCAAATAAATGTACAAGATATAATTTTGCGTTTGTATCAATTAACAAAATAAATTTTGAAATTTAGTATTGATAGTGTGAAATTTCAACAAGAATATAAATAAATTTGTCACGTTTGACAGATGTAACTTATTTATTTTGTAATTAACCAAAATAAATTCAGTTTCTACTGAATTCTAAAGGTTACAAACTACACGCCTATATATAATAGCTTGAATGTACAAAAAGTGTTGCAACACAAAAGACTAAAAATAGTAAAACTTTTATAATTTTTTGTGGTATTTTTAAGCAATAGTTATTAATGTCATAAGCCCGATATGTAGCAAATATCAGACTATATTGTAGTAATAATATCCAGAGCCAAGATTTTATAATCAATGGAGTCTGCTATTTGCGTATCGGCCGTGTGTCGTTCAATACTTTTCATTATACCATAAAAACTTGAATATTTAACGATTATTTGAAAGACTTGCAGTTTTCTTCAATTCAAATTAAATTTACTAGTCATCTTTGCATTTCCATAGCATAGGTTGTTTACTCGGTATAATTATATTAAAAAATTTGACACGATGGAAATAAATTGAAGATTTGTGGAAATTCCTCAAAATATTTTAGTCGAAGCGGCTGCAGCAAGTAGTGTACCATCGCCTATGCAAACAAGGGAACGATACATAAAGGAATATGAAGCTTTGACAACGTTGAGTAAGACCAAAAGTGTGTGTGGCATGAATGAGAAAATTTTACTGTGCTACGTAACGGAATTATCGAAAAAGTTTACATCGAATACCTTACGGACTAAAAGCCTATTTGAGGCTCGATGATAATGTTGACATTTTTAGGTTGGTATTATGCTAGGTTGTTTCTAATTATTACAAGTTCCCGTTATGTTCTTGCAGATATGGAAAAGTCTTTACTTTGCTACGTAATCTGAGTGCTACATATTAAATACAGGAACAATATTGACAAAAGAAGAAGTAACCAAATATCTAGTCAAAGCATCGGACGAGCAACATCTGCTAGAAGAAATTATTACTGTAATTAGAATATTTGGCGCTTGCGGTCGTAATGAACTCCTTTTGTTGTGTTCGGACAATATCAGTTGCTTTTGTCATTTCAGTTATTGTTTTTATACTGAATAATTTTTTTTAAGTATAACGGTATAATTGACAGGAGTAAAAATTGATTAAGAAAGTATTCGCAATTTTACTGAAAAATCTGTCAAAACTAAAAAAATATCCGCCAAGGCCGATATAGGTATTATATCAATAAGGAGTAGAGTACTGATAAACCCTAAATATCAGGCGTTTTTGATAATAATATTCGTAAAATATTTAAATTTGTGTACATGTTTAGAACTTTTGATTGATAGCGGAGCGTGCAAAACTTAAGTCTTATTTTAGCAGGATGGATGTCAAGCGCATGAGTTTTTTATACCACGTTTTTTAAATTACTGAATTGATTGTGAGGAAACTGACCATTTAAATGTCTTAATTCAAAATTTTTCGCGGTGATGTGAATTAAACTTAAACTTTATAAATAGCTGGCTAATATCAGTAATCTGTTTTTCAACAGTCTTGGTTATAACTCACGTAAAAACAAAGAATTCTGGAATATATGTTGCAATATTAAATTTATATATAAGAAACACATATTACCGTTTATGTATATTACATCAAGTACATGTACTTTACTCCTCGGTATGTATTGTGTGTATTGATAAGATCAGTAAAAATATATATTTAAAACACCTGATTGTTTCAAAATTTAGTATATAAGATAAAAAAACTAACGGCGTAGTCGCAGCTAATAAGAAGTGCCAGCAACATTTTAAAGAAAAGTTTGTTAGAAAAATGGTTAAATAAAAATAAAGTTTAGAGTAATGATGTAGAGTAAATAATAGTTTTTAATAAATTCGAACAAAGCGTATTAATTTACGTTAGTCACAACATACATACGTCAATTTGCATTTACAGAAAAAAACGATTTTCTAAACTGCCATTTTAAATAACAGATACGATATTGTTTTATTTTATTTGTTAAAATATATGCATAGCACTAATAAAAGGTTTAATTAAAATTCTCATTGTGCATTTATTGAATTTTTAAATAAACACAAATTGCATTATAAATATTCCCTTTATTTTAAAAACTAATTTTAAAACATCCAAATTTACATTTCCAATATTGCGTTTCGTTTTTAATAAAACTATTTTATGAAACATATGAACTAATACGACTAATTAAAATTCAATCTGTGAGTTTTTATAAATCAAATAATTATGAACTTTATGTTGATTCCTTAAGGGAAAATTTATTTTTGTGCAGTGTTTTCATTAAAATTAACAAGAAATAAAACTTATTGTAAAAAATTGACACGATGAATTATAGATGCGTTTGAATTCTGTTCGATGTGTTAATAGCAATTAAAACAGTCATAAATATGTTTTTTAGTACCTGGATTTCATTATTTTCTACATTAAACATAATAGTTAAAGTTTCTAAATTAAATTTTTTTAATGTGATAAAATTCTTTCTTTTTCAGTCAATTAAATTGCCATTATAAAAATCGTGGACGTAGAAGTAAACAACTAATTTGTATTGTAAAAAAAAAGACAGGAAGAAAAGTAGTTAGTAACTCACACATATCGTGAAATAGATTTAAAAAATTGTTTCAAGTACTGTGAACCATTAAAACTCATTGCAATCAAAGCTTTTGGAAATAAAATCAAAGCTTAGATTTAATTAATTTATTAATAATAATTGACACCCATTAACATAAAACACGTCCATATGTAAAGTTAGTTTATAATTTTGTTAAATTATAACAAATAGTTGTCTTAGTAAATTTTAAAACTTTTAAAGGTACTGGGTGGAAATTTGGAACACGAAATATGTAAAACAACACCGTACAAGCAACGCAATTGAAAGCTAATATCACGTGCTAAAAGAAATTTTTTGACTAAGCTTTGTATTGTCAGAATTAATCAAATGTCTCAAATTTTTAAGTCAACAATAAAAAAGTACATCAAGTTAGATCTGTAGTTTTACAAAAGGTGATATCGCGTATAGATACCAGAAGCTGGAATAAATTTTTTTTAATCCAAGTAGAATGCTATGTTCTTTGTATTTGGATTCTGTTTATTTTAATGCATATTTAGCTAGCTTAAAAATATAGTTTTTAAAATTTTGCTCAGGTACATTACAACTTTGCTGATGATTTGGCTTATAACTAAACTACGAAGTCAGACCTGTGTAAATTCGTCATTCAAACTGGCCTTGTTACATTAGCAAAAGATAAATTGCTTCTTAGAATATTTATCATAAACGCACGTATCTCCTGCGCAGGTAAAAAAAGCATTTTTAATAATGCGCAAACTAATTTATAACGCACTGAGGCGACCATGTCGCCAATTTTTATGCGCCATGTTTTAGCTATGATTTTGAATAGCACTAATCCTGCCGTATCTATAATTGTTGGTGATACCGTTTTTGTTGTCGTTGGCAACCATTAAGTGAGAATTTTTGTATTTATCTAGCAATTTCTACCTTAAAATTTTGTAAGTTTCAAACTATTGCTTTCAAATTTAATGTCAACTTGTGCAAAGACAATCTTCAAACACAATCAATAATTTTTTTTATAGTACAAGTGATGTTAGTTATTTTAGTTCTTCAAACAGCAATGTAATTCTGGCATAACATGTTTTGACTAGTAAAATAAGGTACTACTAAGTTATCTCAGAAGTTCCAAGGAAACATCAATACTTTTTGACCGGCTTCTATACCTAAACATAATAATGTTACTTGACTAAATTGAGTGATCAATACCTTTGTTATTCTTTACTTTCCGCGTAGTGCAAAATATTACGGTCAGTGAATGGATCACAAATCAATTGAAAAACGTTAATTTTTGTTAGTGCACTGTGGTAATCTTCTAAGTTCTAAGTTAAAGAAGAGAAGGTTTCCACAATCGGAATCTATACTAAGATAAGAACATTTTCCTGGTTTTTACCGTGTCATTGTAACGGAAGTTGTATAAGGAAAAAGCAAATTTTTAAATCTGCGGTTGCTGAACATCATTTTAGTACAGGTCACAATATTGATTTTCCTTAGTTGTTGTCGTGTCCACAATCTCATTCCTTAAAATTAAACTTTTACTTTCAGACACGTTCTTTCAAAAAACATTCTACACCGTGCTAATATAGCGTTTATACGCAAACGGATTAAGCAGACCAGACGAGAGTTATATATTTTTTCTAAACTGTTTTATCTCTATTTTGAATTGTCCAACACTTAATCTCCTCATGATTGAAATCTCTTTGACAACAAGAATTACAAAGTTCCATCTAACACTGGTTGCGTGAACGGTCGTTAGTTTATCTAGTTTGACCCTTACTTCAGAATACAGAAATGTTTTTATTTTTTGGTTAAGTATTGATTATAGTGCCGGTTTAAGACCACCATAGGCTATTTAATGTTTACAAAAATATCTACATTTTTAGTATAATATTATATGCAATGTACGTACCTACTTACACTATATGCTTAATTAAAGATTCGAATTTACACATTACAATTAGTAACTTTGCAATAGAACACTTCAATTATCGATGTTGTATCTTATTTTTAAGAAGTTCATGTTCAGTACTCATCAAAGCGAGGTGATTTAAACGCTTTTGGCTCGTATTTCGGTTTTAATCCCTTTTAGTTTTGAGAAAGATCGTTCCCCATGGCAGTTGGTAATCACTAATGTAAAGTAAATCTTGCTTACAATCGGGACGTTTGGAAACTATAATGCAATACAGTTGTAGTTCATAAGATTTATGAGAATGTTGTTTAGATGCAGAAAGAATATTGGCTAATACTGTCTTCAAAAGTTCGGCAAACTGAATGAATTCTTCTTCAAATTCATTTTCTAGATATGCCTGAATTATCTTTGTTGCGCATGCACTGATTTCTTTTCGGTGAAGGTTAGATAGGTGCCAAAGACATCCAAATATATTTTGTAATTTATTGTATGTATATTGTTTTTGTGATAAAGCCGAAAGAAACTGAAGGTGGTCAAACCTGCGATTTCGTGTTCTTTTTTGTGAAATTTTCATGATACTGGCAACAACTTTAGCCTTATCTTTAATAACAGAGAAGGTATTGTTAATCGATTCAACGTATCTTTCCAAGAATTAGTAAACCCAGAAACAAAATTGAGATCTTGATCAGTTGACTGCAAACGAAGTACTGCTTAATTGAAATCTTTGAAGAACTTGATTCCAAAGTACAACCATGCGCTTGTTGTTTACATTCACTTTTGTTATTTACGCTTTTCATCATCTTCTAATACATGGGCGATAACAGAATAACAATATAACGTGCCAAAGTTGCCCTTTTAAGCATAGAACAACCGGTTACGCTATTTGACAATGCATATTTAAGAAGTTCCAATCGATAAGTGGATTCAAAAAAAAAATGTATAAAAATTTTCAATAAACATAAAGAAACGGGATGCTTCTGAAACAGATTCCACTGCATATTTTCCAACTAAATTTAGGGAATGTGCAAAACAAGAAACATACATATTTAGCAAATCTATTCTTCTTTTTTGATTTTCACTGAAGTCCGTTGTACCAGCCACTCATGTTACAAGCATTTGTAACGTTAAAATAAGAAATTAGTAGTTCAATGACTTGGTAGATATTATGAAACTTGTCAGGATCTTTCTGCTCTTGCGCCAGACTGTCACAATTGTGACAGCATATGCCCGGGTTACCCTTCACCGTTAAATTGTGTCACGCTGCAAATTTATAATGCGTTTATTTGTGGAAGGTTGAAACGGGGTAAGTGGCATACAATTTTCTTTATTGAGGGTTTAAATTGACACCTACTAATTTTCTATAGCGGATTTTGGTAGTCACCAATTGTCCGGCGTTATCAATTAAGATAACCAACAGGTGGTCGTATTGGGAACATTCCATGACGTCGAAGTAGTGATACGCACTGATAATATCCACCGTCGAAGGTTGAGAACCGCCAGGACCATTCTTTTTTGTTATGAAGTCAAACACGGGGAATTTAATCGATTAAGTCACAGGGAAACGCTGCGCACTTACGTTCGTAATAATTGGATGCTAAACATACCTTTTTTACTTGTGTTAAACGTATATGCCCGTTCCGATCTGGGTTTAATAGTATTTTTTAGGTGCACCAAAGTCGGAGGTTAGCTAACAGTCCGAGTGAGGTCCAGCTTGTGAGTATTACTATTTCAAATTTGTTATTTGTGTTTCGGGGACTAGGTCGTTGAGGACCGTACGTACATGTTAACTTAACACAATTAATTGTATTTTTGTGCTTCGCGAATTTATCGTTTGTGCACATCGAATCTCGAAAGCTTACTTGCTTGATTTATCTACGATTTAAGTATATGTATTTATCCATTTAGACGCTATATGTATGTCATTATCTAGTCCGACAAGGGCAGTTTGTTGCACAGTGTGTTGCTCGCCACTCGGCACAAATTTCTAATTTAGTCAACCTACGTGTGTATGTTTTCAAGCATTTACAATTCTATACTTGTTTCGACTTCTGTGATACAATAAATATATATATTCGGTGTTATTATTTTTGTAATGTTATTTATTCTTCGCTTACTACGAGGCGAGTTAGACGGTCTCCCTCGACTTTAATTTTTCATCGTCTTGGCGCCTTTTATTAGATTCACGTTATAATCACACATAACAAAGCCTGCGATCCCTCTCCGAAGAAGCTGTGCTGGCCGTTGCTTTGTTTGGTTATGAGAAGACCGGTGGGACTTTTTTTTTTATTTTGACAGCTCAACTCTAGAAACCCGAGTTTCTCGTAATACATTATCATAACTTTGTTCTCTGCAATACTTGATATTGATTTCATTTTTTTAAGATAATGTAGAAGCTATGTCTTTCTATTTTTAAAAATTTAATAAAACGTTTGACTGACTCACTAAGTAAAAAATTTCTTACAACCAAAGTGAGTTGATTTACATATACCACATCTGGTGTTGAATCCAATGGCACTAAATAATATTTCATTTACTATATGTATTTTCATCAATTTTATCACCGATTCATTTGATCAGCACTTTACACAACCTCTAATTCCTTTGTTACTTTTTCTTCTTTGGCTTGTTTTTCAGCACATCTTGAAAGATAACGATGCCCGATATCACGTTCACGACGATTTAAATTAAAACTCTAATAGAAACAAATAATAAATATAAATAATAATAACGAAAAAAGTTCAAAATGTTGTGTTTCACGACCGTTATTCAATACAGTCAATCTTCTGAAGAAGCCGACAGTATGTTCGGCAAAGCGTGGTAAAGACTTTGCACCACGACAAATCCCGAAAAAAGTTTATACGGGAAATAAGAAGTGTTAATTAATATATTATATTATTTTCACGGTTCCTATAGACTTTACACTGACATATACACTATAATCCAATTATCGCCAACAATTGTGGTTATAAGTATTTAAATTCGAAAAGTTTATGTATTATTTTTATTACTCCAGAATTTGAGTCTTAGCTGACCTGAAAATCTATTTTTCAAACATTGTGCACGTCAGCACGTCGTTAAGTTGTATACATTTAGCACTCACTGGCAGTGCGTTTTTTCATTACTGCTTTACTGTAATTGCTTGTGTGTTAGTGTAAAGTGCAACGCATTGCTATGTTCTACCGTTGGTTCTACGCATTCCATTACGTAATTACTCAGAAAATTCAGGTACTTAGGTATTAGAAAATCACAAGAAAACATTTTATGATTTAAATTCATAGAAATTCTACAAATTTTAAAATAAGTTCCCAAGTAAATAGGTATTTTCAAGAGTTCGTTGGGCATGTAGCACGTGCTTTTTGTGCTACTAAAAGGTATAAAGACATTGTTTTTTTTTATTGGTTTCTTACTTCTGGCACAAATATTAAATCTGTGATACCATTTTTTAAAATTTTTTCTATAATAGACCCTATAATACATTTCTCCTAATGTTCGAAAGCTTTTTCTCTAACCAAAATTATCTAGCCCAGGTATTCAATAATTGCGCCCTTTTACGATATAAAATCAAATTGTACTTTTTCCGCTTTTATTTCTAATTATTTAGGCCACTACATTTTTCCTTTATTCGTTTGATAGTTTTTGTTTTGTTTTTCAAAAACTAAAATATTGTTTACGGGTTTTCCGCGGTAATGCAAATATTAGTTTAGCAAATTTGCTTCAACCTTATCATCTGCCTAGATTGACAATTGAACGGGAAAAAATTGCTTCCATTTTGTGTCTGTGCAATTCATCCGTGAGTACTTACATTTTTTCTACTTTGAACCTCCAGAATGATGTAGAAACCCATGCATAAAACTGCATAAAATCAACGACGCGATGCTATTCAGTTTTTTTTTAAATGGTTCGAATTCACATTATAAAAACTAATTTCCACACTCATTTTTAAAAACGGGCTTATAATACCTTCGTTGCGCACTAAACAAGATTAGCTGTCATTAGAGGTAACTTTTTATTTCAAAATGGTAACATTTCTTTTTTTACAAGTTTCTACTTATATATTAAATTATATAAAAATTAATTATGCCCAAAACTCTGTTTTTTTTTTTATAATCTGAATAGTAAAAAATGTTTCCAATGCATTAACAAATAGGTTATTTATAAACAAAATATATTAAATAGTACTCCGATCAACTTGTAATGTGCAGGAATAAGCTTTTTTTTATTGTATTATAAATATAGATATTATAGAAATAAACAAAAATTTTATTTCAAACAAAATACGGCGTGTGTAAATTATATAAACTCGTATAATTTTTATAGCTACGCATTTTGATTTTGCAGATGTCATTTTATAATAAATAAGACAAGTTTTAATAGTTATTTAAAAAACAAGTTTGTTAATTAATTAATTATCAAAACATTTTAACATTGTGAAAGTGAAACTAGCAAACGCGTTAATGTTGTCGAGATTAGTAATCGCCAATTAACAAACAAGTCAGTTTCAATGTTTTTCAGTATTAGTAAAACAGCATTCATATTAATTTTTCTAACAAAGTTGTTAAGGTAATGATCGTTTGCACCGTTAGTTTTACCAAAATAAACAAAAAATCAATTATGACTATATAATTTTAGTAAAAATGCATTGACACTTCTGTATTTAATTTTTTGTTGTTCCATTATTTAAGTTAAACATAGTATTATATAATATAAAATATAAAAATATCAGTTGTTTTGTTGTCTTTTACAATAGTATAACATATTGTTCTTACTGCAAACAAAGTTTACCTAATTTATCGACAGCAAACTAATTTACAACACAACCAACCACCTAATCAGTCCAGTCCAAAATAAAACTGTTTACAAACCTCAATCGATGTTTGCGTAAAAAAATTAAATCTACAATTTAATAATAGACGTTTTTCTTGAAACCAAAAACATTTAAATTAAAAATTTTGTTAACAATATTTTTTTAAACAACCTTATACTCGTAATTCAATTTTACTGACATTATATAAACATGCTCATTACTAAGTTTTTATAGCTATAACGTATGAAGTCAATCTATTATTGTTATTGCTGTTATTTGTAGATTTTAGTATTAGAAGAAATAAGTTAAATTAAAAAACATTCTTAATACACGATTTATCAAACCTCAATGCAAATTTGATACTGTAAGTACCAAACTATAGAAACAAACAAATACCTAACTAGTTACAATACAATTTCATATTTTTAAAATTAAACTGCAGGTACATTTTGAAACACAAGAACTGAATATTTTGACAAAACTCAATTTAGTGTTTGAGTTTTGGGTCTAAAAACAGATATTAGCCTTTTGACAAAACTCATTTTCATGTTTAAGTTTTAGTCTAAAAGCAGGTAGCGAGTTATTAGCGTGGTCGATTGGAATAGTTTCAATAAGTCAATTTTCGTTATTGATTAACAAGTCTGATAAATAGATATTGGGCAACCGGCAACAAATTTGTGTTTTTGGAATTGTGGCAAGTTTATAATGTTAATGACGAAGTTAATTTTCATATTTGGCTCTTAGGTGAAAAACAGATATCAAGTAACTTGTCTTCTTAAAATTGTATTGAGTTTCAATTGGTCTTCGAGTCTGAGAAATAAATATTGGACAACCAATAGTAAACTTGTGTTGGCAGCATGGCCAGTTAACAACAACATCGATTAGTAAAGATTTGATAACGTTGATTTTTAAGTTTCTTTCTTGGGCTTAAAAGCCAAATATCAAAAAACTGAGAGGACATTCGTGTTCTTGCAATTATACCGAGTCGTTAACTTGGTGTGTTGCTGACAAAATCAATCTTTTTTATCGATTTGCGAATCTGAGAGATAAGCATAAAAAATTAAATTTTGATATATAATAAAAAAAGTAAGTAGTAAATACAGCTTATATGTAAATTTGACATGTATATGTGACAGTGTAAGCGTAAATGCAAACGTTCTGTTGTAAAAATTAAATAAACAATAAGAAAACTAATTGACTTATGCAGTGAGTCTAAGCTGCAAACACATGTAATGATGATTTTGTTTTTAAATTTTTTTGTTATTAAGTTATTTAAAAAAGTGGCATTGCTTTTGATTCATATTTATTAAAATTAAAATGCGAGAGCAAAAAATGTTGTTTGTTAAAGTTGAAAAAGTATTTTGTTTTGTTTTAGTCTGTTTCTAGGAAAACATTAAAAAGTAAATTCCAAAAATTTGCTTTTTTGTAATAAATTTTTTTTTGAAAAATTTAAAAATCTTGTTTAAACAGTAATTTAACCAAATCCGTGTCTCTTGCCACTTCGAATCTCCGCACACAAATAAAGTATATTGTTGTGGTCAGATAAATCATTTTATATTAGATAAACATACATATGTATATGTATGTCTAGTTTAACACAAGCAATCAGTCATTAGGTATTTAAAAACCAAAAATTAAAATAAATAAGTAACGTAAAAATACAAAATCTGAATGGACTGTAAGAGTAAGAAAAGTATGAAATATTAAAATAAATTAAACAAATTTAAAAAGCACAAAGACGACAAAATTACTTATCTAAACATTACCAAAAGAAAAAGAAATAATTATAAAAATGTGAAAATTAATATATTTATATGAAACCGTTAAAAATTTTAAACAAAAGTAAATGGCAAAGATTGATTTACTTATATACTACTAATAAAAAATTAATAAAATACATGAACCAAATCATATAGTAATCATACCAAAAGTACCAGCATTCGAGGTGGCAATAAATGTACCTGACACTGAAATACTCAATTCCAATAGCATAGTACGATATACTCCTTAAACGTAATTATTCAACGCAATATTGTGGGATAATAATTAAACAGAGTTATATCAAATAGGAATTTACTTATTATCCGCAATAACAAAACTTGGATTTACTACATGCAGTTGCTTTGGATTATAGGGATTATTGGATTATATCTGCATTTCAATTGAAATTCAGCATCACGTGTATTCTCCATTATATCATCGAGATCGTATTTACAAAATACGATGCGGTGTATTGTTGAAACATGCAATCTTCGTATATCAACATCACTTTTACAAAAGTAAAACAACATACAGAAAAATAAAAACAAAATTACACAATTGTCTTAAATTAAAAACTTTTTGTAACAAGATTAAAAAATCTAGTTTTAATCAGTGAAGAAAACTACAATTTCTTATTTTAAAATAAATTTAGATCTTCTTAATTGCTTTCCCGAAGAGATTGAACGACATCTAAATTAAACAAAACCCTGCAATTTTATGCTGATTTTATGTTCTTCTTAAGCTTACCTAAGATTATGTATACAAAATAAAAATGTTTTATATTGTTTCAGTAGTAGTTAAATGTTATTTTCATGTATTTATAAGGATCGTGCAAATAAACGAACACACTTTTTGACGAATTAATTATAAATCAAAAATTGTATATAAATTTCTACTTTAATATGTATTTCATCATTTCGTATTTATTGATTTTTTTAAATGTGGCAAATATTTTAGTTACTTAATAGTTACATAGATACATAGTACATAGATTTTAATGAAATTTATTAAAGCTTTTAACACTTTATTGTAACCGAAGATTTTTCATTTGACTTGGTATTTCTACAATCAAATGTCATGATAATAAATAATTAATTGAGACTTACATTTGACTATAATTGGTTGTTTAATTAATACTAACATATTAAAAATTAAATAGTTGCAGAAAATACAAATTTGATGCATACGGATTTCTATTTAACGGCAACGTATTATAAGTAGTAATACAAATAACAAAAACTTATCATAGGGTATGAATACGTTTTTGCAAGTGAAACTGAAAGTACAAAAACTGATGGTGAAGTAAATTTGATCATATCACTTGTTTTTGTAAAATTTATTTCTTTTTCAAAATAAACCATAGCTGTAAATAAAAATTTAATTTTTTTCTGGTTACATGCATTTAAAAAAATAATTTAAAACGAACACAACTTCTGTAACAGAGTTTTGTAAGTAGCATTCGTAACATAAATTTCGTGGCAAGTGCTGCGAAAATAAAGTGTGACAATTTTCAACCTCTTACTCGAGCACCAGTGTTTAAATAATTTAAAAATAAACTTTGTTCTAGCACTCTAATGTCCGGTAATAATCAATACTATAATCACTCATTTCCCCTGCTACCATAAACCGCCATACAATTAACTGAAACCGAAAACCCTGACGCAATGGAAAATTCCAACGATAACAAATTTCAAGTGGCTACTGAGTGGCAAGTAATCAAAAGATTATCCCAGCAACATTTGGAATAACCACAAAAAATAAAATTTCTTCACTAACAAACGCAGATATCGAATCAAATAATTACAGTAATAAATAGCAAATAACTAAAAACCAATACCAATATTAATATACGGAGTAGCCGGCATCACTAAAATGAATGAAAACTGACTCAACATTTTAGTGCAAAGCACTTTAAAATGATACAAAAAAATCAACACACAAAAGTCTAGAAACCTACAGGAAACGTATTCAACACCTTAATGACAAAAAATCGTTTATCATATCTATCAGTTAAAAGAAAATTGAGCCTATAAAGTAGTAATCTGAAATCCTCACTATTCAATTCCGACTGCAGATATATAACAAAAACTAGAAAAGAAAAGTCACGCTGTTTGAAACATTTTGAACATCAGGCATAGAGTATACAAGCATTCTCTAATGATGTTCTAGAAATGAAAACGATAATGTCAACCACAAAACATATTGAGCGAGACCTGTGTAAAATACGGCAAGGACAAATCAACCCAACAACTCAAAGCATGGCGCAAATGAGTATAATCAGACCAAGCACTTAATAAAGAGTACGTAGAAGTGTTTTCTATGCTAGCAAAGTCTCCAAACCATGTAGAGTAAACTAACTTACAGACCATTCAGCCAAATTAAATACCTTCCTAAACGAATTTAAAGCAATATTTACACAATTCCTTAATTACAACGGCGTAATACTTAATATGCTAAATACTGTCATCACCATTAAGCTTAACAATGGATATTAAATCAATTTGTATTGCAACCGGTTTTACAAAACTGAAGTAATCAAGTTCCTACATTTCACAAAGAGAACCTTCTCCATATCACCTAGTACTCAAGTTATCACACGAGCACTCAGACGGAACTACCCACAATTCTAATTAACGTACTACGCTGGTCCTTCGATATAACTGCTGTATACTGTCCTTTAATAGACAAAATAGAAATTATTGATAATCAAAGGCTATTCCAACAACTAGGTAAAAAAATTCTAATTGGCGGAGATTGGAACGCCAAAAAACAAACTGGGAATCAAAACTAACCACCCGGAAAAGTAGGTGTTTGCAAGAGGTGATTGTAAACTACAATTGTTCCTACGGATACACAAAAGATACTAAACCTGCTAGATTTCTTCGTTCTAAAAAACATAGCCCCGAACTATACTGCATTAAAACAAACTGGGACCTCTAATCCGACCACGGGTTCATAGTGGTAACCTGAAGTAGACATATGTATAAGTAATCAAAGCAAAGCTCTCAAACTAATCTCGCCAAGAACGGATTAAGACTCGTTTTATAGTTACATTAAAGATTATATTAACTTTTACCAGGGAAATACAAAAAGGGGCATGGAAATAAACATCATCCGTACCCTTAGGAATGGAATCTAGGAGTAACACCCTATTATTCGTTAGTGAACTGATTGCAAAAAAAGAAAAACAAGATGCAAATGGCAAAGGAGCCGAAATATAGTTAATAAAATTGAGTACAATAGACTCACAAGATAACTAAAAACAAATTCAAGACATATATCACCAACTTATTAAAGGAGAACCACTCTGTTTGGGAAGCAACTAAGCACTTTAAAAGACCCATGACCTTCATGTTTACAACCTAAAAAGATGAAGGTTGAGCGAAAACAGATAAAGAGAAAACCAATACCTCGCCGCAGTTTTCAACACTTCAACATCTCACAGAAATAATAACAGTGATGCTATAATATTACGTCAACTCGATAATTCGTGCCCAATGACTTTACCCTACTCCCTATCAGAAGTCAAACAGGAGATAACAAGAACCAGTAATGACAGATATGACTTAATCACAGTTCGAATACTTAAAGACTTACCTAGAAAAATTCTTGTTATGTTGACCACAAATATACGACAAATTCACGCAAATCAGTTTAATTTCCAAACCAGGTAGACAAATAATGTAACATTTTACCGGCTTATAAACCTCTTACTCATTATGTTTAAAACGTTTGAGAAACTGTTAAAAAAACAACAGCGATGAAAACTCAGATCAACCTGAAACTGAAACAAATGCATTGGCTTCTTGGACGCAAATCAATACTTGCAGCAGAAAATGAATTATTATTGCAAAATCTATACTAAAACTGATCTAAACGTTTAGGCCAGTTTTGGTGATGCGCAGAAGCCTCAAATACAAAAATACTGCAACGAGCTTAATTGAAAGCTGTAAGGATGATATTCGACGCCTCAGCAACAAAACACTACATGACAACTTATGCATTCCATTACTACAATAAGAAATCTTCTGACTTATCACCAACTACATAGACTGAATTGCAGAACACCCTAATAAACAAGTCAGTCAGCTGAGAGATCCACCCAAAATTAGAAGACGACTAAAACAAATATTCCCAACCGATGTTTACTGAATAGCCAAATATAAATATCTGTGTTATTATTCACTGGAGTGCTGTCAGTAGACAGCATCTCCTAATTTAGCACATTTAGATGGTAAAGCATTAATAAAAAAAATTCTATATCGAAATAAGTGTTTACTTCTTAGTACACGACCAATTTCGTTCTGAACTGATGCACTTTAAAAAATACAAATGGTACATTTATAAAACTTTATATAATAATAAATCAGTAACAATTTACTATTAGTAAAAAAGTATGTTGCGTAAAACATAGATAAATCGTGTTTTTACCTTTACATATAAAACAATGTAGTATTTCCTAAAATCTTAAATTTATTTACAATTATGTTATATTTGTATAGACTATACAAAGAAAATTCAAATTCAAAGTTATAAAAGAAAGTTTTATAATCTTTTGTGTGCGGTTACGATCAATGTTTATGCAGTAAAACGTTATTATGCTTCGTTTCGTACCAGAAGCATTTTTGTGTTAATACAAATGTTTGAATCGAACATGTGGTTGTGGCACCCACCTTTTCAAATCGTATTAATCGGTAGAATAAATGTTCCCTCAATATTATGCTAACACTTACTACATATGTCTAAAATATACATAAGAACCCCCATCCACGTTATTATCGAACACCAATCTGTAGAAATATGGAGAATAGTGTAAATACAATTAGATTAAGTGTCGGGGCTTCTGACAGAACGCGTTTATTGTTATTGTTATTGCTCATACTTTTCAGTTTCAATGCGTATAATTTGTATGAGGGAAGATTTGTTTTTAAGATATACGAATTGCATAATGCAGCTCTGGAATTGTGCCATGTTGCCCGAGTTAAGGTTATTATTCTAAAGACGGCTATAAAAGCTATAAAGGATTATCGGATACTTTATATCAGGAATATTGATTTTCGCTTAATTTTAAATCGTTTATATTATCGCAAAAGATTGCATTATTATAAATCTAAGGTATTATTTAAAATAAAACCGTATTAACTCTTGCTGCTCTTTTTAAATCACTATTACTCTTATTATGCATCCCTGCAGAATTAACTTTTGTATTTCCTTTATTTAACTAAACGTTAAACATACAAAGTTTAATTTAAACTTAAGAAACACAAAAAAACCTGTCTGCAAAGTTTACCGTCAATTGATAAAGGTGCACATTAAGATTAACTTCATTACAACTTTCAGAAGTTTTTTTTACATAATTTTGTTTTTGGAGGTCTATTCATAATCAAACATTTTGGTCGCGTTTATCTAAACTAATGGAAAGAGAATTTAGAATTAAAGAAATATAATGCTAAATCAGCGGGTTTTGAAAATTATAGACCGTAGGTGGCCGATTTAGGTCTAACAACTCACGAAGCCAGTAGAGACCACAGATTCGTCCGTAATCAACGACCGTTGCTATAGAAACTCGCGGTTTAACGTTTCACCTGACCACCCCTTGTTCCGGTTCCGGTAGGTACTTCATAACCTCATTCATTATGCATCATTTCATGTTTAAGCAACCTTTTACAAAATCTCATTTTAATTGTGTGCATCGTAGAACAGGTTTGCAAGATTTTATGATGCGTTTTATGCACTTCTTCGTACAAAGTTTATTTTGTTATTGCTTATGTAATGGCGCGGTGAATTGTAATGAAGAAGTTTAGTGTTGAAGTATTTTTATACATGACAGAAGCATAATTAATGCATTACTCTGTATTTTCATCTCGTGAATTTAAATTTTGTTTGCTTCAGTTCATGTAAAATTAATTGAAAACAAATTTGTTATGATAATAAGAATTTTATTAGAACAAAATAGCACATACAAATTAGTTTTATTAATTTGTATATTATAATTTTTTTATTTCAATTTTTTATTGACATTTTTAATTATATTTTTTTTAAACTACTTAATACGAAACAGATTAAATTTTATTTGTAGCCATGGTCATTCGTGACATAAAGAATTAATAACGTTTAGAAATGCTGTAATTTGTTTTCTTAAGAATAAAAAGCACAAATTGCTTAATTAATTTCAAAACTGCTTTAAAAATACAGAAAAAAAACAATTTTAAGAAAGGTTTATTATATAACAATGCAGTTTTGAAAATTTTTCAAAACGTGATTAAAAATTACTTCATTAAATACTACTTTGTTTTTAGCATTTAATTTTTTATGCTTTATTTATATATTCATATTGTTGATTGCGAAAACCGGTAAATGATTTCGATATTTATCTTTTAATTTATTAAAAATTTGAACATTTACGTAATTTAAATAATAATGATTCTTTGCTCTGTTTGTATTACATTGCTAACACGATTTTTCATGTTTGTTTGTAGTAATAAACAAACTATACCGTGACTGACATACGAAGGTAATTACAATGAACAGTTAATAACAGAATATTTAAGTATTTCTACACCAGATCTATCGGTAGCCTATTACTTTTTTATTTAGACGATTTTCATGATATGTCGACGCAGCCAAGGCAAAACGATGTAAGCACCGTTTGGGAAAATGTTCAGAAAAGAGCAAAATTTTATTTTTTTAGCTGAACATTATTAAGAAGTTTTATACAATATATATATATATATATATATATATATATATATATATATATATATATATATATATATATATATATATATATATATATATATACGTGAATAAATTAAAGTTACTTTTCCATTTCTCGACGCCATCGATCGAGCATCCTTGGTAGTGATGGAGAATAAGTAACTATTCGTTACTTGAGTACTCGTTACTCGCTAGGATCCGAAGTAACGATTACTCGAAAAGCAAAGTATTCGTTACATAGTTACATTCGTACCATTCGATTACAGTATTCACAAGTGCAAAATCGGTTCCAGTAACCGTTTGTACTCAGTACACATAGTACATCATTACTCGTTTTATGAATTGTAATTTTGTAGGGACAATATTGAATACAAAGCGCATAAACGACGCAGAACCTTAATTTTTTAAACACATTATTATACGGATAATAGTGATCTCTGTTCTTACCTTAGATTTCTTAAATTAAATTCCTTAAATTGTGCAATTTATGAAACCAAAATTATCAACGTTTTGAGGTATAAGTGTACTTATTCGTATTCATACATATACAAATGTTAATTGTGTTATTTTCTGGATAAAATCGTTTTCAAAATTTTACAAAAAACAAAATTGATTATCGAAAATTTATAATTTTATACTTTGGAATATTTTTTGAAGCTTTTACATTATATATTGTGCGTATTTCCATTTCTTAAAATTAATATTAAAAACGTTAATAAATACTAACAATCCAAAGTAGGTACATATGTTCTGTTTTGTATTTAAAATGATAAGTTTCTCCGGTATCAGCTACTGTCAAAAATGTTTACATAAATTAGAATTTTACAACACGTTCTAGTCATTTATGCAGATACGTCTAAGGTAATCAAATCCTTATCGCGAAACGATTCAAGGAATTATATTCCGGTACCCGTATTTATTACCACAAAAACATACAGTTGTCAAAGTACTCAAAGTATCCAAAGTAATCAAAGTAATCAAAGTAACGAATTAAAGTAACGAATACAAAAAGTATAAGTAACGAATAGTAACGATTACTCAAAAGTAACGAAATTCACCATCACTAATCCTTGGCTAATTAATATATTCAACGCAGGGTAAGTGTCTTCTATTATTTTTATGTGATTATAGATAATTTCCATGTTTTTTCATTAGCGCCAAGTGCTACCTCCCAAATCTGGGTTTCCTTGTCTGTACAAGTTTAAAATCTACGATGGAAAAGTTCTAATAGGAAGCATTGGACCTACAAACTTTGCGATACAAGAGCAGATACAATTGATATTTCTATTCGGATGCCATTGATAAATAATACCACCTTGTACGAAAGTGCATATGTACCAGATACGGTTGATATTTCCATTCGGAGGCAATTGATAACTAATACTACCTTGGACGAAAGGGCATGTGTAACAGAATATGATTCCTTTCGGTTCTCTTACCTTTTATAAATGTTTCTTTTTACCTGTTGTAGAGTTTGTGAGTCACCAGGTAGACACGATTATTTCCAGGTAGTTTGATTACAGGAAGCCAGTAGGAAAACGTTTTCTAAAAGTACACCTGAATCTTGGTAAGTGAATTTTTGATTTTAACTATTCGCTGTCGCTACGGTGCTGCTTATGAATCATATTCACTAATCGTGTCAAAACGTTTAAAATGATTTGCTTCTTATTACTATTACTTAATTAGTTAGGTTAAATTGCCGATACTTTTGGTGTTTTAGTAGCTACGTATATTTGCACTCGAACTAAATTTACTTACTGTGATGCTATCAAATTATCTCTACGTGTTATTGATTCAAATTTTAATCTAAGTTATCCTTCTAACATTAATTAAAGTACAATTGTTGTTAACGATTTGGTTTCTTTTTCAAGTGTTCTAGCTTTACAAGTCTTACAATTTTATACAAACTTCGGGCTTTCTGTGCTGATCTAGCAGGAACTATATATGCCAAAAGAGATCTGGCGCCTATTAAAATAAAATCACTGGAACCTCCCTGTTTTCCGATAGGTATTGTTTCAATCCTATAGCGAGTTGGCCGTGCAGGGTTTGTAAATTACTAGAAGCTTGTAACATATGTTTCAATAATATACTACTGCAGGTTGTGTATGCAGCACAGAAAACTCATACAAAGAATGTTATTAACAAAAATGGCAATTATGCCATGCCAAACTGATATGTCGTTTAAGCTAGGATACATTCTGTCAAACGTGTTCAATAATGGCGTTTATGACCACTTATGCCATTTTAGAATTGCTTGTTTTCACTCGAGTTAGTCATACTTGAAAAAAATATATTGGTGTTCATATTTATAGTTATAAAAAAATAATTTATTATTTTTTATATTTCAACTATTTTTAAATCTTTTAGGCTACGTTGTATAAAAAGTTGTTAATTTTGACTATGTCCCCATTGGTCGTAAAGTACAAAACAAACATACTTGACAACCACTGACGTAGTAACAACGGCATCAGCTAACCACATAGGTAACTTTGTTTTATGTAACCGAGAATTGCTCTTAGGGCATTGCATTCAGTCTTAAGTTTCATGTGTTTAATACTATTTTTGAAATCAAAGAAGTCATTATGAGTCGATAGTTTCACAATATAAGGTTTCGGTTTAGTCCTGGCATTGGTTGAAATTGTGGGCCATTCGGAGCGGGCCACTACTGATTTTTCTTTTATGGATTACGGCATGGATCGAATATACTGGCATGTATGTAAGTCCTGCAAGCTGAAAGGTAGTTGTAACCTCGTCGATATTTTTGGAAGTTTTCAAAAAGTGAAAAACCATAAAGAGAATATATTTATTCATGTTCTGTCCTCCACAGTTGTTACAAAAAAATTCAACACATTTGGTATGTACAGTTTCATCAACATCTTTTAAATAATTAAATAAATTGCTCCAGATTTCGTTAGAACCTCGCTTTCCATCTTTTTCTTGTCAGATGTAACAAATGCCATTTCTTGTAAATGTTTTATAAATTTTAAAGTTATAAACTGCGTATTTTCTATAAGAACCTGTTACCATGCTGTCTGAATGAAGAGTGGATAAAACTTTCTGCAAATCAAAACTGGCTATTATTGTTTCAGAATCTGTTTCAGCTGCTTTTTGTTTTGTTAAAAATGTGTTTTTCGTATTGTACAGTTCTATCCTAAGTTTTTAAATATTTGCATTTCGTATATTTGTCTTCGCATGAGACATTTCTTTAAATTTTGTCATGAACACAGTTTTTTCAGAGATTTTTTCTGGATTTTTAATAAATACATATAGTACAGGTTATTTAAAAATTTAATTTCTGCTGAAAGCTATTTATTTGAAGTTAAACTTCGACAGTAATGTGACGGCATCTGGAAAGAATTCTACAATTTTTTTAAAAGCAGGAATTTGTTCTTGGGTAGTTTTATTTCGTGGACAGTCTTCACTTCTTTGATCAATGACTTCTGGAATCATTTCTTTTATTTGGTTTGCTATAACTGTTCCACGGCATCTTTGAGAAATAACTAAACTATCTAACAGAAAATGTTGACAGACTGGTTCTTTGTTGTTTAGCCTTAGAAGATTATATTCATGGGTAAACACACGTTTCTTTAAGAGTTTTTCGACGTTTAAAATTTGTCGAACTTCTTCCGTCGTCATTAAAGAAATGTTTCCATATCTAAAGAAACCCGGCAAAATTTTGTGTAACTAACGTAAAATCAAGTACACGTTTGACGATATTTTCTTGCTGTGTGTGACTGTTTTTTATTTATCTCTAACGCGTAATTTTGTCTTTCCGATAAATAAAGATGTAGTGCTATTACTATCTTCTTACTGATCAGAAAGTTCTTGCTCAGTACTACAGTTTTCAAGTTGTTGTTCATTATGGTCCGATTTATTTTGATCTGATTTGTCTTAATCCGAAGGATTGTCATACGCAATTTCTTGATTTTTATTGTTGCTCATAATTTGTTGTATATGTCGCTGATCAGTTTTGTAAAACCATATCATTAAAGAAAGAACTGGAAAATTAACCCAAAATCTTATTTTAGAGATTTAATGCTAGATAAATCAAACCATCAAATTTTCTCATTTACTTTATCCTGTATTCTAAGCTATTACCTGAAATTTTAGTTTTGATGCTAAATTTGAGTTTGGTATGTTGAGTATTTATTGTTTCCTAACTTACAAATTAATATAAAGTTCTACAGACAATTTTTAAGTGCTGTTATATGTGTTCTTTTCGATCCTCGATATTGATAGTTTGCCTTTATCTCGAATTATTTAAGTTTTATGGTCATCTAAACATCTTTAAATTTTGTTATTAAAATTAACATCTTACTTTTTTGATTTCCTACTTACACGCAAACCCTAGAAGCTTCGGGCCATTCTGTTATTCTGCAAATAGCAATATTTTTGTGTTTCTATTTGCTGAGTTGTTTTAACCCTCCGCGCTCTGACCTCTTAAATATTACGTAGCGCTCTATCAGGGTGCATAAATACCCCAACCTTATAATTTGATTTTATCAGTTTAAAATTTCTAAAAATTACACATAATTTGTGCTGGGAATGCTTTCTCGAATAGTAATAAAATAAAAATTGTAAAAAGTTAATATCTTAATTTATTTCTAACAATTTTTGCAAATTACATGATTCGTATAATGCGGTTTACAAACAAATTTTTTACAACTTGTACAAACAGTCTTGCACTTCTTGTCCAATTTCCATGGACAAATATAGCAACGTCCTTGTTTAGCTGATGATTGTGGTTGAGCATCTCCTGAACTATTATGATCTTCTTGCAACAAGATTTTCATATTTTCAATAATGTAGGTCTGCAGTCCACTCTTATTTTCAAAGCGTTCCCGAACATAAGGAATGATTAGTTGTTTTCCTAGTTCTAAAAGGAATAGTCTACGCCTACCTTTCTTTGTTTCTTGCCAGTTTTTGAACTTCGTAGTGTAGACAATATAAGCATTATTACATGCGACATCTATCATATTGTGAAACAAAGCCATTGGCCAGCGAAGAGTATTTCGTTTTGTCGTATACTCGGATATTATTCGATCAAGCGTGTCAACTGCACCCTTTGTACTATTATAATGTGTGATTATATCCGGCTTGTATTGAACAGATTCGTCACCTACTGCATCATCGCTGTGTTCAGTACTGAGAAGAATCACCGATTTGTTTTTCTTTGGTACATACGATATCAACGTAATATTTTTTTGGAATGCAAATATTGTCGATAACTCTGGTCTATACTTATTTGGTAATAATATTGAAGGCAAGTTAGGTTTGTTCTTCCTAACTGTTCCACATAAAGTCAAACCATGTGATAACAGTTATTGTGCCAAAGGGATACTAGTAAAAAAATTATCAGTAGTAATTCCGTAACCACGTTCTAAAATCTTGACTAAATCCATTACTACACGTTGGCCTTGATTCTTTTCTGGTTTGTTACCTTCTTTACCAATATAAACTTGCATATTGTGAGCGTAACTGCTATCGGCGTCAGCTAATGTCCAAACCTTTATGCCATACCTTGCTGGTTTAGATTTCATGTATACTCTGAATGGACACCGACCCCTAAATGAAATAAGTTGTTCGTCTATTGTCAAATGAGTACCAGGATTGTATCCTTTTTGGCAATTTTCGACAAATATTTCATACAATTCTCTAATCGGTGCCATCTTATCAGTAAGTCTACGCAACTGTCTGGTATGGGTATCATCAAATCTAAGAAATGCAAGTAAATACATAAACTTATCTCTAGACATTGTTGCTGAAAAAATAGGCCTGGCATATAAACTATTTTTGTTCCATAAAAAATTAAGCGGTTCTTGTGTTGCTTTCAGTGCACCCATGACGATAAGCAACCCAATAAAAGCATAACTTTCATCTTTAGTAGTCGCTTTCCAGTCACGGTTTTTATTGGAAAAATAAATACTGCCCTTTTGATTGAAAGTTTCGTCGATAGTAGAAACATTTTTCGAATAATTTGATAATCCACTACTTTGTTTTATAATATTCGCTGCTTTTGCTTTTTTGCAACGACTGGGATGCTTATTCCATACCAATCCTGATTTTGCTACATAGTGAGACTGGGTAGCTAATGATGTATCCTCATCTTCATCACTCTATGTAAGAAGAAATTCATATTTTTGTTTTTGCAAATAAAGTGGGTACATACCTCGCTAAATTCATACACGTTGTCTTCTTCATCCGATATCTGAAAATCCTCATCAGAATCACTTTCAAAAAACCACTTCAGAGCTATTTCTTGATCAGCTAAATTATCAAGATCTAAACGGCGCTTTTTACTGCCACTCATGTTGAAATACACTGTTATACGAAAGAACTGCTTACTTCAACGCCATACAAGATAAACTATAAAATTTTCTAGAAATTTTATTCACGTCAAGGTAATAAAGGAAACCATTGTTTTCTAATCCGATCATTAATTGCACTTAAAGTATTTGGAATTTCCTTATAATATCGTTATTGCGTCTAAATATAATTATAAGTACTACTAATGGCCATAATTACATACGTATTATATTCCTGATAAAAAATATATGCGTCATACTCGGACGGGGTATTTTTGTACCCCAGTTTCATTAATTTGCAATTAATAGTAACTATACTTAATTTAAAAATGTTTCAAGATCTTTTTTTAGTTTTTCATATGACTACCTTAAAATAGCGGGATGGACAGAGAAGACAATATATCGGATGTATGAAAAAATCAAAATAATGTTACCATGGGGTGTGAAAATACCCCGCTCAGAGCGCGGAGGGTTAATAATAATTACAAAATTATGTGATAAAACTATTGAAGAAAAAATAATGGTAAGTTTATTGGCAAAAAATAACAAAACAATTTACAATAAGTGCTACAAGCAATACGTACTGTAATTGGTGCCTAGTAAAATAAGTAGATGAATATCATAGCAAGACCGCTTTACTAGAACACTTAAAAAAAAACTAATTATTTTAAGGTTTTCACACTCTATGGTCAAAAACCAGTATTGAAATCAATAATAATGTTACTATCCAAAAAATATTTAAGATTATTAAGATGACAAATATATAACAAAGAATGTTATTTTAATTGTAAGATCAATTTCTATTTTAAGTGGAAATGATTATGTGCATTGTTATGACTGTCCGTATTGAATGAATTAGTAAAAGTGACAATAGATGATGTCTACAACTTAGGTACAACTTTTTCGTGTAAAAAATAAAAATTTATTACAGTCTTTAAACTGTTCGATTGTTTTCTTATTTGCAAAAAATGGATGGTTCTGTAAAAAAAATAGAACATATTTTTTGTGCATTATAAAAATAACCAATGTTCTACACAACCCATAGACAAAAACATGTTTGACAAATTATTTGATTTTGATTAATACTAATCCGACTTAAACTCAAGTTTCATCAGGTTGTGCCTAGAATTCAGATATAGTGGGTGTAAACAATGAAATCTACAGTTTTTGTTTAAAGAATTAAAAAAAATGGTCGTAAACTATTTGGGTAGTTGTCCTAAGTTAGTTGGAAGAAAAAATCATGTGAAATGGTGTGTTGCCATTGAGAACGTTTTTGTGTTAGAAGATTCGTCGAAATGCCTTAACGGTACAGAAAGCAAAATTAATTTAATAGCAAAAACATAATTGATTTTAACAATTGTATCTGTTTTATACGTGCACGTGAAAAAAACGGTAAGTGCCAAAGAAGTTTGGGACATACTTCAAAATCCGTATGAATACAATGGGTTTGTAAGAAAAATAATTCTAATAAGGAATTTAACTTCCCTAAGATTTGACAATTGTGACTGCATGAAAAATTATGTGAACCAAACTGTTGAGATACTAACATTAGAATGTCTTCCGGGTTTGAACCGTGTCATTGTTGTTGTAACCGAAGTTGCCAACGTTTTGCCCACTTTCGTAAGGGGCTTCATCAGGGTGTGAGATTAATCGTAAAACTCAAACAAGCAACCGAAATCTAACTAATAACTTCTCAAAAGTTAGGTTATCCACTTATGAAACAAGAAATAATCCAAACTCTGAGAAGGTAAGAAAGAAAACGATAACTTGAAAAAGCAAACTAAAATCTAACAAAGAACCACTGCCGAGTTAGGTAATCAACTTGTGAACCAAGCCAGATTCTAAACTCAGTAGAAGTGGGCGAAACGTTGGCAACTTCGGTTACAACAACAATGACACGGTCCTAACCCGGAAGACATGCTAATGTTAGTATAGATTCCGGCCGTCAAAACCTTCGCTATTAAAAATTGTTGAGACTTCGCAAAAGTTTCGAAGAACCGGTTTCAACATCGACGAAGAATGGGTGCGGTCTTTATTATTGGCGGGATCAACAGATAGGTTCGCACCCATGATAAAGGCAATTGAACACTATGGAATAAAGATTTAAACAGATGCCATTAAAACAAATTTGTTAGACATGTCGGAAAAATGCAGTGCAAGTTCAAATGGTGCATGTTTAGCAAAACAAAAGAAGTTTTAAGAACACGAGGTATAAAAAAGATTCTACTAATTTTCAGAAATAAAATGTGAAAAGTAAACAAAAGGATTTATCTAACATTGTGTGTAATAAATGCAAAAAGATTGGTCTGTTTATGTCTTAAAAAAATGCAACAAAAGATAAAAACTACGATCACAAAAATGCTTTTAGTGCTGTACTTTTAAGGAGATATTATAGCTAGAATAATTTTTATTTAGATTCTGGTGCAAGTAAACATATGATTCCAAACGAAAATTGCTTAGAAAATTGTTTAAAGCCAAGTGCATGTAAAATTGTAGTGGCAAACAGAGAAACAGTAGTTGGTTAGTGCTCCGGAAGCTTGGACATTATGACAGAGGTACATTAAATAACTATAAACTATAAAATAACTATAAAAGACATGTTGTGTGTATCTAATCTTACGCAAATTTGTCATCTATAAGTGAACTAATCTCTTAAAGAAATCAAGTTTTTTTTCACGACGGCTGTCGTATTCACAATGCAAACAACAAATCAATAGTAGATTTGGTAGATGGTCTTTACAAATTAAAGCTGAAACAAGATGCTAGGCTTAACTGGTGAAGTGTGGCATTGTAGATTGGTACATATTAACACTTGTGATTTAAACCATATGAAAGATAAAGAAAAATTCAAAGAAAAAATTGATATCGACAAATCAAAATGTTCTGTATGCTGTGAAGGAAAATAAACGAAGTTACCTTTTAATAATGTGGACACACGAAGTTTAGAATTACTAGATGTAATTCATGGTGACATCTGTGAACCAATGGTGGATATTTTTTCTTTTATTTGATGATTACAGTAGAATGTATTTTGAAACACAAAGAGTGAGGCATTTCAAAGATTCAAAAAGTTTAAAACTGTCGTTGAAAACCAGAAAACCAAAAAAATTAAAATTTTTCGGACAGATCAAGATGGTAAATTTTGCAGTTCCGAAATTGAAAAGACTCTGAAAAATGAAGGTATAATACACCAGAAAACAAATCGCTATTCTCTACAATAAAACGGTTTTGCTGAAAGGCTAAACTGAACCTTAGTCGAGAAAGCTAGTTGTTTACTCTTTGATACAGGTTTAGAGAAGAAATTTTGAGCAAAAACCTTAAATACGTCTAACTATATACGAAATAGATGCATAACTGCGGTACTAAATAATACTTTATTTGAGTTTTAGAATGGTGTTACACCAAATTTGGAAAATTTTCGAATTAGGTACGGTAATGATCCAAGCACCAAAATAAAAAAAGTTTGTTAAGAAGTCGAAGAAACACATTCCTGTGGGTTGCGCAAAGGATATTAAAGGCTATCGAGTGTACAACCCTGAAATAGCTGACGTAGTAGCCAATAGAGATGATTGACGACAAACAGAATAACTGAAACGCTATTTGTACCAATTGAGAACAAAAGTATGACTAAAGTGCAAACTCAGAAGACTTCATTATAGCAGAAAAGGAGATTAAAGTTGTAAGTAAAAATCAAGATGAAATTTCTACGGAGCATGACTTGGGTGATAGTTATTATCTTCTACAATTTGAAGAAAATTAGAATCAAGGTACTGAAGCATCAAAGTCTCAGAGGCAAAAGAAAGAAAAAACATATGAACGAACTCAGAGGCAGTGTCCAGTTGTGATAGCGAAAAACGGAAAAAGGCTATGCAAGAAGAAATGAAAAAATTGCAACATAACAAAACATAGGATATGGTGAAACATCCCGGTGTAGGCCTGTAGTCGATTGTAAATGGGTTAACAAAGTGAATATTGATAGCAAAAACAGAAAAACATATTAAGCTAGATTAGTGGATAAAGGGTTTACTCTGAAAGAGGGGTTAGACTACACTGAATTTTTTTCTCTAGTGGTAAAGCATTCTACGCTTGGATTATTAGTAGCTTTAGCTGTAGAATTAAACTTAGATATCATCACTTAGATGTAACCACAGCTTTTTTTCATAGAAAATTGAGTAAGGTTGTTTAGATAAAACAACCTGACGGTTTTCTTAAGCCAGATGATAGAAAAAATGTTTTAAATGACGCGATTGAAATTAGTAATTTGAAAAAAAAAATTGTCAGAAAGTTTCAAACTGAAAGATTTGGGTATGAATGTATCATTAAGGAAAAGGTAATTATAACCCTAGATCATAAGCAATACATTGACACAATACTATTCAAATTTAATTAATTTAATTTAAGAAATGCTAACTTAAAAGTAATAATTCTGATTTTTCATTGCCATATGAACAGTTAAAAAACGAAAGATTTTTATCTTAAATCAAGTCCATTGGTCGATTTTTTTGACGCTGATTGGGGTAGTAATTTAGTTGACAGACGATCTTATACAAGTTTTTGTTTTAAGTTATCTAATTGTGTTATTGTTTGCGAAAGTAACAAGCAGAAGAGTGTCGTGCTTTCTACCACAGAAGCCGAATATATGGGTATATTAGAAGCTTCAAAAAAAGCTTACTAGGTGAGTAGACAGGGCTTTGTAAATGTACTTTTTTAATGTACTTAATTCACAAAAAAGCCCTTCATATTGATCATTTTGTAAGAGAAATTATGACAAATAACATTATTAACTTGGAATATTTGCAAACTGCCGAGACGTTGACAGACATGTTTACTAAAGCTTTGGGATCAAACAAACAATATAAATTTTTAAGTATGTTGGACGTTGCCTCTAGCTTATAAGCTTTGTTAATTTTTGTGATTTTAAGTTTTTTTAAACTAGTGGTGTTAAAATAGTTTTCGAATGTTGGTTGAGTTGCGACTTCTAGAAACGATTTTTATTATCTTCTCACACAGACGATGCAGGTGCATGTATTTGTTATAATAGTTTAAACATGTTGGTTGAGTGGCGACATCTAAGATCAATTTTTATTACTAACATTTATATGAAAAAGAACATATGTCATTTTTACACAGCAGTGCACGTATCATTTTGTATTTTTAAAAATAACTATAATAATATAAATTTATACTCGAAGCGGATTGCCTTTATTAATACTAATCTGACTTAAACTCAAGTTTCGTCAGTATTAGCGTTATAAAACGTCATGGCAAATGGAAACTTAGTAATGTGACAGAGGAGTTCGTTGATTGACTATTTAGACGATTGCCGAGAAAATTCTTATGGGAAAATACTAAGAAAAAAACAACCGTCAACTTTCAGCGAGTGAATATATATATTAAAAAGATCGATTAACTTTTAATAGTTCTAATAACGCGATAAATAACTTCAATTGGCAATGCTATGTTTTTTTACCAAACAAAAACAAAACTTATTTTACTTCCGCTGTTTGAGTTGTGTTGTGTTAAAAGGTAGAAAGTATAAATACATTGTTTAATTTTTTTTGTACAATAAAAAATACACTAAAACTTTAATTAAGACTAAAATTTTTCTCGTTATATTCTTTAACAAATACCGTAATTTCATATACTCAATTAAAATACCAACAAATCATGTAAATAATAATTCTAGATAAAAAACAAGTAACATACTTTACTAATAATTTATTTAAAACTATTATATTAGTTTGATTTGATGTTTATAGAATATTATTTTTGATGTTGCTGTATTGTTATTGAGTAGACAATGCTATATTTTGTTACTGATATACAACATATTAATATAAAATATAAATGTTATTAATTTGGTAATTAATATTGTTTACGCCATTATTTCATTCTGAAATGTGTTTTTTCACAATATTTGAACACGATGTTAATTTATTTTATATTCACACACATGCATTTGCCATATTTTGTATATAGACGTATTAGCAATCGATAAAATTGCATTTAAAATTTACTCTAAAGTTTGCCACTTAATTTATATCTAAATATTATATAGAACAAGTTCTTTAACAATTGCAAGTAACTTTTAATGAACGTAGACTTGCACTAAATTTAAATTTAGAAAACTTTACAGATAAAATATTGCAAGTAATTACACTTTGGAAAAGTTAAGCAACACAAGAGGAATAAACTACAACAAGGTATCTGTTTACTAAACAGTTTGCTAAATATGCAAGACAACTTTGTTAAAATTTTTTTACAAAAATTGTTTAAGTTGTGTATACATTTTGTAAATATAAGCTTATTAAAGGAATGTTTTGAGGTTGGCCCTATATTGCAAAATGCGTTTACTCAAAAATCGAATTTTTCATTTAAACTGTGTTGTGCTAACGACGAGGGGATATTTATCCCTTGAGACTTGTCAAGTAACTTTACTCAAGAAAAAACGTCTTATGGCATTATAATCAGCTTTGCCTTGTCCTAGTGGATGGTGTAAAACATTCTACTTAATTTAATTAAAAAAAATTTGCACTTAATGTTTAAAGCTTCTACCACGTATTTTCTAATTGTGCAACGTTTAGTGACATTGGTGTTCACTTGTTCAGGTTTTGCAGGGGTGGTCACTGGTACATGAAATATGAACTCTACGCACGGCCGGACGCGATCGACCCTGGTACATCCCTTGCCTTGTCCTACGCATCCGCTAGGGAAGAGCACATTGTTACGAATAGCCAATATCTAACTAAAATGTAGCTTACACCAATTCAATTACCAGATATTTTAATAATTTTTTATTAAACAAATTAATAAAATTTATAAATCATTTAATTTAAATTGTATTTATTGAAATTGAATTCTGAAAAGCACATGATATATAGAAACAAATGCAAATGTCACGAAAGCAAGCTGTTGGATAAAGCAATAAAGAGTACTAGGGATGAAACTCCCTTTAGGTAAGAGAGAGTTACTTAGGGCAACAAAATACCTATAAAACCACCCTCTGTGCTGCTGTAGTAACGTTGGTTCAAATCTCGTTCGTTTTAGGGAAAATCAGAAATTAAACTGTGTCAAAAACATAAAGCATCAAACAATTTGTAACTGCTCATTGTGCTACTGGCATATTCATTCTATACTTGTAATTTTGTTCATCATTCAAATAATAGAGGGTTTTTCGCATCAGTTTGACAGTTAAGATCGATCGTACCATCATGTGGTAATATCCAACACTTGCCACGTTTTGTTATTATATTGTGACTCATCCAAAACAGATTTGCTCTTGATTAGTTCACCGTAAATCGAAGTGTTATTTACTTCTCTTTATAAAGGGTTAATATTGTTTGTCAAAAAGAAAATTGCAATTACTAAATACAGATTATATTTAGAAATAAATCGATTACATTTCGATTTTAAATTGTTTAATTCTAAACGCGTAAAGCAAAATGCATGCTTGAAAGTTAAAAAATGTCTACAATATTAATTATTTTGCATTACCGCTTACCATTACTGTCAGCGTCAGTGTGAATAAGTAGAGTTTCGTGCATCTGATGCAGCCGCTTAAATGTGCTTTCTGTCATATGCAATTTACAAAATTTCTAAATCTTTTTAAAAAGTTTAAACATTTTTGTCATAAAACCACATTTTTATAATTGTCTATTATAAGCACGCCACAAAACATAGAATGTATGAGAGCAGTTTGGAATAAAATATATAATTCTTTATTAAAATATTGTTTTTCAGTTAGTTTTTGTCGTAACTGTACAGATTTATTATTTATTATTTTTATGTTTTAAATGATGTCTTTTATATCATTATATGGTTGAGTGTTATGTAAATGTAAACATACAAGAAAATGAATTATGTACGATTGACTTTGAAGTACAGTTCACGCACAAAGAGAAACATACTCATTTAGTAAAATTGGTTTTGATTATTTTCTCATAGTACAACCATAAAACAATGATACAACGAGCAGTATGTCAACTGTTAACAAAATTTAAAATATTTGAGCATACATACTCTGCATAGATTTGGTTGCCTCTTAGATAAAGTATACTTAACAAATATAAATATAATCCATACAAAATGCATGAAAAGTAAGCCAAAAAATTCTATTTAAACGATCCCCTAAAAAGATTAACAGGCGCTGGTTACTTAAACTTTCTGCAAAACACAATGTTTGATTTTTTGGACAACATTCTTTTAGACCAAAGACAACAAATGTAGCTCCACAACACTAATTTTTTTTATTGTCGCTAGAGAGCATTTACACTAAACTTTTGCACGTAGACGAGTAGGAAAATGTAAACTTGTTTAATTGATTTCAAAGTTGATTTATTTAAATTTTTTAGATTTATTTCTTTGGATATATTTAAAAGCATTAGGCTGTGGTACTTTTGTAAATAGTCTTGAGCAGCTGCAGACACAAATTAATCAAAAATGCCAACAAAAGCAAATAATAAAGAGGTTTTAGAAAGAGTTCGAATATCGTTCAGACTAAGATGTAGTACCTGATTGGAAATGGAAGGGCACTTCGAACATCTTATGTAAATCTGTTTTTTGTTTTCGCTAGAAGCCGTTTTTGTTTTAACTGATAATTTGTTATGTTAATTATGGTAGGTTAAAATTTTTCGAGTATGAAAATTGTCCTTGACACGCCCACCGTTCGTCGGCGATTGTCGATTTTTATAAGCACGCATTTTATTCACTTTCCGGTAACATTTGGTGTAATACAGACGACCTCCGTATTTCTACGCCCAACGAGGCTTCAACCATTAAGTTATTTTACGCGGTTCCACGTGAATATGCTAATTAATTTTTGGCTATTTAGTGGAAGCTTAGTCGGTTTAAATCGTTAGATTTTTCTGTATTGGGGGTTTAATTTGATTCTTTCCTAATTGTCTATAGCGGATTTCCATACCCCCCACACTTCTCCTTTATTGGTGAAGATAACGAACAGGTGGCATACTTGGGGAATAATTTCCATAACGTCATGTTACTATAACTTAACTATTTACACCGTCAAGAGGTTGGAAACCTTCAAGTTGCGACTTCTTTTGAGAGGAGCTGCTACCATCAATCGCTACGTTAAGTCGAAGAGAAACGCTGCGCAGTTGCTATCTCAAATGATTGCTTTGAAAACAAAATTTATTTTTGTTGAAGTCGTATGTACGATTTGTGTTAGATTTAATATTACGTTTTAGGTAGCACAGGTACAAAATTAGCTGTATTATAATTTCTAATTTTACGATTAGTACTTCGGTGGTCATGCCGATTGTTGAGTGTACGTGGATGTTAGGTTAACACAATTAATAATAAGATCAATTTGTGCATCACAAAATTGTTTGCAGTGCGCGTTGAGTCTTTAAGGCTTTAATTGTTTTGTTATATACTTTTGCGATTTTAAATTTGCGAATATAGTCACTCCTTCTTCGAATGTAAAAGTTTAGACCAAATAGCTTAGTTTATTTTACGACGTGTTGCCCAGTATAGAGCGCAATTTATATTCGGTCCAGCCCATGTATGTTTGGAAAATTTACGTAATTATATTTATGTCCTCTTTGGAATTATTGTCTGTGGTAAAATATATATATGTTCTGCTTCAAGTTTCCGCAAGCGTTGTATATGTAGCTGTTGGGCTTCCGGGATTGGCTCCGCGTTGTCGTTTTAAGATGATATGTAAACAAATCGTTTGTATTTTGACGACGTTTCGGCAAAGTCTCATTTGCCATTTTCAAGTCTTCCTTGTTTGAGCTGCTGCTTTACTGCGTGTCAGGCGTGGACTGACTTTCGTTTCGATCGTTAGTTGTTTATATCTGGTTCTTGTGGTACGCTTTGGTGCGCATGAATAATTATTTGTATGGTTCGCTGCTTCCGGTGAAAGTGGTGTTGTCGGTTTTCTATTTTTAGTATTTCGCTTCGGTAAATCTGCCGTAGCTATGTCTTTAATTATTGGTAAAGTTGTAGGTCTTCTTGTTCTTGTGGTGGTAAGTGCTGGTTTCCATGCTGTTGGTAGTCTTTGTGTATAATCTCTAGTGTTGAGACTATTTGGCAATTTCTCAATCTCAATTGGTTTTCTGATGATCCTTTTTGTTTTGTGTTCAACATTTGCAATGACTTTTGTTTCGTCGAAGTTGATTTTATGAGAAGTTTTTTTCACATGCTCTGCCAATAATGATGTTGTTTCTTGTTTTATTACTGCGTTGCAGTGTTCTTCGCGCCTTATATTAACCCTTCTATTGGTTTGCTCCATGTAGCAGCCATCACAATCTTTGCAGGGAATTTTGTAGACTCCTTGTGATTTCAAATTAATCTTAGTTTTTGGATTCAGAAGAATTTGATTTATCTTCTATACGGTGTTGAAGATGGTCTGAATGTTGTGTTTCTTTAAAACTTTGCTAATCTTATCTGTGGTACCTTTTATGTATGAAAGAAAGGCTGTGGCATCAGGTTTGTTTTTGTCTTCTTCTGTATCTTTGTTTCGGCGTGGTCTTAACGCCCTTCTGATGTGGTTTTTAGAGAATCCGTTTTGTTGTAATGCGGTTTGTATTTTCTGCATTTCTAGTTGTTTGTGTTCTACGTTAGCTAAACGTTCTGATCTTGTTATGAGAATTTTTACCACTGACTGTAGTTGTGATGGATGGTGATGAGACTTGGCTTTCAAGTATCGGTTCGTATGCGTTGGTTTTCGATAAACGGTGTGACTTAGATTTCTGTTGATCGTCTTCTTTACCAGTACATCAAGAAATGGTAGTTGATTGTCTTCTTCTATTTCCATTGTGAACTTGATTTTGTTGTGCATTCCGTTAAGGTGGTTTAGGAATTTGTCTAGTTCATTTGTCCCGTGTGTCCAGATAATAAATGTGTCATCCACGTATCGTAACTGTGTAACAGGGTGTTTAAAAATTACAATTTATCAATTAAAGAATTTAAGTAGCTATAACTTGATTAATTTAAATAGAATGCCATATTTTTTAATTTACCAGAAAATATTCTTTTTAATTACCTATTCCATAGTATTAAAATGTTTTAATAATATAGGTAAATCCTTTAGTGAGTAGGAGAGGCAAAGAAAACTACTTCACGTGTTTTCTTAAGGCGACGTTTTGTGGATTCGAGAGTCCATTTCACTAGGTCAACTAAATTTATTTAAAGAAAAACAATATAACAAAAAAGCAGTGACAGTCAGGTAAAATATCAAACTCTTGTAACAGTTTTTAAACAGTACTTAACAGTTATAGGACAATTATTTACGGAAAACAAGAAACAAGTAGAGTGGTCTGCAAACGACGTCTTTAAATAAAAACTAATAAATAACGAAAAAAATACTGTAAATTACACGATACATTAAAACAAATACATGAACTAGACTATGATATTAACATTACAAATTGAGGTGGTGTGATGTAAAATTCATAGTACTAAATAGATAAAACAATGCATAACCACAAGGTCAAGAAGTTTTAGTAAATAGATTATTATACTGTACTAAAGTTATTAGTATTAGTGTTAAAATTCACATTGATTTTATATTCTACAATGAATATCATCTCTACAATTAATCATTTAATAAATCTTATTTCAACTTCTAGTATTGTAGGATTACTAAAATCAAAACTGTGATCTCTATTAATACGGTGAAAAGCAAGAGCTGATTTTTGTTTGTCAAATAACATGGTCTGATCTTTAATCATGGAATAAATGATACGCCAAATAATCGTTTTTTTTATACCAGTCGATGTTTTTTAAGAAAAGTTCCAATTAATCTAGTTACCTGTTGTATGTAGAAATATCAGATAGTTAGCAAGTATAAAAATAATAATGAACAATGTTTTTATAAATGTTTAGAAAATTTTTTTTGAGAACCACTGCTAAGTGCAATGTTTGCAAGGTTACAGTTTCAAAAATGTCTTTTATGCGTCTTTTCATGTCGTGTAGTGTTGCCGGTGGCGTATTGTAGACAATTCTTTTTATGTATTCCTATGAAAAAATTTGGTGTAATTCATTTTTCAGATTTGGAGAGAAGGAGCCAATTGTGAAATCGATTTCTATCAATTCACTTGTTTTATTTATTATTTATCGTTGATATGTTATTACCGTTATTACTGTTATGGTCTGTTGGATTATAAATTATTATTCTTATAACTGTTAATTATTTAATATTTGTAAACACAATAGGCAACTAAATTCATCAGAAATTTGAAAAAATATCAAATGACGAAAAAACGATTATTTGGCATATTATGTAAAAACGAGAAGTGTTAGCTGTATAAAATTCTAATATTATTTGATAAGTAATTTGTAAATTAAAAACTATGGTGTTTTATTTAAATGAATAAAATTATAGCCAGTTAAAATATTTTTTAAGCATTTCAAACATGAAATTTAACTTATATTTTGACGAGATGTATTTAAAAAACTTTGAAGTTTACGCATCATAAACGTTATTAAAACCACCCTTATTTTAATCGGAGAATACAAAAATGTAATAATATACAGGGGGTTTTATTTAAAAAAACACAACTTTGATACTTTTACGGCCTTTGAAACATCCTGTATAATATAAAAATAATTTTAAAAAGTAACCATAATAGACTCCCATATACCCTAAAAGTAAAACTTTTTCAAATTAACGTGTTTTGATCACAATAATCCAAGCCGTATAGAGTGAATAACCCTGTAAGTATATACATATATGACCATAACAGAAAATTCAATATCTAAATGCATATATAACCTAAATTCATATAACGAATTTTTAAATAAACATGTATTCATTTGAAAAGAGATTATGTAGATAAAAGTAGTTGTGGTTAAAATAATTCCAGTATTTGTAGTACTATATTAGCAGACATATAAAGCAAGTATTATTAGAATGTTCTTAGTTTTACGTAATGGTATTTTAGCTATAGGTACTATTTTTATCAAAGATATGTTAACCTAATGGGTAATATGGGCCTACACCTGACCATCTGTTGCTGTTGCTTTTAAAACAGATACGTCAATACCGAATTTTGGCGTGAACCTGGAAAGCGGCTGAGTCGTACTGTATCCCAACGTGGTGATAGTCGTGACAAAGCTCATCTTTTGATGGTCTCCCTTTTGTGGCGGTTGTTGACTACATTGTATATAATCCAAATGGACTGCAGCAGTTTGCCGTGCAGGTGTTGCTCTTAAAACAATACAAACTGTACCAAATTTTGGGATTCTGTTTTGAACAGGAACTAAAAGTACGATTATGGGCTATTTTTCATTGTTTTACCATGCCGGTAAATTTGAACCTAGTTCCGACTCCGAAGACCCGGTTCGAATTTCAGACAGAAACTTAAAACAGGACCTGAGCCCTAGAGTTTCACAAACGCCAGTAAATCAAGTCCTAGCTCTTGAAAGAGAAAAAAAAACCTATTCTAATGCTGAGAAGCATGGCAGAAAGGGTTTGTTTTTCCAACAGCATAAGCGTCTTGTGGTAGTCGTACGCGGTCCAATACGCTCAAAAGCTGTGCTTTAAACCCATAAAACGTACATTAATTTAGCCGATTTCAGTATTCGTACTATTGCATTTGTAGAAAGGACGAGAGCTATAAGAATATTAGCGAGATGGAAAAAACTGCAACATGGAATTGTGAAACGGAGCCCGGCAGTAACACAAGTATCCGAGCAAAAGAGAGAGCCCCACCGGGAACATCTGCTATTCAGTGCTCTATGTGCTATTTGTACTCGGCTCTCAGGGGCTTAGGAACTAGCTCAAGCACAGGTTGGACGTCGACTTATTTCGTCGTGCAACATTAGTATAACATAAAGGAAGTACTTTGGCGCTCTATTTCCGCTTCGATATGGGCTGCTACCCCCCTAACCGGACGTGCGAGAACTGTTATCGAAGTGCTGAACTAGCCAGCGAAGATCGACCACAAACCAAATATTAAGAAGGAAGGTGTCATTTCTCGTTAAGCTTTTTGACTGAGTCGCAAAACCTTCAGTGTCAGGGGAGGGATATAGGATACTGCGCCTACCGTGTAACCAAAACCCTTGCTGGAACCAAGAGCTAAGAATAAGTTTAGTATTTGAGATTGCACGGCACTCCGGTCGTGCGAAATGCTACTCGGTGCGGTCGTAACAATGACTAAAAGTAGTAGAACAACAAAAAATTTTGAATGCAAGTCAAATCCTTTTAACAATATAATAATAATAACAGGTGTGTAGTCAGATTGACAGAGGAAGTGCAGTACACGCAGTTTATTTAAAAAAAAACTAAACTTCGACAATTCGGAGGTATTGTATAGTTTAGAAGCTAGTTCAAGTTTCCAATGAATTCAAAAGAAATGTGTTTGAGTTTTTCATCATTATATAAGTGGGCCGTTTTTTATATCCACGATTAAGTGGTCTTTATCAGCTGTTCTACATCTAGGAAACTTTGATTAACCAAAAAGTCGCCTAGTTTGGGCGAGACGCTTTTGGTTTTGTGTTATTTATAAGCTTATATCAGCGGCGGCTCATCAGGTGAAGCAAGTGAAGCGGCGCTTCGCTCAATTTATGCACTAACAACTTATTTTTTATTTTGTTAGTAATAACAATTTTTATTAATCGTAGCAGTTGGTAACAAATTCAACGTAGGTAAGGAAGTGCTTATATATATAAGCGTCATCGTTATCGAAGCTAGTCAAAAATACGGATGCAGTGAATCGTTTTCACACAACGCTTCTATCGCTGTTGCAATTGTTCTGTTGCCATGGAAACGGCGTCGAACCATTGTGTGGCAGTCGGCTGTGTTAATAGTAAATGAGCTTGCGTCTTTTGTATAGTGAAACGATGTTATTATACGATTCAGTGAAAAAGTGAGGTGTGTTGTATATTCTGTTATGTTTGAATTTTGAATGCTAACAAAATTTACAAATCAGCAACGATGTTTCCGGAATATGATCCAGTGTGTATTTTGCATGTTACACCCTTTTCGAGGTTAAATAACGACGATAAAGAACAATTTTTAGCATTAGAAAGACCAAAACCAAATTTAAATGTTTCAAAAACTGTAACAGGCGGAAAAAGTGCACCGTATAACAGAAATTTCAAAGCTGTTTGGTACGAACAATATCAGTGGTTGTGCGGTAGTGTATATTTAAAAAAAATGTTTTGCTGGTCATGTATTTTGTTAAGCAATCAGGCTTCCGAGTGGAGCAACATAGGTTTTGATGATTTGTTAAATGGAAGTCGTGCACTGCGAAGTCGTAAAGGTAGCTCAGAACCTTTAAAATCAGAATTCGGTTTACAACAACTTAGAAAGAGCACGACCACTATTGTAGATGCATTGCAAATAAACAGCAGGTTGTATATTTTAAAAGTTAACAAGAATGTGCAATGAAACCGACAGTTTATGTAATTACCTATTGAGGTTGTGCTTGATTTAGGAAAACAAGAATTAGCATTTAGAAGTCACGACGAAATTACACAATCCTCAAATAGAGGTAACTTTAAAGAATTATTGATCTGTTTTGTTAATAGAAGTTCTCCAGAGATCTGTAACCAATACAAAAAATGTAAGTGTTTTCTCTGCAGAATCAAAAACAATACAACACAAGCTTGTTAATTGCATTAATGTCTACATTGCTGAGTATATTGCCAAAAAACTAATCCAAGCACCGTTTTATGCAGTTCAGGTAGATAATACCACTGGTATTCCCAAAAAATTACAATGCTTCATAATTATTAGATATGTTAATTCCAGTGGAGGAATAGTGAAATGATTTTTTGGGTTTTACGATCTAAGTGAAGATCGTACGGCTGCAGCTTTATTTAAACTTATTGAGTTATGATGGTGCTAGTGTAATGTCTGGACATTTAAATGGATTGCAGGCAAAAATTAAAGAAGTAGCTCCACAAGCAATGTTTGTCCATTGCCTAGCACATCCCTAGAATTTGGTTTTACAACTAAGTGCTAAAAACATTTTTAAATAGCGCATATTTTTTTCAATGTAAATGGAATTCCTGTCTTTTTTCACCAATCATCTAAGAGAACTTTTGCAGTCGTTTCTGTAACCGGTCGGTGTTTACCTACTGTGGGAGATACGAGATGGGCATCCAATTCGAATCTATTAAACGTTATTAATGTTGACTGGGATGGCCTTAAAGAAACCAAACATCCATTAGGCAATCACAGGGATTTCTAAAGCTATTCAATGATTTCGAATTTGTGTATCTAGTCTTAGTTTTTAATAATTTTTTGGTTTACCAGTATATTATTTGACGTGTTACAGAACAAGTCCTTTAGTATTGGTTACTGTTATTCACAAAATAAAATAGTGAACGAAAAACTCAAATCAACTAGAAATGAAATCCATGCCAGGGAAATATTTGAAGCAATCTTATTAAGAACCAAAATTATTCAGCGGAGACCCTCTGTAACTGACGATGAAGCGTTTAAAAATTATAAACAACTATATTAGGAAATATTGGATACAATTTGTATCCAAATAGAAACAGGATTTTAAGATTTCGAAAAGATGTAATTTGTTTCACTTGCAAAATTCCCCAACGAAACTCTAAATCATTTTAAGTAAAGTTATCCAAAATTGTTGGGTGATGCAGAAATGTAAAGACTCAAGAATTACAAATTGTTTACGCTGATCCTCAGTATAGAGAAAAAAAACTTCAAGATGTAATAAAGGCTATAAATGAAAATAGCGAAATATTTAAAGAAACGTATAAATTATTTTGCTTAATTCTTACTATTCCTACGACCAGTTCGTGTGTTGAAAGAAGTTTTTCATGTTTGAAAAGAGTCAAAACATATTTGAGAATTTCAATGTCCCAAGAAAGACTTTCGCCCCTATCAAGAAAAGCGAGTGAATTACTAAGTATCTAATATAAACGTTAGTTTTGTAAATTAACAAATAAACAAAATTACCCGTATTTTTCAATTTTTGCTATTTTTAATTTCACTATTGTTCCGTATATGTACACCTATAACCCAACGAGAGTGAATAACAATGTTGTGCCCGTTTCTCATATTTTAGCGAGTTTTGATAACGAAATGGGTAAAATAGTAGGTTGGACTTAGATGATCTTTTCTGTCTCAATTTTTTAAAAACTAGCGTTGCCGATTTTTTAAATGTTTGTGCTTATTAGGTTATTTAAAAAAATTACGGCAGGTTCCTCCCCCGTACCGGTTTTTTGCCTGGATGGAGGTAACTAATATTAAAACGTTTCACCCGTTTTCTAGCTCACGAGTCGCCATTGGATTATATCGCAGATCCTTCCTTTGCTAAGATGTGCAGAGATGCCGCCCCTGCACTATTTAACGTGAGTGCAATTTTACTAATAAATTATTGTTTTAATATTATTATTACTATAAAAATAAAGTGTTTTACAACAGAATCATATTTAAATTTGTAGCATATATTGGTAACAGTAATAATTGGGAAACTATTCTGCTAACAACGTGTGATAGGTTGAGTTAAATTAAAAATTTATTTACTACGTACATAAAACAATAAAGTTAAAAATAATTGAACTTAAATAATAAATTGTTTTGTGTCAATTGTAGTTTGATTGTGTTCTTACTTCAAAACAATTTTATAACTAGAACTTTTCCTTTACTGGAAGTTGCAAAACATACTTGTACTTGAGCTTTTATTAAAATAGGTGGTGTAATCTACAAAAGGGCAAATAAAAATCATAAAATTAATTAATGCTTTTATGAGAAAATATAAATTACAACGTTCATATAAATAAGAGTCGTTAAGTATCAGTTTTATTTAAAAGAAAACTGTTAAGGTACTGTTACTTTGATGTTAAAAAGTCTAAAAATAAAATCAAAGCAAGAGCAGAATTATGTAATATAACTAAATTAGTGAAAATGGATTTAAAACAAGCGTTTAAAGTGTCATCAAAGGTAAAATATTTTGTATTATGTTGTAATTTTTAAAAGCGAAAATCACATTTACCTTGTTTTTTGTTTCTTCTTATTAAAAGCTTTATTTTAAATCGCCCATTCAAAAATCAAATTAAAAGATCCGACATTACAATTCAAAAATGAACGTGGCTGTCATTTACATGAGTAAAACGATTAAATTATATAACGTGGTAGGTAGTAAAGAGTAAACTAAGCATTTCTTACAGAACCTGTTTAATTAGTGTATTCAGATTCGTTTATTATTTCAATGTTAATATTATTCACTGTTGTAAACGAGTTAGTTAATTTTTATTGAACTTAAGCTTTATGACGATAACACATTTCTATAATTTTATAAATCAAAATAATTTTTGTTGTAATTCATTTGTAGTTTGCTACAAGATAGTGAGAGTAATGTAAGTTTTAACTTAGTGTGACCACAAAAACTGACATTTACAAGGGGTTTACCGATACATAGCTTACACTTATAGTATGACATATATTTACATGGTCAAACCCATTTAAAGTAAATGTAATTGAATTTATTGAATGTGGCAATTAATGTTAAATTATTCTTAATTTTGCAATTTCTTTTTTAAACTTATGCAAAATTTGGATTATTTTTGTTGCGACTACTTTCTTTATTTATTTACACAAAAATTTTATTTGAATTTAGATTTTATACAGAAATTGTAGCTTTGCTTGTGAGTTTGCAAAATAGCCTTCTTATTTTGTCTAATAAATTAGATATCTTATGTCAAGAAGAATAAATAATTCGTCTACAGACCACCGAAGTAAATAAAAAAAAATAAAAATATGTGAACTAACTTTAAAATTTTGAAGCGGTAAATGTTTCAACCAATCACAATTATCAAGTGCCGTCCGCTTGAAAAATTAATTTACAATCCAAATTCGTTAATGGCCTCGTGGTTTTTTACATCTTTACCTGCTGTTTTATTAAAAAAATTGTCGTTATTCAATTAGTTTTTATCAAGACTCTTTTAAACGCTGTTATTTGAACAAGATAAGTGTATTTATAAACATTTTTTAAGTATAACTTTTGTAGCATAGCCTCATTCAATATTTTTAAGTCTGTATTTAATTTCAGCGTTAATTCTACAAACAATAACTAATTTCTGTTAGAGATTTTTACATTCCATATTTTCTGTATTGTTTCAGCTATTATTTATCAACATTAAATCTAAATCGAAGAAAACCGTTCATTCCGAAGCCAAAAACATTATTAAAAATGTTGTAGAGCTTTTCAATAAACTTTTCCTTTAGAGAAGGCAACCAAACTAGCTACTGTAGCAATGGGCAAATCAATCGCATTTATAAAAAATCCAGAGTGAAACGATGACGAGTGAGAAATGCATTTTCTGAGATAATTGCATCGGACTAGGACGAACATCGTCAACATGTAAATCACTTTGTGCAAGAAATATGCAACCATTATATTTTTTAATGCCCTACCTAATCTTTTAGAAAAGTAAAGGTGTAACTACAATTTATTTTAATAATATTAAAGTTATAAAGTGTTTTTTCTAAAATAACCTTTAACTTTAACAAGGTCTAGAGATTATATACACGGGTAAGCTATAATTGATTTGAATTTCCCACTAAAATCTTTTTCTTTTAAGTGTATCTTTAGAATTAAAATGGCACCAGCCAGGTCTCTCGAGGGACTTTGTTTATTCAGATCAACTGTATTTTTACAATACTGTAATTGCAAAACGACTGTCGTACTTTGAGGGCATTTTTTTATTAGTTGGGCGATTACTATTTTTGGGTAAAATCAGTAAAAAAAGAACTTTTGTCTTTAAAAAAACGTTTCTAAATTAAAAGTGATGTAAGATAAATACTTTGTTGTTAAATAGATCAGTTATGTGCGAAGTAATCTCGTCAGATAATAGAAGAAAAAACATAATAGTATTAAAATTCAATAATTTCACATATTTTAATTTAGTTACACATAAACATAGTTACTGTTAAGAAAGAAAAAAAAACGACAAAATGGCGGATAAAAGAACGAACGCATTGAAACAAAGGATGCCAACACAGTTGACCCAATTTGTCAATACCGCTAACGAACTTTTAAACAAAGAAAGTGCAACCTGAGAAGATCAATAGCAAGCTATAAATAAATCAAATCTTATTAATGATAAATTAAAACAATTAGCGAGTCAAAGTTTACTGCATTTACCACCCGATAAACTTGATGAGTGTGTCAAAAACTTAAAATACGAAGAAAACACAGAAACAATGATTCTCAAAATAGAACGAAGAATTAAAAACTTAGAAGCGGGGCAATCCAGAAAGCCAACGTGAGAAGACTGGTAGTCTTTACAGGGAAGGGATGAGCATCCAATGAGAACAAAAACGTATGCAACAACGTAATGCGAAATATTGTTACGGACGAAATTTTCATTGCGTACGCCTATGTATTTTGACGTGAAATTAGCTTACGGTTTGGACGCCCCCTACCGATCTTTTCCGCGTGACTGTCATTTACGACGAATTCTTTAACTTGGAAACTGCATAAAATGGCCGGTGGGCTGGCAAGTAAAATTTTCTAAAACCATCCACCGTAATGGGGACCAATTTATAAGGGTATTACGCTTATAATACATTTGAGTCGTCACCGGGTAAGATAATAGCTGTCATTTATTAAAACTCTGTTGTAATTTCTCGTAATTTGATAGCTGTTCCGCCACGTGCGGGCATTTGTTCCTAGTCGTTAACTATTGATGAAGAATCAATTTCGAATAATAATTTCGTCGGATGAATATGATCTGAGGCATACGACATATGGCAAAAATTTAATGTACCGAAGCTAACTACAATTGTCGAGATTCTACTCAGGCGGCAGATACCTGCGTAACCACCGTTTTCGTCGGGGTATAACAGCACACGACGACCGGGTTCGGCCTTATGTACTTGTGTTAAATATAACTAATCATTTTGTAGATTTCACTTTCGTGAGGAATTAGTTTGACACGACTTGCTATTTAAGAGTGTTGACAGGATTGCTTGCCGAGGAAAGCGCTTTCTTCGTACAAGTGGAAGTTCCTGTGTTACTGGTAAGTGTTTTATGTTTCTTATTCGTTGTCAGAAAGGTCACTCACGAAACTTTTGCTAATAGTAATTCCGTAATGATTAACGTAATTGTATTACCATTTAGGTAGTAAGTTTGCTTATTTTGTGTTACGTATGCTGTGTACTACCCATAATTATTATGATAATTTAATATTAATGCCGTAATTGTTATCACTGTTTGATTATCAGTAAGGTAGTATTATTACTTCTTTTGTACGTTTCGTATACGGTGTCTCACCGATAACTGTTAGGATAGTTTAATGTTAATGCCATAATTATTATCACTGTTTTATTGCCAGTAATGCCATATTACTAATTATTTTGTGGATTCCGCATGCTGTATACAAACGATATTTACTACGAACTATTCTTCGCTATATTTTTCACTGTAATTTACTTATGTACTGTGTGTTGCCGATACTACTGGCATTTCTGTAATGAGAATTCGATATACCTGTGATAATCATCAACGATTCTAGATTAAAGTTGTTATTGTGGTTACTTGTTCTTTTATGACAACATACCTTTCTCTTTGGATCGTCGTGATCTAATAATAAACGTTGGTTACTCAAACAGCCGAGTATAAGGATTACGAACCTAACATCGTGTTACAAGTGTGAACCGTTTCTGTCCTGAGCAAGATAGAAAAATTACTTTGGATCCGCTCTGGCGCCCTTCAGCATATTTTCTGTATTATCTGTGAACCTCCCCTCGCCCCGACTATTGAGAGTTGGCCGTGCAGGTTCGTAAAATACCAAAAGCTTGTAACAATATTCGTCACGTCAAGTGGGAAATTTGGTCAAATTAGTTAAGCTCAAATTAAGTAGGCAGCTGCGATGATAAGTGGCCTTGCGATGACTCAAACCTGCTACAAGGACGCAATTGAATTGTTAAAAAATGAGTGTGGAAATATGGATAACATTGTTTATTTGTATATTCAACAATTATTAAAGCTGTCAGATGAAAGATGTGTAAGATCTTCAAAAAAAATTTGTTATGTTAAAAAGTTAGTATATTAAAAATTTCGAGTATAAAATTTGTCCTCGACACGCCCACTTTTCGTGGACGATTGTCAAAGCACGAATTCATTCTTCTTTCGGTAACGTTTTGTGCAACACACAGACCTCTACGCCCACGTGGTCAAATTTTATGTATTTTTGATTGAAAGCTTATTGGGGGTAGGTTGTTATAAAGTTTCTGAAATGTGACGGAAAATAATAAAATTGGTGTTTTTGATTTTTAGCTTTAAAATTGTTATTTTCGGAGGCATTTAAAAACTGAAAAAACTTTCTTAAAAGAACTTTTTCTGTTCTTTTAGATGATGGGAATAAATTTTTGTTATCGTTATTACTTTACTTTATATCCATGCCAACTTTTGTTTTTCATATGGTAGCCATTTTAAAGTTTTATGCCATGAAATAGAGGAAAAAATATTGATTTCAAAAATGTATAACCTGTTCGTAAAAAAATCAAAAATAACTTTAATATTTAAAGAAATTGAAAATTTGTTAAGTTAGTACACAGAAAATTAAGGAAGAATTATAGAAGTTAGACTTCAAGTTCAGTTTAGTTTAAATGTTTGGTGTGGAATATTTAATAATATGATTATCGGACCTATCATATATGAAGGATATTTAAATTCTGATATGTATCGCACATTCTTACAATCCAAGTTTGAAAATTTACTAGACAATATTTCCTTAAATCAACTCGAATCAATTCACTTTCAACAAGACGGTGCCCTTGCGCACAATGCGCAAGCTGCCTAAAATTATTTAAACCAAACATTTCTAAGCAGATGGTTAGGAACAAATGGACCCGTACTTTGGCTGCGAGGTTTCCGGATCTAACACCACTAGATTTTTACTTTTGGGGTTACGTTAAGGATCAATTGTATTCTGTAACTTGGAACACTGTGAAGCAGCTAAGAGATCAAATTATTAGTGCAAGTAGAAATTGTCCGAGGGTTCACATTAAACGTGCTTTAGAACAAGTTTTGAGAAGATGTGTAGTGTGTCTAGAAAATCAAGGTCTTCAATTTGAACATTTATTGTAGTTACATTTAGGTTATTTATTAATTTAGAAATGTATTTGTTGTTCACGAATATTGTTATTATTGACACTTATTAATAAATTTTCAATCGGAACGCTTTTCTTTAAATGTTAAACTTGTTTTTAAGTTTTTAATGAACATGTTATACATTTTTGAAATCAGGATTTTTTTCTCTATCTTATGGCATAAAACTTTAAAATAGCTTCGATATGAAAAACAAAAGTTGGTATCGATATAAAGTAAAGTAATAATGATAACAAAAATTTATTGCCATCATCTGAGAGAGCAAAAAAAGTTATGTTAATAAAGTTTTTTGTTTTTAAATACCTCCCCAAATAACAATTTTAAAGCTAAAAATCAAAAACACTAATTTTATTATTTGCCGCCATATTTCAGAAACTTTATAGAGGGAGTAATATTGTTTTTTGAATTTATTTAGAGATAACTTATAGATCATTTTTGTCGATTTAGACAACTCTCTATCTCTGATAATAAACGAGATCCCCGTACTTAACACAAAATTTGATACAGCCTGTATAATAAATAAGAAAAAATCATAAGTTAATAAAATCTAATAGAATTTTTTTGTAAACATTTTTTAATTTGTTGTAAATCTTACTAAAGATTATTTAAAATTAGTTACAAAAAGGCAGGACATGAAAAAAGATACGAATATGAACAATACAAAAACCAACTAGCGAAAAGAAACAATAGGCATAGAAATCTGTAACATAGAGACTTTATCATAGAAAGAAATAGATCTAACAAAAAAAATGAACAGAAATAAATACAAATATTAGGAATAAGCGAAACTAAGAAAAATATATTTTACATTATTCGGCGGTAGACGCAAAACAAAAAGCAAAGGAATAATAGCCGCTGAGGAAATAAATAAAAAAATAACAAACGTTAAGGCCATAAACTCAAAGGTAATAGCAATAACCTTAAAGCTAGAATAAACAATCAACATTATTCAAATTTAGATAAACCCGTAGAAAACTTTTATGCAACGAGAATTATTAAATATAGCAAACAAATTCACAAGAATCTACTATACCATCAACTAGGCCACAAAGACATTGACGTAGACATAAACATATATAATATGATAACATTACCAACAATAACTCACGCCTGCATGAACAATTTCGAAGACAGATGAAACCAAAATAAATACGATGGAAATGAAAAACTTCAGAAAATGGCAAAAAAAATTAAATAGGACAGAATAAAAGAACGAAGACATAAGAGTAATAACTAAGCAAGAACCAATAATGAAAAAAAAACAAACAACTAAACTAGTATGCGCACATAGTAAGAATGGAACCTCCCCACATAACAAGAAGAATAATGTAGGCAGGAAAACCAATAAAAAATAAACAGGCAGACCCAGAAAAAAATGAATGAAAGAAACAAGGCGCAGAAAAGAGAGTGACAATAGACGAAATGTAAACAATAGCAAAAAACAGAAATGAAATATAGATGAAGGACTAAAGTCCGCAATCCGACGTCGAAAAGGGCATTAAGGGTTAGAGAAGAAGAGGAAAAACTGTATAAGAATTGTATAAACTTACTATTGTAATAAAGTAAGCAATATCGTAAATGAAGGAATTCACTTAAATGTCGTAAATGCGCACAAGTAATATGGAAATTGCATATGAAGCTCGTATAAAGTTAAACTATTTTAATTTTAGCAATAACCATCAACCCAACGATTTGACGGTACCTTCTATAAGATGTTCTTTAGAAACCTGTTGTGTGGAATAATATATATACATTTTAGTAACAGAAATTAATTTTAAAAGTACTTTAGAAAAGAGTCCAATAAATTTAAGCAAAAGGAACTTAAGGGGTGTCTTAGAAGGCAGTTTCAAGCTTGGATTGTTGCAAAGAAATATTTTAAAGGTGAAGAGAAAAGTAAAACAAATTCCTTTTAAAACAGCATTTATCCTAGATTCAGTCAAAATAATAAAAAAAAAATCTTTGGTATATAAAGATTTTATTCATAGTTTAGATTAGAAATTAATATTCAAATGTATACGTTTTATATAATCATAATAACGGTTAATGTTTGTTTTTGTTGTCAACATTGATTTTATGTCAATGTACATTCACTTCACGTAATTACTGTTTCTGTTGGACAATATACGCAATTAAAATTTTAATCCTATCGACACATGAATTGAGTTAAATTTCTCTGGAAATAATACATTAATTGAAAAAATAAATCCGCTGCATTTAGATCCACGTATCCGCCGCCGTAGCAAATGCAAAATGTTTGCAAATTCATTGGAACGTGAGTCTGTAATAGAATAAATGGTAAACGACTTTCAAATTGAATCGGTGAAATCAATTCAATCGTGTAACACAAGTATGAATTATGCAAGACGGTTGTTTGTTGCTTCTAAATCTTGCGTAAAAATTGTTGAATTTCAATAAATTTGCATATGTAAGAATATCGTTTCTTTTACCTATTATTGAGTAGATACGTGAAGAAATAGAAAAAAGGCAGAAACGGGAAAGCATTTATATAAGGTTTTTGTATAAAGTACCCACTGCAGCAAAGCGACGTAGAATGAGTAGAATCGAAAGGGATGTCGTCGTCATCGTCGTCACCCTCGCTGGGTCAATACACGCTTTTAGTTGACCAAAGTGCCGCGGACGCCGCCACTACCTAGCGCCGCTATTACCCTAATTGCGCATGCACACGTACGATTTCTTTATTTTATTACAATTAATCTATTTAAAATTGCACATCTGCGACATGGCTTTTGTCATTTTCTAAAATTACCATCATTTAACTTTATTTAACTCATCCCTTCTGTAACAATAGTAAGACAATTTTAAATTTGATGTTGCTGATGGATACCCAAAGGACATTAGTTATTTATCACTTTCTTTATTGAATGTAAATAATTATAGTTTATAGTTGTGAACATTATTTATTATATACAGCAATAGCTTGAATAACCAAATATGACTTTTTAAGTCCCCCTCTGTAATTACTAAAAAATCAATACCACTGATAAATAAATTTGTCTAAAAAAAAACGAAACATTTTTTTATGTTTTGTTTTTTTGTAACATAGAAATAAGTTTAAGATAAAGAAATGGTAATTTTTTCTTTTGTTTTTATATAAACATTTTTCTTACACCAAACCACTCTTAAACCAACTTTTTTTTAAATAAAAATAATTTGCTTACCGCTGATTAATACTAAAATAGAAAAATTATGTAATTAACATGTAACATGTTGGTTTCAATTTTTTAACAGAAAAGAATACGATTACTAAACGTGTTTATAACATTCATTTTTTTGTAAATTTAAAAAACGGAAACATTGGAGCAAATGGCGGTTTTATAGAGCTTTTTATTAGACTTTCAGAATTAATAAAGTTTTTTAAGCGGTAAAAATTACGTAGTTTTTAATCTGCTACTGATAGGCGACATCGGAAGCTACGCTTTCCTCTGGACGAGTAATCTGTATACTTTTGCAATGTTTGGCAATGTGTTTGTTTCTCTCAAACATGTAGAAAAGGAAATACATTTGTTTATGTCCACGGTACGCACTACTTGTCAATTTATGTTGACATATGTTAAGCTTTAGCGGCCATTTTGTTTATGATTATAAGCGAATTTCGGCTTGGACCGCGTCGTAGTTAAACACCCAGACATTTTAGGCTTGGTCCTAGTCTCTCCTTGAGAGCGAAAACAAGAAGTAGAAATTGGCCTTTGTCGTACTGTCGTTCGTGAAAAAACATTCCTTGTTTCTGTGGATCAAGTTACATAGAATAGACGAGACGCTCTATTGAAGTTACAGTAAAAAAAACATATGGTTGACTGCAAACACCGCAGAGTTACAAAATCAGCAGTGGCAAAATACGAGCGGAACCAAGGACACACGCTAAAATTCGACCAAACTAGATTGTTGCTTGGACTCCTTTCCCAGACTAATCCGCGAAACTGTGGAAATAGAAAAACATCCATGTAATATAAGCCGAGAAGACAAATTAAGACTCAGCAAATCTTGGCTACCAGTATTACATCATCTAAGACAAAGATCAACATTCTTGAATAGAACACAAACACTTACTTTGTGTAATAACGAAGTCAGTCAAGCGGTAACGGAAAGATAAAGTCCGTTAATTACTCTAATCGCCAGTGCTATAAATATCGTCACTTACACTTTTTCCTTTAGTGACATTTACCAGTCCAAGCTGCTATGTCTTGCGAAACGTCAGTTTGTTTGGGTTTACCAACGACAATACGGCAAAGGCCAAGTTCTATTTCTTGTTTTGGCTCTCAAAGAAAGACTAAGACCAAACCTAAGAAATCTGGGCGTTTAACTACGATGCGGTTCAAGCCCAAAGTCGCTTAAAATTATGTTGACATATTTATAACCTCAAATTTTATAATCGTTTTGATACGTAAATATTAAAATTAATTGAATCAAACGTTAAACATGGAATATAAATGTAATCTATCTTTAGCTTGAAGTAGAAATATGTAAAAGTAAAGAAACAAAATGGTCGTTTGACAAGTAGCGCGTAACGATTTCTATCTATTACAATGTTGTGTACACTATTCAGTTTGTTAATACTCGTTCCGTTCTTACCAGTTCGATAGAGTTTGACTAGTTTATTCTTAACTAAAACAGTATTTGTGTCAAGTTTCAGAGAACCCTACATCAACATTGAACGAATCTTCCTATAAATGTTCAGAAATTTCAAGTGTTAACTTGAATTGAATTAATTCCCATTAATTTTAAAAATAAAAAAATATTTTAGTTTGCCGATAGTTGACCACAGGAGTTCCAGTGCCGATAAATGTTGTGACATCTCATTTTTTTTAAGTTTCACAATATTTTAGTGTTTATATTAGATGTTTGGTTTCTCGTTAACATTTATATTTGTTGTTTTAGTAAATACCGTAAACTGTTTATTAAATAAAATTTCTTCGATTACTTTTGTAGTTTTATCAGAATAGTTTTATTTCTTTAGTTTTGTCAGTCTGCTAGTATTGTCTCTAAATGATATTTTCACAAATAAAATTATATAAACAAATAAGTGATAAGGCAAAAGTTACAAATAAATTAAATAAAATCATTAAAAAATTTTCTTAAATAGGCAACGCACTCTACATAGAAGAATGTATTGTCTATATATTAAGAAGATCAGAATTAAACAAAACTAATTAGAAATATATAATATACTGATAAAAATCAGAGGTTTGATGCGTCCACCGTAACCTCTGACGCTGTAAAATCTAATAGAGATTAAAACAATGAGCCATAATAAATTAGAGCATAGTACCACTTCTTTGAAACAAAAACGATCAGCATAAAAATAAGAATGGCAAAAATGAAAAAAATGTTTGAACAGATTGGGGGAAACATAAATAAATTAAATGCAAAAATTGACTGGTATAAAGGAAATATAAAAAAAAAGAAAACAAGGTCAACAACAGTTATACTGATGAAAAAGTCGACAAAAACGTAAATTTAAAAAAAATACTAAAAAGCTAAAAAGCACAGATATATGAATCGATCAAAACTAATAGAAAAAAGAAAAAATTGGTACCGTATATAAAGAAAGCAAGAAGGAAAGCCCAAGATGGCAATTAATAACAAAATATATAGGGCAGAAGAAATAGATATCGTAACGGAAATGGAATACATGGTGAATAAAAGATCCCCAGAAGGTAATACGCTCGAGAAAAATGTAAAAAAAATAACTAGAACACTCAAAAAAAAATTACTAAAAACAAATAAAATTTGGGGCAATGACGAAGGACGTAGCAATAAGTAAGAAAGGAAGGACCTAAATCTACACGAAACAAAAATAACCAAGTATGAACATAAGCAAGAACGCCAGCAAATTGGCAGAAGCAAAAAAATGATAAACATTGCAAGGAGAAAAAAAAGTAATAAAAAAGTAAAAAACAATACAACAAACATGGAACATTAAAACTTTATTAGAAACAGGTAAAATAGAAGAGATGAGAAAAGAAATAGAGTAATACAAAATAAACATATACACTATTAGAGATAAGATAGAAAGGTAACGAAAGAATAGATAAAACAAATTACTCAATAATTTACGCTAGAAATGAGAATCAAGGTCACCAAGAAACTGTATTGATGTTAGATAAAAAGCGCAGAGAAAATTTAATACACTTTAAAGAAATAGACGAAAGAATATACATTAGAATCAAAAATACAATAGCAAACGTATTCGTAGTAAACGCTGACGCACTAACAAAAAGAGTAGCAACGGAAGGAAAAAAAATTTACCACAAACCAAGAGAAACATGCAAAAAGCTACCCAAACAAGACTTCAACGCAAAAATAAGAAGGAAAGATTTTATAAAAGATGTCAAAGGGAAACTATTCATAAACAATATCAGATAATGGAATAAAGCTATGCCACCTGGCAACACAAACAAGCATGCATATTATAATCACCAAATTTCAACATAAAAGATGCATAAAATTACATGGAATATACCGAGGAACAATAAAAGCAAACAAATAAATAATATTTTAATTAAACAGAAGAAAGAGAACATGTTAAGCTACGTATGTTCATACGTGGAACAAGCGTAGAAGCTGATCATAACTTAGTAATAGCAGAAATGAAATAAAAAAAGACGAAAACATCAGCAACATACAAAAAGAAATGTATGAGAAAGAGATTAAAAAGTTACTGCAAGAAAGCAAATTAAAAATGTTGGAAAAAAATGGGACGCAAAATAATTATAGTGCGTGCAATAAGAACAAGAAGAGTTAAACATAAAAAAATGGCTTGACAAAGACAGAGAGCAATACCAAACTCTATCAACAATTAAAGAGGGAGAAAAGAAGAAAGAATATAACCGAAAATATAGATAAACAAACATGAGAGAAATATTTATTAGAAGAAACAGAAAACTATGAAGATAAAGAAAAGACACAAAATAGAAAAAGACAATATAGAGATAATAAAATCATAAAGAGAGAAAATGAACGAAATAATAAAACAGCTAAAAAATCAGAAAGCGACAAGTATAGATTATACAGTGTGTCCCAACGATCTGGGGGTGGAAGATTACGCCTATACTGTTGATTTAAAAAAATATATTATAACGGATTCTTTTAGTCGACAACGAGGAGCATCTCGTAAAAATATTTTGGTATATACAGGGTGGCCCATTTTCGAATACCACACCAAACTTGCGTTTTTTTAAATGGAATGCCTTATATATTTTTATATATTTGAATTCTCTGTTAAATACTGAGCAAAATGATATAAAGTACTATGGATCTACGACCAACGGTTCCTGAGTTATTGACATTGTTATGTAAAAAAATGAGTCAATTGAGTAGGCTCCTGTTCCGCCATCTTTAAATATATCAAAGTAAAATTTTGGTATTTGTATTTCTAATATGTCTAGTATTGACTTCTATACTCAAATTGCAGACTCTTTTCTCTACATATACAGGGTGGTCCATTTTGCGCAATGTTATTTTTCTAATTTTTTTTAAATGGCACACCCTATATTTTATTACAGATTTGAATAGCACTTTTTACCAGCTTTCAATAGATACTCACTTTATACTCCTTATCCCTAAGTGTTTTTGAATTATTCTGTCTTAAAGTTAAAAATTGCAAAATTTTGTTACTTTTCTTGAATTTTCTTCACATCATAGTAGCCCGATTTCCGCTTGTCCCTTTTGTTCCTTAGCAACTTAACAAATGAAAGTCTCTTATTGTCAATAGTTCGTGAAATCATTGTTGATAGTAATCTGCATAGTTACCTTGTTAATAACTGGTTATCTACTTATTGTGCGATGAATTTCTCAAAAGAAGAGCTCATTAATATGACCTATGCTTTAGGATAGGCTGATAGGAACTGCTTGTTGGCGTCACGAATTTATGAACAAAAGTACCCTTTTGCTAGACATCCAAGATCTGAAGCGTTTGAACATCTTCGAGAACGATTTGAAGACACAGGAAATGTGAAATATAAAAAAAGAGATGTAGAGCAACGTACAGTTACAAACGACGAAAACGAGTTGACAGTTTTATTAAGTGTAGAAGAAAATCTTCACGTAAGTGTTCGTCAGATCGCGGTGCAAGTAGATCTTAGCAAAACTTCAATACAAAGAATTATAAGCAAACATAAATTTCACCCATACCATTTCTGCTTGCATCAAAGCCTACGACCGCAAGATTTCGCAGATCGCGTCGCATTTTGCAATACTATTATGAAAAAAATTAACCAACAACCCAATTTTATTGACTTTGTGCTATTCAGCGACGAAGCAAGTTTTAATAACGTAGGAGTCGTTAATAAACATAATATGCACTATTACTCCGTTGAAAATCCACACTGGGTACGACAGATAGACTACCAGAATCAGTGGACTGTGAATGTGTGGGGTGGTATTATCAATACGAATGTAATAGGACCTTTCTTTTTCGATGGTTCCCTGACAGGCGAAAAATATCTACAATTCCTTCACGAAGATTTACCACAGTTGCTTGAAAATGTAAATCTACATACTCGACAAACTATGTATTACCAACATGATGGAGCCCCGCCGCACTACCATAATCGAGTACGTCGGTATTTAGAACATTGGCGCGAAGATCGGTGGATAGGTCGCGGTGGTCCCATTGCTTGGCCTGCGAGATCACCCGATCTCACTCCCCTAGACTTTTTTCTTTGGGGATATGTGAAACAGGAGGTGTATAAGGATTTGCCTACTACACCGGCCAATATGAAAGTTCGAATTGAAGAGGCCTTTCGAAGAATTCAAACAACTACCCTTCAAAATGTCAAAACAACTTTCACTAGGCGGTTGGCATTGTGTATTGCTGAAAATGGAAACATTTTTGAACATTTAATATAAAATTTATAATACATTGTGTCCTTTAATTCCATTTTAAAGATTATGGTTATACTGTTCCGTTCTACGAGTAAATAATAGTTCCCCTTCTGTAGTCAATTCTTTCATTTTTCTAATTTATTTTATAGACCCTTATTGTGACAAATTCAAGAAAAGTAACAAAATTTTGCAATATTCAACTTTAAGACAGAATAATTCAAAAACACTTAGGAATAAGTAGTATAAAGTGAGTATTTATTGAAAGCTCGTAAAAAATGCTATTCAAATCTGTAATAAAATATAGGGTGTGCCATTTAAAAAAATTGAGAAAAATAACATTGCGCAAAATGGACCACCCTGTATATGTAGAGAAAAGAGTCTGCAATTTGAGTATAGAAGTCAATACTAGACATATTAGAAATACAAATACCAAAATTTTACTTTGATATATTTAAAGATGGCGGAACAGGAGCCTACTCAATTGACTCATTTTTTTACATAACAATGTCAATAACTCAGGAACCGTTGGTCGTAGATCCATAGTACTTTATATCATTTTGCTCAGTATTTAACAGAGAATTCAAATATATAAAAATATATAAGGCATTCCATTTAAAAAAACACAAGTTTGGTGTGGTACTCAAAAATGGGCCACCCTGTATATACCAAAATATTTTTACGAGATGCTCCTCGTTGTCGACTAAAAGAATCCGTTATAATATATTTTTTTAAATCAACAGTATAGGCGTAATCTTCCACCCCCAGATCGTTGGGACACACTGTATATGTAATGAAATGTTGAAATAACAGTACCAAAAGTATACTAAACTAGCGGACCCGACAGACGTTGCCCAGCATGATATACCAAGCGATTAGGATATTAAACAAAGTAAGAAATGAATGAATAAATGCATACACAAAAATTCATTCAAATCGATTCAGCAGTTTACTTGCAGTATAGATGAATAACCTATATAACGACTGCAGCGCCATCTGCCGGGTTTATTTGTGAATCTAAGCCATCCTCAAATCTACTTGAACACACACAAAAAATTTAATCAAAATCAGTCCAGTCGTTCAGACACAAGAAATATATATATAAAAATAGGAATTATTGTACCAATACAAAAAAAAAGAGACTTAAAGAATTGTAACAATTACAGGAAAATAACACTACTGAATACAACGTGTAAAATACTAACAAACACTTATACAAAAAAGTTAACGTAATACACAGAAACAATCATTGTTAAATATCAAAATAGATTTAGGACAGGAAAATCAACAATAGATGCCATACATACATTTAATCAATAAACATATAAAAAGGATAATAAAATATATTATTATCGACCTCAAACAAGTCTTTGATACCATAAAAAGAAAGACAGTAATTACAGATCCAAAAAGGACAAGAAATTAAAACAAAAATAACAATGAAATATTTTAGAGCTGTTGTACATACATATGGGGCAAGGCAAGAGGGCGTACGATCTGCAACATTATTTAATGTAGCTGTAGAAGGAGTAATAAACGAATGTGAAATCGAAGGTTTGATTACACACAAAATGGTACAAATAATCGCGTATGCTGATAATCTAGTTGTAATAACAAATAACAGAGATAAAAGAAGTTTTGAAGAAACAATCGACTAACTAAATAAAACAGCAAAGAGAAGAGGACTAGAAATCAACAAGAAAAACACAAAATATATGAAAATTATAAAAAAAATAGAAGAAAAAAAAACCAAAATAACGAAGTATGAGATTAGATTATAGTAAGATATAGGTAACATAAATAATAAAAGCATAGAAGTCGCGCAAAGAATAAAATTTAGACGCAATGCATTCTATGATTACAAGGAAATAATGAAAAGTACAAAGATAAGCAGAAAGACGAAGCTAATGATATATGAATCAGCTATACGGTTAATATGCAAGAGAAATCATCTGCCTAACCAATATCAAGAGGAAGAGAAAATGAAGATTAAAAAAAAATAATAATACCAAAAATATTGGGACGCAACAATATAAATGGAGAATACAGACGACTGAAGAATAAAACAATTGAAGAAGTATTGCAAAATGAAACCATAACAAAAGTAATTAAAGCAAAGAGCGAATTAAATGGTATGTACATAAAAAAGAGTCCTAAAATACGACAAAAGGATTAGGTTATAAACGATATAAAAAAGATGGGAACAACCCGAGTAAAAGAAAGAAGACAGGATCGGAAAGAAAGGCAAAAAGTACATCAAATCAGCATATCAGTCTACAAGAAACAATTGTGAGAATGCACAGCAGAGTGACGAACTGCTATGCAAGAAAATTAGTCTGAAGATCTCATTTGAGCGGCTTGAATTCCAAAATGTAAAGTACAGCCATCTATTATATAAACATAATCACATATTAAAACTCTTAAAACTTAGTATGTAACGAATAAATTAACTTTAGTCATAAAAAAATGTTACGTAAAACAAATTTTTACCAAAAATTATTATTTTGGCCTTAATGTGTTGTGGATTGTTTTGGTGTCACTTAATACTTTGATCAATAAAAACTACTGTTTTAATGTTATTTTAACAAATAAAATTTATAAATCAATGCAAAGAAAATTTTTGATCGGTTAATTGTCAGGATTCTTTGATTTAATAGTTTAATCTGTTACTAATTAAAATCACAACAAACTTTCTGCGATTTTTTTTATTTGCAATTTGTTTTTTATTTGTTTCTATAAATTTAAAATTGTTTTCTGAAATATGCAGCAATGTTTCCATTAGAAATAATTTGAAAATAATAGAAAATCCATAATTTGATATGCATAAACCTAATTGTATTGACCAAACAAGTTATGCAAATGTTTCATTGGATTACAATCTTGTTTATGCGTTTCTCAAATGTACACAATACAATATAATATGGTCCATGAGTTAAATCTTTTACTAATAAAGGCTTAGTGAAATATAGAATTTACGATACTATATATACAGTTATTGTATTTGAATTTTTCAATACTAAATTAATCGATTGTACAGTAATTGTTTTAGTTTTTTCTTATGTTTAGAACTTTGATTAATACATTTTATTTTATTGCGTATTTACCTAAGTAGGCGCACTTACCTTTCAATTTTTAGTAAAATGTATATTTATTTTGTTACACAATATCACCAACACGTGAGAGATATAAAATACATAGAATATATCACAAGCATTATGGTTTCTTTTAAAATTTGATATCATTTGCATACAATCGAGAAGTGATGATGTACGCATTTCATATAACAGCATATGTTAAAAAATATGACGAGAGTGTGTAAACTTTTACATAGTTTACTTGAAAGCAACAACTAAGAATCCAATAAATCACATAACGTTTATCCGTAAAACTGACACGCAATAGCTGAATATCGTCCCAATCACTACTAATACACCACTAAGTAGTAATAAAATTTACAGTCCGCATGAGGTCCCCACACATTAGTATTCATCGCTTGCATTCAGCATAGGACAGTAAATGACCCTTCCTTTTTCAAAGCAAATTAAATCTAATGAGACTATAAAAGCAGGTTACGACTAAAAGATTATAGGGCACATATGCGAATAGTTATGTAGTTACTTACCTCCTTGCGTTAGAAACTGCGATTCTTGACTATTTTGACTTGTTTCGCCTACCGGTAATGAATATTCCGCTCTTCTTCTAAGCGTGGCTGAATGCAACGAAGGTCCTCTTGGTGGTACTTCCGGAGGTGCAGGTTCCGGGGGAGATTCTTCACCTCCTACAAAAGTATATATTTGCTTTATATAAACTATATTGGTAATACTATACTACAGTATAGTATAAGCATAATTGTCCAAAATAGCTTTTGAACGTATAGGTACAAATTCTCTTAAAAAAGCTTTTACTTTTCATGTTTAAATAGGCATATTGTAAACTTCAAAACCACTTAAAATAATTTAACCAAATATGAATTTATACTGTTTGATTATTATTAGACAAATAAATATTTGTATCAATTTTATTGGTTTAATATAATATACATGTAAAATAATAATGTTACTAAACAAATAATAACGTTACTGTATTAATGCTTTAAGGATTTTGATTAAAATATTCTAGTGGTAATCAATAAATCCAAAACATTTGTTAAATGTACCACCAATTTGATGTATTAATTATATTTTAGTAATATACTGTAACCTAAACAAATTTGCATAATAAACATAAATTTAAGCTTAGATTTCTTTTTAACAATAGTTTTGTTGAATATTTTAAATTTAAAAATTACTTTCTTATGATTATAATAACAATAGCATTTCAAGTCGTAAGTTTTTTAAATAAATTAATATGATTGAATTAGATTTATTGAAATATAAAATTATAAAAACATAAATAGAAACGGTGCAAAAACAGGATAGTAAAAATAACTAACAATAAAGAAGTTGAAATAAAATAATACAAATGACAAAACTTCTTAACAAACAAAATTAAAAATGAAAAAAAATGTGATAAAATAAAAAAATAAGTTTAAAACGTTAAAATTGGTAATACGGGAGATATGTTTTTAATCAAAAATAAAAACATACGTAGCCAGTTATAAACTCGCTGTATCTGTCTCTTGCATTTTTAGACTAACGGAAAGTCATTTAAGTGGTAGATATAAAATACAGTGTCAAAAAAAATCATATGGCAACAGTTTCTACTACGTGCCAATAATGGCATATTGATCTACAGGTTTAGAAAAGTGATAGTTTTAGAGTGAGCGTAAATGTTTAAATTTACACAAATTGCATGTCACTTTTCTAACGTGTACCTCACGACGAAAATATCGCTATTATGAAAATTTTACAGAATAAAATGTTATCAAGGTATGTCGTGCATTTGCTGATATAGTAGCAAAGCATATGAGCAAGTGAATAATTTGTCAAAAAATGTTAATTGAAAATAAGTCAATCAAACGCAAATAATGAAAAAATGGTATAAGAAGCAGTCAACTTTATTACTTAAAAAGTCTAAAGCAAAGTACGCAAAATTTTTCCAGCAGTTGTTCTATGGTTGGAGAAATAAAAAAAATGTGCAAGGGGCAAATAAAGATATTCTTATTGCGTATTTTGCTGAAAAATTTTTGTTATTTACACCATTTCTAAGCAGTGATTTTCACATTCACATTCTTGGGTGAAAACTCTTAAAGCTCCGACACTATAGTCAGTGTATTCGATGTTGAAAAGTACAAATAAATAAAAATGTAGATATTTCTGCATATAAAAAGTGGGCGGGCTTACCTGAAACGTTAAAATGACGGTTATGGGACAAAGCAATCTCGAGTTCTATCCATGGATAATATTTTAGAGAAAAAGTTACTAATTCCAGTTTTTTGCTTATCAAGATGTGTTAATTGCGTTGCATGGAGCATTTCAGGCAAACCAATTGCTTATTAAAAGCAGATTATAGATATATGTATTTCGGTCATAACAAGAAAAGACGAGTCTTTACAGTCTTTTACAATTCACTAAAAAAAATTGCTTGGTACTTAGGGCTACCTGAGTTCTACAAGTCTTTGTTTTCAAAGGACATTAGCAATTTTTTGGACCAAGTGTGAAGCTGACATTTAAGTTTTGAAGAAACACGGCGGTTGGCGTAGTAGTGTAAAATATATATCAAGAATAGCATAAAAAAAAATAAAAATGTAGAAAAAAATTTAATAGATTGTCTGAAGAGCAATCTTCGACTTCTGAAATGTCAACTACTAACTGCGCTTTTTGAATTTAGTTGTGACCTAAAATATTTAACTCGTTTTGTGTCAAATTTTTGTTGAGCACAATTGATAATTAATCTTTTATACAAATTTTTTTAAGTCGTTATAATTATCTTTACTGGAAGCTTTTCACAATTTTTAAACTTATTATAATAATGTAATGTTTGTACTTTATCAACAATTTTATTAATTTTTAAAATTAAAAATTCAAATACATACCCATGTATGATGATACCTAATTTTATAGGAGAAACCGCATGTCGTTAACAGAATTTATTATTCTCTTCTCTTACCAACATTTTTTGTTTTTGATTAAATCCAAATCAGCATAGAATCTTATGTTTTCGCGGTTTTCTTGGTTACGATTAAAGGTGACTTTCGGCTTAGACCGCGTCGTAGTTGAATACCGTAAAACCGTGTAACTTGGAACCGGAGTACAACTTGGAACGAAACTTTGTTATGTAAAATTTAATATAAAAACTGGCAATAATGCTTTTATAGTAGTTCAAAAGCATTACGCCAGTTATTAGTCATTCCGTTTGTGCCGGGAAAAAATAAAAGCGTTTTGATCAGTGTCCAAGAGATTATTTTAATGCGATTTTAAAATTATTGTTGAAAAACGTAAAAAATAAGCACGAAAAAACTTCTCCGATACAAGTAAGTAAATATAAAACAAAATAGTTAGTAAATTGAGGTTATATTCTATAAATGTAAAGCTGAAGGCTAGCATATGTTTTGATATTGAAACTCAGCGGCGTTGCCAGATGTAATAAAATGTTTGTATGTTGGTACATATTTTTTTTAAGTATGAAAACTTGGAACGGCGTTCTAAGTTTTCAGGCATTGTACCAAGTTTTCGACCCATATACAAAAATGGTCAAATTTGTGTAACTGCTTCTTAATCTTAGGTACTCCTTAGATATCTACCTTATTTTATACCTACTTTTATTTTTAGAACCTAGCATCTTATATGCCACGAACTAGAAAAACACCCGCGGCTCGGAAATACGCGGGATATTCAATCGATGCTCTTGAAAGAGCCCTAGATGAAATTAAAAAGAAAAAAATTTCGTTAGTTAAGCATCCAAACAGTATGCAATATCCCTTGGCACATTATCTCGCAAATCCCGAGGATTGCAAATGAATAAGTATGGAAGACCGACAGTTCTTTCAAGTGCGGACGAAAATCGCATTGTCGAGGGGTTGCAAATAGCGGCGAAGTGGGGGTTTCCTTTTACCATACGGGACCTACAGAATCTTGTACAGTCTTACATACTAGAAATTGGACGAACAGAGCCTCGTTTTAAAGATAATAAACCAGGAAAATATTGGGTTGTGCATTTCCGTAACCGACATCCCCAACTCACTAATAGATTTGCAGAAAATATAAAGAGAAATAGGGCGCAGGTGTCCCACGAAACGATTTCTACTTATTTTGAAAATTTAGCAACTTCGTTAACAGATGTGCCTTCAGAAGCCATCATCAACTATGATGAAAGCAATCTAACGGATGACCCAGGACGATCGAAAGTATTAGTTAAAAAGGGCACTAAGCATCCAGAGCACTGTTTAGATAGTTCAAAATCGAGTATCTCTAATATGTTTGCATGTAGTGCCAGTGGTGTTTTCCTGCCTCCGTATATAATATATAAAGCGGAGCACATCTACAATTCTTGGACTGAAAGAGGGCCTAAAGGAGCAAGATACAACAGGTCAAAATCTGGCTGGATGGATGGAAAGTTATTTGAGGACTGGTTTCTATCAGTGCTTTTGCCATACATGAGAAAGTTGGGCTCTGGTCCAAAAGTTGTAATTGGCGACAACTTATCCAGTCACTTATCCGAGACTGTGATAAAAGAATGCCAGAAACATAACATAAGATTTATTCTTTTACCTGCAAATAGTACGCACCTATGCCAGCCACTAGACGTTAGTGTATTTAGAAGTTTAAAAGCTGCATGGCGTAAAAATCTTCTACAGTGGAAATTATCCAATAAGGGTTGTGTTCCGAAAAGCCAATTTCCATCCTTGTTGCGTGAAACTCTCGACACCATAAAAGAAAATTTGCCAGCCATAATACAATCAGGTTTCCGAGCAACTGGGACTCATCCCATCAATAAAAACCAAGTTTTAAAAAGAATACCTGGGGTAATCGAGGAGGAACGCCAAAATGAAACTGCACTTACTTCTGTACTTCAGACACACCTCCAGACAATGCGGTATGGGAAGGTAAAAGCCTCAGAACGGAAGAAGATGAGACTTAATGTTGTGCCGGGTGCAAGCATCTCTGGGCTTGAGACGCATAGTACTTCTTCAGATGACATCGATACCACCAACATTTCCCTTCACGACACAGACTCATCGGCCGGAGAAGAAGATTTTAGTGATCTACGTGATGATAACGACTTAGGTGATAATGTGCGAGAAGATGAAAATGGGATTCAAGCACCACAAAGCGATGAAATTGAAGAAGGCAGTTTTGTACTGGTTGCTTTCCCCCTTGAAGGGAAAATCAATAAATTTCGAAATTATGTGGGAGAAGTTTTAAAAATAACGGAACACGACAAATCTTATGAATGTAAATTTCTACGAAGTCTTAGATTATTGAAAGATATTTTTACCTACCCAGACGCAGAGGATGTATGCACAATAGAAAAAAAGCAAATAATCCAGACGTTAACGGTTGCCAAAAGAATTGGCGCTGCAAAAATAGTTTTGGAGAAACCCGTTAATGTTTAAATCGCGCAGATATGTATACCTACCGTCTAAACAAAATATTATTATGTTAGTATTAGGCATTTGTAGAATAGGTACAAGTTTTATTTTTGTGTATTTTTGTTATTAAACATTACTTATATAACCTACTTTGAGTAAAAAGCATTAAAATGGAGTTTTCTTGTTAGATTTTTGATATAATGTACCACTGACGTCGGTAAAATGTGTCTATAATGTTCCAGGTTACCTTACTATACGTTAACTTGGAGCAAATATTGATTTTAAACAGTCGTTCCAAGTTGTCATTTTTGAGGGTAACATGGAACACCAAACTTTTTTTTAAATAATTACTTATGATTACGAAATTCAGCATAACGGACTTCACTTCTTGGAAGGTTGACCTCTCATACAAACTAGTGATTGTTCAAAATTGCCATAATTTACTTTTCGGAAACATGGCACCTGCTTATTCTAAAAAAGTGTTCCAAGTTACACGGTTTTACGGTACCCAGACTTTTTAGGCTTGGTTCTAATCTATCCTTAAAAATCAAAACAAGAAGTAAAACTTGGCTTTTACTGTATTGTCGTTTGTGAACCTAAAAAAAACTGACATTGCAGCTTGCATCTTTACAGTGGTAAATGTCACTAAAGGAAAAAGTGTAAGTAACGGTCAGTTCGTTTTTTTTTTCACGAACGACAATACGGCAAAGGCCAAGTTCCACTTCCTGTTTTGGTTCTCAATGAAAGATTAGAACTAAGCTAAAAAGATTAGAACTAAGCTAAAAAGTCTGGGTTTAAAACTACAACGCGGTCTAAACCGAAAGTCGCATATAATCAAATCCAAATTACCAAATTTAACTTCTTTTTTTATAGCTTTTTTTACTTTTTTTTAGTTTTTAATTAAATTGTAATGTCGTTTCATCACAATGCTTATATTTCTGCTAATCATGCCAATATAAATATAGTTACAATTTAGTTGGTTACACTCGAATTAAATACCAAATTATTGGATTTTAGAAAAGCAAACGTATGATGGCATTTAATATTGTGAATCACATATATTTGACACTACAGTGTTCTTTTTATTCATGTGATAGTATCTTCTAATTTAGTCATTTTTTTTAAATTGACGAAATATATGGTTTACATATGAAAACAACAAATGAGTAGCAAACAATATACTTCTAGATTTAAACTGTTTTCCAAATTATGCATATATATCAGCATCATTACAAATTTTTGATAAACACGATTCCACCAAAAAACTTTGTCTATTAGATTTTTTAAAGGAAACATGACAATCATTCAAAAGTTTACCAATTGTAAGTAAAACTCAACAGATAGTAGGTACATTAAGAAACAAACTTTATATACCGAGACTTCGTTCTCAAAGTCGAACTTAGGATTTTAACTTGGTATTGAAAATTTTTGCTAATTGTTGCTTGCAAAGTTAATTTAGAAAGAAAGTAATACTATTAATAGAAAGAGAAAATTATTGCAATTTAAATAATACTACTAATAAGACTAAAAATGCGATTTATTATTTTAAAACACTAACGTAAAATATGACAGTTTTTAAATAGAATTAGCCTTGATGTTAGACTTTGGCAGCAAATTTTTGTTATAATGCTTGTTTGTCAATAGGAATCTGACGTATTGAAATTTATTTACATAATAATAAATAATTATACTAATGGGGAAAGAGTTTTTATGGCGCTAATTTTAGAAAAGATCGAGATTTGTCAGTACATACTATTAAAAAACGTGTACAAAAATTTGAAAATTTTACAAATATTTTGCAAGAATCGGAAAAGAGAGGTTGTATGTAATAATATTTTTAATAAAATAAAATGTTTTAAAATAACAACCATATTACAGAAAGTGTTGACCGCACAGAAGAGCGTGTTTTGGCAATGTTAAATGCGAACTATACAGTTTGCGGCAAATTTCCGTTGAAGTTGCAACTTGCGAGTATGGAATATATAAAAAAAAACAAACATAAATATCATCTATAAGGAAATTTAAATTCAGAATAGTGTTTAGATCTTTCAGTAACAAAGGTGTTTTACCTTTATGCATTGGAAAAAGTTGCAAAATAAAATCAAGAAATCTGATTCAAACAAGATGGCTGTCCCGCGAATTATTTCTAAATCATTGGATTGGCAAGGGTGGTGCTATAAATTTGCCATCAAGGTTCCCTTATTTATCACTTGCGACTTTTTTGTGTGGGAATAAAATTTATAAGAGACGCCACCCAGGCATTAATTCTTTGAGAGAAGCAATAGTTGCAGAATGCGCGTTAATTTCAGACAGTGGGCTAACGTAAGAAATTGTTTCTTTAACAACCAAGGGCATTGCTTAGCTAAAAACTGGGAATTATTTCAATATTTACTATAATTTGTTTCATTAAGTATTTTTATTACTTAAAAAAATAATAACTTAAATAAAAATTGAATATATCTGTTAGTTGCCTATGTTCGACTTTGACAGTGGACACCCGGTATACATATCAAAACTAACCAAAAAACAAGAACCTAGGGGTATTGAAATGTTTCAATTTATTTATAAGATTAAAGAAATTTTGAACAACGGATTCGTTCTTTAAAGATTGTTTAGCTACGGCGTCAACAAGTAAGTTGGAGAAGAAGATCCAAAAATGATTAGTTATTTTAATGTTAATCAACAAATTTGTTGGCTACACTACCGCATCAACTGTTTTTGATAAAAAAAATAGTATAGTCGTTATTTTGTGTTTTCTTAAAATTGATTTACAATTTAAGGCTATAGTTTATGCAAGTGTTTTTTAAATGAAAATATTTTAGAACGGTTATTATTTTGTGTTATAAGTAACGTAGGGAAAGCTGTCAAAATACCGACATAATATTCGTTAATCGTTACGGCAATGTAATGTGTGAAGATTTATGTTTTAAAATATTAGAAAAAAACCGAATTAATTATAATAAGTAAGAAATATAAAAATATAAAATTCGCAATTCAGTAATACTATTGCAGCTTTCTCAAAGTAATTGGAAACTTCGACAAAATGATCGAGAAACGTGGAACATTCTTGATGCAGATAACGGAAGAATATAAAAAGTGTTTGGAAGAAGTTGGGTCCGTTTTTCGAAGTAAATCGGAATAGACTTTGTCGGTGCTCAAATAAATATAACGTCGCAAACGTGTTGTAAACATAAACAAATACTTGTAGATAAATAAAAAAATGCGGACAGTAAATATCTAGTGATAGTATTATATAAGCAAACGTAAATTGTTTTTCTTAATTATCTTTAGATCTAATTAGTTACGTTTACTTCTACGTGTAAATAGTTAGTTTTAAATAAATTAACTTTAAAATTCGTTACATTATTCATAGACAATCAACGCTAATAGTTATTTACGCGATGGATGCGCGTAGCAAAACGTATTTGAAAGTAACGAATCGGTATTTCTAACCTCATAAAATTCCGGTTACTTAATAACGAATACATAATAATAAGTACCTATTTGTAATGAGAAGAGAGTAACGAATATTATACCTAAAACTAACGAATAGTTACGTACCGAGAAGTTACTAAAACTCCTAAAACTTACATCATCAGCGTTAACAACTAAATTAGAGAAGAAGATGCAAAAATGATTAGTCTTTAAAAAATTAATTAAAAATTATAGTTTTAATTGAATTTATCTGTTACATTATAGTTAGAAGATTTTCTTTGTTCTTTGATTTCTTTTTGCGATGTTTTATCGTTTTTTTTTGTGGCATAACATTTGTACCACATGACCCTAACAATTAGATTGGTAGTGCCAATTGCATGCGACACAAATTCCTAAATTTCAAGGAAGTCGTCTGTAAACAACAAAAAACAGTGTTGTGAATAATTTAATTGCTCTAAGTGAACATAAACACAATGGGCGATTACAAACTGGAGCAGAAACGTCTGGTAAAGCTGTGAAATGATCTATTGTCTGAGGAAGATAGTAAGCTTAGTATAATTTCTGATGTTTTTTCGCCAGATGCCTACAGTCCCGGTTCATAAGTTCTAAGTGATACGAAAAATTACGAAAAGGAGTAAAATACAGCCAGAAATAAATAAATATTGTGATGCATTGTGGTGCATACGCTACCAAAATCACTAAATAGATTTTAAATAGTTTTTGAAGTAAATATGATAAGGTTAGATTATAGTCATTCTCTTAATATACAACCACATTTGTCTGTACGTACTTATATAAGCAATACAGAAGAAGAAGAAAACAAAAAGAATCAAGATGTTCTAAGTAACCTACAGTGGAACCCTGTTGACGATTCCTCTTTCAAGAAGTTTGATTTTGATGAGAATGGCACAAGAATTACAGCTGATATCTACAAAGAATATATCAGCAAAGATCCTTATAATTTTTTAAGATGATTATATGTGACAAAATAATCACGCTTATGGTCAACGAAACAAATCTTTATGCTGAACAATCTGAAAGTCTAAAGTAGCACACATCAAACTGTGGACTCCAACTGACATTTTTGAAATGAAACGGTTCTCGGTATATTGTTATGGATGAGCTTGTTTAGATTGCCCACGAAATAATCATATTAAAAAAATTAGCATTATATAAAAATTAAATCAACCAACTTATATCCAGAAATTTATTTGAATTACTGCTAAAGATATGGTATTTTCGCAACATTAATAATTGCAGACAATCGAAGTAGGAAAATCAATCCGCTTCTTGAAAAACTTATATAAAACTTAAAAAAAGTGTCAATGCTTGGTAAAAAAGTGTGTATTGGTGAGACAATGGTGCTATTTTGTGAGCCTCTACGATTTTGACAATAAATTAAAAATAAGCGCTATAAGTTTGATATGTGTAAGGAAAAATGCACACCCATAATATTCGGGTTTATTGTGATACAGATACCGCAAACGACCGTCAGTTATCTTCAAATGTAGTGTTTGCACTAATGGATAACCTTCTAAATTCTGGTTGGGAACAGATAACTACCCAGTAAACACGGATTGAAACTGTTACAGTCACAAGATTAAAACAATTGTTTCATTACGTTGTTTCGTGTTAGTTCCATTTTTATATCATTTACATGTAACTGACAGTGAATAAATTGAAAGAGTTCCGATTTTTCACAATCAGTTTTAAACCGTTTCAGTACTTGCAATTTTTTTCCTATAATCAGCAACCGTCTAAAAACTGATTTATTAAAACCGAATATTTTTTGAATAACTAGAATTGTTTGAAGATCGATTAAAAAAGATTGAATTATTTTCAAAACAGTGGAATCGTTATAGTAAAAACGAATACTTTGTCATTAGTCAGCATTAGTCGTTGCTATACCTTTGATTACTGTCGTCAACGCTTGCACTGCAAATTATTATCTTTTCACTTGTTCGGTTCTAGTTTGATAAGTGATGCTGTGGGTACAATTACGAAATGGAACAATAAACGGTAAGTCAGAACATCTTATTATAATCCATAAATGTAATCAATATTATTATCATTTTTGTTCTTTATGTATCATGTTTTAATTTGTATAAAAAAATGTAAATTAACACACATGGTTGCGTTAATGTAGATTGCGTAAATCTGATGATACTTTAGGATTTATAATTACAGTTGAATTCTTCAAGTTTTCTATACGATTATGTACAGCTAAAAGTATTTACAGTGTTTTCTTATGATTGCTAAAGTGATATTTATATTAAGTTTGTGTTGTTTTTGATTAAAAAAATGTAATTAATTTTGTGTAACTCTATGATTATGTATGTATATAAATGAAATATTTATTTCTATGTTACAGATGCGGTTAAAAGTTGCTACCCAACAGTAACTGATGCAGTTTTCGAGGCTTCTGTGAAAAGACCACATCAAAGAAAGTTGCAATATGTAAAAAACTCAATGTGATATTGTATTTAAAAATATTTATTGTGCAATAAACTTTGAAACGTGCATTCGAAAATGTATTATTATATTATTGAAAGAATTGTTTTAGTTCAGTATTGAAACAAGAAAATCATATATTTATTGATCATTTAGTATCAGTTCAAGAACGAAGTTTTTAAAACGTAAACCGAATGCAACATTTATTTTGCAACAGATTTGAATTTAAAATACCGAAACTATACTGATTCAAATAAGTGAAACAGCAATGGACTTATAGCTATTTTATTGCAGTTAGGTTTTTTTTATGTTTGAAACAAGAGTGAATCATAATTTTATTCACACTCAGTTAGTAACGTACAGTTTCCCGAACCTCTTAAAGGTTGGTAAGTGAGCGGTTTCCATGGTTAAAAAAAACGAGTATGTAATGAAACCTCGCGGTCAGTAATGTGCACTTTCCGAACCTGTAATTTGTGTGTGTTTTGTTTTAACTAATTTGATAAAATGACAATCATAAATTAAATTCGTATATGTCAATTGTGAAGTGTGCCTACTACGTTTTAATTTTTTACCGAAATAAACGATAATATTTTGGAAGTAGGTTTTCATTCATTTTTTATTAGTTTTATGTTATTTATTTTATTTAATGGCTGATTGTGAATAAAATTGTATACAAACCTTGGCAAAAGTGTTCCATTTGTCTCGAGAACTAGTTCACCTCGAGGCTATGCCTCTCCGTAAACTATAGTTCTGTCGACAGAAATGGAATATTTTCCGCCTCGGTATGTAATATACTATTTTTGTTTTGAAACTGTTACTAAACATTATCAATTTTGTGTTTACTGGGTACTTTACAAGTGTCTCCTTATTAACTAAATTACTAAAACAGAAGACACACGTTGTCGGCACCGTCCGCAGCAACCGCAAATATAACCCAAACAAATGTAACAAAAAAATTATATTTAAAGAAATCTACGCCAAAGAAAGTGACTACTGAATAATGGTTATAAAAACGAGATGCGCTTATGCTAAGCACATTGCATAAAGATAACACAAAAGAAGTACCGCAAAGAGGGATTTAATTGAAAACCCTAAAGCAATAATAAATTATAATTTAGATCAAAACATTCGCTTCTTGGTAATATTCCTTGAGTCACCGATTAAATTAATGATCCCTTCGTATAAGAGAAAACAAGGAAACAAGTCCAGTTAATCTGCGACGTTTCGTTCTTATAATTAGCACACCTCATCAGACCTCTCCTTTATTTGGTGAGAAACATATAAAAACAGTGTATAAATAGCTAACAAACATAAAAAAAGGGTCAATAGAAAAACAAAAAAAACTATCCAACCGTTAATCCTAATTGTAAAAATTTGTTTTTATAATTTAAAACTGAAAAGGCACAATCTATATTAAAAACTAACAGGGGTGAACAACAAAATATTAGAACCACGTAGTCAAAAAGAATAAATAATAATAATTAATTAATGACATAATAAAACAATAATTTGAAAACATTTAAGAACATAAAACAACATCAGAAGAATGAACGATTTTTGGTAATGGAATTAACACAAGGTGAAAGGTGTATTTGATAAGGAACTAAACAAGTAATTTGTTTGGTCAAGGTAGATAAGACAAAATATTATAAATGACAGCACTAATTAAATATTTTTTTGAATAGAAGTTTGATTATAGAAACGCTAGATTTAAGTTAATTAAGTCAGTTAAGTTAAGTAAGGTATAGAATTTTTTTTCGTATAGAATTTGTTATAGAATAGTATATTAAAACACAAGTTACAGAATGAACGCGCTTCAATCACGAGACCGGGTTCCACACACGAGCCGCGCAGCGGCGAGTTATGAAGCGGTAGAGTTATTGAAACGTATTCTATGACGTGTGTTTTATACTATTTCCTCTATTTTGATACAATAATTAATATTTTTCGTATAATTTTAATTTTAAAACAACATTTGGAAACTTTATTATTCTATTGAATTGGCAACAGTTACACTTCGACATATTGAAATTTATGTGTTAACCTAAAATCATACGAAATTATCTCTTTATACTTTTATAAGTAAATAATTTTGAATTAATAAAACGTGTTTATTTTATCTTGTCATCAAAATTTGAATTTCAATTGTTAAATTCCAATAATTTCGATTTCTTCTTCATGTAACGTCAATTTACGATGCAGAGATAGCAACTTTGAAAAAACTAACATTACTAAAATTCGTGTAAGAGTTTGCTTATTCTTACACGGATTTTAGTGTAAGAATGGCTAATTCTCATGTCGAAATAAAGAAAGTATTATTATTATATAGTGTTATATTGATAGTGTCGTTTTTTAGTACCCAGTGATATGATGACTATAAGACCTGGTACGTTAATTAAACTCGCATACCCCATTACATTAATGTTAGTACTCTACTTCACCTAGTAGTCGTAGGAGAAAAATCGGAATTGGGAGTCGGACTGTTTGTGGTGAGTAGGCGCCTGATTAGATAGAACGGGTAATTGTTATGAAATATTTTTTGTAGGAACTTTCTTGTGGAATTAAGGGCTACTTAGTACCAAGATTTTGTTTTTGATAGATTTATAGATGTTCATTTTTTAGATATGGGAATGTTTAAAAAAAAAATTCTATTTGCTGCCATAGTCGTAGGGTATCATTCAAACAAGATATTGGAGTTTTTTTCATAAGGAGGATATCTAAGAAAAGAATTTGGTTATTGTTTTCTATTTCTATGGAGAACTGTAAGGCCAGATTGTAACTGTTAAAAATGAGTTATTGTTTATTTGGTTTTTAGGAATACATGCTATCACATCATCAAAAAAGAAAAATGGGAGTGAAGTTGAAGTTGCTAGTAATCGACGTTAACAAATCATGCATGGTTGGGTTAGCAAGAATAGGACAAAAGGGATTGCTTATTGCAGTACCACAAATATGTTTATAAAATTGTCCATTACAAAGGAAATAGCTCGAATCAAATAGGAAACTAATGATATCAATAAATTATTTCTAAGTGTTGTAAAATCAGTTATTATAGGCCAATATTTACTAATTATTCTATGATTAGATATTTTGAAATGTTTGTAAATAATGAAGTGACATCAAACTAAATCAGAATAAAATTATCTGGTACAACAGCGTTAGTGATTTTTTTCTTAGGACCTAAAGAATTTAAAAATATATGAAATGTTGGTGCAATATCTGACATAAATTTAGATAAAAAATATGTAGGTGACCCCATCCACGGCATAATTAGTCTAACGGGATAGTTAGCTTTGTAGATTTTTATCAACCCGTAGTATTTGGAAGGAACACCTGTGTAGCAGACCAATTTTTTATAAGTTGGTCAATATAACCACTATTTATGAGAAATTTAACAATACAATTGTTCCTCCTTTGTACAATACTAGTGTGATCAACATTTACTTTTTTGTAAGTGTCAAGATCATTTAATAAAATGTCTAATTTATTATCGTAATTGTGTTTGGTAATTAATTTAAATTTAACAAACACGATTACAATAATAAATTTTATTTAATTTTTTTTATAATATTTTTTAAATATTCTTAAAAGGCTTCCAATTTCTAGTCGTTCTAGTCACAATAATTCTTTTAAGTTATTTTTCTGTGTCTTGATAAAATCAATTAACATCAAAATAAAAGCAGTAGTTTTCGAAAACAATTGAAAAACTATAACAGACAAACTACATCACGCCATTATAACTTAATCACTTAGAATATACAGAAATAATAATTAATTGATATGTGTAATGTGTCCCCCATTGTTTCAAACACAGAATCGATCTTTTCTTAGTAAATTTCTAAGTGCCTTTTGTAAAATGTAGCAAGGTATTTGACGACTTTTGAGGTCTTCAATGATGTCACTAAGCCATACGTTGATAGAAAATAACGTATCGCTCCAAACTATGGTATTAAGTACCCCAAAACAAGAATTTTATCGTTTTTTATAGGACCTTTCTGTAAATCTGTCAGTTTTGCATAGATTTGTTTCCAGTCTACTAAAGATTTGGGGATATGGTTGTCGCCGCAAAGAATACAAATTTAAATACATTTCACTTGTCTCCAGTATGTTATCGTTGCACAGAATAAAAACTCTTAAGATATCAATTTTTTTGTTATTTGTGTAATTATTGTTTGTTTCCATTGTGACTAACAGTCAAAATTAAAAATAAAGAATAATTTACCTAGTATAAACAATGTTCGTGACTACTCTCTTTCATTTGTTTCCTAAGACTACTGTTCTTATTTTAATGCTTTTATTGACATTTATCAGAATACAGAAAAATAATTTATAAAAATTACTAGAATAACCATGACAATAAGAAATTGTTTGGTATCCTTGTAAAGAAAATTTTAAGTCATTTTAGAATATTTACAAAATCAGTTAGCGTTCTTTTAAAAGTATTTACTCATTTGTTTTTGTGTAATTATTTTTTTTGAACATGTAGCATTATTATGCATTAAATGTAGATACCTCTATCTTTGTAATAAAATTTTATAAAATCAATATGTATCAGTATGTTTGTATTTAGAAGCAGTTAGTGTCCTTTTGTTTCTGTTTTTTGGGTGTACACGCTATAAAACTAAAAAAAATTATAAAAGAAAGGGTAGAAGACAAATTACATTAATAACTTGAAAATAGCAAACGGATCTCTGCCTAAATATTGTCAAAGTAGAAGGAAAAATGTTTCATTAAAAAATCACATTTCATTGCCGCAAAAATTTTGTTTTTAACGGACAGATTGGTATTTTTGTAAGTTTATTTTTATACCGCACAAATCAGATTTTATCTCACAAATAGTTTGAACGTTTCAAACCAGCAGTTTTAACAATACATTAAAAAATACCTAAAATAAAAAATTTTTTTCTTAGAAGTCAAATTTAAGCATTTCACTGAAATCAACAAAAAATATCTCATAATTCATTACGCGTCTAAAAATACGACCGGAATAACCGTAATAATTCAGTAATTCTTTTTTTAGGTGTGTTATTAATTGTCTAAGTTACAGGTAAATATTACTGTTTTTGTTTGACTCAATTTTGTAAAATATTTTTAACAAATCCAGATCGATTTTGTACTAAAACTAATGAAAAATTAATTTTTAAAAGTTTCTGTAAGTACTGATACTATACAAATATATAAATTTTTGGAAGAGTTCTATAGCAAGAATGGTCGCTAACATTTTTCATTTAGATTCTTTATAGAATGAATTCGCACTGTATAATATTCATGAAAGGAAGGAAATGAAAGTAAGGATGCATTAAAAAAGAATAACCATGAAGTAGGTACATATTGCAGCTGAATATTTCAGTTAAATAAGTAAGTTAGTAAGTATTTTTCTTTATAAAAAGAACAAGTTTTTGATACGTATTTCGATTGCACTATAAATTGTTGATTGTCGTGTTGTTTATTATTCATGAGACGTACAATTGAATTAAAAAAAACAAATAAATCTAAGCAATATACGGGGTATTAAATATTTTAACTGCACCAGACAGTATGCAATCTAAAGTTTGAGTAAAGTTAAACAATCTTAATTGGTGGTTTTAGATTTTGTTAGAATGCGCTTGCAATACGAACGTGATATATTCTACGAACAATATCGTAACTGTCTTTGGTTAACAAAATGTCTACGACTACCAATTTTAATTACAAAAGCATAAATGCTGCAACGTCTCACTAAATTTATAAAATTTGTCATCTGTACGATGCATTTCATGCTATTTGAAATTAAACACTTTCCAAAGATAATAACTTTTAGTAAAAAAAATGAAGGTGAAATCTTTATTTATGTATTTAATTCAAACACCACAATCGTGCACATTTGGCGTTAATCACAGAAAATTATTACACTTGGTTTAACGATAAAGTTTTTCTGTTAGAATCGAGTTATAAATTAGTTTTATGGTAAACATTTTATGTCAAGTATAGTGTAACCACTAACTTTCTAGAAAAAAATGCGATTAACCTCTGGTAAAAAAACTTTCCCTTAATTAATGCTGTTATCAATGTTTACAATTACGTTAAGCAACGTTGAGAATGCACTGGAGGGATTATAGAATGAAAGCGGACAGCGGACAGTGGATTTGCGATCTAATTATAAAGTTACCCCAAAACTTCCATCCCCAAAGCTTTTCGCTTTAATGGAGTATATGACGTAAGGTACTTTTTTTATTTTTAAAGCTATTTTAATATGGTTTTAAATCTCTTCTATAACGTAACAGCAAAAGAGCACTTGAATTCGCTTTTGCGTGTCGTACAGAGAATCACATAATTCATTTAGTTGATGTGAGATACGTGTACTAGCACATCTATCCGGTGTTAAGCTAATTACGAGTTGTCGCTCATTAACTTAACTTTGCACGAGTGTTAATTGTGTTACACGAGTTGGATGAGTTATCTTTTAGGTAACTCCTATCATTGTCCCATTAACATGTGCATTTGTTTTCTTAAATCTTACCGTTATTTAAGCAAAGATGCTGTTGCGGATCTCCGTGATACGTGACATCGTTTCGACCCCCATCGTTGCAGCTGTTGCACGACGTAGCACTACTAGAGGACGTCATACCACCCGTACGCCCGTGACGTCCCCGACTGCTTCTACTTAACGTGCTATTCGAAATACCCTTTTTGTTACTTGCGTATATAACTTCCCCTGTAATCGTAAACAATGAGCATAAAACATGTAAAACGACTATCATTACCGTTATTTCCACGCAAACGGTCTTGAGGAGTTGCATAGTGAATTCGTCGCGTGTTAGTATTCTCTAGTGGAAACGGTGAAGCTTGTCTATGATGGGGCAGTGGTGACCTAGGTGATACTAACGTCGGAGGTGGAGTTGGAAAGGGTGTTGTGGGATTATCTGTTGTAACTGCATCTTCAGTATCGTCAGAACGATAAGATCGATCCACGCCTGTAATAGTTTTTTAATTTTTTACATTGTCCTTAACTGTAAAATTGATTCTTTTAGATGAAAGTTTTTAAAAGATATTACCTCAAAATTACGTATTACCTTTAAATTACGTATTTATTATTAATAATAAATAATAATTGTAATGGAAATTACATTAAATAAATATTGTCAAAATCTTGTTGTAATTTGCTTATGTACTTAAACTTAAAAATTAAAAAAGTATTGAAAAACTACAGGTGTTTTTCACGTAAATAATCAAGCTAATACTTCTAACTGTTGCTTTTAGCGGCAGTTTCATTTACTTGATACCTTTATAAGCGTCTTGTTATTATTTTTACAATTTAAAGTGGTTGAAAGATAAAATATATTATTTGTACCAAAACTATATATATGTATATATCACTAGAGCTTTGCTGCCAAGATGCCATATCTTTAAAAAAACTTATTTGGTATTTGCTTTTTTGTGACGCAGGAATACTGCCGAATTGTGATAGTGTGATAGGTAGCAAGTTAGTTTTCTTGATCAAATTTTGATCTTCCCTTGGCAAAAGTAGTTCTATATAAATACAAAATTGTGCATACGTTACAGAAAATAATTTAAAAAATTTTTAATAGGCTGCTTGTATTTGTAAGTTTTCAAACATTGATTGTATTATTGACCACTTTAGTGTCAATAATGTTTTGTACATTCGATGACAGTTTGGATGGCTTTTAGTGCGATTTTTACTTTATTCATTAACTAATTTTTTTTATTCCCTTGCTATGTTAATAATATAAGTAAATAAGGTAAACAAAATACTTTTGGTAAAACTAAAAAAAAACATACGTAAGTATGTTAATAAAATAATAATTGTTTTTTTGAAAACGTATTTCTACGCCTAGACTTACGCCAAAAATAATAGTAATAAACTCTAAATTAAAATTTTAATAAAAACATTTTCAAGTAGAGACTTAAAAACTACTCGTTTCTTATGCGACTTATATATGTTAAGCTTCGGATTACCAAGCAATTTTTGAGGCGCCGATTACCAAGTGGGGTCAGAATTGACTTCAATTTTTTTTTCTTATTTTATAAAGGAAAACCGATTAATTTGTAATGGTAACCTTTATTAATATTTTAAATTAACATTAGATTTCATGTAAACTAATAAAAATATAAAAATAAAATGTAAACTTAAATTAGTGAGGGCAACAACTATTATGTAGTTTTTTCTGGCAATGTTGTTTACATACAAAGAGTTTGCACTATTCACATGTTTCCAAACATTTTTTGTCATTTGCTCTTAGACATATCTTAGAACGACCTCAAATATGAACCCAACGACAATAATTTTTTTTACGTAGCAAAACAAATAACAATTGAAAAATTCGTTATATATTATTAAACATTGTTGAAAGAAACTCGGTTAAAAAAATATTGGGACAGTTGTAAAAAAAACTTAAGAAAAGACAACACAAACAACACGTCTGGGGTCAAAAAAGACCCCAATGGTAATCGGAAGGTTAAGTAACCAACATTGTTTAGATTGGTATGTAGTAAAAGAAAAATTGCAGCTGAATAAAAATGTGTTTTTTCAAAATTTTAAAAACAATAGAATGAATTTATAGGTAGCTGGAATAGTACAAGCAATTACTGAAAGTTTGTGACCATGCTAAAAAAATTTACGTTTACACGCCAAATATACACTTTTTTGGCGTAGTTATAAAATTAACTTTGTTGTTTGATACCACTAGATCTATATTGCTATTGAAAGTAAAACACAGATCAAGCAACCAAAATGAACGTCAAACAAGAAACGTAATACGACATTTATTCATTATTAAAGCAGAACAGAAACGCTTAATTGTATTAGAGAACTGACCTCCATGACTATGAATAACCAAAACTTCACAAAAGTAGATACTACATACAGCTAATTATTAGTACATGTCAATTATTTACATAGAAGTTATTGAAATATACTGCTACGTGAAGAAATTATGCAATAACTGAAAAATTAGTGGATGGCATACTAATAAGCTTTAACGATAAATCAAAATAAAACAAAAACTTCTACAAACAAAAAACAAAAGTAATATTAAATATACAGAGTGCCTACAAAAATATTAATTATAATTAGACAAAATTTTTTTAAATCTTCTTCTCTCATTCAAAAATATTTTCAAACTCAGTTATACTGAACTTTTGTAAAGCTATGCAATAATTATTCTTTGTCATTTGGATCTCCAAAATTTATCAACAATAAGAAGTATGATTTTGTTTCATTATAATAGAACGACAATACTTATTTTTTTAAAACCATATTATTTACAAAAAGTTCGTCATTTATTAATTAATGAACAACGCATCGTCGTTGCAGGAAATCGACAAATACAGCATAAATTGTATCGAATTCTCGTTTTCACGTTTTAAGTAAAACGACCGTGACGCAAAAACTTGACAACACGATTTTACATTTAACATTTTTAAAGTTTATTTATTACAATATATACGTTGAAAATGTTTAAACTTAATAGATTTGTGTTTTCAAAAAACAATGATGAAACAAACCAGTCTTAAAGCACAAAATTATGGAAGCTGCTACTGTGGTTCTTCTAGGAGTTTTAAGCAAAGGGTACTACTTTTTATTAATTTTAAAAGCAATTTGGATAGTTTTTTGTTGGTCCATGTAACATCATTTTCTTCATTTTAATATCTGTAAGACAGATACGTAAATATGCACTAATCAGAAGTTTTTCATATAATAGATTAACAGTAAGTCTTTAATTTTTAATTATAAATATAAGAAATCCATAGTATTACACTGTGTCTTTAAATTAAAAGTTGACGTGGACCATACGACTTAAATTTATGAATGCATGCATCAATACTGGCATTTTGACACCTTTCTGCTTCCACTGTCTTAATCAGCAAAAATTCCAACCTGTCCTCGATTAATGTAGATTAAATTTTAGATTTTGCTAATATCAGTTTTGTAAATGTTCTTGCGGCCTCTACTAAAGTGACCGGGATTGTTAACAAACCTTCAAAATTAGTCCAAAATGTGACAATAATGTCATCATACGCAAAAATGCTTTAAGAAAGAAAAGAAAAAAAAGTACTACTAAGAAAAACTGAAAATCAAAGATGTAAAACCTAAAACAATTCTTTGTAAAAATTGTGGTTTTCGTCCATTCTAAAAAAAGACCATTATCAAGTAAGAACGCCGTTTTGAAACTGAAAAAAATGTAAAAACGTAACTGGAAAAGTACGAATAATCTTACGATTATTGATCTTTATATATCATATTCAATATTTTATATTCCTTACTCTATGTAAATACGAAATTAATTTAAAAATTCAGAACATCTTGTAAATAATTATTATAGAATCGCCAGTGGTTAATAGTTAATAGTTAAATAGTAAGTTTATAAATTTAGTTAAAAAATTTTCTTTGATTAGTGTTGGAATTGCGTACGTATGCCCAATTTTTTTGCAAGAAAGCAATTTGACGGACCGGGGTGAGTGCTTGCCATTTGATAACAAAGTTTAGCTTCAGAGGTAAAGGTCGCGAGATCTTTTCAGTAAAATATTATTGCTGTAACCACAATTTATTTTTTACAAAATAATTACAATATTGTTTAGAAATCCAAAATCATGTTATTCAAGAATTACAATCCAACAGCATCCTTTTTATGATATTTAGTTAGCAGTGTTAGCGCTATAAAAACATTTCTTAAATAAAAAAAAACCGAAATTGTCTATTCATCTTCTTAATTTGTTTTTTCTTTGCTGGTACGGTTTGACTTTCAGTGGAAAACTTATTTCCAGCTTTAATCCATTCACAAACATATGAAAGTGGATCCCACTCATGTAACTCTGGTCCATTAAGTGAAAAAAAACCTCAGATCAGTCACATGTTCTGTTGACAGCCGATTACGAGACAATGTTCTTATTAAGTTCATGATTGAGAAGCTTCTTTCACATTTAGCGTTTAAAACTGAAAGAGTTTCGACTTGGACAAGTATCTTTTGAAGCCTATCAACTTTCAATTTTGGACAGTTTTCCAATCTCAATATTCATCTAACATCTTTAACATCCCAATTGAACTTTTTGGCAGGTTGATTCAATTCTTGAAGACTAGTCAAAATTAGTACGTCAGCGCTATCTGGTCAATACTCACGATATAATGGCTTGACAATACGATTCCGCTCGCTATCTGGAATGCAGTTGCTAACATTGTCGATCAGAGCTTAGTATGTTTGACCAGGAACAATTTCAACACGCTGTGATGTTGCTGAGCTCTCAGAAACACCTTTGGATATCACTTTCTCATCATCTTCTAGATGGTTATTAATGATTTTACAAACTTGGTTGTAGTTTGGCCCTCCATCCTTTGTACTTTTTAAATGTATCTACAGTTTGCTTGATCTAACGTCAACTTTTACAAACTGTCTCTGAAGTTTTTCTGAGAGATTGGAAAGTTCTTGTAAAGCTTCTCATTCTCATAAATATTTCTGAAGCAAGCTTTTTGTGAAGAACAATAAATTTTGCCCAAACTGCCAACGTTAAATGAGAATTTATTGAACAGTCCATGAAATGCTGCGCAAGAACAAGAAGACCATACAGCAATAACAGTTCTCGCTGAAGATGCTACCCAACGTATGCTAAAAATCTGACCAATTTTTATAGTTTGTTTTTTTAATTCTTCGACCGTTTTTTCAAGTTGTTTGCAAAATTTTAACAACATCGAATACACATTATGAATTTCTGATATAAATATTTCAAATTGATTTGTTGCAGTCACAGATATAAAAGTATCACTATAGTACCAAGTTCTAAGCGATGAGTAACACAGAGGAACGGATTTATCAATTAAAATTCTTTTTTGATTCGAATGTCAACCGAGTGTCTTCCAGTCATATTAGATGCCCCGTCGGTGACAATTCCTAACATTTCAAAAGCTCTTTGTTGAAACCACACTCATGGAGAGATTTCAACATTGTGTTTGTTATATGTTCAGCAGTTTCACGTCCATTGAGATCGACTAAGCTCAAACATATGTTTTTAACAGATTTGCGAAAATCACCACGTAAGTAGATTATTAAGGATGCTTTTACACTTAGACTAGTGCTTCGATCAAGCATGATTCCCAGGTGTAGCCAAGTAATATGACAATGCTAGCCAATGCGCTTTAGCATTTCGCGGACGATAAACAAAGTTCATCTTTGGCAGGAATGGTGCGATCTCAAGATTTGATCAACTTCTAAACCGTTTTTTTCTTGCAATAGAAGAATGTTGTTTAACTTGCTATAACTAAAGTTCCACTTAGCAACTGCATAAGCTGAGTTAAATACTCGTGTTGTTAAAAACAAGCTTTTTCGAAAGCTGGTCTTCAAAAAGTGCCGGGACATTGTGTGATCCGTTAGCATGACTGTGCATCAAGAGAACCTTTATGTGTGCAGCAGATGTGCGGTGTTTGTAGATCTTCCTGCGAAGAACCTGAATAATAGACTCTCATTTATTGTAATTGACCACTGATATTACCAAAGGTAAAGATTTTTTAAATATGCATAGTACATTTGCACTGATTGCTGTTATTTTGGATTCAAACCACTGCCTAGAATTGCTGTTCCATCGAAGACGATCCTTAAATTGTATACATAGTGAGCAGCCCAAGTAACTGCCATTTAAGATAATCCATGAATTATTGTTGAGCCAAAACTGTTTTTGCTCAGTAGTCCAATGAAGAGAAGAATCGGTTTGTTTTCTTGGCTAAAAAACGTGAAATAAGATTATTTAAAAAAAAAATCTTCAAAAACATAATTATACTTGTGTTACATCTTCTTTTTAGTCTTCTTCACTATCAAAAATTGATGAAAACCTATTTTTTGCATCATCTCGATCATGATCATTAGAAATATAAATGGTAACATTATCATTAACGTTAACATTTGGTGCATTGGAATATTCATTTTCAGGAGAGTTCATTTGACCAGGTACTTTTTGTTGAGCGTGAGCGGTATATTCAATCAAGCTGCATTCACTATTTCGTCGTTGTCGCTTGCCACTGAATGCTTAATAATTAAGTTTTCGTTCACGTTTGGGCATATTGTTCACAGTTTGTTTTTGTTTCCAGTTTAGTATGATTATAGATAGATATAGAAATTTCGCAAAGTAACAACTTTTCAAATGTTTGCAGTGAATATTGAATTGAAAAATCTTTCCGCATTAAATTAATTCGTTGAACGGCATTTTTGTAATAAACTGATATAAATTACGTCCAAACCATTTGCATGAAAAGCAAAAAAACAGACGCACTCTCACAACACAGCCAAAAATTAAAGCTATTTTTCGCAGCTAAACTAGAACTACGGTCAGTTATTGCAAGTACAGTTGTACAGTGAAATAACAACTTTTTTATTTGTTTGGTCGACAGAATGTTAGGTCAGTTAGTTGTGTGTGTGTGGTACATACCTAAACATAAGAAATACTTTGACATCTAAACTTTACTTACAAGTACATATTATACTTACACTTACTCACGAATCACGATTGTTGATATTCTATTTTTAAAAACGCCAACTAGTCATATTAGGAAACTTGATGGGAAATAATTTTTGTTTTTTGAATATATGTACGTACATATATCTACCATATAAATTGTGATTTTTAAGTATACTCAAAACTTATCGTTAATCGTCATAATGAATTCTCACTTGGAAAAGAGTTAATTAACATTTAGCAAAATTTAATAATTTCAGGGCAATGTAAACTTTAAGGTATGCTCATGGTGTGTTCAACTTAGAGCATACCCCAACTTTAGGAAAGGTGTGCCCTTAGAAGGGCAGGGCATGCCGGCCATACCCGGGCATTCCTGAAACTTCAACACTGCCTTCCATACATCAATTTTATAAATTGCTGAACATTTTATCAAAATTTTGTGTAAATTAACATGTAGGTTCAACCAAAATAAAAATTGATTGTACAAGTTGAGACAAACATGTATGAAATTTTCAAAGCAATTACTTATGTAATAACAGCGCCTTAGCTAGAGCTTGTAACGCCCAGGTACAGTTCCTAAGTTTGACACTTCACAATCATCAAAAAAGACAAAAAAAAACTGCTAAATTATCTTTAACAGATTTGATTCGACTACTTTGGTAGATCAAATATGCTGCCTCTAGAAATGTGCTACCCGGAGGAAAAAACATTAAATATTGTCCTATCGTTTCATAACCATCTGTTGCAGAATAAATAATGCACAATTTTTTTCTAATTAGAAAAGCAAAACGTATCTATAAAATTAGGAAAAAATCGATGTCGTTATATGTAAACACGTTATAAATTGTTTGCTTAAATTGTTAATTCTCCTGTATTCACTACGATAACATATTTAAAATTATTTGTTTAGAAAGGACAAAACAATTCACTTTAAAATATTTTTGTGGAAACGTTTTGTGCTACAAGCGAGCACTTCAACTTCCATCTTAACTTATTCGTTAGCCTGATGAAGTACTCGCTCGTAGCACAAAATTTTGCCACAAAACTATGCATCCAAATTAAGACTATCATAGTCTTTGTTTTAATTTTGACAGTCTTTTGGTAGATGAAGAGTTTAATTGGATTTTACGTCAGAGAAAAAAATGTCAAAACCATGACTCGTACCGCAAGATAATGCACAAACCATAATATTAGTTAAAAATACTATCAACTGTGTTGCTAGCTCAAACAACGCCGGAGTAAAAAAATGAATTATGTTTTTTCCGATAATTATTCTCTCTTTACGACGCGAGGCGACGTGTCGAATTTATTAATAAAACGTAAAATAATAAAAGAGGAAATTCTGCTTATCAAAAAACAATAACATAGTAGCTTCGTTTGCTCCTGTTAACATTAAATTAACACTTGAGAATCAAGCCTAAAAACATTACAAAAAATATGATTGAATGAGCATAAAAGAAGTTTCAGAAACATTTAAGTTTGAACTGTTTTGTCTGAATTTGAATTAGAATACTTAGCAGGAGTGATCCAAAATTGTCGATTCTAAAAGTTCCTCCATGAGTCTCAATTTATCATAACTTTTCATAAATTTCAAATCACTACGTTAACAAAAGTAATAATCCTTTCCATATTTATCAGAGGTGAATTTCTTCTATATTAATAGAGAATTAGTAATGTTTCTATTTAATGCCAGCACTGGTGCATTTGTTTATCTACAAAACAAAACAAGACTCCCGACATTTTTTTTGTTGATTAAAATGCTAAAATAAATAAAATATCAACACATAACATGGAAACAAAATTGACCAAAACATTTCTGTCTTGAAAATATTAGATGCTTATCATTCAAATATCAATTCATTACTCTTATTCGTTCTATTATGAACTTTATGACCCAAGTGGTTGGACATAGATACGCCTCCTTAGAAAAACTTATTAATCACTGATTAGATTACATTTTGTTTTATATTTTTTTATGTTATTTGTTTTATGTACGACGTTTTTTGATCATAACAGTTTTTTATCTGTTTTCATGCAATAAAATTAATCAATTCGTTAATTCTTTTTTCTAACTTTCTACTATGCGCTCGTAGACTTAATGTATTTTATTTATTTTGTGTACAAAAATTGTTGATAATTGCAAATTTTATCATCACCGATAAAATAAATTAATGTAATAAAGTACTTTGAAAATCAATTAATTAAAAAGATTTTGCACCAACTTATTTAAAACGTGTTTTCAAACATAAGTAAATCACAAATAATACTAATATTTATTAGATATTTTTTGTAGGAAGCCGTTATTTTAACACTGTTCATGAACAGTTTTTTAAAAATATTTTCACGGTTGCAGGATTTATATTCTGTGCATGATTCTCAATGGTCGTCTTAGTAACCAAAAAAGTGATAGTGAAATTAGTTCTAATACTTATAACTTTTTTTAAGAACTATATAAGTGTATTTTCAAGTAGTGATATTAAAAGAGATAGTATGCCCACTTGAAAAAACATTAAAAAAACGCAGCAAACCATCATTAGTTTGACTAAATTCATATATTGAAAAACTAGTTGCGATTCTTCAGTTAGTAAGTCTGAATTTAACTTAAAAATTATTGTTGTTTTTTTTTATATTTTTTGTATTGTTTTCTTTAAGTGTAAAACCTTTTGAAAAGGGTCAAATAATGCGTAAACTGTTTGAGAAACTCTTTGATCCGATACATAGTCTAAAATTTAATAGAATATATTACCGCTTCTAAACATAAAATCAAAGTATTTTATTAAACTGAGTACGCTTTAAACTTTATTGACTGCTTAATGAAGATTTTTCTAATGTTTTGACTATATCATTGTAGTACTCAGAACATGATTAACTGCTTCAGCTCTACAGAGGCAACGTGATTTTGACACTTTCTTCATTTAAGAAGTATTTGAGAAGTTAAATGAAGTTAACTATCGCTCTATTACTTTTCATACTATCAAATATCACATTTTTCATATAGTTCACTATTTTTTGCTTAGAATTTACTTTTTATATCAGACATGTTATTTGCACCATCATAACACTGGCAAATAATTATTTGTTTGTCTATCTGAACAGAATCTAAAGTTTTAGTCATAGGTTCTAGATGTATCTTCACTCTTGTACTGACTATATTTTCAATGCTGATTGTTTAGAATACAAATCTTTAGTGGAGCAGAGAATAATAATTGCAACTCTTTTGTGTTTTACAATATCTGTATTGTTTATTATAAGAGTATAATAATCGACTTGTCTTAAACCGCTTCAAATATCGGTTTTTATCACGTATAGAAGAAATTAAATTATTTTTTCTTAGATTTTGATACGTATAACTGAAATAACCAAAATCCTTTAAGATTAATTGTTAGTCTATGTGGATTGTTTACTTATAAGTTGGTCAAATATATTGCCAAGCATCTACAAAGATAAGCAAGAAAAACTGACAAGTCTGTGGTTTAAGGTAGTGTAAGTGTTAGAAACGGGGAGTGTCCCTTTGCCCGTGTTAGAGGCTGGACGACAATAATTGAGGGATTAGCGGTGCGGGCCAACTCAAGAAGTATTAAGGCGATACCGTTGGTGTCACTTTATTAAGTAAACCTAATAAAAATTTAAACGTAGTGCATACCTACAAATAAATAGTTAGTGCCGGCAAACATACTATAAGTAAAGGTTACCAAAGCTTTGGTTTTAATAAACATATTTGAAATACATTAAGCAATCCAATCCGCGTAATTGGATCTACATTTAACGGTACGCGTGACGGTAAACTTATTGACTTTCGAGGGCCACGGTGTTACAAGTACCTACTCCTAAAGCGATCAACACAAGCATAGGTTGGACTGATACATGTTATTAGAGTCATTTTGATAATAATAGTTATGTAGAACAATTTAGTTAAAATCAGTGCATGATAGATTTAATTTTTATTTACGTCTGTTAATTAATATTTCTAATTGGTTTGAGTACAATATATACACTTTGCATTGTAATTTCTAGTATTATTAATATTTGTTCACAAACCCCTAGAGGGAAAAGAGCCTGTATCTTATGTAAAACCGCGGATTAGATTAATTTTTAAAGAATTAAAAAGTCGCACGCGTGAAGCGCGATGTGTTACAACATGGCGCCCAACGTGTGGCACGAAACGCTTTAATTAATAAAAAATTAAATAACTTGTGTTTTTTGTTGTTTGAAAACAAAAGCAGTTATTTCATCCTTTTATAATTCCAAAAAATTTTTATTTGATTGTTTGCTTGCACTTCAGGGTTGAAAACATTTGTTTTAAATTTTAAGAATGCATGTGTTAATGGGAAGTACTAACGTTTCACCTTTAACTTTGTTCTGCCGCTTTGCTCAAAATTATTTTAACACGGTTGATTTTGTTATGAAAAGCATTAAATGTTAGGAATAAAGCAACGTTACTTTAGTTAAGAAAATATCAAGTCACTATTTATTGCTTTCCTAGCTTTGCATTATAACACATACATTTCTTTATGTATTTATAATCTGGCAAATTACTATACTAATAAAATTGCAACTGAACAAATCATTGACAGTGATAAGGCTGTTGAGCATCAAGAAGAGCAAATTAATGTAATCAATCTTATAAAAATGTTAAGTATCCAAATGGCGAATCAAGGAACGCAAATACAAGCACAGATTAAGAAGTTAGAATATAACCTTACAAAAAAAATTAAAAAAAGGCATTACAAAGATTACGATTGACTATCATTAAAAAAGATATAATATAACAAAGAACAAACCGGACCAACTTCTTTAAAACAAAATTATGAATTTGTGCGGAACCACTGAGAGATTTTTTCTTAATGACAGTTCTTACTGACAATCCTAAAAGTACTATGGTCTCTTCTCATCACCTTTAACCACTCTAAATTTACAAATCGACTGTCATACCACGAAGCAAAGTCTATAAATGTTAAGACAGTATAAAAACTATTACTTAAGAAAAAAAAACCAATGCAATAAAAACAGTTTTACCACGAGCTCATATTAGTTTTTAACTCATAATTCGGTCGCAACATACAATTTAGCAGTATTACTAGGTTTTAATGTTTGATTTTAATGCTAAGCAAGCGTTTTTGGAGAAATCTGTAATCAAGCAATCTGCAGCTTTCATATTGCCACTGAAATTTTTTTTGGAAACCTTTGATGATGTTGAAACCGAGATTTAGGAAATATTCGTCATTTTATAAATCTGAAGTAAAGTGACCGAGGTAGATTGGTTCTTAACCTATGCGCAATATACGTAAGTCGTTAAATTTCGACCGGTGCCGGTGTACTACTGTACCTGAAAGAATAAATCTTACCATAACTCATTAGATTAAAGAGCAATTTATCATATTTTCAATATTATATTAAAAACATGTAAATGACAGATAACTGAAGAAACAATTGAATGAAAAAATTATTCTAAAAGATGTTCTAAAAAATTGGTCCCTGGGGTACAGATGTACCCTACTTGGTTTTATAAAGATTACGTTTTCGAATCCAAGCTTCCAAACACAATATAATAGAATATTATTAAATAAATAAGGAAATTGGCCAATTTTAGATTGTTTCTGTTGCATGAAAGTATTTGAGTTTAAAAGTTAATTCTTAAGTAAGTTATGATTACCAAAGCATTCTTTATAAAATTATTGAGTGATATAAACATAATGAAATTAATTTCAATTGTGCATTATGGCTACTTCTGAAACATATTTATTTCTTAAATTCTTCGTTCGTTTTTTAGAACTAATCCATTGTCGACATAATAGTTATAAATAAATATAATATATAATATATTTTAATGCAAAAAATTAAAATAAAAAATATTACCAGAAATGTTTATGTTATACTACGAACGAATTTTGTAGTTACGCACGTTCTATGCTTTGCTGAGCAATACAAAAGCAAAAAATATATTATGCTACATAATAAATGTGTTTATTAGAGGTAATTGTAGATCAATAAAAAAACAAATTTAATATATTATTAGAATGATCCATCATAATAACTAATTATTTGTACTATCTTAGCACATAAAAGAAGAAAATTATTTTACAACTTATAACGCAAGAGGAAAACACAAATTAGTGTTAGCTAATTTGAGATTACATATAATTTTTGAAGTAATTACATTTTAGAAAATTGTTATATTGTGGAGCAAAGGAGCAACGAACACAATTTCTCGAAAGAGCATTGAAGCATCATCCCCTATGAAATTACCTGATTAAATTTTCATATTCAATCTTGAGTTGTTTGCCCTCGGGAAGCAGTCGCGAGCGTATTTTGTAACCTTAATTGTACCATGAAGCCTACAGGTATCTCTACTTTCTAAGAAACATTCAACAAAAATCTACCAATCGCATTCGATGTAGTTATTTCAGGAAACAATATCTAAAATTTCGAATAGAACAGGTATGAATAAATAAACGTTCGATTGGGTAAAATTTGTTGTCTATTAAAAAAATTATGTTCGCAAATATTTGAATTGACTACAAATTTAACGTTTGTACGCCTACAAAAAATACGCCAGAAATTTTATAAAAGCACATTAAAGAAAAACGTCTAATGCCAAGTTCACTTTATTCTCAATTTATTAGAAAAGTTTTCAGGAAACTACCGTTTTTAATCAAAACAAATTACGTCTCATACATAATTTGTTTTTCTATTTATATCTGAGTATACGTTAATTAAATTAGCTTTGCTTGTTTCATTTTTAAAATGTATTACAAAATCATTTTTTATTAAAACGTCTTGTTCTATCTATTACAATTAACTACTTTATTTAATAATACAAGTGTAATTATAAAGAAAAGATACACACGAAAGGATAAAAGCTTGTATATGCATGTACACGGCGTATTCTTTATTCAGAAGCTGCTACCCGAGAGTTAGATTAGATTTAACAAGTTTACTAAGATTTGGTCCACATCCAAGTTAGAGAAGACGCGTAAAAGCTCAAGTTTTAGAGAACACTTCTAACAACATCTCAACGTACGTGTGTGGTATTCGTATAGTCCCATCGCAAAAGAGAAACGTGATAAGCAGATCTTTAATTGTTAGAAACTCTATTGTGTTTGATTACAAAATCCTACTAAAGTTTTGCTTCAAGAAATTTGTGTTATCCAAATTTTACTCATTAATTATAAGAAAAGTACACTCAAAACTTACAATGAGGCTTAGATGAGGTTTACTGCTTCGATTGCTTCAGGCTACAGATAAATACACAAGAATTCATCTCGTCTAATGTATTATACTGCAGAATAATGCTGAAAAAACAAAGTAAGTTCTTTCAACCATTTATTTCGTGAATTTAAGATGCTCATAAAATTTTTGGATAGGTAAGAAAATTAATGCGAAGTGAGAGCTTTTATATTATTTGTTGAGCTTGAGATTTGGTGATTCTTTATAGCAGGTTGTTGCTTTATAAAGATTACTGCTTGAAAATAAAAAGAGAAAGCGCACTTGGAAGACGTACGTTTACAACAATAACAAAGAAGCGAAGGCTGGATGTTCTGACTTAAAACACAAATAGTGAAAGCATATATACCTCTTAGGCGTCGCGGTGCCACGCTGCAGGTGCTCGGTCGTCATTCACCTTTGACTTTAACCTTAGAACGTTTTATTACGTTGGTTCAGAATCCGACGTTTAATTTTCTTTCGGTCTCTTGTGGCTTGCGAGTCTTGTCATAAATGGAAATTGCCCTGCATTTTGGTTGGTTATTGTTTTCAGTGTTAGAAAAACAAATACAATATTTGCAACAAAACGATCTTAAGCGATGTAATAAATCATTTTTTAACTCTTACAATACTACTGCAGTGCCGTAGATCGGTATAAACATACAATACATACAATAAAAAAGTTTAATTATTAATTTTATATTTTTGAAACGTTTATTACTAAATAAATGTCGAAGTTCCCCGGATATAAAAAAATAAATATAACGAGATACTAATCCCTAAAGTATAACATGCTTTTAGTGTACGCCACTGCCGTCAGTCTAATCATAAAGAATAGTTAGGCAGTCTTTTACTAGTACGAGGCTGTGCGGTTTACTCCAAAATTTTATGGGATTTCCTCGCCGTTTCTGTTACATTTATTATGAGTTATTGCTTTATAGACTACTATATATGCTATTGGGTATGTTAGTAAGTATAGTACTATAAAAAATATCGATAAATGAATATAGTATTTAGATTTTCTTAGAAATTAATATAAAAACTATTGTACTTTTGTTTAAATTTTATGTATATTTATAAACGTATTGTCTTTAAATAAGTTTAAAATTAAGAAATATATTTAATAACAAAATTCATCGTTAACACATTTTTTACTTAAAAGTAAAATACATTTGAGTTTTAAACGATCTTGTAATAATTGCAGACATATTTAATGTATTTAAGTCACATTCTATTTAACTGTTATATTGTATTATTATTGTATATTTACAATTAATAGTTGAATAAAACAATAAAATATAGAAACAAATTATTACTAATTAAAAAAACTATTTTAAAGTATGATTTTTTTAAATGTAATAAAAAATTATATAATAAACCGTCTTTTATTTTTCTGACAGTTACTTAGTTGCTGTTAAAAAATTAAATAAAACCAATCACGCGACAGTTTCTAGATTTGTTAATAAAACTAAAAATTAACTAAAAAAAATCTAAACTAAAGTTCAGATTTATTGCAATCCCTACATTCAGTTTTAATTAGAAGAAATTAGTAACTTTATTATTTATTGTTTGATTGTTTATAGTTATTAATTTTCATTCTATATGTTATATATTTAAGGATTATTAATTATTATAAAGTTAACTAAAAAACAATACAACAAGTTAAGCAAAATAACATAGTAGAATTTAACAAAAACAACACTTACATTAATTTGTATATCACTGTAACCATACACCGTCCGCGAATAAGATTTTACTTTTATTTATCTACAGTATAGCACGTAAGTTAAACACTTAGTTTGTACTTATTTATTTAGACTGCCTATATGTTCTTAAAACTGCAACTTTCTTTGATTGCTTTTTATATTCTCACTTGATCTGGGAGTAGAACATTAATTCTGTCTCTTTCGGTAATTGCTTTGAATGATCTTCAAAGTTTGAAGGCGTTTCATTATTAATTGGAAATAGTTGGGATCACTATTGTTAGTTCTTACTGAATTTTTTTCCTGCTATATGAAAATGCAGGAAAAATGTAGTTTTTTAAATAATAATTAAAATGTTAACATAATATATACATTAATAATTAGTAAACAGAAATCATCTTTAAATGATTTACTGGTTAGTTTTGATGTTTCCTCGTTGTTCACTAAAGTACCAATAGTTGATACTTTACGTCTTTTGCAACGAAAATTTGATAATAATACCATCAAGTTATTTGAACATTGTTTTGACAACATCATTCTTTTTGTTTAATGGTGAATACTACAAACAGATAGATGGTGTAGCAATGGGAACGCCAATTTCTTTATCTATTGCTAATTATTTTATGGGACATTTTGAAGAAGAAGCTATAAGATCTGCATCTAAAAAACCAAAGTTATGGCTTAAATATGTAGATTATTATTTTGCGATTTGGTGTCATGGTGAAGATGAACTACAATTTTTTTTACAATACCTTAATAATAAACATTCAAACATAAAATTTAGTATTAAAAAAAAAACTTAATGGTACGTTACCTTTTTTGATGGTATTTTAATACATTCAGTTTATCAAAAACCAACACATACAGATCAATGCATAAACGCAAATTCTCAACATCATCATCCAGCTCAGAAACTTGGTTTAATTCGCATATTATATAATTGTGCAACGATAATTTGTCACAAAGATAAATTACAAGAAGAGTTAGAACACCTTATAAAACAAGGTTTTAATAAAGAGCTAATTAAAAAGCTTCTTTGATCAAAGACAAGACCTACTTTAACAGACGATTCAACTATTAACCAAAAGTTTGTTATTCCATTCTTTGTTTCCAACATAAGTGGCAAAATTGGAAGAATAGTAAGAAAACATAAGAAAAAAGTTGATTATAACACTACAATTGAAATTAAAAATTTGTTGAATCTTATAAAAGATAAAATACCTTACAATACCTGTTGAGTGTACCAAGTCCCATGCACCTATGGCAAGGTATAAATACGAGACTACAACAATATAGAAAACATCTTTGTTTACTACTAAGTCTGTCATTGCCAAACATGCACTTGACACTCTTGATGATATAAACTTTGAGAAAACTAAAACAATTTCTAAAACAAAAAACTGAAAATCAAGAAAGATTAGAGAAGCTATTGAAAGCATTAAATATCCTAACAATTTCAATAGAGACAGTGGATACGAACTATTTGTCACCTGGTTACCGGTTATTTCCTAATCTTAATTTGTCCATCAGTTACACTTAAACTACGTCTAGAGTTTTTATGGTGGTTTTCTTTTAAACTTTCAAGCAAATGCTGTAGCTAAATAAACTTGCGTCAATTATCTAGTTCTCTTAGGTTTATTGTTTTTTGTTACCTTAGTTTTACAATTGTTAAATTCATTTATTTGTACTGCCTGACGAAGAACTTAGCTCAAGTTCGAAAGCTTGCATATGAATTTTATTAAATAAATACACCATTTACACTAAAAAAGTCATTAATATCTTTTATGGTGAAACTTTTATGTCTAAAATAATACATACATTTTTATGTGTACATATTGTTAAAAAAAATTTTAACAGCATTTATGAGTTCGATAGAAATTTTTTATTATTGTTACGTTATTTATTTCAAGTATTTTTTACGTGGTTAGCATATTTTGTAATTTTCTGCTTGCAATTTCGTGTCTGTTCTTTGTTTTCCTGCACGATACGTCGTTTCAGTATTTTAGCAGCTTTTCAGTGAATATTACTCTGATCATTTTTCATTTTTTTTTAAATAAATCAATAGATACGTAAATTTTTATTTGTGTAATGGCATTATTCAACATTGTTGTATCTATTGGGTTTCTTGTTTGGTGTCAGATTCGTCTAAGTCTGCAATGAAACAAAACCGACATTTGTTTTAGCGTATTTAGGTAATCAGAATTTTAAACCTTCTAAAAAAGCGTTTTCTAATTTTTGATATTAAAGTATTTTGATTACGACTAGATGTACATACCACATGTATTTTGTTTGCAAAAATCTATTCATTATTTTATCTAAAACCAGTTTGAAACAAGACTTTTTTTACAAGAGTTTTTTAATTTAAACGATTTGTTCTTAATCTTAATCCTTTCAAATGTTCTAATGTTGCATTTAGATTATGTTAATTCTTTGAACGTACTTTTTGATCTTAATGATGTTTGACAATTTGGTTTTAACATAGTAGCAATTGTATATATAATAATTTGTAACTAAGTTATATTTGCAAAATTTTTTATCTTGAGTAAAAATATGGAAACATTTCCTAGTAAACTTAAGCTATAGAAAATATGGGATATTAAATGGACTTCAAGCAATTAATGGTGTTGATGATTTCATTACTATTTACGTCAACTGCAATGTGTTCTAGTCTTCTAGTTCTGATAAGCGGTTTTTACTTTTTTTTACTGTACAGAAATGTTGCACTTTACAACTGTGATAATTATTTTTGTATTTGTTTTACGTATCGATAATTTTATATTAAATGCATTAATCTGATCTGATATTGTATATCAGTACAACAAAAAACTTAATTTTTTTAAATGAAACACATTGTATATGAATACGTTTTTGGAATTCTCACAAAGTCTACTGTAATATAGGGTTATAGACACTTTTAGTTACTCTTTACAAAATTATAAACAGTTTTTAAATTTTTTTTTCTAAATTGATTACTTCAAAAAATGACATGCTTTTGAAAAACACAATCTTGTATTGAAATGATATTTTGGTTTGAGATTTAACACTTATTTGAGATTACTTGTTGGTAATTTTTTATGCCATGAAAACAATGGCAAATTCTGACAAATAAATAATTTAGGTATCATTCTAAAAATAAATAAATGCACATTTAGTACAACAAACAACAAAAAATAATAACAAAAAAAATTACATAGTACGAAACAATTAAAAAAGACAAAAACTAATTTAAACAAGTACGAATCTTGAATTAATAACCATTAAAAGAGTTTCCTACCAGAATTGATACATCTCTGTCATCGACCTTAAAGGGAGGCACTAACGTTTTTCAATATTTTTTAGAATATTCCGTGGAATAATTTTAAGGAATCAAAGTAACTACTGCAAATACTTTAAATAAATTTGTTCCTTTACAGTACCATAAAAAAGTGTGGTCTTATTACATAATCTCCAATAATACCATCTAATACATTTAAAGACCACCTAACTTGCCTTTTGGTTTATATAAAATGTGGTTTAGAATAATAGTGGAAGTTGTGGCGGTTAACACAACAATTTTTGTAAAATGTGACTTTATCTACAAACAGGACAAAGTAAAAAAAACCCATCTACATCTATCATTTGTTGAGCCCAACTACAAAATACAAATCTTCTTTGTTTATCAATTCTTGCAATATGGGTTTATTTTATTTTTCTAATTTTTTTTTATGTAGTAGTCAACTAATATCTATTTGTTTCTCAAAACCTTGTCTTTCTTTAAAGTTGTAAATTTGGAAAAACAATTTTAAAACTGTTTATAATTTTGTAAATACTAACTTAAAGTCCCTATAACCTTAATGATTATTGTAAAATAAACCTCAAGAAGATTCCAAAAGCGTATTAATATACAGGGTGTTCCATTAAAAAATGTGGATTTGTGTTGTCCTGATATTATGGAATAACCTGTATAGTTGAAAATAATTTTAAAATGTAAAACTTTAAGGACTGAATTGATGAGTATAGCTTTATAAAAAATTTTTCTAATAAAAGAGATATTTTGCTTACGCACACTAATGACCCACCTTGTATAATTACAATTGTAATGCCAAAATATATATAATTGTTATTGTTGTAAATATCCTTTAGTTATTTATTTTGTAATTTGTTGTATCACAAGTATTTTATTAAACCATTCCAAATAAAAACTAAAACCAACTCCATATACAGTGAAACCTGCTAATGATAAGTAAATTTTCCGTTTCAACTTTGTCAGTTTTAAATAAAAACGTGTATAATTGCCCGTATCTATAAAACTGCAAGTTTCCGTTTTAAAAATGTTTCGCATTGAAATGACAATTTTTATATAAATTGATCAAAACATAATATTCATTGGTTGGTCAATTTATACATAAAATTTATTTAATGACTGAGTTAAATGGTTTTAGAAGGTTATTCATAGCAAAGCCAGTTACATTTCAACAAAATATTAAACTCAATAACTAAATAAATAAAACGTTAGAAGCAAAAAACACGTGCTTTGTACTAATAAATACATGCATAAATAGAATTCAAAAATAAAAGTTTTTTAAAAAAAAATATTTACTAGCATTAAAAGCTGTTCAACAAAAATCAATTTTATATGTTGAAAATATATTAGACCAAAAGTGCGTGTTAGATGTACTTGAATCGCATTATCAGATACATAAATAGCGCGAAAAGGAAACAGTAATTGGTTTCGTAACGTGAACAGCCTAAACTTGTAGGAGGAGGATTGCAAAGCTTGTCGTTGTTGAGCCTGTGGATGTGGGCATTATGTTAGACATAGTCGCGGATAAGCTTAATGCTTTACCTCGAGTCGCGGATTAGTTGTCCGGCTTACATTAGCAACCTCGATCTTTTAAAAAACGAAATAAGCAAAATTGAAATTTGAAATTTTACAGTCCCAATGATGTATTCGTCTACGGAATGACGTTGATTTATATGCACGAAGTTACTTTTGTGCAGAGAATGGATAGGCCGATATATCCGGGTTTGTATCACCCACGCGCTCGCGGCGGACACACAACCCCCTAGCGGGTTCTTTATCCCTCTCTGCATGAGTCTGACGTTGCCGCAACAAAGATTACTCATCGCGTATTCGCTCGCAGTCAACGCACGTCTGCCCATAATGTCATTTTGATATTATTACCATATCAGCATGTAACGTTGAATATAGATTATCGAATTATACATTACTATAATCCGGAATCGATGTGTTGGTTGTTATTGATGAGCTGCAGGAAATTCTCGAAATGTTTTCTAAAATTCATCGGACGTTGCTTTTATAATTGCTACAGTCATTAGTTTTTCTAAGTTCCAATAAAAGATAGTGTTTACTGTTTGCGTTTTGATAGGTCATTTATCAGAGTTGATGTTTAATCTTTGACAGCATTGATTGGATGTGGCAGCTCTCTAAGATATCGATACAAAGCGAATAGAGAATGTGAAAGCCACATTAAGCCACATCAAGCCTTGCATTCATATCGCTTCAGCTATATTCTTTCCTGAAACATGCGTACATATTGAGTTTAGAATCACATGTTCGGTGATCAGACAGGCGGTGAAGTTTCTTATATATTTTATTCTAGTTCAGCACACTTCCAATTACTAAAGTGTTCCCGATGGGCCGTGTCTAGAAAGACATTCGACCCTTAGCTCGTCCATTTCATAACAGAACGAGCGATCGCCCCCGCTTCATCATCCGACGAGAAAACAATATATCAGCGGTACGCTAAGATGCTCTTTTACAAATCCCAACAATGTTCTATTAATCTGAAATGTATCCTCTTCGCATCATTTAGAAAGAACACGCATTTTTGTTAGCGGTAGCTGCGCAACACGATCGAATCTCCATGGATACACGCGACGTACAATTGCTTAGGGTTGACTTATAGGTGTTCGTCTAATCATATAAAAAAAAGAATTAGATTGTCAAAGCACGTATATTCAAAGAAAGAATTGAAAACAGGCGACGGCAACTAAAATACTTTTAATAAAAATACCAAGGTACCGTTTTTATGTGAAGCATTTCTACACGCGTTAAACTATAAATTAAAAACTTTTCGAGCATTCTCATCTAAGTAGTTTCTAAGTTGTTTCTTTAGAACAGAAGTGTACAGTTTATACTTCGCTCAATTTGTTTTCAATTAAATTTTTAAAATTTTTTAATTGCGTTAACTTTCAATTTACATGATGACTTGCAAAATTAATCAATTAACTAATAACAAATCAGATAAGATTTAGAAACCACAAATTTGATGTAACTTTACTAACAACTTAAATTAATCTGAAATAACGTCTTCCCAGATGTTCCTTGTTATTTGGGTGGATTATAAACGGGTATTTATTGTTTAATGACACCTATCGGAAACGTTTATAGAGCATTAATTTTATCATCCATAATTATCATTAATTTGTAGTATTAACTTATTTCGCTTGGTTGATTTGTATTAAGGCGCACATAAATTATGTAATCTTAAATTGAAGATTTACGATATTGGTTACATGCATTCAATATAGTTCACAAACTATATAATTAATAAGTTATCTATTAAATTATTACTTAATTAAAAAAAGAAGTGAAGTAACCTTTTTTCATTATTAGAAAAAAATAATAACACGGCAAAGCTGTCAATGGATACATTTCCAAGAAGAAGATTAATAACCACGATTGCTTATTAACGTTTTCCTATCGAACCGTGAACAATGCTTGTGTGAAGTTACCTCAGACTATTTTTGAGAATTACGGTTTCCTGATAAATACTAAACCATCTTATACTAATTTAAGTATTACTCTTATTTATCAGAGCGCGTCTTAGAGTCATATACTTTATTTTTAGTGCGATGGATGCTACATACAAGGTTATTACAAGTGTGCGGGTATTCTCAGGAATTAAGGCTGATTTTGTAGTATTTTTGTGTAGTCAAAATATGTTTAATTATTGTTTAACTCTGTAATGGATCACTCCGCATCAAGGCAGATTTTTCTTAGGGCTCTTTACACTACAGCTACAAATACAACTTTTTAGTCTTACTGCGTAATACCGATTACAGTTAGGTTTTGCTTTGTACTGTAATATTTCATAAGTTTTTTGTATTTAGTTATGGTTCATCACAACATTATTACAATTTATCGAAAATGTTGCAGGAGTTATTCGTGGCACCACCAAGTTATAATGTGATGACTTTCAAAGATGAATTAGCATGTGATGCTTGTCTAGAAAAATGACAAAAGCACCTTCAACAGAAATTGTTGCAAAAGCAATGATAGCCAATGTCAATGTTAACAATTTTCTCAACTTAGGAGTGTCTTGTTGATCTATAATGACATTAATCAGTCAAAAAAAAAATTAGTCAAATTTCTAGATTTCTGAACGAACACAAGGAACAGAATCACTTTGCATATATGGAGTTGTTCCACGGAAACTGAATGTTAGACTGATCACCCAAGGCTTACTCAACTCTAATTGAAACAGTCGTATTTACCAACAGAAAACGTCCGTTATGACCAGGTGACTTACTGCTGCATCCAAAATGCACTTTCGAATTACAACCATTTTGCCGAAATGCAATATAAGTTTTTGTAATTTTCCAGCAAAAATTAGTTCATAAATTATTCGTTCACATAACTGATAAGTTCAAATACGTTATCAAAATATCTCAGTTTATATTCGTACAAAACATGGGACGAGTTTCATAACGCACGTAATTTATATTGGAGGTTAGGCCAACTTTATTTACTTATGTTTTGTATGTTTTTTGCGAGAACTAATTAAATGCAATCTGAGTCGGACTTTCACGTTTTGTACGCGTACAGAAAGACTACGTTTTGCGTTCGATGCAAACAGAAATCTTAAACTGTACGTATTTAAAGTTATTTTATTTTGTTATGGTACGTACAGTCTTTGACAAATGTAATGTCCCTCAGACACATAGGCAACCAAAGTATCACATTCACGATCGTAACCGAAGATTTATAAATAACAAGGACGGTTGTTGCGTTGCGCTAATTTGAAAAGGTAGTTTTGTTAACAGGCAAAAGTGGTCCACAATAGTAACTCTGATAAGGTGGAACTTGTATTACTTCTTCGTGACGTAGCATAGTAGATATAATTACAAACATTAAAAAACGAGATATTACGTGTATTAGACCAAGAATCTATTAACAATTCAATTCAAAAATGCAAATATTAAATTGCTTAACGGGCGACAATATTACAATAATTATATATTATAAATTACACAAGTCTATTGTATAATTAGTAAGAAAAATAGATAGCTTGTTTTTAATACCAAACAATTCCGTTTTAAACGCCAATTGTGAATTTTGTTTTTTTAAGAATAGATTAAAGGCGCATTTATATTTACTTTCCTTTAAATACGGTTTCCGACAAAATAGATTCTAAACGGTTTCTACCTATTCACATTACCTTTTTGAGCTAAACAACCTAGATTCTATATCAAACATTTAAATTAATCAAAAGGAAAAAAATGTAGTTTGATTTTGAACTAAAAAAATTTAAATTTTGTGTGTGGTAATATTATTTTGTTAAAAAACAGAAATAGCGTTACCAATACTGCAACCAAAGCCACTGGTTGAACGCTAATGTATTACACCAATTTTTAATTTTGTATAGATTTTTCTAGTTTTAAGGTATTTACTCACTTGGGACACTGGTTCATGCAATTTAAACATAATGGTCAATTCATTCAAAAGCTGATTTACATGTTATAAATTTACTTTATTATATAAAGGAATTAGATAGACACATTACCAATAATGACCAAAAATGGAAGACTTTATTCTTAATAACTCTCAAAATAAAATATTATATTCTTCATCTTTGTCTGTTTACTATATTTAAAACAGTTTTATTCCTCATTTGTGTTTAATTACGTTGTACTAAAAAAATTGGTGACGTTAAAGCAGTCAACTTTAAGTTACATAAAGGTTTGAAATTTGAACAGTGGTTTCTTCACACAGTGTAATTATTTATTACGCGAAGTTACTAACATATTTTTTTTATTTTAAAAGCAATAAGTACAACAAAAAAAAATAATTTATCGCATAAACGACAATCGACTTAAGAATAAATATGTAATCGTTTTATTAAAATACATCGCAGCAAAAAAAAGAAACATAATGCAAAGAAAAAATATTAATTTAACTAAGATGAATAAACTACGTAAAGTGAACCTACAGAAAAGATGTTTCTGCAGGAATGAAAGGTAATATGAACAATATATGCAATATAACATGTAACCATATTTAAGTTATACTAAAAATTACAACTTATTTATAAAATATACAATTCGTAATATGAAAGTTGATTGAATTCCCTATTGCACTAAATTGTAGAAATGACTTAAACTGAAGATAAGAAATAAACTGACAAATGTCACCAACCTCTCACATAATTGTCTAATTAAAGATCGAAATATTAACATGCAGTCACTAATTTGGCCTGACAAATGCCATCCTTTGGCTTAAATATATTATGGCTAAATTGTAACAATTTAGGTAGTTAAAGATAACAGATGAAAGTTACATGATTGTGGTGTATAAATATAATCAAGTTACTTTTCATATAAGAGAAGATAATTGAATGTAATATCAATAAGCTGGTTATGAAACGTTTAAAACAAACTACAAGTTTACGTTTATCAATGATATTCCATACATAACATTAATAGTTTATGGAAGATTGAAATAGTATGGAAATGAGATAATCAAAATATTTTAATTACAGATACATCATACCGCGATTTGATAATCAATGTGAAAGTAATTGGTACGACATGGTCGTGGTACCGCGATTTGTAGTTAATTCATATATTTAGTTATAAAATTGATCTAAACAGAGAAATTAGCATCAAAAAAATTTACGTGTAAAGTATTAATCAGAATATGAATATAACTCATTTATATTTTGGTTAATAAGAATTAAAAAAATTATTGTTTTATTACATATCAATTATCTATGGACATGTAATATAAATGTAAGTAACAATATAACTATCTATGCAAAGAGAAAGGCAAATTAAACAAAAATTAATGATTAACACTTAACATTAAAAATTAAACATAATATTAATGTGTTAATTTTTTGTTTAAGTTGAACAAGGAAAAGTAATAAAGGCTAATTAATATTTTGTGTAGTATCCATCGGATTCAATACAAGCTTGAATGCGAGCAGGCATGTATTTACCAATCTTATTATTACCAATATTATTCAGGTGTAGAGTATTCCAAGTACGCATAATATTTGCGTGAAGTTGGTCTATATTTCAAATCATGTTGTTATTTTCCCATTCACGCACAGCAGCTGTCCAGAGATTTTCGATAGGGTTAAGATCTGGAGACCTGGCTGGCCACTCTATGACGTGTATCTCTGGATGTTGTTCGAACCATTCTCGAACTTTTCGTCTTTGATGAATGGGAGAGTTGCCTTGAACGAAAACTATTTCGCCTTCTGGATAAATTGTCCTAACCGATGGTAACATAACATCTTCTAGTATGGACACATATTCCTCAAACGGAACCCTTAGTTTACTTGGACAAGCTCCCCCGGACATGCTTGGCTCATCCAGCTCCAATAACCTGTACTTATACGATATTTTCAAAATTGTATCTGGTACTATTCGCTCTCCACAGTGTTTTTTGAAAATCTTCCGAAGAGCAAAATGTTTTTTCGTCACTAAAAATTACAAGCTGCCAATTTCGTCTTGCGTTGGCTTGACAAAATTGTGCTCGACGTCGGGCATGTTCTTTCGTTATCAGTGGCTTTCTGGCAGGAATGCGACTGTGAATTTCAATACTGTGTAATTTCCTAACCTCAGTCCTAATATTTCCAAGTAAGCTGTAGATTATCTCTAATCATGGTAGACGTGCAAAATGGTCTTTCTGCGCAACATTGCCTTATGTTGTTCTCGTTATTATGGTTTAAAATCCGGCGTCGTCCAGTACGTTTTCTCGTTTGTAAAAGACGATTATTTTGGCTCTCTTTGTTCCCTTCGGATCCATCTCCAAACTTGCGTTGCGTTGACTACAAAAAAATAAGGGAGTCGTAAAATATAAGTGCAATTTCCCTTAGTTCGATTATGACGCCAAATAAAAACCTAAATGTCGTTATTATATTTGAAAAATTTCAAAAAATTTCCTGCAATAAGCAAATGTCTCAATTTTTATCTTGAAGTATTCTATTTCAATAAATGAATTAATATTAACCAATGCATACAATCGACTCTTTGATGTAAATCATTCCCATCAAATTAACAAATTAATGTCTCATATCAATGCTATGAACGCTTAATCAGTTGAAATTGATTGCCAAAAAAGTATTAATAGTTTGCAATGCCCTGGCGTTAGTTGTATGCATTCATTATTAAAGTATTTCTTAATTAACACTAAACGTGATCGTTTTATTTCCTGAGAAAAAAACTAAGTTTATTTCTTTGATTACATAGGTTTATAGAATAAAAAAAATCTTGTTTTTGTGAGCTGGACACCGCGCCAAACAAATTTGTCGTGCATATTGTTACATATTATTCAATTATTGAAAAAAGCTATTAAACAATTATTAAACATATACAACAGTACAAAAATTTCCTTCACACTTCCGCTTTTGAGAAAAAGAAATGTTTGTGATGAAATATAGTAAGCATTAAAACAAAATCACAAAATTTATAAACGATTTTCCGTCATAAAAATACGTGGATTTGCTAAAGTAAAAATTAGATTTAATCTTAAAGAACATTTTGTGTTTTATCTTCCTTTTGTTTGAAAACGTAAAGATGGTTGTTTGCATAATATTCCGTTCATTTTTTCTTTAAAAACCAACGGAAGAAATAAACTTCTATGTGCAGGTCCAGTTTAATAAATAAAGAGCGCTAAATACTGGAATAGGATTACGAAAAATTAGTTTTCTGCAACATTCAGTTTATAGGTTTGAGCAATAATCATGGCATGACTACTTGAAACACGAAATAGAAATATTTTTTTTTAAATATATAGCGTTTTTCCAGAAAAAGCTAGTGTTCTCAAAAACGGGTGATTGTTACTAAACAGCACAGCATTTTATTATTAGCTTTTTAGATATTTCAAAAATACGGATTTTATACTACAAACTTTATATGGCGACGCTTTAAGCACAAAAGCAAGATTAAATGATGTTCAATGAGTAAAATTTCTATTTCGTTAAATAACTACACCCCAAGAGCAAATCAACCTTCTCTGCTATTTCAGTAACTGGAACACCGATCTCCCATAGCGCAACTATTTTCCCTATGGTCTCCAAAGATACTAGCGATTTCCCAGAAGTCTAGTTTTAAGAGACTTATTTCAAAACAAAACATTTTAACAGTGACAAATAAAAGAAAGTTCAAAAAAGTTAAAAAAAAAGATATACTGATAGGCGTCAGTATGGTATGCGCTTATCTATAACTTTATTTTTAGACGTTTTCTTTCTCACTTATAACTACATGTATGCACTCATAAACCACTTTTCACATTTTAGGCAAGAAACCTTCAATCGATTCAATTGATATAGCTAAAGCTAAAGTATATTCTATAAGCATTAATCTCAGATCGCGTCAGCACTTTGATGTTTTGTGATACAACTGATTTTTGCATAAGATACAGCACAGTAAATTTATCTAGCGGTATCAAATCTAAATGCAACGATTGTGTGAATTATTACAGCGTTGTAAATGATGCATTATTTTTGATAATCCATTAATTAATGTATAATTGTTTTACAGGATGAAGATTTTATTGTATTATTGCAATGTTACTTTAGAATATATTTACATAGTTTAAAAAAAAGAAAGATTTTTTATCAATTAAAAAAATAATTTTGAATGCATTCATTAATACAATAAAAATTTACAACTACGATATTACGAATAACAACATAACTAAATTTATAGAAAAAACATTAAAATATTTTACTTTATTAAAGAATAAATAAAAAACTGATTTTTTGAATGACTAGTAAATAATAAATTTTGTGTATTGCAAAGTAAGTAAAAACAAATAAGAAATAAAATTGTTTTTTAAGTATTTTTAAACGTATTAACAATAAATTATCTCGTTTTTGGTCATTATCTATGTTATCGGAGGTGCTCCAAGCTATTTCTTTTATATAAAATTTTTATTTTTTTATTCAAAATCAAAGTACTTTTTTTCTTTTGGCTAATTTAAGTGATTGATATAGAATCTAGGCTGTTCAGCTCAAAAAGGTAATATAAATCAAATCAAATTATGCAAATATAATGCGCCTTTAATTTATTGTCACAAATTCAAAATTCACAATTGCCGCTTAAAACAAAATTGTTAAATATTAAAGACAAGATATCTATTTTTTTATTAATTATACATGTGAACATTATTTTGTAATATTGTCGCCCGTAGAGCAATTTATTATTTGCGTTTTTGAATTGAATTTAATTAGATTTTTGGTCTAATACAGGTAATATCTATTTTTTAAGCTTTGTAAACATATTTGCTATGCTACGTCACTTAGAGATAATACAAATCCCACCTTATCAAAGTTGTTATTGTGAATCACTTTTGCCAGTTAGCAATACTACCATTGCAAATTAGCGCAACGCAACATCTAATCGTCCTTCATGCGTCTTTATTTTTAAATCTTCGTTTACGATCGTGAACCTGATGTTTTGGTTGCCTATGTGTCCGAGGGACATTACTTTTGTCAAAAGCTGTACGTTAAGTGGATATAAACGAAGTTTGTTAATTTAAGTTGGTATTTTACAGGTCATGCAATCTAAAACCTCGTCCACTTAACCTACGTACTGTAACAAAAAAAAACATATGACTGTAAATTTAAAAACTTTATTCAAATGCGTCAGTTCACATTCGTAAAAAACATCAGACGCGATCCGGATCGCACGTAACGTACTTCGGAAGGTGAGCCAAGTTCCATTTTATTAACTGATGTTTTGTATCTTTCTATGCGTACTGGCAGACTGCGCTTTGCGTTCGATGTAAAAAGAAATATTGAATTTTACGCATCAAGTTATCGTAAGCTATGTTTTTATGTTACGGTATGTACGTTAACAGGATGTAAATGAGGTTTTAAACCTTGTTTGTTTTGTATTATGTTTTTGTGGAATAAATAGTGTGCACACACGCAATAGCGTTTACATTCACTGCACAGGTCCGCATTCATGCGGATTCCTTTTCCAACCTGCAACCAGTGATCTCAGTTTATATTTTGTTGGAGATTCCAAACGTTTCTTTTGAGCAGTTGCTTGTTTAATTATTTAATAAATTAATGTTTTTGCTTGTTTTTCGTTCAGGAAACCGTTTACTATAAACTATGTATGAATTTTAAGAAAACGGCTGAACTAAAATTGATTCAAACGGCATAAATCCGCAAACGCTAGAAGTAATTGAAGAAGACCTATATTTAAAAATGAATTTAAACAGGCTAAGAAGATCCATTAATTTAAAGCAGCTATGACTAAGATTTCGATAAACAGTTTAAATGACCATCTTCTAGTAAAACAAATGCATGAATATTTGCAGGTACTTTTATTACTTGTGTTCACTGCGCTAATTGTTCTATTATAATATAACTTTAGGCTTGTGTGTGATTCAAACTCCGCCTGGATTAGTTTATGAGTGAATTGAGTAACTTGAAGATTGATGTTGCCAGTCCTAAGCTCGGATCAAGGAAGAAAGTTGCTGGAAAAGGTTAGTTACATACTTAGCATAACAAATAGCTTTTAGTACCAGGTATAAGCCTCGGACATGGACGAATCAGGAGTTGTCGGAAACGGGGAGACAATCGAAAAAACAGATATGGATATAACTGCCCTACAATTAGATGTTTGAATATTAAAACGCGAGTACAAAATACAAGATTAAATTACACTAAAAGCAATGACATCAGAAAGCAATGTTAAATACAAAAAATCAAATATTGAATTAAGAAAATAAAACAAGAATGCGATAACCATAAACAAATAACAAGAACCCAGGCAGAATAGCGAGAAATCATAAACCACAAAAAGAGACAAGTGGAAGACGAACCGTATTAAACAGACTAAAAGAATCTTACAATTTGCAAATTTGTCTACTATTTTGTTTCTTTGATATTGAGTCGACAGGAATATGACACTTGTTTTTTTGATACTTAAAATACCAGTGTTATGTATACTTCTGTTCACGGCTAGTTGTTTATTCAGTAACTCTTCCGCTAAATTTATTGTCAACAAATTGGCGGTGGTAACTTCTCGACTTAAACCTCTTGATTGAAAAAGTCATTATAATAGAAAAAGTAAAAAAAAATATTTGTCCGTTAATTTATATAAGATCTATCTATCTCAGTGAATACGATGCTGAACACGGTGTGAATTTTTAGTTGAGGAGAATATTCCTCGATTGGAAGTTCAGCAGCAGACGTGTGTACTAGACTTAAATATAACTATATATAACTTAAATATAAGGTCACTAGAAAATTTTCTTTAAAAAGAAAACAGAGTTGCGCACCGAATTAAAAATTCACAAAAACTGGGCTGATGCTTTTTATGCTTTGTTAAACCAAAGTTTCAAAAACTCAATTACATTTTGTCTTCACTTGCAGCAGGTTTACTCTTTGTCCGAAACGTTTATTAACGATCCGTTTTATGCACAACAAGTTAACGTGTACGTTTCTTGTTACGTCGATAGCCAATCCAAACATCCAACCTTTTCTACATGGACTGAGGATTAGGCAGGTTCCTTGGATTTAAGTCACAAAAATGTTACTTGCATTTCCAGTGAGAGGTAGAAAAGCTACTCCAAAAAGAAACTACTATCTTGTCTAGAGAGGAGTATGAAAAAAATTACAAGAAAGTAGGAGTGGTAAAAAGAATATGCATTAATTAGAAACTTTTTTATTTAAAACAACTTCAAACTGCATTGAAAAAAGACTGTCAAAGATTGTTCAATAATGAACAGATATTTTATTTGTTTTAATAGTCCTTTAAACACTTTAATTTAAAAGATTGCATTGTTAATTATGTAGGGAACATTTCCGAACAATGTCAACGTAGGAAAGCACAATTCAGCATAGGTTAATGTAACACATTATAATCAGCACTCCACAATAGGTTACATACATAGTAATTAAAATATGTTTAATATCCAAGGCAAAATATATAAATACTCAACATTTTATTAATAAAGATATTATTCAACGTAAAACTTGTTTGATCACTGACGCTTACCACAGAATCTGGCATTGTTAAAATATTGATTACCGGGGTAAGTATCAAACCATTAAGTACGGGCAGCCACCGGGCTTAACATTTGGATTCGAGGAAAAAAGAGGTCAAAGCGTATGACCAGTCCGAAGATAAAACAATTTTAACAGCTTTGCAACCTGTTAAAATAATTAAAAATTTACACGAAGTAGTTTATCTATTAAGTACGGACTAACACCGTGCTTTACAGAGATAAAGAAAATAATGTTACAAAAACTTTATAATGGAAGATTGATGAAAATATCTATATTCGAAAACTTCTATTTTACTACTGGTTTAGAAAAAATAAACAAAAAACTACTTAAACCTAATTTTTCTAATATCGATTTAACCATAATAGAAAAAGATTAAACATGGTACAGTCCGCAAAAAAGAAAAAGTGTCTTCAACATTTACTAAATCAGCAATTTGATAAAGGTTGGGTGGAGTTACAGAATTTGCAGTGGTATCGGGCGTTACTACATGGAAATCCTTCGAATCGAAATAAGGATCATTTTCAAATTGATGAGAAGGATGGGATTGACGAGGAGGATGGTACATGTGACTGTCTTGAAGAGGTATAGGCTGTCCATAGTGAATTTTTATGAAAAACATTTTCGTGTTCAGTTTGATTTTTATATCTACGATCTTTTGTTACGTGCATAAATTTAAATAATGCATCACCCTGTACATCAATTTAATTAAAAATTGCTTTTGATATTTCTTGACGCCATCTATCGGGTTCGTTGGTCACTTTGTATTGACAGACGGCATCCGGTGTCAGACCGACATTTGCACTTTACCTTCGTACCTGTTAATATCTATGTCTGCGTGAATTGAATATCGTTTTCAAGAATCATCCACGTGCTGGGACACGATGGAAATTAGTAGTTTCTCTTAAATAATTGATTTCATACCCGCAGAGTAAGTGTTTTTATTATTTCTTTACTTAAACGTAATTTCTATGTCTTTTGGTTAGCACCATGTGCCACCTTCATGACTACGGATATTTGTATCGGTACATAGAAGCCTCAAGGGAACTTCTAAGCGAAAGCAGAAGATCTTAATTACTGGATACGTTTGAATTCTATTCGGAGGCAATATCCTAACCTTAATAACTATCACATTGTTCGGAAGATCATAATTATTGGATACGATTGAATTCTACTCGAAGGCAATTACTTAATACCACCAGAGGCGTAACATTAATGTAACAGCAGACGATAAGTGTCGGTTCGATTACTGTCCTTTGAATGTGTCTTTATTTGTAGTTTGTGAGTCGCCAGGTAGACACGATTATTTTTCAGGAAGTTAAATTGCAGGTAGCCCGTAGGAAAAACGTTTTTCTGAAGAGCGCCCTGGAATTTTGGTAAATCACTTTTTCTTGTTCTTATTTATTCGTGTCGCTACGGTATATTCACGACTTACTATAATTATTACCTGTACGTGCAAATTTACGTGTTGCTTATGATTGTTACTAAGTTAAGTTAAGTAAATGACTTATCGCTCGCTGCTTATATCCATCGTAAAGTATTATTATCCATGTTAGTTATTGATAAATTTTATATATGTTTTGGTGGCTGCACTTTTGGTCGACGTGTAGTGTAAGTTGCCGATCCTACTGCTATTCTCGTTTCTTTATATTCTATACAGTACCGGTGTACATTTGACTATTTAGTTGTTAATACATTTATTTTTATAGAGGAATTAAAGTACCATTGTTGTTAATGATCGAGTTTCTTTTCCATTTTAGTCGTTTCTTTCAGCCGTTACGAATTTAACATCATAGTTACAAGTTTATTACCATTCCTGTGGTGAGCAAGCAGGAACTTACTTTGGATAGGCTCTGGCGCCCTTAATTATCTTTTATTTACCTCTAGCAACCCTACCCTCTCTCCGACTGTTGAGAGTTGGCCGTGCAGGTTCGTAACAAGCTAAAACTTGTAACAAATTGGCGCCCAACGTGGGGCCTCGATTATCTCATTTCGAATTTCTCATTTCTCTACATTGCTTTTAGCTATTCTTTAATTGTGATTAGCGTAGGATTAACTTATACTGTCGAATTTCTCTAGACTTAGTGTGTAACAAATTAGCAACACGACTTTTCGATTCTTTTTTGAATTTCTCATTCGTTATAATTCTTTCTGCTGCTTAGATTTTTTTTTTCTCTAATTAATATAGAATTACTAGTAGGAATAAGTAGCTTATATTGTTGGTTTTCTTTCGATTTTGTCTATTACTTATTACTTCAACAAAATGGCTACTATTTGGAAATTTGATGTAAACCGACTTCACAAATTCGAACTTGAATACGAGTTAATTTCTAGAGGTATCGATACAGATATCAGTGTGGATCGTCTTAGGAAAATGGTACGAACAGCACATCAGGTGGAATTGAATAAGTCATTTACTTCGGTCAAACATTCTATACCATATGGGGAAGACAAGGCAGCTTTTGAACAAACTCTTATTGAGCTTACTGCATCGGTGAATAATTTCGATGGGGACATTTCTTCTTCCTTATTCTTAAAATTAAGTACTCTTTGGCTTCATGCACAACGACGGTGCGAATTACTGAATGCAACCTCTGACTTTGAATTGACTGAACGAAATAAATTCTTAATAACACTACAGGGACTGAAAAATGACGTTGAATCAAAAATCCGCAAGACCAGACCTTCTATTGCTCCTATTTCTTCTCCAGTTACTCATTCTGTACCTCAAGCTAATTCGACTAACGTACATCATGAAGAAGAACCTGACTTGATTTCTTCTGAATCGGAAGGGGAATTGACAACGCCTGTACCATCGGCTGAAGGCTATTCTAAATCTACTACTGTAGCTAAATTTAACATTTCTTTCTCTGGCGACAACTCTTCTTCTGTATTAGACTTTCTTACTAGGATCGAAGAATTACGAGTAGCTCGTAACGTTTCTAAACAACAGTTGTTCAACTGTGCTCCTGAAATTCTTAGTGGCAAGGCTTTACTTCTTTTCCGTTCTCGTCGTTCTCAATTACGTTCGTGGAAGGATGTCGTGACATTTCTTAAAGAAGAATTCTTACCAATGGACTACGACGATAGGTTGTTAGAAGAGATTCGTTCTCGAACGATAGGACACACCGAAACGATCGCTATTTACGTTGCTATTATGCAAAGTTTATTTAATCGATTAGCAGAACCTTTGTCGGAAGCCCAACAACTCAAGATCATTTTACGAAATCTCTCTCCTTTCTATCAAACTTCTCTCGTTCTTGTCGACATTACTTCACTTTCACAATTGTTAGCTATTGGCAAGAAATTAGAACACAATAAACAACTAGTGGATAATTTTAAACCTCCTCCTTCTCGGAAAACGTCACGATTACTTGAACCAAATTTAGCTTATGTAGGTCCAGTTGTAGAACCACCGAAGACTGCTACTAGAGTTACTTTTGCTAATGCTTCTGCTCGCTCTCGTCCTTCTTATCCTTCTCCTAGTACTTCGTCTGCTCCTGATAATCGAGCTTCTACTTCTCGAATTTCGTCTACTGCTACTGCTGCTAGAGAAACACGTTGTTGGAACTGCAATCGGGTTGGTCACTTATCTCCACAATGTTCAAGGCCACAAACACTTCACTGCTATGGTTGTGGGAGACAGGGTGTAACTCGTACTTCTTGTCCACGCTGTAATTCGGAAAACTAACTTTAGAGTCTTCGGACCGAGTCGAGGATTCTTGTGAATTATTCTTAAACTCGGACACATCGTTTAATGGATTAGAAGATAGGCAGCGATTTCTGTTGGACTTTGTTTTAGCGAGTGTTAGGGGTGACGAACGTCCTTTTCTAAATGTTACGGTTTTGGGAATTCATTTCAAAGCACTACTTGATTCTGGAGCTTCACGCACTATTCTTGGCGGACCAGGGTGGGAGAAACTCCGCTCTTTGGACGTAACTTTCTTGAACTCAAAGACTTCCTTCTGTAAGTTAGCTAATGGGGTGACATGTACTGTTTTAGGTTCTTTATCTCTTCCTTTTCGTCTTGAAGATAAAGTAACAATATTGAATACTTTAATTATTCCTGAAATTTCTCAACCCTTAATTTTAGGTATTGACTTTTGGAAGGCTATGGATTTCGTGCCGGACTTTCGTAAGGGCTTATGGAGCTTTAATTCTTCTTTAGAATCAGCACCTAGTGTTGATGTTCTACATGTTCTCTCTGACCTAACCTTGGACCAAAATATTACTTTATCTAATTTACTTGACCAAGCATTTCTTTCTCAACCATCAGATCTAGGACAAACCAATTTAGTACATCATCGGATTTTGACTTCGGCTGAACCAATTAAGCAGCGGTATTATCCTCTTTCTCCTACTTTACTTTCAATCGCTCATACCGAATTGGACAAAATGCTACAAATGGGTGTAGTAGAACCTTCTTCAAGTCCTTGGTCTAGTCCGATCGTTCTAGTTAAGAAATCTGACGGTACTTATCGGTTTTGTGTGGACTTTAGGAAAGTCAACGAAGTGACTCAAAAGGATGCATATCCGCTTCCCTATATATCTTCTATTCTAGATCGCTTACGAGACGCTCGCTTTCGCTCTTCTTTAGATATGAGATCGGCAAATCCCTTTTTCTTCTGAATCTAAGGCGATAACTGCTTTTACAGTGCCGCAGAGGGCATAAAACACCTGTTACGTTCCAGCGTCTTATTGATCAAGTTATTGGGGCTGACCTAGAATCTTTCTGTTTTGCGTACTTGGATCACATCATCATTGCTACGCCAACTTTCGACGATCATATGCAAGTTTTGACGAAAGTGTTGCAACGGTTATTTACTGCTGGTCTCACATTAAATCGAGACAAATGTCATTTCTGTCGACCTGAGCTGAAATATCTAGAGTATGTTGTCAACTAAAATGGTTTACTAGTCGGTCCTGATACGGTTGCTGCAATTAGTAATTTTCCTATTCCTACAAAAGTTTCTGAAGTGCGTAGATTGATTGGCATGGCGAGTTGGTATCGGCGATTCATTCCTAACTTTTCTTCTTTGATATCTCCTTTAACTAACTTGACTAGGAAAAATGTTTCTTTTCTTTGGACTCGAGAGTGTCAAAACGCTTTTCTTACTTTACAAAATTGCTTAGTTTCGGCACCTATTCTTTCTTGTCCAGATTTTTCTCTTCCGTTTACTGTGCAAACAGATGCTTCAGATTTTGGGTTAGGAGCAGTGTTAAGTCAGACTACTGATAAAGGGGAAACTGTCGTTAGCTATATTAGTCGCTCATTAACCAAACCTGAGCGTAATTACTCTACAACCGAAAAGGAATGCTTAGCAGTACTTTGGGCTATAGAAAAAGTTTCGTCCTTATATTGAAGGCTCTCACTTCACGGTAGTTACTGATCATCACTCTTTGCTTTGGTTACATCGACTACAATCTCCTTCTGGACGCTTAGCGCGCTGGTCTATTCGATTACAACAATACGACTTTTCTATCATACACCGAAAAGGTAAAGAACATGTAGTACCTGATCTATTATCTCGCTCTGTTACACCAGTGGATACAATGACTGAACTTCCTAATGTACCTTCATCTGGCTTTGGCATTACTCTTCCTATCACTGATTCTTGGTATTTGAAACTTATCGACCGAGTTACGATGTTTCCTCTCAAGTTTGCTTCATGGTCCGTAGTTGATGGCCTGCTATATAAATCACTTCGAACTTCGTCGAATCATTCTAATTGGAAAGTAGTGGTTCCTAAGAATCAACAAAAATTAATTATACAGCAATATCACGATCTTCCTACTGCTGGTCACTGTGGAGTTACAAAAACGTTAGCGCGTATTCGTGAACATTATTACTGGCCGCATCTAAGAGCTAAGGTTACTGAATATATTCGGAAATGTACAGTGTGTGCTTCTCATAAAGTAGAACAGAAGGCACCTGCAGGATTTCTAGCTCCTAGAGCAAAACCAGTACGCCCATGGCAAGTACTCTGTATTGATATTGTTGGTCTTTTACCTCAATCTTCAAAGGGTAACTGTTATATCTTAGATGTGGTAGACTTCTTTTCTAAATTTGCCTGTTTCTTTTTCCGTAGCGCACGGCTACGGCTTCGGCGGTTTCTAAGTTAAGAGGAAAATATCTTATTACTGTTTGGTATTCCTCAATACATTATCTCTTATAATGGCGTAATGGCGATTATGTGCCCAATATCGCACTACTATTTTGTTTACGGCTCGTTACCATCCTCAAGCCAATCCTGCTGAACGGGTTAATAAAGTAGTAAAAACCATGTTGGCGTCTTATGTAAAAAAAAAACCAACGCTCATAGGATGTTCACTTACCGCACATTAGTTGCGCTATTCGCACTGCGAAACATAGAATCATTGGGATGTCACCTTACTTTGGCTTTCTGTGGTCGTGAACATAATCTCTATGGAGACTTATTAGGTAATCCTCCTTCTTCTACAGAAGAACTTCCTGAACCCGAACGTCCAATACATCCACGCAACGAATTCTATGAAAAACTTCGTTTAAGTATTCTACAAAAACTATCTAAGTCGTATGCTAGCACTGGTCATCGGTATAACTTACGTCGTCGCTCTGTTCGTTTCCACGTTGGAGATCGTGTTTGGAAACGTAACTTCGTACTTTCTGACGCCAGCAAACATTTCAATGCTAAGTTAGCACCGAAATTTATCGGACCTTTCCAGGTCAAACGCATTTCTTCTCCTTGGACATACGAGTTAGCAAATGACGATGGAGTTTCTCTTGGGACTTGGCATGTTAAAGACCTTAAACCTGCTGTTTCGGACGACGAACCAGATTCTTCTGTAGACTCAACTTCTTTTCCTACTGATACCTTATCCTTTAACTATCACAAACCTCGAAAGCGATTAAAGCATAGTAACTTCTCGGTTTCTCGATATTTTGACTATTAGCGTTCTCTTATTGGTCCTGATATACTCTCGGATTGACAATTTTTCTCTTTTTCTTCTCTGATTTTGTCTTTGAATCTGATATCCTTATTCCTTGGCTGTAGTAACACCTAGTATAAGTTCAGTAGTATAGTAATTAGTATAGTACTCCCATTCTTTAGGAGCCAAAACTCCGCATGGTATTTTTAGTTAGATTTTTTTTCTCTGGGGTTTGCTTTGCTAGTATAGTATAGTTAGTGGTTTAAACGACAGCAACGCCCTCACTGTATATATTACGTTCCGCTGTGTCGGCTTTTCGGTGTTGTCTGTCACTGATAGAAAGTTTATCCTTTTCTTTGGTTCTTTTGGAAGGCTTAACTTCCTGGATTCCTTTTATTTAGTTTATTTAGTATGTAAGGTTACTCTCGGATTATTCTATCCCGCTTGTCGGCTTTTGGAATGTTTAAAACAAGTTTCTTTTGTTTTGTTCTACAGCTAAACTCTTGGATATCACAGATTCTATCTACTTTGGGCGGTTGGTTGGGCATTGTAGGGTAGGTCACTCGGGGTCGACTATCTAGGAGAGGTAGTCGAGCCGTACAACTTTTCATCTGTACTCTCTTTTCTCCTTCTGTCTTCCTGTCTTTCTTTTTCTTCTTTTGATCTGTCACCATGAGTGGGGGGCGCCTGTTGTGGGAACCTGACGGCTATGCGTCCGGGAAGGTTGGTTGTCTCCGACCCGGTAGCCCCAAGATTCTGGACCAGGCATGATACCTCTCGGGGGCCGTAACGGCGGACTTGGTGGAGCTTGGCGGGGGTGACCAATTCTTCTTAACCGGCGCATAGGATGTTGTGGTTGTACAGCAGGCACCGCTTCCGGTTACAGTCTAGCAATTGCAGGCTGTAGTCCTTTTATTTTGGATTTGTGGGCAAAATTTTGGGATGCTTCTTTTCTTTTATCTACTTTCAGGGTGGGAGGGATTTTTCTGGGTCTTGTTCCTCCTAATCATGGATCAGATTCCTTCCTGGGTGGGAGGAAGACTATTGTGGTCAAGCAAGTACTGGTTGCGGTGACGCGCGGTTGTGTGGACTCACGTTGGGGGGCCCAACGACGCGCTTTTACATCTTATCGCGAGGGCTTGAGGTGTGGTTAAGACTTCAACGCCACACAATCGTCCGGCACTTCAACGAGGAAACCTTAGGCTGTGATAGGATTCCTGGGGTCATTTCCTAGTCTCGTGGGTTTGGGCACCGTTCCTCTTCCATCTTCCTTTAGTACCTTGTCCTTATCCTGAGGGGTTTCCTGGGCTTAGTATTCAGGGTGGTTGTGTACTTAAGGGTTGGGGTTTCAGGGGATTTTAGGGCTACTTAGTCCTGGACGCTTGTCCAAACTTCTACCTTTCCTATATTCTTTTCTTTTCTCTGGAATTCTTTCGATACTTACGTCCTTACTGTATTGGGTTACTGATTGTTTGTACCTTACTTTTTGGTATCGCTTTTATGCGCTTGGGATATTAGTAAACCATGTTGGTATTCTTCTTTGCTTTTAGATCAAATTACTCTTGGTTTCTTGGAGATACCTTTCGCTTCGTGCGCTTCTGTTACAGTTTTGGTTGTCGGCATTCTTAAGATTCTGGAAAACCTCTGTCTCTTCTGTATTTGTGGTAATCTGATGAGATTACACGGGGTTGGGTTTCTTGGAATTGGGTTGGTTTTGGATTTAAGGGTTCTATCCTTGGCGTATGCCTAAATTTCTGTCTTCATTTTAGCTTTTGTTTCGTTATCTCCGCTCCACTCTTTTATCTTGCTGGGGAATTCTGTTACGTGCATAAATTTAAATAATGCATCACCCTGTACATCAATTTAATTAAAAATTGCTTTGATATTTCTTGACGCCATCTATCGGGTTCGTTGGTCACTTTGTATTGACAGACGGCATCCGGTGTCAGACCGACATTTGCACTTTACCTTCGTACCTGTTAATATCTATGTCTGCGTGAATTGAATATCGTTTCAAGAATCATCCACGTGCTGGGACACGATGGAAATTAGTAGTTTCTCTTAAATAATTGATTTCATACCCGCAGAGTAAGTGTTTTTATTATTTCTTTTACTTAAACGTAATTTCTATGTCTTTTGGTTAGCACCATGTGCCACCTTCATGACTACGGATATTTGTATCGTTACATAAAATCCTCAAGGGGAAATTCTAAGCGAAAGCAGAAGATCTTAATTACTGGATACGTTTGAATTCTATTCGGAGGCAATATCCTAACCTTAATAACTATCACATTGTTCGGAAGATCATAATTATTGGATACGATTGAATTCTACTCGAAGGCAATTACTTAATACCACCAGAGGCGTAACATTAATGTAACAGCAGACGATAAGTGTCGGTTCGATTACTGTCCTTTGAATGTGTCTTTATTTGTAGTTTGTGAGTCGCCAGGTAGACACGATTATTTTTCAGGAAGTTAAATTGCAGGTAGCCCGTAGGAAAAACGTTTTTCTGAAGAGCGCCCTGGAATTTTTGGTAAGTCACTTTTTCTTGTTCTTATTTATTCGTGTCGCTACGGTATATTCACGACTTACTATAATTATTACCTGTACGTGCAAATTTACGTGTTGCTTATGATTGTTACTAAGTTAAGTTAAGTAAATGACTTATCGCTCGCTGCTTATATCCATCGTAAAGTATTATTATCCATGTTAGTTATTGATAAATTTTATATATGTTTTGGTGGCTGCACTTTTGGTCGACGTGTAGTGTAAGTTGCCGATCCTACTGCTATTCTCGTTTCTTTATATTCTATACAGTACCGGTGTACATTTGACTATTTAGTTGTTAATACATTTATTTTTATAGAGGAATTAAAGTACCATTGTTGTTAATGATCGAGTTTCTTTTCCATTTTAGTCGTTTCTTTCAGCCGTTACGAATTTAACATCATAGTTACAAGTTTATTACCATTCCTGTGGTGAGCAAGCAGGAACTTACTTTGGATAGGCTCTGGCGCCCTTAATTATCTTTTATTTACCTCTAGCAACCCTACCCTCTCTCCGACTGTTGAGAGTTGGCCGTGCAGGTTCGTAACAAGCTAAAACTTGTAACACTTTGTCTTAGAACACTTTTGTTTTTTAATTGCACCCGACAATTAAAATATTTGTCTCTATTGTTTTGTTTATTTTTTTCATACTACATTATAAAAAAACAATAGCAAAATCTACTACTTAACCTCAAGTAGAATCTAAAGTGCAGACAAAAATCGATACATTTCTGATTTCATTCAAGAACCGATAAATACAACAAATAATTAAAAATAAAGAAGCAATAAAAAAAATCGTGGTACCAAAAGTTAGGAATTATATAATATAACCCTTGAATAGTATTTTATGGTTTTGAAATTTTTTTGGGGTTACGCTTGTAGTTTTTTCATAATATCTCAAAATCTAGAAGCTTTTTGCCCGCTAGTGTGAGAACTAATATTGGGAAAACACGAAACAGATTGTAACGGGCGATATAACCCACTCTGCTCAAACTCGAACTCGGGCGTATCACGGCGGGTCTTCCGCTTACACCCGCTTGTGTGTGAGAGCTTGCATTAATCTTAAGCGCGGTCTCACACTAACGTTTTTCAAGTGGAGCGAAACGGGTTTTGTTGGGCCATAAATATTAAAAGCATTAAGTCAAATAAAGGCTCTAACACACAAGCGGATGCAGGTTCATAAAAACAAAAAACAATTAAGACTTACAACGCAAGCGCGATATGCATGTTAGCCTCAAAGAGTTTATAAACGGTAGCGCCTTACGCACT